>JAUMJJ010000088.1:15817028-17094056 GCA_033556795.1 Tapera naevia | reverse complement strand
TCAATGTGGAAAATCTTCAGCCAGTATCAAGTAAATGGACATATGTCCTTGCACACAGGGAACCCGAGCACTGAATCTTTAGTTGAATATTTAGCTGTTATGTTCTGTATGGTGCAGCTAATCTTACATAAGGTGAAAAATTAAATGCAGCTATGAGATTTTTTCCACATCACTGCAAGGTGTCCTCCCACTTTGTTAAGGATGTATAAGTATGGCATAAGATATAATCATGCCTGTTAATGCTTAAGTAATTTCATATCTACAAGAAAAGGTTGTGGCTTTGAATTCTCATATTCTGTGAAGAAAATGTCCCTGTTTATTTTCGTAGCCTATTGAGCTCCCGGAAAGGAAAAGGAGATAATTTTAGCACAATTAAGTATTCTTTGAAAAAGGGGACTGTCACACTAATTACCTTTAGCAATAAAAAGAACATAAAGTCATAAGGGTTTCTTAACAGTAAAAGAGCTTAAATTAGATGAAAAACTGCCAGTTACCCAATTGATTGGCAAAGCTCACCCAGCTGCACGAAGTGAATTTGAAACCTGTGGTTCTTTCCAAGGTGAATATGATGACAAAATCATTAGCCATTCTCTGTACACATCTATCTTAATTAAAACCTACCCCCCTGTGATGATGATAGAGGCTTCTCCAGATATTCACAGCTGGCATGTGCATCAATCTTGTTGACAAAGCCACTTGGGAGCAAGTGCTGCAATGTTATTTCTATCCCTTGTGGGGCTTTGAAGCAAAAGCATTCCTGTGGGCTCTGGCAGCCCTCAGGATCAGCAGCTCAGCACTATACTTAACCGTCTATTTGATAAGGGGTATAACATAACATGACCTAGCATTAGGCTTTCTTTTTCCTTTTCGTCTGTCTATTAAACTAGCAATAAACATTCTAGTAGTCAGGTGAAATTACAATGTACCTTAATGACTACAAAGCACTTCCACCATAACAAGTTGCAGCTTCACATTGGCTTAGGACGAGACTTTGGGGAGTCACATTTGAGAGTTTTCTCACGTGTCACCTGATTTCACTGATACACTCAATGAGCAGCTGACAAATTTAGAACAATGAGACCTAAACTTTGGCCATAATACATTTATCTCAAGCAGCTGTGTATCAAATGATGCTTAAATAGTTAAAGGAAATGTATGTTAATCATATTATTAAAAAAACCTAGCTAGAATCTTTTAACTTGTCCCAAACACATGTGGAGTTACTGTATATGTTTTTGGAAATAATGTGCCAGAGTTAAACAGCAAAAATACTTGCTTCTTAATTAAACAATTTTCTATTAATTATTTTAGATTAAATTGTGAAAAATGAGCATGTCAGCAACTCCTTTAAAATTTCGTTTAACAGAAAGTGGTTAAGAAGTTCCTTATACACATATATTTTTTTAATACAACACAACACTCATGAATTGGAGAATGACTTCATATAATTACAGTTACACAGAAAAATTAGACACATTTAAATGGAAATACTCTCTTTAAAATCCATTTATGAAAAAAAAAGAGGTTTTGCATATAGATAGTAGTCATTTTTCAAAGTCTGTAACTTCATTAGATTAAAAGCGAAAGTACAAAATACAGATGTTGCCATACAACCAAATAACTTGGATGGGACCATTTTAGTTTAAATGTTTTATAGCCAATTCTGACGGACATCACCCTGATAGGATCTAAATACAAACACATTAGATTAAGAAAAGTGATACTGACAATGACATATTAATGTGTCAGTGATGAATAAATGCAAGAACTTAAAATTTAAACCACCAGCAATTTCACACAATTCTTTTTTTTTCTTGGAAGGGCTATAAAAGATTCAAATATCAGAACTATAATGTCAGAACTGTTTATAATGTCAAGTGATGCATGTTGAATACTCTTAGTATATTCCATTGATCAAACCTGAACCTAGGATAGTAAGTGCAGATGATGGAGCATATTTCACGTGCAAATGGGCATGAATTTGAAGTGAATTTGGAAGGAAAACATTTTCTTATTGAAATCCTAATAATTGTTTCATTCAACCTGCACTGATCCATGCACAAATTATTTTGCATAAAGCTGATGCTTCTAACAATAACTAATATGAGTATGGTGCCTGCAGGGCACTGTCAGCCAAGAAGTTATTCTTTCAATATGATGTCGTAATTTGGTAAAAGTTGTTGCAGATTTCAGAGGGAATCAATCAGAACAGAACCAGAGAGAACCATTATTTTCCCTTTGCAGACAGTTCGTGCAGTTCCATTTCAGCTCATAGAATTAATCACGTTATTTATAATATAAAGTTGTTTTTAACCTGGTTTCTTCAGAAGACGAGGCATGTGTGATCATGCTATCTATGAATGCCTTCCCTGCATTCCTAACAGCTACCGCGTTCAGAGACAATTGCAACACGGTTTGAAAGAAGGTAGAAGTCTCAAAGAGACTAAATTGCTAAAAGCTTTCGCCCAGGTATCTGGACAGGGCAAAGATACCTAAATTAGTACTCCCTGTCAGGGAAAGGCAGGAAGAATTCAGTTGTTAAACAGTCTGTTTGGCAGAAGCCAGCAGTCCCATCAGCACGAACTGGTCATGATACCTCTTACCTTTTGTCTCATGCAGCCGTGGCAAAAAGCCCACTGAAAATTAATTGATTTGAAAAGGAGGTCAGACAAGTCAAAGGATAGAAAACTCTGGGAAAACAGAGTGCTTACAAAATGATTTGGTTTTAGCTGTTCTTGAACATCTAATTTTACTCTACAAAGATAAAAACATTTGCAGCATTTCTGTACAAGGTTAATTTGAAAGAACAGTAGCTAAACCCTGCCCAAACCATCAAACCATCACATGATTTAACTTATAAATGTAATACAATCAAGAGTGGCAGACAGCTTGTTAAGGAAGATGCACATCTCTGGAATGTTGAGCTGACCGAGGAGTTTCCAAAAGAATCCCAATTTTGAGTACTGATCAGGGCAAATGTTAAGTTACTGCAAACCAGGCTTTGTTCTTAATTGATCCGAGTAGAACCCAGTCCTACCTAGAAATTTATATCCACACTTTAGGTAGTATGTTAAAGAGTCCATGCTTAAAAAATCAATTTATAAACCCTGTGTCTTCTAGAAAGGCTGCATTTTGTGATATTGTTATTGTTTTATTGATAACCCTGAACAGTATTTATAAAGACCAAATAAGTTATTTGTACTGCATCGAATAGCTTTTCTGTTATATGTGAGAAAACACTGGTGTTCTGTGGCTGCCACAGTCATTAACGAGGAAAAGAATAAAGCAAAGAAAAGGAGATATATGTAATGAAGAGTGAAAAATGTTAATCCTGGAGCAGGCTGCTCTGTATTGCCTGGGCAGGCTTTGACGACATCAGGTTCTCTCAATGTATTAAATATTATCTTCCTTGAGATGATCACACAGATGCCACATCTGTCACTGGATCCATCAGACGCTGTGTCTCCTGCCATTCTGTATGACTTTGAGTACGTTGGAAAGGTCAAAACTTTTTGTAATCAATTCCATTAGGTCCTTGTCACTTTCCACACCGCTGATAAATTCTTCTAAAGTCAGTTCCCCTAAAAGGAAGTCAGATGCTCCTTAGGACCTGAGAAACCAAGCAATCATTCTCGGCCTAACACAAGGCCATTCACACCAAACTGAATCTCTCAGGAAGGGTCCCTGGTTCTGCTGATATGCAAATGCAGGCAGAATATTTTTTTATGTTTTTCTGCTTTGCATGAGATCTTATAACTCACTTAACATTTTTTTTCCTGTCAAAAGAGATCAAACACACCTTTCACAGAAGACTAAGACAACTATGGGTGCCTGTATCAAAACTGAATTTAGATGTATGGACCAGTCCTTACTAAACTAACTGATATTTATCTTAGAGCTGGTTTTATGAGGTATTAGGGCATGATTTACTGGGATTACTAGGTCTACCAGTCCTAGGCATGTGTCTCTCTCTCTCCAAGAGAGAAAACAGACCTTGGTTTAACAGAAAGAGCTTGATTATTTCTTCTGAGAAGGGTCTAAGCTTCTTGTTAAAATCACAACAGTGATTTCTCACTGAAATAAGAAATGACAAGAAGCCAGGCAAAGAAGATAGCTGGATGACTTAGGGCCCCAGGGTGCGGGGGAGCAGCAATTCAAGTTGCCTGCATTTCTGGTGAATGCTTAGATAGCTGACTTTTGGCTATTTACAGATTTAAGTACTTCCTGGAGTTTTTTTGTGTTTTGTTTTCATGGCAAACATGGAAACTTCATCTGATGTGAAAAAAGGAAAATGATCTGCATTTTGTATCCCTGGGCAGTGAAGGCTGCTTCCTCTTCAGTCGTGTTGGGTCCTCTCTGCACTCGTGAGCAGGCTTGTATGCATGCTATCAAAGTGGAAAGACCTCATTTGACAGAAGCCCTGGCATTTAGGCTTCAGTGAGAGGAGTAAGATCCTCTCCAGGGTCTGCTGTGCAGTGACCTGAGGATATTTGTGCCTCCTCTTTCAATCCCAATGCCCTTACATAATTATCTCAGGAGCAGAGACAGAACGAGACATCTCTGTACTCTTGTCTACCTTCTCCTGCTTTGTCACTCATCCACTTGCTTCCTCAGATCTTCTATCTCAAGCACTCCTCTTACTTCCCAGCTCCTTCCTTCTGTATTGTCTTTGGCTGAGCTCTTTGAGTGGGTGGGGTTCCTGGACTTGTCAGATGGACACACTGCCATCATTTTCCTGCTTATGCGGGTCAACTGGTGTCGAATTCCCTTCTCTTGATTCCAGGCCATGTATTTCCAAGTACCAATACCAGTGTGCAAGCATACAACACCCCCTGCAGTTACCAGTGAGATATGGGCACACTGCCCTGACTCACTGCAGCCATGTCAGGGCTCAGATTTCCTTGAACTAATGAAAATAAATTGTAAAGCCATCAGGAGATTTGTTTTAAGAATTGCTCCCTGTAGCCATTGGATTAGTTCTTGTATTTTAATGTGAGGAAGGACATTTCAACTTATTTGTGTATTTGCCTATTTCTTTAATAAGAAGCTTCAAGGATGTAGCATAGTTTAAGTCAAACTTGGCAAAAATTGTCCTATTCCTTAGGTGGAGGTAGTTCTTCTGTTTTGCAGCTATTTAAAATATAATAACTATGGGAAACAGTTTAAAATGGCAGTATTATGAAGATAATTCTGAATAATTCATATTCTGGCATTTCATTGATAAAATGTAAGACACAATTTTTTTTTCAGCTGCTAGTCTAGCTTAGATACAGTTATTACTTACAGGAGGCATATGGTCAAAACAGGGGCCAAGGTATTAATAATCATAGAATTTGGGTTAGATTCTAGAATATGACTATATGTTATTTGGAGTGTTTTTATAATTTGCCTTCACTCAAAAGACAGGCCAAGCAGGTGGAGAAAAAAAATCCTCTATGAGTTATTCACCTGCATCACAAAATTATTATTTATACTTTGATTATATATCACAAACAGTTTTCTAAAAAGTAACATTAATACACCAGAAAAATGAACAAAAAAAATGCCCTAAATTCCTGCCTTGGATCCAATTTTGCTCTGCAATCGTTTCCTAATATTCTTAATTTATCATTGATTGCAGTAATTGGTGTAAATCATAATTACCAGTGGGAGAAAGATTTCCTTGACTGGAAGTATGAGGGAAGACATTCCCACGTGACAAGTTTTCTATTAGAAACAACTCTGAAGCAGTGAATTAAACTTTTAGTTTCTAAATGCAAATTAAATTGGCTTAATCTAAGCTATCTGGAGAAAAAAAATAATGTTTATCTTAGCATGTGTTAATGATCTTGTGGGCCTTCAAGGGACATCCAAAATGCTGTCCAGTCTTTAGAACCTGCTAGAGCCTGTGCAACCATGCATCTCAATTGGTTTTCTTATCCATTTTTGATAGATTAAGCCAACACAGCTGTACTAGTAAAATACCTTGATCACACTTCCATTTTGCAGTGCAACCAGAGTGCTAGCATTTTGGATGAGCAGTGCAAGACCTCCATGTTTTAGATCTTGCTGCATGTAATTCCTGTGTCAGTTAATAGAGTCAGTTGATTTACACTTCACCAAAAAGCTGAAGAAATATGCGTAAAGAACAGACTCAGGCTTTGTGTTTGCCTAAAACAGTCAGTTCTTCAGTAGCGTCTTCAACTCCCCTCTTGCTCCCATAACACCTTATGAGGAAAAATTCCTACTAATGCTGAGAAAACCTAGATTCTTACCGTCATTGTTCACATCTATCTTCTGAAATATCATGTTTGTGAACTCTTCAGCAGACATGTTGGTGTGGCCATTAATAGCCTGGATAGCCTGAAGGAAGAAACGCAGAAAGTTCTTTCAGACTTCTTTTCCTTCAAGTTGTGAAAACAATACGCGGGCAACTGCAGTAATTGCAATGCAGCTCTTTAGTTCACCAACCCTTTCAAAAATCACTAAATAAATAGCTATTTCAAGCAAATCTTCAGTAATGAGGATTGGAAATTTAATTAACATAACACAGCCTGAAGATTACAGACTAATTTACATATCTCTGGAGGTCTTCTGAAACCGTGTGCCACCTCTGCTCTTCAATACACTTTAGATTCTACACCAGCATTTTTATCTGGCCCTAGAGAGTTCTGTGTCTTCAGAGAGTGCCCTGTGGTCTGTGTGATTTAAATATAGTATTATTTTTTCACAGCTGAAAGCACATGAGGAGAAAGCCTAATTTTTTTTTTCTGTTAAGACATGTTTAACTTAGTAGTCACAAATAAAGTCAGACCAGCAGTCCTTGAAGTTGGCAGAATTTACTTAACAAAATCAGTAGTCACCTCTCTACTTTTTCTGTGGCAGAAGGACCCAATGTTTGGAATTTTATATGAATATTTTTGCAAAATTGTGTCTCATTGCAGAGATGATAATTTTTGTGTGATGGTGATCATTCAGGTTAATAAGGTAAGAGTCTGTATGTTAATAGCCAGTTATCCAGAAGCAATAAATATATGTTTACAAAGTTGAACTCAGTCAATATCACAATTGGTAAGTAACTGGGAAAAGACATGCATACATATATAAAAACACCCATGCATATATGTGGCATACTATAGAATTTCTTTTTATGCACCTGAATGATCTTGAGATGAAGTGTGTGCCAGTTGTTTCCTTCAGTATTCCTTATGTTATTTTAGAACTCATTATGTTTAAATAAAGCGTAAGTGAAACCTATTTAGTAGTGATGTGGAATTCTTGGCTGTCTTTACGGTATTTATCCTATTATCACTGTCTTTATCCTACTTTGCACAAAATTAGTTCAAAAAGGCAGCAAGAGTTTTACAAAAATAAACACATAAACTTGCTTATATTACTAATTCATAGTTTAGATACTTTTGGTGGTTTTTAAGTCTGACCCTGTTGTAGTCTTCAGAAGAAGGTTGTACCTCTGCCACAGTTAAAATTGTTGTAGTGCTGGAGTAAAGCAGTAACTCCTGATGTACCTGAATCACTGACTACCACAGAACTACCTTAAATAATAAAATAAAATAACCAGGCTGTTAAAAAGGAACAGAGAGGGTGCATGCTCGTCTGGAAGGAATTTTGATCTGGCTCCAGTTCCTATTAATTTGGGCAACAGTTCTTCAAGTCCTCTTAACAGTGACTAGCGAGGCACTAGCAGTGATACAGAATCCAGGAAAAGTATGTTCTTCTTTTATTATAACAAATCCATATTTAGTTTTTCTGCTCCCTGCAGCAAAACCTTGATCTGTAAAGTGTCCTGTGTACTTAGTAGTATTAAGTCATTCATATTTGCAAGGAACCCTATAACACCTTTTGGAGAAAAGCAGCTGCTCGAGTATAAATTATTATTTCATTAGAGCAAGTTGAAGAATACAGAAATAATTTTAGGGAAAGAATTACACTTCTTTGGTTTTATACGTTTGAAATAGACCATTTTCTGCAAAATTTTCTACATTTGTATCCAAATGTCAACTGTATGATTTGATGACAAAATTAGATTTCACTAATTTTATTTTAAAATAGGAGTAATGGCAAACAAATCTAAGTCTTTAAAAAATTCAAAATATTGGAATATTTTCATAACATCTGTATTGTTTCTTGTAGCAAGTTCAGCTTGAGAAGCCTGTTTTCCTCAAGAGATCGACATGAGCACTTGTAACCAACTGCTTTATTCGTTATGTGGCTTCAGATCTATCTTGCCTTATAGTATAGTTTATCAAAAGAATGTCTCCACTGTTTATACACTTTTTCGCATTCAGTAAAGCATTATATCTATAAAATTATTGCTTAAAGTAAAACATCACTTAGATATGTTTACTTCCATAAGTAAGGAACTAATGGTAGGAGTGTCACTAGCTAGAACAATTCTGGTTTTATAACTGTACAATATTAGTTAAAGTGCAGACAATCCATTTACAACACATGATGAAACCACTGTTTCAGAGGCAATGCACTATGTCAAATGCTCTTGCTTTTGGTCATAACTTGCTTACCGTGAATATGCTTAATAGTTCTTTTTTGTCAATACATCCATTTCCATCAGCGTCGTATAGCTTAAAATACCATTTCAATTTTTGGTCAATTTTCCCTCTTATAACCAAATTTATTGCAGCTATGAACTCCAGGAAGTCTATAAATCCATCCTAAGAGAGAGAGAGAGAAAAACCCTATTTAACAACATTGGTTTTCTGTTCATTCTGGCAGTTTCACAGAACAGGTCATCAAATTCACTATAATACAAACTGATTTATAAATCACCTTAGCATAGAGATCTCCTGTGGTGTTTGAAAAGGATGTGCTCAGCGGGAAAAACTACATAAAGGGGCATTAGCACAGATAGTTTTTTTCTCCCCTGAAAGCCTAGGACAGTAGGATAGGGGGTAGATCTGTTCCGAGCTATTGTTATTGACATTTTTTGAGGATAAGAGAAAGAGTTTTGTGGTAGACTTCCACATGTGAAAAAGAGGAAACTAGGATATCTGGTTTGGTAATAATGAGATGTCTACAGTGGTGTTGCTTGTATTCATATGGGCACTGGAGAGCTACTAATGATTCCAGTGCAACAGAGTGCTTCAGGTGTTATTCATCTGAGAGATCATGTAGGAAATGTTGTACATGGTAACCGATAACGTGGCGTGAACTCCAGATACTGTGTTTTTTCCATGTAAACATCAAGTCTCTTTGACTAATACAGTTTGCATGTGATATAAAGCTTTCAATTTATAAACTAGTTTCTAAATAGTGAGGTCTCGTGAATATTCATAGGAAAAGATATTTTTTGATGAATTTAAGTCCACATGTTCTGCTTTCTTCTCTGAATCTAGTGATGGAAACCTTTCAAGGACAGGTCTTCATGGTCAGGTGGTCTAAGCCACTACGACAGTTCTATTTCTGTAAAAATGTGGTGAGGATGGAAGAAACAGTTGCTGAGTTTGGAGAGTACTTGCTCCAACTGTTTCTCATGTGCATATAAAAAGAATTAACAGCCAGTAAATTTAATCTTGTGATCTTTACTTTGGTCAGAATCCAATCGCTTGGAAAACCTTGGAAAGACTGTCATCAGTTTCAGATAGCCTGTGATTGAGGAGAGAATGTTGGATGAGTATGCAGTAGGTTTAGCTTGTTACTTATTGTTATACGTCAACACACATCTTGACAGTTGAGGTTTTGCAACCGGCAGACATTAATCTGTCCTCTAGACTGCACTAGACGAAAGGCAAAGAAATCCTATAAAGGTGGGGTGTGATTCACTGCCATAGGTGTAGTGCTTGTTTTGATTTCTGTGCAAGGCTGTTTGGCACTTAAGAAATAAATTCAGTATTTCAAGCACACTGGATTCAATGTAGATGCATGGTACATTCATGGCTTGTGCAGGCTGACCATTGCTTCATAGACTCTTTCTGCAGGTTCTGCTGTGATTGCAGGATTTACTGTAATTGCAATTACAGCAAATTCAGCAAAAGCAAAGTCACTATTCAACAACTGTTTGGGATTAAATGACATTTGGCAGTAACCACACAAAATTTTCAAAAGAGTCGAGGCCCAGTATTAAAAGCAGATGCTTTACCAAAAAATGACACATCATGTACCACAAACTTTATGCTTTTTTTGGCACACCAGCTTGAATGTCGCATCTCATCAAGTATTTTGCTGGAAGGCAAGGTTTATTCTGCTGATTACTTTTCCGTCATCTGATTTGATAGATGAAATAAGAATGTGGTAAGATGCAGGTCACGTTGCTGATTTTTTATTGCATTTTGTGCTATTTCTTGAAACTACAGATTAATTGGAGGCTTGCTGGATGTCCACAAGATTAATTTTCTTCTTTCTAACTTACATTTCAATTCAGATTTTGGAAAATATTATTTTGTTTGCCTTCTTCCTACATCTTGCTGTCACTGTTAGTTCTCTGACAAATGATCAGAAGTCTGGAAAATGTAATAATCAGTATAATGTGTTCCAGTATGTAATTCTGATCTGGTGCATCAGTTAGCCTTCCCCAAGCAGGAAGGGTCTGAAGGTCGAGGTCAAAAAATTCCCACCTCTGAAAAACACCTGAGAAAAATTTTAGTTGCCAGGAAAGCCCCAGCCACATTCTGCAAAGACCACTGGTGACATGTTAACCTCAGCAGCCAGTGCACTAGGAACAGAAATATTGAGAAGGTAGACGTATTTATCGACATGTATGCAGAAGCATTGCACAAAAGTATTGATAAGAAATACACTGTTTTTTTTCATCTCTATACCAAAACCCATACATTGTAATTAGAAAATAAAACATTTATATGCTGCATAAGGCTTTGGTCACCTTCTTACATATGAACAGGTATGTTTTCTCAGATAAAGAGAAATTATGGCTTTTTACAGTAATGTCCAAATGACTCAGAATAACACGTTAAATAATGAAAAAATCGTAAGAGTAAGCTATGAAGATAATCCTGTGGTTCTGTGAGTACAACAAATAATACAATAAATGTGTTATGATGTTCTTAAAATAATACTACCATGCTTATTTACCCATCTGCTGCTCTATAACCATTCACAATACAAGTATCTAGGTAGGTCCTTATATGTCCCTGGGCTCTGTAAAATTTCACTCTCTGCAGTGCACACAGCAAAGGATCTGTTGCTTGTTAGGAATTCAATAATTCACAAGCAAAGGGCTACCGTAAAAATAATAAAAGAAACAATAATAAAATAAAATTAAATTAAATAAAACCTCCAATAACATAATAAGCAGAGCTAATTATCAGTGTTGGAAGATATAAATAGTTTACTTCAGGTGCTTTACTCTGTTATTCTAAAGGGCAAATTTCTAATATTTTTATTAAATGTAGTTAATGCTGGCAAAGCGTGCTTATTTGGCAACTTAGGATACAGGAGATATTTGGGTGATGGATGTATTTCATTTCATTTGGGTGATGGATGTAAGGGTGTCTAGAGGGGTGGCGAAGTCCTGCGGCCTGCCCATGTGCACAACACCAGTTGGGGTAAATGCACAGGGTACCTCTTCCAGCTATGGTGTAAAACAGGGGAGCAGATATCTCCTCATGCACTTCTGAGGAGCAGGCCAGAGGTACACCAAAACAATGGGTTCAAAAATTCTTTTACATGCCTCAAAGTCTTCTGGACTTTCTGCTTAGCATAGTAGACTTAATAAAAATATATCTATATATTTTTTTGGTTTCTTAATGGCTTGACTAGATTATCTAGGAATCTAAGGACACATTACTGTTGTGCATGTGTTTGTGCCCCCTGGTGCTGTTTTTATCACTTGCTTTGCTTTCACTGATGAGTGAATTTTTAAGATGCTTGGAACAGCTTGATTCGCAAAACAAAGACAAAAAAAGACCTCCAAAACTGGAAGGAGAATTTGCTGAGATATAAAACTCATCCTCATGGCCTTGAGGGCACCACCAGTCCTGACTGACCCTGCCTAGGGCCCCAGCCCCTTTTTCATTGTTCATTAGTTACTAGATCTCCAAAAAAGAAAGCAATTTAATTTTATCTTTTTATGAGATGTTTTAGCTTCAGAGAGTCATGCTATGTACAGTTGATGGAGGCTGTTGCTTTTGTTCAGTGAGGACAGAGATACGTTGCCTTCACAGGCAAAGCCAGGCAGTAAGGGACTGTTGCGTTACGCAACAGCAATTAATACCTCAGCCCCAGAACTGTAGGAGGACATTATCCTTTGGTTCCCAGAATAGCCTTACTAATCTTCACAGGTCCTTAAAAAAACTCTCACAGCTTCAAACTATTTGAATACAGATTAAAAATAATTGACTTGTCAGCTATGAGTACACTGCTGATGAACAGCATGGTAACTCAAGGTTTATCCAGAATGATCAGAACTCAGTGTTTTGGCTGCCTAGCTCTTACCTGAATGTGATTTCTGAACCATAGTGGTGTAGCGCTGCTGGGAAAGCAAGCCAGCCACCTCCCACAGCACATCATCACTGTGCGTGTGGGAAAGGCAGATTTCTACCCCTGCAAAATGCTACAATGAATGCTTACATGGAGTACTGATGGCTCTACCAAGAGTCTAGACACAATAAGCAGTGTCTTGTTTTCAAATTTGCTCCTGAAAAATCTCTAATCTCATTCTGACAGCAGGAGAATGGCTCAACAGGCTTTGTCAGGATTAACAAGTGTGCAAGTATAGATGGTTTAGGTATTTAAAACCTAGGGCTTAGGACATTAAGCCATCTTCCCTTCCCCACCTTCTGTCTTTCAGAATGCTTCTTAAAGGCTACTACTTTGAGGCAGAAGGGGGAGGCATAAGTCAAACAGCAGATTACAACAGCTCAGAATAACTGTGAAATTTATAGCTAATCCTGTGTGCTTTTCTCTTTCTCTCTAGTGCCCATTTCAAATATAGCACTGCTTTCTGCACTGTCAAAAACCTAAAGGACAGTTAATTTCACTCCATTTCATCTTATCCCATTTCCTTTCTTTCTTTTTACTTCTGAAGACTTTCATCTGTTTCTCAAAGGCTGGACACTCATTATTGAAGAAGTACAGAACCACTTGTGGCTGTATTACTTTGACACATCCCTAAGGTCTGATACTGGAGTTTAGGGCTTGGGGAGGACTCCAGGCTATGGCCAGAATCGCCAATTTTCTAAGTAAACAAAGCTGGCCTTTGTCACAAAGCGAGGAGGAGGGGAACTCTTGGCAAGCAAAAGCTATTAGATAAGGATGAAGAACGAAGCAGGGAATTAGGAGCTGCGAATCATTAAGTGGTTTTGTGATTGCTGCATACACACTGTTACATAAAGAGACAAGACTGCATTGACCAGATTGTTACGCAAGGTTCTGCTTTACCCAAACAAAGAGGACCTGAAAGATTTGGGAGCTCAAAAAATACCAGGACCTTTGTGTTAGAGGAGCTGTAAATACAAAGCAAGCTATGTGCCCTGGCTCTCAGGCTTGTAGGCTACCCTGATAAAACCTGGTGAAATCCAAAATGTTCAGATGAAAAACCATTTTATTACCTTAAATTTATCTACCCCCCAACTCTCTGCCATCACTCACGGTTTTCTTTCAAGATTATTGGAGAAGCAGGGAGGCAGGGAAATCACCAAGGCATGAGGCTGGGTCCTGTGTTCAACCTACAACATGGCACTGCAGTGCCCAGGAAGAAAAGCATATGCTTAAGGGCTTAGCCCTCTGCCATCATCTTCTGGATAGTGAGGTTCAGCTTCCTGCATACCTGTTTTTGAGCCTCTGCCTGTGCTTTTAGAAGCATCTTTCCCAACTTAAAGCAGTAGGCAAGACAGAAAATTACAAAAAGCAGCCATGATTATATAATGCATTTTTCAGCAAATTCCCTGTGGAGATTTCAAGCAGTTTATCTTGTTTGAGAAACCCAAGAATTTAGCAGGACAAACCTCCAGAAAAGGCACTTTGAAGACGTATGTGTCTATATATACAAGTCTACATCTCTGTTTGGGAGATTGACTTTGGTGCTTCTTGCTAATATTTTTAGGAATGTGTCTCAAGGAATGTGTGCAAGAAGGCTCCCAAAAGTTAAACACATATACTATCATTCCTTAAACTACTTAGTATCTGTCAGATAAAGGACCTCAGAGGAGGAAAAATTTAATACTTTCTACCTTCTTTAACTAGTAGTCTCTTTTTTTTCTGTAAAAGAATGGGAGATAACAGGTCATATTTTCTCAGATATCAGAAAGCAGATACCAATTTATTTTAATGACATCACTTTGCAGCTAAATTAATTAAAACAGATCATGCAATTTCTGCTGCATTTTTTCTATGATTAGTATTTTCAAAGCATGGTTCACCAACAAATTTGTGAATTATGATTGTATAGTTTCAGATGTTTCAAAGAAACGCTTAAATGGTGAAGGGGAAAAAGAAGAAATTGTAAACCTGGAGTAGCCTCTAACTGCTCTGTTTGTAATTAATAAAGAAATAAATAGAAAAAAGAGAGCTGCATTTCTAAAAAAATGCTTAATATGTATTTAAAAAAAGAGGCAGATTCCTGAACTGTTTCTCATTAATATTACTTTCCCATTTATCTTATTAAGCTTACTTTTCCCTTTACCTACATCATAATTCAACAATTAATATTTAAAAGTAATTATGATTAATTGTACAAAGTTAATCTTCATTGCCTATTTATGTAATATGACAAAATTACAGTGTTAGTTGGTAATGGTAGTGATATGCTCCAAGTGCTTTCTAAGCTCTGAAGGCTGAAGAGTACATGCTAATTTTTTTACACTTAAATTAAATTTTCAAAGAAACCCTAATACATGTTTTCAGAAAAGCATAATTGCTTCAGTTTGATGTGTAATGTTGGTCACTGAGAAACTGCAGAGGACAGAACTCCAAACCCTTTCTTTTGTTTTAAAAAAACCCAGGGAGTATAGGAACTCAGGTAGAACAACTCAATGGAAACTGTGTAGATTATTATTTTAAAATAAAATTGAACTTCATAATAACATTTGTTTCTGCAGGACATTCAGTAAGAATGTACAAACTTAATCTATGTTAAAGAAAAAAACAAGGAAAAAATTTTGAGCCAAAGGATCACTTGACCAAACCTTTTAATTGCTAATTTTTATTGTCAGTACTATTTTTGCCACTGATTTCTCTGTTTCCAATGCAGTGATTCCTTTTCTCTAGGTCTCTTGTGCAACATAGTTGACATTATAGCTTCATACAGGACCTATGGGCTGGGTTATCTTAACCTCTCGATCTCAGGTGCTGAGTTCTAGTGTGAAATAGGACTCCTGACATCCAGCTGCCAAAGCACTGCTGAATGGTAATGCATCTTGGCCTTGCAACCCGGACAAACCCTGTCTTTGATCCAGGCACGCTCTGCAGTGTGATGGACCTACTGCCTAAGTGCAGCCAATCTCCACAGTAGGTGCACTAAGCCTGGACATGCTCTGCAGAGATGAGAAGAAGGGGGCTATTCAGTGAGGTGGGGATACTCCATGGGGTGCACTGAGAGTACCGTATGCTGCGTCATTGCGTCATTTAATCCAATACAGCTAAACATAAATACTGCAATGCAAGGAAAATTCAGCTAGACTGTTACTTAATAGCACTTGTCTACATGAACAGTTTGAAAGTTTGTTTTTAAAGAGAAAATTTCTTGGACATTCGGATAGTGCTTTTTGAAATAATAACAATGATAAAAAAGCCACTGAATTCTGCAATGTTATAATAGAAATCTGAGACAGACCTCTCTTTAGTATCCCATGTAAAGAATCAGCCTTCCATGCTTGATGGTGCTGTGCCGCTACTGAGGAATTACCTCTGGTCTACAACTTTTAGATCAGAATTCGTAACATCAAATCCTATAGTCAAGAACTCAACTGTACTACATTTAAGCAACTGATGAATTTAATAATAATGTTAACCTAAGCTTTTAGCTGGTAATGACACATTATTATAGCATAAGTTAGTACTATCACAGTAGTTAAGTCCTGAACAAAACCACTAGAAAACAAAATGAAGATCGTGAAATTGCACCAATAATGGCGGAAAGTCTTTACAAAGTAATAGATCCTCTTTTTTTTTGAATAAATATATAGCCTTGAATGTAAAATAATCTACAGGTGGTTAAGAAGTAGAACAAAAATGTTCTTTGAAACAGTCTATAAATAGAATAGTGTTGCATGGAACCAGGTGAAAAATATATAGAACATAATTTCCATTCCACGGATTTTTTTATGAATACGTACCTTTTAAAAGACTTAAGCATGCTGACAAAAATGATATGACTACAATGACTTGAACACAGCAAAGCATAATTTAATCTCTTATTTATAGTAATCAGGCTAGTTACTTTACATTTAAGATAATTTTATGCAACATTACTTCAAATTAAGGAGAAGCAAATGGTTTGTGGTCATTGTTTTTGTTGCTTTTATTGGATAGTGCCTGAAACCAGCAGGAGAAGAATTTGTAAAAGTACATGTCAAATCAAAAAATCCTGAAAATTTTGGGGAGTAAGGGGTGTAGATTTTTGTTACTCCTGACAAAAGAATTCCTTCTGGCTAAGGTATATTTTGATTCTTATTTTCTCTAGCCCTTGATTATTTTTTTTTAACACAGGTTTTTATTACTGACTCTACAATGTGATACCTATGACTTATGAAAAGAAAATTAATTTTCTAAGTATTTCTTTTTGTGGAGGCTAATTCGAAGCAACTGTGAGAGTGAAAAAGGGTTCAAAAAAAAAAAAAAAAGGAAAAGAAAAGGAAAGAGTTAGACTTACCTGAGCAAAGTGGTAGCACTATCCACGTGTGCTGGGACAACACAAGAATCACAGAAAAGTAATAACATAAGCGATGGAATGTCTTGCCAACCACAATGCCAGCTTATATGGCTCTTGGCCCCATAGTGTAGTATGTAATGCAGATATTGCTGCTGCAACATTACTGCCTGGTTAAGCTGGCTGTTTAGAGTAAGCTAAGGAAAGCGTGCTTGTCCAGAAGGTCATTTAAGCCTAGAAACTTCCCTAAAACTATGTGTGCAGGTGAGCTTATCTTTGAACAATCATTTTCAGACTTAGGATACAAAAGGGGAAAGATGTTCAGGAAAGTCTGTGAAAATATTTCTATATGCATCGTCCTCTCTCACCCTACTTTGAATAACTATTAACTACTGCACCCAATTCTGTCGTGTCAACTTTGGTAATAAGCTGCAGTTTGTTAGGCAGCTTGACAGTTTACATCACTGTAGCTATTCCTGGTCCCGAAGATGCATCAGAACAAGACCATCCAAGAAGGGAAGCCCAACTGAAGATCAAATTTTCACAGTATCACAGTATCACAGTGTCATAAGGTTGGAAAGGACCTCCGAGATCATCGAGTCCAACCTATAACCCAACACCAACATTAACACCAACCCATCATCTAAAGAGGTGGAAACAATATTTGAGTTCCAGGTAGTGTTTGAAGAATTGCTCACTAGCAGTCATATAATTTCACCTTTTAAGAGCTCTTCATGCCTTCAATAAAAGGGGGAAGCAGCAATCACATAGTGCTAGGTAACTGTTACATAGCTGGGTCGTGTCAATCTTTAACAAAATAGTGTATTCAGTAGAATCTTAAGCAACTAATTTCCTCATAGCGATGAAAGTAACATTGCTCTGTCTCTCACAATTCTCTTAAGAAGGGGCAAAAATGGAGGGAGAAAACAACTGAAAGTCAAATGAAGAATGAGTTACATTAATCATCAAAACATCTCTGAAAAATATCGTTTCTATGAACATTTGCATTGAAATATGAGGTGCAACCATGTCTTTCATAGAGAATTTCATAGCCCAGTGATTCATATTTCCTTCTATTACAATACCTGAGAAAATATACTTGGCTAATCCCATTCATGTTCCTACAACCAGAGAGGATAATATCTGTTTATAGCCAGAACACAGAATCAAATGATAAAAAGTCTCACTGCAAATCAAAACTATAAACACACAGAAGGATAATGAGGAAAGAGCTAGGATGAGGAAAAAAGGAATGGTAATCTGCCTCCCAACACTTGTCAGCATTGTGCAAAGTACAAGGAGTGAAGCGAAACTC
The DNA here is from genome assembly GCA_033556795.1 of Tapera naevia. NCBI lineage: Eukaryota > Metazoa > Chordata > Aves > Cuculiformes > Neomorphidae > Tapera > Tapera naevia. The sequence goes on along the minus strand of JAUMJJ010000088.1, from coordinate 17,075,964 downwards.
TTATTTTCAGGAAAAAAAAGAAAAGATGTAGCTTGAAATCTAGTTTATGTTGCTATGTAGTCATTTCGACACACAACAAAGTTCTATTGAAGTAACAGATTTTTGCATTTCTTATTATCTGTTCTACATCAAACAGCCTGTTTTGACTTTCTTCTTTAGGTTTTAAAATGGATTCCTTTTAAAATTTTTTTATAGTTCTAATCTGCATAATGATATCAGATGAACTGTAGTTTATCACAGAACTATTTTAAATTTTAAATGAAAAGAGCAAAAAATAGAAAGATGACTAAAGGTGACATTAGTTGGTGGCTCCTTGTCTAAAGATTTCTTAACCTCTTTGCTGTCCAGTGTCCATTATTCTACATCTGCCCACTTTATCTCTGCATAAGAATAGTAGCAGAAAATACTGTTCTCTGTTGAGGACTACTAATGCTTTATAAAATGTTAATGGAAATTCCTTGAACTTGCATAATTTTCCTTTGGTGCCACATACCTGTTAATCTTCTTTACTCTTCACAGTACATCCTACCTTTTAAAATCCAATTTTCTTACAAAGCAACAGACATTTATTCCTATAGCTTGTTTCAATGAATGCCAAAATAAGCAATAAAAGATCTATAGTAGCAGTATCCCATTTTCAGTACATTGCTCCATGAGTTAAATGGCCATGCAAATTTTATCCTTCACAGGTCATAAGAATCAAATCAATTAATTCTTACAATGTTCTATTTTTAGTGGAAAAAACTATTTGCAAGCCAGTGGCAGTGGATGAAAATGAACGAAGTTTCTGGTTTAAAGAAAGAAGTTTTTTTGAATAAGTCTTAAATAGTAGTAATGCTGACTGTAGAAGGTTTCCTTAGTTCTGTTTCAGAGCAACTAACACTTCCAATATATTACGGATACACCAGACATTGTTATTCATGATATACTTTCTACTTTAACGTTGGTGTAATCTCATTTTAAAGGATTGTATACAATATCTCTCTGAAATTGTATACATATTCCCACAGAAAACCAAATATACATCAATATACTTGACAAGTACTGGAGTATTTTAGATAAACATAACTGTTTCCTCTCTAAAATTCATCAATAGACTGCATGAACTCAGACTGCATGACAGTTATGTGTAGACTGAGATGCAGAAGGAATAAGAAAAGCAGGAGGAATTCAGAATACTTATCTGTGGTTGTAGCTTTTTCATTTTTGTGTTACAAATAGCTTAAAGGTGAAGAAGACTGAGATAATTTTTCCCTAGAATGACACAATAAAGGGAATCTTTTAAAAAATGATCTCTGTTCCACTCGTATTTTAATGAAAATATTATTTTTGAAGGCTTTTATTGGAAAGCTGTGGCAAAAGATAAACCCACCGTTTATTATAGTGCCAATACCATTATATAAATAATCCTTGCACGTATTAATGTATGAGTCATCAATAAAATGTTTGCTTAAGTGCTACATCCTGTGCTCCTCATGATAATCTCAAGAAAAATTAACTTTGCAATTAAAGTTCTGAATGTTCAGCATCTTTATTTTTACTGGAGCTAAGAATGATGAACAATTTTCAAACTTCACTAGCATATTTTTTTCTTTACTTTTTTTTGTTTATATAATTAGTAGCAAAGCTTCCCATAGAGTCAAGGAAGGATAAAAAATCTTGACGTAGAACACTTGTTTTTAAGAAACATGGAAAAATTAAAGTAATCTGCATACTTGGTGTATAAGGTCATTTAATGATCTGCACAAGAGACGCCAGAAATGATTAGGGGTTCCAGAAAAGAAGGCTTTTAGTATTGTAGCCTATGTCACTAGTCTCCAATAGAAATAGGCACTGACTGGAAACAGCTTCTATACATTGAACAGGTGCATTCTGTTGAACCAAAGATGTGAATACCTGTACATTGCTTTGCTCTGCCACATAAAAATATGCAAGACAACTGTGTGCAAGCAGCCATACAGCCACAGAAGCATTATCTCTTTGGCACTGCATGTTAGTGCAACACTCTGAGCTTACAAGATCTGCCTACTGCCAATACCAGAGGTAACCTTAATCTCTACATGACATAGAAATGTGCAGTGAAGGTGTACTTCCTCCCTGCTGTATGTCCACTGACCATAGTCATTTCCATGAGCGGGGAGATGAACTACTCTATTTTTTCAACCTAAAGAAATCTAGGGAATTGTAAGGCTTGGTTTGCATCTAAATTCTTGTTGGTATTTGTATGGTTGACTTGAGGGAAACAAGCTTCGACTAGGCTTTCAGTCTATCACAAATTGTCAACTCTCCCAGCTACACTTCCATAATTCCTTTTTTAACTGTTTCCAATTGACATGCAAGTTGTTTTTTTAAATTGGAGATCCTAAGTAGGATGCTAAATCCTAAGAAGGCTAGCAAGGAGGAGAAATGCAATTCACAAATTTCATTACCTGCCCCCCTTCCACAAGTCCCACTGGCATTCTGTGAGGTTGGTATTCCACACCTTACCTGTGAGAGTTTTTAAACCACGTGTACATGAAACAGAGGAGAAAGTTTATGCATCTTTTAAGAGTGTTTTATCATCCTATTATATGATATAATAATTTCAAGCATAGATGACCCCAAATTAACTCAAGGAGCTGCTATAATTGGAATTGCAGATTAATCTCAGGCCTAACAATTAGCACAGCTCTCTGAGCAGATTCCTATTTGTGAGAAAATGGAAGCTTATATGAGAAAAATACATATTATTCTGAGAGTAGAAGACTTTATTAAAAGATTTAAGTTTTCCAGAATTAGTTTCCTTAGACTTAGGTCAACTGTAAACTAGTCCCCAAATGTTATATCTTTATATATAAGCTCCAGCAATAGAAACTATAATTATTTTAAACTGCAAAACCCCACTATTAAACTATGGTATTCCCTGGCCACAAAAAGTTAAATAAGGAAAAAATCAGTTCATATATCTCTAAAAGTCAGCTAGGGGGAGCATGAGATAAGGTTCAACTTTGCTAGCTGTCTAGCTAAACAGCATTTTTATATAAAAGGTACTATTAAGAGAAAGGAAATAATTTCTGTCAAGAAGTGTTGTATACCTCACCACTCACTAGGATGATGGCCCCTTTATTAAAAAGCAATAAGCAGATACAAATACAGTAACAAAGGAAATAAAATTTTGATCTACAAATCTGAGAAGTTGCTATAGTACTGAAGGAAACTGAATATAAGAAAAAACTCGAATGACCAAATTATTTCTGAATTCATGCTTTATGCGTATAACTACTTACATCCATTAACTTCTGTGTCTTGAAGATGAAATATTGTCATCTGTTTAATACTACACAGTGACTAGACGTTCTACATAATGTCATGGAAGGATAATGACCCTTTTATGACCCTTTATCTGTACTATCATAGCTGCCATTTCAGAACCCACAGTGTGATACTCCCTGTCAGCCATCCATTGACCACTCCTCACACAACTGTACTTAATTAAAGTCACTTTTCAGTATTAAAGCCTACATTTCTGCCAAAAACCCAGGGGACAAGAAACAGCTGTAGAAAGGGCATAGTACAAGTAGTGAGCATATGAAATGAGGCGATCCCCTTATTATCAATAACAAACAGGGTTCCTTTCTCCTGCCCTATTGCCACTTTATTCCCAGCTTAATCACATAAAAAGCATCATAGCCATGTACTTGAACAATATTTGATTGATACTTGTTATTTCTAAAAGTATATCTTAAAATATTGGTCATTAGTCTTGCTAATAAAGGAAAAAATGTAACTAAACTTAAGAAAACGAAGTACTGATAACAATGTTAAAAAAGAAACAAAGGCCGTATGGTAATAGAAATGCATTTGTAATACTGAATAGAGATTAAAATACAACAAACCTGTAAAGCTCTGTATAAAGTTGCCATGGGCTCAGGATCAGTCATATTTTAAATTACTCCTTTCTATTTTTATTCTGAACGAAAATCTCTGCTGGTCTCAAATATGCCAGATTTAGTTTTGTTTCCCTGACATCCATCCCTAACAAGGTTGATCCTCTCAATAACTAGCAGAACTTCACAAATGCACACAGGATAGTTATCAGCAGAGTTCTTTGAGCTTTGGTATACTCTAGATTGATTGCTGGCTACTGTATTAATACTCATTCCTCTATTTTGTCTTTTGGGGTTTTTTGTTCCTCTTTTACTTTTAGCTCAGAAGCCAATCTATGTGTTTCAATCCCTTCCAGGGATTGGAAGAGGTGTTACACTAAGACCCAGATGGTGAAGTACTGGTGTTGGACATGGATGATCTTCTCTGGCAGAGGGACTGCTCTTCCAGCCCACCCAGTTTGCTGTAATAAAGCAGGCCACTCCTCATAGTTTTGGAATCCGTGACCGCAAGTTGTACAAAATATAGACATGGGAGAAGACAGCAGAGGGATACGTTTTGCCTTGTACTGACTATACAGCTGTAGCCTACTGTCCCCCAAGGATATGTTCCAGAAAGATGTGATGGTTAACATTATGACGGGTGGTGAAGCAGTTTTCCTGTGAGACTGAATTCCTGGCCATTATTTTTCCATTCGTTAGCCTTGATTGATCTTGGTTTATGTGACGAAGTTGAGGGTGAAGACAATGATAAGGTAAAGTTCAGAAAGATGTAGCAAGAAAGTTCCTGGCAAAATGGTAAGTTCAGTCACAGAGATGAAGCAGCTGAGATCTTTCAGGATGGTGATCCTGAAAGTCACGCTGAAAAGGCAGCATGTTCCCTAGCTGGTGCCCCTCCACGTGCCTCTCTGGCCTCCACACTATACGTGTTTTCCCTCTATGTTTAAAACACAACAAATAAGTCACCCCAAGCATCTGCCTTCTACTTCTTGCAGGAAAAGATGCTTTTCTATCTGGCATCTTGACTGCTTTGTATGAGAGAGTGATGACAGCCTGCAAAGTAGGGTGAAACAACTCTGAAACACCAGATAGAGAAGCAACAATCAGCAGTGTGTTCTCATTTTGGTTTAACTGTGATTGGCCACTGCTCTTTTGGAAACCTGCTTTTATTCCACTCTTCTCACTTTTACATTAATCCAGAATCTAAGGTCTCACAAATGCAAAGGTTTCACATGTGCTGACAGGCAGTGGCCCTGGGACACTCCAGCATTGTGATGAGTGGAGCGCTCAAGGTGGCTGGCTCCAGAAGCTTAGAAGCATGAGGCAGCACTCAAAACAGACCCAGAAAACAGCTCACACTTGTCTGCCAGTCTGTCAGTTATTTGATTCTCTGATGTCTTTTGTCTTCCCCATGCACACTACATGGTTTATGGTCTTCTTCACCTACTGAAAGGTACTACAGGCAAGCAAGATGACCATGTCTGTACACCCAAGGAAAATATATATCGTCTTTCTGGGATCCAGCTACATTATGGAAAGCTGATTAAAATCACAAGCAGTTATTGTAGTAGCAGGGAGGATAAATTAGCCTGGAGAAGCTACTGCACCTCTTCATTTGGTAGTTTGTCTGGTCTTATAATTTGGACACTGTGTGTGATCTGAGTTACATTTTCCTCTTTGCCACAGGTTCAATGCACTACTTTGGACAAACCTGTTTATCTATACTGGACTTCATCATTAGTTAAGTGAAGACCATATTTCCTCTCTGTCTAACATTGCTGTAAAAATGTATTAGCTTTGTATTTGAGGATACCAATATTTTCATATATAGGCGTACAAGAGCAAGACAAGGAAAAGATAAAAGAATTAGCAGTGAACTGAAAATTACTTCTCATTTTCAGAATTGTTTCTTGAGCTTTTTTAAGTGTCCCTGGAAAACACTAACAAGAGTCCTACACAATGCCTCAAAGCACAGTCTCACTTCTTCACCTCTAGTCCACCATAACGGTAACCCCGTCCACAGTAGCAGTTTTGTGAGCAGAGAACAGAGGAACCTGCAAGTTACAACTCACAAACAAAGGAGTACTATGAGCGTAAAGAAATAAAGAAAATAAAATTTACCTGGTTCAGATCAAAGATATCGAACACTCGCTTAATGTATAGGTCTCCCTGTGGATCCAGCCCCTGCAGACCCAGGAGTTTCTTGAATTCATGCAGACTAAGTTGCCCAGATGGGCATTCTCTCATAAATTTGCTGTAATAATGGTGCATCTCTGGGACAGGGTCATCACCTGGTAATGATTCTCCAGCGCCCATGTTACAAAGCAGCAGTACTTTTTTCAATTCCCATTTATATCTCTTAAGTTCAGACTCTTGCTCGTGGTCAGAACTCAGACAAACACTGCATTTAAATGGCCATGGTAAACCTCTTACAGCGTAAGTTTCTATTTTTGTTTAGTTGCTATCTGTACTCATGTAAGATTATTTTTAATGCCAAGTTCTAAACCAGACGGGATTTCAGAATGTGGCTGAAGAGAGCAATGCTCAAATTATAGTTCATGAAAATCCAGAGTCTTCCACTGACTAAAAACATGCATATTAAAAAAATAAAAATGAAGAAATCCTCAAAATTGCTGACTTTGAATTACATGCAAATGATTATCAAGATGTAGAAGTCTAATCCTTGATTGAATGTAAGGAATAGCTTCAAATTATGCTGTAAATAAGGATGTGTTGAGACTACAAACAGACATGCCTGTTGTTACATTCTCTTCTTTATAGGTGGATTAACCTTTTCTGAAGACAAAGTCCTTCTGACTCCTCCTTAAGGCGCTTCTTATGAATATGATGTATCTTGTATTTGTGTGGAATTGCACCCTGTTTGCCCCCTGTCAGCATGGGTGCCCAGATAAAACACAAAATTTTGGTCACCAGCTTTGTGACAGAACCTGAGAGGAAAAGTAATCTTTTACATATTCTCCTTTAACAAGAATAAAAATGGTCTGACAAGTGAATTAAAAAGTTCAGTGTTGAAGTTCTGTTCTTTATTTTACAGCTTCCAGAAGCTGAATTCCTTCTTCCTCTGTAAAGTCAGAGAAGGGATTAGTTATCAATAATAGTACTGATTAGCTTCTGTACAAGGAGATGAGTGGCTTAGGAGCATTACTATAGCACAGACAAGTCTGAAACTATAAATACTACCCTAAAACTATAGGATGTTAGAGATTCAGGAACAAGACACTCCCACTCGCTTATCTTTTTCATTTGTATCACATAGTGGAATTAGAGACCACAATCCTGTGAGGTGCTGAACGCCTCCTGAAAACTGGCAACCTCCCTCCAGCCTAATTTAAGCTGAAGAGCAATCAATATCTTGTAGGATCAGGCCAATTTTTAAGGAGGACTCCCATACTCTTAATGGGCTTTGCTTCAGCTCTCTCCACAAGGATCTATTAAGTTTATTGTTATATACTTCCAGAAGTGGCATACGAGTAAGGCTTGAACACTCCTCAGGTGCCCATGAACTTTTGAAGATTAAGTGGGAAGATAAGACATTGCCATCAGTTTAGCCAAAACTGTTCAGTGGGCAAAGCACATAGGGCAGGTACATTCACAGGCAGCACACATGTTGGTGTGTTCCCTTTCCCTCAGAGACCATCTCTGAGCCCTAGAACTGTTCTGTGATCCCAGAAACTGAGGGTGAGTGGAGATACATCTCATGCAGGCATCTCATCTGCAGGTAAGTTGCAGTTAGAGCAGTGTGGGAGAGTGAAAAGCAGGCAAGGACAAGGGAAGTGAAAGGAAATAAGCAGACAAACCTCTTGGGGATGCACAGTCTGACAAAAGTCCTGAATTTTCTTCCTCAGCTATCATGCCCTGCTCTTAAAGCAATGGCCAGTCATTATGTCAAACACCAGAGAAGGGTAGCGCACCAGAAATGTCACTTAGGTAGGCTACAAACTCTACATGATATGATCAGCTAAGAACTGTCCATTAGTAATTCACACCATGCTAGTCATCCTTCCTTTTTCATGTCTTTCGCTAGGAAAATGACAACTGTCTTGAATCTCTTTGCATGACCTTGTGTAAATGATGTTCACAGAATCCTACTTAGGCATAGGAAACTTGGGAGCTGCTCACATCTACCGATCCCTCTCCCCTCCCTCCTATTTTCTCTCCTGAAATAGAATTTTCTCTCCTGCTACTTGCTTCCAAATGTGCTCCCATGATGACTGAGGCACATGAGAGAGAGCGCTTCAGTGGCTTAAAGATGGGACTTAAAAAAGTTAGTTTTTTGTCATATTCTGGTAAAAAAACCCCAAACTTAAAAGAGAATCTTACTTTAAAATAATTTCATCTTTAATTTAATACTCGTTTTCATAATTACTTTAGTTTAATAACAATAACTAAAATACTTGTTAAAGATAGTGAAAATGCCTGGAGAAAAAGTGATCTGATTTATACTTCCATCACACAGCATTCTAGTAAGGGATTGTAATAGTATATAATAGCTGACATTACACTTGACAAAAAAAGGAAGGTGAGATTTATGGAGCACAAAAAGGCTGACATTTATAACCTACTGCGTAGTTTGGCAGCACTTAATAAACTCACAGAAAAAGTGTCTTTTAAGATACCAGAAATTCTACAGAAATCACCTGTTTCTGAAGCCTACAGCAGTGGAGCATTTCTACTTTTATAAATAAAAATATGGAAATATTCATAACAATGTGGAGGCAAACTGATGAATTTACTATACCAAAGCCATTTTGAAAAACTCTGAAACAATGAGTAAGGCGACTGGCTTGTATATAGGAAGCCCAGTGAAACAATTCCAAATGAGTTGTCTGTAGAAAACTGAACTGATGCTGAAGATGAAGATGATAAAATTACAGCTTCTGTTGAGACCTACATTAGAGATGCCAAGAAGCTTTCTAGAGTCTGTATAGTATTCTAGGAATTAAGAAAAAGATACAAACAGACAACCGTTGGACAATGTACTTGCACTAAAAAACAAGAGTCTGACAATATAGATTTGCTGGTAAAAGGACAGACTTGCTAAACTGCAAGAACATGGGGCACAGAAAATGCACACTGCAGGTACAGAAAAATTGCCTCTGTAGGGGAACAGGAGAAAAAAATAGGTTCATTAATCGTGTTCTGAAAACAGGATAAAATCTCATTCACTTTTGGAAGGTGTGATGTCATTTAGATTTCTTTAAAAGTGAAAAAGAGGTATTCTTTTGACAGAGCTTGAAAATAGCAGTTGCTTTTTTTTTAAAAAAAAAACAAAACAAAAAACAACAGTTCACAGTGGGGTGGCCAGGAAATACCTTGATATAAAAAATGGGAAATAATTAAAATAATGAAGATGACATTCTCTTTCTCTTGGGTATTATGAAAGTGGCAATAACTTGGCTGGGGGCAGCAGATACTAAATCCCTGTGTTGTAAAACAAGGAGGTCACGCATCTATCTATATTGATAGGTTCAATTCAATGCTACTTGTTTGAAGTATAAGACAAAAAAGACAACTGCTAATATCTGAAGTGGCAAATGCCAAGTTTTAAATGAATTTGAATAAAAAGCTTACCTGCAGATATTTTATGCAAAAGTTGTGTCATTTTTACCAATTAACTTTTTGTCTTTTCCTCTTGAGTTTTTGTAATCCACTCTGGCTCAGTTCCACTTTTCCTTCCTCAGCAATTTCTACCTACCATTTACCCTGAAAAATGTCGTTTCTCTCTCTTGTGTGTCTCAGTTTGTGCCTCTGGACTTTGCCCCATCTGTCTCTTCTTCTGCTCCCTTTCTTCCCTACACTTCAGTGCTGTCAGATGCTGGGTCCTACTGGTGCTGAGTGCATACAGACATCTGCCACTGCCCATTTCATCCTCCAGGAAGAGCTGGAATGGCCAATACTAGCAAGAAAATTTACCCCATGAAGGTCTGAAAGTCCAATCTTCTCTCCCAGGAGCCCACTCTATGCTTTTCTAAGAATTTGAATGTATAAATTCGGCTTCCCTCCTCCTGTATCTTTATCAGAATGATGGTTTGCTTTTTTAGGATTGTTTTCCTCTCCTCCATAAACCAGAAAGCTGTTGCCATGATGAGATGAGTTTCTAATAGGACACAACCTCCAGGCTCCCTGACTAAGATGAAAGGGCTTGCCAAATTCCTGCTAACTCAAAGCATGGGAACGAGGAAAGATCATCGCTGCTTTCTATGGAATTTCAACAGTGGCATACTCAGCAAAGTGTGTGGAAATATATATACAATCATTTAATTATTCTCTCATTTAGAAAACTGATCAGGGACTGGAATGACTTAGTTCATAATGGCATTCCTTGTATGCCTGCTATTATGATTCTGCAAGTGATGAACTCCTGGGTTTGTGTGTCGATTTTAAATAGAAGGCAGTGGCCATTTTAAAGTGTATCTATAGAAGCCCATTATTGTCCAATTCCTTTTTGTGTTACAGCTTCGTTATTACTGACATGGAGATTATGAACGTAGCATAACGATACATGTCCTGGTGATCAGATAAGTAATTGTGCTTATCTTAGTTATGTGCAATCTAGCCTAGATTTTTTTTTTTGCCATTAAATTAAACACTTACAGATGTGATTTTGTGGGTGTTAGCCATGCATGCTACAGTGCACCGGCACTCTATAAATAAGCAGAAGAGCATGCATAATCAAATAACAAGTCCTACACTTCCCATAGAACCTTTGTAGTGCAGCTGTTTTCATTTGAATGATTATTGGAAGTGCTCCGAGATACTGACTTTATGTTTTCAAATTGGAATTAAAGACTTAACACAATGGGCGCTCATTCCTGAAGCTGTTATTTCCATCAAGGTTTCTGATGCATTCTCCTTTGTCAGGAGGGTAAGTCAGGAATACTTCCTTTTTGTAGCCATTGCAAATTCACTGATTTTTCTGAACTCAGGGCTGGAAAGAGCTTGGGCTGTGCCTCATCTTGCTTGTGGGCATCAGGAAATTGTGAGTAGGACCAACAACGTCTGTTTAAGGACAGAAAGGCAATGTAATGACTGTTAAACTCTTACTCTTAAGTGGTCTTCTTAGAAATGAAGAGAAAGAGTGCTCTCCTCCAGTGATGAAATGTCCTGACTCCAACTTGGAGAGATAAAAAGAAGAGACACCCCTGAATTTTCACGTTGATAACTGGGGGAGGAAGTAGAACACCATCCCCCTCCCCAAACACTTAATTTTGAAAGTTTTTTTAATGCTTGTTCTGTAGCTACCATTAGTTTAAAGTTATAAAAAATAATTAAATTTAAGAAATTTTTGCACCAAAAGTCCCCAAAATCTTTATCTTAAGGTTAATATCTTTGAATTAACCCCCACCCCAAGACATTTTGATGCCATAGGCTGTCTTCATGAAGGATTTCGGCTTAGACAAATTGGATTTTTCCAGTTAATAGTGTTACATATAGATCCTTAAAAGACTCCATAATCCTAGCTTCCTGTTTTTATCTGCCTACACAGCACAGCTATATAGAAGAAAGCATCCACTTTTTTTTTTCTTTTCCCAACAGCAATAAAATCCACCGAGTTAAGCATTTTGGAAGAGGGAAAACCAAGCCAATAGAGAGAGACATCAGTAAACATTTAATTAAATGGAGAGGCTGTCTTCCCTAATTAGGTAGCGTTGTTTTGATTGGAGATGTTCTTTTTGGTGCCAGAAGTCTTTCCCAAACTGACCAGACTCTGAGCAACTTGCATCTCCTAGTGGCTCTGGTTAGGAAACAGGGGTTTGTTGTGGCTGCTAAAGTGCACCGTGACATTTCTGTCTAGTAGTTCCTTTCCAACTTCTTTTCTGGGCCAGTGGCAAAGGCAGGCCCTGCGGAGAGGCACCCTGAAGGAAGGGATCTTGTGGCTGATGCTGCCAGCCTGTTCCTCTTACTCCAGCTGCACAAACTACCACACTTCTTCCCATATGCTATTTTTGTCCAAGTATCAGCTCTGTCTCTGATAGAAAATTAATTCTTGCTAAGATTTAACCGTCTTTTCAACACGCTTTCTCCAAAGCTTGCATTTCAGTTCCACGGGGGTTTAAGCTAATGTAAGAAGGAGGGATGAAACATTGTTTCCTCCTTCCAAACTTTGAATATTTGTTTCCATCTCTTTATACTTGTGCCTTAATTTTGTTAATTTCCATTTTTTTTTTTTACATTTCACTTATTTATTCCCCCTCCTGGAAGGCCTTCCATTTATCTTTTAGAAGCAGTAACCCTGTCTTGTGATTTATGATCTATGCAATAGAAGTAAAGGGAAGTAAAACTAGCTATACTAGACTTTTGCAAACTTTCCAAATAAGAACAAAAGTCGATGTGATAAAATAAAGAAAAAAAGTAGATTCAGTGTAACCATCTAAAAATGCAGCTCAATAGATCTGAATTGATGGGGAAAGTAATTTTTTAAGAAGAGAGGGAAAAGAGAAATATTCACACAAATTTCCAGTAATGATAGAGGGGAACTAGTTTTAAGACTCTTGTCCAGCTCTACCTACAAGGAATCAAATTATTTAGCAGATTTTTTTAAAGATCTCTTCTCTTAACCTAAAATAACACTGAAGAGGGTCCAACAAACTCAGTTTTCTCAGTTTAAGTAATGCTGCACAGCTGCTGGAAATTAATGAGAAACAAACCTAGTCTTGCTTACCTAATGCTTATTTTATATCAGTAGGCCAAAGTCCTCTACTATTCATGCTAGCACATACGTTCCCATGATGAAAACCGTCCAAGAAAGTTTCTTACCTGATTCATGTCAAAGATGTGAAACACCTGCTCAACATACTTGCTTGCCTGAGGGCTCGTATCACATAAACCCAGTATTGTCTTAAACTCATAGAGAGTAAGTTGCCCAGAGGGGCAATGGTTCATAAACTTCTGGTACCATTGACTATTTGTTATTGCAGCAAAATCATCAGCTGATTCCCCGGCACCCATAGCTGTTCCTCTCCATCCGCACCGCACTCTTTGCCTGGCTCACCTCCAGCTAGAATTCACCAACAAACTAGGAGCTGTAAAACAACCATAAACCTCTTAAAGATCCCTGCAGATCTGGATTAGGCAAAAATAGAAACTCCACAGGGTTTTTCTTCATGACCTGTTTAGACACAGAGGAGCTTGGCAATAGGTGGGTTCTTTTCTCTGACCAGAGCTAACTCAAAACCTTGACCTGTTCCCAGGTGAAGCTGCTTCTGCAGAGGCTTTCTGGAAGACAAAGTACGAAATTTGTGCTCGTGTTGTTCAAAATCCTATGTCCGGTTTGCAGTCTCAGTGCTCTTGCTAAACTTACAATGCTTTGCACTGAAAATGTCCTAGCTAAGATGACTTTGAATGCTTCCCAAACTGTGAAGTGGTGTGGGCGTGCTTTGTTTGGAGGACTTTGCATTCAGCCCCTTAGAAAACAGAGAGAATCCTGCAAAATACTAATGACATGCATGGTGACTCTGATGCATGCCAGTATATGTTGATCTAGTTGAAGGAAGAGCAGGGGGCTTGGAAGTACATGATATATAAGGTCCCTTCCAACCCAAACCATTCTACAGTTCTATGACCATACAGTATCATAACATTAGCATTGAAAACAGATGTTCTGATAATCTCTCACAGGAAACATGAAGTTATTTAAATACAAAAACTGATGAAATTCATGCATCAGAACCTGAAGAAAGGATATAAATCAGAGCCAGCGAAATTCAGGAAGGGGAATTCTTGACTGAAGGCAGACTCTTAATGACTCTTCAATTAAAAGTACATACTTTGAATTTGGCTTAAAATCCCATCAAAACCAAGCATGTGATAAATGCTTTTCATGTAACCTTAAGGTAAAAAGAACTAAGAATGCATCCTTATTCATATAATTCTGAAGAAGTATCAGTAAACGCATGGGGAGGCACTAAAAAGCAATCATATTCTTCATTTGTATAAACCACTTAACACTCATATTCTGTTCACACAGTCTCAGTAATGGATTTTCAGATAATACAATGATAGAAATTTGAATATTTAAAGCACGGCACTTTCAGTATCATAGAAACTGGAAGCTGTTAGAGGCACCACCAGTAATTTCAGTTTCAGGGAGAAGCCTGCAGCACACCGAAGGCTGCTGTTTGCTTAATATTCTATTTCCTAAATGCCAAATATATGCTGCAAAAGATTAGATCCCAATTTCTTTTCCTCATCCAGTAATGTCAAAGATCTAGCAGTGATTTTTACCATCACAGCAGTAGATGAAATCTTTAACAAATGAAAAAGATAAAGCCTTCAGAGAAACAAAACAAAGCCAACTAACCCTGCAATTTTCTTCTTCGAAATATAATTGCATTGCAATGGATAAGATGTTATGACGCTTCAGAACCTTGACTTATGTGTAGTTTCTTTCACAAAAAAATATATTTGCTTGTTGTGTTAAGAAAGAGTTAAATAGTTTCCACTAACCAAGTCAGGCAGGTTGTTATTCCACTGATGTATAAGGGAAGGTAAAGAGACTTGGTTCATCTAACCTGTGAAGAGCTGAGTCATCTTGAAATAAGATCCTTCAGCTCTGCCAAGTGTGGAAAGGAGCCTTGAGCTGGATTTCTGTATTAAGACCAGAATCCTGAAGGCAAATGCACTTTGATTGTACTACACCTAAGTCATGCTTTTGTTAGAGAAGTGTCAATACAGTCAGAATTATCAAGAACCGTATGAGAATACTCTTACTGAGAAAGCCAGTGTCAAGCCATAAAACCCGTATGTTTTTTACTCTTGGCAATCTGGTGTGCTAACAGCTCATTATTCTTCTCCTGTAGATTTATCCCCTAAGTCAGTTTGAAGCCCCATTGGATGACTTTACAGGAAATGTACATTACAACAGATAAATATACACATCGTATCAAACTAAACAGACACGGTGTAAATCCCAAAGTCAAAGCTTATGAAATCCTGGCATGTAGCTTGAGAGGTCCTGGCTTGCCATGCCCTTTTTGGTGAAGCTCTCACAAGATTTTATTCAAGGCAAGAGAAAAATAAAACTGAGCTATAGCTTATCTAGATGCTATTTGTTGTATCTGAATCTTGTACTGCTGCCATTTCATTAAAGCTATACTGTTGCTATTTCATAAAAAATTAGATTTTTTATCTATTATTAAAAAAGAAAAAATAAAACATTCAGGTAGAATATTCTGGTCTATTTGATACATTTCTCTAAGTGTTTAAGACTTTCCAGCCACTAAATTATACAAATAGATTGGACAGAGAGAAAACTAACCAGTCTTTTATCTGGGAGTACCTCTCACATTCTTCCTATTATTTCCAGCTACTAAAGGAAACAGACTATAGAATCCCAGGTATATGACTATTCTAAAGGTGCCATTCCAGTCCTGCTTTCTAAATAACTTTTCCTGAGCCTATTACTGCAAGAGCTCAATTACGAAAATACACAATAAAATCTATGCCTCAGATTACAGTAGCTAATGAAGGATTGTTACAACATCTTGCAGAACTGGAAATGAATACCAGATCTTTAGCAGGAACTCATTATTAAATAGTGAAATTATAAGCCTAGCATAAGCAGTTTTATGGTGAATTTTATGAAGCCCTAAAGGCCAAATTGTAGTTTAATTTCACTAAAATCAGGGGAAGATATCCAAATGGATAAAACATTGAGACATCTTTTTCTGTCTAGCATGGAACGTTGATTAAACAAGCTCTTCTGGGAATGTCAAAACAAAAGCCTAGATTTGTACAGATTGTGTCTTTTGACCCCTAAATTTCTGCACTCTTGTACCCTAACTCCACCATTTATCCTCACTAGGCAAAGGGAAACAAATGCCTGAATATTTTGTCAGCCAGCTGTTGTCTAAACAATGAATAGAAACTGAATTCTGCATGGGTAGGGCATTCATTCTGGGCGTGACTCTCCTATGCAACTGCCAAATTTATTAAAACTTCAGGAACTAATTAGCTAAAATAACTGCTGTTTGAAATTTAATTGAAATATAACGATTTCCTAAAAACTTATGTAGAAGGGGTCCAGAGATTGATGGATAGGACTGTTCAACAGTCACAGTCTGATGTGTATATAACCTGACAATTCTAAGATGTACGTCTTAATATTCATCAGATATCTAGAACAAATTGTTCCCTAGGAATCTGGACTGCGAGAGAGACCCGGTAATTGATACCTTGTTAAAGATCAACCTTCCAAAAGACACCCCCCACAGTGCTTCCCACCTCAAAATCCAAAATCATCAACCCAAAAAACCCAACCAAAAACCACCCCATCTCTTTGGTTTGGAACTCTTTCCCTGTTTGGCCAGTTTCACCTGAGGCTTTTCCTCATATAGAGTGACTAGGTACTTCTCAAAATATTTTTTTCCTTACAGAAAGGTGTCCTAAATAACCTAGATACAGAAAATTATTCTTCATGACTAAAACACGTTGGATTGTAATGCTTAAAGTATATAAAAAGCAAATGTCAAACACCTATATGTACATTTTCAATACTACAAGTAATATAAACAAGTAAAGAAAACTATTTCAGTTTTAATTAAATGTGGTACTACAAGGACTGCAAATAGTAGAGAAAGCTGAATAAGGTAAGGTGGAAAAAAGCAAATGTGTCCTGAAAGTTTGTATCTAATTTCTCCTGCAGTCTCTGTCTGTATTGAATGCATCATTTACTTAGTGCATAGATATTATAGACCAATATCAGAAGTAGTGACAAGTTCTCCTAGGCATTTTTGTTGGTGCAAAACTGTTTGAAATATACTTTCTTCTTCCCTCTTCATATCCTCTGTTGTCTCATGGCAAACATTCAGCTTCCCTACGACTATGGTTGGTCCTGCAGTGGTATGCTATCACCTTGACATGAGTATGATTTTCAGGAAGCCTTTATTTCATATTCCAGTTTTCTGAAGAGTAACTACAATCAGCTGCAGGCTCAATTTTCTGAAACATCCTCAAGTCAACCGTTGCTTTGAATGTATTCGTCTAAAATATATTTTGGAAATATTTCCAAATATTTTTCAAGAGCACTGAACTGTCAAGGGCTTTTTGCATTACACATTAAAGTTAAACTGAAAAAGCTCTTAGATGAGTCAGACACTGTCCATTCATGTTACCCAAGAAAGTTAGCATTGATAAGGCTCTACTGGGGAACATAATGCATAGTGATTTATTAATTGAAAAGAACAAAGTAAGTTGACAGTTTCCTGCAGTCAGATTCCATGTTTATGGACAAGAAGTTTGCTTGTCATCTGTAATTACCACATTTATTGAGTTAGGTGATGTGACTTAATCAAATTCCATTGTATTTAATCATCTGTTAATTGGCAGGGGGAAGAAAAGAGCATGCCACGAGCCTGATTTTATAGGAATGGTATTTGAAGATTATGTAATAAAACATTACATTATATCAGAAAACCAAGCTGATCTGGGGATGGATCGTATATATAAAGATATATAACAAGAAAATGGTGTAACAGAGGTACTAACTCAGGGAATTCTTAGTCTAGGTGCACCATAAAATATATCAAAAGCTGATGTAAAACACACACAAGGTATCCTGCATTCTCAGCTTTTTTTTTCTGAAAGAAATATAATTAATTTCATAATAAAGAAGAGAAAGTCCTTTTTTTGAAATTGAAACTGTCTGGATTAGTTCTGGCTACAATTCGGACCAGTGTTAACTTGCCACTAAAGTAATTAATGAAATATAATATCACATTTTTCATTACTTCTCTGAATTCATTGAGATCAATGATATGGTTAGACAACACTAATGCTGCATTTTTTCTTTAAAACAAGTTTTTATACCATGATGGACCCATCTGTTCTATTAGTTGGAAGCAGACTTTGATTGTGCAGTATTGACGGTTCAGCCTAAACCTTGTTTGAGTTAAGGACAACTACTTTTGCGGGAGTTACAGATGACTCTTCACTTCTTACATAATATTTGACAGAAAGTCCTATTTTGGCTTAAGGGGAAAATAACAAGAAACAGTCTTATCTGTGGGTCTCATGGCTAGAAGGAACCTGTATGAACACGAGGCTGGAAAACCTTGAGACAAGAATGCAGCTAACAGCCACTGGGTGCCAACGGGATGACTTAGGATATTAAGCAGTAAATTGGGATGGTCAATCAAAACCAGACATATGTGTCTTTGGAATGGAGAGACTGAGTGATACCAAACAAATCACTAGAAGGTGGTCAGAATAAATCCAGCAGTGTTGTATTTGGTGGCAAACTGAAGCATATTGTGTTTATGCAGCATATTCTTAAACCATTAATACCTATGGATCTAACCAAACACTCACTGCTTTAAAACAGATTTTTCAAGTAGAGTTATATAAATAAAACTTGCAATTATTAATACACACTGAAAATAATAATAAAAAAATGGGTTTCAAAAATAAGAAACTATTACACATGTGTCAGAATGACCATACGTAATTTTCAAAATGGTAAAATGTACTGGGAACAAAACATTCAAAATTGTTTGCCTGTCATTCGTATTTATTTGCCTGTAGTTTTATATTGAATCGCTTCTGAATCACTCCCATTATCTCTAAATAGTCAGTATCGCCATCCCTCTGAGACATGTCACTGAATGCATTAAAAGATACAGCCATAAGAAAGCCAGAAAGTTAAGAATGAAGCCTTACCTTATTCATGTCAAATGTGTAAAATACTTGTTCAACATAGTTGTTAGCTTCTGGAGTAAGTCCATGTAGATCCAGTACGTGTTTAAATTCATGCAGACAAAGTTGTCCAGATGGGCACTCCTTCATAAATTTTGTGTACCAGTGGTGAATTTCCATAGCATTAATGTCATCCGCTGATCCAGCAGCACCCATAGCGTCAAACATACCAGGTAACCTTTTTCAGAATTTATTCATCCAAATGTTGATTCTTATTTTCCAACAGCAATCATTGAAACACCAACTCTGCCTTTGAGAGCTACTTTAAACCTCTTACAGATCACTACCAATATAGACTAAGTAAATATAGCACCCTAGCAAGATTACTGGTGCCCAGTTTTAGTACAGCATGGTTTTATTAGCTGATTACTGTCTTTGTGCACAGTCAGTCTGCAGAGCCTCAGCAGGGCATGAGGACTAATTATGCTGATTCTCATCTTCCCTTGGCACCTGTAGTGCTAAAGCTATGTAAACTGAATATTGAACAAGCAACACACAGGAATTTTGAGAGTAGTTTCTAAACCTTTGTTTTAATAATTAAAAAGGTTTTAACTAACCCGTCAGCCCTATTTTAATATTTGGATACCTTTTGTGCAGCTGCGTTGTAGCAACTGAATTTTCATTTTTATTACTTCCATATATACTGTTGTCCAAATCTTATATAGGCCAGAACTGCAACATGATTTGTCTTGGATAACCAGAATAAAAAGGAAAGCAGCTATACACTAAGCACAAAAAATTTGACATTGTCTTTAGACAGCAGTTCTACAAGCATCTGAGTCTTGCTTAAGCCAATGTTGTCCTAAAATCTTCTCCTCCACCGCCACTTCTTATTTTATCTTGTGTTTTCCCTTCCCTTAGGCCAGCATGAGTATTTGTAGTTGCACTTGGGAACAACTTTAAGAACAGATCCAGGCAAAAACTTGTGATACAGTTGAACGCTAAGAAAGACAGTTAACTTTAGACAACAGTATTTAAATTTTGCATTCCCTGGTCTCACAAGCATTGGGTTGTACAAGAGGATAGATTAAGTCATGTTGAAAAGGGTATCCAGCAGTAGAGGGGGTGTAGGACCGCTTCTTCTGCTGATTCTAATTGTTTGTGGAAACTCATAATGTCATAATGTCTGTACTGTATAGCAGGTACGTAGCAGTTTACAGTTTTACAGTATTTTAAGCCTAACAGCATATGCTATGGTGTGCAGTAGTTAAAGACTAAACTGCTACGTGTAACAATTGTTACATGTATGCTTACCATAAAGGTATTCTTTAACCAATGGCACTCTAGTGGTATCTCACAAGAGGAAAGGTTAGCACTACCCAAGCAGCCTTTCTAACTCCACTCTGCAGAGCAGGATGCAGTCGGCTGTCCCTGGAGCGCTGCACAGCTTCATGAGATGAATTTTCCTCTCGGTCAAGGTTCAGGCTGGCTCAGTAGCAAAAGTGGTATCAACAGTCATGAGAGAAAAATTTGATCTGAAAATTGCAAAGAAACTGAATGCTACTGTTGGACATGTCACAAAACCTGGGTTTCAGGTGACACAAGGGATGAGTGGTGGTACATTTGTGAGGTGTGTATGGTAAGGGTGGTGTAACAATCCAGGCAAACTGTCCCTACAGCAGAAGGTTTAGGGCAGGGTCTATCTCACAGCATACCGATTCTTGAAGTCATCCAGTATTTTGAACTCAGTTTAATTCTTTAGGCAAATAAAGATCTGGAACAAATTAATCACATAAGATCAGAATTGCAATATGTTTCTCAGAAATAGGTACAAGCCAAGGTGACAGAGCAGCAACAAGCTGGGCTGAGACAGGAACAGGCTTTCAGCACGTATTTGTAACTGCAAAGTATAAACCAAAGTGAGTATGCAGCCAATCAAGGCAATGCTGCTGAGAAGGGAGAGAAGGTGGAAAAAAGTGCACCTAGATGTCTGGAGGACATCAACAGAGTACTGTAGCTATCATTAAAAGATATCTTTTTCTAATCTTTGTCCTTTCCTTGCACCGCTTTCAACAGTATCCCCAAAGCAACAATAGCTGTCTGCTTGCATGCTGTCAGCTATAGGATCAAGGCCTTCAATACTGAGAAACAGCAGGGATTACCTATGTAAAACACTGAATAAAACCAGAACATTTGAAAAGGTATTTGGAAATACTCCACTTCAAAATATCACTAGCAGGCAAGGAATGCTGTATTTGTTATAACCAAGAACAGTAAGCAAAAGAAAGATATTTTGAAGTCGTGATCTTCAGTCTTTTATCTTTGCTCATCAAACCTAAATTTCAACAGATTGTAGTTGGAAATGCTGACACAAAACTTCCCTAGTGTTTACCTACCAAATTTCTTGGATAACAAAAAGAGGAAGCATTTTAAAGCTCAAACGTTACTCAGAGTTCTATTCTTTCAGAAATAACAGCAGTATTCAAAGGAAAAAAAATCAAAACTTTCAACCAGATCTTTCAGAAGTCATAGACATTTTTTTTTTGTAAATAAAGCAGTCTACAATAATTTTTAGTACATTTTCAAGTCTGTTTCTGAAAAATGTCTAAAAATGTGAGTATCAAAGACTAAGCCATCTCAGTCCTTGAAAACATACATACTTCTTTTTTATGGCATGGAAGAATCTCCTAACTCTGCTGTGTTTGTGCTTACAGAAAACAAGGTTAAAACACCAGAGAAATTTACATTTTATTTAAGTAACTCTTCAAGATAATCATCAAGCTTTTTCAAATTATCTGAGGAGTCTGAAAAAGTCTTAAATTTTACACTGCAGCATTTGACAAAATATGCATATGAACAAACACAACATGGTTGTTAGCAAAGGTCATAATTAAAAAGGAAATAAAGGAGAACACCCAAAAGACTTGAAGACTTGTGTAATGACCCAGAATAGAATGAAAATGTGGACCCATAATTAAGTGCAAGTGGGAGAAGAAAGTGCGTTTATAGTTTTTGTAGGCTGTGCTCCTATTAAGGATAGCTCTACTGCGGGAATACAGTGATGAAGTACATGCAGATTAGATGGCTGGCAACACTGTTCTTTTTAGCAATTTAATACTATCATCACTTCCACTTTGAGGAATAGATACTTGTTTATTTAAAGCACAATTTTCTCAGACTTATTGTATCTGCACATTAGGTTAGTTGGGGATTATACTGCTTCACATGTATGAGCCTACAAGCAAAGTCTAGAAGTAGAACGAGAGAGAATGCAGAAGCAGTGAAGAACTGGCATAGCAGGACTACAGGTAATGTATTATAAAGGGGAGGGAAAGCAGCTAGAAGAGGAAAAGAAACAAAGAACATTAAAGAAGGAGGGCATGTAAAGAAAGTATAAAAATAAAAAGGAAAGTAAAATTATTTCATAAAAGAAGTGTGAGGCCTGGAATGAAGCAGCTGAACTTAGGCATCACAGTGAAAACCAGAATTCCAAACATTTAAATCCAGCACCAACAGTTGCATACAAACCTATTGCTTGAGTAGCGCCTGTATCAAACATAATACCACATGCCTAGTTTCCTCTGAACATGATTGGAAAAACCCACCAGGTCGCCTGGAGAACTTCAGCACTGTACCAGATGGCACATGCACTTAGACCTTCACATACAGTGGAAGTGACTCCAGGCTACCAACACAGCTTATAAAATAAAGACACTTGAGTCTGTGATAAACTGTATTGAGGAAGTTTTGAAGTTTTCTATGCATGATGCTATGAAATATAGTGGAAAATATAATGAGGCATTTGAAACATAGAAATTGCAGACAACGAGGACAACTATATCAGGACAGTTATTTTACAGAGAAGCTTCAAGGGACCAAATTCTGACCTCAGCTTTTTCCCCACAGCAAAATTCTTATTAAGTCTCTCTCATATTAGACCCACCAGTCTCTGCAATCCACAGGAATATAATGCTACTTGGACTTTAAGGAAATGGGAAGACAGCACCATTTACAATTTTTATCTGATCCCTTTTCTTCGGTGACAGGCAATGATCTTAATTGTGAAAATCGTAGGTCAGTGAACTGAAAAGTCTTATTTTCCTTTAATCTCAAGCCAGACTTTTTGGAATTCTTTGAAATATTCCTGCAAAATAATTTGAAAAAGTATCATTCATATTTCTTTTAAAAAAAAAGAAAAAAAATTATATTGTAATTATAGTGTGGAACTGATTACCACAGGGTGGTATGGAGGCTAAAAACAAATATGAGTTCAAAAAGACATTGGAAAATTTCATGGAGAAAAATCTCACCAAACCCATTTATCGAACTTGTTGTTTAAGTGGACACAGGCTGCTGGAAACAGAGAGGGTGACTCAGGTGTACCTGTTCCCTAGGCACATGGTCCTGGATGTTGCCAGAGATGGGAAAGTGGACTAGAAGTACTTTTGACCTGCCTAGTGAAGTGTAGCTATTTTTACATAACAAACATGATCCAGAGAGTTTAATTGGCTTCTCTTTATCCAGCTGGTGGTGAGACTGACCAAACGAAGAGCAAACACTTTGGAAAAGCTGATGCTATTTCAAAAGTCCTGTCTTAGATGGTTGTCTGGTTAAAATGCAGGCAAAGTTTATTTGTAATTTGCATATTTATCATAAAAGTATTGATATAAGTGAATTTTTCCATACAGTTTGCATCTTCTCATCATATTTTCATACAGGCTCAGGGCTTCCTTATCAGGACTGTTTCTGTTTTAATTTGCTTGTAAGCTTCTCAGTGTGCTTGTATGTGCAAATATGTAACTCTGAACACACAGTAATAAACATGTAAATCAGTGGCTTATTATTGTGTTATATCCTATATTTGTTTTCTTAAGTAACAAAGCAATACATATTGCAGAAATCTCTGCTACCAAAGTCATGATGTGTACAGGGACAAAAGAGGGTTCTACTGATAACAGCTAAGAAGAGAACAAATATCAGAAAGAGCTGTGATAGCCTGCGTTGAAGAGATGACTAGGTGACAATTAACTTATAATTCTTCCTCTTCCATTGTTTTTATTAATACTATTAATTATATTGCAGTGATTCTCATAACTTTATCAGATGCCTTTTAAAAGTAGTTTTGTAAGTTGTTTCTAAATTGTCGATAAGCTTACTTAAGTAATATTCTAATGCTATTAAAGCCCTTTATGAAGGATTGAGGTGACATCATTGCCTTTCTGGGACTCATACAACACAGACACTACTTTATCTTAAAAAAAACCCTAAACAACCAAACAAAAGGCTGCCTTTCCCCCCCAGCCTAAGTGGAAAAAATTGATAGGATAAATAAAAGTGATTCAGAAGGATACTTAATATAATGAAATTCACCAAAAGGTATTAACAAAATATTTTATAAATAAAATTTATATAGGGATTATACAAGGTTAATTGTAGAACATATATAACATGCTTAGCACCACTAGCCTTGAAAAGAAATCTTACATTTAATAAACAAGTCATAATTTGATTTGACAGCAGTAATTGCATCTAATCTGTCAATCCTTGTTCGGGTAGAACCTGAGATAATCTAAATGGTAAGATTAGTCCTACATGAGTCGGCACAGGAACTGACAGCACGAAAAGCATCACGTTCCCTATGAACACCTGGGTGCAGAGGGACTCAGTAGGAAACGGGAGCAAATTTAGCTCTCGTAGACCAGGACTTGTCTGCCAGATTAAAGATAATCCACAGATGTACATCTATGCTGTATGCATCTATGCCTACAGATGGACATGCAACTACCTCTGGAAGGCCAGAACAGGCCATGTTTTTCTTCTTTTATTCAATAACCAGAAATAATTGAAATTAAATGTGATTTAACCTGTGAAGGCCCTTTAGTAATTCTGCCATCTTTCCCCTCAGGCTTCTAAGTTTTCCTTGACCAGCTGTGTTGGCAACTCACAGCTTTGCTGCAGTTTTTTAGCATGTTCGACTTTGTAGATGCAGCAAGTGAGGGACAGATATTTTCTCTCCTTTTTATTTTTGGTTTTGTTTTTTAAAGAAGTGAAATAGTCTTTCAAATCTAAAGACACTACTTTGGTTTATACCCTGAAAAAAGTCAACCCTACACAAAGGCAACCCTGCACTTCCTTTAAAATATATTTCTACTGAGAACTATGATAAATATTAATCTACATGTAGAGAATGACATCACGGTTAATAACACATAACAGAAGACATACAAACAGTGACCTGTAATGTACATCCGTGGTTCATGTCTGGCCAACAGCAACTGATGCAGAATGGACTCAGGTGATTGCAGTACCTTACGTTAGAGGTTATCCAAAAAGTTTTATTTGAAATTTTCGTGTCACAATTTTTTTTTTTTTTTACATTATTGAGGTTAGACTGAGAAAAACTTTTTTTTTTTCTCCTGTTTTTCTGTCAGAGAGACCCCAAGTAGTTTAGAGCATGATTTGTTAACAGGGCAGGATAAAGAAAACAAAAAAGAAAGAGATATCTTTTTACCTTGCTATCAGCATTTAGTATTACATCCTGAAAGGCAATACACAAAAACAAAGCCAGCAAGGAATTTAATTTAAAAGAAAGCTGTGGGAAAATATTTTAACCTTTCATACTTTATATTCCTCAAGCGGAATTTCATCACCACTGACCTATTCAGCACTGACTACTCGGCAGAATTTTGTCACGCTGTGACAGGAATCATGAAGATAGTTTCTGACTGCTGTAATTCTTAACAAATTTTAAGAAATGGAAAAATATCAGTAGGTACAACATTTTTATTCAAGTTTTTTCACTGAGCATTGATGAAGAGTACTCCTTTGTATTGTGAAAAATGGATAAATATATGCACTCTTCACTAAGAAATTGCACTCTAGAAGTATGTGTTAAGGCATAAATTTGGTGCCTTCAGAAGAGGAATGCAGGTGCTTAATTGGCACATGCAATTAAAATAAAACACAGGAAATAGAGTTTTGAATGAGAGAAGAGTTCGGAAAATAAAGATCATTGTTTCCAGACAATTTTGTTCATGTATTACAGATTTCTTTTTTATATTTTTAAAGTACACTAATCATCGTGTAATAGGTAAGCACACCAGAATTCACTGTTAAGAGTAAACCATTTGAACTCTAAATTCTGGAAAGCTGGATTCACCCTTGCAACAAAATTTTGGAAAGAAACCAAGGGGACAAAAAGTGATTTGAGTTCCAAAGCTGTTTGAAGGCTTAATTTCATAAAAAGAGCTTTCTAGTTTAAGAAGTGGAGGTTATGTATTCAATTTAGCCATGATACTCAGGCAGAAATACAGACATCAACCAGTCTTCCAATTTCATAAGCTGGGATTTTAAGAAAATCTCTAATTTATTCCAAACTTGTCTTTTCTTAGAGATTACCAATATCCACTGAAGTGTTAGAAAGTCCCAGGAAGATATGGATGACAGGAAATAAGTCTCATGCCTTAGAGACCACACGTTCAACAAGCAATAGTGAACATGAAGATTTTGCCAAATTCTTTCCAATAACAGACGCCAAAGCAAAAGAAAGTTCTAAGTCATCCAAGTTCATTTACTCACTAAATCAGTTTCATCCCTGAAAAGAAAATGACAGCAAAATAGTTGAGGTACTTTTGACAGCAAGTGCTACTTGTATGAGCCTTTCTACCTCACGAGCCTTCATGGACTAATTTTGCTTCTCTCACAGTTCTTAAAATTCCCTGCACTGATCTGATTTGTCTAAGAAACAAGATACATCTTCTGAAGCAGTTCCTCTAAAGCTGAAGATTTGCTCAAAGATAGCCACCCTGGTTTTGCACTGGTAGATTTGAGACATGTTATCCAGCCTGTTACCAAATAAATGAATGTATTCACAAAACAAACAGAAAACATCGCGGACAACATTTAGTGAACTGGATAATTTATGTATTGCTATTTTAATAGTCTTGATTGACACAATATTTTGAAACAGTAACTGAGAGCTAGAGCTAAGCTCAAGTTTTCTGAATTAGGCCTAAACTTTTTTTCTACTCCTCATAATTTAAGAGGGCTCTCTGGAGTATTAAACATTCTTCCCTTAATAAATGCAAGAATATAAATCAAACAATGCTTGTTTCCTTGGAAAGTTATATCCATAAAGAATAATCTATCTGGTAGCACATCATCTTGGAACACAATGAATTTTAGATAATAATTTTTACCTAGATATACCATGATTCTGACTTCTTTAAATGTTCAGCAGGAATCTCTGATTGTTCTTGTTCAGAAGAAAATAAAGAACTAGCATTTACTTTCAAGAGGTATTATGTGTGTGTGTAAAAAGAGCCAAGAGTAGTTTGTAAAGGTGCCAACAGCTGAGCAAAAGCAAATATAGAAAGAGGGGAAAACCGATTAAGTTCACAGGTGTTGAATAATGATATTTTCACAACTGAGTTATCCTCCTATGCCATAAAGGTAGTATTTGAGTATTTAAAAGTAACAGGTCTTTTGTACCACAGAGAAAAAAAAGTGCCAGGACAACTGATAAACCTGCCCTCATACTAACATAAGTTTAATATCCTTTGGTCTAAAATGAAGCTCACCAGAAGAACCATAACGGGCTGTTTAACACTATAGATCAATTCCTGGAAAAGTTTGAAAGACTGTAGACTTTTGATGTGACAAGCCTCAGAGAACGTGAACGTGCACTTCAGACAACCAACTGCTGTCATCTTCCATTAACACAAGCTCCAGTAAACGCGGATGTAAACTTTTCTGATGCTGCAAGAGAGCTTAGGACATAATATAAATAAATCCCTGAAAATAAATCTATGTTTCTTGCATTCTTGATGGAGAAGCAATTCAAACTTTGCATGAAAATATCTGATTCTTGCTTTTTACCTTAAAGATGTCTAGAAGTTCATTCCTTTCTAAATTGAATTAGCAATATTCAGAAGCCAGAGGAAAGCGGCTTACTAACAGGGCCAGAGTGAGCTGCAGCTTCCCTGAACAGTACTGCTAGCCCTGTCTTTGGAGTCCATCATCAGCCTGCAAAGTTTTATAAATGAGTAGGTAACCATTTGTCACATAAGATCCCCATAGAAACTAAGCACGTTTAGCTTGGACTGATAGAAATAATAAAGCAGAATACCAGTGCCTTCTAAGAGTGGCTCCTAAAGCATACTGATTTCTGTTGTAAATGGTTATGGTGGGTTGACCATCACCAGCTGCCAGATGCCCATCCAGCCACTCTCTCATTCTCCCTCTTCAGAAGGATGGGTAAATCTCACACGATTCATCTCAGAGTTTGACATAAAGACAGGGGATTGCTTACCAGTTACTGTCATGAGCAAAACAGGCTTGACTTAAAGAATTAATTTAATTTATTCCCAATTAAAATAGAGTAGCATGCTGAGAATGAGAGACAATAAAAACAACACCTTCCCCACAGACCCCTGTTTTTTCCCATCCTCAACTTCCTCCACTCATTCCCGAATTCTCTACCACCTTCCCCTGTGCAGCAGAGGGGTTGAGGAATGGAGGCTGTCATCAGTCAATAACAACTCCTCTTTGACTCTCCTTCTTCTGTACTCTATTTCCCTTCTCCATTGTGGCTCCTTCCCATGGGCTGAAGTCCTTCAGGATAAATCTGTTCCAGAATAGTCCTCTGCATGGGCAGCAGTGTGAACGCCTCCTCCAGCGTGGTCTCTTCAGAAGGACTGTGGGGGAATCTCTGTTTAGGCACCTGGAGAACTTCCTCCCCTTCTTCTCTGACTTTGGAGTCTTCATTCTGACGTTCTTCTCCTCTTCTAATTTACTGTGCAGGATTTTGTTCTTTCTCACACAGGCATTCTCCAGGATGCCACAATCATGGCTGAGAGGCTCAATGATGCCCTGTGGTGGGTCAGATGGAGTGGACTGGAACCTGCTGGCAGCCTCTGGATGCCATCACCTGGGCACCTGCATCCTGTACATTGCTTCAACCAGAATTTCAGGGCAGATAAGGATGGGGACAAAAGCAGATGGTGTCTGCACTGAATAACAGGAGAGGCCAATCACTTTCCTTACAAAACCCATTGGAAAAGTCGTGTCAATATATGCCTTGATACCAAAGCTGTAATGTCGCAACATGCTATGCATCAGTCAATACCACTGGTTTCCAATGGAAGAGGAGCTTACCCTGCATCTGCACCTAAAAGAACAGGATATTCACCATATTTAGAGTCAGGAAACATCAGGAAAATGCCTCATATAGGCAAAGTACACTTACAAGAATTCAGTGCACACCATCCCATTAGAAAAATCTGGCAGAAAATTTACTTAGTGGGCAATTTCTGATTTAGTACACTTCTAAGTAGCAGAAATCATCTCAATTTTATGAATATTAATCCTTTTTTTTTTCAGCCAAGGATACTAAAGATGATACTAAACCATCTGGCAGGCATCATCTGTAATTTGCTGTGTTTAAAAATAAAGAACTGGACTGCAAACCAACTATTTATGCTATCCAGTGTTTCTTCACTATGTGTCTGTGCTATTGGATGTCATAAATAGGTCTTGCACAGCAGAAGAACAGAAAGCTTCTTTAATTTTAATTTTAATTTTACAATGATGAAAGAAGTCCATGTTTTACAAAATCCTTCCTTGTGTTTCAGATAAGAAGCTGCAGCATGGAAAGAGATTTGCTGCTGTGAAAACATGTTGGGGTCAGAAATAGCACGTGCAGATATGACACCTGACTTAGTCACTTGGCATCTCAGGGATGAGGCTCCCTCGAATTCCTCTCGCTCTTGCATTGGAAGGAGTGCAGAAGAGCTGTCTGCTGCTGCGAGGATTTGACAGCTTCCACTGAACACCATGTGGTGTATTTACTCACGTCACCAGCTGAGCGCACAGTGATTATGAGTTCGATAGACAGGGTAAGAGTAGCAAGAGAGAAAGAGAATGAAGTAAGATCTTCTTTCAGAAAGAATATTCATTTTGCCTAATAAACCTGCTTGAATTATTGGATGCTTTAAGATGAATGCAAATAAATTGTGGATTCAATAAATGAAGTGCAACCCAAATCACAATCAGAGGCTTAACACACCTGGAAATTACATTGCAAGCCTGAGTGGGACTGTACCTTACATATTAAATTATTGTGCCTCAGCACCTAGAGGGTAAGGGAAGCTGGCTTCTTACAAGCCTAATTTTACCTGCAAAAAGTCTAACTGTAACAGCTGACACTGGTGACATTTCAGATGTCTGTACTTCTGGTATTAAGGCAGTTGTGCTTTCCCACAAACTGGTGTTGAAAGGCTGGGTTTAATGTATTTCTCCCTCATGGCAGAAAAGTGACCTTAGGGAACCACTGATGCTTCTGGCAATTTTAATGGACATCTGCTTGGTTTCAGGCACGTAATAATGATAAAACTGCTCTATCACACTTATAACACACATTTCAAGAGATTGTTTATTGCATGAACTAAAATCTGAGTTCAACTGCAATGTGCTCATGCTCTTTTACAAGCTACATCTACTGAGTCAAAGAACAGCAAAACAGAACACAGTAGTTTTTCCTTTGTCAAAGTTATTAAAAAGTTTTTGAGTGATTTCAGTGCTTCTTCTAATTTAGGAAGTGTTTTTCTCCTCTCAGAAAATGGCTTAAAGCAATTATATTAAAAGTCTTAATGACGCAGATGGTCACAACAACTACATTCAATCAAAGAGGAATGTCATTGCTTTACTAACAAATATCTTAAAAGCTTCTTCATATCTCTATATATTCAGTTTAACAGGAGTACGGAATATGCCTCTATTTTTGCCATTTACTTAGTACAACAGTCCTTTTTTTGTTTCAGGAGATAAACGGTCTGAAAATATCTAAAATTTATTGCTTCTGTCTTCAGAACCTGACATAACACTTTGCTTTTTACTACAGGCCACACAGTCCCAGAAGCTAAATCTGTAAGTGAATCGGTTTGGTATTTTAGTTCCTATGTGAAACACAAAGTTCATGATAAGCCAGATTAAAAATACATCAAGAAGTGAGAAAGAGTTGCAAAGACAGTTTAGATAGCACTGCTGCCACAGTGCATCTAGTTTAAATTCTAAGTGTGATGTTTCAAAGTTATACTCTCAAACCTCCATTCCTCCTTCAAAATTAGTAGAAACGGAGCACCTGCCAAAAAATTATGTATTCAATTTATGCAATGTCCTGGCCACTGAGTTCAGCGCTAAACCAAAGATTTCCTCCCACATCCAAGGACAAACTACTTGCAGTTTCATTCTTAATTCCATTCACTGTCCAAAACAAGGAACAGTTTGTCACTCCCTGAAAAACCATCCTGAACACCCACAGAGACCATGGCTATTACTGGCTTCAGAAAGAGGTATAAGAGGTAGTAAGAGATGAAAATCCTCATTTCACCCTGCTAAATCCACTGTTATGTTGTGGTGAAGTGATAGGAAAAGAGCCAAATACCTGTCACTTTCATCCTGCTGAAGTTCTGAAACCAGGATTAGAGTTATATAACACTGTAAAATGGAAATTCAGTTTGCAAAGGGAGGAATCTCTCAGTTCCCTTCCTTATTAAAATTGCTGCTCACGCAGCTAAATAGCATTGCCCCAAAATGAATAAGCAACATAGGACAGCCAAGTCCTAAAACTCTAAGTCTCACACAAGCAGTGTTACCAAAGCACACTCCAGGTGATCTACATGAACCTGAAAATTTCTGTTTCAAGTAAAACTGCTGGGCACATGTCCTAGACTGGTGAAAATTTGATCAGATATTTATTATGTTCTGGGTATTTCGTTCAGTACTCAAACTTTGTTTATATTTCTGCATAAGGCTCTGAAGCACCGACTGAAATTGGATTAAAACCTGTCTGCACGCATGTTGAGCACAGCGGGTTTGCTCCGGTGTTCATAAAAGAAAAGCTTACCTTAAATGAGAGGTTGGCATTTCCAGTGTCCTCCTCCACACACAGGGAATGTCCTATGAACTCTGTCCCTGCATCAGCTTCCTGTCTAATGATCCAAACTTCTTCAGTACACTAAATAAGGAGAAAATAGAACAAACTTAAAGAAAGTCAGTTACCCTTCCTACCACCTTCTTAACAGTTCACAGGTTAAAGCTGCCACTTTAACTGTCAAATTAAAACTTGAAATCAGGGAGTCAACACTGTCCTTACTTTTGAGTCAAGGTTGTTGAAGCAGGTGAAAACTCCACTGGGCAGCCATCTCTTCAGCCAGGGACCAGAAAAAGTGCATTTAGGATTGTAAGGTCAAAGTGAAAGCAAACAGCTAAGAGAAAGGCTTGCAAATAAGGTCAAGTAGGTCTGAGCCCTTCCTATTCTTTCATCAAATAGGCAACAGGTATTTTTGTACTAGGAACATAAGTGAATTAGAATTGTAAATTTTACTAAAGAACAAATAAGTAGTGGTTAGTGGAACGAAACCTTAGGATTTAATTAGCTGGGACGTGCAAAATCAAGCAAATAACGGGTGAATAGGTACCTTTGCAAAGATATAAGGAAGATGGGAAACAGACTAAATGTTTTAAGAAACAGCCAGTGCTATGTATTTTGGATTTTTTTTTTAAATGTTGGCTATTTTACACTAAAAAATCTAGAATTTTTGTACTGACAAGCCAATATTCTGACTGTTGCCCTCTCCATAAAAATTAAATTATTTTGAGAAATCTGCTAAAAATAAAGCTTTATTCAGTGGGCTTCCTTTCACTGAGTTTTAAGAGAAGCATACAGGAAAATTCAAAGTAATAGTTCCCTGTTTGATGCATAGTGTACAGTGCAGAAATTGATACTGCACATAGCAGCAGTCCAAGATACCACATAAAGGTAAATGATTGAGATACTGCAGAAAATATTTGTCCAGATGCTAGCTTATTCTGACATATTACTTTAATACCTGCATAAGTGTTACTGAAGTGCCTTTTCCATTTATGTTACCTCTGCATGCTAACACTCTACATGTCTTTAAAATCACTCAACCAACAAAGCCAAGACAACTGGCTGAATGTTACATTGCACTTAACCATCCTGACAAGTCCAGGGTCAGGCATCCAACAAGCCCAACCTGGGGAGTCTTATTATAGCAAATTTATGAGAGCAGGTGTTGCTCCAAGCCTTGCAAGACCACATGTTGTGTGTGGCTCACTGGAGTTCAGCAGCTATAGTGGTACATATATTTTCTCACAGCTGCATAAAGTAGTAATTATATCAGTCTAACTACTTGCTAAAAATGTACTACTGAAGCTAGGCTAGCATGATTAAGGGATCTGAAATCTTGGACAAGTCTTTGCTTTTAATATACTGGATGAAAAGCAGAGTCTTGGAAGAATCCTTTCAGGGTCATTTTTGGCAGTTTAGGGAAGAAGTGTTCAGCCACTCCTTTTAAAGTCTTCTTTCTGAAAATAACTGAGGATGTGTCTCCATCAAGAAAATCAGATTTATTGTATTAACCCTATATATCACAGTATCATAAGGTTGGAAAGGACCTCTGAGATCATCAAGTCCAACCTATAACCCAACACTAACACCAACACTAACACCAATCCATCATCTAAACCATGGCACTCAGCGCCTCATCCAATCTCCCCTTAAACACTTCCAGGGTCTGCGACTCCACCCCCTCCCTGGGCAGCGCATTCCAACGGTCAATCACCCTTTCAGTGAAGAACTTTTTCCTCACATCAAGCCTAAACTTTCCCTGACGAAGCTTGAGTCCATGCCCTCTAGTTCTGTCACTGCTCACCTGAGAGAAGAGACCAACCTCTGCCCAGGTTAAATAAATTAAAGTACCAGGAAATGAAGTAGAAGAAACAAAAATTCTACAGATATAATTTATATCAAGAGGAATTTATTTACAGAAAAATGTTGCATGTAATATTATTTTTGGCTTCTCAAAAATGAGCATAATTATGATTGAAATCTTTAAAAGACTAAAAAAATAATTTCAATGGGTATGGAAGGCAAAATTTCATACTTAAGATTTAATTTAGGTTACACTTGTATCTAGAAAAATGTTGCTAGCAAAAAGAACAGTTTTTCTTTTCATAAAAAGAGAAGCTGCTTGTTATCTGCTGCACTAAAAGATGAATCGTAATGAGTTTATGAACAGTTATATGACATAGTTGACTCTCAGATGAGGAGGAGGGAAAGCATATATCAGGAGGTCATGTAATCCTCAGATAATTCCAATAGTCCAATATTTGCATTTTGTAAATTAAATATTGCACTGAAGATGATCCCAATTTACCACTGTATGTGACGATGGAAAAAAGTCTCCAGTCTGAACTATTTTTTGAAATCCAGACATTTTTAGCTTTTAGCTCAGTGTATAGGATCAATGAAATAGATTTAAGTTATGCAGTCAACAAAAGTAAAGCATAAATACAAGACATAAGGCATAATTCTCCAGGGAAGATCTCATCACAGAAACCTGAGGGGTTCATTAGCCCCAGTATCTGACTTACTATTTTCTATAGACAGTCTATACTATACATTGCATTATGTTTTCTATCATTAGCTGCATCTATTCCAAATAGGATAGTTATTCTTTTTGCCTCTCTGGTTTAGAAGAAGCAGGCTACTGCCCTTTTCCTCCCCGGCCAATAAACACACACTTATATATCATAACATTTTCACTATTCTCAGGTAGTTCTAAGGACTTGGCGAAGACCATCAGCTGAATTATTTGAAAACGGTATCTGTAGTGAACTTTTAGTAAGGACGTAAATGCTTATTGTTTAAAAAATATTAGCAGTCATTTCTTTAAAGGACCTTACATAGAAGAGTAACATTGCTCTGTACTGAGTACAAGCAGAACAAAAGGCTCTTTAGGATGACTTTTCTCTCAAGTAAATAATTTGTAACAAGAAAATTGCATTCAGACCAGTTACTTTCTGTTCCATATGACATATGAAAAAAATAAGGTTATAGTCATGTTATTTAAAAAAGTTTGTTAAAAACAACTCAAAAGCAATACAAACTCAACTCACAAATGCAAAACAAAACTTACAGGAACATTTTTTTTTCCCATAACCAATAAAGTTTATTTCACCCCCCACCGCCCCATCTATTTATTAGTCTATTCTGGCAGCTAAGAGGGCCAGTTGTGTCCTGGAGTGCATCAAGCATGGCATTGTCAGCCAATTAAGGGTGGCGATTGTACCATCTACTCCATGCTAGTGCAGCCCCAGCTTGAGAACTGAATGCAGGTTTGGGCACCACAGTATAAAAAGCATATGAAGCTACTAGAGAGCATTCAGAGGAGGGTCATGAAGTTGGTGAAGGGTTTAGTGGGGAAGCTGTATGAGGAGCAGCAAAAGTAACTTGATCTGTTCAGCCTGGAGAAAAGGAAACTGAGGGGAGACCTCATAGAAGTTCACTGCTTCCTTGCAAGGGACAGAGAAGGAGCAGGTGCTGACCTCTTCTCTCTGGTGACCAATGATAGGACCTGAGGGCATGGCAGGAAGATGTGCCAGAGGAAGTTTTGGTTGAGTATTAGAAAAAGGTTCATCCAGAGGATGGTGGAGCACTGGAACAGCCCCCTAGGGAAGCAGCAATGGCACCAAGCCTGATGGTAGTCAAGAAGCATTTGGACAACATGCTGAGTCACACGGTGTGAATGTTAGGGTTGTCCTGTGCAGGGACAAGATTTGGAATTGATCATCCTTGTGGGTCCCTTCAAACACAGGACATTGTGTAATTCTTAACTTTCCTCATGATTTTTAAATATTACTTAAAATAAAGTTAAATTTTATATGAGTTTCTAGCTTTTCATAAAAACATGTATATAGCTAACGAGAGTTAGATATTATTGCTTCATTAAATCCAACTGCATCCTACTTTGCCTTTGTTTTTTTGTCAGAACTGATCACTGATCAGATCCACTAATATAAGTGGATTAAATAGTCAAGCTATGAATATTTCCCTGCTAGTTTTTTCCCCATTTCATTTCAATATATTTTCAGACACCATTTCATCATTATTATGAAACGTATTATGAAACTGTCTTTATCTTGAACCACAAATTTTTGTCATTTTTGCTCTTCCCATTCTCTCCTCCATCTATTGGGGGATGGAAGTGGGTAGTGGCATGAGTGAATGATTGGTGGGTACTCAGTTGTTGGCACAGTATAGAACAAGGAAATATGCGTGTACACACAAATCACTTTAACTAGGGATGGTGAAAAAGATTAAGGTTTTTACAAGCTCTTTGACTGACTTAATTATCTTAAATATGTCTATATCCTGACAGTTACTAAAAAATCTTATAAGCAGATCTGTAGACCTTTAAGAGAAGTAGTTGGGCTGATGCTAGTGGAAGAACCCTGTTAGCAGCTGCTGGCGCAGCTGAAAGAGTACAAGGGCTCAAAACGCCTACCCAACAGCCCAAGGCAGTGGCAGGTCAGTCTCTTCAGTCATTCTGCCCTTCTAAATGTGAAATCCAAAAGGAAGAAGCAAGGCTGGTTTTGGAGAGAAAGCACTCAGCTAGATGTAGACTGTCTATCAGAAGTAGAAACCAAATGCCCTGTTTGACCAGAGGTATAGATTTGTACTAGCCTATGATTTCCTGTCATTTATACGTAGCACATAACTGCTTCAACTGCCCTGTTTTATTGCCTACTGAAAAGTGAGTGGGTAATTTCACACTTGCTCTTGGATATTAGGTTTATTATACCAAGATTTATCTTAAAGTATACTTTGAGAACTGTTATAAATTTCAGAAGAACAGGGATTTGTAACCAGACCTTTATTATACAGGCGGTGGGAGTTATTGTCTGAGAATAGGAAAGCCTTTTTCACAGAGTAATTGACATTGATTATCTTCCATCCATGTGCACTGTAATTTATCAGTACAGATGCCCTGGGAAAATGGTTTTATGAAGTGACTGTGTCCAGTACTGTACCTTTCTTTGCAGTAAAAGCAAATGGAGTATCACCTATGATCTAATCAGACAAGCCACAAAAGGTAACCACAGTTCTAGATGTCTGGTACAGAATTCATGGAAAGTTAAGAATTATTAGCACACATTTAGGCAAGCTTCTAATCCAAACCCTTTGTCATTCGGAACCGTCTCCCACTGGACTTTATCAAGCAGCCTTCTAAACAGTTTGAAGTCTGCCCTCCGGAAGTCCAAGGTGGCGGATATGCTGACCTCCCTCCTTACTCCTGCAAGAACTGAGAATTCTGTCACCTCACGATCACTGAGCCCTAGGCGTCCTGCAACAGTCACCCTCTACACAAGGTCTTCTCTATTTGCAAACAGCAGATCCAGAGGGGCACCTTCCCTAGTTGGCTCACTCACCAGTTGTGTTAGGAAGTTATCTTCCACACACTGTTTCCTTTCTGCGTGTTACACTTCCAGCAGACATCTGGAAGGTTGAAGTCACCCACAAGGATGAGGGCCAGCAATTGTGAGACTTCTCCCAGTTGCTCATAGAAGAGCTCATCAGTTTCCTCATCCTGGCTGGGCGGCTGATAACAGACTCCCACCACTATGTCTGACTTACTGTGGGTTCCACTGATTTTAACCCACAAGCACTCAACCCTATCATTATCACATATTTTTGTTCTACACAATCAAAACTTTCTCTAACATAGAGGGCAACTCCACTGCCTCTCTTTCCCAGCCTATCCCTCCTGAAGAGTTTATAACTACCCATGGCAGCACTCCAGCTGTGCGAAGCATCCCACCATGTTTCCATGATGGCGATTATATCATAGTTCTCTTGCCTCACAATGGCTTCCAGTTCCCCTTGTTTGTTGCCCATACTGTGTGTATTCATGTAAAGGCACTTCAGTTGGGCTTTTATTTTCACCTCTTTCCTAAGTAGAACAGACTTTAGTCCTGACTGTCTACTACAAGTGGTTTGTATCCCACTAATAACCTTTGAATTCTGGCTGCCACCTGGAGTGCTATTCTCCACTTCCACTGAGGTGGCAGACCAGGTGCTCTCACAACCATATCGTCCCTCAGAGCCTGAGATGCCATTCCCATGATTTAACCTATTGAGCCTAGTGACATCCCTCTCTCCATTCCAATCTAGTTTAAAGCCCTCTTAATTAGTCCAGCCAACTTTTTAGAGAGTATCCTTGTGCCCTTATGGGCACCCCGTCATTTGCCAGCAGGCCTGGAGTGTAGGCCAACCCATTGTTGAAGAACCCAAAGTTTTGTTCTTCACACCACATTCGGAGCCAGTCATTCAATTCCTGGTTCTTCCCATTCCTTCCCTCACCATTCCCTATCAGAGGGGAGAATATGACCTGTGCTCCTGCTCCTTTTACCATATGACCTAAGGCCCTAAAGTCCTTTTTGACTGTTTTGAGGCTTCTAGTCAGTTTCTCATTATTACCCACCCGGAAAACAAGTAGTGGGTAATAATCTGTGGACTTGATAAGTTTAGGAAGTTGTCTCGCCACTTCACCAACTGAGGCCCCAGGTAGGCAACAGACTTCCCTATGCAATGGGTGCGGTCTGCAAATTGGACCCTCTGTACCTTTCAGGAGGGAGTCACCAATGACGACAACCCTCCTCTTCTTCTTTACACAAGCCATCTTAATTGGTGGCTTTGGTCTGCTTAACCCGGGGGGTATTTCCAGGCTGTGAGAGTTGTTGGCCCTTGGAGTCGGTTCCACTTGCAGGCCTTCATATTTGTTCTGCAGTGGAACCTGCAGGGCCTCGTTAGTAACAGGGGATATGCGTCGATTACGACGGCGCTTGTGATGAACAGAAACCTGCTGCCATTCTGCTCCATCTTCCACTTTACTTACCTTAGTTGAGTGGTTGTGGGATGGTGGGTCCTCTTTCGTGCTAGGCTCGTCTGCCTGTTATGACTGTGGCAGGGGGCATAGTAAATCACTGCAGTAGTCAAACTTTCTCTCACACTCCTTGACAGTCCTCAGCCTTGTTACCTCCTCCCTGAGCTCAGTGACCAATCGGAGGAGTTCCTCTACCCGAGCACAGCTCCAACACATCGTGTCACCACTGGCATCCGATACCAGCGCAGGAGGGGGTCACGTCCTGCAACTCGGTACCTGGGTGGCCGAATGTACCCAACTGGGGTTCGGTCTGGCAGGCTGCTGCAGCCATGGCTGGAGCAGAGCTGCCAGATTCCTTACTCTTGCGGCGGGTGGACACCATGGTGTTCTGGTTTTACTGTTCGAGGTACAGTGCCCTGCCTTCGCAGAGTGCCGTGCCGTGCCGTGCCTTGCCCCGCCCCTGCTTGCTCCCTAGGGGGCTGTTTAAATCTCCCGCGGCTCCTTCCGGGAACGGCCCCTCCGCGTCAGCAGCAGGGTCTGCCGGTTCCCAGCTGTTCTCTCAAGGGTGCCACGCGTTGCCCTGGCTCGGGAAACCCTTATTTCCGCCTCGCCACGTGCGGAATCCGCGGGACTTACTGGTGCCGCAGCTGTGCTCTTCGCCGAGTGATTATTAGACCTTTCAGGCAGCCCTGAAATAGGGATAACATGTGTTTTGCAAACCATCCATCAAATTTATCCTATTTTATTCCATCTGACAGATTAAATGGCTGATCTTCAGTGCATGTAAAATTGTGAGATATCCAGCAACTGAAGACCACCCAGGCTAGTTTGCACAGAGTCTGAGCACAGCAGTAATGAAAATTAGGACCTTCTTTTATTTTGCCCAAATGCTGGCATTTGCACGGCTTGAAATGTAAAATTGAGAGAAAGATTCTTTTGTAAATAGGTAAGCAAAAAAAGTGAGGTTGAGTTGAACAAAAGCAGGTTGAAAACTTGCAGCTTTAGGGTAGCAGAAGCTGCTGAGGGAACAAAAGGCAATTAAATAATATATTAATTTTCTAGCACAGAACAATATAATTGGAAAGCAATTAAAAGTGCATGAAGTACTGATCAACTGACTTAATTTTACATCAAAAATCTGAAACTATATTATCAGCCATGATCTTGGCTTAGGCTTGGATTAGGCAAGTCTTAGAGTAAGACATATGTATATATATTTTAAACAAGTTGAGACAGTGGCATAAAATCTAAAGAAACTCACTAAGAATGAGAAAAGATAAACATTGTAGTGGGTGGCATACACTGAGAGAATTACACAGTAATTTTGAACAGCTATTGTTTCAAGCATAACTGCTTGTAGGAAGTTTATAGCTATTTCTTATTTATAGGACAACCAGAATGGTATCTAAGCAGTAATTAGAGACAGACTAGGCTCAAACGATACAGAGTCAGTAGAACCTGTATAATGGTGATTTCTTGGTCAATAAAATGACATTTCAGTGTAACACAAAAAAATGTCCTCACAATATGTAATTGGCTTAGAAGCATTAAGTACTATGTATAGATTCTACTTTCATTGCACATCAGCAGCACAGACCCTGTATTACAGACAGGAAATAGCTAGCAGGCAATTTTATTTGTAGCATGGCTTGGTAAAACCTCTAAACTGGGGCAAGATGATACTAACTTATATTCCAGTTCTAGCCTAAAAATGATATTATCTTTAATATGTAGACATATATGTATATGTAGACATGTATTTGTTTCCAGGAAAAACATGGAATACAATATAAGTGAAGGCGACACAACTATGGTTCATCTTGATCATAAGGACTGCAACCTAAATAGCTTTCTGTATATGACCCAAAAGTGGATGAGTTCCAAGGTCTGATAATAAATTACTCACACAATAGAGATTTGCTCAGTGCTAGAGTTCCTATCCCTTATGAGAAACAGTTGCGCACTATAAGCACTCAAAACTTTACTGACATTTAGTTTAATGGAAGGAAATTATTTTGCCTTCAGTCAGCTCAGGAATATTCTGCTCTTAAATTGACTGCTAATTTCTAATGCAAGACTGCTATCCATCCATAGTCCTATCATAAAAACGGCTCCTTAATTTGAAAGTCCCTCTCTTTTTTCCATCAGAGGTATCATAAATTGGTGGAGATTTCTTTTGCTCAATTACAAATGACAAGATTTTTTTTGTTATACCCTTTGTGCTCTAAAAGGCCCATTCTGTGCTGCAGCGAAGTGCTACAATGAATTCATGGTAATAACCTACTAATACCTTATAAGCTTTGCCTGATTTATCTCTTGCTTATGCTTTACCCTCTTCATTCTGGAGTGTTCAATTCATACTATTTTCAGGAAATTACTTTTCCTGTATTTCTTTATAACTTTGCATATTAACCTCTGGCTATTTAATTTCCATTTCTGAAAGTCAATACTTAGTAGGTATCTTCATCTCCTATATACTATATCAGCAAGTTTTCTTTCATTTTTTTTTTCTTTTGGAGAGGGGGAAAGATAAATCTACTATTCAAGAGGGTTTGATATTATTCTAGGTTGATTATGCTTATGTAACTAATTTTAAGGAAGTATTAATTGAACTTACCTAGAAAGTTTGTAGGTTGGTTTTCACTGCATCAGCAACATTATGCTGTCAGGAACAAGTAAACACAAGTAAAGACAGATGATCTACAAGTAATTAAGGCAAATGATATCCCAAGTCAGAGATTTAGAGTGCTCAGTCACTTTGTTAAGAGTATTACTGGCCTTAAGACATTGAAAGCCCATCCGTGCTGGAGTTCGTCCATGCTACTTTTCCTGCCACAGCAAGGTCTTTAATCACGATTTACAAGAAACTTGGTAAATTCATATTTATACACAACTGCTTTCAACCCTCAATGATATTACAGTACTGTAAGACAACAGTTTTAAAAATGTTTTTTAAGCAGCAGGAAGTGTAGGATCATGCCTGTGTCCAATTATGATATGATTTGTTCCCATGCAACAGCTTTGGTGATTTGAAGAAATTCCTCACACAGATAATTTCTGGATTACTGTTTTTTACATCGGTTGTGACAACATCCGTAGTTCAGGTAACAGGTGTTTTCCTTTAGTTTGGGAAGGGGTACAGGCAATATTATATAGGAAACAGCTAGGCTGAACATATTTTTAGCTTAACAACATATACGTTAAATGCCTTTGCAGTCTGAAGTCATTCCCTGGGAGGTCTCCTTCTGTGTCACACTGCAGAAATATTTCTTTCTTTAGTTTGTTATGGGATGTTACAGATGTGACTTACACCTCTGTGCCTGAGGTGAATGGAAGAGCTGTTGCTCAGACCTTTCTGGACTGTGTGCTGCAGCACTGCCTGCAGCTGAGCAGAATCACAGAGACAGAACACTGCCTCATGCCTGTTACAAGGACAAAGATTCATCTGTCTAGAAAGATATTAAATTGCCCTACAAACTACTGTCATTGTAAACTAAGTTACAAGAACCTAAAATACGTTGTTGAATTGCATTTCTGGGCAACGTACCTCCATGTTAGAACATCCTGGTTCACAGTTCTAATTTTATGGGTAAATTTGCAAGAAAGTGGCCCATATATTTAAAGAACCATTTTCTAGTATAACATCCTGCTTATGGTTTTTTTAAAAAAATGTGAATGAAACTGGATGCTTTCATCTTTGTCTGACTGACTGTGGTAGGAAAAAAACAGGTTTTCAATTAACAGTTTATTTGCTGACAATTCTTTATCTTGCTGATAGTACCAAGCTTAATGACAAGTTAATCTTCCAAAGACTGAGATATGACATTCCTCTTTTTTCAGGAAATCAGAAAACAAATAAAATGTTAATCAGTTCACATGGGGCCACATAATTCATCACTGCTGTTTGTCACAGATATGACCAGGAATTATTTTATCAGGTTAAACCAATATTTCATGTAAATTTTAACAGGAGTCAACAACAGGGAAAGCAAATTAAGCAGGATTCAAACAATCAACACAGAAACTCAACAAGCTTGCAGTGAAAGAAGGAAGAATGGGTTGTGAGGGGATGAATTTTTCCTGACCTTTTTTAGTGATCAATATACATCCTGCGGCATGAAGATTGACAGCACCAATAAATTTTTATCCCAGCCAGTTTAACTGCAAGCATTACTCGTGCCATGCCTTATAATTTAGACTTGTATTAATATATATAGCTTTATTTACTGCTCTCTGACATTCTGTTTCTTCTAGCACAATGCAGAAATGTTGGGCAAGTTGAATTATGGAAGCTATAACACCACAATGTTATTTTCCCAATTGTATATACATTAGCATTCTAATCCCTTTCTTTTGGAAAGAAATCTGTAGTGCTAGAGGCCTGGTCTCTATCCAAGGCAAAGCCATTTATTTAGTTCACCCCGCCACTTAATCTTTGAAGATGTATGTGGGGGTGGAATTTTCAGCAATCTGAAATAAAAGTGCTTCTGTCTTTTTGATGCTTGAGGGAATGTGAGAACTATCTAATTCAAGAAAAGTTACTTTTTTTGTATAGAATAAAAAAATTATAGCAAAATACTGTGAGCTAACTGACAAAAAAATGGCTTGGGAGCTATTCTAATGAAAAAACATAAACCTTCACAGGAGCAATGTAATTAGTCCTCTTGTCAAAGGCATGACCTGCAATATTCACAATGTAAGAGTCTATTGCCACACCCAAGAAGCATTAATCCTGAGTTGATCTGATGCCTTTAATAAAATTACCAACATAGATGATGAGCTTCATAATCATTCATGAGCTAAAACATGAGTGGAAATATTTGTGGTTTGGCACATGAACCTCCTTTTCCAAAGAGCTTGTTAACTATAGTGTATATACCAAATGTGATCCTAAACCTGGTATTTCACGCAGCCAGTGTCAAGGGCAGTAAAAAAAAAAATCATCATCTTGCTTTGAACTGCTACACTGCTTTCAAAATGAGAACGTTAAAATGTGTAGTCAGGATCTATAATTACAAGGAAATTTTTCACTGAGAAGGAGATATGATAAAATTGAATCAGTGTATTTACAATTCTAAAAACACCATGCAGGGTGAAGGTCTTAGGAGAATATTGTTTTTCATAGACACACCAACTTCTGTATGCTAGAGGGAAAAATATTAAAAGTTCCCTGAATCACCACCATGCTAAAATCACCAGCGATAATTAGCCATATATTTGTGGGTTTGTTCTTGTAAAATCAAATACCACTTAGTGTATACACAAGTTTCTGTAACTGCCTTGCATCTTAGGCTGCTCTTTGCTTGATCTCATTTTTTGAATCTCATTTTTACTCATTAAGATTCTTCCCTGTGTGGTATTTAATAGAACAAAGTGTTTTTTCACCATGTCCCCTCATCCATATGCCGCCAATTGTCAAATGACAAGGGCAAAACTTGTGTTTCATTGACACTGTGGCCTGTGACAGAAATGCAAATCCTCTGGGGAAAATCTTTGACCCCTTCCTTACTTAAAAACTGCCTTAGAACCTTATATAAGGTTTCTCACGTCGTCAGAAAAGAAAACATAAAATTGTTTGCTATACACACTCCAACAGCATTTTAAGGGCAGTTTTTTGGGGGCAACAACCCTTTTTAAAATAC
The DNA here is from genome assembly GCA_033556795.1 of Tapera naevia. Lineage (NCBI taxonomy): Eukaryota > Metazoa > Chordata > Aves > Cuculiformes > Neomorphidae > Tapera > Tapera naevia. The sequence continues at coordinate 17,032,059 of JAUMJJ010000088.1, read as the reverse complement.
CAAGAACAATCTCTCCCTCAAGAAGTTTTCTCTGCAATGAGTCTAAAGCAAACAAGATTCAGGACTTGGTGTTCCCTCACAACAGCCTCTGATATGTAATAAACCTCTTTTTGGGGTTCGTCTTGCCATAATCTCTTGATATTTAGTCCATAGACCTTTAGTGAAGAAACTGTTTGCCACCGTGGTGGTGCAGCAGCTACTCACTAGAGAGCCCACAAACAGCTGCGTAAAACCTCAATTCAAATGGCATCAGAGGAGGCAGCCGAGGATGCTGTGTGGACACTTGTGATTCTCTCACACTCCCACTAGATGTAGGCATTAGCTGTCACACAGAGGTAACAGGATTTGAAGAGAAAGTATAAATATTTTACTTCAGATTAGGTCCTGTGAATCACTTCTGATAGTATTTGCACAACCTTTGATGTTTCTGAAAGCACATTTGAAATTGTTTAGTTACAAAATAAACACTGCAAACACAGAGTTAACATAAGGAGGGAAATGAGAGATTGCAACACTATCTCAGGAGCATAGCGGATGCTCCCCTTGGTTCAAAAGGGAAAGAGTATAATTGTCATTTAGTTTTCTTTGGTGATGGAAGTCTCTGTCCTGAAGCACAGCACCTTTTAGAGCCTGCCTTTTGCGTGTGGCCTTTTATTGCTATAGTTGCCTAGGCATAGAAATGACAGAACAGATTCCTTAAGGAAAATCCGTTTTGTTGTACAGTTTGTGACCCTTTCTCGTTTGCTTAGAGAAAGGAAGAGGCATCTGTGCTGAAACCTGCACTTCTGCTTTGGTCAATCCATTTAAGGATTGTCTATGTTTGATTTTACGATGTAATTCATGGATAAGCGTAAAGTTTGACCTTTTATAGTCCCTGCTAACACTAAATGGGTTTCCAATCAGGTAGCCTCACCAAGACAAAAAGTGACATTTTCCGGGGGTAAGCTTCTATTTTGCATGATGTAAAGCCAAAAGCTACGTGCATGGAGTATTTTCATTCTTATTCTAGCACTGTTTCGTTGTTGTTTGTTGGAAAGCATGAAACCAGACAATGAAATACATTTGTACCTGGGGCTCTGCTGCTTCCAGAACAAAGAGCTGTTTGTGGTCCTAATGAAAAAGCCCTCTAGGAGAAAGGTGCATGAAATTTAGGCACTTAATTACATATGCCTGTCATTAAATGGTAAAGGCCTGGTGAATGACTGTTCAAAAGGTTAGCAACTGACATTTTAAGTTAATGCTCAGATTCAGTATGCCCCCTGATGTCGCGGCACAAAGAAACAACTACAGAAATAAACTGCTAACGCCTTCGAAAATGACTTCCAACCACCCTTACAAGCCCGTGGAGAAAAAAGGTCACTTCAACTATGGACACCTGCTCTTTCTGAGATGATGCATCCTAGGCACAACCAGGTGGCATCAGATTTCCCCGCTTCCATGCAGGGTAACCATACTGACTGCACATATATAATTTCTACCATTTCTTGACCATACAGGGTAACATTAATGGGCATTACTGAACACATGAACACTCTACTTTCTGTTTTTAAGAAACTCAAGAAATGAGAATATGAAATGACCCTTCATTTTTTGCTTCTCAGAGGTCTTAATAGAGTGTTAACTAGACTCTCCTCAAGACTGCAAGATGAGCAGAATGCAGATTTACTAAAATAAAAATATCAAAAATATAAATAGTAGCATGTTTTAGTATAAGCAGTTTGCATAATAATTTTAGACAAACTAGTTTAATATCTAAATTATAGCTCACCTTGTGATCCTTTAAGACCTATTCTGTGCACATTTTCAACACATAAAACATGCTATGTGCAGAAATTATTTACAATACAGTTCTTTATATATAACTTAATATATTCTTTGCACAAAGAACACAGGTTTTTTAAGAGTAGTCATGCAGCATAAAATTATGTTTAGATTTCTTGCAGGAATAAATGGATGTATCAATTTCATAAATGTGACGCAAAAATATTACAGATAAGCCAGGGGTCCGTTTTGGCTCAAGGGCCCATCTCACCACTATTCTGTTCTCAAAAGTGGTATAAGAAAATGCTGAGGGAGAACATGAATAGGGCAAGCCGTATGCAATAATTCTGCAAGAACTTTCAGCTTCTTTCAGCTGAAATTTTTTACATTAAGTTTTTGTGCATTTTCTAAAATTAGCTGGAGTATGTTTATGCATGAAAATAAATACAAATTTTCAAAAATATGAAAAAAATATATTTTCTTTCTAGAAAAAAGGTTAGTATCACTTAAATGTTGTGTAAGAATGACTATTCTTTTATTTTTAAAGCAGAATAATGGTTTTAATTGGATTTTGAATAGTATGTATGTTATGTATCCCTTTTCTGCATCGTGCCATCACTGCATTTTAGGAATTCATTTATTTTTCTTTGATAGCCAACTTAAGTTCAAGAAGCACCAAAAAGATCTTAACTCCCTTTCACCTGAAAATCCTCAATAGATTCTGTAGTTTGTGTGAAGATTTTGAAAGAATGTACTCTAGTGATAATAATGATGCTTTACTCAAAAAATATGCAGTATAAAGCAGCAGCATAAAACTGCCACAATAAAATGTGTGTGTTTTTTCAAATTTCCATCAGATCCATGCACACCTGGAGTGTTACTTCATATACATTTGGATAGCGGAAGGAACATTTATCTTATCTGCAAGAGCCGTTTGAAGGTATTAACACCAAGATAAAGGAAAATTCAGAGGATGTAGTTATATTTAGATTTTTCAAAAGCGTTTAGCGAGGGATTTCAATCAAAGAAACAGAAGGTAAAACAGAATATGATATAAAAAAGATGTCTGAAGAACAAAAGGAAAAGCTGCATAACTGGAAGCTTTACAGTTTGGCAGAGACAACTCTAGTTCCTGTGCTCTTTCTGCCCTTGGGAGGGGCAGTTGTAGAAGCAAGTTAGATATTGCCTGCAGGTGGAAAGCCAATAGTTTAGAGAAATGAGAGACCTTATAAGAAACAGATAGCCAGTAAGGCAGTAACACAAGTGTATCAAATTAAATTTTAGGTAAAATTTCAGCATTTTCATGACAGCTGGTGCACAGTGACTCATGAAACCTTTATTTGCCTGATTTTTAAACCATAAGTGAATCCGTATATTCTATACATTCTGAACCCTTAACTTTACTAAATCCTTGTCTCATATGCGTAGAATCATAGAATCTTCTGGTTGGAAAAGACCTTGGAGATCATCGAGTACAACTGGATCCATCCTCTGCTAAACCATGTCCTTCAAAAACTCATCTACCTGGTTTTTAAACACCCCCAAGGATGGTGACTCAACCACCTCCCTGGGCAGCTGTTCCAGTGCCTGACTTTACTTTCAGTAAAGAAATTCTTCTTAATATCTAGTCTGAACCTCGCCTGGCGCAACTTATGGCCATTTCCCCTTGTTCTATCACCTGTCACTTGAGCGAAGAGATCAACGCTCACTCTGCCACAGCCCCCATTCAGGTAGCCGTAGACAGCAATGAGGTCTCCCCTCAGCCTCCTCCAAGCTAAACAATCCCAGTTCCCTCAGCCGCTCCCTGCAGGACTTGTTTTCCAGCCCCTTCACCAGCCTTGTTGCCCTTCTCTGGATGCACTTCAACACCTTGATGTCCTCTTATACTGAAGGGCCTAGAACTGAACATAGGACTCAATGTGTGGCCTCACCAGTGCTGAGTAACTGGGGCACAATCACCTCCCTTGTCCTGCTGGCCACACTGTTTTTGATATAGGCCAAGATGCCATTGGCTCTCTTGGCCACCTGGGCGCACTGCTGGCTCAAATTTAGCTGCCGTCAACCAACACCCCCAGGTCCTTCTCCTCCAGGCAGCTCTCCAGCCATTCTTCCCAAACCTGTAACACTGCATGGGGTTGTTGTGTCCCAGGTACAGGACTCGGCATTTGGTCTTGTTAAACCTCATCCCGTTGGTCTCAGCCCATCGTTCCAGCCTGTCCAGATCCCTCTGCAGAGCCTCCCTGCCTACAAGCAGAGAAACACTGCCACCCAGCTTGGTGTCATCTTCAAACTTACTAAGGGTGCACTCGATCCCTTCATCCAGATCATTAATAAAGATACTGAACAGGACTGGACCCAGCATTCTCTCCTTTTCTGAGAACTACCAACTTAGCATAATTGAAGCAGGATTAAGTAAGAACTGCAAGCATTGGGCTAAATAGTACACAGAGATTATGCTTTCAGGCAAATAAATGCCAAAATAAAGCAGATACACAGAAGGTGAAAAAGCATAACCAATGCTGAAACAGACAAACTTCAGAAAACAAAGAGAACTAACATTGAGTATTACCATTGCTTAACTTGCTGAGAAGCAACATTCCCAGGAGAAATTCTAAGAAACTCATATTAAGAAAAGAAGAGTTGTGCATTGGATAAACTCAAGGAGAAATGCTAAATCACAAAAAACTTAACTTGTAACTTAAATCAGTGGTAATTTGTGATCAATTTATCAACTACATAGGAAGACTTAATTTATTCTAGAAAAGAATGAAATATGAAAAGAAAATTTGATGTTTGATGTTAAAGAACTTGTTTGTAAATCTCTAGAGAGAAAGGAAAATGGATAAAAAATACTAGATAAGCAGAATGGAAAAAAGAGAAGTATTAGAAACCTTGCAAAGAACAAGAAGCAGGGGTGATGTACTTCCTGTAGCTGAAATAATTTAATTTTTGCTATTAAAAACTGATAGCAAAAAATCCACAAAGATATGACCATCCTTGTGCTATCATACTTCTGACTGGCAGATTTTGCAAGAATTGAGATGTGTCTAAGCATCTGATTCTTATATAATATATCATCAGGAAGCCTTAATAAAATGAAACAGGTATTGCCCAGAGTGCAGTGGTGAAACTCCAAACAAAACTAACGTCCTCTAAATATAGTGACTTGAACGAAAATCCAGATAAACAGATGTCACTATAGAAATACAAAGCACATTGGCTGTGAAACTGAGGACAGACAAAAGGGGAGGAGTTGAAAAATTGGTATCAGTAATAGATGCAGTTAACAGTGAGACAGAGAGGAGACTTTGTGATGCAGAAGAAAAGCCTAATCTTCTGAAGTGATACATAACGGAGTGGATGAAATTGGGCAGAAATATGTGTGTGAGAAGACATCAAATCATACCCTGCAGAACACCTGCAAATGGTGAGGGAGCCATGGCAGGATGGTGCACTGTTGAATTCCCACTTCATTGAAGAGCTGGACAGGAAGAAAACATTTTAAAAATCCTATGCAAAATCCCTCTTCTTCAACTATCATGTGTCCAAAGAGATAAAGCACAAAAGAGCCCCAGCAATGAAATAAGGCTCTTGAGAAGAGAGCACTTAGCACTGTGGTAGCTCTAGGGTGGAAGAGGTCCCACTTTCAGAAGAAAACTCCAATAGATGGTCTTTTGTCCCAGAGCATACCAGGATGCCAGAGACCCATACTCATGGAGGAGTAGTGCTGTACAGCCGAGGACCAGGCAGTCCCACAGGATGACCCCAAACACCGTAGCATGCTCCAGGTGCTGGAGATGAGGCAGAAGGGTACGTGGGCTGTGATGCTGCACAGTACAATGTTTGTATGAGGACTGATTTTATGAGAACTACAGAATTTGGCTTAATATACACTTGTGATATATATTAGACAAATAAAACAAGAAACTTTTCTGTCCTTGTGTCACTACACAGCAAAAGATAGAAATTACAATGTGAGGTACTACGCCTTCATGTCTGATTAGTAATAGTAATTTTATCAAACCCCTTGGAGAATAGCAGAATGATAAAGAATATGATGTGACAGAAAGATGGAATGAGGTAGTCTATAAATGAACATGCTAAGTAATTTTTAGAAGTATGCTACTGCTGCAAGTCTAGTTGATAAGGAAAATTTCAACTGTTAAGACAGCAATCAGACATTAAATATATTTAGGGAAAGTCTTACAAGACAAGACAGAATTGGAAATCAGGATGAAAGGAGTATTATGTATCACAAAGTGATAACTTGACCAAACAGTAATTTTCTGTTCCTTAAATATGGCAGAAACAAGCAGATATCTTTGTTCACACTATTAAAAGTTTGTCTCTGAGAACAAGTACTTCGTCATCTGAAGAAGCAATATACCACACAGTTTTGTAATGTAAATTTCTGTGAATAACAGATGCTTATTTACCCCCTGCCCCTTGATCTAATGCAAAAATTCTTGATTTCTCTTTGGAAACCGAATGTGGGGTTTAGGCTCAAGATTCTGAAAGACTTACTTGCATTTGCACTTTTTTTAACCTCTGTTTCTGTGTAGTAAGTAAGGTAATTCTTTAGGAGCATTTAGCAAACAACTTGCCTCTAAACTACTGATAAAACCTATTCCTAACTGTGTACAATTCCTATTTTTTTTACTATTTCAAAGAAAACATAGGTTTGTATATTCCAGGAACATAAGGAGGATATTCTACATCTTTCAAACTGATTACATGCTGTTTCATTCCCAGTGAACTTGGTGTTTAGCAAAAATGAGTAATTATTTCAAGCGTTATTAATCCTGAGTTGAGACAAACGTGAAAATACACTCATACTTTAAATACAGCATCATTGCTTTAATCAGAATATGTTATTTTAAGTACAGACCAATTTAAAAAATAGACCAATTTAGGGATTTTTGTTGTTTGTTTTTTATTTTTTTTTTTATAAAATCAAACGAACAATCTCTAACTAGGCAAAGTAGAGGCAAAGTATCATGTGCCTCTGCTAGAGGCAAAGTACCATGTGACCCACAACTCCTTTAACCGTGCTGCTTTTTTAATCTATTCTTCCCAGGAGATATGGAGGGAAGGAGGGCTAGAAAACAAGCAAAACCTCCTAGCGTTTAGTTCTCAGATCCAGACTGAGTTCAGCAGAACTTTTCAAAGACAAACCACAGATCACTCAAAAGGTGGATAATCTTCAAGTAACAGCTCATTTGGGACTGTAGATTTTCCATTACTTTTGATGTCTCTCAATTGACTCTCTAAGTGATTCTTTTTGTCATTTGACAGATGTAGTAGTTTCTTCGAAGTGCTCAGAGGAGTAAAGGGCAAGCACCTTGGTCTGTCACACCTACAGTACAGGACCAATCAATACATGAGAAAGAAGCAGCAGGAGAGGAATATTATGTGCTATCATTATCTTGCATTGCCTGGTAAGAAGTTATCTTTACTGATTTAAAGTACAGCACTGTTCTTATACCAGGTTGGTCTCCTGAGTGACTATAAGGAAGGCTTTGTTTTCTACAATAAATTCTTTGAATGCACGCTGTATCATTCCCATTAACATCAAATGACAAAATACGCATTTTTAGTTTTAGCTGTTAGCTCTAGGAAGAAAATGCTACTCTCAGAAAGGCATTGGATATATACATTAGCATTGCTTAGTAGATCTGCAAAGAAAGGCTAGATGCTAATTGCACTCAAGGCAGGCAAAAGGCATGGTCTTGTAAAGACAATATTGAAATCATACAGCCAAAACAGTGCATTAATGTGAAGAGTCTGACTGAGCATCACAGGGACCGCAGCTTTTCTTTGTAACTTAATCTCTTTTATTAAAGCAACCAGAAGCAAGGCTTCATTTGAAGTTTCTCTTACAAAGTTAATTTTCAAAGTAGAACTGCACATGGCTTGCAGGTCCCCAATGTGGTTTTGTATCCGCTGTAAAAAGTAAAGGGTCCCCACCACTCTCTATTGATGTGAAACCAGGATGGATGCCTCCATTGCTTCCCACACAGAACAGTTTTTTGTTAAAATCCCATTGCTGCCTGGCTCTCAGTCACATATCCATTTGCTCTCACCAGGATGAGACTCTGGGAAATGAAACCATGAGCACAATAAAAAGAGTGAGGTGACTCAAAAGCTAAGTTCATATTAGGGTGTAATAGAAGCATACCATCAATGTTTGGTGTATGTTTGCAGAGATGGCATAAATCTATGCACTATTATTAGATCATGGGAGTGCACCTACCCTAGGGAACTAGCTGTCAGCTGTGGCTTGCAAAAAGATATTAAATATTTTATTCTTTATAGTTACATATATATAAAATAGTGTATTTACACAATAACAGAGTAAATCACAAACACAAAAAACATTTGCTTTCCAGATGTACCAGATCTGATTTATTACTGTAGCAACACTGAAGCTAGCTAATGGAGGAATAAATGCTTCAAAAGGATTCAACTGATGAATTGAAAGGTTACTTTCCCCCCAAGTCCTACAGACTTTTACTCAGGTGCTTATAGACCTACGAGGAATATGTTTGAACTCTCCATGTAAGTCATATATCTGGAGGCAAGCCAGAGAGAGCAAAAGAAAGCAATTACCAAATTATGGTAAATGTGGGACATAATGTTGAACTCTGTGCTATATTCCTTCATTTCTTCTAGGTACTGTGCTTAACTGCATTCTTCGTGCCCGATAAATTTTTGGAGTTTGCATTAATTTCACATATTAAAAGAAACTTAAGCATATTGCTATCATTTAAAAAAAAAGCTAACCTTCAAAGAAGCCCACCACAGAGGAGCCTGCTTTTCATACTCCCTGAACTACATCCATATCTCAGAATTGGTAACACTCAGGGTAGATGAAATGTCATGGCTTGAAGTGTGAAAGATGATGGCCCATCCACAGTAGGAATGAATGAATCCTGCTGTCAGCCTTCTCATTAAAAAGTCAGGTTCTGGGACCATAAATCCTACAAGCAGAGAAAATATGGTGTAGAAATGACATGACATATGAAAAACTAGCTGAAATAGTTCCAAAATGTTTCAAAGAGTAATGTCCCTAAGTGGAATCACATTGCTAAGGAAGACCCTGTATATGATTTCACAGCTGGTGTACTGTAGCCTCATAGCCGAGTAAACACCGTATTGCCAATGCCAACAGCTGTGCCAAGTCTGCAATGCCTCAGGAGAGAAGCTTGTCAAGCTTCCTTTGTTTCATCTTGTCTGGACCTTCCTGCAGTTTACCAACTTACCCATAACATCAATTTTTCTAATAATCAGGTGGTTATGCCCAATTTGCTTTATTTTTCCTAATCTTTTTATGGTATAACCATAGTTTTGTATAGATCTTCTCTGTAGAAGACAGAAGAGGTCTTGAAAAGTGGGGACACAGGACACGGTCTAGAGAAATTCAGGCCTGGAATGGTAGGAGACAGGGCGTAGGCTGGCGTTGGAGGTCCTAACGCTAAATAACTCACCCACGGTCAGTTGCAGAAATACAGTCTCAGAGCTGAGCATAATGGTACAAATAGAACAAAGAACAAGCATTCAACTTGCATGAAATGCACCACATAAAGGAAAATTTGTTGTACCATGAACTCATCTGTAAAGAGTGAGCAAAATGTATGGCATGTTAACAAATACTATTTCTGTATAGCACTGTTTTTTTGTCCTGTAATGATTTCATCTGACATAATAAATATTGTTTAATTAGACAATTAAGATTTCAATTGGACTTTAAAATAAATACTTTGCTTTATATATCACTTCTATTTCTTTTTTTCCCAAAATAAGAATGTGAGGGTAATGATATGTAGATGTAATTCTGCTTACAGAGGCTGTTTCATGCCAGGTTTTTACATAACTAAGGTGTGTTATTCAAAACAATCATGATCCCCTCCCTTCGCTGATCCAAATTTGAAAACAAAACAAAAATACTCAGCTATGTGAATTTTCTTTCCTGGTACAATTTCTTTAAGTTCACTGATCATCTAGCAGTTTGAGTGTTTACAGTCTTTTGGTTCCTACTTGGTCAAATCTAAGCTAATTTGTTCTTTTGTAGAACCTATTGTGTGACTTGAGCAGTAATAAAATGGGCAGAATATTTTCTAGATGTTAGCAATCCATATACTTCTGATGTGACAGAAGTCAATATTTTCCTAATTATTGTTCCGACATCTTAAATATACATAAGAAATGACTAACTAGAAAAACTGCTGTCAAAATATCAAATTGTAGACAAGGAAAATAACTGAATAATATATATTAAATTCACATTGCTGGCTTTCCTTTCCACCCCACTGAATTAAAACACTTCCTGTAAGCTGCCGCAGAAATACGCAAAGAATTGTGCTATTTTCATGGAAGAAGTAGCTCTAGATGGCTTTAGCTCTGGCTGCGCTTCTGTTTCACTGTTTTTTCTCTAGAAGATGATCACTTACATTTGCCCTAGGGAGGTCAGACAGACATTAGATATTAGGACCTTTTATTTAAGACTCCACATCTTTCCAAAGCTGAAAATGAGTAACTTACATGCTGCTTTGAAGTCAATCAGTATGAGGTTCTGATGATCTAAGGCAAAATGTAGTCAGCCCTGTCCATTCAATGTTTATCAATAGTTTTCTTGTGTCATGGTGGAGACCTGTCTGGCACTAGTCCAGGCTGAGCATTAAGTGCTGTTGCTTATGCAAGTGAAATATTCAGTTCTGCTGTAATTATTCTGCAGACTTCATGGCATGAAGATATATGTATCTAATGGGTAAAGGAAATAATTTGCTATTTTTGACTCTGCACTGAAGTGGAGGAATGAGATGGAGAAATGTAAAATTTCATATCCATCTCTGGCTTTTCCTTTTTAACTCTAAAGGCAATTAAATTACAGAATCATAGAATTGTTTAGGTTGAAAAATACCTTTAAGACCATCAATTCCAACTGTAAACCTCACACCATAAAGTCAACCACTAAATCATGTCCCTAAGCACCACATCTACACAACTTTTAAATACTTCCAGGGATGGTGATTCATCTGCCTTCCTGGGCAGCTTATTCCAATGCTTGACAACCCTTCCACTGAAAGAAATTTTTCCTAATATCCAGTATAAACCGTCCCACGCACAACTTGAGGCCATTACCTCTTGTTCTATCTCTTGTTACTTGGGAGACCAATACCCACCTCACTACAACCTCCTTTCAAGTAGCTGTAGAAAGCAATAAGTTCTTCTCTTAGGGCTAAATAATCCGATTTACCTCAGCTGCTCCTCATAAGACTTGTGCTTCAGACCCTTCACCAGCCTTGTTGCTCTTCTCTGTACACTTTCCAGCACCTCGATGTCCTTCTTGTACTGAGGCGCCCAAAGCTGAACACAACATCTGAGGTATCACAGTATCACAAGGTTGGAAAAGACCTTGAGATCATCGAGTCCAATCTATGATCCAACACCAACACCTACTCGTTGTCTAAACCATGGCACTAAATGTCTTATCCAATCTGTTTTTAAACACCTCCAGGGACGATGACTCCACCACCACTCAGTGCCTCATCCAGTCTCCCATTAAACACTTCCAGGGTCTGCGACTCCACCACCTCCCTGGGCAGCGCATTCCAATGGCCAATCACCCTTTCAGTGAAGAACTTTTTCCTAATATCAAGTCTAAACTTTCCCTGATGAAGCTTGAGTCCATGCCCTCTACTTCTCTCACTGGTCACCTGAGAGAAGAGACCAACCCCTGCCTGACTACCACCTCCTTTTAGGTAGTTATAGAGAGCAATAAGGTCTCCCCTGAGCCTCCTCTTCTCCAGGCTAAACAATCCCAGCTCCCTCAGTCGCTCCTCATAGGGCTTGTGCTTCAGCCCCTTCACCATCTTCATTGCTGTCCTCTGAACACACTCCAGCATCTCGACACCTCTCTTAAACTGAGGGGCCCAGAACTGGACACAATTCTCACACTCAAGGTGCGGCCTGACCAGTGCCGAGTATAAGGGGATGACAGCTTCTCTAGTTCTGCTGGCCACACCATTCCTGATGCAGGCCAGGATACCATTGGTCTTCTTGGCCACTTGGGAACACTGCTGGCTCATGTTGAGTTTCCTGTCTACCAGCACTCCCGAGTCCCTTTCCACTTGACTACTCTCCAGCCACTCTGTTCCCAGCCTATAGCTCTGCATGGGGTTGTTGTGTCCAAAGTGTAGAACCCGGCACTTGAACTTGTTAAACTACATCCCATTGGAATCAGCCCATCTCTCCAGTCTGTCAAGGTCCCTCTGTAGGGTCCTCCTACCCTCCAGCAGATCAACACTTCCTCCCAGCTTGGTATCGTCTGCAAACTTGCAAATGATCGACTCAATCCCCTCATCCAGATCATCAACAAAGATATTAAAGAGGACCGGGCCCAACCACTGGTGACCGGCCGCCAACTGGATGAGACACTGTTCACTATCACTCTTTGGGCTCAGCCATCCAACCAATTCCTAACCTAGCACAGAGCACTCCTGTCCAAGCCACAAGCTGCCAGCTTCTCCAGGAGTCTGCTATGGGAGACGGTGTCAAAGGCCTTGCTAACCAGGTATACCACATCTACAGCCTTCCTCTCGTCCACCAACCAAGTCACATGGTCATAAAAGGAGATCAGGTTGGTCAGGAAGCACCTTCCCCTCCTAAATCCATGCTGGCTGGGTCTGATCTCTTGATCATTCTGCAGGTGCTGCATGATTGCACCCAGGATTATCTGCTCCATAATTTTACCTGGAACCGAGGTCAGACTCACAGGTCTGTAATTACCTGGATCATCCCAATGGCCCTTCTTATGGATGGGCATCACATTGGCCAACTTCCAGTCTTCTAGGACCTCTCCAGTGAGCCAGGACTGTTGATAAATGATGGAAAGCGGCTTAGCAAGCTCGTCTCCCAACTCTCTCATCACCCTAGGATGGATCCCATCTGGTCCCATAGACTTATGAGGATCCAAGTGGCACAGCAGGACTCTAACTTTTTTCCTCTTGGATTACAGGGGAACTGTATTCCATCCTGACTCCATCCACCACTTCAGAAGGCCATCCATACTATTTCTGATACTAGCCAGGATGCTGTTTGTCACCTTGTCCTTCAGGGCACGCTGCTTGCTCATATTCAGTCAGCACTTTTTTTGTTGAACCTCATCCAATTAGCCTTGGCCCATGGATCCAGCCAGTCCAGATGCCTCTGTAGAGCCTTCAGATGTCATGTTCTTCACTTTGCTATTATTAGAACTGAGACATGGGATTAGTTTCCCATTAGATAGTCAGAAGATGAAGCTGACTATCAGTGAAATGAAAATTACCACAGGGTATTGCTGACATGAAGAGTATAACAAAACCAAACACAACCATATAAGGCTACCACCTTCAGACTTGGTCTTTTCCAGTTGTAAAGTATAAAAGATTTGACCTTGCATGTCCCTGTTACGTGAGGAAGAAAGAGTGAGCCAACTTTAATGGGAGCACGCTACTATATAATAATGGTGTAAATAGAGTTCAGGGAATTTATTTGAAATGGTAGTTAATCTAGGGATTCAGGTTTAAAATTTTGCTTCTATTCTTCTTTTCTTGAAATAATGAGGTCTGGTATACTACAATGCTCCAAAGTGCTGCAGTTTCCCTTGTGTGGTTTTGGAAGTAACTAAACAAAAACTGAAAAAAAAAAGAAATTTGGAAATCAGTCCTTACAAGATGTTGGCAGATTCTTTAGGCAAAGATGAAAAATAAAGCAAGACAGCATTACGAAACAAAACAGCATATGTAGAAAGAAGCAAATGAGAGTGTGTCAGTGTTTTCTCAAGGTGCTGGAAAGAGCTGAAGCTAGGTGTTTTATTTTTATGGTGGTTTTGGGTATTACCTTGCTAAATTCTAACCCTGTTTCACTTTATTTAGTTCCAATTACATTGACTCACCACACCGAGCAACAACAGGGACTTCTGCTGCCTGGCCTCATTTATAATGATTTACCTCTGAGGGTTTCACAGACTGTTTGTCACCTACAAACGAAACATGTTCCAGAATGAAGCTACCCTCTTTGGGCTTAGAAAAAGAATACAGTCAGTTATCCTGTGCCAGGCCAACATGTTTGACTAGTCTGCAGGGTTTACAGTTGAAGAAGTGTAGGAAATTTTGTCTATATCAAAAAGGACAGGTAGATAGGAAGGTAACTAGGCCAGGTAGCTGCCTGAACAGAGACCCCTGTTACAGCATGCTGCCCTCAAAAACAGCTTTCTTCCAGTGGTCACAAAAGCATCACATCAGGGATGTCTCTTCAAGTACCTGCTTACTGATGTAAGGGTTGCAGTGAAATTGATTACCTTGTTTCTCCCAAGTCCTCTGTAAAGATACAGGAAACATGTAATTGTCATTAAATGCCACTGATTAAGTTGCAAACTCATATGTACCTATAATTCAGAGACATATTTTAAGTGCTTGGTGTGTAAATGGAAATGGAGATGTGTGGTTAGTAGACCACTGCAGAAATGAGTTGTTTATCTATCAATGGCTTTTTGACATCTCACTCGTTAAACAGGAGCTGCTGTCCTCAAATAATTTTCAAAATGGAAGACATTCCCACATACCAAAAAACCCAAAATACAGCTGTAGCCAAAAAGCGACTCTGGCATCTATCTGTAAAAGGTTGCTCTGCAACCTCTCACTCCCTAGTCTGTATGTGCATCCAGGGTTGCCCTCCCCCAGGGGCAAAATCTTGCCTGGTTTCTCCTGGCATTGTCACCCCTGCTCCTTGTGACTGAAGAACTGATAGTTCTTTGTTCTTATCCAATCCCTCTCCTCTTAGAACACCCTCAGGTTCTGCCTCCATCATCTGACCAGGTTAGCTGCCGGTCTTAGTGTATCTTTAGAAGCAATGACTTTTACTTAATTTGTCTTTGAAACTATGTCTCAGAAACTATCACTAGTTTTCAAAATCCCACAAGGAACAAGCAAATAAGCTGTATGTACCCATAGGTGTTGGTGACCTGAAAGGATGAACAGCACCTTCTTCTCCTGTGCTCTGTATTACTGTCCCTGATATCACAACATGTCCTCAACCCAGATATCCAGTCTCTCAGACACAGTTCAGAGCTGTGGAAAAGTCACAAGATGACACCAACTGAGAACAAGTGGTTCATTTATGTTGAACTGCTGGTAAGTAGAATTCCACAGCAAAAAGAAAGGCCAATGGAATGAGAAAGAGAAGAAAAGTTGCATAAAATACCATCAGAAATCAAACTTATGGCTCCCTTTATTCAGAAGATCAACTGCCTGTCTCAATTAACACTTGGACCACTCCCCATTTTCAAAAATGAGTGATGAAGCAAGAAAGTACCCCACTTTAGCTTTTATGTTTCATACACACTAGCACAGGAAGTATTTTATTCCTTCTGCCTTTCTTCCCCTGCTAGTGTTGAGGCCAAGACAAAAACAGCTGTCTTGTTTTTTTTTCCTTTCCAGAGTCAAAACTAAGGGAAGGATCTAACCAAGAGGAGAAACCCAGAGATATAGACTGAGGCTACATTTAGTGGGTGGAATCAGAAATATGGAGACTTAAACCTATCAGTATATTTCCAGAGACCTGTGTAATAATAGCAATTAGAGCTTTTATAGCTACACAGATCTGTCAAACACTACTTCAATGATATTTCAGAAGGGAATTAGGCAAAAAGCTTTTTACACAGAGTTAGGGGAGTTCTGTCACACCTGATCTATTTGATACTGCTTTTAAGTATTACAACAGCACCTCTGTGCCCAAGAGAGAAAAGGGAGCATTATCAGGCAAACGTAAGATGAAATATAAAAGACAGCAACTCTCCTGGGGCAGCCAAAAGCCCCTCCCCAACAGCATACTTTTGATGGTAGTGTAGGATGAGGAAAGTAGACTTGGCAGGAAGCAAAGCAGCGTGTTGCAAGAGGTGCAAAATATGAAAAATAACCCCTGAAATAGAGGAAAGGTCCCTCTGTAAAGTGAAAAATTCATGTCTACATTGGAAAAAATCACTACCTTCAAACCAGAATCTAATTATTCTAGCCACCAGCATAGAACTTAGGACTTTAAGAATGTAAACAAAACAGAGTAGTATGTTTTATTTATAAGAAAGCCACATGAAGATTGTTTATTATTTTTACTCCTGAGTTGTTATGAGAAAGCTCAGTTTTATTCTCATTGCATATATTTGTAATACACAATGAATTAAGAAATTCTACAAAAACACATTATCTTTTTAAAAACATTAATATAACTTGGACACACCAAGTCTCACCTAATTTACACGCATATATAGGCATGTTTTATTTTCAATTTATGTCTTTTTTATTTGCCTTCCTGTTTTCTCTTCTTGCTACTGGAACAGAAATGGCTTGAGTGTACCACTAGTAAAGCATTGTGGGGGCAACGGGGAAGTCAATTTTCTCGTTCTGGTCTTCCCCTTTCAGTGAGGGTACAAATGGGCTGCCCTTTAGGATGACTCAGCTTCATCGTCACTCAGCAGCCAGCTGAGCATTTAGGTTTGTACTTGCTTATCCCAGTCCTTCTGCTTCTTAAATTAAACACTGCTTAGGTTAAAAATAAACTGGCTGACCAGACAATGACCTTGCTTAGATCTCAGTTTAGCTTTTGAGTTGCTAATATCCATCTACACAAAAAATGCCTCTTAAGAGGTCTCAGGACATTTACTGGTCTTTGTTCAAGCATCTGTTCCCAGACAAAGCAGCAGATGCATGGCAGGTACACCAGTTCTCCAGTTACCATTTATGCTCAGCATATGAAAAATCTCCGGACATTGCTACTAGTACCATTTTTGACCCATCTCCTCTCCCTGTGCTCCCTTTCTACTTATTCCATTAAATAAACTTGGTAAACAATGACATCCAGAAAGAAAAAAGCCAGGAAAAACAAGAAACAAAGAAACCCCAGCTGGCTGGGCCACATGCAAATCAGCTTCAAACCCAAGGAAAACCAGTTGGAACCCAAAGAATATGTAACAGTGAATAAGGCAAGAACCTGAAAACATGTTGCAGATAGGAGAAAGGAAGAACCTTTGGAATTTGGAAGAGTAACAAAGATGTTACCTCTCCTTTTAAGCTTGCACAGGCAAAAACTCCAACCTGAAATAACATCATAATAGAATTGCTTAGGTCAGAAAGACCTTTAAGATCATTGACTCCAACCTTAACCCAGCACTGCAAGCTCCATCTCTAAACCATGTCCTTGAGCACCACATCTAAATGTCTTTAAATTACGACCAGGGACGGTGACTCAACCACTTCTCTGGGCAGCCTATTCCAAGACTAACAACTTTGTAGGAAAAATCTAGACCAAGTTAGTTCTTTCTTAGCTCTCCCATAATAGAGTTGGCATAAAATTTTAGATATCCCAAATGCTGGTAAATTTATCGTTATCAACCAAAAATTATTATTTCCTGGAGAAGCAAGAAGTAGACATTGAAGATCAAGCTGAGCAGCACCTTCTGTGAGGGCCCCATGAGGGTTTTGGGGCAAAATCCGGGGATTTGGGACTTTGGGGGGAATTTTGGAGAAATTTTAACCAAGGTCTTATTTAGCAAAAAAAGACAAGAATAACGCTTACTAAGACTGTGGTATTTTTTGGGGGGTTGTAATTTTCCACACAATCTGATCACACAGCTGTTTTTATAAATGAAATATCCACTCTGACTTCTGTTCTCCACATTCATTCCAAATATTTGATAGCGCTTACTTTGACTTTCTTGATTTTCTAGATAGTGCAAAATGAACAGGCTGTTACCTTTCTATTTTTGAAATACTTAACATACTTCCATTTTAATGGCCATTGCCAAGCTGTGTTTGGAAAGAATTTGATAATTTACATTGAACGGCTATAAATGTGAAAGACAAAAATAATAGAAAAACCAAGAAAAAAATTAAAAGCCTGATAACAAAGAAAGTCAGGGACTTCTGAAGAGTGGCAGATGGTACAG
Organism: Tapera naevia; assembly: GCA_033556795.1. Taxonomy (NCBI): domain Eukaryota; kingdom Metazoa; phylum Chordata; class Aves; order Cuculiformes; family Neomorphidae; genus Tapera; species Tapera naevia. Next base: position 17,014,319 of record JAUMJJ010000088.1, on the reverse strand, counting down.
TGAATATGAGCCATAAAAGAATTTCGTACTGCAATCATGAAAATGAAAAGTCAAAGCACTTTGTTTAAGCAAAAGATAAGTAGAGTTTTTAACAGATAACTGTGGTAGGTTTAAATTCCAGAGAACACAAAGCCACAGCTATACTGAGGAGGATGTAAAAGGGCTTACCTTCCTTAAAGAATACTGCAGGATACCTGTGTCCTCAGGAGGTATTCCCAAGGATAACCTAGATGTACTTTGAAGATGATCAAGAGCCTTGCGTGTCGCGTACTTGCTATCTTGAGTGGCTCAGCTACACAAAGGGTCTCCAGAACACCTGCTTTGCCCCAGGTTTGATTTAATCTCCCAGGAACAGAGACAGTTTTTCTCCGGTATTTCTGTACAAAGGGAACCAGCATTTTAGATATTGCTTTCATTCATGCATTGCAACTATCCCACAGTAATTTTTTCCTTATCCCTTAAATTCAGGAACCATTCTTTTGACATTTTGCATCTTGCCTTTGTTTCTCTGCAAGATTCTGGCACATTCTTTCTGAATTTTCCTGAGTATACTGTAATACAACTTGAGCAAGTGATTTTATCTGAGGAAGGAAGAGGAAAATCAACTGAATTTTGCATCAGGTAAAAGAAAGCAAGTTGTTCCCTTTTATAAAAGAGAATGTGGTCTGGATCTCATGCTGCTTGCAAAGCTATCTCTTATTCTGAAAGCTGGCTTGGTACTTCTACTTAGTGTTTGCACACTGGAAACTGGATTTGAGGAAGTTTAGAAACTGGTAAGAGTTTTCTCCCACTGTTCAGTAGAAGAGATGGAGCTGAAGGTAACAGCAGGATACCCTGAGGCTCACCTCTTAAAGGAATTTATTTTCGTCAGAGACAAAATAAAAATAAACTCCGTCCTGTGACATGGGAAAAACAAAGAAATAAAATCAATGACTCTGATATGTAAAAATGAAGTATACTGTGCAAAACAGTTAGAATTGGCCTTCCAAATGCTAGAAAGTGTGAACACTGTTAAAATAATGATTTAGAAAGTAATTTAGGCTCAATAGTTAGCAATGTTTTACCTACCTGCATCCAGTGTTTGTTCTCTTCTTCCATGTTTTTATTAATTCAGTGAAGTTGTATGTGCTTCCAGAGGGAAAAAGCCTTGCTGTTATCACCCCCCTGGAGAAACTAAAGAAATAATTTGAACTTGTGTGCATGTAAAAAGACAGAAAGAAGACTGTGGAAAGAAGTACGTGAGTGTATGTGGGAATTATCTGTTGTCTCTCACAATACAACTGACATATATAAGGAAGTATAGAAAATGCAGAACAAGTAACTTAGGGAAGTACAATCAGCCCAATTTCTTAAAACCTTATCTTGTAGAAGTGACAGGATTTGATTCCAAAGCTACTAAATACTACTTCCTTCATAACAATAAATATATAATTAACAGCAAACAGTTCTGTTCATCTTCTCTATCATTTAATGCTACCAGTGGGATAAATTTCAAAACCATCCATTCAGTTTGTTCTTAACGTGGTTTAAAACAATTACATTAAAAACAAACTGGGTAATCTTCCAAAAGCACACCATTCTTGATTTTCTACAGGAATACCTTGGGTCCTATAAACCAAATGTTTCTGTAGCATTTTGGAAATGAGAAGCAACTTTTCAGAATTTGTGTAAGAGACATTGTGTATTCTACAGTGTCTTGTCAAGCTTATGCAAGAGAGTTTCTTCCCAATGCTTTAATTGGCACTTAGCTTTTTTTTACAGCTTTTTCACCTAGATGACCTGCACAAAGCAGTGACTTAAAGCGTAGCTTAGGACATCATAAACCACATCTTTACAGGAAATAAGAAGATATATTTGATAATTGCCATGGCAACTCAGCCTTAAAAGTCATTAGTTTAGTATCTGTGAGATGATGCACACTTTTCCACCTCTGGGCATTCACAGCAACAAGGAGCACTTGCTAAATCGCCTGGCGGCATCTTTTCAGAATAATCTGCCTGGAACTGAATGTGGCTACAGCCACTGTGGATGGCACAGGGCCTGGGGAGGCAGGAGCATCATCAACTGGGAGAGCTCAGCCCCAGAGTCTGTCACATGGGCAACCCATTCATGCTACACGGTGGCTCACAATAAGGCCATTTTGAGTGAGAGAATGTGGTTCAGTTGTAGACCTAGAGATGCAGGAAGAATAGGGAATGATACCACCTGTGACAAGCAGAAAACATTTGGTCAATAAGCCCCAAATATTCCTTAGGAGCATGCTGACTGCTGAATCTTTTTGACAAAAGCAAGAAGGGAAGTGCAGAGGGATGGGATGGGATGGGATGGGATGGGATGGGATGGGATGGGATGGGATGGGATGGGATGGGATGGGATGGGATGGGATGGGATGGGATGGAAGGCTTGAAGATGTACAGATGAGAAGATGGCTGTATTCCACACGCAGGATTTCATAGCTTCCAGATGGACAAGGAATAACTCTAATGTAATTTGGTTTGCTTTAGAATAATTGCTTTGCAATTCTCTCTTCTAGGAAGCTTGGAATTCAATTCTTTGTTATAATTTTGCAGTAATAACATGTTTGCAACTAATGCATTTGCATTTGGAGGAGAGGGTTTGTTTTTCATTTTTTTAAGGCATGAGGAAAGTGATTGGGAAAGGGAGAAGGGAATAAATGCTCTTTCACAGAAAGGATATTTTCCTCCCTTTAAAGTAGTTCTTCATTTCTGCTGTTAAAATCCAGGTCGATTGCCCTGGAGAAATCAGTTGATCAAATTAGAAAATTTGCATATACATATATTTTAACTGAAGATATACAAAATAATTGTATGCATTAACAAAGTAATATATTAAGTAAATTTCATTCTGCTGTTTATACTTTACCCCGAACCACTCTCTCCTTACCCCTCTTGCGCTTAGCAGTTCCACATGTAATCCCTACAGTCCTGTTTGCTAAGCAGGAGTCTTATTTAAGCATCTCTAAAATGTGACTGCTCCTCCCTGGTAATGTTCTTTTTAAACAATCCTAAGAGTCTGTAATTATAGAGAAATTTTATGAATGATGCGTAAAGGTACAGATAAAGTACTAGTGATTTTTATTGGCAAAGATTAGCTAGCCTTTGTAAACCACAAGCAGGTACTAAACAGCAACGTGAGCATGCGTTTAGCACAATAAAATACTGCTAACAGGTTGATATTGCATACCAGTCTTCAGCTATATTTTTGCCTTTTAACTTCACTAACTGCCGTCTTTTTTAAGGATTGAAATGAAGAGATAAGTAGTATGAAGATGTATAGCAAATCATTATAAGCTTTTCTTTGAAGGGTGAATTTTACACATCCCTCAAGACTGTTACAAGCACATACAATGTTCCTTAATACATGATGAGCAGTATGATGGATTACTACAGTTTTGATTAATTTGCCTTCTGACAGAGCAATAACACATGGACACATGGGCTCTACAACGGACAGCACCCACTAGCTATAATGTTAAACAAGTTCGTCAAAAAATGATCTGCTGCCCAAAGCCAACATAGAATCCACAAGTTTCTTCTCATTTTTGCAGTACCATTGTCAAAAGGATGACTTACATGGTTTTGAATTTCATGGTACTAAAACAAAGACATCATAATATCTGTATCCAAGCTACTCAGCACATATTCCTAACAAGTATCATAAACAAATACACCACGGACACAGGCTGTTCTGATTCAAACAAATGGCCTTGCTAATTTGACTTGACAACTCAACTGATTAGACAAATAAAGTCCCTTGGATAACACCAGAGCTGATAACAAAATATTCCATACAGGACAGCTATATTTCAAGTTGAAAGTGAATACACAATTGCAGACTGTTAGAGATCATGGAAAAGCTTGTACAACAGCTAATAAAAAAAAGCAAGTATTTTAAAAAAGACTGTCTCCTTTCTCATCCTTGTTTATACTGGTGTTTTCTAGCTTATACACACTTTAGCCAAGAGACATGTCAATGTATAAGGTAAACAGCTGAGCAAGACAGAAGCTGGGTGTATTAACTGTGGGTGTGGCAACACAGGCTAGCCAAGAGAGTCACTAATGCTACAAATAGATCCTCCTTTCTCTATTCCTCTGACTTGCCCCTTAAATCCCTCCTGCCCCTGGGAAGCACAGTGTGCCAAAGGGACTGGGCAAGGATGAAGGACCAAGGCTGAAGACGCTCACAACAGCAAGCTCTCTGTGCATCCAGGAATAGTTTAGTGCACATGTAGTGATGGTAAAGTAGCAGAAAAGGAGAAAGTCAAGGTCATTAGAAAGTCCTATGAAAAATAAAATATGAAGGAAAATGGTTGGGAATTGCTAATTTCTACCATGCATTGTGAAAAGATTTCACCAGCGCCCCCATCAAAGAAGCTCTTGGAACTAAAAGTAGACAAGCTAAAATCTGCGATGTTTCTGATGCCTGTTTGAAATATTTATCTGCAACCAAAGAGAATCAGAAAGCACTCAAAATGCTCAAGGGAGAGTACTAAAATGGAAAAAGATGTCATTAAGATAATTTTGCATACAAGGGATCAGTACAAGACAGCTCTTCCTCTGAAAAGATGTAGAAATTTTGTAATCTTTAAAATTAATTTGGATACTGTCATTGCTTTTAAAGAAGGCTTTCCAGAGAAAACTGAAAAAGGAAAGGATTCTTAGAATTGTGAATGATTTGAAGTTATGGGAAAATGCTCAGATGATTCTGTAACATTTGACGAGTGAATTAGTCTCATTACCAGGTTCTTTTTTTTTGCTAGCGCTGAATTTTTAAGGGAAATTTTGCAAAAATTATCAAAAATGTCCATTTATAGAATCAAAGAATCTTCTTGGAGATCATCACGTCCAACTGTACCCATCCTCTACTAAACCATATCCTTCAAAAACTCATCTACCCATTTTTTAAACACCTCCAGGGATGGTGACTCAACCACCTCCTTGGGCAGCTGTTCCAGTGCCCAGCCACACTTTCAGTAAAGAAATTCTTCCGAATATCTAGTCTGAACCTCCCCTGGCGCAACTCGTAGCCATTATGTAGTAGTGTTCTGTTTTTAAAAAACTTTCTTTGATCCTATAAGGTGTAAACTACTCATGAACACAGAAAGTATCAGTTGCTAGTGGATTTGATAAGATTCTAAAATTGAAAACAATTCATGAGATTATTTAATGAATTATTGATTTCTCCAAAGGGTCTGCTTGAAACTGGAAGCAAGAAAAACCACCAAAATGTATTGAATTAGAGGTGGGTGTTTTTGCCAAAGCCCAAAATTTTAGAACTGAGCTTAAATACTTTTTGTGTTCTTTGGAACAGCGGAAAACAGCAATTCAAGAGTTGTTGACTGCATATTAGAAACAGAGATTGATTGCTTTTTCCAACTAGCAGATTGAGCACAGAACCTTAGGTTCCTTTTTATGTGCAATTTCAGAATGATGGGAAATGCCAACTCATATAAAATGGATAAATATGTGCATTGCTGAGAACCCAAAGTTATACTTGTCAGTGCACCCATAAGGGTAGACCTTGGCCAAAGGAAAATTTAAACAGATGTTAACAAGTCCAACTACTGAGCCAAGAAGAAAGGATTGGAAGGAGTATAACTGGGGTACAATTAGTCACTGGAATGAACTGGATCAACTAAGGATGTATGCAGACCTCAAAACAGTCTTTTTTGCTTCATGACACAGCCATCTGATCAGCACTTGCACTTCTGCTCAAGATCAGGTAGTGTGAGATACAGTAAGCCATACTAAAGAAGTGGGAGGCAATCAACTTGCACTGTTAGTAGCCGCAGCCTGGTTTTGAAACTTGGGTGAATTTTAACGGGTTAGTTTCTATATTTACTTACAGTCATTAGCTAGCACAGAGGTCAGGTTTTGAATGCACAGCCTTCACTTCACGTGGATACTGCCGCTCTGATGGTTTTGCTGAAGCAATAGATGCCCTGTCTATTCAAGGACCTTGAAGTGAACAAGCAGTTTTCAGCCCTTTAGTGCCATTTTTTGGTGTATGGCAAATACTAGAGTAGAGGTTGGTCAATGTGAGTTCACTTTAAGCTGAAGGAATCTCTGGGAAGTTAAAAAAACCAAAATCAATATTGTACAGAAATATGATCGCGTATCAACACTTTTAGGAAATAGACTCTGTTCTTTAGTCTGATGGCAGTGAGCATGGCTATTTCAACAAATGCTGGTCTCATACATTCCTCATGGGTTTAAAGAGTGGCTCAGAGCCGGAGATTCTGGTAATTGTAGAAACCTTTAAGACAACAGCAGTTCAGCCAAGTATTTCCTACACATTGGGACTATGGTAGAAATAAATGACAGATACAGAAGCAAAATTTCTTATTCAATAACAAATGTTTGACACGTACTGAGAAAAGCAGAAAGGAATGTGGCTACACAGCAGAATAGGAAGATTACAGGTAGCACAAATCTTTCACGCAACCTGAAAGATTCTTACAATGAGCCAAAATTCTGTGTCTGAAAGCTAGTAGATCTAAATATTGCACTTGAAGCAATAAAGCATTCAATGGTATGATGACACAATAAGTGGATGATGAGGCATTTAATCCAGAGGTTTACCAGGGTCCAAACATCCACAGAACACTTATAACAGCATCGCATGAAACATGCAGAAGCTGGGATGCAAAAAAAAAAACAAACCCAAAAAAGAGAGAACCTGGACCGTAAAGCAAACAAGAAATGACAGTAACAATAGCTGGAAATTGAACATGTGCCTAATATTTGCATGCTGTAAGTAACCAACCTATGTGCTGGAGAAATGATAGCTAAAAAGAAAACATTTAAATCAGTGGGTAGGGAATGAAGAGTGAGACTTCTTGAAAGACAGACTCAATTGTGCGCATCTTGGTTCTGCATATAGTGCGTTTTTCTTGCTGCTGGTCTGTGTAAAGGAATTTTCTTGACAAACACAGTCTGAAGTGCAGACTTGGATCCCAAGCACGCAGGAAAGGCAGGTTTGGGAGGAAGGCAGTTGATGAGGAGAAAGTCCTGAAATAACCAAGAATGGATGAAGATGGCAGTTTCCATCAACACAGAGAGACAAGAGCTATAAATTGAAGATTTATAGTATGAGCAGCCTCTTTTCATCTTTAATTCTTATGGGCTTAGTGAATGAAGAAAAAGAGTCATAAAAGCAAGGAAATGAAACATCTGTATTAAGGTTGTTGAACAGTCATAATAACAGCATTCAGTGTGAAACCTTCTGAACTGATGTGTTTCATGAAGAAGTTGAAGGACATGGAGAACAGACAGGTTTTAGCTGACATGAACAAAAAACATGACTTTTTGTGACATTTCCGCAACCAAAAAATTTATAAAAACAATTTATGGATTAAAGACAGTAGTATCAAGAAACAATCACACCAATTTTTCTTTGCCTTACAGTCAGCCCCCTCCAACTAAATAAAAAGATTTTGAAATAGCACACATCAGTGGAGGGAACAAAAGAGCTGGTAAACACCAGTTGAACCAAGCTTTGATCTCGAGTGAGAGAGGTAATATATGGAGTTGTTTAGACTTCATTTTGTTCTAATATCACTTTCTCAACTTGTAATAAGTATAAGAATGTGGCTGTAAGTTTTAAGATCTTCCGAGAATCTGATTTCATAGGAAAAATGAGGAAGATTAAATTTGATGCATTAACAAAGAGAACTTGCAATTGGTACTTAAAATAGAACAAATCACAAAAATGTCCACTAAATATGACTGAGAACCAAAATAATGGGCTTAATATTTAAAAGAGATTGAACAAAGAAGGGACACACAAATGAAATTACTAAAATGATAGAAAGAGATGAGGCTCCAAAAAATGATGGGAAAAGTGAATAGTGTTGCTAAACCATACGTTTAGAACAAATGAATAGTCTGTTTTAGGAAGGAGTGATATTTTTTGGTCCCTCAAAATTGATTTTATTATTTACCTAGAATCTGCAGTGAGGGTGGCACTAGGCAATTATTGTTACAGGAGATTCTAATCACAGAGCAATACATGCTGTGGTGCCATTGCAGCAGTACCGTGTCCCGCTGGCTCTCCAGCCTGAGCGCTGAAGAATTACAAGTGACTTTCAGAGGTCATTTAGAAGATACCAGTTAACTTGCTTTCTGCTGGAGAAACTGAAAGGCTTAGGCTGCTGCAGTCTTTTCTGATCAGAGTGCTTTCCAATTCAAAACAGGAAACCTGCAGTGACTCATTTCTTCACAGTACTTAACAGGCAGCCACCTTGAGACTTCAAGCAATGAAAAGCAGCTCCGCAGGGCAGAAGCTAAAGATTTCACTATGTTAATACCACATCTCTTCAACATTCACTTTTTTCAAGCCAGCACTCTTCAGGATACCCCTTTATTCCTCTTAACTTTGTGCTCAGCATTCAACAAAACGTCACCCATGCTTTGATATCTCTCCCCCTCCCAAGTGTACCTTTCAAGTTTTATGTACACTGCTTTCTACTGGGCTCAGCAGTTGACTTGAGGTATCTATTTCAGTTTAAATGTTTACAAAATTTACACAAATACTTGGATAGATAATGAATTTGCCCAAGCAGTGGTAGCAACTGAACAAATTATTTATATCTCAGATTGAAAAACTCTGCCTAGCAGGAACAGTTACTTAATTATTGTTGAGCAGTTATTACAATTAGAAAAGAAGTAGGAGAAATACTAACACTGCTGGAAATAAAATAATTACTGTTAACCCAAACATTTTACTATATGCATCCAAAGAAAGAGAATTCCTTGAAAGAGCCCTTAACAAAGCTCAGCAGGATATAAAAATAAAGGTACAGAGCAAGAGTTACTCATGACAGGATAAGACAGCCACTGGGTGAGCCTGAGGCAAAAAAGAGGAAATTTTGTGATCCACAGTTGAGTTGAAGCAGTCGATTCAGTGATTAAAATTCTGTTTTAAGGATAAGTAAGGTCATCATCTGAACCTCACAGCAGACCCTTGCTCTTTTCCTATTTATGTTGTTAGACTCATCAGCTTGCTGAGTTTATAAAACATCTACTGCAAGGATTTTTCTAAAAAGTGTAGCTGTTTGAAGATAGATGTGAATCATTTATGACATCCAGCTGTGTATATGACAGGTACAATCTGCACCTCACCCTGCAGCAAACAAACAGATTACAGGCAACGGGCAGGGAAAGAGCACTCTGCTAGCCAAACACTATTAACTTGAGAAGACAGAAATAAGGTCAAGGTTAAGCATTTCTGAAAAGTCTACTCTTGGACTCCACAGCTACAAAGGATACGAGATAAGAAAACGTGCACCTAAACAGCAGTAGGTTGAAAACTGATAAAAAATGACAGAGCAGATAAACACAAAAATCACATCTTGTCATACAAGGAGTATCAACCAGGTAACAGCATGCCAGAACTTGTAACTCATCAGTGCCAATAGCCTGAGAGGACTGGAAGCAAGTCTCTCTAAGAACTTGCTTAAAGATCTTGTAAAAACTGTGGCACCAGCATCTCTGCCAGCCATCCAGGTTTTAAAATTCCAGTATCTTTATTCAGATGAGCTGCATTTTTCACACTGGAAGTATGCTTTAGGAGAGCCCTTGTACCCATACCTCATCTACAACAATACTCAGCAGCATTTTATGTTATCATCACTTGTGCTGCAGTCTGATAAGGTCAATGATCGATCTTCCCAGTATTAACAGTTGCTAAATATGGGATTGCTTCAGCTTGTACACTCAGTAGAAGTCTCTCTCTGCTGATATCCGAGATTGCTAGATCAGGTCTAGATAGGAGTAGAAATCTGTCCACTGATTAGGCATGTAAGGATCTACTTCAGGAGAAATTCTGTGTAAACGATGTGAAGATCAAGCATTCCTTCTAAAAGGGCTGCATAAATGACTACTAATCTTATATTGCAACTTTTATATACTTTGGAGACACTCAAGGAAAAAATGGAAGTACCTCTTAAGGCGATTGTATTTTGTAACATGTTTGCTAACTTAGGTTGCAGTGATTGCCAAGGTTTTTTTTTTTTTTAGTCACAGATGGTTATGCTTAAGCAGACTTGCCTGCTAATGTGATTTGAACTTTATTTAAATTATAATTCCCCCCACCATCTAAGTCATACCCACCATGACAAAAAGGTTATTTAAGCTTTTAGTGCATTGGCTTGAAAATAAAAATATTTGAGAGTGTAACAATAATGCAAATCTGCTGACCTGAGTCCAGAGAAGAGAAAAAAAAGGCATGTAGTTTGCCTCTGCCTTCTCAGCTTGAAAAAATGTTCTCATCCATGGGTCAAAATACAGTAATAGCTACATAGTCTTCCAGTGACTGTCATCCTGGAATGCTGAAGTATTTGACATGCAAATAACTTTATTTGCAGTCCACAAAGTGAGAATATTGGGTGCATAATAAGCAAAGAACACACAGCCGTCTCGGAGATATTTGGTTAAGATGTCGTGGATGCCCTTCACGTACTTTCTGAAATATTGGAGTATTTTGTGAATTTTTTTTTGGCATAAATTTGTCAGATTTCTGCAAGAAAGTTTCACTTTGAGCATCTTCACTAGAATTGAATCTAACAGAGCTAAAATACTCATTATACTTGGCTAGAAACAAGGTTTATAGTGGCATACTGGTAATAGTACACTAGGGCAATGCAGAAAAAAAATCTACCAGTCAGTAGGATTTAATGCCACTTGGAGGTAGGCCCAAGATATTACTGTTCTGCCTAGCTCAATGTCAATAAAAAGAAAAAAAATCCTAGCAACATTGAACTTTCTTCTAAAAGCACCACTGTTTGATGCATGTGATAATATGTTAATGACACTTTACAAAAACTAACTGAAACTGCAATTCTTATGGGTCTGGGAAGATGCAGCACACTCTTCATTAAGTAAATGATCTCCTATCACCAATGCGTATTTCTCCTTTTTAAGAGATTAACTTGCCTTTTCTCCAGACCCACACTCGCACCCCCACCTGCCAGGTACTTATTATCAAAATTACAAGGCTAACACAGGCAGTAAGTTTCCTTTTTATTTACTATTTTTAAAACTTTTTTGTACTGTTCATCCAACCTCATTGAAAAATGACTGTTTCCATAATACTGTCCCATTTAATTTCTGCAACCAAGACTTGTCGCAGCATTCCCATATGCCATTTCTTAAAAACACAATCCTTTCCATGTTATTTTTCACCTCCATAATTGTTATTAACTTGCTGTAATAAAAAAACTTTCTACTAGTCTCTACTAGTTATCCCTGTAGCTCAATGAAGCCATGTCACCAGTTCAGCAGCCCTGTGTTCAAAGTGTTTCTGTATGTAGCTGGGCTTTGATTTTGTCCTTTGATTTTAAATAAGAATAATAAAAAAATTTCTAGGGAAAAATACTAACTTTTCAAACACACACAAAGATGGCTATTAGTCTCTGAGATCTACTTCACTTCCAACAGAACTAGAGAAGTAAAGCTCAATGGTATAAATGCTTGTTCTTTGGACCTGCTGCAGAACATAGAGCTGGCGGGGCAGAGTGATGTGCTCTGATCTCTCTTTCCAAATCTTGTCTCTTTTAGATATCTGGACCATCATGATTAGGGTAATGCCCTATGATTCAGGCCAAGACATTGAGAGGAGGGACTGAGGGAAAAGATAGAGAATGTCAAAGTGTTTGTAAAGTCAGGCTGTAAAAGGAAAAAAAAAAGCAAACCAAGCACCTCTGCCATTTGTTAGACACAAGTGAAAAAAAAGAGGGTTCTAGTATCATGTGCTAGACTCTCTTAACACACTAAAAAAAGCCTACCCCAAAGGCAGTTGAAGGATAAAAGAAATATCTGCGTAGACTCTGACTGGATTCTTCACAAATTATAGTAGGTTTGGTTGATTTTAGTTGTAACAGCCTGTCTTGGCTTTTCCTTGAATTATATTAACAGTGATAATGCTGGCCAAATCCAAAATTAAACAACTGAACTCTGTGAAAAGCAATAACTACATGGCATCCTAAATGACACATCATTGTTACTGCGTGTTAGCATGGCTGCATATAAATGATATTTTAAGATCGTTATAAAGCTATCATCATTTAAACAGCAGCTCTGTATACATAGTATTTGCACTATAGAAGCACCAAACCACTGCATCCATTCAACTTCAGTATTTAAAAGAGTGTTTCAAAATGAGTGGCATCTCTATAACACATCATAAACAGTGATAGGTTCTCTGTGACTTGATCATCCCCAAAAGAATCAGGACAACTATTTAAAAAAGAAAAAGTATAATCTCTGCATGATTTTTCAATAATAGGAAAGAAATATTCTTAATTTTGGATATTTTATTTCTTTGAGAAATCACAAATGAAGCACTTATTCTCAAGGAAATTAGTGTCACAAAAGAAAGGATGAGAACAGTGCCAACTGTAATAAGTCTTTGTTAGAGAAATTAGAACCACAGAAGTAATTTTTCATTTTTTTTTCACTGAACTATAATCAATAGTTCTGAAGTATATGTTGTAACTACTATTTCTGCAGACATCTTTTCAAGGACTACATCTGAAAAAGGCAGCGAAAGTGACTGACTATCCATCTAGCAACCTATGGAAATCAGCTATAAGCCTGTAGTGGAATGTCCTAACTATTTTGTTATCATAAACTTACAGTCTAAAGAAATGGGTTTAGATCCATTCTCTACCACACAGTCATTGAATGACTGCTACAAAGAAATCAAGTGAGTGACTAAAGATCAGCTGACAGCATTGTACTTCTCACAGGGATACTGTCTTGGAAGGCTCTACTAAAACTTAAGATGCACTCAAGCGCTATTGGGCTTTCACTGCCAAATTCTCAAAATGAGTAAGTCATTATCTAAGATAAGAAGATCTGGAATGCTTGAAATGGCTTCACTGCTTCAGAAGCTCAAGGAGAAATGGCTAAATAATCATCTGAGGAAGCTAATTTATTTTTCCAACAAAAGCAAACTTTTTCTCATATGAGAAGCATAAGAAAACTACAGTATGCTTCTAGAAAAAGATCTATCACTAATAGAACTTGTACAATGTTCCTTAGCCTTCTTGGGCACTCAGTGCTGTCTACCATGACCTATTATTACAATTATTAATAAATCAAAATTTCACACAACACCTCAGATCAGAATTGCTTCTGTCTGTGGTCCTCTATCATGCGATTTATTATATCAATACCATTACTATCGAGTTATATATTTGGAGGAGGAAATTTACCCAAGAAACTAATGCAGAACAACACAGAAACACGGAAAATTTCATAAATCACATAATTTCAGACTGAAATGTCATTTAGTCCATGCTTTGGTGAACACTCAATATGTGAAAAGTAGCAGGGCAGAGATAGAACCACTGAAGAGAAACTGTTGCTCTGCATCACAGTTTCCCAGTTTCCTATCCCTGGTAACTGCTCTACAAAAGTACAACGTTCATTTTGGGGTTTCTGGCTTGTGAGTTTTTCCCCATAAGACATCTGGAATGTTTTTGAAGCTTTTTTTTTTAATACTTATGACAAGAAGATGCTAGCCCTTTTTTTTTTGTTGTTGTCGTGCAGGGATCACATCTCTCCTTACCAGATGGAAAACTCCATTTAGAGCACAGAGAGCACATACTGAAAATTTCTTGGGTTCTTACTTGAGGCCTGGATATGAGAAAATATCCATCAGTTGTTTGCTGTCATTATTTATTCACAGGTCTTTAAACACACCAGCCTATGAACTTCTAAGTTGTAAATCAATGTTGAGCCTCATCTATGGAAAGATCGAATTCTTAGTCATACTTCTGTTCCTCAGGAGTTTTCACTGGGATGTTTTTCTTTAGCCACGGAAGGACTCTCTCCCTCCTCTGTTTGCTAGAGGCACAACAAACTTCCTGCATAAGCATAAGAGTGCAACTCTACTGTAGTACACATCTATCTTTCCCTCTCTCTTTTCTTCTGCACAAAGGTCAGGCACAGCTAATTTACTCCATTTGTTTCTCCCTCCTCAAACAGCAGAGGATCAGCCAAACTTTGATTAAGAAGGATTTTAATGAGAGCACTAACCCCAATGCTGAAAGACCACATGATCTCTTTCTGGCCACCCTGACTGTTATTTGCTGCTTTACTAATTTAAATTCTCAAACAAATGTTTGTGAGTGGAATGTTTCATTATGACAGTTCTTACTGTGTCACTCCCTCTTTCCCCTCTTTTTCTTACTCATTCTTTCAATGCCACATTCTTCCCCACTTTGTTCCACTCTTACGTTGTTGCTTATCCCACCAAATGTACAAGACTCACTGCAGACAGACCTTAATGAGTAAAACCAATAGGCCATTTCTCTAGGAAAGGTTTATTAGATTACACAAGAAATTGATTGTTTGGTCCCTGCTCTGTGAAATTCTCTGCCCCATAAAGAAAAGGTGCATGTGACTTCTCCCTGACATAGTCCAGTCTGGGCAGAGGGGCAGGAGGAGTGGGTGAAATGAGAGGCTCAGGTAGTATCTGCAACTCACTGTGGAACATATCAGGTAGCATGAGGCATGGCTGACAGCAAGTCGTCTTCTTACTTCATCTTTTAGCAAATCCCTCCACATAACAAACCAACCTTTCCGTAACAAAGTGGACTTAGGAAACATGGGTAGTGATTTCTGAATCAAGATCATAGATATGCTGTCTAAGGAAAAGACAACAACAATTTTCACTTTTCCAAGTATGTTTTCATATATATGCTATATAAAACAATATAAACCAATTGGTTTAGAAACATTGCTCCCTAAATATCCATCAGTTTTAAGTTTTATCAGATTAAAGATATAGTTAACTCAAAGCTTTATCCAAACTGCTTGGATGCCAACTAAAGAAAACCAAACTACATCATTAAGACCTCTTTTCTGAGAAAATGTTTAAGAGAAGTGCTTATGTAATTTCCTTCTCTTTCACAGTGAATATGAAATCTTTTCCTATTTGTGTGTGTTAAAAGGAGGAAAGAGCTGATCATTTTCCAAAGCTTGTTGTGAAGATGCTACTCTGTTTGAAAAAGATGAAAACACATCCGATGCCCCTATTCTAATATATTCAGGTTTAATTTGCAGTACTAGTTCTGTTGTGTTCATAGTAATTTGAGGATAAACAAACTTTGTGGAGAAGGGAACAATTGTTTTAGTCTCAAGATTGTTCCATGGAATTTATGCATCAAGGAATTTCTCTGGTTTTCCCAGATCAGTTAGAAACTAACAAATCCATACAAGGCAAGAATATGCATAACAACTGGGAGCATCCTTTTGAAACACTTTAAAACAATAGGAGACAGGATGATTAAAGAAAAAAATCTGAAATATTCCTTAAAGATAACCAGGAAAAAAAATATTCCAGAGCTTAATCTTCATTGTTAGCAGCAACAGTAATCTGAACAGTGAATTAGATATTTCATCAGTCATATAATTTTATTCTGCCTCTTTCTTGGAACTTGCCATCAAGTGAACAACTATTTAAAATCAAACAGAGACAACTGGTTATAAGCTATGGTTTAAAATCAAATCCTTGAACTTGTCAGTATCTAATAACCTAGGAGCCTCAAGTCCATTTAGAAAAACTTCTAGAATAAATTATATTATCTGCTTCCTCTGTAATACAGGCAGACTTTTCATTTACTGAATTGTGCCTATGAGACATTCATTAGATAACTCTAAATTGTGCAATACACAGTTTCAAAAACATACAGTATTTTTCTTAGTGTTATTATAATTCACAGTACTTGAGGACAAAGCAGTTATCAGAACTGAAGTCTCTGTTATTATCTGTTCAGCTTGTTAGGCACCTAACACGTTTCCTCCTGCTCAGCAGCTAACACACACACACACCCCTCTCCGTGTGCCCAAATTGGGCTCTAGTCACTGGCAAAAGCCAGAAACAGATTTCAGCGACAGGAGATCAAACTCTAATGGCCTAATCCACTCTCTATTCATAGCAAACTACAAAATACTAAGCTTTATTTACAAATTATGCGATATTTGCATCACATTTCATTCAATGCACTGGATACTTCAGGAGCATGAGTATATTGATCTTCAGTATTCAAAGAGGTAAGGGCAGTTTTCCCATTTCTAATGTAAGGAGAAATATCATCAATAGCAAGTGGCTTCTCAAAACTGGGGTCAGTTGGCTGACTGGCCATGTCAGACAACCCATCACAAAATGTATTCAAACGTGTAGAGTCAGCAGATCCAGTAAGTACTGATACCTGCTGAAGAAAACGAAGAGCTCTGTTTCGCAGGAAAAAACACATGTTTAATATCTTTCAAAGACTTAAATACAAAGAAATGGCTTCCAGTAACACCTGACAACCAAATTTGGGAACAGCTTGTTTTCAGCCTAGATCAAACTTAAAGATACAAAGACACGGATTATGCATTATGCCCTTGGCAGTGGCATGAAAAAATTGAGATAGCAAATGGCAAAGATATCGTTATGTTACAAGACTATTTGGCTACTTGAAAAAGGGCAAATGCTATCTTAAAATGAAATACATAAAGACATAGCAAAAGAAAGCCAGATAACACTTTTTAGACAGCTAAGGACTCCCCATTAGAACTGCGTATAGCATCTTCCCTGGAGAGAAATGAACTATGAACAGCGCTGTCATATCAGAATGCTTTAATGCTATCCATAAGTGAATTTGCAAAACATGATGGCAAAATTATGCAATTTTTTACCACAGATTCTTCAAACCAATGAAAGTTACCAGTATGGCAGTAATTTGTAAGAAAGAATTTTTATGAAACTCTGTGTGTGGGACCATGCAGAAAAATGTAACGTGCAGTATGTGAGCTTATGTTGACTCTTTTTTCACAAGCAGATTGTATTGATACAAACTTTTTTTAAAAAAGTGGATTTAAATGATGAATAACCTTGTCCAGATAATGGTTATTCTTTACCTGGCTTAAGCTCAATACCAAAACTGGGAATTCAGGTGGCAGCTGCATCTCGGTAGCAATTAGTGCACATTAATTAATGCTTAAATCATGTTTCAATTAAAGGTCTACATATTTTAAGAGCTTGAACGAGTATCTGTTGCAAGGTTCTTCTTTCAGTAGGTTCAAAGCAAAAGGTTGTATACACTCATCTGTGCCGCTATCAATTTTGATCCTTTAACTGCATTGCTGTAGGTCAGCTTTCCGTGGCACTAACTACATGGCAGAAGGGAGTTGGAGAATTCACAGCAAAAAGTGCTCTCAAGTGCTCTTTTCTTCTCTCAATGTGACTTTATGTAAGAAAACCTGAGAGTTGCAGACTTAATTCTTATATGTGTAGTATTTAAAAAGAAAAGCAATTTCAGGACATAAGCAAGATGATGCTTTTTTCTGCCAGGTATTCGCCTTCTTCTGCCAGAGGACCTCAACATGCACTGATAAACTCAAAGGACAATGCAGCAAGGTCTGCAGCAAACAAGTAATGAAATGTGAATTCTGGAGAGGGGACAATGCAGCAATCAGAGAGGACTCTCTGCAACCTTACATAATCCAGTAGCAGTACAAGAAATGCCCTAAAACTGAGCAAAGATGGAAGAATATTTGAAGGAAGGATATTTAGCGGGAAAATTAATCTCACCAATATTCTGCTTTTATAGAATTAACAAGAACGACTGGATATTTTGCTTAAAGCAGGTTTTACTGAGTTTTTTCTAGTCACTAAATTAATAGTTAATACTGTTTTGGACTTCTGTCTGCATCCTGACATGTGGTGGTGCTACTGCTTAAAGCAAGTCAGATAGGCTTCTCTAAAGATCAATTTCATATTTTATTTCTTTTAAAAAAATGCACAGTCATCTTAGAAACAATAAAAAGCAAACCTCCATTGTCATATTAATTTTTCTTCTCATAAAATAATGTACAAATGTTCTTTATTGATCTAGGCATATTTCTCTGTTTTATAATAAATGATGTTCCATTAGTTTAAAGAAAATCCCCTTTAACCATGCAGTTCAGCACTTATATAACTACTTTACTTGGGATCATGCCACATCTATTGTCCAAAAAGCACAGTAGACGTTTTCCTTTTACCTCACCTCCACCCGCTGGAAAAAAAGAATGTGTCAGGAAATTAACAGTCTTTTGGTTATAAGTTTTCCTTCACTCCCACTGAAAAGAGCTGTTAAAATGTTCCAATGTGCTATTCTAACTCTTTTTTTTTTTTTTTTTCTGTTTACAGCACTTGTGGTCTACATATGGGCATATTTCACTTGGTTCCAAGCTGCGCAGAAAGGAAACTTGTCATGGCATCCCTTTCAAACCTGATGAGAGCTATGTAAATGCTGGCCTGCGTTCAAGGCTGCATCTGATGCTCCTGCCAGCAAGCAAAGAAAATAACACACATGGAGGAAGAAGGGAGGAGAACAAATGAAGGCTAGCTTCTGAAACATCGTGGCATTATAAAAAGATTTATTTTAGAAATCTCCTACGTAATAATTATAAACAATATGGTTGGATCTTTATTGTCAGAAACTGATGCTGTGATGGGAATTCGACCAGCTCAACTCCAGTTCCTAGCAGGATCAACTGCCAGAACAAACTTGAGAAGTTTCAGCTCTGGAATATCAGCAGATATTCCTTTTCTTTCGATGGCCAAAAAAATAGAAAAGTAAATTAAAAACAGCTCACCTGAAAAAAACAAAACCCTTTTTCTGCAAGGACGCTGAATTGATAGTACATTAACATGCTTACTGGTGTGAATAATGCCAAAAAATAGACTTCTGCACCCAAATGCAAAACATGCAGTTTTACATATGTTCTATTTGAAGCAGAAAGACAGATAACCATTAAAGAAAAAAGAAAAAAGAAAGAGCTTCCTAAAATGCAAGATCCACTTGTCTATAGGAGAATTTTCAAAGGGAAATGAAAATGTCATCACCTGACATTTCCAAAGGCAAGTTTTCAACTCCCGAGACAGTGTGCAGGCAGGAGTGTTAAATAGAAGAGCTGGTCACAGACCAGCACACTCTCCATACATTTCCCTGGGGCAATTAGCATCACTTCCTCTACCAAGGGGCTCATTGTGCTCACCAGTGAATGCGTCAAGTATGGTTGCTCATGAATCTCTGAAAATAAACTCTACAGAGTCACTGACAGGGTCTTTAGGTTGAAAAATGGATCCTTCTAACTCATACAGTCTCAAAAAAAGAAAGATTAATTGAACAATCCTTTGAAGGAGAGGACTCTACACTGCCTTGTGACATTCTCAGAGAAGAGAAGAAGAACATATGCAGTCAAAAACATGTCTCAAGCCAGCTTTTGGGCTGCTTTAATCTAGTTTTTCTATCCTCTCCTTTCCTGTTACACTAGTGAATTCATGCTGCAGAGGCAGAAGCTCTCCCCTTCCTGTAAACACTTGGGCACCAGACTACAATGGCTACCCCTCAGGAATTTGGAAACACCAACCCAATGCTGAGATGCCCCAAACCAGCAAGATACTGGAAAAATGCCCTTTCCTTACAGCAGCCCCCAGAGCACCTGAGGACAACCTTAGGCTGCTTGGAGAAACCACTACCAAGCACGGCATTGCATAAACACATTGGTGCATAGTCTTTAAGATCTTAAAGTTCTCAGCAATCCACAGAATTAATTTAAATTATTTTTTGTTTAGAAGTTGCTTTCTGACTTACGAAAACAACATTGCCTTTGAGCAGCTGTATAGATAACACTAAAAATAGACTTAGTAAGGGGAGTCTGAACTCAAGGCCTCTCCTGCACACAAGCAATCACAACCACCTCCACTTTACCTTCTCCCGAGATGCAAACAGCGGGGAAAAGAAAGCTATTTCTCCCTTTAAAGCCCAATACTGATGATTGGGTCACTTCTTTTTGAGGAAGAGGGAGGCAAAGGAGGGACAGGCTACTCTTCTTTCAAAGTGCATCATTCTGGACCTGCCCTCAGCAAACTGTTGGCACCACTTACACAAGTGGGGACTGGCCAAGCTTTGCCAAAAGGCCAACGGCAGAAGGAAGCAGGCTAAGCCTCAGCACGCACAGTCTATCTAACACATCAGACCACCTAGAGAACTGGTGCTGGTCCGGTGGCAGAGCCCTGCCAGCACCTGGTGGTTGCTGTCCAGAGCCAGTGTTGTCAGACCACCCTGTGGCTGGCTCTTGCAACGCTAAAAGGATTTCTGAATAAAAGTCTTGATTAAAAGAAAAAAAGTAAAAAGAAAAAAAGTAAAAAGAACAAAATAAAAAGGCAAAAATCTTTAGTTTTCACTTTAGCAAGTCATCTGTGGGACAGAATAAAAATCTACTCTATGGAAGAGATGTAATTTCGACGTCAAAGACATTTGTATCCATTTGTGGCAAGCACAGTGATGCAGAACACTCCACAGCAAACAAGACTGACCAAGAGCAGTGAGCCCTGCATGCCCTTCACAAAATTTATAAAATTAAGTTGTCTTTGAGGCAATAGTTTACTTTGGGTATCAAGGTCCTAATGCAATATCTGTTTACTACAATTCTCCAAGAGGCAAGATGTTCCTTGGCTTTTATCCAAACAATTTAGTTCACATACATATTGGAAAAAGCTGTCATATCAGCAGCTAAGGTTGATATCAAAAGAGACAATAAGAGGATTAAGAGGTGGAAAGATTTAGAAGGCAAGCTACTGAATATTTCACAAGAAATGAAGCTGAGAGTGCTACTGATGCAAGGGGAAGGTCATAAAGCTTATACTCCTCAGGGGCAGTTAAGAAATAATAAAATACCGATTAGGTGTTCCAGATGTTGATATGCAGCTTTTAGGATCCCAGTATTTCAATCTGAATTTCAAGGTGAGTTCTTTGGTGAATGTGTATCAGTGACATACAGCACTTGCAAAGGGAATTTTCTGGGACACACCTACAGCATCAAAGAAATGATCTGACACTTGAGAGTGCCTCCGGGGACTGATAGTTCTTTGTTTTATTGCTCATTTTTATTAACACATGAATGCAAGTGATGTGGATGTGGTGAGATCCAGGCCTGAGAGATTTCACAAAGACTGACTCCTTGTCACAGTTACCCTTTCTTAGCTGATCCTCTAATGACACGGTTAAATGAATCTTCTCTGTTATATCTCACCACCATGAAGATCACGTAGTCTGGAGGAAAAAGCAGACAGTAGAAGAATTTAACAGGACATTATAAATATTTCATAGCAAAGAGAAGATGCAGAGGTAAGCCCTAGTATTTTCTGTAGCCTTGTCAATGACAAGAGGTAAGGCACAGCCGGAATCTCTAATTGCTTCATCCTACACTACAATAATCTCACCTATAAACTTCAACACGCAGCCTGTGAATGGGCAATTCAAAGAACATTAGTTTCTTGCAAATTGGATAGGGACTTCAGTATTACATTACCTGATATTATCCTTTAACACACAAGGACATCCAAAATGACCCTTCCTTCCCTACTCTGTTCCCAGCCTACCAGGAAGGTATAAAGAAACTTGGAAACTTTATTTTATGTCATGTATATATTATATCTATCTTTTATATCTTTGAGCTCATGGAGTGTGCTAATGAATTAACACCTTGTCCATATACTGGGTTTGTTATACCATGTTTTTGTGGCACCTTTTATTTAACTACTTTCTGGAAATACTCAGTCATAAGAAAGTTCTCTCCTGCCTCCTGTTTAGTTATAGTCTACTGTGAAAGCTGAAAAATGCTCACTATTTCCTTTTGGTTTATTTCTTGGAAAAAGTAAAGTGGGTTTTGATTAAAAGGAAAATGTCTAGATTCAAATTGGAAAATGCTTCTTTTTTACTTACATTAAACATTGTTACATTTAAAATTACTATTTCCCCATGTGTTCCTACTGAGCTATTGTGTTTTCATATGATGAAGTGACTTCAGCTAGCAACTTGCCCACTGTATGATTTCTCTTTTATTCTTGGTGGATATTTTAAAGTATTCATCCCATTGAATAACATAGAGGACAATAAACCTGCATGCTCTCAAAGGAGTTTTAAAGGTGTATACTATTTGGTCATTTGAGATGGTAAATACAGACGGCCACAACTGCTTCTTTCAGGAACTGTGCCTAAAGGACATTTAATTCAACATTTACTATCAACTAAAACTGGATCTTCTGTACTTTAATTAGACTGGTGGGAATTCTTTATTGAAACAACTAATTGGAACAGACTAAAGATAAAGATTGTTCCCCTAAAATAATATGCCAATTTTAACCCAAATTTTTGCATTTAGAAGTGTTGAATCAACACTAGATAACATGGTACACTAGTTAATACAAGAGGCAAATATTAATTGCCCACACCTGCAATAAACAGGAACATGAAAAACAAGACATGAGGCTCAGAGACTTCAACGTATGTCTCTGTTGTGCCAATGTAGTTTTAGATATCAGAACTAAATCTGATAAATATATTTCTTTCAAACAACCTGACCAATCATTGTAACAGTGTGGTAGTTACTTTTCCAATCTCTGTTTTCCTATGAGATACAATAAACAGCTCCTGTATTTTCTAGAGATAGGGTAACCCACAGACATCAGTGATCGTTGCAGTAGCATAGGGAACAGTGTCATGTAGGTTCAGCTCAACAAAATAATTTTACCATTAGAAAACAATGACAAATTAATAATAAAACCCACCAAAAATTCCAATTGTGTTAATTCATTCACGTCATGTGCAATTTACCATTTTCTGTACATATCCTGTATTGTATTGGGTACATTCATTTGCAACATTTTAAATGGTGATGCGACTCCCAGGGCTGAGTTATAAGGCTAATATATATTTTTTTAATCTAGTGCATATATACTTTTGTGATAGTGTGATGGAATGATCTATGATGAGCTGGAGCTACGCAGGTGTGTATTTTTGTAGAGAAATCAGACCAGGTTTCATACCTGTGTAGCTCCATTCCTGGTGGGTCTACCCCTGTTTTACCACTATTATGAAATTTAAAACCAGGCCTTGTCTTCCAAGTGCACATAAGGATCAGTTCATCCCTTACTCATCAACAGCAGGTGACAGGAGGATCAAAGCCAAATTAACAGACGGACTTCACAAAACAAGGATTTAACATGACTGTGTCAAGTGCACCTGTGTCATGAGTTACACCAATAGCAGTTAATTCCCACTGCTGTCTGTGGCAGTACTGAAAATTGTTCCAGTTAGAGAATTTATCATATTCCTCTGAGATGTTATATTTCCCAGTTTTATGACAGGACTACAAGAATGCAGGCTTAGGTTTGATGCTCAGTTCTATACATTAAAGTCAATTCTTTTGACTGTATGTTACTCAACTTTTAAGAAGAAGTAATAAAAATTGACTTTACAACAAGCTAAAACATTTGTTTGTTTTTAGATGTTAGAAATTGCTGCACTATGTAAGTAAAAGAGGGGATGACAGCACAAGACACTCCCAACAGCTTTATTGTTTTAGCTGAGAAATTACATCCACATTCCCTCCCTCCAAGCACTCATGTTAGAGAAACTAGAACTGTCAGGTCCTGCACTGGCTTGATCAGCCTGACTTCATAAACACTGCCTCAAATCTGTACAGGAACAACAATATATATTGATTTCCAGAAGAGAGGAGACTGAAAAGAATTCTGTATTTAAAACTACTTCAAGTTGCACCTGCCATGACTTCTACACCACTGTTGGCAGAAAGTCAAGAAAAAAATACAGAAGATTCTGGATGTGGCCTTATATTACATCAAGAGAAACATGGTATGTGTTTTTTTTCTCTGCAAGCCACAGTTGCTCTATCGAGGATCAAGAGTGATGGATTAGAACAGCTCCAAGAGCTGTCAGCTAATATCTATGCCACAGCAATATCAGACAGCAGCAACCTGTCTTGAATGCTGTGACAATTTCTGGCTGCCACCATGAGAACTGCAGGTCATGCTGCTGCAGAAGATTTTAAAGCAGAAAAAGCATGAAGACTGCATAATCTTCTACAGAAAAAGAAGTAAGTGTTCAGAAGATAAAGTACTGACAGTGTCTTGGAGATTTTCCACATTGCTCCAGCTTCTTCTGTAGTCTGATGCCACTGTATATTCTTGTTATATTGAGGTAGCTGCACTAAGGTGAACTGAGAACAAAACCAGTGTGAGAGTTATCAGTGGGGCTGAGTTGGCTACTGTTTGGATCTGTACTTCAATTGAGCAGTTAAAAGAAAAAAAAATCTAGTCAATCCAGATGCTTGTAGCTCCTCTAAATTCACTGAGCATTGCATTATCCCATGCAAAGAGGACACTCAGTAGATACAAAATCAGGCATGATTTAAAGCATAAAGAAGTTCCTAAGAATGTAGAAAAAACTGTACACGCCATAGTAAATGCTCCGTGAAGGATGTTAGAAGTTTAGTTATTACAATCTCAGAAACAAGAGAGTATTTCTTAGACATTACAGTCGTGTACGAATAGGCCATGGCAAACAAGATGATTAACTTTCTAGGCCACTTACTTGAATATTGGCATCCTTTCTTAAACTTTGTACCAATAAAAATGAAGGAAGCCCCATTTGCTAGTTGTGTTGGTCAATCACCACTTTTTAAGAAAAGGATTATGTGACTTGAGTCTGTGGGCAATGCTTGTAGGGGGCATGGGAGGAACAAACCTGCTGACTACTATCTACATGCCAGAAATCCAGCCAGAGTGAGGGCAAATCAGCACGGTGACTCTGCCTGAGAATCACGCTGCCCAATATGTGGGCACAAGTGCCCACCCTGTTGGCACCTCAGTGCAAGTGCTCCCATTGCACCCAGTGAACAGCCAAACTCTCCCATTACATGGTGGGATGCCCTGATCACCAAAGGAAGGTGACCACCACCAGACATTTTCAGGTCTTGGTCGCAAGTCACTCACAAATTAGGAAGCTTAAATAGAAGGCTCCTGTACTTGCTCCCAGCATTCCCTGGAGCAGCAGCTGCTGCAGACAGCAGCAGGGGGGTGCTAAGGGGTGAGCTGAAAACCACTTCTAGCACCTGCTCCTGCAACTGGCCAACTAAGGAGTACATGTCATTGAAAGGTGAGAGTTTTACACAGTGCAGTTGTGGGAAAACATGACAAATTAAAGCAGTCATGCCTTCTACTCGTGCCCTTGGGAGTCATAAAGGCAAAAGGAACAGAAGTGCTTGAGCACAAGCAGCGGAATAGGACTGGTAATGCTGTTTGGCATAGGCAAACATGGATTTATCAAGAGTTGTGGCTCAGTGGAATAAAAAAAACTGAACTAAAACACATCTCCAAGCCAGAAGGTGTAAAACACTTGAACCTGCTGTGCTAAATACCTCACCGTATGCCAGTAGGCTTACTTCCAAATACGCTAGGCATTTGGAGTAGTGGCCAATAAAAGATCTGCTCACTTGCTCATACTAGACCTCCCTGAAGGTCTTAGCTCAATTCCACTGCACAGAGATATATACAAATTGCCATTACACTGTCACCTTGGAAAAGTAGGGGATAATGAATTCCTACAAGGAGGAGAAGTTTTTGAAAGCAGGTTCAACAGAATGCACTTAGCCATCCTAGGGCCTTGGTGACTACTTTGGAGAGGCACTGAAGAGGCATCCTTCCCTGCACTGCTTGCGGCAACTGGAACCAGAGTGCTGCCCCTAGGTCGCACGTGGATGCACACCCCCAGTGCAGGGTGATGGCATGTGTCGTGCACCACTTGCACCACTCAGAGGCAGCATGTCAGAATATAGAGAAAAGTATCTGGAATTAGTGACTCTCCCAAAATTGTGAAAATCCTCCAGTACTTCCTGAAAACTCTTACTAAGGATCATCTTTTTTGCTGAACTCAGCAGCACCCTCACTGAAAAGGCTTCCAACTTTAGCCTTTCTGCCTTTCCACCAGGCAAGAAACAGCAAGCAGAATTATGTAGCCAGTCTCTCCCTTTGAGTCAAATGTAATGAAGTTTTTTTCCCAAATAATTGCCAGGGGCAGGGTTCAACACAGCACATAGTTCAGCTATGGATTTTAAAACTGGTTACAAAACTAAGGTATTGAGGATCTATCAAGAAACATTAAACACTAAGCTACTGCCTCTGACTTCAAGTCCTTAGCCACAATGTGCTGGTTGTACAGAAGCCATGCTTGTGACAACAGCAATGATCACTGTTTTCTTAGCCCCCTCTGTAGACTTCTACTGCTGGCTTCTGCGCTGCCTCCTTACTCAGTTTAACTACACTAAATCAAGCAGAGAATACCAACTATAACAATAAGACAAGGTAAAAGAATGTTGTGGGCTCTTTATACTGCTAATACAAATACTATTTTAAGTTCTTATAGGAGGTTATCCCCCATGTACAACTTTTTGTGCAGGTTTCCTCTGTTTTGAGAGAAGTTATTCACATCCTGAGCGTTTTATGTTCCTTTAAATATTAATTGTTTTATCTCTAGTTCAAAAAGATACCAGATGCAAGAAGCATTTTTAGATATTTAAAAAATGAAGTTCAACACTGGTGTAGGCACATCCAATTAATACAGAGATGTATTATAGATGAACAAACAGAACTGGTAAATGTTAGACAAGCTGAAACAAATGAAGAATTTGATATTAAACACACCAGAAGAAGATGATATTTTTCTACATTTACGTAACAGTTTACAAAGTCTGAGAGATTAGCATTATACTTAGATGGTAAAATTGGACAAAAATATTTAAATTTCCTGTTGTGAGATACATACATTGGTGTGGAGATGGTGCCAAGGAAGAACAAGTATGTGGATTTTTCAGCTCAAACCATCAACTTTATCTTCTTTTTGTTCCCTAACCCAGGCTATGTATATGTTTTCCCACCTGCTTGCTCCTTCCTTATAACTTCATACATTAGCACTTTCCAATGAACTTGAAGCGACAAGAAACCTCAAGGATATTCAGTTCCCCTATTTCTCAGATATTTTACAAATTAGACATTTTATAACTACTTCAGTAGTGAAAAATACATTGAAAAATTATTCAAGGAGACAGAGTCTTCATCGTATGGCCAGTGGTCATTGCCCGCCTCAGGATGTTTTTAAGATGACACTGACCCCAAGTGTTTCAGCTATAATCAACTACAGTTTCAGATTTTTATTCTTTTTCCTGAAAGGAAAAAAAAATATCTAAAATTGGAAATAGTAGGGGAAAGGCATAGATCTTTCCACTGAAATGGTGTTTTACTGTCTAATGCTATGACATGTAGAAGGAAGGATGTCCTGATCTTTCCCTAAGGTAGAGTTTTGCTCTTTGAAGGGCACCTTACACCTTACTGATAAGGCTGGTACCAGGTTGCCTGAAATGTCCCTTCATATAATCCTACTTTCATTTCCCTGTTAAACTTTCATCATTTGGCCTGATTTTTTTAATATTTTTTTTTAAGTATGTCAGTTGTCTGCCTCAGACTGAATGTTTTTGGAAGTATTTCAGTCAATATCTCAGCTGTTTCTGCAAATAAGAAAAAGGTATGCATAGGAAAAATTTAACTTGCACCAATTATTCTGATGACAACTCTTTTGAGTGAGCTTTCCATGCTTTAAAGTAGGAATATAAATTTGACAAGAGAAGGAAGGGAATCATAAGAGAATGATACGATGATTCATTCCTCCATATGAAAATTTGAGCCATTGGTCCAAGTCACAAATTTTCCAAAAGATTGCAGCCTGCATATGTGTTAGTGATTAACAGCTAAAAATCTACATTCAATGAACACATTTAGGTTTTTCATGAGTTTTTAGTGATATCCAGATTGCCTATATAATGTCCTCAAAGAACAGCTAAGAACACATCTGTCTCCCAAAATTTTTTGTATGTGAGCCAGCTGGGCATAAGCAACCCCCAGACTGAATGTATATTACAGGGCTTCGTAAAGAACACTGGCTGTTCTGAGGAGAGGTGAT
This sequence comes from Tapera naevia, assembly GCA_033556795.1. Lineage (NCBI taxonomy): Eukaryota > Metazoa > Chordata > Aves > Cuculiformes > Neomorphidae > Tapera > Tapera naevia. The sequence continues at coordinate 16,986,439 of JAUMJJ010000088.1, read as the reverse complement.
ACTGGGCAATAGCAAGATTGAGGTGGGACGCAGGGAAGAGGTGAACCTGACAGCTGTACACCTGAGTGAATATGGGAAGCAGGACACATATGGAAGAAGGAAAGGGAAATCCCACTGCAAAGCTACTCTCCTTTTAAGATACTTATAAATTCTTTGATCTAAAGTTGTTGGATTTTATGGGCATAGCATCATTTTATGCAAAATTGCAAAACACACAATGAGAGGGAAGACAAATCTTAGGAGAAGAAGGCAAAGTTACACAGACTAGACAAGAAAGAGCAGGGATCAGGAGCAAGATCAAAATTAGACAAGGAGGCAAGGGTGGTAGGATATGGATGAAACAAAGAAAACCAGGATGAATGTTCAGGTGTCATGGATCTCTACTGGTGAAAGGACATGCTGGCTACAGCTTGGCAGCTTCCCAGATCTTGTACCGTCACCTAAGCTGTCTGATCACTCTTCCACTCTACAACAGAGTAAGTCTTGAGTACTTCTGAACTCAGAGCCTGAGTCCTGGCATTACAATATCCCTCATGTATTGTTTTACCCCACCAGAGGATTTTCTGTGGTCTGTGCTGATTTTATGTGGAAGTTGCAAGAGTAATAATGAGTTTTTAGGTTCTGGAAGCCTGGAGTTAGGATACTTGGGGTCATTTGGGATCTGTGACCTCTAAGTGCTTTACTCTTTTTTTCAGCTCCTGTTCATAAGAAAAACTTTCTCATCTCATTCTCTTGCTTCCTAAAATGAGAGAGGAGTAGGTGCCTTTTGTCTGGGTTGCAAGTCCAGCATGACTCCCTGTGATCTGCTCCCAGGTAGCAGTGAAGTCTCACTGGCCTAGGCCACATCACTAGGACTTTTCTAGATAAGGAGATTGCATTGTAAAGAAGAGATAACTGCAACAAATATAAAATGTCACACCAACACGTTCTTCTATACATTGCATGAGGATCTGGGAAGAGAATTATAATAGAAAGGCAGGTCCTCAAAAGAAAGAAGTATGAAAGAGACTGAAGAAGATGGCCCAAAAACGTTTGTGACATAAAAGGATAACGTGTGTTTCCTTCAAAGTAATTTCTGGGGGTTCTACTGTTCTTGAGAGTTTGTTTGTCAGAGTCATCTGTGTAACCCATCAGCAAATGTCCCATTCCTTACACTTTTTAAGCTAGTGAATGAAAATGCTGACATCCAGCATTCAATTTAGTAGCCCAGAGATGCGGAAAGCTGATCCTAAATTTGGATAATTAGTGTTTGTTGTTAACATGACACCAGAGGGCAGAGCACCTACCTCCATGTACAATTTCCTAGATGGGGTTGATAGAATATTGTTTTTTAGAAGAATACCAAAATAACCCTAAAGTTGTGAAGCTACTTATTGCAAGGTTAAGGATTCCACTGTTAGACTTGCAATTCAATAGCCTCCCTTACTGCCCACCTATGTGCAAAGAAAAAAACGCCTGTAATTACATAACTAAACGCTCTTTTACTTCCTAGCAAACTTTTACTCTATCCGTTGTCTGGACTGGATGGTTCTCACTGTGAATGTAAGAATGAAGCACTGCTGCCCATCAGTGTGGAGTCTGGCCCCTGACTTGTAATGCCAGCAAGGTCTAATTCCCTGATGTAAAGACCTTTGAGTACACACGTGCACACCTGTGCTGGTGAACTGAAAATCAACTCACTTCAACATGTGATAAATCTCATCATTTTTTTGTGGTCCATTGGCATTTATGTAGATGAGCTTATGAAGATAAAGTGGTCTGCACTAAGACAATTCTTACTGAAAGTGAGTTGTGTATGAAAAGGCATCATCTAGCTGAGGAGGTGCGGAGGTAAGAGAGCATGAACTTAGTGTCCCACACTACAGAGTCCCAACATCAGTAGAAGGCAACAAGAGACCCTGTGACCCATGCCTGTTTCAGGGCAGGAATCCGACTCCCTCTCTCTTTCCATACCTTAGTGCTTTCTTGGTCAGTTTTTTCATGGGCTTATTTTCCTCAATCCAAGCATTATACAGTTAAAATATACTATATACTTAGACACTGCTATCAGACCAGGTGAATTAAAACACTGTTTCCCACCACACATATTCTCATCAGACTATAAACTGCTCATATTCATTACCTCAACAAGAGAAAAACAATCGCAGAAGACTGACTCAAAGACACCTGCCTGTTCAGTGCACAGAACAAGCCCAATGTGCTATTTTGCATTATAAAGCTTATGAAGAAGTTAAATTATCCACACAATAATGAGCCATTATGGCCCATTAGACGTTCAGCTTGCAAAGTCCAAAGTGTACAGAGGCATATATGACAAATCTGAACTAAGCATTGTACCCTGCCCTCTGCCTGCACCAACTATTTACAGGTATCTGGTAAATGATTTATAAACCTAAAGCATAAAACTGTAAGACTTCCTCCACTTTGCCAAGGAAAACACATTCTGGATAATTTACCATGTCTCTGAACATGTTTCAAATTTTGGTCTCTGCTTTGCTGTTTACAGGTAAGCGCCTGGCACCCTGTTTCATTTCATTCCCTTCTGGCTTGTTAAATAGTCAACTGGCAAAAAATCCCGTGTCACCTCCAGAACAATGCTGATGGAAGAAAATTAACTGGTAATCACTACAACAGGAACATATGGGAGAGTGGGTGAGCACAGGACTGCATAGCAAATTCTGTGAGATACATTCTTGATTATGCTCCTCATGACTACTTTTGCATCTCTTACTGCTCAGCCCCTCAGGTGTGAGGAGCGAGGGTGCATTTCTGAACAAAATGGGTTCTTACAGGATGATTTTCTAAACTGTTAAAATTGTAGAAAGATTTTAATGCTGTTTTTCCTGGAACATTATTTTGATCTTAACATTTGTTTTTTATAAGAAACAATTTCACATGCATTTATAAGGACCCAAAATGATCTATTTCACAAGTGATTTCTAGGATGCCTGATTTGAATTGGCTAAGAAGACTGATTTTTTTCAAAGCTCTCAGGCTGTTTGATCCTTGAACCTGCAACCACTCTGCAACCAGGGCATCTAAAAGTCAAGACTCGCACTGTAGGCCTGGACCAAAGTGAAAACTGATGGGGCAGGGCTGCAGGATCAGCACGGCTGAAAGTATGCTCTCCCCAAGGCAGCACAGCCTGGTACAGCCAATGATCAGTGATGCATATGCTGTGAGATTAATTTGTTCCTCAGTAAACTAGAACAAACCAGGCAGGTAGTAAGTGATTATTGACTTCTCAGATGATTCTCTGCATCACGGAAAGATGCTCCATCCACATGCATGCGTTAAAAGCGTATTTTAGATCTGAGTGCTCCAACACACCTGCAGTAAATACAAGACGCGAAGAACTAAAGCAGAAAGTGGTAGGCAGAATTAGCAAATGTTTAATCATGAGTTAATAAAAAAGTTGTTTTGTGAAGTGGGACCAGAGTCAGGTGTACGTTCTCTTATGAGCCAAATTCTCTTCCTTGTTGTATGCCCTTAAGTTTTAGCTGCAGTGGAGCTCTGCAGGAAAGAAAGGAAACAGAAAGGGCCCTTTTCTTTTCTGCAGGTTAGACCTTGCCTAGAAACCTTCCTTTCTCCTTATTTACACATCCTGATCTATGTGCACCTGAGTCTGGCCATTTTCTGTGTGCTTGTCTGTCTTCCTGAACATCACCCACTTTCCATTCAAGGTCATCATGACACAAGCAGTGTCTTTTGAAGCCAGAGCTATAAGCACAGGAGCCTTCTGACACTCCTTGGAAGACAGCTTTCATCTTCCTTATGTCTCTGTACTTCCCAATGGTCGTTTGCTCTGTTTCCCAGGTTCCTTTCTTCAAAAGCCAGGAAGAACCACTTATTACTGATTTTTAATGAGCTCTTGAAAGTTTCATTGGTCCCAAATAGTTCAGTTTTTCATTAAATGTGAATCTTTTCAGTAATAATCAAGGTGGTAGTGAATTAAAACAGGGGCTGTAAGACTCACTGATGAGAACCCGACACTTTGTCACACCCTCAACTCAGCTACTATAAATCACTCCCCATAATAAACCATCTTCACAACTCTGGGTACAGGCGTTCTGGGCTGTTTGTTAGACATTTTCTTTAGCATCTGCTGAGCACAGCAGCAAGGAATAGGGTGCAAGAGCGTATTGTCTTGGCATTGGGATTGTTACCAGTCTCTCAGATCTCTGATTGTGGTGTTTTGCTTATTCACTCAAGGTTAAACTAACTACCATATTTGAATTTAAGAAGAAAATTTTTCCAGGACCCACTGACCAGGACGAATGGATCAATGCTTTTTTTAATACTTTGCTGCAGGGGAAACAGTTCCTTCCCTAGGATTATCTAGGATTTTTGCCAAATTGCTTTGCTATTTGCCTATATCTGACAACTCTTCTAACCTGTGGCATCACACCAGCAATAGCAGCTAATTTTACATTAAGTGTCTAACTTATTTCTCTTTGTTGATGAGGGAATGGGGCTGATGCTGTACCTCTACTGATTGTTACTGTCTGAGCTCCTATCTCATTAATTGGAGAACACTTGTGTCTGATGCTCTAAAATTAAGAATTGTCAAAGAATAGAGAATCCAAGCTTTAAAAGTAAACAGATGAGACCAAAATTTCAAAGGCTAAGTGGCATGAACAGTGTTGATGTACTTAATATTAAATGGCTAAATTTTGCTGTCAACAAGTGCTACTAAACCTAACTGATTTAATTTTACTGTAAAGCCTGTTACCATCCAGGCATTTTGGGATACATACATGCATTGCTTTTTCAAATGATGAAAAATAAATATTCAGATGTTTGATTTTACTCTAATTGTACTTTTCAACTGAGTAATGGTAACACATGGCCCAGAGGTTGCCTGCAAAATTCAAAAGTCTATACATGCTGCAATCCAAACATGTATGCAGAGAACTGACAGATAACTACCTCTTGATTTCCACGGAGTGCAATGTAACCTAGAGAAACACTTTAATGACGAGAAAACTAGATGTCTACATGCATTTATTTCAGCACTGCTGAAATAAACTGAAGTGGTGCTGTGGTATTCTGAATCCTCAGATCAGCCCTGGGGTCTGGCTTTGTGAATCTTTTCTGGATTTAGAAAGCTAGATAGCTGAAGCATGGAGTGTGAGTAGGTGTCTGTTCCAGCTCATTTCTAACCTAAAGAAACACACCTGTGCTGCAGCATTTGATTTACTTTTTCAAAGTTCCCAACACGTCAGCAACAGCCATCTCAGCAAGGTTGAAGTGTCCAAGGTTGAAGTTTAGCTCTGTCCAAGTTTAGCCACAATCCAAGCTCTGTCCTAAAGTGCTGATAAGACTGGCAGCCTTCCCCTGTGAGCTGACGTTTTGACCAGATAATCACCAAGCTGATAATACAGAGTTATTAGACTAAAAGGAAAGGAGCCAGAGCAATTGTCAAATTCTGACTTTTAAATTCCATTTATATAAATAACTTCAGCAACAGTTTTTCAGGTTGTCAGAAACTTGCAATTGTGTTTAGAAACTAGAGGGGGAAACAAATAGATCCAGTTTATACGACTATGTGCACAGAGTAACTGAAGTGTTGCTAAGTAATTGTCAAATTTTTGTAACTATCACAGCCAATCAGACATGTGCCACTTTTCCCTGCAGTAGATGCACACCAGGAATAAATTTTGGTTGCCAAGCTCTGAGATTGCTCTTCACCACTTACACGCTATTGCTGCTCTAAATAAAAAAGGCTCCTGGGGGAGATGTATATGGGGGTGTGTAGGCATACCCTATACTAAGACAAGTTTAAAATTTCATCTTTTTCTCATTTAACTCTACCATTAGACTGGCCTGTGTGCTGTCTCGAAGCTGTCACCTTCTATTGGGAGGTGTCCCTTCCCATGGCAGGGAGGTTGGAACCAGAAGATCTTTAAGGTCCCTTCCAACCCAAACCATTCTATGATTCCATGACTACTAAGAACACAATGGCTTATACTGTTTGGCTTCTAAAAATGAAAAAGTATATGAATTAAATGGGTGTCCAGGCAGGCAAAGGTGTCAAAATTTAATCCCACACTAACATTTTTGACTGTGGGATGAAGTGGATCACTGTACATTCAGCTGAGAGAAAAGGTGTCCCCTAGGAAGATTTTGTGCTTGCAACCAGCTTAACATCTCACTTTCTAGAAATCTATCCTTCCACAATAGAGTTAATCTTCCATTTGAGTCTTGTACGAAGAGATTTTAGTGCAGAATAATTTAACATCTATGTAGATTGATTTTATATTTTAAGTGGAATTTACTTGTTCTACTGTAATACTTTTTGAATATTACCTTGACCTTCCAAGCTATTTGATATGCTTTTTTCATAATCAGATTTTTATACAGGCAGCGCTGGATCAAGTACACACTTACTATTTTGACAAAGATGAGAAAGTTCTATCGCCATCTCCCCTCAGTTTAGTCTTATATCAGTATGCATTAACCCAAAATGAGAACCTCAGAATACACCACAGCAGTAATAACGTTTTTTCCTCTAGAAAGGGTGTTTGGTTGTACAGGATAGACAAAACTACCTGCTCAAGGCATTAATATATGAGCTAAGCAATTCCTTACAAAACCAGCCAATTTTTCTCTATAGTTTGCTTTTCATATTGTAACACTGTGTGAACTTTTAAGATATGATGAAAGAAAACACCCCATCTGGTAACATCTGGTACAGTCCATGCAATAGTTCACTCCCTACACTCATTCCTCCTGTTTTCCTTTTAGGCCCTTATTTGAAAAGCATGTTTTGGGATTAACATATTTATCTAAGAGAAAGGAAAGGAAACTGTATTCAGTAAAAACTTAAGGTCTGAGAAACTTTAATTGATGCATGACATAGCTTATTTGCTGAAGACTGTATTCACTGTATTCAAAGGTTCTACTTGGACAGAAACATCCAATGTGATGTCCCCAGGTCTCCATTTGAGGTTTAAGACCTTGATTTCTCTGAGCTCTGCCAGAGCACAAGCAAACATGCAACCCTGCTTATCTGTCTAATCCTAGTGAAAGACCAAAAGGATTATTTCAATTTTCTCTAGAAATGGTCTTGATAGCATTATGCTGAAGGGCAACGGAGTTCGTCCCATTCAGAGATACACAATGATTCTTATAGTAAGACAAAAAGAATGAGCTAAACCTAGGGGATTAGCTTGAATATAAAGGCACCTACCTAATTTTCTGCTGGTACTTATCCAGCAGCTACTGGACAAGCCCTGCAGAAATGGCCCCCAGGTGCTAAAGGTGAGCGTTAGAAGTGTTTGAGATAGAAAATAGAAAAGCATAAGAACTGGCTATCAACAGTGACAAAAAAATAGCCAAGAGCAGAGCTGACAAGCCTGTCTCCCCTTGGAGCAGGCAGGTGCACTTTAATCAGAGTGCATATTCAGTGTGGTTGGGGATGGCAGTTCGCATTCGATACGGGTGCAGCCAGAGCAGACTGTATATCAAAACCTGAGAGTTAATACCCTTAAGACGCAGCACTCTGTACCGCAGTAGCCAAGACAACGCCTCATTGTCCATTCAGCAGAACGACAGGCTCATTTTTTGAAGACACTGACAGTGGGGAAAAGAAACACAAAAAGCAGAGCTGCTTAATGACCTTTTTTCCTAGCTTACCAGCAGGCAGAAAGGCCAGAGCACATTTTGGTAATAAAATTTAAAGTTTAATGGCCTTTACTTAGCTATATATACACATTTAAATGAAAGCAAAACCTGCTACTGAGTTGATTTCTGATTCCAGTTCATTTATCTCAGTCTAGAAATTTAATAATAAGATTACAAAATGTTTAATGTTAAAAAAATCCACCCTAAATTCATGAAAGAGAAGTTAACAGCTTATACATTTTCTACTGGGTAATAGAAAATTGCCAGAGAAATAATGAAATTTGGCACAAGCTTAGTTTTTTTTTGTGCAGCTCTGGAACAGAGTTTAGCAGCTTAATAGACAAATGTAAGTGGTATAATTTTTATCTTTCCCAGGCCAAAGTCGTGTTCTCTGAAGAACATAAATAGCTTTTCCTCAGTTCGTTAAGGGAGAGAGCAGTTCACACAACAGGAGTCTTCACACCAAATGTTTGAACTTAGGATTTCCCATAGAGTTGGAAACAATTTAAAAAAATGGTATTCCTTGAAAACTTCCTGCCCCAAAATTTCTACCTCTAGATTCTGATTATACTAAATTGAAATTTGAAGAGGATGAAGTAGGAAGGAACTACTGGGACTGTCACTACTCACTAAGTACATTTTCTAAAGTACTCTTTCTTGTCTGTTAAGAGCAAAATGACAACCATGTTAACTTCTTTCTTTTTTTTGCCTTTTTTACTGTATAATCAAGAATTTTCTCACCTTTTCAAGAGTTTTTCAACTCTGAAAACAAAGCAAAAAAGACCAGCAAATACTCTAGTATATCTGCTACCTATAAGCATTCGCAATACATTTTCCTCTATTTAAAAAAATCAAAGAGCTACCAGATTGCAAGTCATCAGCAAAGCTGCACTAATAGCAAATGAACTGGATTCAGCTGATCATTGGACACGAAAGCAAACATTTGACATTCTCAGTCAGATTTTCCCCCTAGAAATTTGGAAATAAGGACATGAGAGAGATGTCAGTGAGGTGGTAACTTGCCTTGCTGAGCTCCTATTCTACGACAGGATAGACAAGGGTTTAAATTCTTGGCTCATCTGTATCAAGTATGTGCAGGTCACCCTCAGGTGTCAATTTAAACTCTCTTCACTGAATTGGAGCAGAGCTCTTTACTGGGCTCAGTTTGGCTGATGTATACTGGATTCAACTTAATCAGTGGTTCACTAAAAATTATACGATTTGGATTGACATGCTATTTCAGACCAGTTTAGCCCCAAATGAGTGTATGTCTGTAACAATGTAGACTAAAAAAAAAAGGCTGTTCCTGTACGACAGCCTTCCTTATAGAGTTAATGAGGAATTCAGACCTTTTTCTTGGGCAGAATGGTTATTTCAAGAAGACCTGCAAGAACTACTTCTGCAACTGGGCTGTCCAAAGCAGTGCAATAACCAGATAATAAGTACAATTAGAGTGATTGCATGCATGTAATTTCTATGCTGCAACTAATGAGAATAAATACTACATCTATTAAAAGATTTAGAAACCATAGTTAAATTCATAGGTAAGTTCAAGGTTTTCTAACAAAATTTTGGGCTTCTCAGCAGCAACTGAGACTAACGGAATTCCCATCTAAAGTTTTCGATCACAAAATCTCCTATTTAAAAAAACTAGTGCCTTAATTTGATTGCAATTTATTTACGTTGTATTAATCAGCAAAATAATTATTCATACAAGTGTTATATTAATTTCAGGTATGCATAAAAAAAGTCTTTCTAAAGATCTAAGGCAGGACCATCTTTTATTCTTGCTAAATAAACTATGGGTCCAAAGGCGTGTTCCTTGGGTGTGTTTCTTGAAGTGCACATTAAAATGTTTTTCTGATATTACAAGTATTTCCCAGGTTCCATTTCAGGTGTCCTTGGAACACCTTTTCTGACAGAAGAATCAGCAAATCAATTTATAAGACTTAAACGACAGATACCATTTTCTCAGAACTACTGGGACCCAAGCAACAACCAGAATGCATGGGGATACACTGTGGCTGAACAGGTATTTTCTTACATCATCTTACAGCATCTATTGAAAAAAAAGAAAGTACAGGTCTGGCATTAACACATAACAATAACCCTTTGGGGCAAGGGTGGAAATCTGTCCAATTTTTCAACACAGGCGAGGTTGCTAAATAGTCACACACTGCATTTATTCAGTATTAAATCTCAGAATATTCTTTTCTGTTTCAATTTACTTCAGGTTAGCGAAACATGGACAGCTTTGAGAGACACAGCGCAATACTATATGGATTTGGGTTCATTTGCCTTTCATCCTTCGATTACCAGGTACAATGGGGTTTCTCAATAGAGGATTTCATATACTCAGAATGCATACCTGTACCTAAGTAAGCAAATTGACCAATATAAGAGTGCTGGCAATTGGGTCATGGTGGCATAACATGACACATTAACAAAACTGATTATAAGAGACATCTTGAAAAATTAAAGAAATTTTATTTTTACTGTCAGTTTTAAAGTTATTTAAATGCAGTAATATTATTATGGCAAGTTCTTTTTAAAGTATGCTTTGGAAGAATTGGTTAAAAGCTTAAAAAATATATATGTTTTCAAAATTCCACATAAGTTAAACTACAGCAATGTATTGTACAAAGTTGATTTTAAAAGCAGGTGGAAAGCAGTTCCTGAGGAGAAAAAAGAAAATGTAAAAAAACCCCATCCATTTCAGCTACAAAACTGTATTTAGTATAGCATAAAACCTCAGCAGAACAAAACAGAGAATGAGACATAGCAGTTGGTAAACCCAGTATTTATAGATCAGCACACAAGTACATGAAGTGTCTCAAATTGTCAAAAAGATATTGTTTAGGACTGTGTTATGATGTACACATTTTAGGGACATAATTTTGTCAAATTTAGGGGAAAATTGCTAAATGGTTCAGTTTGACAAGCACAATGCAGAATACACATACTATTCCTGTGAAAAGCTTTTGATACAAAGATACCGCAGTCCTTTGAAACAGACAGGAGAAGGTAGAATTAAACTCAAGCACCTTCAAGTTTCAGTGCTTAAAATAGTTACTAAGAGATAGCAATCTGATCAGTCTGCTTGTAACCACCAATAGGGAAATAGCTAGACATCTTCTCATAATGTACTTCAAATTGAATATGCTTTGAATTTTATTGTTTTAAAAGTAGATTTCTTTTTTTAAAAAAGGATCTCAAAGTTTCTTTTTTGAAATGCAAACTTTGTAACACAATAATTTGATTTGGAGAGTCTCAGATTGAGCTTTCTAGGACTGTTCCACCTGAAAGGTGATGCCATGCCACTTTCACTCACTCTAAGCATCAGCAAAGTAGAAGAGACTAGCTAAAAGTCATGATTTCCCTGTTCTCCTGCCAAGTCTTCAGCTGCTGCCCTTGGGCAACTGGAAGCAATCACCAGGATATTCTCTTAGAATTTCTAACGCTGATATGGGCAGGAGCTTTCTTGGCTAGCAGCAGTTACTCCTGCATTATGAAAAAAATCTGAAGTTACCTGAACACATTTTACTCAGTTTTTTTTGGAAAACAAAAAAAAATGCCGTCTTTTCCATCAGAAAAATCATTCAGATGGAAAATGCCTAACTATGTCTAATTATTAGTTGTCCAATACACGTGTCTGAAGGCTGCAATCCTGACAGCTGCCAGACATACTGCAGTGTGATTTATGCCTCTAGAATAATAATCCTATGATTGCCATGTGACAGGATTAAAGCCCATTTACAAAAACACATCATAGGCTTTCCCACTGAAGCATGTTTATGATTTCTGAGTGAGGCTGGTTAACTCCCGGACTGAAATGCCTTTCCCATTGCTAATATCCCAGAAATTAATATCTACAGCTTTTATGAAAGCACATAGTAGAAAAGACATCAAGCTAGAAGTTAAAAAAATGTTATGGATAAAATAGACAATGATCTTCAAACTTTTTGCTAATTATTAATGTTATTTCTGAGATGGCAAAGAACAGCAAACCTATACAGCGTATGCAGGAATCTGAATCTGGATCGGGGGCTGTACTTCCGGAAGAAAACATTTGCAAAAGCTTGCACATCCAAAGACTGGAACTGCTGAAAAGATCTTTAAATTAATTTTGCAAAATTTTCTAAAAGCAATTTATTCCATCTTTTCTAGTGACAACATCAAGTCTTATATGGATATGCTACAGCAGTCTGGGACTCACCTCCAGCAACAGACAAGGCTGAGCTATTAAATCCTACACATCTCATGTCTGGCCATGTAAGGATATGGCATGTTTTGTTTTGTCATTATGTATTTGATAAGATGACTTTATCTCATCCCACTGTCTAAACTAAAATTAACACACTAAGTCTCAGCATTACATATTTTATATTCATAGGTAGAAGTGAAATGTAAGTCTTGGTAAACTGAATAAGAAGTTGAAGACAAGGCAGCCGTTAACTTTGAGTAGATTAAGTTTAAAGAAGCCTTTTTTGACTAAACAACTGATTAAATGTACTTTCCTGCTTCTGTGACTGAAAACCACATTTATGTTTCTCAGTGTTTTACTTTATGTTTTTGAGAGGCAGTTGAGAAATGGAAATCAGTTGCTTTGAGTGAGTAAGAGAAATAGAGTGCATTTGCTCCAAGTTTATCTATCAAAAAGAGCATACTTCTGTACTTCAGGTGCATTTATATTTTTTCAAGTACTGGAGTCAAGTTAGTAGGTATTATAGTGTACGTCCATGTCATGTATGTTTTGCTTTTCACATTTAAACTCCTGTATTTGGTCCTGAGCGCCAAGACAGTGATCACTGCGAGCTGCTTTATTCTTACTCTATGGAAGTACGAGTTAGTGGAAACACTTATTGACAGCTCTTTTTCTAATAAAAGTGGTGATGATAAATATTCTTTATGCCAAGTTCTTAAGTCTGGAAGTTTCCCCATTCCTATCTGTTAGTCAACCTTATTTCAGGACATCTTTGAAGAAAGGACAGGGCTCCTACATTTCTTTTATATGTTTTTGATATACCGCTGGCAGTTAGAAGCTTTCAACTCTGGTCAGGATTTCTTCATGGACAAGGAGGACCTGTTAGTGAAACCAAAATCTATGATAACCTTGAGGGCACGAATTTTTTACTCACTTTTTATCACCAGAGAGCATGTTCCACGTGTTGTGCATTCAGGGTTCTTTTTGAATGCGGACTGCATACTGACTGGAACAAATACAAAGATAATGTTGGATCTTCTAAAAAGAATGCATATTCTGGCATTTTAGAAGTCTCTGCCATACTCCTAGGTATGAAACAATCCTTAGGCCATTATTAATTTCCCTGCGCAGGACAATGGGCCTAAAATTGCCATTATTCATTAGCTGAAGATGAAAATTCATTAAACTCTTGAAAGAGATAAATGAGGTGCAAGTTCAGTATTTACCGTGTTGAATTCAACATCTTCGGTCACGCTACTTAATTATGAAGAGTTCATTCAAAGATAAGGGCTGATAAGCAGCACATAGACTAAAAGACCTCACTAGTTGAACAGTCATAATTTGTATGCTCTGTTCCCCTTCATGTCCTACTGTTTGACCTTGGATAAGTCAGTGCTCCAGATCCTAAAGTTTCCGTAATTTTGATCTGTAACAGCTCAGGCATGACAGAGTTACTGAAACTCTTCACTTCAGAGCAAAAACAGGTCTGTATGTATAAACATTGCCTTTTATTTTAACTAGATATAAAGCAAAAATCAAAGGATCCACCTCTCCAGCTGCACACCTTGCTAGTCCCAGAGATATAGCCACTCCGCAGGCAATGATGCACAAAATGCTTTCATATCTGTTCCTGAACTGCTGCTCTTTTCAGCCATGCCTCTCAGGTGTTGTTGCTGTCAAGGCAGGAGTTTGGGATATGCTTGAGAATTAACTGCAGTTTCCATGCTTGCAGGGTGTGTTAAACCAAGGAGTGCTATCAACTAGGAGAACTGCAAGAGTGGGCAAGCAGGGCACGACGCAGCAGTTGACATGGAAGGGTGCATTGGAAAGGTCCTGAAGCTCTGCTAGCTCGATCAGGGAGCAATTGTATCCATCTGGCAGAAAGCCATAGCCTCTCTAAGCTCTGCAGCCACCAGGACTGACACAGCTTCCCAGACAGAGCTCCAGTGGGAACACACTGCCATCTAGACATCAGGCTGCAGGGTGTGCCAATATTGGATGGCGTGGCAGCAGATGACAGCTCTGGAAGGTGTGCCCAGGTAGAGGAGCTCCTCCACTCAATGGTGTTGTTCTGGGAGGAGGTGAGATGGCTGAGGAGTATCAGGGAGTCAAGAAAATTGGACTACTGGAATTGCATGCTATCTTCCCTGAGACAGGCCCAACAGGTAGACAGGACATAAGATACGGAGGATTACCTATCTTCTCTCTACCTGGCAGAACACAGTGACTTAAGCAATAGGGAGCAATGGAAACAAATTCCTGTCTGGTGCAGCAGGTGCCTCTCCTCTATGACTACCCCACCTTCCCAGGTGCCCTTGCTTATTTGATACAAGGCTCTACAAGTGGAACAGAACAATAACAAGGATTATGGTTCATCTAGCTTGGAGGCATTGCTGAGGTTATGTCGGCCCACAGCCTACACCAAAACTGCTTTCATAAAGAAAAAAAATGGCATTTTATTGTCATAGGAGACTCCCTTTTGAAGGGAACAGAAAGCCCAATATACAGACTGGACCACTTCTTAGAGAAGTCTGCTGCCTCTCTGGGGTGTGGGTTAAAGATGTGAAGAGTAAGAGTCCTACTCTGGTATGGCCCTCAGATTATTACTCATGATTTACTTTTCCTTTTCCGGTAGGCAGTGATGAAGTTGCAACAAGTAATCAAATCAAGAGAGACTTCAGGGCCCTGTGACAACTGGTTAAGGGATCAGGAGCACAAGTAGTGTTCTTCTCTATCCCTCCAGTTGCAGGGAATAAAGAGACAAGAAACAGAAGAGCCAACAGATCAATACCTGGCTTTGGGCCTGGTGTCACTGGCAAAATTTTGGGGTTTTTGATCATAGATCAGTCTATATTACACCAGGCCTGCTGGCGACAGATGGTGTACACGTGTCTCAAAGTGGGGAAAGGGTCTTTGCACAGGAGTTAGCAGGGATTATTGGAAGAGTTTTAACTAGGTTTGAAGGGAGCAAGGATCAAAACTAGGCTCACTAGAGAGAATCCTGGGTGTAACATTGTTTGAGGGACAGTGTGATAGTAAAGATCAGTAACCTTTACTGCCACATGGGTCTCCATCCCCTGCAGCAGCAAAGATGCAAAGATTATTGATGTGCTAGAAATCACAGAACTGCCTGAGAATGGTCACACAGAAATTAGAGTTTCTCCCCTTAAAAAAAGTGAAGCTGAAGTACCTCTACACCAAAGTATGGAGCATGGGAAAGCAACAGGAGGAGCTGGAAATCGTTGTGGAGCAGGAAAACTGTGATGTGGTGGCCACCATGGAAACATGGTGTGATACCTCACGCAACCAAATTGCTGCAACAGTCAGCTATAAACTCTTCAGGTGGGATAGTCAAGGAAGGAGAGATAGAGGGGTAGCCCTGTACATTAAGGAGCATTTGGATTGTCTAAAACTTAATGATGGTGATCTGTCAGATGTCTGCTGGAAATACAATGCAGCAGAAAGGAAGCAGTCCACAAGGTTCCTGGAGTGTGTGGCAGATAACTGACAAGTGAAGCAACTAGGGAAGGAGCCCCACTGGACCTCTTCTTTGCAAACAGAGAAAGACTTGTGGTTAATGTGATATTTGGAGGCTGCTTTGAGCACAGTAATCCCAAAATGATAGAGTTGCCAATTATTTGATAAGTGGGGGAAGGAGAACAGCAGGACTGCTCCCTTGGACTTCTGGAGGGGAGACTTCAGCCTGCCTAGGAGTCTGTCTAACAGAGTCTTTTGGGAGGTAGTCTTAAAAAGTAAATGGTCCAGGAAGATTGGGCATTCTTCAAGAAGAAAACCTTAAAGGCAGAGGAACAGGGTGTCCCCATGTGCCAAAAGATGAAGTGTAGGCACTAGGTAAGACTACCAGCCTGGCTGAACAGAGAGTTTTGGGGGGAACTCAGGTTATGATATTTGGAAGAAAGGGCAGGAAACTCAGGAAGACAACAAAGATGTCATGAGGTTACGCAAGGAAAAAATTGGAAGAGCCGAAGCCCAAATAGGACTTAATCTGGCTACTACCATGAAAGACAACAAAAAATGTTTCTAGAAATACATCAGCAGCAAAAGAAGGGCTAAGGAGAATCTCCATCCTTTAGTGGATGCAGGAGGAAATAGGGTGACAAGGGATGAAGAAAAGGCTGAGGTACTTAATGCTCTATTCACAAAATTTTTTAACAGTAAGGCCAGTTGTTCTCAAGGGCCCCAGCCCTCTGCCTTGGGAGACAGGAAACAGAATGAAGTCCCCATAATCCAAGGGGAAATTGTTAGCAACGTGCTATTCAACTTTGACACACAAAAGTCTGTGGGCCCAAATAGGATTCACCCAATGATTCTGGCGTAATGGAACTGGTGGAAGTCCTCAGCAAGCCACTTTCCATCATTTATCAGCAGTCTTGGCTAACCAGGGAGGTCCTAGTTGACTGTAAATTAGAAAATACGGCATCCACCTACAAGAAGCACCAGAAGGAGGATCCATGGAACTTCAAACCTGTCAGCCTGGCCTTGATGTTGGGGAAGGTTATAGAGCACCGTCATGTGACACATACAGGACAACCAGGTGATGAGGTCCAGTCAGTATTGGTTTATGAAAGGCATGTCCTGCTTGACTAACCTGGTCTCCTTCTGTGACAAGGTGACTTGCTTGCTGGGTGAGCGAAAGGCTGCAGGTGTTATGACTTTGAGAATCTCCCACAGCATTCTCCTGGAAAAACTGGCTGCTCACAGCTTGGATAGATGAAAAATTGACTGGATGGCTGAACCCAAATAGGTGTAGTGCATTGAATTAAATCCAGTTGGCAGTAGTGTTTCCCAGGCCTCAGTTTTGGGCCAGTTCCATTTAATATTTTTGTCAGTGTTCTGGATGAGGAGATCAAGTACACTCTCAATAAGATTACTGATGACACAAAGTTGGGTAGGAGTGTTCATCTGCTCAAGGGAAGGAAGGCTATACAGAGGAGTTGGGACAGGCTCGATCAATCGGCCAAGGTCAATTGTATGAGGTTCAACAGGACTAAATATTGGGTGCTGCATTCCCATCCCAAAACCCATGTGCAATGTTATAGATTTGCGAAAGAGTGGCTGGAAAGTTGCCAATTGGAAAAGGACCAATTATTAACATATTGTTAATAATGAGCTGAACATGAGTCAGCAGTGTGTCCAGGGATCCAAGAAGGCTAATAGCATCCTGGCTTGTAACAGTGTCACCAGCAGGAGTAGGGAAGTGATCATCCCCCTGTAGTCGGTGCTGGTGAAGCCACACCTTGAATGTTGTGTTTGGATTTGGGCCCCTCACTAAAAGAAATTGATTTGCTGGAGTGTGTCCAAAGAAAAACAGTGACACTGGTGAAGGGTCTGGAGCATGAGTCTTATGAGAAGCACCTGAGGGAATTGGGGTTGCTTGGCTCTGAAAAAAAAAGGCCTAGGGGAGACTTACTGCTTTCTGTAACTACGTGAAAGGAGGTTGTTGTGGGGGTGGGTGTTGGTCTCTTCTCCCAAGTAACAAGTGATAGGACAAGAGGAAACTATCTTAAGTTGCACTAAAGGAGGTTTGGACTGGATATTAGGAAAAATTTCTTACTGAAAGAGTGGTCAAACATTGGAACCAGCTGACCATGGAACTGTTTGAGCCACCGTCTCTGATGTATTTAAAAGACACGTGGATGTGGGACTTAAGTACATGATTCAGTGGTGGCTTGGCAGTGCTGGGTTAAAGGCTGGCCTTGATCTGCAAGGTCTTTTCCAACTTAATTGATTCTATGATAACAGGACTTAGCTCAGGAACTGTTTTAAAAATGGACAACAGGAACCCCTGGAGTATGTACTACAAAGTCCAACAAGAGGTGGAAGGTAAAACAAAGTGCATCTTACCTCATCCACTGTTAGCTGATGATTTAACTGCTCAGACTTTATGAGCCATTGTATAGTTGTCAGAACCATAAAATTAGAATAACCTCAGTCTTAAGTCTATTGCCACGAGGACTGTCTTGCTGGCTTTGTGACCAAAGCGTCAGATAAAGCCAGGGGATGCAATTGGACAGTTCTGTTGTACTTAGATGTGACTAATTCCTTCAAAGAAGTTGTTTTGAAAGCCAGAGAACTTAGTCTGCAAAGCCGTAGCTTCAAGCTAATGTCACCAATTCAGATAATTAGTCTTGCTGAATTAAACGGGAAGAATTGTGTATGGATGAGTAGCGGTGGAGGATGAAGTGTTTGTTTTGTGTTATTAAAATACATGCCATTCATGACAACAAGCAAATGGCTTTCACAGACATTTGAATGTTAAACTCCTTCCTCTACATTTATAATAAATAAATAAATATATAGTAAATAAAAATATTTACCCCATGAATTTTCTCCCCTTAATTTGCTTCATATGCTCTTTCAGCACTTCAATGCAAGCAACTTTGGACCTTCTTTACTTCCTTTTCCCCACACATCTTTCTTTTGCCACCTACAGGTTTTACCTCCTTGCTTTTTCTACACAGTAGATACACATGCAGTAACTTATCAATGAGAAATCAAAAGAACAGGGCTGAACTAAGGAGAATTTCAAGTACAGCTCTGTGTGTATTGAGGGTGGAAACAGAGGCCTCAGGACACAATATCTTTGCTTCCTGCACTATGGAGAGCAGTTCCTCTGACTAGTTTCTGAAAACTACAGGTTTTTTTTTGAGGAACACCTTTTCCCCTGAAGCACACAAACACCAAAGCTCCCTGAGGCCACAGACAGCAAAGGTCCTAGGGGCGAGGGATATATAGGTGGAGAGGAAGAGGTATCACAGAAAGCTGAAGTCGTCTTTTTCTCCATGTAGGTATTAACTGGCTGAATTCAGGCAGTTGCGAGTTTCTGACTCTTTTCTGAGTGATGTGAGCAGGATAGCTGTCTAAGACCAGCAGAATGACAGAAATCAGGATGCCCAATTATCTCATGATTGACTACTAGTTCCAGCAGAATCTGTTGTTCTCCCGATGGGAGTTCTCCAGTGTTGAATCAGATATCAAACTCTCTTCAGTTCCTTCCTCAGTCAGAGCACTTGCCTATTTCCTCAGTTGCTTGGATCCCTAATTTGCAAATCTTAGAAGAACCAGTCTACCTTTCTGATATTTGCTACTCTGTCAAGCTGAACTGGAAACAACATACAGGTTGAAAAATTACTGTGGATAAATATAGGAGATAAACATGTACTTACTGTAGTACATGTAGAACACTTTTGTAGGAGCTTTGCTTTGTTAGAGAATTGGGTGAAAGTACAACATGGCAGGAGAAGAAAACCCATCTCTCCAATAATAATTGAAGATTAATATTCCAAGGACTTTGCTTTAATGAGAAAAGCAAGTGTTTCCTAACAGAATAAATAGGGGAAGCTGAAGAACCCAAAGTAACCTATAACCCACATTACAAATGTTGAATGTGGGATAAGTACTAAGATGCAGTGTTTTCTATAAGCTCAGCAGAACAGGCAAGTTTGTATATGTAAAGAAAAAGAACCACTTGTTTTATATACTGAAGTGGTTTCTACAAACAGAAGAGTGGCACCTGGTTTCCAATGAAAGACCTGCACAATACTTCATCACTATGGTAATTCACTATGGTAGTTCATATTATTGAACCTGGTCTCATGCCATTTTGATGCATAAATAAGCTTGCATTACACTATTGTTATGCACTTGCTTTGCACTTAATCTTCTGTTGTCTTAATTTAAACAGGAACAGCCGAGACAAAGTATTCATCTAATCTATACCTGCTGCTGTAATACTCAAAGCCAGTAAAAGTAAACTGTGTTGAAAGCAATTTTATGTTGGCTGATTAAATATACAAACCACCCACTTGAGGCAGGTACATTGCTGTAACCATTCCATGTAGGTTGGAAAATAAATTATTAGTGTTTTGAATTATCTGTAGGAAACAGTAAGATTGATAGTTAGAATATAAAGACAGAAAATTATCCGAAATTCAAAAGTTCAGTCAGGAAAAGAAATAAGATAATAATCACATACGAAGAATGCTTATGTAACAAATATCAATAATTACTGTTTGGCCCCAAAGACTGTTGGAGAGATGTGTATTTCATGTGACATGAAACCTGTAGAGTTAACTTTCCATTACCTGGAAAAAGAGTAGCAACTCATTTTACAAGAGGCAAATAATATCAAGCTAGATATCTGTAAATGTGATCAGCATGCAGTGACACAGTGAATGTCTGTTCCCTTTGAGCCCAGATTGAAGTCACATCGTACCACAACACTAGGCAGGCCCAGTGCTGCAGCTGGCTGTCTTACAGGAGAAATGATTACTCACAACCCCATAATCTGAATTTAACCATCACCTCCCCAGAGGAGCAATCTTTCCCTATCAAGTGTCAGTCCAGGCAGGGGTAGGGGAGAAAGAAGGGACAGACCGATGCATTTCATCCTTCTAGGATCAACTCATAAAAGCTTCTTTCTTTATGAGGTGTTACAAGACAGTCAGTTTGGAGTGACATTTCTTATTCAACTGCATACTCTCAGTCTTATAACCGCTGCTAAGGTGATGTCAAGCCAGTCACTGCCTCCTCGGCAGGACTGAATAAGCATGTGAGATCCTATCTGAAAAATTCATCATGTCCTGTTTGCGACTGAAAGCTGCTGTGCAGCAGGGAGCTATTTCAAGAAAGGCTTAAAAAATTCCTTATAATTGCCGTCAATATTATCATCATAAATCCATGGCTCAATTGTGCGACATGCCTTGAGAAAGTAGTTGGTCTGGCATCCTCAAAATGCAGGTAGAGCTGTGTAAAGACAAGAAAACAACCACAGGAAGAAAGCAGCTAAAAAGTCAACCGTGGATCTTGGTGGTGGCTCCTTAACACTGCAAAATAATTGATTAGGTAGTTAACTAGAAGAATGAGTTGGAACAATGTTGTCTGCAATTTCATACATGCTTTGGATGAACCTTTCACAGAGCAGTACAGAGTCCTGCTTCCTCTCAGTGTCTTTATGGCGTGACCTTTGCTGTAGAGTTCAGGTAGAAGGTTCAGTGCTGAGAGATCTACCACAAGCTTTCTGATGAAATGGGACCTATACCTCCCCACATTACATGATGGGCAGGATGCAGGCTGATTTTTGCTGTAGTACCTCAGAATGTAGCTACCATTACATTACATCAAAGCAACTTGTACCAACTTCTTGTTTTCAATTTAGAACTGATACAGAATTGAGGAAGAGTCTATTTACAAACATTTACCACAGTAAACCTAAGAAGGGAAACCTTCTGCTAATCATACAAACATACAAAAATTCAATCAGAACCACTATACTTTATAAACTACAGAAATAATTATCCTACAAATCAGAAAATAAGCTCCCTTTTCATTACTCAGCGTTACATGGTTCCCTAGTCCTTTCTCATCCTTTCTGCCCCAGGATAAGGTCTATTTTCATTCCCTCCATAATTGCCAGAGGATTAGGTCTAACCAAGGTACATCCACAGGTACTGTTTATGGCAACCACAGATTACTCTGTCCCTCACTAAAATATTCAGGTTGCCTTGATACATCAGGTCAACAGTGTCAGAAGCAGCATACTTGGCAGCAATTACAAAATAAGGAAACTACAAAAAAAGAAAAGCCTCTTTCCTTGAAATGACAGATTTTGTCATTCAGACATGCTGGTCTGAAACTACGAATGAAAGCTGAAGGATTTTTCAGAGTATTGCTTGCCTGCCAGCTCTCTCTTGCCCACACTGAAGGTTTTAAAGCTATATTACAAGTGGCAGCAGTGACAATGGAGGACGGAATTATTTGAGGTGGGGCAGATCTTTCCTTACTAGGTCTGAACTGACACTTAAAATCATTTGCCTGGAAATGAAGGAGCAGTCAGTACACAAGATGAAAACATTAGGCACATTCCCCTAAAATCACTTTCTTGAAGAACAATTAATTAGTGAGCAGAATTTAACACAAAAACACTGCTTCATCCGCATCACAGCCAGTTGATTAGAAGAAATGAGTCCCAGAAGAACGAGGAATAGATAACTGCATTTGTCTCAGAAGCTCACCAGAGAACCTTGACCAACCAAGTTTTCTCTGAATCTTTTTCAAGTTGAACTAATCTGCCCTGAAATGTGCTAGCTCAAAAGTGTCACTACTATTAAGTCAAAAAGGAATTTCAGAGACAAACACTTTGAAATTGTCATTTCTGGTTCTTAGCAAAGACTGAAATTAGTTCATCTATGACAATAAATTGGCTGCCAAAGACTGTATCTGTCCATCACATTTGACCCTGATACAAGCAACATATCTTCCTTGAAAAGTTCTGCTGCATCAGTACTTGATCACACTAAAAATTTGATTTTACCATCCTCAAACATTGAGTGTCCTGAAACATGTAGGTTTATACAGGAAGTGGCTCACAGTACTCACATGAATTCATTACCGTTCTAGTACAAGATCATATAATGCATAACAACGCTGTCAATCATTATTGCCAATGAAAATAATCATTTATAAATGTTTCTGTCTCATTACCTTGTGACAAGGTTGTTATTAACATGTGACTACACAACGTAGAGACTCCTCGAGGACAGGCTCTATATATTTGTCTGATTAATTTTTCTTTTTCTTTCAATTATTTAGAATGTTTACTGAACAAGTGTCCTAGATGGAAGGAATAACTCAGTGATTGCTAAACTGTCGGTTTTATAGTTCTCCAATCTTGCATTAACAGAAGCAATCATATACACCACAAAATGTTTTTTAAAGCCCAGAAAAGTTGTCTCCAAAGATGGCATAACAGCCCAGTGAGAACATGGTTTTCAGAATCAAGGTTGGAAAGTGTCATGAAATTGGTAGGCGGTAATGAGATCTGAAGGTTTTTTTCAGCATATATGGATATCCCGCTAATTTGATATACCAGTTCAGACTGTGCTTCCAGAAATAATTAACAATAGCAATAGCATAGGTACTTTAGGAGTAGAAACACTGGAGACTGATGAATACATGCTAAGATTTCTAGGTAGACTAGAAAGATCATTTACAAAAGACAGATATATTAATAGGCTAGCATTGTATTCTTAGTGTGTGAAGTTCAGTCTTTTCAATTTCATCTCTTTACTGGGCTCAATGTTGATAAAGAAGGTTTGAATAATTTCAAGGAACTTCAGGTTATTTTTTTTGCCAGTTGTTTCTATATTTTTAAATTTTATAGCTTCTACATATTTTCTGATATTACAGCTTTTATAAAGTACAGAATCATATTTTACCATACAGTGCCTAGCTGAAATTTTTCCTGCTGATCTTACTGGATTTTATTTGTTTCTAAATGGAGTGAGCTCAGCTCCTACTGCGTATTCACTTTGTTGAGCAGCAGAAATCAGTTAAAATTCTCAGCCCGCTATAATACTCTTGCATGGACACTCATGCCACTTGAGCTGAAAGTTGAGAACGAAGAAAAACTACTCGAATTTTTACTTATGTGTGCATAAAACCTTGTCTGAATTATGTGAATTCCCTACCATGTTCCAGCAGAACAACATTTTAGCAGTAGCCCACAGTCTTGTGGCCACACTTGGCCCACTTACATGGTGATGCTTTCTTCGAGCACTTTCAGTAGAGATGAAGTTAGTCAAAAAGCTATGAAAATTTAAATTTGCAAAATGACTTAATGAAACAGCCCTGTAAAAAGGCCAGGCATAACCAGCAGTTCTCTAGACTGCAACAGTTTCTGGGCAGAGTTTTGTTTTGCCCTATAAAGTTCCAGCTTGTTTGAATTAACTGCACAATTGACTTTTTCTTCCTTTGCATAGCATTATCATAGCTGTGAGAGTGAAAGATCCTTCCCAGAAGAACCTTGGGTTTTAAAAATTACATGAGAAGACTCAAGAGTTTTTTTGCAAGACAGTCTCAGTTGTGAAAACCATTCTTCTACACTTCAACTGATAAAACCTGAGTCTTGATCCTAACACCTTCTGTTAATCCCAAGGTCACGCCCTCAAAATTATGCATCAGTTGATAGGCAGTTTAAATCAGTCAATTACAATCATGCCTAGTCTCAAGAGTTAGCAGTGAACTGGATGTATTTTTCTGATTTACACATTTGGACAAAAGTCACAATTTTTGAACTGGTATCCAGTAGAAAATCCAGCAGATAGAGACATTTCATGTTGAAAGATTGATACTGATACATTAGGTAGACAGTAGAGGAAAATGAAGGTGCTACTCATTGGTTACTCCAGAAACATTTAAGTAAACTAGCTAAATACCAGATATGTGGCAAAACATGCTACAGGAATAGTCCTTCCTCGTCTCCAAAGAGGAAAGCGAGTCTTTATTTAGTGGGAACACATTCTCCTGAACATATCTGAAGGAAATATGGTTTGGGAGGGTAAAAACTGAATAAAAAAATAAACCTGTATCTCCTTCCAGGAGAGCAGATTGGCCATGGAAGTGAGGGGGTTTCACTGAGAAGCGCTTATCTCTGGCAGATGCAGCCTGGGGCGTGTACGAGTGCAGAACTACTGAGGAGGGAAATGGTCTATACTAGGCAGCTGGAAATGGGAAAGTGAAGGATGACCTTTTAGATTTAGTTTCAGTAGATTTGCAGCAATATCCTTGCATTTCCTCAGAACTGAGTTTTATAAACATTTGTGCCAGTGCTCTCTTTTTTA
Organism: Tapera naevia; assembly: GCA_033556795.1. Lineage (NCBI taxonomy): Eukaryota > Metazoa > Chordata > Aves > Cuculiformes > Neomorphidae > Tapera > Tapera naevia. Next base: position 16,961,968 of record JAUMJJ010000088.1, on the reverse strand, counting down.
GATTCTGCAAATGAATCCACTTGAATCTAGTTAGTGTGGAAAGTGATTGCTAAGCAACAGGCAAGAGTCAAGGCATCTCATGCCAAAGACCATAGCAAGTGGGAGGGCAGGGAGGATAAAGGACAATATGTGTTGTATGCAGCTAGAGGGGGACTAGGTGGGGGGTGTGCCACAGGAAAGACCTATTTTCTGGGATTCAGAATCTCACATGGCCCCAAAGCAGACACCTCAGGAAAGGAAGGAGGCCACCTGAAAGCAAAGGGGAGGTGACAAAAGGTGCTGCTGAGGAAGGCCTTAAAAAATTAAAATATTTGTTTAAGGAGAAAGAGTGGGTCTAAGGTGTTAAAACTGGAAAAATATAGCTTGAGTGGTGAATGACTATACCATCTGCTGCTCATGGTAAAGTAATGATAAAAGATTGTTCTGCTTACCGTGAGAGTATAGATCTGATTACACCTAACATCTAGGCTCAAGGCTGAGCAGAATGAAATAATTTTAGCTTTCTTGCCTTCCCTGGCACAGATTCATACACGTATGTCAGCTTGTTTTGACTCTCCTCTATCTTCACCTAAATAAACTTGTTGAATGGCATTTATTGTTGAGCTACCAGCAGAATCAAGTTCAGGTGTTACAGCATCAACCGTGCAGGGGAATGGCATTTGTCTGTCTGGGATAGCACTACAGTGTAAAATTAAACAAACACCTTTCATTTTGCAATAGTAGGAGGGCAACGAATTGACAAAGACAAGACCTTCCTAGGGTGTTTATTTAGTTGAACTCCAAGAGTCTGAGGACAGATGTTCTTCAACTTGTTACTTTGATTCCTAAGTAAAACCAAATATATCCAGGTTAACTCTGTTAACAGTGCCTCCTTAGAGCAGTGCTTAATTTGCAAGGCTTGTGAAATAAAAATAAAAACAAAAAAGCACATACTTAAAACTCCAATGCCTCAAAAAATGTCTTAACAAGCTATTATTTAAGTCATTTGATAGAGACCAAACAGAAGCAACTAATTAGGAAACATCACCAAATGAAGAGGTGAGGAAAAAAAAAACCCTCACAAAAAAATCGTCAGATTTTTGACTAAATCCTTTTTTATTCCAACTGTTTCAAAAATCCCAAGTTTTCTTGTGTTTAAATTCATCTTCATGTATTCTTAGTTTTTTGTTTTTTTTTGTTTTTTTTTAAAGTTAGTGAAACAGACCTGGCCTTTGGATTTTAATTTCATACTAGCTCAATTCAAGACTCAAAGTTTCGTTTGACCGCAGCCTGCCACAGTTCAACAGCTCTTCGACAGCAGGGTTGTGACCATGCCCTTTAAAACCTTCACAGTTTAAATATCTTGCACACAGAGCACTCTTTTACAGGAAATTTGTTTGCATGCTGCCTTTCCAAAACACTTTCCTCCTGCCTCCTGTGGCTCATATTAGTCCTATTTTTTTTCCCGCTTTGGCTCAAGGCTAACACGGGGAAGAGTTGAGCAATTTAATGGGAGAGTGCTCACCATTACACTAACAACATTAACAATGTGTCACAGTGCTGCTTCCTAACTTAAGTAGGATTAATGGCAGGAAGCAAGCCTGCTGAAAAAAGATCGAACAGGAGCCTCCAGCCTTTATCCATGCTCTAGGATTGTACACCTGGCCATGACTGCTGCTGTAAGAAGCTGCTTTTCTGGTGGAAGGTAGCACGAGGAAATGGAAATTGGCATAACTGCACGCTAAAGCTTTACCTGCTGATGAAATTGGGGCAGGGTTGTTGGTTTTGCTTACTTGCAGGTCTGAAATGGAGTGGAAGAAGACCTCACTCGAGCCTGCACAGGCTTGCATAGGGTCAAATCAGCGTGTGTATTTTGGAACAATGGGGAACATGTTTGTGATCTCTTGGTTTGATTTACCACCAGCCAGGAGAGGAAAGGGAGAAGCCAGCCAGGGCTCTGCAACAGCAACCTAGCCTATGGCTGCAGGGACCCACGAGAAACTGTTCACCATTTTTTTTTTTTTTCAACTGACAGGACACGTGCAGAATTTTGTTTCCAAAGAAACCTAGTTCACCAGGGCTTTCAGGTGTTGTCACGGAGAAGTTTGTGCTGAGGGGAATCACTCCTTCTTTCTGTTCCCAACTTCCCTGCTGTTCCCCAAAGAGCTTTGATGCTACCCACTCCCCCAGCCAAGGCATCCAAGGTGCTTGGACTTGTGTCCTGGGAGGCTGGAGTCTGGTGGAAGAGGGGTCAGACCTAGCACACAAGTCTGCTCACAACAGGCTATTAGGTAGCAAAAGTAAGAAATAAATACATTTTTGAAAAGGCCATTTGATAACTCTAACAATTCCCTCCTTTGGAAAGCCCCTACAACTCATATTACTTAGATCTCAGAAAGCAATTCCACTTCAAAAAAACGCTCCTTGAGAGGATGGGTACAGCAAAGAACAAACTCCCTATTTCTTCTTACACCTCCCACACAGAAATGTCAGAAAGGTACTGCCAAAACATTTTCTATGATGACTGGCAATTTGCTTGCATGCCAACAGAGAGGAACTTGTGAGAACATGCAAAAGTGTAATCTTGCCATTTGCTGCCTTTAAAAAGTTTTTTAAAAATGATAACTACTTTTAGTAGAGTTTGAAGGAGAGGGATATGGTATATTGGTTCTATTTTTTGTTTTAATCTTAAGCAACTCACCTATGTCTGGTCTACCTTCAACACAAACAAGAGTTAGAATATTACATGCAGAGGTAAAATTTAATTACTCAACACTGTCTCATAATCCGAGAATTCCATTTGCATATTCCATTCCATGTTTGGGAAATGATGGTGGTTTTCTGCAGTTCAAGGTTATTTGTGTACAGCCCCATCATCACTTTGTCAAAAGCAAATGTCCAAGGTGAAGAAAGAAGCCTGCATGTACTAAATGGTTTGCTGATATGCTAGTTAGACTTGCTAGCTTTTTTTAAAAAATAATTGTAAAAAAACCCATAGACCAGTATCTTTATCCTGCAAGACCAATTTCAATCTTTTCCTCCTGTTGATAAGCAGGTTTCTCACAAGCAGAAAAAAAAGAGCAGCTGATATCCAAGCCTCAAGGTATTTCTTCTAAAAAACCTGCACAGTATCTTATATCTGAGGGCACAACTGTATTTTCTTAAATCATGTGTAAAGATAGGAGTGATGGGAGAGACAATGAGTCTTATGTCAACGTCCTTGGTCCAAATCCAGTTCAATAGGGATTAAAAAGTGCCGCTTAATGATCTTTCTACTTGAAGTGAATTTATGGCAAGACACTTGATGGACAGGTGTTTAAAAGAGAAAATAATTTCTTACACCTATGGCAGCTTCAGCTACACTTTTTCTGAAGATAAAGAGAATACCAATGGTAACAGTGCAGACAAATAAGCCACCCTGTACTGTTTTGAAAGGATCTATCGATCAAATGAAAACAAACACAAACAGAAACTCAAGGAATTTATTCCCTCACTATTCATCTCCATACAGCATAAACTTCCGATATGCAATTCCTACAACAAATCCCATTTGTCTCAAACAGCAAGCGCTCGTCACAGCACCTTGCAGAAAGATAATCTTGAGCAACAGCAGAAGAACATACAGAAAACTTACCTCAAATTATTTGCTTTCCAGACTCTACTTCATAGCATTTTGTCAAAAATAGGAAAGAGGCAACAGGGATGAATACACCTAGTCTTTGTTTGCAGTCTTTCCATCTCTGTCTAATCCACTTAAATGGGCACACTGGAGCATATGAAACCAGAGTTAACACTGTGAGTAGTGTTCCCCTCCCTGCTCTATGCAAATACCACTTCTACAGTTACAGAAAACAGTGGAATTGAGATCAGCTTGAAATTGAGGTGTACTGGAGCTACTGCTCCTTCATTGATAGTTTTACATAGCCCAAACAACAACAAAAAAGGTAATTGTAAGGTGCTGGATGCAACCATGGTCATTATGACCATTTTTCTTTTCTAGTCAGGGATGTTCCTTTTTAAGCTGAGTAGTAATTACTAATGAAGGAAGAGCTTCATGATATTTCTCAAATATTGTAGAAGAAAAAATATGATGCATCCTTCCACACAAAGCCAGGTGAGCTCATATTATGTATCTCATCTTTCTGGTCCCTTACATCCCTGCAAGTGGAGTGCAGGCCTGACTGAAACCCAGGAAAACCACAGGAAATATCAGGTATCCAAGTATGTGAATAGTAGGCAAACTATTTGCTCTGACAGAGGATGCTCTACACTTCTTTTGCCTTCCCTATAGGATTTTTTCTAATATGGTTTATTTTCAGTTTTGGTTTATACGTCTCTATATTCCAGCTCAAAAATTTGCATGTGCTTAGTATTTTTAAACTTTTCCACATCAGTCATCCTTTGAAGGCAGAGAAAAAAGGGGTAAAAAAATTACTCCAGGTATATTGCCTCCCTGAAAAGCTCTTTTAAGATTTTTACTTTACCACACAGATCCGCACCCTATTAACCATCACAGCAGCAGACTGCCATGACTAGAAATCCCTCCTTTATTTTTTTTTCTGGATTGACAATTAACTGAGGTCACATTGCAGAGGAAAGGATGCTGTTGCTGCTTACCCACCCATAGACCTAAGTAAACATCAGGAGGAAGTCAATCCAACCCAAGCCACACTGCCAAGTGTATTTGTACAAGTGTCAGCAATTAGGGCAGAAGTTGGTATGCAGAAAATGTCAAGCCATAAATGTCAGAGAAAGCTGACAGGTTGGTTTGAGGATCTCACAGGAAAGTTTGTAAGGCTGGCTGCAATTAGGATAAGGCAGAATGAGTTTCTTTTCTTTGTGAACTGAACATCCCTGGTGTGTGTACTGGGTCTAGCTGGGATGGAGTTGATTGTCTTCATAGCACCCTGTATTGTGCTGTGGTTTGGGTTCTCAAGGTCACTTTTTTCCCTTTGCTCCTGCCCAACCCCCTTTCTAAGAAGCAGTGCAGCACAGTACATCATGGCCAACCTAATGGTGTGAGAGCTTCTCTTCTCCACAGCATTTCAGAGGAAATGGATGAGTGTATCAACTCATTGGAGGCAACTTTTTGTAAACAGTGAGGATGTGTGGCCATATGGAGTGCTACACTGAGCTAACAGACTGGTGTGAATCCTCTTCTGGGAAGCCAATCTCTCTGTCAAGAAAAAGCAAAACAAAGAAACTCAGCAAATATGCACCCAGGATTCTCCAGGTGATAAAAGCTCAAAATAAGTGGCACCATTTCTCATACGCTGTGTGTAAGCACAAGGACTGTTACTTCAGCATAGCTGGCATAGAGTAACTTGAAACACTATAACCCGCTATGCTGAAGTTTGCTGACAGTAACTGCTCTGGTTGTGAAGAAGGAATTTGAGGAATTTGGCTACAGAGAGTTTTCCCAGAGGTTTTGATGAGAGACCGTGGCTCCCAATAGTGGACAGCCCTGCTTTTTTCAAGGAGCACTTCCTCTTGTGCCATCAGTGATGCTTTAGATAGTATTTTAAGAATTTTCCCTGTTCTAGTGTTTATCAAAGGGCTAAAAGATGACTGTGAAGATCTACAGGGGTGCTTGATTAACAGGAGAGAGGAAGGTATAGGATGCATAAATCAAGGAGAAAAAGCTCTCTAAAGACAGGATGAGACTGTAAAGTAACATGCTCATATGAAAGGAGAAGCCAATAGTTAACACTTCATTGGAGAAGCTCTGGCTTTAAAAATTTGGAGGACAGTGTGGAGACTGTTTCTAATATGTCAAAACCAGCTACTGTAATTTTACATAATAATATTAAAAATCCTCTACAGACACTCTTACCAGCAACTATCCAGCCTGTTTGAGTCATGGTAGCCATCTACCACCACGAAAAATCTGCAATTACTATTTGTTATCTCTTTTTTTTTTCTTGACAGTACCACTTCCACATCAGCCTGCCAATTATTTCTGTCACCTCTGTACTGTGACCCTAAAGACCCATACAGATGTTTTTTAGAATAAATACTTAAGCAAACCACTTATGGGTTTGATTATTTCTGATAAATGCTAAATGATATTCATATTTATTATTATGTTAATTATTGCATTACTATTAGCAAGTTCTATCACTGGCTTTTCAATTCCTAACTTCTCCCTCTGATAAAGCACTTCCCTTTGTTCAGCAGACAAAAAGTAAATCTTAAAAGTTTCCATATAAAAAGTATAATCTCTTTCACTTTTTAAATTAGAAGTATTTAGTAGATTTTTTTTCAACTGTCTGAACAGGTTCTAAGGCTCAGAGTTCAAAGTCAAAACAAAACAGATGCGCAGAGCTACATCCTCTTAAGGTCATAAACTTGACTGTCTGGTAAAGTGCTTATGTTCTCATGCATAGAAGACATTAATGGACATCCTTACTAACAATTCCACACTTACTGGTAGGAGTCAACTGCAGGTACTTGAAGACACTCCTGCCATATTTTGGCACGAATACCAAGACTCAAATCTTCCAGCTTCCAAAATGAGAAGCCTTCTCATATTCATGCTGTGTGACTCGTTTCCTGTAGCTGTTCCTTTTTTAACACTAGCTTAATAAATCTTTATCCAGGCCAGGAAAACAACAGGAAAATATAATTTAAGGGACAATAATGACTTGACTAACAAAGAAGAGAGGCTGCAATGGATCTTAATGATCCTTTTCTGTGTCTGATTCTGAGTGCCGTGAAGTTATAATGCACACATTGAACTGTCTTGGATTGAACGAAGTCAAGATTATTCAAGGACAAAAACTTGTTTGGAGCCAATATAGATATTTGAAGTCTTCTCAGCAGTTCTTTGAAAAATCTCATTACAAGCTGAATATGGTATTATTTTTTGTGGTGCTCCTACAGTCTTTCAATTTCTTCATCATTTCATTACGTGTGTTCTGAATACAGAGAGGGGATCTCCCACAGATAAACTACAGGATCCTTGTAGGATAAAAGATATCTGTAAATAATTATTTAGTTATTTATTCAGTAAAAAGTCACTCATGCCTGAAGTATTTAAATCTGGATATCACTCCAGAACAGGAACAGTATACAAAGAGCTTTGGTGTGTTCTGTAACATTACAAGAAGACTAATTCATATCCAGTGTTAGTACTAGACATTTTAATCCTTTTCAAGATGGCAGGTAAGCTAGAATACATGATATATGAACTCTTTCTTCTTTTTTTCATGCCTTATTATAGCTACAGATATCCCACTAAGTGTTAAAGCAGCACTTTGAAATAAATTACTGGGCTTCATATTGTGTATCTAAACCACAACAAAAAAAAACCAAAACACCCAACAAACAAAACCCATCCCAAAGAATTACCTGGCAAGTAACTGAAAGCATGGTTTTGGATTACAAAATGATCTTGTCTTGCATTCTGTAAACAGCAAGATTCCTTTAAAACAAAAAGATGACTAATATTCTGGCTACCATGCATTCAGAACTTTTTATTATTAGTATACACCAGGAGGAATTTTATGTATTTCCTTTTATCATATTGCTAAAGGGAAGGTTCTGGTTCAATTGAGAAAATAACTGTGACTTGTCAGCATACTGGAAGAAGATGGAGAAGTCTGCCCTGAAGAAGACTGGCTTTTATGTATCAGCTTAAGCTAAGTTCTTAGCAGGGACAGAATATTTTGTAGCAATTGCTGCAAATTGTGTGACATTATTAATACAAATGTTCTTCAAAGATAACGGTCAGTCACACTTATCTGCCATAGTAATTAAACGTCTCTGATAAAATAATTTAAGATAAATTTCAATGCTTTGTATGATGGGGCTCCTCACAGAAACCTCCCCTCTTTTTTATAGCTTTATCTTCAACTTGTTACTCACTTTTGAAAGCTAATGCCATGCTAAATTTTAATAATATGGGAAGTGCACATTTCCATACTACATTAATTATACATTTTAAACTCCCGAGAAGACACCTAGAAAGAGGGCAAATACAAGAATTGTCATCTGCAGCTGGAGCCAAATTAAAGCAGTGCCTATCATAATGGCAGCATTTTCATTAGATATAACTATTCTTGCTTAGCATTTGTATGAAGTAAATTACTGTCATGCTTCCTTAGCTGTTTTCTTTCCCTAGAAAGGTCTATGGATCCAGTTGGCACTCTTGTAGGACTTACCAGTTCTACAGAATACTAAACAAAGATGTAAATGGTTTCTTTCCCCTGGCATCCTAATTAGGATGGTATGAAGCTCTGTGCTCTAAAGTCATAAAATCTAAAGTCAGTGAAGAACCAGAATGAAGTTTGCTACATTCACCTGAGCAGTTGCTTACCCTTCTTATTATGTGGCTTTCTCATTTCTGTCAGACCTTTGTACAAAGGTCTCCATAATCAAATGAGATTTTTGCTAGTAACAGAGGACTATTTTGATACACAATCTACTTTGCCTAGGAGACTCCTGTTGCTAGAAAGCCTGGAAGCTTTAATTTTGCATAGCTGGTTCATGAGCAGAGTTGTGGCAGAGAACTGAAAGAGGAATTAGGATACACAGGGAGGGGGGGAGAAAATATAATCTCAATACCAGCAAGAACAAACTGCTGACATGGCTGATCTTAAATCTTCTTCCTAGGTGGGAGTCTATTACAGAAAACAGCTGAGATTTTCACCTTGGAAAATGCTGGTGACCTGGAAAGGATACTAGAAAAAGTTATAACACTTGAAAAATAATGCAGATTGTACTTTGCTGATATGGAAATATGTAATAACAGCAATTAAATTTGTGTGTGTCTTTACTGAATTATCTGATTTTGTTTTCTCACTTGCAATTTATTACCTAGTCAAAGTTAAGGAGAGGAAGGGTATTTTAAAGAAAGTAATATTTGGCCCAGAGACCATCTATAAGATAGATTATTGTTCCAATATCTATTATGAACATAAACCCACATGCGGTTTACCATCCTCAGGTTTGATTTAGAAATTAACGCCAACTGCATATTCCATTAATCAGATCCTTTTTTTGGATGAGGTAAAAAATACAGAATGTTGAATGAAGGACTCAAATATTTCTATTAACTTACTTATGATCTTGAAGCACCAGAAAAGTTCCAAACATTGAGAATATGACTTTTAAATTCTGTGCATTTGTTTTTGAAGATGTGGAGTAAGCTAGTTCCACAGCTTCAAAATTGCTGTATATTAAGAACCATGACACTATGAAAACTTCTCAATTTGTAAAGAAGTTTTTCAATTTAAAATAATTGAAATCTTACCACTGCTTTCAGAGATATTGTAAGACTGGTAGAATTTTAGGTCAGGAAAAAGCAGCTGAAGATTTCTTCTTAACAAGGGTTTTTTTTTGTTCTCAAATGTTTTTAAGTTGCCGAGGGTTTAAAATTCATATGAACCTAAGACTTTGCATAGCTTTACAGTTTGATGGGAAGCACTAAGAGAGATTACCATTATGTGTATCCGTAGTTCAGAATAGTCTGTATGCAGGTACCTGGGTCAATCACTAGAAATGAGTAGAAAAGAGAGCAAAGCCCCTCTTTACCCAACTTAGTAAAGTCTGCTGATTCCCCAGGCTACAACTACTATTGTGCGTGTCCATTTTTCAAGTGAAAATTCCATTGTGAACTGATAATTCTTTACCAATAGCACTAATACTGTCATATTCCAGGAAAAAAAATTCAGTGGGGTTTTGAAAACCACTTTAACCAGCAATTTATAATAATTAAAAAATGAGAAGTTTCTGATCAGCCCTAGTTATAGTGACAATTTGCAAATACAGGAAGTATCCTCTGAGAAGAAGAAGACTTGAAGATCAGTCTGCACATGCAGATAGTGGATTGTAGAGGGTTTCTTTGACTCATATGGACCTGGAATGAACCTCCTGGATCATGAAATCCAGTTCCTAGGCATACACATGAAAGCACAGACAATCTAATGAGATTCAGAATGTAGATCTGACACCCATTCACAAAAGTGAACAGAAGGCTCTATGTTTCACTATCAAACACGTCAATAAAAAAATGAGTGAGAGCTCAGAACTCAAATAAAACACAAAATCTCACTTCAATACTGAGTAGCAGATACAACTCAGCCCTTAACCAATGTCATTTTTTTGACCGTGGTCTTTTGGTGGTGCAAATGGGCCTACAGTGCTTTATCAGATAAATACAATCTTGTATTTCCACCATCATTCACCTTTCATAACTCTGATTACTGCCCGAAGTGTACCTTTGCAAAATCTAATTGGTGTAAAGATTCAATAGTAACCACACCAAGCTTTCTTACTTTCCTTTTCCCTACACTCCATCTCCATGCAATCTCACTGCAATTCTTCCCCAAGGTAAATTAGTACTATACATACATAAAAAACCACAATTTAAAGCTGAGGAATCTGCTGATAGTCTATGATTTTTGTATTTCAGACTAGCCTTGCACTCTGTATGTATTTACCCAGAGGTGTATTTTACGTGACTGCTGACTGTGTTCTTCCCTATATCCCACCATTAGAAGACTAATCACATTAGCTACAACCCATGAACTCTCTTCTACTTCATCATTATTCTGCTGGAAGGTAACAGCGAACAATAGCTGAGAGAGAGTCAAAGGCTTCTATTAAGTACTGATCAAACGCTGGCCTCATTTTTCACATAGGCTACTGTATTTGTGGTAAATAAGAGATAGAAGCAAGTTAAATTGGATATAGATAAACTGGAAATTTTCCCTGATATCAGACCCAGCTGTGTTTAAAAGGAAATGATTCACACCTTATCAGCTTTAATTTTGAGATGGAGGGGAAATTTTTATCTGCGGATCTTGCGAAGTTCATTAAATGTACCATAGGGTTATGCACACAAGTCCCCGTGCTCAGACATAAAAGGGCATGAATAAGCAACCTCTTGGAATATGTACAATAATGTGTATGTAATGAAATTGGTACACATCTGCTGCCGCACTGGCTGTGTTTTTGCTGTCCTCTTTGAAAGACATCATGGCAGTCGCTGCCTGACTTCAGCACACTGGTCTGTGCTTTGTTTTATGAGTGGACTCCACCTGCTCAACAACATTAGGAGCTTTGGAGAATAAGATTTGAACTGACTTTCCCTCATCAAACAGTAATTTTAAAGGACAGTAGTACCTTTAGACATCAATGGAACAAAGTTTACTGATAATCTGTTTAAAGGATTGACAAATAGTTCACAGGAATTAAAAAGCAAAAGCAAGAAGAAAATAAAGTGAGTATAGCAGAATAAACATGGATTACTTTCCGACTATTAAACTTCACAAAATAAAATACACAGGTCCTGACCGCTCTACATTTGGGACCCAGGATAAATTTATTTAAAAAGTAAAGCACAAGGATGTAGAACAAAATTGCTATTTTTTTGGGCTTCCAACTGCGCTTGAAAGAGCTTTCCTTTCCTCCAGAACACGTGGGACAGGCATATTGGTGTAAGAAACACATCGTTATTGCCAGCTTTAGTTGAAACACATTTTGATTCCAATTCGCATTGGTAAGAGGAAGGAGGTAGGTTCATGGAAAGCAGGTTTGTGATCGCAAATCAAAAGGAAGTAATTTTGAGGGGCAGGAAAGAGAAACAATTCATGAAGAATACTTCAGGAATAGCTCTATGCAAGACGCCTTCTTGAGATTAATGAATTTTTTGTACATGCTCATAATTATTTCCATTCACATGGAACAGGTCCAGCTGCTTTCAGCATCCACAGATGATAAGCAGAAGGGGAAAGAACCATATTTTGTTATGTCCAACACTTAAAATGACTGGATAGCAAATAAATTATGCTAAGCGCAATTAAACACAGAATTAACAATAATCGTTTGTAACATAACACAACAAGACAGCTGAGACAAATGAGAAAGGACTTGCATTGTACCGTATTGAGAAACTGAATGATACGTTGCCAAGATACATGTTTACAGACACATGAACCTGAGGTCAAATAACTGATTAGTTTCTAGTGGTACACATATTCATCCCTGTCTTGTTTGAGGCTGTTGTAATCCCTTCTCCTGTTTTCGTTTGTGCTAGAAAAAATACTCTTGTAATAACTACTACTACTATGCGTTACTAGAAGCAGGAATGCTAGTACAAATCCAGGCTCAGGAGGCTAATGTTTGTTTTTTACTGAGTAGGTTAGACTTTCCTCGTGCCAAGTGATGGATGGCACAGTGAGAAATAGCTGCAGCCATTCTGCTTTACATCACTCTGATCTTAAAAGCACTGCTAATGACAGCAGAACACCAGGGAAATATTTCCCCAAAGTAAATTCAGTCAGGGTATACCTTCACAGTGCCGTGCCTTGGTCCTTGTGTTCTCCAGAGCATTGTGCAAACAACTCTAATATAAGAGCTGCATGTTCCAATTAAAGTAGTCCACAGGCTGGGCTGATACATGCTTGGACCACCAACAAGTCTTAAAGGCTTGGGCCTGTGATGACAGCAACACTTTGGTCAGCTTGAAGTGCAAGCAGAGCAAACGCGTGTAAGCCTGAAAGGTAGCATTTAGACTTTCTTATAGTTACAGCTATGTCAGCTTTCTAAGGTTCAGGTGCTTGCACTAGTTAAAAAAAAATCTCCTTAATTTGTTACTGTAACAACTCTCTTGCCTTTCTACTCAGCAGTAGCTTTGGCCCAGACTTTATTCTTGGTATTTCTTTTATTGCTTTCTATGCTGTCTTTCAAAGATGTTTTAACTTTCCACAGTGGAAAAACAAAGTAGCATCTTTCATTGCACAATCATGTCTCAGCCATAGGAGATGATTAGAGCATACAACAGCTCCCAGAGAAGAGCAAGGCCCAGGTTTTCACTGTATGGTGGGGATGATTGCCAAAAAAAAGACTAGAGAGCTGTGTTACTGACATAGCTTGCATACAAATCTAGAAGCTGAGAAGTACTTCTGGGAGCTACAATAAGTAGACATAGGATGTGTGGCACCTACCATGCCAAAAAGATGATATGGATAACGTCTAACGTCAACGTATTTAAAAGATAGCCAGTGAGGTACTTCTGCTTTGTCTTCTTAAGTTGCATTAGTTCCTGCTCAATGCAAAAAACAAAAAAAGTCCCTAGCTTTCAAGACAAAGCTCTTGAATGTGATCATGCTGTGGGCGATCCCTGAGGATGTAATAGAGTTCTCTGAGTTAGGAGGAGATGGGGAATCTGAGACAAATCACGCCCACACCAGACCTACTGTCTGTGTGATGTTCCTTTGAGGGTGAAAGAACACACAGAGGAAACATCTTCCAGCTTTGCTTCTTCATTAAACCTCCACCAAGGGCTGTTGTTCCCATAGCAAATAGAAGTACTCTTCAGGCTCTGGCTTTCAGCAGTGTTTTGCTTTCTGTGTTGGAGACAAAGAAGTACATTCTCCATTTAAAAACACACCTATGCCACAGGCTTTTAATGGTGTTTGAAGGATGGGATAAATTTAAAAATTGATTTCTAGCTCCTGATATGAAAAGACAGGCAGAAAATTTTCACAATAGATGAATGGATGGAACAGTATATCTGAAGGAGATAAGACAAGAAAGGCCACAATATAATTGTTTCCTTAAGGATGTGGATTTGGTCCTCAGCTACAGCACCTACAGATTTCACTGAGAATTTGCTTTGAAATAAGGAAGCCTAAATCTATTTGGTTTTTCCCTGTTCCCTTTTCACTTAAAGAGTAGCTGACAGGTGGAGACTATGCCAAGAGAACACAGTCCCTGCACTAAACATTAATGGAGACAAATGCCAAGTGTAGATGTCAACTGCAATTTTTCATTCCCTGCTGATAGCAGAAGGTTCCACAGACCAAAGACAGAATATTAGCTAGAAAACACACTCATGGTTCGTCCAGTCCTCCTGTGACTTTTTAAAAAGCTTTTAGTTTTCAAAAAGTGATTTCTCTCTGGTACTTCCATTACTCCATATAGTACTGTCAAAGTTGATCATTAAAACTGAAGACACTATAAAAGAAGGCACAATTTTATTGTAAAGGTCGTTGTTCTGTAGTCTGAGCCATTGTAAGCTCCAGGATGCAAAATAACATTGTGCACTCACAGATACTGTGTAGTGTTAGACATTGTCACAAACAGCAGTGTATTTCCCAGTTTGTTTTGATTTAGGAATTACAGTGAAATCATCTTCTGCTAGAGGCATTTTTTTCTACAAAACAGACATGAGCAGAGACACAGCCAGAAGTGAGACTTCAATTCACACAGATGAGAGCGTAGAAAGCTTTCAGGTTTAGGCATGAAGGTGGGACCGGTGTTTCACTTTGCTGACTTCTTCAAGAGTGCTTTGCTGGAATGATTTTTTTCAGTTTAATTTATTTTTGTGAGTCAATATGATTCTGATTTTGTGGAGTGAAGGGGACCTTGAAGTCACAGACATACAAGTCAAATAAGGCATTCCATTAATATTCTCTACAACTCTGTAAATCTGACAAAGTTGCTGCAATGCTCTAGTTCTGTATGTTGACCAATCTCCTAGTGAGAGGAAGATGGAGCAATTTAAGACTGACAAAGTTCTCTGAGCAGTTGTCTTTAGCCATTATACATCTTTCTTCATGAAAGCCTCAGTTATGGTTTCCCTCAGTTGTAGGTTTGTCTGTCTGAAACCCACTGACTGTCATTCTAAAAAGGCTGATTAACGCAGTATCTGTTCTAAATTGACAACCAGTAATGGAAGGCATGTGCTCATTAAATGAGTATTGTTTGCTGGGAGAATGTCTGTCCATTTTGTAGTTGATAATAAAATGCAATGTTCCATGGCCTGAGACATTTTGCAGCAAAATGTTCTTGCTGAGAGGCTGTGAGAACAAGGGAGCTGTGGAAGATACTATGCCCTTAATGAGTTTAATAGAGGCCATCATATTTAGAGGTAGCACCTGATCTGTCAAAAGTTCTGTTAGTCTTTCTAAAAGGGGTAGACGTTCAGTAATTATTTCCTGGAAATAAGAGGGCTAGATAATTTCATTAGTGAGTTAGTCTATACATCTGAATCTAAGTGGAAACCCAAGAGACTCCAAGGACCTAGACACAAAGACTAATGTAATTGACTTAGAACGTCCTGCATCCGCTGGTTCTCATAAGCACACAGGAAAATAATGACTTCCTGAACATTTGAACCAAAACGCAGTATGAACAGATTGGCTAATACAGAAGGGGACGTTTTTGTTTGATTTTAACATGAACAGATAAATAGAACATCTCCCTTTTTATTTCAAAGGCATTTTTTTTTCAATATTTTAAATGATGCTCTCTATTCTAGATCTTGTAAAGAAACTATTTGCATCCATCTGGGCTTGACCTGAGTTAAGGGTGACTTCCTGGGTACTTGCTTGCAAGACACTTCTCATAGCATTGTGATGACCCTTTAAATATGTGAATACGTGAACACTAGCAAACAAATAGTTTCTTGAGGGCCTCCAAGAGGTTACAAGCTCTGCCTCCCCTGAATTTGTGCTCTTGCACAGATGTTACCATGTTCTTGTTGAGAGCAAAGGGAAAAACAAATAGCGAGTGTTCTAGTAGAGCTCTACAAAAATCATTATTAACAGATCATGTGAAAATACTGTGAAGAAGCAATGTCAGGGAAATGATGTTGATGCTTCATCCAGCTTTGTTTTCAGTAAATTCAGTGGGCCTGCAACCTAACACATTAACTCTTTGAGCTCTACTATTGAAAACTTTGATCAGGCAAGGAATACTATAGCTGTGGATGCTATAGGCAACTTTAAGATAAAAATAACATAAGTTTGGCAGAAAATTAGTCACAGATGTGTACCAAATATAATAGAAATGACACAAGTGTTGTCAGTAAATAACATTATCTCACCTTCTGAGAATAAATTACACCCACATGCTTAGCTGTTTTTAGAGTCCGCAGTTGTTTAGAATAATCTGCTTACAAGCCTTGTTGAAGAAGTAAGCATGCATGAGGAGGGAGGAAAAGAGACAATTGTTCTCATGAGATATAATCATAGATCATGACTTCAAAGGAGTGAAAAAGGACTAGATCTCTTCAATATATTTGTCTTAATTTTGTAAAAATATTTATAAAACTGACTAAGCAATGAGGTGGGCCAGGTTTTTATGATGGAATTTTGCCCTTGATTAATACAATTTCAATTTGTTTTAAATTGTTGCTGTCTATGTTAAAAGATTAATTTAGCGCTGGCATTGATGTGGTAGATTCAGTTGACCAAATCAAACTCACACTAGAAATACATAGTTCCCTATGTATGTTTGGTGAACAAA
Source organism: Tapera naevia (assembly GCA_033556795.1). NCBI lineage: Eukaryota > Metazoa > Chordata > Aves > Cuculiformes > Neomorphidae > Tapera > Tapera naevia. The sequence continues at coordinate 16,945,732 of JAUMJJ010000088.1, read as the reverse complement.
TACAGATTAGTAACTCGTCTCAATAATAATAATTGCATCTTGTCTGCAGACAGTTCATTGTCTCCAAAGTATTTCAGATTTGAAATTGTCTGCTTTGTTCATCAGAATTCAATATAGTTACCACCCAAGAGTTACAGATACAGTCCATAAATGACAGGCCAATTAAGGAGGCAGTGTGAATTCCTAGACAAATAGGAGAACAAAAGGTGGACAGAATATATTACAAAGAAATTAATTTTTCAAACAGAAAATCAGAATTAGGAACAAAGAGGTAGGAAAATGCAGAAAAATAGAGCTATACTGTCCCCATTAAATACTTACCTTTTACTGAAAACCTGTCAAATTTAGAAAAAAAAATGAAAAGAAATTTGAAGCCAGGAGAAAATGCATTAAGTCAGTGGCAGCATGTAGAAGTTAAACATCATCTGGTTTTGTGCAGGGAGAGAGGATTTATTACGTTTCTATGGTGGAAGTATAAGAAAATTGGGCTGTGAATAACCTACTGAACAGCTTGGAAGAAACAGCACAGATGGATCTAGAGACCACTTGGTAACAGCTTCGGAAAAAGGTTGGACACTGGTTGTAGAAATCGACCATTGCCCTCCCATCACAGAGGTATGCGTTATTTCTCCTACTTTTTTTTCATTACTGGTACAAAAGGGGCATAATAATTAACTTACTGGGTTAAAACTGGTTCAAAGAAAGGGATTATACAGACTCGTGCAATTTGAGATTAGTGAAATATTTCTGGCAAATAAAACCTTCCAATATATGGAGCTTTCAGCAGACCAAAGCATTGCATGAATTTAACTAAATGTGAAAGGATATTTTCCAAGCAGTGTAAATGGAGGGATAATTTTTTTATTAGTTAAAAATAATTGTTTTCAGTGAAGTGCTACAGTTGATAATTTTGTGTTAGAAATAATATTTTTAGATTTTGTTACTGAGATCATATAATATTTTTGGAAAACAAGATAAACAACATAAACTTTAGAATGTTAATACAGAGTGAAACACTTCCTAGCCCAACAGTATGTTTAGACCTGTTTAATATTTCAGGCTCACCTTTTTTTTGCACTTCCAACCCAAATTTAGTTGTGAAATATTGTGATTTATAAAACCTGAAACAAAATGAGCTGGAATGATCTTCAGAGTAATAGCCCTGTGTAACTCAAAGTCTGAGCAAGGAAAGGCAGACTGCAGAGTTTCGACAGCCCCTGGAAAAGCCCTGCAAACAGAAATACAGAAACTGCTTATGTACCTCTCCAGACCCAAGGTATAGGTAACCCTTGGCATATAGCAGTGCTTTCTGCACCTTCATCAGCTTGAGGAGCGTACCAGTGCCTTTAGACCTAGTGATGTTCTGCCATGGCCTTGAACAGCAAATGAGTATCTTACCTGCTACACACAGTGAGGACACTTGCCTTGCACGCCCAAAGTGTAAGTAGGGTAAAGTAAACAAAAAAAAAAGTTATTTCGACTTGTTTGTCCTGTAGCACCGGGAGTGGTCCAAAGATATAGATCAAGTTCAGTAGATTTGGTAGGAAAGCACAGACAGGGGCTGGACCACCTCAGAAATACAGGTTTGTCATTTTTCTCTTTTCATCTGTAAAATGGAAAGAAAACCACTTGAGTGTTATCAAGACACTCAAAAGCACTACAGTAAACATATAAGGCACCATAGCAAACACAGGCATTATAATAACCGTATAAATACCAAGATATGAGTCAATATAAAAGTATCAAATTGGTCAGAGTATACCTGTTCTGTTACATGAAAGAAAAGGAATCCTTTTAACATGAGCATAACTTATGTGTTGTTGAATTATTAACCCATAAGTGTGCCAAAATAATTATTTCAATTATTAACTTTCCATCCTTGCAAAATTGTATAAAATACTTTGATAAAATAATGTCATACTTTCAATCTAACCTATTAAAAAATAGGTTATAACAGTAGTTACATAGTAATGGAAGAAAAAATCAGATATGGTCACAAAAAGTCCAGAATAAAGGAACAAGAAATGCTGCATGTGTGACCTTCTTATCATAAGATCAGTTTCCCAAGGAACAGAACAGTAAAAACCTGATTGAAAGTGTTTGCAAATCTAGTGTGGAGGTATCTCTACCAGCCTCAGTGTTACTATCTATATACACCAATACCGTTCAATGAAACTATCACAGTCTCTAATTTAGGAACATAAACTGACTAAATAATCCTATTTCTGGCAAAAGGCACGCCATTTTACAGTAAATAAAATAAGAATAAAATAAAAAATTCCAAACTAATGCAACACCTTTGAGATGATTTAATTAAACTGGATCCAACGGGGATTAATTTATTCCTTGTCATCAGCTCAGGTAGGAGCTCTAAAGAAAGACAATATGTCAGACTTAATTGTGCTTTATTTAATGTGATAATGGCAACAGACTCTCTAGGGGTCACCAGAGTAGTAAAGTTAATTACTTCAGTCATCTCATTTCACCATTGCTTGGGGAAACACCTCTTTGGCTGTTGTCTCGGTATAACACCAATCCCACACCACAGTGACAGAACCATACTGAAATATCTACCTTCAGGGTTTTATGCATCACTCTGAAACACTCATTGACTTCTGTTAGGGAGATGATGATGATTTAAGGTGAGCACATCTTCTTGAATAATAGTACAGGCCAAGGAATTTTCTATGGAGAGGAAAAAAAAATGAGGGTATTGTCATCTCACCTTCCTAACAGTTTACTCCTGAAGGAGTGCTGGTAAGGAAAGGGCATTCAGATCTTCCATTAACTGTTACTGAACCAGCTTTAGGTCATTCACCTGATGTCACAGGCATAGGCTGCCTTAGCTCAGTTTCTCCCACAGTTTATTGCATGAAAAGGCCAGTGAAGGTGCAATGACAACAGAGCTGCCACCGTAGTAATGGGCCTTCTGGAAGGGAGAAGAGCCCAGGACTCACCTCAGCCACAACAGCATCCCATTTCTTGGTATTTATCCAGGCTTAAGGAGTCAAGATTAGTGGGAGGCAAAGGAAACAGGTGCAGGGTGAGCAGGGAGCCTAGCTGAGCGAGGAAATACCAGCTCGGTTGCACATAACTGCAACTACAAGATGATTTCAGGAAGTTGAGAAATCCTTATTCTTATCAAAATTTTAGTTCTAGAGCTGGGAGAGCATGCCAGGACATTTCATATCTGGCTCAGTGGTGTGTGCTTCTAGGACTTCCCCGCCCACTTGTGATGTATGGTGACACTGTATTAGATCGACTCACATTAAGAGGAACACAAGGAAATTTCAGAGACGAGTCAGTAAAAACTAAGTATAGATGTCAGGATTTGAACACATCAGCAGTAGCACTTGGGTACAGCTATCTTGCAGATTAAAGGGAGATGTCAATAGATCTAGCAAGAGTAAATCCCATTTAACAAAATACATCACACTATCTGCTGTAGGACAGACAAAAGTAAACATACATTGGGCCTAAAAGATTTTTTCCAATCTCAAAAGTTCATCTTGTGGGACTCATCTTAGCACCCTAAAAGGACTAGAACTCTTGAATGAAATATTTCTGAGATTTGACTCTGTGATAGAGTCTTGACACAAACATAATATCCCCATTTTATACAAAGAACACTTTTCACAACATACCACCTCTGATGTCTGAGTCGTGATCTTTAAAGAAGATCTACAAAATTCCTTCGAAAGACAAGCCTGAAGTTCAGGCTGGTTTAGTTACTCTGCTGGTCACTAAAAAACAGGGATTCAATAGAGATATTGATTTCATGGCAAAATATAATTTCCTTTCCTTTCCACTAGCATTTACATGTTCCAGAGGCTATAAATTGTTTTTTATTTCTTTCCCTTTGAGAGACAACAGCCTTACCAACTTTCTCTACTCTACATATACTAACTACCTTTTCTTTCAGAGGTAGTTTACGTGGTACATACCTGAGCAATTACTTTTATTTTGTGTTTATCTCTGAAGTCTGCTAATTCTGTTTCAGACCTGAGGAAGGCTAGTGTGCCTGAAAATTTGTCTACCTTTCCCAGTTATGCCAGCTGATTACATAAAAGATGATATCACAGTGTGCACATCTGTTTTTACCTCTTGTCTTTAGAATACTGTTGCTAAAAAAATGCAGCCAGAGCTACTTTATAAATATTTCAGAAGCTGGCAGGTTAACAGAACACATCAAGTAAATCACAGCAAGTTATATATAAAATATGTGACTATTCAACTAAACAGCAAAATGGATCAACATGTAGTGGTGAGATGAGGCCAGAAGGAAGAGTACTCACCAGGAACTATGTCTAAACATATCCCTTCCTCCCAGCCCTCCAATAAAATGCACCAGAAGATCCTGGTAAAAATTTGCTGTCTCTGGGAAACCTCATATTAAAATTAAAAAGTGACAACACTGTCATTCTAGATAGCAGAGCACTGCCCCACAGATGGCACTTATAACAAAAGGAGAGCTGTGTTTTAAACATAGTGAGGAAATAGTGTGCCCTGTTGCTGCTCCACCTTGCTGATTCAGACTCTGTGCTACACCAGCCAATGTCTTGTGATTACCTTGGAAGCCTTGGTGCAACTTAAAAATCTTTCAAGGTTAGGAAAATTTGATCTAAACTGAAAAACCTATATGAGAGGAAGAGCTCCTTCTTGCTCCCCCTTGGCTGGACTTAGCAAAAAAGCTGAAGCCTATCTCAAATATTCTAAGCCAGTGCTAGCTGAGGGCAAGGTGCCAAAAATATGTGGACCACAAACTGAGAATACAACCCCTTCTCAATGCCAAAGACAGTTATGATGTGAAAGATCTCTGTTCCTGGGTACTTTGCCAGTAGGACCAGCATGTTAGGCTACATGTTACTCTTGTTATTGACCTAACAGGAAAAAAATTGATAAAAACAGATGAGATATGAAAAATAAATTCAGAATTCTAGTAGCGCTGCAAAACTAATTAGCTTGTAAGATCTGCACATTGTTTTTCAGAACATTGGTTCTTGTTTTTCTTCTTAGAAATTTTTTAGTTCATCAGTAATAAAAAAAAATTCCATATCATTTTATTAAGAGCATTAACAACTCCACTATAGCCCTCAAGAATTTTTTTTATATTTTTGATCTTAAAAAAGAGTCAAAATTTATAAACAGAATACAAACAGAAAATAAGAGACTAATATATAATAATTCCATAAATTACTTTGTAGCAGAGAGTATCTTCATACATAAGGCAGTTCCAATTTACCACATGAAAAATAATGCAAATATCTCATAAGACATTGTGACATTGTTGTGGTAAAACAAAGGCTTGATCCAACCTTGATAATGTTCCCAGAATCCAAAGAATTAGAGCTACCAGTGTGACACACTTCCCTATTTAAATTTGTTAGATGCTCTAAACCCATCCTGTGTTCTAAGTATTATTTTTACTGTGTCCTTCAAGAAAAAACAAAAATTCTTCAGGGGTTATTCATAGAAAGTGAACACTAGGAAAAAAAACAACACCCCCCCCAGATATTGTATGCAAAGTGACTATTTTTTTCATGTTATTACTATGTTTTTCATTATTATTTTATGTACCCCTAAAGAGGGTCAGTTCAAGGACTAACCACTAGATTTGCTGACCATCCTATCAGAGAACAATTTAAGAGAACAAGAAAATTGAAGAGAAGATCGCATTCATCAGAATCAATCTGTTAGTGCTCTGAAAAGGTGCCATTTACAATCAAAAAAATAAATAGAGTTTTGCTAATCCATGACTTTAAATCTATATCACAGAACACCATGGCTTCATGAATTACACAAGAAAAAACCCCAAAAATATTAATTTTCCCCCCATTACTCATGATGCAAATAAAAAGCCAGGCACTTCATTAATATGAGTGCAAAGTTTATTTGCAATGAAAGAAAGACTCATCTCTACTGTTGCCTCAATATTACAGTCGGTGACCGAGAGGCTGGTTTTGATGACACCCACCTGTGTGACTTGAGAGCACTTCAATCCAAAGCAAAACAATGTTTGGGAATTTAGGAGTTAACTGTGAAGGTTAGAATTTGTCCTTGAAAAAATTAAATATGTTAAATTTAGTTTTAAAGCTCATCAAGGAATTTTATCAAAGGATTTTTGGACCCTGAAAAGATCTATGATTGGAGGAAGATCTGGGAAATCACATGGAATTACAGCTTATTTAAACATAGAGGTACAATCAGATGTGATTGTAAATCTGCACACCAGCACATGCCTAGTTCCCTGTGTCAGGACATCCACTCAGAATTCTGAAGTTTGTAACTTATTTGTTGTCTGTCATATATTTTACCTCACTGATCATCATTCATTACATGAAGGAAGCAACCTGAAGGTAACAATCTCTTTCCTTAGCATATTAGATGTCTGCTGAAAAAAAAAAAACCTTGTCTGTCCATCCATTAGCAGTGTAGGAGTGAGATGCTTAATTGATTTGAATTTTCTTTCACACTGTTAAAAAACAGAAAATAACCCTGCTGACATCAACAAACTATTCAACTTCAAAGACTTGAATGACAGGCATTAGTGCAGCTGTCATCTTTCTTATGCATGATGACCTAAAATGAACCCAAATTTTAAAGAAAAGCAAGAGTAAAAATCACAGGGTGACACAGATAGGAGTTGGTCACACCTATGCAAACCAAGATGCGCAATTTTGGCACGACTCCACCAAAGAAGTTGGATAATTGAGAGTACAGGCCTAATGCCTGTAAACTGAATGTAACACCCTTACTTTTTGCTGACAGCTCTAAGAAAAGAAATACGCCCTCAGTAATGAGTGGATGAAGCTGAGCTGAATGCATTGCATTACTCTACTTTCTCACAAGAAAACTGTCTCCTCCTGCACCTCCTGCCTTGGTGGGTGACCACAGAGCACATGTGCAGAGGAGAGGAACAGCTCTGAGAAGTGCCTTTGCACCAGCGGCTCCAGTAAGCAGGGCTGAGCATATATGGTGACGAAACAGATTTAAAAGTCCAGCATTTTGTTTTCTCCTTTGCTGATATTCACTGTGTCCTTAGCGCAAACGGAGAGCAGGATCCTGTGCCAAACTAAGATTGAGGATTAAAGCTTTACACTGAAAGAGGGAAGAATTCTATTAAATATAAGGAAGAAATTTTTTGCTACGACAGCGGTAAGGCACAGGAAGAGGTTGACCAGTGTAAGCTCCATCCTTGGAACTGATCAAGGCCATGTTGGATGGGGCTTTGAACAGCCTAGTCTAGTGGGAGGTGTCCCTGCCCATGGCATGGGAGTTTGATCTGGACAGTCTTTATCAATAATCCAGATGAGGGGACTGAGTGCTCCATCAGTAACTCAAAACTGGGTGGGAGTATTGATCTGTTTGAGGGTAGGAAGTCTCTGCAGAAGGATCTGGACAGGCTGCATCGCTGGGCCAAGGTCAATTGCATGAGATTTAGCAAAGACAAATGCCAGCTCCTGCACATTGGTCACAACCACCCCAAGCAATGCTACAGATTTGTGGAATAGTAGCTGTAAGGCTGCCTGATGGAAAAGGACATTGGGGTACTGTTGATAGTGAGCTGAATATGAGACAGCAATGTGCCCAGGTGGCCAAGGAGGCCAAGAGCATCCTCACTTGTATCAAAAGTGGTGTGGCAGCAGGAGTAGGGAAGTGATCGTGCCCCTGTACTTGGCACTGCTGAGACTGCACGCCAAATACTGTATTCAGTTTTGAGCCCCTCACTACACGAAGGACATTGCATTGCTGGAGATTGTTGAGAAGAGAGCACCAAAGCTGGTGAAGGGTCTGGAGCACATGTCTGATGAGGAGCAGCTGACAGAACTGGGATTGTTCAGCCTGGAGAAGAGGAGGCTGAAGGGAGACCTTATCGCTCTCTAGAACTACCTGAAAGGAGGTTGTAGTGAGATGGTTGCTGAACTCTTCTCTCAAGTAACAAGTGATAGGATGAGAGGAATTAGCCTCCAGTTGTGTCAGGGGAGGTTTAGATTGAATATTAGAAAAAATGTTTTTATCAAAAGAGTGATCAAACTTTGGAACAAACTGCCTGGGAAAGTGGTGGAGTCTACATCCCTGGAGGCGTTCAAAAAACATGTAGATGTGGCACTTTGAGACATGTTTTAGTAAGCATGATGGTGCTGGGCTGATGGTTGGAATTGATGGTCTGTTCCAGCCTTAATGATTCTATGATCTTTGAGGTCTCTTCCAACCCAAACCATTCCATGATTCTCTGATTTTATGAAAGTAATTGCACAGAGACACAACTGGGTTTTAATGTCAAACTGTCACCACTAACACACCCTCACCCACCAATTTTACTGTCCTAAAGGGAAGAGATTCAGTTAACACTATCGTTTTCACAAAACACTTCCTAATGTCACTCATCTTCAATAAAAGAACAATACTCTTCCAGAACAGGGAGCAATACAAATCCTAAACCAGTCCAAGTCTTATCTACTACTGAGGCTACTATGATAGGATCTTAGACTACATCTGTAAAAGCACTAGGTCCTCAAAGTTAGCTTCTTCTAATCTCTTTGGCCTTCCTTTTCTCCCCAGTCTCTGTCAGTTTGCCCAGTGATGAAGCTTCCAACATCAGGAATCTACATGGCTTTTTTTCCACAGTCACAGTCAGATATTGATATTTTAAATGCAGGTATACAGGCTAGGACTTTACTTCTAAGAGATTCTTCCTGAGCCGGACTTGTCAGTCAGTAGCTGCTGTAAAAGAACTGGGTTCTGTTCTTCCACAGAGGGAGCCAGGCACCAAGAAAAAAGACAAAATGCTTCAATTTGCACACGGAAGTCCCAAGGTAAACCCAGATAGGAGCTCTGATCTACAGCAACTGAAGAGATGGACAATAGCACCGTGAGTGGGAAAAATAAAACAGTAGAACAAAAAAGTTATAATAAATACTAAGAATAACTTTTTAGAAGCTTCTTTTTTCTTTTTTCCCTTGGGTCAATGAACGGAGCTCTTCTTTATTAAGTGAATTTTGTACCATTACCAACCTTCTTGTATTTAGGTCTGCATGTTTTGCATCCAAAATTAATCCAAAGGGTAGTGTTTGTGATCCAGGAGCAGAAGTTATCATATATAAATCATTAGCTGTTCTCAGAGGTAGACAACCTAGCACTGTTTCAAACCTATTTATTTCCTCAAGAGCTTTTCCAGAAGAGCTTTTCTGGGAGAGCAATCAAGGGTTATTTATACTGTGCCTTTAGTTCAACCTTATCTTTGACCCTCCAAACTGTGTAAAAATCTTGAACAGATACTAACACTCTTCCCTTCAAAAAAGAATATTATTTCATTTACCTGGCATTATGCATGGCAAAACAATCTTGTGTATACCTTGACACCACAGAAGGCTGTGAGGATCTGGCTGCAATGAGAAGAAGGAAATAAGAATTTGTGCCCACAATTACCACGGCTTATAATCATTTATATCACACAAATCCAGAGAGGTGATAATGGGGTTGGTCTGGTTTGGGCTCTGTGAAGGTGAGAGCCCAGTCTAGGCCCAGAAGCAATTATTTGACTTAATTCAAAAAAGGAAAAGTTGAAGGTATAGCGGCACCTGTCTAGCCCCATAAAATATATGTCAGACCCACAACATTACATATGCAGTAACCTTAAGGACAAAGGCACAAATTTTTGTGATATATGTATGCATTCATATATATATATACAGATACACATATATGTATTTTATTTCATACATTCACATATTAATATACAGAAGTATATGTATCTATAGGCTTGAGGCTAGGCAATAAGCAAAGAGGGATAGGTTCAGACTGGATATTAGGAAGGATTTCTTTACTGAAAGGGTGGTCAGGCGCTGGCACAGCTGCCTCACTGGAGGCATTTAAAAACAGGTAGATGAGTTTTTGAGGGACATGGTTTAGCGGAGGATGGGTGCGATTGGACTTGATGATCTCAAAGGTCTTTTCCAAACTGAAGATTCTATGATTCTATGGCCATGTTCACATGAGAAAAAAATATGATTAGAATTAACTAAAAGTGCTGGAATTATGGGAAGCTTAAATGAATGGCTCACACCTGCTACAGAATGAGAGGGAAGGGTCTTGGTCTTCTACTTGTTATGGCATCTTCACTACTTTTAACTCCTTGCCACAACAAAGAGGTTATTTTTTGCAGTTGCCATGCTCTGTTGTGCACCAGAGAATAAGCTATGCAACTTTTGGCATACCGTGCTATGAGCCTCCCCCTGGTTTTTGAAACATGTCAGGGAAACACATTGCAGCTCTAGGATGCCTAAATTCATCTGGGACTGCTAACACCCTGATGGGTTTCTCTGCAACTCTGGTTTATTTGAGCCTATTGTTTAGAAGAAAATAGGAGGCCCTTATACCTGTTAGGCTTCATTCAGAAATGCTTAAAAATACAAAGCAAGTTAATCTCTGCAAAAGAAAGGGGTTAGGCTGTAAAGAGCTACACACAGAAAACTCACAAAGAAGTACTAAGTACCAGGCTGCTCTTAACTTCTGCCTGCTACCAAGGCTTAGAGATCTGTGATATCCTGAATGCATCTGGGACTGGTTCCACAGAAGCTTCTAGGAGATACAGATCTCCATATAAGACCGAGGTCAGGCTAAATGGACATTTTCTCCAGTTACATCTGAATACATCCAGAATATCAACACATATAAATTGATTTTCAAGCACATTTCCCTTACTTTTTTAGGTTATTTAATTTTAGGGGAATATAATACGAATTGTGATGAGCCGTATCTGTTAATATGGAGGGAGTCTTGATATACTGATTTCTCATGCTACAGTGGCGAGAGAACTGAGCTGGAATTTGCCTGACTTTCCATGTCCCAGGCACTACGACTTTTCTTGTTGCATTTTTTCATAGCCTGGTTACAATTTATGAATATGTCAGATAAACCATTATCAAGACGGTGCTTTTCCACAGAGACTACATATATAAAAAAGCAAACAAGATGTATTACCAAGTTGGCACATACTATTCCCATTTCCAATGAAAATTTTTAAGATGAGGCACACCATGCTTTAGCATTTATACGCCTAATTTGAGTAAGAATAATACATTTAAAATGTTTGAGAATTAAAGTTGCAACTTATTAAAGTAAAATTAAGAGATGGGTGATCTTTACCCCAGATGAGAAAATCTCACTGGAAAACTAAACAAACTATTCCTTAAACTTTCAAATGCAATATGCAGAACGAAAAAATCATGGCTGATTTCAAGTTGAAGGACTTTTGCTGCATGCCTCAAAAAATAGAAATTAATTTTTGAGTTTGATAAAAAGAAAAAAAAAAGGAACTGATGAATTTCTTATTAAAATAATCTCTTTATTTCAATGTAACTGAATTCCACCTCAATGGACAACAAAGAAGTAAAGATTAAATAAGTTTGTTTTCATCCATGAAAGAAGAATCAGTCACCATACATTCACACCGTGTACCTAGAACACGGTATCAATCCTAGGTACACACCGTGTACCTAGAACAGAATCAATCCTAGCATATATCTTAAGGAAAAGTGTAAAAAGTAACTTTTTCCTACACTTAGAATGGTTGCTAGCAGAACTACTCAAAAAATGCAATGGCTATAAGCTTGGAATTACTCATACAGTACCTCCAAAATCTACCATTTTTATATGAGAGGAAAAAAAAATATTGCCAGCAAAAAAAAAAAAAGCTGAAAAGAAGACCTAGTTACAAGAGTATAGAGAAAATGAATGTTTAAAGAAAAAAAAAAAATTGAAGTAGTTAAGAGTTTTTAACAACTTGTACAACAATTTAAAAACTCATTGAAATCTCAACAGGTAAAATTATTAAGGACAATAAGATGGAATTTTTAACAAGAACAAGAAGTACCCGACCAAGGATTAAATACATTTCAAGATACTGACAGAAATCATAAATAACACCAGAGAAAAGTTAAAATGTTCAGTAGATATTTACATTTTATAATGAAAATGCATTTATTCTACATACTTGAAACATTGCAAAAAAGTTCTAGAAGGTCACATCCATCAAGATTAGGCATGAGTATAAATAATCAACAAGTGTGGTCAACTTATCCACACCCCCACGAAGCCTAAAATTGCTTAGCTGAAGGGTACTCCAATTCATTAACATCTATAAATTATTTTTATTACAATAAAAATTAATTTTATTATAAGAAATCATGGAAAACTGGAGCAATTCCAACATATGGGAGTATTGTCAAGATGAACAAAATCCTGGGACTGGAAAAGAAAACTCTGAAACTCATATCATCACAATTTATTGAAGATCAATGCAAAAAAAATGTTGATCACTCTATAAAAATAATCTGGAAGTAGACAGATTTTTATTTCCTAGCAATTTGTATCAGGAACATAAACATTGGAATAGTTAACTATAGGCTGAAGGACACTCTCAGCATGAACTTCTCTAGAAAGCATTTGCTTCTAAACCATGTTCCTTACTGCTGTTTTGTATGCTGGGAGTCTTTGCAGTCAAATCCTCCAGCTAGGTGATGGGTCCCTCTGACCTTAGTTTTTGTGGAAAGGACCCCTGGTGTCTTCAGAAGCTTTTGATGCCGTTATGCCAATGGGTACAAGTATGCAGTCAACATGCAAATAAACAATCACCACAGTCACGGGGACGCTGAAAGCAGGATTTAGCCCATGGAGATTAAATGAGTGTTTGCAAATTCTTGTGATATCTCTCAGAATGAATGGAAAATCCAAAAATTAATTAATAGCACAGCTTCACAGCTGAGACCTTGAACAGACCATTTTATCTGGAGGTAATGTTTATGAGAAGTTACACTCTCCCCACTTTGGCAAAAAGCTATAAATTTGAAATTAATACTTGTGCTGCTATTAATCTTTGAATCAGGTGGATTATAGTCATTTAATGGAGAAAGCCTTATAAAAGCAGATGCATGAGGATGAAATGAGAAAAGTGGCAAGATATGTTTTTAAAGGCTTGTTACAAAACCGCTCCCATTCTGGTCATGAATAAACACTGGAGGGTCCACCAAATGAAGTCTCCCAGTCAGCTGCAGCAGTAGCTAAACTTGTTCCTGCCCCACCCTTCAGAACGTGAATTTGTTTTGGTTAATTTTTTGAGGTAATGTAAATGACCTTTTTGCTTGTGATCGGAATATTTCATTCATTCCACCCGCTCTTTAGAGAGCATGACAGGATTTAGAGAACAGTTTAAATGTGGCTATAGCCTTATCTCTTCAAAGAAAGCTTGTCTCTTTGTGTTAATGCTATAAATGAGTTGACTGGGCTATAAACATTTCTCGCGCCTATGGTAAATTTTATAACAGAGTAGGTAAAGGCTAAGATACGCCCTTACAGAGGATTCAATTAAGTCATCCTTCCCAATTCTTCTAGGAAAAGAATATAACACTTCATCAAACCAATTTTCCACACTTTCACATAAAGTGTTTTTTCTACCTGTTACGAAAATCTTGTCAGCTGAAACAATGCATTCTGCTTTTCCATACTAATTCCTTAATGTACATTTGTAGACAGTTAATAGATATTAGGCTGCACCATGCAATTTAGAACTTTAAAAGGACAACTACACAGTGCAAATATAAGAGTGAGGCTGTTTTATTTCTCCTCTCATTTGTTAAAATATAATAGAAGGTTATTACGAAGGTTGATGGAAATGATCCCCAACTTAATAGTTATAAGCAAATCATTACACACTGATGCATAAAATACAAGGCGTATCAAGTCAGAAGGTTTGCACAGATTTTGCAGGGCCAGAGTAAATCATGTTAGGTGTGGAGAAGTAATTGATTATTTTCACTGAATGACCTTTTCATAAGACTCAGCTTTCACTTAATACAGCCACAAAATGACCAGAATTTTTAAAATTACTATCCTGACTGGACTCCCTTAGCCAAAGTAGCAGATAGAAGACAAGGGGAAGGGCAAAACCAAGTTAGAAACAAGAGAAAGATGGTCAGTAAATCATAAATCAGATTGCTGGGGAAAACTATGCAAACACCGTTAGTTTTTACTATAATATATGCTCCTGACAACTGCAAGTAGAGCAGCCCAGCAGGAGGGGACATAAAGAGGGAAATAGCTGGTGCAAAGGACTCAAAATTAAGATTACACATGTTTTGATGATATTTAATTTGCTTAAATTTGCTTCTTTGGACTAACCACTCACTAGCTGATGGAGTGCATCTTCAAGTTAAGTTTCAGCTGACAGGAGTGAACTCCTGTCATGAGTTATCACACTGCTAGGTAATGGGAAGCAAAGCCTAGTAGGCAGGAATAACAAAGTCACTCACCTTAAAGTGAACTCCTGATCCAAACCAAAATATTAATGTAGATGTTCCCAGTGTTTCAATATACAGAGACACAATGTAAAGTGGAGTAGAACAATGATAATGCTGCACTTGGGTCGTCCCTGTGCTACATTACCTTGATTTCTGCAATGATGGTGATAGTTGTATCTGTCCTGCATGCTTTATCTTTGCTTCCACTTTGCTGGCGTGTGGGTTATATCACTGCATGGCCTTTCTCTTTCAGGAGATGGGTGGAAAGGGTGCTCAACGTTCATCAAATTCTTCTCACTTTTACCTTCTGCCTCTCTATCAAGCACCCATCAGTAAAGCAGGCTGGCTTTGTGCTATACAGCGCGGATGCTGCTCGGGAGAGCCAACTGAGCCCTTGAAGGGAACCACTACCTCTGAGGAAGTCCCATACTTGAAGGAAAATAATCCAGATTCCTCTTTCTGCAAAAGTAAGCAGACAGATCTCTCCTTTCACCTACAACCTCCTGGGCTGCACAGACCCCAGCCAGCCCAGCAGAACACCTACTAGAAGGGCGTGATATCAACCTGTGGTCTTGCTGCCTGGGAGAGAGGCAGTAATGTCACTATCATAGAAGATCGCAGTAGCACTCTCCATTACTAGTGGACAGTCAGACTTCTTCAGACAAGAATTAGACAACTCATGAGAATGAAACGAAAGGAGCTAGTTTCCATTGAGCAAAGTGACTTTCTTACTTAGAAGAATATTTTTTTACGTGGGTTGATATGGAGCAAGCACTATTTTTATCTATGCCAAGCCATGTGTTACAAACCACCTAATGTAGCTAATATAGCTGGTTTCCATAGTGCACTTTTCTGTAGAGCGTTTAAGTAAGAGCTAGTCACAAGAAACAGGGAAGTAAAATTTAATGCAGAATCATTCAAAACTTTCTCTCATTTCTCCTTCATGCACATACCTTCATCTGAGGAGGGATTGAGAGTCAGGCATAAAAGCCATGTCATTAGAGATGAGTGCCTTTTTACTCCCTTTTTCTTCTCTCAGCTTTCCTCTTGCTTGTAACATACCACAGCCACAAATAGGGACTGCTATTCATGAGACTTGACACACTGCCACACAAGCCTTACCTGGCCTGTATTGGTCCTCCTGGAATAATATCCCCTGGGTTTACACGCTGATAAACCGACCTCCGCCACCTTTTAAAGACTTTGTGAATCTGGAGTAACTGAGATGTCTGCCCTCTTTTTAGTTATATCATCCTTTTTTTTGAAACAGAGGCCGTCAAGGAACAGCACTGTGTCAGGGTGGGCAGTGCTCTGGGTTTCTAAATGATAGCCCATGCAGAGGAAAAAATAAAGGAGATGTACAATGAAAATACACATCAAAAATACACATCCTACATACCAGTATTATACCTCCTGATTCTGGTCACACTGGTGACAATGTTTTCTGTCAGCAATACATCCTGTAAATAGCTACAGGCATTGAAATATGTGGATCAAATTTCCTTGTGAGCAAAATATAACCAGCTGTTCAGTTAAAGAATCACCTGGTTGAAAGAAACAGCTTTATTCAGATACCCAAAGTAAGCAGACTCATGCTGAATATTGTAACTAATGTTTGTTTTTTCATAATTTAAAAGGTAAAACCTCACCAATTTACCGCTTAAATTCACAGTTCACTGAACTCCACACAGATACAAAAGCTGTATCTGATAGAATATACTACTGAATAAAATTAATGAAATTATTTCGCACTCTGCCTGGCACTGCTTCAGCTTTAAAATTTAATGTGAAATCTAACATATGAACTCTTTTTACACTAATTATATTGTCATATACTATGAAAAAAACTCTTTCTTAAGGCTTCTGAAGAGGATAATTTTCAGAATCAACTACAGTTCTCATAAAAGGCTCTGCAATAACTGAACTGGAGGATGAAAGTCCTTTTCCCACCTTCCCTTCAAAAAATCAGGTGCAGTGTAGGGGCATGAGAGCACCAGCTCCCTATTCACAGCTTTCACAATATTCTTTCCCAGGATCTCTGCCTATCAACTGGAGTACCACACCTAGACATGGGAAAATATCTGACTTCATCTCCATGCACGTTCCTGCAAAGGTTATAAATAGTGATGAGGACTATGTGACACAGACACCTGTGGGGTTAAGACCTCAGATTATCTCACAGGTTACTGAACAGCTACCTAAATTATCCCTTCTCTCTCCCATTCCTTTTTCTTCGTCCCTCCCTCCCTCAGAAATTTAAACAGAAGAGATGAGCTTAAGCCAGCAGTCTAGAAGAGATCTGAATCTTAATAGACAAGAAGCAGCACTGCTTTTCCTTAAGTAATGTCTACGATGACAAGATTTTTCTCTATGGTTGGGAAAGCATATGGAGAAAGCCACTGCACTGGTTAAGGGCTGAAAGGAAAGGATGCTCTGCAAACAGCATATTTACCGCATCACACTGATAATGTTGCCAAGGGCAAGGAAATGTTCAGTGAAATCAGTATCTATGACAGCTCATACCGTCCACGTGCTTGAAAGCTAAAAGACTCTCCCTTGCAAGAGGGTGTTTTGCAGCTGTATTCCACCCACCCTCCCTGTAGCTCTTAAAAGCCTCCAGGGATCTTCACGTAGCAACCTGTTTTCAGTGGCCCCTAAAATGTGTCACATTATTTACCCTATAGCATGCCTTTCGGGCTGGGGCTGGGAGCAATGTGTAAAGAGGCAATTAAGCAGTGTAAACTGGACAGAAGTCGACGTTGAATCACAAGTTCTTCAGGGCCACGGACCAATTTGATCTGTCTAATGAAATCTGCTGCAGAAAGCAGATTTAAATGGAGAGAGTCACACACAGATGGGGGACTGCAAGCAAAGCATTTCTCTAACTGGAGAGCATCTGGCCTACCATTAAGCTACACTTAAATAAATAACAAGCTAAACAAAACTTTTAAGCAGTGCAATTTTTAAGAACTATATTTTGAAAGGACCTCAAATGTGATAGTTAAAGACAAGCCACAGGATATTTACCTACTGGATATTTGAAGCTGTCAAGAAACAGATGCTTAAATCATAGCTAGAATCAGTGGAAAACAAAGAACAAAAAACAACAATGAAAAATCAAGCACAGAGACTCTTCACGTCAAAATGATGAATGTAATGGAGAACTAGGCCTACTAATATAAAGACAGGAAAAATAATTAATATTTTGCAGACTACAGTACTTAAAGGAGAGCAAGAAGACTAACTGAGCTTTATTTCATTATATTTTACCAGACTTTAAATTTTGCCCACCTTTAAGACCAGGTGCAACTCTGCTTATCCTCTACCAGATAATTTTGCCTTTGGGCAGAGAAGTTGGATAGTTACCCTACAATAACTAAGTCTGCAGTCCCGTAAGTCTTTTACATAGTAGAACTTATGTTTACACTACTTTTTATGAACAGAGAGGCAAGACAGTGTTTGTGCGGTTCTGGACTTCTTAGCAATTCTTCATCTCTCTCACATCCTGAGGAATGAGCCTTCATTTCTTTTCTCATTTGTTACAAAAATTATCACCTTTCTTTTATTTTTCTGGGATCTTCCACATTTATTTTCATTACTATGTGAAAAACAGCCAGAGAACGAGGTGGATTTTGATAATCGTCCATGCACTACTGAATTAGGAGTAGTCTGGCTCAGAGAATCATCAGTGCACTACATGTTGTCATAAATAAGCCTGATATCACTTCAATTCTCACTAATAAGACACTCTCCAGTGTACACTCTGATGAGAACAATTTGTAGCTAGATGTAGCTGTGGACTTGGAAAAGAGGTGCAGGTAATGTGTTTTGGAACATTGTCAAAGGAGTAAAAGAATATTTCCCCACCACTTATTTTAAACAACACAATTCTTAAAGCAATCTTTTGGACAGAGAGTATCTTTGGCTGTAGCCCGCACTTGGAAGACTGTTGTATTTCACCCCTATTAAGCAAACTAGCTGACAATTGGATTAAGACTATCACTCCAACGTACAGTTGCTCTTAATTTGGATGTCTCGTCATTGCCCTTGTGGTTTTGTATTCATTTCCTTAGTAGTTAATAACAGATGAATAAATATAATAACAAAAAATACCTACTTATTATTTAATTTGAGCTTGTCTCATTTAAGTTCCAGCTATTAGTTCTTGTTGTGTTTTTCTCTGCTAAATTAAGGAGCTCTTTTGTATCCATTTGTTCTTACCATGGAACGTTTATACACTAATCAAGTCACTTCTTAGTCTGCTCTAGTATAAAGAACAACTTGATCTGCAAGGGTCTCATTATATTGCTTTTTCTTTTCCCCTTGAGTAATTACTATTGCTTTCTTTCTCACACTCTACAATTTTGAATATCCTTTTAAAAAGTATGAAATTGAAATGATTTTCAGGTTCATATTGTTGTACTCACACAAAATTACCTTGCTACTTCTGTGTCTTCTTCTTTGCATGCATTTTTCTTTCTGCATGTCCAAGGTGCATGTTAACTATTCTGCCATCACAGAGATCCTTGCACTGAACAAATGCCCCCTCATCTCTTTTTCAGAGTCACATTGCCTCTTTCCACTTTTATTCCATTTATGTTTACAAACCATTCTGCGTTTGTAGACACATAATTTGGTTTCTTCTGATATAAAATGCATTTCACTTAAATGAACTCTGTTGTTCAACATTCCTGATCTCTCTGAAGGACGGCCTCTTCAGTCTTTGGCAGAGCACCTCTCCAATACAGTCGTAAATGCTAGAAGCAGGAATTTAGCATTCGCTACTGAATATGTAGTGAATTCAGGGTTGACCTTTGCATAGCCTCCCTCTAAGACTATTTTTCTTCACTATTACTCCTCACTGAATCATATTTTTTCAAAATTTGCTGATTATTAAGTATTTTACTTATATAACATGTTCTCTGTTGAAAAGAAGGAGGATGTTTTCTTCCCCCAAGGCAAAACTGGCCGAAGTAGTTTTATCTGTTTCTTTTTGTCTCCATCTATAATACTACATATGATGCAGTCTCTAGGGACCAACGAGGCATTTTCATCTAATAAAATCTCTCCTGTTGTGCTGAACTCGGACATGGCTGAAGCTCAGCTTAAGTCTTGCTTTACTTCCATGCAAGTGGATCTGACCAATTGCACTCAAGGCTCATCTGCCCCCTCTCAAGGCTCATCTGCCTCCAAGTGTAGGGACAAGACTCCATGGTCTGAGTGTTCTTCCTCAATCCTTTATCTCTGGTTTAAGCCAGGTTCCTATTTACTGTTCTTACCTCTATAAGGAAATTTGTATGGCTAAAGAGGAAAGAAGTGGAAGTGTATGAGAAGACCACAGGGCCATTCTGGCCATTAAGTACAGAATTATGCTCTGGCTTTCAAAGACTCTCTTACATCCTTCCAGGGATCTTGCCTATAGTCCTTTTTGAATACTTTAAGAGCTTTGAAATGTCCTTTCTAGACATCTCAATAATCCAAATTTTGAACATGAATTAGATCTGAGAGGGGAAAGAACTTCTCAGCCAATACCTTTAGGAAACCTGGCAGCAGCCTCTGTGAGTGTGCAGAGTATTAAGTAGTATTCTAGGTTACTAATGACTTAGAAAATACATTTTCATCCTTAGGCAATACAAGTACATCAGTCTGATACTTTCCAAACAGAAAAGAGAATTGTTCATTTAATACACCTTCTTTCTCTGCAAAATTATTTTTATTATTTTCCTCTCCTCAGGATTTAAATGTGCAATTACCAAAATTCCCAATAGATTTATATACATACATATAAAACAAATAAACTTTGTGTTCTCAGTCTTGGAAGATGTGAAATTCTGTGTTCCGTAACTCCAGATTAATAATAAGTGCTACTTATTTCCTTGCCCATATTTCTACACTCTGTTTTTCAATACCTAATTCCCACCTCTTTTATATTATCAAAGCAGGACAGTGTTTCCATCAAGGATGCTTATTTCTTGACAAAGGAATACTGCAATTTTTTTGACGATTCCTCTGAAATAAACCCTGTTTCTATTTATGCTTTCTTTCTGATCTTTTCCTTTGCATGATTGCTGTTCACAGTTTCCTTGTGGTGCTTGGAGGATTGCCTTGGTAGCATCAAATATTTATACTGCTAGTAAGATAATTTTTCCTTGCCCAGACTGAACATAATTAGATCCTGATCACTGCTCACTATTTAGTTTTAATCTAAAATTTATTAATTACTTGCCAGTTGTCACAAGAAGGTTCTTCATAAAATACGTTTAATGTCTCTTCACCTGTAGCTCAGGTTATGAACTCCCAGGTATTACTGACAATTATTATTAATTTCAGTGTTTCTCTAAATGGGAGAAATTAAGGTCAGGTGCAGAAACTACTTGTGGGCAAAGAGAACAAATTGGCTGCATCCCAACTGGAGATAGGTTTGCTGAGTGTGCTCGCCATACCCATTCCCATTTCTATAGAAAGAAAACCTGAGGACAGGACAGGACTGGACTGGACTTGACGCCTT
The DNA here is from genome assembly GCA_033556795.1 of Tapera naevia. Classification (NCBI taxonomy): domain Eukaryota; kingdom Metazoa; phylum Chordata; class Aves; order Cuculiformes; family Neomorphidae; genus Tapera; species Tapera naevia. Next base: position 16,924,927 of record JAUMJJ010000088.1, on the reverse strand, counting down.
TGCATATCTGAACATATTTCTCCCACAGTAGACTCCTAGGGAAGCTGGCAGCCCGTGGCCTAGATGGGAGCACTCTGTGCTGGGTTAGGAATTGGCTGGATGGCCGAGCCCAAAGAGTGATGGTGAATGGTGTTTCATCCAGTTGGCAGCCGGTCACCAGTGGTGTCCCCCAGGGATCGGTATTGGGTCCCGTCCTGTTTAATATCTTTATTGACGATTTGGATGAGGGGATTGAGTCCATCATCAGCAAATTTGCAGATGATACCAAGCTGGGAGGAAGGGTTGATCTGCTAGAGGGTAGGATGGCCCTACAGAGGGACCTGGACAGATTGGAGAGATGGGCTGATTCTAATGGGATGATGTTTAATAAGTCCAAATGTTGGGTACTTCATTTTGGACACAACAATCCCATGCAGAGCTACAGACTGGGGACAGAGTGGCTGGAGAGTAGTCAGGCAGAAAAGGACCTGGGAGTGCTGGTTGACAGGAAGCTCAACATGAGCCAGCAGTGTGCCCAGGTGACCAAGAAGGCCAATGGCATTCTGGCCTGCATCAGGAATAGTGTAGTAAGCAGGACCAGAGAAGTTATTGTCCCCCTGTACTCGGCACTGGTCAGGCCTCACCTTGAATACTGTGTCCAGTTCTGGGCCCCCCAATTTGGGAAGGATGTTAGGATACTGGAATGTGTTCAGAGGAGGGCAACGAAGATGGTGAAGGGGCTGGAGCACAAGCCCTATGAGGAGAGACTGAGGGAGTTGGGGCTGTTTAGTCTGGAGAAGAGGAGGCTCAGGGGAGACCTCATTGCTCTCTACAACTACCTAAAAGGAGGTTGTAGTCAGGCAGGGATTTGTCTCTTCTCTCAGGTGACCAGTGGCAGAACCAGAGGGCATGGACTTAAGCTTCGTCAGGGAAAGTTTAGACTTGATATGAGGAAAAAATTCTTCACTGAAAGGGTGATTGGCCATTGGAATGGGCTGCCCAGGGAGGTGGTGGAGTCACCGACCCTGGAGGTGTTTAAGGGGAGACTGGATGAGGCACTGAGTGCCATGGTTTAGATGATGGTTGGTGTTAGTGTTGGTGTTAGTGTTAGGTTATAGGTTGGACTTGATGATCTCAGAGGTCCTTTCCAACCTTGTGATACTGTGATACTGTGATACATACTTCTATTACCTTTCCTTTTCTGTACTCCATTTCTCAACTTTTTGAGGAAAACCTTCTGGAAGGAGGCTTCTGCTTCCTCCATTTTCCTCACTCTACCCCTTATGATAAAGTATTTACCTTTTTTTTTCAATGCACTTTCCTTAATCCTTTCCTGTGTTCATCTCCTGCTGAGTGGTGTCATGGCACTTCTCTCCTTACTGTCTCTTCTTTAAATTTGTCACATGTAGGAAGCACATTTTCCAGAAGATTACTGCTTGTAATGGGCTCTCTATGTTTACATTTCTATTAAAATTTTCAAAATGATACATTGGGAAGGCAAGCCTTACTTCCCAGTATAATATTGATGAACAACCTGGCCTGAGGTTCCTCAATACATCATGATTCTGTAGGAGGTGAGTCATCTGAACACATTACTACTTGCTTCGGCTCGTCCATCTTTCTCCCGGGACCAAAGAAAAAGGGAACTCAACAGTGTGTCTGACGGCAAGCACCACAGAAAGTATTCACGTGTCTTCCACCTTTAAGTCAGTATTTAGTTTTGTTTGCTTAAAATAGAGCCTTAAGAGGGAAAAGGAGAATACTAACATTAAGTGAGAAGTGAGTACACCGTGAGCATGGCTTAACTGTGATAGAACAGGATTGTATTTTTAAATAAGCTTAGGCTGTCTTGCTCCTGCTATACAAAAGATGAAGCAGGCTTAGTGTTGTAGCAGGGACCCTGTCCACCCAGCAGCACCCTGCTCATTCCTGCTGCTCACACCTCTACAGCTACTGCACAGCGGCACTTCTGTGCTCACAACTGTGGCTGAGCACTTTCCCTTCTCTCTTCCTTTTCCCTCCCTCATACAACCATCAGGAGCTGCGTAAATCTCTTTTAATAAACAATACCTTTAGTTCTTTTCATCTTCCAAGCCTTTTTTTCAACCATTACCTAAATAATCTTCACAAGGTCCAAGACAGTTGATGGAGTTGTTCTCAGCGCACCTCATTTAATTTGACCATTTAGACAGAAAAAGAAAGAGCTACTTATGTATTTATTTTCTTACAAGATGGGAAACTGAAACAACAGATGAACAGCATCTGTGGCAATGTGATTTCTGATTTCCACTTCTTATCTGGAGCTGCTGTGCTGTAGTTCTCACAAGCCCCTTCCCTCCTGCTTTCCCTTCCATCCTCCTCCCAAGGTAAACTGAAACCCCTACAATACAAAGAGATCGAAGAAAAGGTTTTCCCTCAAAGCGATGTTCCTCCTGCAGAATGATAAACTGTCTCCTCGATTAATTCTGTCCCAAAACAAGGGACTGATTACTTTTTAACCTTTACAAAAGCTGTAATACAAGCCTACCATGCACTGCACACTTTGAGTTTTCTTGAAATTTGATTACAAAAACTGAAGGGAAATACGCATTGCATTTTGAGAAGCTTTACAAAAAGGCAGTCTAGGCAATCCTTTATGAGTGACTCAGTCTGTGCGTATCATGAAAGAACATATGCAACATTTTCCAACTGTCATTTCTAATTGGGCATGGCTAGAATACATGTGTTCTTAAATAAAAAATAGAAGTAGCAGGAAGGTATTTTACAGGGAAAAAAACCCACTAGAGCTAAATACATTCAGAAGTGATTACAAAAAACAGATGAAAACAATTTTTTCAGACTTAAGGGATCACTATGAAACCATTCTTTATAAAGCAAAAGGGTTAGCATTTAACTTTTCAAGGAGAACTGTTAGAAATTCCAACCTACTCTATCACTCTCTGTCAGATTCACATATCTGTTCAGCAGAGGAACACCACTAGCAGGGTGGTCTATGCCCCGCTTGTGGGCGGGAGCTGGTGTCAGGACCAGCTGCCCAGCACCATCTCCAGCAGCCTGAGTGGCACAAGTGTACCTGGCTCTAAAACCCCACCACGGTGCCTGAGACGTCTCCAGCAGCTCAAGTTATAGATTACACCAAGGTAGTCACCAAGCATGGGGGAAAAATGCATATGGTCAAAAATTCATAAGCTATCGTGAGAAGCAAGGACATCTGCTTCTGCTTCCATCAGAAGGTTAATAGGAAGAAATAGTTATTAGGTTAAAACCACCGGGCACACCAGAGAGATGGTGATAGGCCCTGTGTCAGGGAGGAGCGCTGCGCCACATTGCAGAGGGCAGAGGCCCTAAACAGTGCACCCCTCCTAAGACAGAGGCAGTGTCAGGGTCTTGTTCAGCATGGGCATAAACACCATGTTAATGGTATAGTTACAAAAACTTCTCTGGCAGCAAAACTGAGTCAAGGAGTTCCCTTGATGCATAGTCCAGCTCCAGTTTTAGCATTTCTTCTCCTTATCAGCTCTACTGTCTGAGGCACTGCACTCTCAGTGAGACTGCTGAAGTTACCAGGGTGACAACAAAACAGAAAAAACACTTCCATCGCAGTGTCTTCCTCTCCAATAAAGAAAAGGGAGTGGAAAGGGCAGGCAGAATAGAAACAGAAAATTGGGAAAGCTTTTCCAAGTATTAAAATAGAAGAGGGCAGAAAATATTTGAACTGACTTCGACACTTTTACACGGAACTTACACTCAGCTGCGCATAGAAAAACAAGTGTCAACGAAAGAAACCTGTGTTAATGCAGTTAGACGACCTGCCAGAGACATCCTAGAAGACAGTGTGCATGCAAACTGTAACAAAACTACAATTAAAAGTTCAGGGCAGTTCAATGCCAAAGACAGCCTAGAAGACAGCGCACATCCATACTCTAACAAAACTACAATTTAATGATCAGGGCTATTCAAAGTGAAATTTGGCTTAAAGTTTTCTCAACAAAAAAAAATGAAACAATTATAGTTATAGGATGACAGCAAGACTGAATTATGAGGGTAATGGCCCAAATGAGAGAAGAGCTCCTGACCGATTCCCACAGACACTACCAGCTGTGCAGACACAAGGGAACCAGTAACAAACAATGATGAAATGACTACCGGTTATGTGATTTAGCTTCACTGCACTAAAATTCCTGCTTAGAAAAGTCAAATGGCCTCAACCCAGTTTAAAATTGTGGAAGCGAACTGAGTTAAAAAAATCCTTGAATTAGGAACAAATCCCTAGATGTATTTCATCCTGTTTACAGGAGCACAGGAGTGAAGGAATACCCAGATCTTTTCATTTCATGCAGCCTCATCAAAATTCCCTGCTGTACTGATCAAGATAAGGTCAAAGATTTGTGACCCCAATTCTCTCAACTTGCTAGAAATTTGCTTAATTTTCATCCTAAATTTATTCATGGACAATTTATTCCAATTTATCCTCATAACAACACTCTCCTTTGGGTTAAATGGCTCTTCTCCTGCTCTACTCCAGGTATTCTAGGTAATATCTTCTTGCAGCCATCATTTTGCTGGATGAAATACCCAAGCTTTTTAATTTATCTTTCAAAAGGAAAAGAGCTTACCATTGAATCTTATCAGTAAGTCTCTTCTCCTGCTTCAGTTTACCTGTGCCTGGATGGGCAGCACTACACACATTATTTCAGACTTCATTTCACTCTTGATCTGGATGATGAAATCCATTTAAAAAATAAATTCAGATTTATCCATTTAATTTTCGTTTTTATTATCTACACCAAGAAACTTAAAAAATAAAAGGATCGTTTTTTTGAGCTCATACCTCTATATTTTGACACAAACCTGGGAAAATTAATACTTGAGAATATTTTCCTTCATGCTGCATTCTGAAGCAACATGGTCTGAATTGGACGATAATGAAAATATTTCTCCCTCTACGTTGTTAGGTCAGCATCAAATAATTTATACCTCATACCTTAAATAATGTAATTGACAGAGAAATAACATGCTTCTTAGTCACAATAACCTTTTATAAACATCTTATTGAAGGTTATGGAAAGGTTATAAAGATTGTATCTGTTTTCCAGAAATTGAAAACATATGTTAAACCTTATAATGTTTATAGAATACAAGATACTGTAGCAGTCCTTAAAGTGTACTTAATATATATCTATATTTAATTATGTCTTGTCAAAATTTTACTGAACTCTCCAATTGCTGATGCTTTTTTTTCTCATAAAAGTAATAAAGTCAACTGTTACTACTTTAAATTTTAAACGGTCCCAGGATGGTGCTAACAGTTATACAAAGCTTAGCAGCCAGAATGTATTTAATTATCTGCTTTTTGTCTTGACTGCTATGAATGCACCCTGCACCTGTCTTCTGAACAACACTTATACACTATTTTTAATGGAACAGGGTATTCTGATTTTGAAAGGGTTTTTTGCTTGGTTTTATTATATATTCTGGCTTTTTTATTACATTGAGACCTCTGCCTCCATAAGTGTGTGCATATACTTGTGTGTGTATCTTCAGCTTATGTAGCAACTTGTGAAAAAAGCAAGTCTCTCTTAAGAAATAATTGTATTATGATTTATACCACTATGAACTTAGAAGGACTACTGAAAAAGTCATTGGATATAATAAACATGTAGTAGTTTATCTGAACATTAATTCCATTCCAATGTGGCTGAATGGCCACCTCTTGAAATTTGAGATGTTGCATCCCAGGGCTGCCATTTTAAAATTGGCAGGACAACTTTTGTCCATGACCTCAGTATTTTACAACTATTAGTTTTCAAAATTTGTCTGTGTAAAAATTATTACCCCTTAACCACACAAATATTTTTCTCCCTTGAACAGAGGAAACGCGGATGGGATCCATGAAGCAAGCTGTAACACAGTTAGGACAAGGCTCCTGGGGTCTTGCCTGCCTTGGAACCACCTCTTCAAAATGAACTTCATCACAAATTGCATATGTGCAACTAAATTAAAGCCTAAACTACTTTATTAACTTCAAAATCTTAACAATTCAATTGTCTGAAGGAGTATTTGGACTCTTGAGTTGCACGTAGGAACAAATATCATCAGTCATCTAAGTCAATGAAGGGGGAAGAAAAATAAAGTATGTTCTTACAAGCTATTCTGTGAGGACTTATTCAGTTGTCTCATCTACAGCTCCGAATGCATTCACTTCTACACGATACTTGAATAGGATTTGGCACTTAAAAAAATCTTCATAAAATTTAATACCACATCTTCACAAAAATTAGTTATTTGATTGCTTCTCTTGTCTTTGTGAACCAGACTTTGAGTGCTGGAAAGGTAAAAAGAATGCTCTTTCATGTTGAGCTATCTGCACAAAACACTAAAATTCAGCTTTGTAAGCATCCTGAATAAGAAAAATTACATATTTCATTTTATTTTTAAATCACAGCATATTAAAATGAACCACGTAGAATAGCAAGGCCTCATTTTCTTGTGTCTAACAGTAATTACTAACTTTGTCTCATTACCGTTCATGCATACCTTGTTTTAAAACTGAGAGTCAGATAACAGGAATTCTACATTCCACTACAACAAACTTACTTTTCTACTTATTAGATACTCTAAGTAGAACACCTGAACTCTGAAAGTCAATTTATAACACTGTCTTGGTTTGCAGCTGGGCTGAACTTTAGAGCCCAATTTTGGTCGCTCTCCACACAGGCAGCTCTCTTAAAAGTTAATGCAAGCTTTGATTAGAGAATTGAGATAAAGCACTGGACTAATGCCTAGCTTACTACACTTCAAAGAGTGGCATTTCAGATGAGGAAGCAGAGAAAATATGCCTACTCCAAACACAATAGTCATCTTCCATTTAGTGGACCAGAACTTTCACATCATTATGAGAAGAAAATTCTATGAAAAAAGAAATAGCAGAGTTACAATCCCAAATCACTGCGGTTTCCAGGATGCTTAAAGAATGCAGCCAGCAGTGTGTAAACACTAATACTGTATCTCTTACAAAATGTAAGTGTACGTGCAGTATATATGTTTATGAGTGTGTTTGAGAAAGAACGGGTTTTTTTCTCCCTCTCTTGTAGGCGGAATAGAGATCGTGTAAACTGCTGCCTGTGCCATCAATAGTGGCTGGAGGACAGGAATGCTGCTGACAGCAGTTGCTATTCGTTCCGATACACCAGATACATGCCTTGCATTCCTGTGGCAGCTGACACCACAATTAGTCCTTGTATGGCCAAAAAGGGATGGGGAAGGAGTGAGTTCTTCTGGACAACATTTGGTTTCCATGGATAAGCCTAGTTTCTTCTGCTGCAGTACTGTCAGCTGTCTGAATCACGAAGTCTTTATACTTCAATTTCATTCATACAGATCTTTTAACTTCTAGTAAAGATTTCTGAGAATTGAACACTTAAAGAGTTTCAAACTTGTTCTGTGAAACTTCATGCCAATGAAACTTGAATGGTGCTGGAGGTGGTTCTCAGAGTTAAATTGTTTAGCACGTGAATTAAATGTCTACTGAAATCAGGAGAAATTTTGCCTAGTAAGATTTTTGGCTTTCTTTTCACCCTTTCCCTGTTTGAAACTTATTTCTGGTTAAGGATAGTGTAGAATACTCAAATGTTTATGAAATGCTTGGTTTTGTCTAAAGCTGTACACGGCAGCAAAATTTGTGTAAAGAAAAAATGGGTGACTACTAATAGAACTCAACATGTATTTTTCTCTTAACATAAAATCACTCCAAGGATCACAACTATTTCTTAAACTCCACTACCCAAAATCAATTAAACATTCTCTCTGATCTCCAGTAAAAAGATTTGAAAAATACGCCTATAAAAAAGTGCTGTACAGACTTTAAATAGAGATAGAAATATATACGTAAACTTAGACAAATTACAAACTGGTTCAAAAATTCTATATTAAAGACATAGAGATGCATGAAAAATTATGGTTTGGTTTTTTTTAGGTAGCTAAAAGTTGCATGATAGCATACCTTTGGATAATTCTGTGCATCATGATGAATGAACAATTTGTGCCTAGAGGTCAACACCTTTTCCGTTCACCACTGTTGGAACAGAAGTTGAGTAGGTTGATGTAGAGCTGCCAAGACTGTTGTTTCCCCTGCAGGCTATATAATTTTTGCCTTTACAGAAGCCAAAAGGGAAGGCAATGCAATCTATTGGTTTGCCTCCGCTCAGACTTCAAGATTCATTGAGGGTTTAATGATTTGTGTGCATTATAGAACAGCTTTGTCACTGATATGTTTTGAATAAAAGTCATGTTCTGCTTCCCTGACTTAACTCATAATTTGTTTATCTAAATGCAGATTTCCCATGGGCTTCTTTAAGAAATTCCGAACAAACTTTTCTCTCCTTTTCCTCTTATGCCTGCATTTCTCATGCTATCATATTCAAGACTGACATTTGCTATGAGAACAACCAGAATGAACATTTTTATCCAAGAGGAGAAAGAAACAATCCTTTTCATTGCAAATACAGATCCTGTTATTGCTAGTCCTGTGAATAATAACACACAGCTCTTTCTTACATAATTTGATCCTCTGGTTTTGATTCATGTTTTTAAGGGCTAAGGATAAATGGGGACAGAAATAATATTTGTTTCCCTTCTTCTAATTTATACACTTCCTACTGGACATGATGAGAGAGAACCATGTCTGAAATATAGCGTGGTTCTCATATTACTTCTCATTTGAATTCTTACATGATATATGATATTTATATCCTAGACTCTCATAAGTGGATATGTTTCTATTTACATCACTCAAATACAGAAATGCACAGTAAAAACTAGATTTTGCATTCTATTCTGTATTTCGTCCCACTTCAATATTAATATATTAGGAAAATAATACATCAAGCAAGTATTGCTATATAGTCAATATCATCAAATGGGTAGAAGTATAGATTACTTTAGAGCAATCTGCCATCAATTTACAATTGCACTGGCAGTGCTCTCCATCATTGACTTATTCCTTCCAGGGGAGCATTTTCCACTGAGAGTTCCTTCTACCCGAGTGTCTTCAGGTGTTTCAAGGCATGAAATCAGTCAGAGTTCTTCTACACCTCGTTTTAAACTTGCTGTTTGTTGAAAAAACACTGAAAGAGCAGTATAAGTAAATTGATATGGATTTTCAGAAACACTGTATGGAAGTGTAAAGAAGTCAGAGTACAATTGACCTGCCCAGAAAACCAGTGGCCAATCTAGAAGGGATCTGATACTTCACAGTCTCCTACACCAACAGCAGCTCAGACTATATAACTGATGGTGAGTTTGGTGTGAGCCAGGCTCCCCAGACTGAACAGTGGAATTGGTATGAATTGTAGCTGTGGAAAGAAAATACCACGAGTGAAATGTTCGGGAGCTCCCTAAAAGGCAGTAGCCAAATAAGCCCACGTCTCCTCGGACAGAGCTCACTAGAGGGAGCACACACACCGTTGCTTTTGCACACACACACACACACACACACACACACACACACACACACACACACACAGAGACACAGACACACACACACTCCCATTGTTATCACTGCAATCTGCTGAAGGAGACTGGCTCAAATTTTCTTCAGCTGCTTAAAGCGAAATGAAAATAATAAATCTTAACGAGAAGACATAAAAACCACAATTGCAATTTTCTGGGGAGGGTTTTCCTTTAAAGAAATTTGGGTTTAGAAGCAAGTCTGATTGTTCCAACAGGAAAAATACAATACTAATAAAAAGATGAACTTGTTAATGAATAAATCCCATTTCCCCTTTCAGAAACACAAAAGTAGCTTTTTTCACCCTTTCCCATTTTCAACAGTTGCACTGGGATAATAAAATAATCTCATTACCATATGGTCTGAACAAAGAAGACAAACCAGGGAATCTTGACAGACTGTGAAATGAAGACTTGTTTTTTTCTCCTAGCTTTCACCAGTTTATTTTCCTAATCCTGTATTGCTGATAGATAACAATTGCATAACCAAATGATTAAATACCATTCTAAGAGTCTGTTGGGCAGCAGCAGCTCTTCTGGAAATGACTGCTGTAAGCTCAGATTGAAGTCATGAAGAGAGGAGACTGTGCTCTAGAGCAGCTATTTTCCGCTGTTATCTGTACCCACTTTTCCAAAACAGACTAGTGATGTGCTTCAGATGACTTTTTCAGAGCTTTATGCCAATACGCTGTTGGTTTGTTTAAAACACAAAAATCTTGTGCATTTCACTTATTTTTTCAACAAGGATCTTTGCATAATTAGCACACGAATCACCTGAGCCTGACACTGATGGCAGTTCTTTGTGATCTAAACACAGCCTTTGAAGTATGAGATGCTCATCAACTCCTTCATTCTGCATATTTGCACATCCATGCTCCCTGTTTTCTCCATCCAGCTACAGATGCCCAAAGACTGGAAGAAGGCTAATGTCACCCCCATCCAGAAGAAACAGTCCAAGGAAGACCTGGCTAATTATGGACCCATCAGCCACACTTTAATCCCTGGGAAGGTTATGGACCAAATATTCCTTGCAATTGTTACAAGACAGCTAAAGCATGGGATTGGGAAAAGACAACATGATTCACTAGGGGCAGATCATACTTAACAAATCTGATTGCCTTCTATGATAAAGTGACCCAATCGGTTGATGGGGGATGTATGGTGGATATTGTCTATCTGGACTTCTTCAAATCTTTTGGCATGGTTCATCAAAGCCTCCTCCTAGAGTTACTAACATGCTACAGCCTAGACAAGTGGCCTATGCAGTGGGAGGTAACTGGCTGCAGGCCATACCCAGAGGGTGGTGGCAAATAGTTCTTTCTCACACTGGCAGCCAGTCACAAGCAGCATCCCCCAGGGATCAGTATTGGGCCTGACACTGTTTAATATCTTCGTAAGTGACCTGGATGCTGGGATCAAGAACACCCTGATGAAGTCTGCAAGTGGCATTGAGTTGAGCGGGGAGGTTGGCACTCCAGAGGGAAAAGCTGGACAGGTTGGAAAAGTGGGCTAGCAGGAACCTTATGAAGTTCAGTGGAGGTAAGTGTAAGGTCTTGCACCTGGGAATACATAACTCTGTAGTGCAGCTCAGATTATGTTCTATATGGCTGGAGAAGGCCCTGGAGGTCTTGTACAATAGGCTCAACATGTATGAATAGTGTGCTGCAGCAGTAAAGAAGACCAACAGGATGCTGGAGTGCATCAAGAAGGATATCACTAGCAGAAATAAAGAAGTCATTATCCCACTCTACTCAGCGTTTGTCAGGCCGCACCTGGAGTACTGTGTTCAGTTTTGGTCCCCACTATATAAAAAAAGATGTGGACAGGCTGGAGAGGGTCCAGAGAAGGGGCACTAAGATGATCATAAGACTAGACTTCTACCATATGAAATAAGGCTGAGAGAACTGGGTTTGCACAGCCTTGAGAGGAGAAGGCTTAGGGAAGATATTACTATGTACCAGTACATAAAGGGTGTCTATCAAGAGGATGGAGACTCCCTTTTTACAAGGAGTCACATGTAAAAGACAATGGGTAATGGGTGTAAGTTTCTCCTGGGGAGATTCTGATTGGATTCCAGAAGAAAATTTTTCACCATGGGAACAGTTAAACATTAAAATAATCTCTCCAAGGTAGTGGTGGATTCCTCTACACTGGACACGCTTAAGGCTGAGCTTGACAGGGTGCTGGGCCATCTTATTTAAACTATATATCACCTAAAAACGCTGGACTAGATGATCCTAGAGGTCCCTTCCAACCTGGCATTCTATGATTCTTTGAATAGTGCCTTCAATTTGCCTGCTGATGTCTGAACCTGGCTTGTCTCCTAACCCCTCTTCTCTTTTTTTTTTTTAGGTTGCTTTTGCTCCTCAAATAGTTGTACTAGAACGCTGCAAATGTCCTTTCGAATTATCTACAGCTGGCTTGGTGAGAATACCCTTGATTTTCCCCATCCTCTGCATTCTTCACAGGCCATTGTCTTTTGCTACCCTTTTCACTTGCATAGTTTTTCAGGCATAAGGAATCTCTCTTCCAATCCTTATGTGGTGTGTATCCTATTCCTAATTCGAAGCAATCAGAAGACAGGTCTCTTCAGGAGAGTGGCCAAAGTCACAGTTAGTCACTCTTGGAAGGAGATACACGCAAGGATTTGATGATAATTTTAGAAATGTCAGGAGGTTAATAGCAATCAGGTCCGTTTATGTGGGCATGTAAAAAGAAAGACCTACTTTGTGAGAGTGTGTGTTGGAACAGAAAGGGATAGAAGTACATCCTTTGCAAAGGACTAAAACTAATCCCTTTGTCCTAAAGAGTTGCAGAGAAATACCAAGGCAGACAGCACATCTTGGAAGTTCCAGTAACTTGGCAGTGTAAACCCAACGTTGCCAAAGAGACAACCTTTAAAAAGAAACTACTGTAGCCCTCTCTAGTGGAGTGCACCATCCCAGTCATGTCAGATTGCAATAGGTCATGAATGGAACATATTGCAGCTTTATTTCTCTAATAAAGACAATAAGTCACTCTCTCTCCATCTGGATTAAAGTGATCTTTCAACAGCTGCCGCAAAATCCATGCTTGGTGGTGGTAACTGGGAATCTCTCCCCAATGCTGCTCAGCAGTTCTAGGCAACATGCTTTCCCAAAAAAATACAGATAATCAATTTATAAAAAAACTCAAATAAACTCTAGCCAGTATAAAAAGGAAAGGCAACATTTTTCAATACTGTTGACAGTTTCCTCTATGGGCATTTTCTCACTCTTTTCTTCTCAGCAACTCTCTGACATTTTTAAATTGTCTTTAGTGTCAAACCTTCATTCCAAATAGATCAATCCAAACTGAGCATGATGTAAGAATCAATAGGGCTTGGGAAGAATTAAATCCATTTCTCTCTTGAGTCTTTGAAGGCTCTTAAAGTGCCAAATATTTTTCCCATCAACTGTACCATAGTCAACCTTCTAAAGAGCTGGAAGATGCTTCTTAATTTTTTAAAGCTTTGCTCTCAGTTAGTGAAAGATTAATCATTAAAGAGTATTGGCTCCTAAGGAAACATGACAAACTACATACACAAACTTGACACAGGGATATATGAGGCATTTTATCCAAGGAATTCATGATCTTCCTCTTCTGGCATTGCATACTCCAAGACCTGACAGAGGAGAGAACTTTCTACGGCAGAGATATCACTTTTACTATCCTGAGGGGAAAAATAAAATGACCTTCAAATCATGACAGAATCAAATCTTTAAACAGTGAAACGGAATTGCTCAAGCTTTTCTTGAAATTCTTTGCTGGCTGCTTTAGCACTTGCACAATTCTTGTCAGTTTTGGTAACTGCAGAAATATTTGTGTCAAGCATATCACCCACTGAGCTGGCAGCATTGTTTGCTAAGACACTTTTCTGGGGATTCCCCTCTCAAAGTATGACAGTTTATTATAGCCCAAGAAGCAAAGAGGCAAAATCATAAGTGTGATTTTGGGAGAGAATAGGACAAGAGCGCCTAGTAGGAGACAACAAAATTTGGTCTTCGTATAAAGATAATCTAAAGTCATATGACAGTTCTTAAAGACTGTGTTCGAGGAAACAAAAAGCAGCAGGGAAACCCTTTGTCTGCTGGAACCTGATTTTAAATCAAAGTTAACAGAGAAATTGAGCAGAAGAATTAAAAGAAATAATAATAATAAAAATAACCAATAATCCGCCACAATTAGACCACAACCCCAAATAAGAAATGGAAGCTTTTCCTCCACCATGCAAAACCCTTTGTTCAGAAACAAAATAATGTAACACTTCAACTTTTTGTTGGGTTTTTCCATGCATGATATTGAGCACAACCCGTGCAATCTCTGCAGGATGTTACAGGGTTCTCTATTTCTCTAATAAGAGGCAGGTTAGTGAACAACTTTCACTGCATCAAAATTTGCACCAACTTCAATTCAGTCAATGATGAAATTGCACAAGCTGTTTGAAAGGCAAGCCCTTACACAGGTGCAACTGTTATTTCCTCTCCTCACCTGAAGGGGATGTTGACCTTACAATTCAAGCATTTGTGGGCATACATGATAACAAACATTTATGAAACACCATAAGTACTGCTTTGATTGAGAACAAAGTTGGTTTGTTTTTGGAGGGAGATGAGGGGAGAAATAACTTAGGAAGTTATTTTACTCCCAATCCATTAGTAAAAGGTCTAGATAGTCTTGCAGATGAGCACTATTTAGGCCACTGAAATGCCTTTAATTACAGCTCTCATAATTGGAGTAACTGCTATAATAAAAGGGCAAAAGCTTTATCTGGTTTCCTTGAAAAGAACCAGGGCTCTATTAAAATTTAATTTATAATGGAAGGTTTTATTCTGATAAGGGCATATTTTTTCAGTCTGATTTTATGCATTGCTGTTACATTTTCAGTAAAGGAATGGCTCTTCTCAAGGCTAATGTGGCTGTGATAGGAATAGGGAAGGTACTACTTTGCAAAATCTGGATATAGGCAGTTGTACATTGTGATATGTCTCAGCCTCTTCTTTTACATTCAGGGTGGTTAGTCTGGTACTATTTGAACTGATTTTGTGCAATATGTAATGCTTGGCTAGATGCTTTAGTAAATTCAGAATAAGCTAGCACATTCAAGTCACTTCCACAAAATGTTCCCCGGTGTCAGAGGAGAGACACTGCTATCACATCTGACTAACTGAAGGAGTAACCAATCTCACTCTGCAGTTTATGGTCCTCTGTTGGAGTTTATTTTGCTGAAAGACATCAATATAAAATTAAAAGAAGCAGCAAGGAAAATCCCTTGTCTCTGAAATGCATTTGGGGCTAGCTAAATACATATGGGAAAGAAAGGGAAGTAGAGCTGGTCAGGAAGTTTGTGATAAATAGGCTTCATCAAAAGGAAATTATTGTAGTAAAGAGACCATATTTCCAATCTCTTTATGCATTTTTTTACTTAAAAGTATATATATCTCAAATTATCCAGTCCTAATTTAAAAACTGATTGAGACATTGACAACGTAAAAGTGAAAAGAAAGGGTAAGTTGTGGAAATTGTATGGAAAGTATTAATGATCATTGAAATATATCTTCCGGTTGATCAAGCCACATCCTTTTCTCCCTTCAAAATATGTGCAAGCACACAGTCTGCTTTTAAATAATTTTAAAGTTCTGAAGTTTGTCTTCCACTCTGGTTGAATATACATGCTAACAATCTCTAAACCTTCCTATGTTTCTTTAATGAAATAGATTAGTCTTTTTTTCTGAAGAAGAGCACTGAAGATATTTTAGCTTCAGTGTTATACCTGGGACATCTTCACCTATCTTAGCCATGCAAAAGAAATACCTGCTGGTTAAACATTGGTTTGAACCACCGAGTCAGTCTTGATTGGTGTTTAAAACACTGCAATAGATACGGCTAGGACTACAGAGAAGGCAGAAAAACTCCACCTAAACTGCAACTATATCTCATTGACTCCAATGATGTATTTAATAGAATGCCTGATCACAGAATGAAGCTCGTGGGAAAACTTTATGGCAAAGTGAGAGATCTATTTAAAGACAAAAGACCTAAAAGAATAATTGAGCAGAAGGTTAAAGAAAAAAATCTTCACAAACTTCATCAGAAACTGTGACTTTTACCTCCTTGAAAATTCAGTTTGAGAAAATTTTGTTCAAATGAAAGATTTCTAGATGTCAGAACAGGAAACATAAGACTTCACAGTATCACAGTATCACAGTATCACAAGGTTGGAAAGGACCTCTGAGATCATCAAGTCCAACCTATAACCTAACACTAACACCAACACTAACACCAACCATCATCTAAACCATGGCACTCAGTGCCTCATCCAGTCTCCCTTTAAACACCTCCAGGGTCGGTGACTCCACCACCTCCCTGGGCAGCCCATTCCAATGGCCAATCACCCTTTCAGTGAAGAATTTTTTCCTCATATCAAGTCTAAACTTTCCCTGACAAAGCTTAAGTCCATGCCCTCTGGTTCTGCCACTGGTCACCTGAGAGAAGAGACCAATCCCTGTCTGACTACAACCTCCTTTTAGGTAGTTGTAGAGAGCAATGAGGTCTCCCCTGAGCCTCCTCTTCTCCAGGCTAAACAGCCCCAATTCCCTCAGTCGCTCCTCATAGGGCTTGTGCTCCAGCCCCTTCACCATCTTCGTTGCCCTCCTCTGAACACATTCCAGCATTCTGACATCTTTCCCAAACTGGGGGGCCCAGAACTGTACACAGTATTCAAGGTGAGGCCTGACCAGTGCCGAGTACAGGGGGACAATAACTTCTCTGGTCCTGCTTACTACACTATTCCTGATGCAGGCCAGGATGCCATTGGCCTTCTTGGCCACCTGGGCACACTGCTGGCTCATGTTGAGCTTCCTGTCAACCAGCACTCCCAGGTCCTTTTCTGCCTGACTACTCTCCAGCCACTCTGTCCCCAGCCTACAGTTCTGCATGGGATTGTTTTGTCCAAAATGAAGTACCCGACATTTGGACTTATTAAACATCATCCTATTAGAATCGGCCCAGCTCTCCAATCTGTCCAGGTCCCTCTGTAGGGCCATCCTACCCTCTAACAGATCAACCCTTCCTCCCAGCTTGGTATCATCTGCAAATTTGCTGATGATGGACTCAATCCCCTCATCCAAATCGTCAATAAAGATATTAAACAGGACGGGACCCAATACCGATCCCTGGGGGACACCACTGGTGACCGGCCGCCAACTGGATGAAACACCATTCACCATCACTCTTTGGGCTCGGCCATCCAGCCAATTCCTAACCCAGCACAAAGTGCTCCCATCTAACCCACGGGCTGCCAGCTTCCCTAGGAGTCTACTGTGGGAGACAATGTCAAAGGCCTTACTGAAGTCCAGGTATACCACATCCACAGCCTTCCTCTCATCCACCAGGCGAGTCACATGGTCGTAAAAGGAGATCAGGTTGGTCAGGCAGGACCTACCCCTCCTAAATCCATGCTGGCTGGGCCTGATTTCTTGACCGTTCTGCAGATGGTGCATGATTTCACCCAGGATTATCTTCTCCATGATTTTACCTGGGACCAAGGTCAGGCTGACAGGTCTGTAATTACCTGGATCATCCTTACAGCCCTTCTTATGGATGGGCGTCACATTGGCCAACTTCCAGTCTTCCAGGACCTCTCCGGTGAGCCAGGACTGCTGAAAGATGATGGAGAGCGGCTTAGCAAGCTCATCCGCCAGCTCTCTCAGCACCCTAGGATGCATCCCATCCAGCCCCATAGACTTATGAGGGTCCAAGTGGCTCAGCAGGTCTCTAACCTCCTCCTCATGGATTGCAGGAGGGCCATATTTCACCCTGCCCCCATCAACCACTTCAGAGGGCCAACTGTCAAGCGAGCTGACATCCTTGCTGTTAAAAACTGAGGCAAAGAAGGCATTAAGTACCTCAGCCTTCTCTGCATCTCTGGTTACTTACTATATTTCCCTCCACATCCTACAAGGAGTGGAGGTCACTGCCGCCCTTCTTTCTGCCATTGATGTATTTATAAAAACTCTTCTTATTGTCCTTAACAGAAGTAGCCAATTTGAGCTCCAGCTGGGCTTTTGCTTCCCTGATTTTCCTCCTACACGACTTAACAACATCCTTGAACATGACCTGACTTACATCCCCTTCCTTCCAACGATGATACATCCTCTTTTTCTTACTTAGTTCCTTCAGAAGCTCTCTACTCATCCAGGCCGGCCGTCTGCCCCTACGACTCTTCTTACAACACACAGGGACAGCCCGCTCCTGCGCCTGCAAAACTTCATTCTTGAAGTGTAACCAAGCTTCCTGGACCCCCTTGCCACTAAGAGCTATTTCCCAGGGTACTTTCCTGACCGGTTCCTTAAATAATCCAAAATCTGCCCGCCGAAAGTCCAGCATTGATGTTCTGATCCTGGCTTTTCTTATTACATTGTTCAGAGAGAACTCAATTATCTCATGATCACTAGACCCCAGACAGCCTCCGACAACAACATCACTCACCAGCCCTTCTTTGTTTGTAAACAGCAAGTCAAGCAGAGCCTCACCCCTGGTGGGCTCACTCACCAGCTGTGACAAAAAGCAGTCCTCAATACACTCTAAGAACCTCCTGGACTGCCTCCTCTCAGCAGTGTTAAGTTTCCAGCAGATATCTGGAAGGTTCAAGTCTCCTAAAAGAACAAGGGCAGCCGATCTAGAGGCAGCCTCCAGCTGTTTAAACAACAGAAGATCCAAATCCTCCTCCTGGTTGGGCGGTCTGTAGCACACTCCAACCAGGAGGTCAGACTTGACTGCCCCTCTGACTCTTACCCATAGAAGAGTATGGGTAAGAGTACTTCCTCACTGCTTATCTGATTCTACACCTCCAGATTTTAACAGAAGAGTGGAGACTTTACTTACAAATTGTGATGTAAACCCAACATTTTTAGACAAATAAGTGTATTAAGTGCTGTGCTGGAATGCATAAAAATCTTGAAGTCTCTTTTCCCATATCCATCAGTATAGTAATATGTACTGAAAAAACAAGAAGAGATGACAGTAGTACCTAAGCTAATCTGGATGCATAAAATAATTAATTTTCTTATACTATTCTGGCCTACTCACATCCAAAAATTCAGCTTTAAAAGCACCAGTCGGGAGTCCAATAACAATCAACAGAGGAGCCTGCAGGAAAATCATCTTTAGAATAAACTGCCTTCCACATCTGTTTGCTGCAGTTACAGTGATGTGTTTTAAATGTAATACTTGATTCTAAATTTCCTGTGTGAATCTGGGCAAACTGCTGGGGGTTTCCTGTACTTTAATTTCGCATCTGTGTAATGGTAACAGGTCTTCTCTTTTGCTTAAGAAGGATGTCCTGGCGATATGCAAGTTAAAGGATGAAATGTGCAGGTACTGTAGCAGAAAAGATTGTGCCAGCAAAACAAAAATCAAGAAAATCTGAAACTACTCACCACTCTCAAAATGATTAGCTCTTAATATTCAGGTGAGGACTGGGAGCCATGAGCCATGGACTGAATTTTCTAATTTGTGCTTTTCTAAAGCTAGGAATTTCATTCTTGGCAGACACCCACTCAGACAGCGTAGGCTCCTCAGCCAGAGTCCCTGTGTGGGGTGATATTTAATAAAAACACATCAGTGATATCAACGACATACTCACAGAGGGCAAAGGGTGCTCAAACACCATCGAGTCACATCAATACCTAGATACCAGGAAAGGAATTTTAGGAAGTACCCATTTGCTGCAGCAAAAGCAATAATCACAAGCAGAGCTTCCTGGGAACAATTTCTGACCATGACTAAATTATCTATCTGGTGATAGCAACAGCCAATTTGGAGAATCATGAAAACAGACAACAAATAGATCTCTGGGGAGATATTATAGCAGCCTTCCAGTAATGAAAGGACGCCTACAAGAAAGCTGCGGAGGGGCTTTTTATCAGGGAGTGCAGGAATAAGGCAAGGGGGAAAAAAATAAGCTAAAAAGGGGGATTTAGATGAGATATTAGGAAGTAATTTTATACTGTTAGTGTGGTGAGGCACTGGCACAGGCTGTCCATAGAAGTAGTGAATGCCACATACTTGGAGGTGTTCAAGGCCAGGCTGGATAAGGCATTGAGTAATCTGACCTAGTGTAAAATGTCCTTGTCTGTGGCAGGGAGATTGGAACTAGATTAACTTTAAGGTCATTTCCAACTCTATCCATTATATGATTCTATGATTCTATGAAATACTATCCTAGCAGAAATATCTACAGTGAAGACTATGCAAAGGAGATAACGGGATCGTGATCAGTCTGGCCATTTTCAGTGTGCCAGGTTTTGCAGCAACAGCCTCTTCACCTCAGAACTCTGCGTCACAGCCCCTTTTCTTGCCTTGATGCACTGCCTGTGGTTTTCCTCCCCTCTGCTGATGGTGGATGACATCAGTGGTACATGCAGCTATGGGATTTTTTTTTTAAATATTTATCTATATAGCAAGATGCTTATTAAGTGCAAGTTTCTCTAATATAATGAAGATTTTCCTCAAGTTTCTGTTAACACATTGGTGTTTTCAAAGCATTTCCAGACAGGCAGGCTCATAAATGCCTGGCAGAAATTGGTGCTCTCAGCAAGGAGGTCAGATACTGAAAAGGCCCTAAAGACTAGCTATTTTGATGCATTTGAGAACAGCTACATGAAATTGGTTCCATTCTCTTGTAAAGTATTAAAAAAAGCACCTGACAGGAGACAAACTCTGCTCCCATGGAAGTCAAACCTTTGCCATTCACATTAGTGCAAACAACTGGACAAATGCCATGTGCTTTCCAAAGTCCTGATCCACACACCTGGTTTATATTCAACATATGACTGTATGTATCTTAACAGCAGTGCTTCAGCTAGCATTACTAATAAAAATCAAATAAATCCACAGAAGAGACCAATATTTTTCACTTAATTATTTTGATGCTTCTTTATTAGCTGTGGAGTCATGTAAGTATTGCAGTACTTTCCAGTGTGAAGTAAAATAAAAAAAAGAAACATAAATATAAATGAAACATAAAATAAATGAAACAAAACTAGATCTTTAGCTACTGCTGAAATCAGAACATCAACTCTACACACGAAGGCATTAGCATTGCAGTGGTATATATGAGCTGATTAAGATCACATTATTTGCTTTGCAGTCCTTCTCTCTGGCATTTCAAGGACGATATATTTGCTTCTGAGACTCGCGTCAGAAGGTGTATGGCCACAGGTCCAGACCTACTGAGTGCTAGCAAACAAATGACCATGAACTTGGTACCTGTACATGTTGAGTTAGCAGGAAAACAAGGTCTTACTAGCCCCACACATTCTCTATGTTCAGCACAACAGCAGTCCTCGCATTTGCAGAGCAGGCAGCTTTTGCTTTAATATTAGGCAGAAAATACCCCACAGAAGCAAAGGCAGTAGCAGTATTGACTGCAGTGGACAGACTGTGTGTGTTACCTACTGTTTCTTTCTTTCTAGTGTTATCTTTACTCTCAAGTTGCTCTTACTTTTGAAGTGAAGTATGATTTTCACTGCAGAGTGCTTCAGATTCATCATTGTATTTTGGGTGACAAAGAAGCAAGAGGACTTACCCCAAATTACAGCCTAAGGAAGAAATTTCTGCCTAGCTGAAACACTGCTCTACAGGACAGGGTTGTTCTTTGCTTTCTAACAAATGCCAATGCAGCATCCAAAAAGGTGCTTTGAGATTATTTTCCCTTTCCTTAGACTAAGCCTTCAGGTAGCTGTGATCTAACATTGCATTTTGAACCTACTTCAAAGATGCAGACATGACCCTCTGACAGCATCTGCTGGGAGAACATGACATACTTTCAAATAATCTTTCCCAAGAGGGAGGAAATGACCTCTTGTGTAAAAGGTTTTCCCAGGTATAAGCCTCAGTTTACCCAACAGGACAAATATAATTGCCAGAAGAATTCTAGAAACTACTTCACACCAAGAAAAAAAAAACCACTCAGATCCTTACCTGCTCAGTGACAGTCACTGTAGGAAGTCTACGGAGGCTTTTGGAAAAGCTTTAATGAGACACCTGTTAAATTTCTAAGTAATGCAAGTGAATGTGATAGTACAGAGCCATGTAGTCTAGCACACTGGTTAGCTTGCTATGTCAGTTCAAAGTTGCCAACTATTTTTAGGACATGAGTAAAGATATTCTGCCAGGAATTAACTACAGTATCAAGGACTATGTTTCAATGGAAAGGCTTCACTATGGAACACTGTCCTCAGCCTCACCCAGAAAAAAAGGAGGAAAATTACAATGATCTGTCAAGCAGGCATCGATTAATCTATATATAAGAATATAAGAATCAGAATTTTATGAAAGATTTATGAAAGATTCAAGCAAGGCATGTGACCATGTTGCAGCACTTAAATTTCAAAATTATTTCAAGACCTGTTTGTTTTTTTTCTTTTTTCTGGTGAAGCAGCTGCTGAGGTGGGAAGAGGTTGCTTGTTTTCTCCCCCAGTGATAGCATGCCACAGTGATACCCTCCTCTCTGGCAGAGCTGGCAAGATTTGCTAGACAGCACGCTGCAGCTCCAGGTGCTGCTAGCCCTGCAGGTGAGCTGCTCTCCTTCCCTTACGTTCTAGCCCTACCTCTTCCTGCTGGTTGCCCTTCACACTCTGCTCTCTTTCCTCCTAGCCAATCTGGCCAGCTATTTCTCCCATCTCTTTGCCCTTGTGGCATTTTCTTCCACAAGTATCTATTACAACTAGCAAAACCATAAGCAAAATAAATGTTTCAGGCCTGATAGGTGCCTAGTTTAAAGGATCTGTCTTCCACTTAATCAGATGTCCAAAAAGCTTCTCATCTTATTGCATTCCCCCCTCCCAAGTGTAGCCCTTCATCTCTGGTCTTACAAAAGGCATTGCTTTCAAATAAGCTTTTTATACGATTTCTAATCTAGCCAAAAGGGAGTAATCCTGCCTTGACCCACACAGTTCCACAGAGATTAGTGGACCCCTGGGCTCATTAATAGGTTCATCGTCAAACCTCTTCCTAATAATTTCACTCCTTTTGTCCTAGCCTTCCTACTGTCTGATTTCAACCCTAAACAGGTAAGACTTATTTTTTAGAATACCATTTATTTGCATTGTAACAAAGTACTTTTCTCTTTCAAAAGTATCTATGAGCAGTCAGAAGAACTACAGACCATGGCAGTCTCTGAAAATGATACTGCCTGTGGAGTACAGTACTTCACAGCCTGTAGCCCCACGTGGCTGTGCAAGGGAAGAAAAATGGGAGCAAGGGGACAATGGCCATGAACATGTAATTGCTAGAAGTTTAATAGGGCAGAGAGTTAAAAGGCAATTTGTTTTTTGCCTTTTTTCCCCTCTTTATTATAATGTCCCTCAATTGCTTCACTTCCTGAAAGTCTTAAGACAGACTGGTATCCCAGGGAAACACACCAATGAAGGGAAGACTTGGCTAGCTAAAACTGGAAACCTTTCCTTCAGATCCTCCAAAACAGTTCAAAGTCTGTTGGGAAAGAAGTAGCTAAGGAGAGTTTCATAGTGGTTCTTACTAGTGAAGTAGTAGTGGTGAAATAGAAATTCTAAATAAATTAAAAAGAAATAAAAAGAGGTTTAATTTTATGAATTATTAATTCATAATTATCTAGAGATGATAAGGCATTTTCTGGGAGGCTGAGAATTACTAAGGTGTATGTGTGTCTATCACTTATAAAAATTATCAACATCACCTTTTTTTTCTGGTTTCTCCCAAATCAGAAACCCACACACACTTTAACTTGCTTGGGATTGGCCAGTTGCAGCATTCAAAACTCCTCATATTAGACTTAGATAAAGAGACATTACACACAACATACATACGTGCTTGCAGGGCAGTATCATCTCATGAAACTGAGTACAGAATAATCATTTTCATCAATAACCTTTCATATTATTGCAGATTTTAATGCTCCCAAATGCTAGGGGAATGTAAAACTAGTATCCTAAATTATTGCCTTATAGGTGGAGACAGAGCTTCACAGTCCGATTCTGGCATATGCTTTCATAATCACTTAGGGAATTTCTCTTCTTCAGGTTCAGACAATGGAAGCTTGATATCCTTGCTAGCCCAGAATAGAAAACAACTTAAGTACTAATAATGTATTAAAAAAAAAAACCCTCACAAAGTTTCAAAACTTTAAGTTTTTATTAAAACATAGAGTTCAACAGTTTTACATGTGACAGCCACAAAAATATTGGGTACGATACTTTTTCCTTTTCTGTTCCCTCTTTCACCCTCTTCACGCTGACAGACCTTCAGTGCCTGCCCCTCAATAACCCTGCTGTTTTAAGATTTTACTGTAGCTCCCTCATGCTGCTTTTAACTGCTCCATCACCAAAACTGGCATAAGAAAACCCAAGAGCACTTCTCAGCCATGCAAGTGCAGAGCCCTGCTCCTTATCTCTCACCAGGTCTTTGGCACCAAGTTGCCAAGTTTTGGCCTCAGAGCCTGCTGAGGGACATCAAAGGCTGGGACAGGGTGGTACCATGCACATGTGGAAATCCATCTTTCCCATTTCTGCAGGTACTTCAGCAACACACAGCTTCCCTGGGCTCTAACCAAGATCAAAACCTATCCTATGGTGTTCAGATAGAGAAAAATAGATCTTTGTCAGGTGGCTGTCAAAGACCACTCTAATTTATCATCAGGGCTTTAATTAGTTTTTTGTTATCCCTTCCCAGTGTAGTCACCCAGTAAAAAATACTCTGCCTCGGAAGTTCCTTTCCTAGTGAATTCATGCTAAAAATTCCAGTAAACTTGATCTCCTACCTGAAGTTTTGAGCGTCCCAAACTTTACCTGAGAACAGCTGAATTTCCCAGGAAATATCAAAAGGATGTAAAGCAACCTGAAACCACAAGTAAAAAATATAAAAAAAATATGAGAAATGCATGATTTTTCACATTTCTTTAATTCAGTTTCAGCCCCTCACCTGTTTACCTTTATTGTGCTTAACATGTATTTGACTGCAAAGGACACACATCTGTTTTAGATGTTTTTATTTGTATGCCATTTGTGCTAAAATCATAAGCAGCTGGGTTTTTCTTAATTTCTCACAGAGATCAGTTTACCAGTTCTTTTGAGGGGCAAAATTTCCATTTTTTTTTAATCATTTAGGATTTAATATAAAAGAATCACTTTAATTCCATGTAGATTTTACTTGTTTTACACCTTTCAGTCCTAAATTTAGTGTTTTGGTCTTTTTGTTTAAGCAGCACTCAGATTTTCTATTTCACTGTGAAGTCACGTTGCAGTTTAATAAACCATGGTAAACTGGCATTTGCCTTTTGTTTTTCAGAATTCTGTGTGAAATTGCTTAGTTAAATAAACTTTGTTCAGTCTGTTTCTGAATTAGGAAGATGCAGATATCAACAAATGGGTGAATCAGTCTCAGATTGCTCCATACGGCATTACATCAGGAGCAGGACGTCTCTCCTGAGTAATATGTTGGTCTGGGTGTGCTCCAAGACAACAGAAGGACCAGCATCATGGCTTGCCTTGTTATATTGCAACACCATGGTTCTGCTAATGTGAGTTCCTCTGTGATGGTAAATAAGCTGACTAAAGCATAGCTTTTCATCAACGTTTATTGAATTTGAGGTAATGTGTCGTTCTGATACCTCGGGTTTGATATTTTAAGTTGTTGAGTATGTTAAATTCTTGCTGAGTCACTTGCTTAAGTGAATCTACTCTGAACAAATACGGTACCACACAACCACTCCAAGAATTCATTTGCTAAGTGTCTCGTGTTTGGTACCTGAAACAAGTGGAGACTGGTGACTTCATGCAGAGCCTTAGCTATGTCTGTGAAACAGGAGGGATTGCACCGACAGCATGGGACTGCTGCTTCAGGGAAAAGGGGGAAGGGATCACTTGGCATTTGCATAGAAAGCTATAATGCAGAGAAAGAACCTAACTGTTTTCTTAATAACAAGCAATGAAATAGTACAAACAGCAAAGAATTTATGTACTAAACGATGCTAGGACTCTTCACGCAGTCTCTTAGAAAGACAGGACTTTTTGCCACAATCTATTAAAACACCAACAGCTTCTAAGATGAGGAGGAAAGTTCAGCCTCCACAGAGGGCAATTGTTCTTTGTCACTAGAGAACTTGGAAGGAAAAGTTGTTACTCTCAGCTGAAAATTTAAGCTGACCTTGAATCATACCACCAGAAAGACTGCATAGTTCTGCTTTTATAGTTACTGTCTTTTGATATTTGGGGAGAGAGTGTTAATGTACCGTGGTATACAAGGAGCCCTCTCCAATCTATCTGTTTGGCTTCTCACATCTTTTCTTCCCATCTGAACTCTTGTAAAGCTCTTAATCAAAGGTCACAGGAGACACTGATACACAGGCAAACCTTATATGTGGCAAGGTAAGTTTATCACACCTGATAAATCCCAGTCCTCTCCAATACTCATACTCACAATCTCTCAGAAGACAGAGGCTGGAATTGGTAACATTCTCAGTTGTTTTCAAACAAATTCTTATATCTACCAATATTTGTATGCCTATATATAGGTATATAAATTTATATATATGTGTTAATTGCCACATACATATGTATATTTGCACATTTTAATTCAGTGGATTCTAGGAAAATCACAACTACTTCACAGATCATTTTTTTTCATGTAACTCAAAAGCCAGCATTGAAAAATAAAAAAATAAAATTAATGCTTCTCATTTCCAATCAAAATGAAAAAAATCCCTGCCTTTTTCATTGTAAAACTGAATAATTCATTTTTAAAACAAAAAACATTTCAAGTGTGTTTTGAAATGTTCATGGGAAAGACACCATATTTCATTCTTGCCCTAGATTTTGCTTTTTTACTCACTATGCCGAAAGTCATCAGCAAAAGAAGAGGAATAAAATGTTGCTTCTTGGAGGATAAATCCTCTTGCATCATCACTGTGAGCGATCTGCCATGCATTTTTAAGTGCTTTGCCCTAACATCAGTATTAAGTGGCTACAGGAAGCATCTTTCAGGAAGCACTCAACATCCGATAGTATTAATAAAAGATTGGACCAACTTCTGGAAAATACCACTCTAACAGCCCCTTGGTGTGGTGAATCTAGAGACAATGGCTCTGCATTTTGAAAGAGTTATTGAGGGGTGTGGTTTTTTACAATGGTGCTGACTGTGACTTTGATTATGTTTAGCGTGTGAATATGTTACATTTACTACCTGGGGGTTTAAAAATAATTTTAGCCTTAAGGGAAGTATTCAACTGACAGAAAAAGTGAGGCAAAAAAAGGTCAAAGAATCTTGCCTATCTGGTTCCCGTAGAGCTGCTGAAAGGGAATACATCACACAGGACTATTTCCTTCACTCCCGTGTATTGCATGGTTTAGTACATAACGTCTTCCAGTCTCCACTTCACGTGATGCTCCCAAAAGCTAAGGATACTCCTAATGGCATTACTAGTGTAACAAGGTTAGGTCAGTAGTACAAAACCGACACTACAAAAACCTCTTACAAATGATGAACAAAAACTCTCTCCAGCTGAAACAGATAAATAACAGGGAAAATACACCTTTCCAGATCAAAATTCTGACAATATCATGCCAACAAGAGAAATAATAGAAAGCTTAAGAATAGGCAGTTATTTTGGAGTCTTTGCATGTTCTCTACACATCCCTATCATGCTTCATCATGCACAGCTCCCCTACCACAAACAATATCATTAAAGGTAAGCCTCTTTGGTTTTTTTTTAAGGCATTTCTGGTGTATTAATTGCAAAGAAACATATTTGTTTCTCTGTGCAACACTGTTTTACCTTTATGTCCTCTGTTGCTTTCCTGATGCTTCTTTTTCCTTCATATTTTTTCTTTTATTCTCCCTTCCATCCTTTTTTTTTTTTGAGCGTGTTCTAGGTTGAATTACAAAGTAATAATAAATTATATTCATTGTTATTATAAAAAGATTTCATCTTGTATTCTGAAATGTTGAGCTTATTGTAGCTGAAGGCTGTTTTCAGATCTAAACAGTGAATTTCTTCCAGTTTGACCTGCAGTCTCACATATATCCCTCAGTAACATGAAATTAGAGTAGAAAAGAAATCAAGATCCACTGTGGGATGTAGAAAAGATGGTAACCTCACAAATTTATTTTCTTTTGGTTTCCTTTGACTATGTGTGATTTGCGGAACACTTCTTCTTTTACAGGAGTACAGCGTGTTGCATAGGGTCCAACATCATGTGAAGACACATTTCCCAGTAGCAAATAAGAATTTGTTCTCTCCCCTTCAAAACAAATGAAAAAACTCCAGCTAATGCTGACTGCAATAGCAGGGGAATAAGGTTTTGATAATTAGAAATAAGGATGGATATTGAGAGAAATAAAATAAATAATTGCATTGAGAAGCACATTGAGAAGCTCTGACATGTTAACAACTGGGTAGCTGAGTTCATTTGCATGCCATCAAAGAAAAATGCTGTCTCATAAGCGCATGTAAATGTTCATGAAGTGGGATGTTTGATCCTGGGAAGATGTGTCTCTAAGACACAAGGAGTTTATTTCCTTCCTTTCCACATCTGGCCCCTTTTCCAGGGAAAAGAAAACCTTTTATTCAGAAGGATAAACTACTCATGCTATTTTCTATCCTTTTGGTAAATCATATACCTTCTCAGCATAAGGGAGTTTCCACCCTCTTCTGGCTCTAGAACCTCTGTTTTGTAAGGTGCATATTTCAGGAGCATGCTCTTTGTCTATTTAAAATTCACATGTTTACTCCTTAAAAATGTCATCCTCAGAAAAGGTTTAATGATGCAGTTTCTTCTTTGCCTCTGTTCAATTTTCTTGTAATAAAAATCTCTATCTTCCATACAATACAAAAAGTGGCATTTAAATACTGAATAATTCTTAAAATTATCTGAAAGCCCAGCAGAGTTAACAGGTCAAAGTGACCACAAAACAGCTGATATCTATTTGCCCTGGGCAAATAATTTCCCTGGAGACTAATCTTAACCTTCCAACACCACAGTGATCGTGCCCAAGTTATTCAAGCTTTCTGCAAGCACTGACTTTTGCCCCAAGATGACAATGACCTGGCTGACCTTTCTCCATTCTAGTCTAGAGCACAGGAACATGCACCCTGGAAAACCTACTTTATTGGACTAGAAATAAGAGTATCAGTCTATGTGCAGCAATACAGACATCTATATGCAGAAATACAGACAAACTTGCTAAAACATTTTGCTTTCAGTCAGGTTTAAAATAGTTGAATACCCGAACTGGGTGTAAAAACCATTGTTGGGTTTCTTACTTGATCCCAGTTATTGTCACTGCTGTAGGGTGACAGAGCTGATGTGGTTAACAAAATCTGGTTTCAGTCTGAATAACTTGATCTCAAGTAAGACAAAAAGCATGACATCAATATTGGCCTATAATCAGTAATTGACATTAAATTTTCTTGCTGTGCACAAATTCTTGGGGGGGGGAGGGGCTGCAGGAGGTGAGGGAAAGAACCAAAAGAAAGGAAGAGAAGGGAAAGAAATAAAACAATTAATTTTTTCACAAGCTTACTCCTGCTTTAGCGAAAAGTAAAATCTCCATATGTTTCTATTATCTGTGAGTAGGTTTCCGGGTAAAATCCACCATGACATTTCCCACATTCAAAGGTCATCACTGGCTGACTTACACAGACACTTCGTAACAAGCCAACCTCTGTTACATGTTCTTAACACCAATGAAATAAGTGCTTTACAGGGAAGAATACGAGGATTAAAGCATAAACATAATTCTAAGTTTCCAAATTAAATGAGTTTAACTATATATGTGTGTGAAAGAGAGAGAGAACAGCTTCATCCACCCCAGGTTACTTCCTGATCTACTTAATATTGATTCAAGTACTGTAAATACTTACATCTGTTGCTTTTACATGCGGAGTGTCATTCAAAACCTCATTAAGCAGCCAGTAGGCATCTCCATTGCAAGGGACAAATGATGACATCAAGAAAATCTGATAACTTGTCAAAGAAAAAATGGAAAAGACGTGTAAGAACAGTGGCCTTTCTCTGTGATGGAGCATGACTCATTATATGCTCCCTTTTCTTTGACACACGCCTTTGTACTCTTGAAGGGAAGGGCAACTTGGGGCAGAAAGGAACACCTGAAGAAACAAATCAGATAAAGGAGACAAGACGTGGTAACATGAGCATATCTGTATTAATGTACATACATTTCAATCAACTCGTAGTAAGCTCTGAGATCCAAAGACAAAGCTGACAATGCAGCCAATCATGTGAGTAATACCTGCTGTCAAAAAAAGTTACATTGCAGGAGATGGTTACAACCAGAGTCTCTCGGAACCAATTAACTGTAGGAGGTGGAAATGCAATGTAAAAAAGAAAATAATACAGGACGTTTCCACACCCAAACAAAAACTTATCTCAGGTGCTCAGGCAATGAATATTACAGTGATATAATTTCCAATGTAAATTACTATTTATCTAAAAAAAAAAGAAAAATATTTAGGCTTTCATATTTGCTAATATTGTGTCTTCTTAAATGTTTCTTCTGTGTGCATATGTGTGTGGATATAAATATGTCAATATGCATTACATGCATGCATTAATATGTGTATATTCTAAATATACATAAATTGAGGTAGAAAAAAGCCTCTTTTCAATGGCTGATATCATGCACAAGTGAAAGCACAAGGTTCTTGCAGCCTACAGAGAACAGAGTAAAATCCAGAGGGAACAAAAGAAGTTACAGATGAGGAAACTGGTATGCTTATGTACCATTTGTGTGACACAAGACCTATGCATCCAAGGCTGAGACTGGTATCTGTGTATAAAAATGCATACGCAAAATAGCTCAAACAAAACCTCTGCGCATGCTGGTTAAGGCAGACAGTAGTAACAACATTGTTCTGTGTAGGTGGAACTAGTGCAATTGTCTTAAGATCTTTCTAACTCTCTGATTGAATTCTAGTGGCTTAACTGATTTCATCGTTGCAGGCAAACAGCAGTGAATTCATTCTGTTTTCATTCCTGGTGTTCTCTAATTAACTGATTGAGCTTTTTCTAGATGAGACAAAGAAGTCCTCTTGGGATATGCCTAAGAATCATAGAAGACAATTATAGAATCACTTGATTGGAAAAGACCTTTGAGATCAAGTCCAACCATACCCGTCCACTACCAAACTATGTCTCTAAGCACTTCATCTGTCTTTTAAACACCACCAGGGATGGAGGTGCCTGAAAATCCTTTCAGTGAAGAAACTTTTCCTAAAGTTTAATCCGAACCTCCCCTGGCTCAACTTATGATCATTACCTCTCGTAATGGACGCAATATCTTCTCCTTCCTCACAGTATCACAGTATCGCAGTATCACAAAGTTGGAAAAGACCTTTGAGATCATTGAGTCCAGCCTATGTCCCAACACCAACACCTACTCGTCGTCTAAACCATGACACTAAGTGCCTCATCCAATTTGTTTTCCTCCTTTTAATGGAATGCCTCTGATAATATTTTCAAGAAATAGGCTAAATTACAATTAACATGAAATCAAATTTTGGCTTGTTTTATTTGTGAAAGGGTCTTTCCTGTTGAAAATTAAGAAAAAAGTTCCTTGAAGCAGAACTGCTCTCTGAATCTACTCATTGGTAAATTTGCCTGACTCACCATAAGCAAGGTCTTTGTTTATTGGCTCACCAGGTCTTGAAAAGGTTATGAAACAGCTGTTTGCAAAACAGGTGGAGAATCCCACTGTCCAGGTAACATTGTATTAGTCCAACTAACAGAGCTGTGGAAAAACAGGTAAACTTGGAGCCTGATATCCTTCTTCCATGACTCTGCATTTATACGATAGAATCTAATGGCTACCATTCCTCCACAATCTGTAATCTGGGTAATTATAACTTCACCATCTAGCCATGACAGAAGTGCAAAAGTTTAAAGATGTAGGGATTTTGCTCAGAAGCATCACAGAGAGTATTCAGAGCTGTTCTAACCAAGCCTTGTTACTGAAAAGATGCTCTAAAAGTCATCACGGAAGTGTGATGGTGTGCCTCCTCCTCAGAGACAATGGAGCAAAAGCTAAGGGAAATAATCAGAAAAAGCAAAAATCCTCAGAAAGCAGGAGAGAGGAAGATGCAGAAAACTGACAACCAGTTATAGCATGGCCAGTGATCTATACATTCCTGATGAACAAAATCTGTCTTGCTAGCCTCATCTAGACTCGAAAAGCCAGGCTAAGTAATTGCTAGCAGCCAAAGAAATGCCCATTGTTCCTTTCTTAATGTTTTCTTTTTAATAGGATGGGAATCCAATGAATTTGAACCTAGGAGCCACAACCTCCATAAGTGTATCTCAAATTTTTTTACTTAATAACTATTTTTTTTACAATACTGAGAGATTCAACTGCAATCCTTCCTTGAGGTGGGATGTTTTACTTTTCTTGCAGAAACTCAAACACAGATTATAAAGAAGACTTTAAATTCTTTTTTGGTAGGGTTAATTTTATGCTACTCTACCTTCTTGAACTACCTTCCCAAGGCTCAAGTCACCATTAGTGCCAGCAGAAGAAAAGAAACGGAGTGTCTGGGGGAGGTGAGAATGAGTTTGTTTGAGCCCCTTGAGCTCAGCAGCACTGTGCAAGTGCACTGTCGCATTTCTCTTGGGCTTGCTAGAGCCTATATAGATGCAAACATTCAGCCATCCACCTAAGCTTAATGTCTGTGTCCACATTTTTTTTTTTAAAATTGACAAATAGGAGCCACTTATGACTTGAAGACCAGTGCATCAATGTTTTTATTTTGTAGCTAGGCACCTAAATAAGAAGGGAATTTAGAAATACAGTTTTGACAATGTGATTTCAGATTGCTCCCCGCTGCCAAAATGTACATTTGACTCACATATGCCATGAAAGTATTAATATAATTGTAAGGCTCTGATCTACTCTGAGGTTTTGTTTTATAGGATTTATCTAAGCTATACAATTTTCTCCTTTATACTAGAACCCTCAAAATATGTTTCCTGTTGCACACTGTAACCTCTCTCTGGCGAGTTATTAATAAAGGTGTTCCATATTTTAACCCTGAGTGACCAAATCCAGTTTTATGCCCTGTACAGAATGTTCCTCTGAAACAATTTGAGGAAAATAATTTACCCTGAGACTGAGAAGCAACAAGAGAATTAGCATGCATGTCACTGTGCTGAATTCTCTACGAAAGTTGACAATTCTATTTGCAAGTATAATTCCAGACTGTCCAGGGAGATGACAGACAGGTAGGTGCAGGCTAGCCTGGGAGGGAAGCTGCTCTAAGGCAGCACATGTAACACAAACAGAAAAAAATCCCCCGTCTTCCATGGGAAGATTTTAAGGACATGCTTTAACAAATTATTTGACGCAAACCAGTGTATATTAAAGAAGAGAGGTAACAGAAAGCAAGCAAAATATTAGCCTGTGCATCTTCTCCAAGTCTTCTGTTTGCCAAGGTGGCAATGGCCTTGTTGTGCCCGCTGGAAAAATGGGGAACTGAAAATTCACATTACAAAGCAGTGAAAGGAGTGCTCTTTCTATAAAAATTCAGGGAAAATACTGATGGTACTGGAATTTACTAGCAAGGAACAGCTTTTATAGCTGGCTAAACGCAGGAGGGAGGTTTGATAGAGACCATTTTGGCAGAAAAACTAGATGTTACATTCAGTGTATTCTGAACAAGTACTTGGCACACAAAATGAACTCAGTTGAATGTATTCAAGAAGCAACAAGCTGTGAAATGTGTGTTTAGCTTAGTAGACTGCCAATAGTGTCTTCAAAGAAAGGACCACCTAGTTTCTATGGGCTGTTTCTCTTATTTGGAGATCTTACCTACTCTAGTTTGTCATAGATGGTTTATAAACAGTTCATAAGGTTTAGTTTTTGGTAATTGCCCATTAATAAAGGCAGGGCTGATTTTCCTGTGAAACATTTATATTATTCAGAAATGAACTGAGTTGGTAAACCTCATTAAAGCCTGTCACTGCAGAACATGGTACATTTCTGCTTAGTCATCTATCTAGCATAGTTTTTTACCCCTGTGAGAGTCAAGGCGATGGCCATTGTGGTTAAAAATGTGTCTCAGTTGTCCCTAGCACTTAATCTCTGAAGATCTAGGAGGCAAATATAAGGAATGCTTTACACACTGACTACTTGTAGTGAAACACGCCTCTAAGGAAGAGACAATCATTGCGTTTCTCCAGCAAACTGATTTATTTGGGTAACAGGAGCTAATGGAATAAATTGTACATGAGAGCAAAAGTTAGCTCCAGGCTATGGCTTAGAAGAGAGCTGAATATAGCTATATGCTGGTATGAGACTCTAGGAGCTCATACTCATTCAATATGCGGCCCGTACAGCAGAATAACACTGCGAGTTGCAATGTGAACCTTTTTTTTATCATGGAAGTATACACGGATGAATTTTCCCTGGAACTAATCCCTGGTGGTTTTGTACTTAATTTAGTTAGAATAACAAATTTATTTCATCACTCTTTTTTACTTCTCTTTACATAAAATGAGATGCAATTTTGGAGTTTGTTTGGTTTGTTTTCTTTTCCAAAATCTCTACCCAATATGTTCATACTATAAGTTTGAGAAAATTATGCTATTAAACAGTAAATAAAACAAGTGTTTTTTATTTAATGGCATGCTGTTTTTAAAAAAATACAGTTCTTGTTGTTTATGTGAGAAAGTTAAATTTTCTTCTTCAAGATTTTCCCTCAAATTCTCCAATGTTATCGTTAGATGAATTTCTGCTAGAGCTATCTATTGATCCAGATGATCTGAAGCTGAAATCACCAGATTAGCTGAACTGAAAGAACTAGCTACTTTTCCACTTTAGGGGTAGATATTCTTCTTCAGGATAATACATAACTCTTTCCTACTGATAAGAAAGAATATTAGATTTAAAATTTACTCTCATTGAAATACAAATTTTGGTTGTACCTTAAAAAACTTGTAAACAGTGTTATTGTTTTAAATGACAATTTTTTCCAAAAGGTTTTGGGTTTTTTCCATCAGTTGAGGAGGCAAAGTTATTTTATGAAATACAAAATGCCACAAAAAGTTCACAAGTTTGAACTACGCATTGTATTGATTTCTAATTCTCTCTTCACACAGTGTTTTCTGAAGTTTGTTTTTACTCAACATCATAATTGAGTTTAGTCTTCTCCACTCTCCCAACAAAACATGGAAATACTGGCATGAAATATGATATTTAAAAAAATAAACCTAAACAAAACATGACTGGAATCCTTCACATTTGTTCACAAATTTTTTGACTTTTTTTTGTGGGCACTCTTCAAGTCCCAATATATATCTGTATCACCACTTGCTTTAAATGTATGCCACAATTTCTCACTTCGGTATGTGATCCTGATGCCTGACTTATCAAAAATACCTCCTATTAAAAAATATGTGATAAAGTCATGGGCTAGTAATGATTGATTAAACACAGGCGTGAATTCTAATGAATTTCAAGGGACAGGCAATTATAATGCTGAGACTCTTAGTAGAACTTACCAATATGAATCTGAGGTCTGGATCTGGTTGCAATTCTTCCATAAACCCACATTTAATACCCACATGTCTTTTGGCTTCCTCTGATAAAGCTTTGGCTCTTTAGTGTGTAAATGAGGTCTGTTATAAACTTACTGACCTGCCCTACTACTAAACGCTTAGCACAGTTTATTACGTGCTTGCACAATATAAGTGGTTTACTCATTTGTTCTTTGTTTAGGAGGCTAATTACTACAAGTAGATCCATACAACAGTCAAAAAGAAGGACTAAAACAGGCACCATTAAAAATCAGTGCTTTTCACACATTTTGAATGACAGTATAAAAGAAAGCTAACATTCAGGCAACAGACATCATCTTACCACTTAAAATGCAATATATATTAAGTACAAGAGCAGAACACAAACCCCACAAAATATTCAGCACAGTGCTTCTTCCTAGGAGTTCACTGGACCCTAGTATTACTGCCATGCCATTTCATGAAATCAAGTTACTAATATCACTTACAGCAGGTTAAATGGGAAGAGAAAGTTCAAAAGCAGTCCACTAACAAAAACCCTATTCACTCCATTGAGCAGAAGTTCAGCTCCTTCATTTGAAACATCTCAAATACAGCATTCAACCAAAAAGCAAACCCAGACTTGACTACCTTAAACAGCTGATGAATGACTGAAAATTGTCATGTTAAAGTCCTACATAACTTGAGCCAATGGTCAAACTCACCCATGATGCAATTCCTTTGACTTCAATGGAGTTGCTGGCAGCCACCTCAGCTGTACTTGGCCCAGTGCCATTATTTGTGCAAGTCTGTGCTGTGTGTCTTCCCTTGATAAATGCCAGCACTGTAGAGCTCTCAAATATAAAGAAAAAAACATTCTTCTGTAATCACAACAAGACGAGAAAAGCAGACAAACTGCAGCACAATAGATAAACAAGAATTTTCAACTGTGCTATATACAAACACTTAGTAGAATTCTTTTCTTGCATTTTAAAGAAAAAAATAAATGTCATAAAAACATGAGCTTATTTCTAGTAGATGGACTACAATTTGAATATTAGTTTTTCAATTAAAAATAGAAAAGAAGGTGACAGATGCTGACTGGCTTCATCTGTAGAGCCCCTGCCACAGAATTTAAGAGACTTCAGGGGGTGTAGGACTTACAAATACATTGTTACATATTTCCCAATGATACATTAGGTATGGAATAAAGCAAAAGTTTCAAGGCTTAGAGAAATATGATTCTTAGTTTAAGTTCAGGTAACGTGCCAAACAATTGCTTTTACTGAGAGCTTTTGCAAGTCTTTAAATAGAAACACGAAGGCTGTGACTTATTATTTTACTGAAATGGAGTAATTTATCTCTGTATACTTGTAAGACAGTAAAAGACACTAAACAGTACCTGTCTCTCAGGTCACAAACATGAAAGGAATGCTGTGTCACCACAGAGCCTGGCTAAGGAGCAGTAAATGCAAATTATTCCAGTAGCTCTGTAAAGTAAAAAAAAAATTCCAGTTCCTATATCTTGTACAATTTTTTTAAACAAATCAATATAGTATGTTTGGCTATGCATTTTTATGTAATACAGTTTTCAATATTCAGGGATGTAAGGAGGACTACCAATCAAACCTCTATGCTGGACTTCCAGAGGGCAGATTTTGACCTGTTCAGAAGACTGGTCCAGAGCACATCCTGGGACACACTCCTCAAAAACAGGGGTGTACAGGAGGGATGCATATGCTTCAAGGAAAAAGTCTTGAGTGCACAGGAACAGGCTACACCAATTATCCAAAAGGCAAACCGGCGGGGAAGACGACCACCTTGGTTGAATAAGGAGATACTGAAGGAAATCAGAGATAAAAAGAAAGCCTACCGACTGTGGAAGGCAGGGCTGGCCACTCAGGAAGAGTATAGGACTATAGTTAGAACATGCAGAAGGAAAATCAGAGAAACAAAAGCGCAATTTGAAATTAATTTGGCTACTTCTGTTAAGGATAACAAAAAGCGCTGCTATAAATACATTAATAACAAAAGGAGGGGCAAAGAAATCCTCCATTCTTTGTTGGACCTTGGGGGGGAACACAGTTACCAGATATGAGGAGAATGTTGTGGTACTCAACACCTACTTTGCCTCAGTCTTCACCAGTAGGAGAGGTGGCAGTCACAATAACTGGCCTCCAGAGCTCACAGAGGAAACCAAATGTCTCCCCTGTGTTCCAGGAGGAAACAGTCTATGAATTACTGAGCCACCTGGATCCACACAAATCGGTGGGACCAGATGGATTCCATCCTAGGATGATGAGGGAGTTGGCAGAAGAGTTTGCCAAGCCACTCTCCATCATCTTCCAACAGTTCTGTCTCTCTGGGGAGGTCCCAGATGATTGGAAGCTGGCAAATGCCACACCAATCCACAAAAAGGGCTGCAAGGAGGACGTGAGCAACTATAGGCCTGTCAGCCTGACCTCAGTGCCTGGCAAGGTTATGGAACAGATCACCCTGAGTGCAATCACACAACACCTTCAGGATGGACATGGGATCCAACCCAGCCAGCCCGGCTTTATGAGGGGCAGGTCCTGTCTGACCAACCGGATTTCCTTTCATGATCAGGTAACCCGCCTGGTGGATGAAGGGAAGCCTGTGGATGTAGTCTATCTGAATTTGAGCAAAGCCTTTGACACTGTCTCCCATGGCATACTCCTGGATAAACTGATAGCCCATGGCTTGGACAGGTGCACTCTCAGCTGGGCTAAGAACTGGCTGGATGGCCAGGCCCAGAGAGCGCTGGTGAACGGGGCTGCGTCCAGCTGGCGGCTGCTTACCAGTAGTGTCCCCCAGGGTTCAGTGTTGGGTCCAGTTCTGTTTAACATCTTCAACGATGATTTAGATGAGGGGATTGAGTCTATCATGAGTAAATGTGCAGCTGACACCAAGTTGGGAGGGAATATCAACCTGCTGGAAGGCAGGAGGGCTCGGCAGAGGGACCTTGATAGGCTGGAGAGATGGGCTGAGTCCAACGGGATGAAGTTCAACAAGGCCAAGTGCCGGGTCCTGCACTTTGGACACAACAACCCCATACAGCGCTGCAGGCTGGGGACAGAGTGGCTGGAGAACAGTCAGGTGGAAAGGGATGTGGGAGTACTGATTGACAGGAGGCTAAACATGAGCCAGCAGTGTGCCCAGGTGACCAAGAAAGCCAATGGTATCCTGGCCTGTATCAAGAATAGTGTGGCCAGCAGGATGAGGGAAGTGATCCTTCCCCCGTACTCTGCGTTGGTGAGGCCACACCTTGAGTATTGTGTTCAGTTCTGGGCCCTTGAGTTCAAGAAAGATATTGAGGTGCTGGGGTGGGTCCAGAGAAGAGCAACAAAACTGGTGAAGGGACTTGAGCATAAGTCCTATGAAGAGAGGCTGAGGGACTTGGGGTTGTTTAGCCTGGAGAAGAGAAGGCTCAGGGGTGACCTCATCGCTCTCTACAACTATCTGAAAGGAAGTTGTAGACAGGTGGGAGTTGGACTCTTCTCCCAGGCAACCAGCAACAGAAGAAGAGGGCACAAGGTTAGACTCTGCCAGGGAAGGTTTAGGCTGGATATCAGGAAAAAGTTCTTTACAGAACGAGTAATCAGGCATGGGAATGGCCTGCCCAAAGAGGTGGTGGATTCATCATCCCTGGAGGTTTTTAAAATAAGACTGGATGTGACACTTAGTGCCATGTTCTAGTAATCATGACAGTGTTGTATTAAGGGTTGGACTTGATGATCTTGAAGGTCTCTTCCAACCCAGATAATTCTATGATTCTGTGATTCTATGATTTGCTTAGCTAAATTATCGAAATTTTAATTTTATAAGACAGAGAGCTCCTGTAGAGAGATGTCAGAGATCTTTTAGGAAAAATATATTTATTATCACAATTTACTTACCATTGTTACATGACAGAAGATTTAGGCAGGTAATAAAAAGCTTAATTTCATCATCTGATATGACAACTGAGTTGCTTCTTCCTGTTTAAAAGGTATAAACAAGAATATGGTATATTTAGCTAAAGAGCAAAGCAGTATTTGTGATATTCTTCAGTTAAAGCACAAGTCCCTTTCTCCCTTTCTTAATTTTCATATTGCTGTACTTCGCCAGATCATCCATCTAAAATATAGTTATTTATCACTCCCTTAACAGAATCATTCTATCAGCAGAACATAATCAACTCACTTTTTTAAGGTTTTATGTTGTGCGAAAAGGGCTAGCAATTTACCCTAATCGTGCCACTGTAATGTGAACATTTATTTCTTTTTTATGTGGTGCTCTCCTTAAAAATGCTAGGTAGCCAAAATGTGTTAAATTATGGATGTTGTCAGCAGAAATGTCATGTTGTCCAGCAATATTTAGGAACAGAACATTGGGAGAACATATCAAAATATCCATTGCCCATTCCACAAAGCTACTGAAAGCAGCTCTTCAAAAATATCTTTTAGACTAGGAATTAGACTTTAGGAACTCTGCTTAGAGCAGACAGGCTGAGCCAAGTAGCTTTGCTCCTTCTCCCATGATCCAGTTTTCCCATCTGGCACCTGCATATCACCACACTCTCTTCCATTATCTTCCTCCCAATAACTTCAACTCTAGTATTATGCAGCTATTGTAAAAACAGTTTTGTTTATTTTACCTCCTTTCTAATAAGCTCCTGAAGTGCTGCCTTGCTGAGAATATTTCAGACAGGTTTGCTGTTCCCATTACGTCAAATATGTACACATTATTCTTGTCTGCATTCTGCAGACAAGAATGCACATCTGCATGCTGGCAAGCTTTCATTCCATTGGTAATCAAGGTGTTCATATCTGAACTGTGTCAGATACGCCACCTTAGAAAGTGAGCTGCTGTTACGGTTGCTCAATGATATCCTCCTACGGTAGTGTAATATCTTATAAACCAGCACACTTTCTACTATATGAATTTCTGGAAAGACTAGCAAATTAAGTTTTTATCTTCCCAGCATTTTGGCAGAAGTAGTTAAATGGATGTCAGCTCGCTTGACAGTTGGCCCTCTGAAGTGGTTGATGGGGGCAGGGTGAAATATGGCCCTCCTGCAATCCATGAGGAGGAGGTTAGAGACCTGCTGAGCCGCTTGGACCCTCATAAGTCTATGGGGCCGGATTGGATCCATCCTAGGGTGCTGAGAGAGCTGGCGGATGAGCTTGCTAAGCCGTTCTCCATCATCTTTCAGCAGTCCTGGCTCACCGGAGAGGTCCTGGAAGACTGGAAGTTGGCCAATGTGACGCCCATCCACAAGAAGGGCCGTAAGGATGATCCAGGTAATTACAGACCTGTCAGCCTGACCTTGGTCCCAGGTAAAATCATGGAGAAGATAATCCTGGGTGAAATCATGCACCATCTGCAGAACGGTCAAGAAATCAGGCCCAGCCAGCATGGATTTAGGAGGGGTAGGTCCTGCCTGACCAACCTGATCTCCTTTTACGATCATGTGACTCGCCTGGTGGATGAGAGGAAGGCTGTGGATGTGGTATACTTGGACTTCAGTAAGGCCTTTGACACGGTCCCCCACAGTAGACTCCTAGGGAAGCTGGCAGCTCGTGGCCTAGATGGGAGCACTTTGTGCTGGGTTAGGAATTGGCTGAATGGCCAAGCCCAGAGAGTGGTGGTGAATGGTGTTTCATCCAGTTGGCGGCCGGTCACCAGTGGTGTCCCCCAGGGATCGGTATTGGGTCCCGTCCTGTTTAATATCTTTATTGACGATTTGGATGAGGGGATTGAGTCCATCATCAGCAAATTTGCAGATGATACCAAGCTGGGAGGAAGAGTTGATCTGCTAGAGGGTAGGATGGCCCTACAGAGGGACCTGGACAGATTGGAGAGCTGGGCCGATTCTAATGGGATGATGTTTAATAAGTCCAAATGTCGGGTACTTCATTTTGGACACAACAATCCCATGCAGAGCTACAGACTGGGGACAGAGTGGCTAGAGAGTAGTCAGGTAGAAAAGGACCTGGGAGTGCTGGTGGACAGGAAGCTCAACATGAGCCAGCAGTGTGCCCAGGTGGCCAAGAAGGCTAATGGAATCCTGGCCTGCATCAGGAATAGTGTAGTAAGCAGGACCAGAGAAGTTATTGTCCCCCTGTACTCGGCACTGGTCAGGCCTCACCTTGAATATTGTGTCCAGTTCTGGGCCCCTCAGTATGGGAAAGATGTTAGGATACTGGAATGTGTTCAGAGGAGGGCAACGAAGATGGTGAGGGGGCTGGAGCACAAGCCCTATGAGGAGCGACTGAGGGAATTGGGGCTGTTTAGCCTGGAGAAGAGGAGGCTCAGGGGAGACCTCATTGCTCTCTACAACTACCTAAAAGGAGGTTGTAGTCGGGCAGGGGTTGGTCTCTTCTCTCAGGTGACCAGTGGCAGAACCAGAGGGCATGGACTTAAGCTTCGTCAGGGAAAGTTTAGACTTGATGTGAGGAAAAAATTCTTCACTGAAAGGGTGATTGGCCATTGGAATGGGCTGCCCAGGGAGGTGGTGGAGTCACCTACCCTGGAGGTGTTTAAAGGGAGACTGCATGAGGCACTGAGTGCCATGGTCTAGATGATGGTTGGTGTTAGTGTTAGGTTATAGGTTGGACTTGATGATCTCAGAGGTCCTTTCCAACCTTATGATACTGTGATACTGTGATACTGTGAAATACACCTTTCAGGCTTTGTCCAAATAAGGTCTTATTTTTGATGACTATGTTAATGATACGTCGACTGATATAAGACTTGCAGTTTAATAAATCTGGTCTCCTGTTACTGTAAACAAGGACATCATACAATCCTGTCCATAATTCCCTTCCCTTCCCTTCCCTTCCCTTCCCTTCCCTTCCCTTCCCTTCCCTTCCCTTCCCTTCCCTTCCCTTCCCTTCCCTTCCCTTCCCTTCCCTTCCCTTCCCTTCCCTTCCCTTCCCTTCCCTTCCCTTCCCTTCCCTTCCCTTCCCTTCCCTTCCCTTCCCTTCCCTTCCCTTCCTTTCCCTTCCCTTCCCTTCCTTTCCCTTCCCTTCCCTTCCCTTCCCTTCCCTTCCCTTCCCTTCCCTTCCCTTCCCTTCCCTTCCCTTCCCTTCCCTTCCCTTCCCTTCCCTTCCCTTCCCTTCCCTTCCCTTCCCTTCCCTTCCCTTCCCTTCCCTTCCCTTCCCTTCCCTTCCCTTCCCTTCCCTTCCCTTCCCTTCCCTTCCCTTCCCTTCCCTTCCCTTCCCTTCCCTTCCCTTCCCTTCCCTTCCCTCCTACATTGTGATATAAACAGAGGACTTTCCGCCTCCTTCCAAAGAGGGAAAGTCCTCCCAAATCATCTTGCCATCTCTCCTATTTTAGAGTTCACCTTCCACAATTACAGAATACCAGGATATATATATAAATATCATACATATATAAATAAATATCATACATATATAAATATCATATATATATAAGAGATATATGTAAATGTACACCGTATCCTAAATGCAGTCTTCTCCATAGGTAGGCAGAAAAATATTCATGGATCTCTAAGCCTTTTGGAAGTATTATGTCTGATGAATACGGCTTTTCCATCACCAGAGCTTAACAGTAACTGTGTTCTGTTTACGCTACAGCTACAGTCAGACCATGAAACTCCATTCTGGTGACAAGAAAAAGTCTATGCTGAGTATCTGAAGCTGAGGAACTGCTGCAGCTGAGGAGGTTTTGTTAGCACCTACGTTGATAGTGGTTGAGAAAAATGCATTGACGTAGTAAGAGAGTGATTTGTAACACAATATGGCTTTTACAGCTTAAGGTTCTTAAATTTCATGCCAGCAGGTGTAGAGTTACAAAACTTATGCAGCTTATGCCGTTCAATGCTGCTGCAAGTTCAAAACAACTATTGTTACCTTCTGACAGATGCCTTTTTAGTGGCCTGAGTAAGGCAAGCTGATCTCAGCCTAGTTCTCACCTGAAAAGTCATCTTCATGAAAAACTTCACACCATGAATTTACACTATGTGGTGATTATAAAAGAGACAAAGATTGAATAGACATTTTCTGCTACATCTTTCATACCTATAGGCAATCCTTCTTGGTCATGGTTGAGATATTTTGCTGAGAAGTAGAGACAGGGGTGTTTATCTTCCCTATCTTCCCTCGCTGTACCTAGCTGTCTTCTGGAGAGAAGCAAATAGAGATGGAATGCTTTACAGAGAGAAGTTAGTCAAGCAAACTCATTTTGCTTCAAGTTCTTTTTATATGTTTGCATCTCAGACTATGTTCACAAGGAGATATACACATTTTTCAAAATTTAAGACTGTTACTGAAAGTGTCATGTGAAACTTTTACCATTTACATGCAAGATAGCCTAACAGTCAGGATTGAAGGGGGAGAGGAGGGAGGAGTTTAAGTGTACAGTACACACAAAATAAAATTGTAGAAATCTCATTTACCTTTCTACAGAGACTGAACCTCAAGTACTGGCTTTCCAGTCTTTCCTTGTAACCCTCTTGAAACATTATTTTGTGCATGATATTATACCTTACTTAGATGTGTATATACACATCTTAACCTCACAAAATGTTTTTAGATACCGATTAATTAATATTTCATTACCTAAGCATTTGATTTGTTTGCTCAGCATTTCGTATGTTGTACCTCTTCACACACAAAATTAAAATGCATGAGAAGGGATGAAAGGAATGTAAAGGTTATTTATTTGGGGCCCCTAGAAATATTACCTTCACGATTTCAACTTAAATTCATAAGGAAACCTTTCTTTTTCCAAATTTTCTTATTTATTTTCCCAGATAGTATGTATCTTCCTCATCCAGTAGAAAAATATAATGAAAGAGGTTTTAATGCTTTATTTTAACTCTTTGTTGCATCACCTGTGTATTTTCCTTGCATTCTTCTTTTACCAGCAAATATAATAAGATTATATTGTGGTAACTGTAGTTATGGGGAAAAAAAAGTGACTT
This sequence comes from Tapera naevia, assembly GCA_033556795.1. Classification (NCBI taxonomy): domain Eukaryota; kingdom Metazoa; phylum Chordata; class Aves; order Cuculiformes; family Neomorphidae; genus Tapera; species Tapera naevia. Next base: position 16,880,932 of record JAUMJJ010000088.1, on the reverse strand, counting down.
AGAGACAAAAAAAGGTACCAACAAAAATTAATGTTTTGACAAGGCGATTGTCTTGATTTTATCTGTAAAAGAATGCCAGTATTAACACCAAAAGTTACATGTACAATGAAAGGCAAAATTATATGCAAACTTCATGGTGAACTTTTTGAATTATAGGGCTTGTAAGGAGCTGCAGTAAGTTGATGTGTCAAGCATTCAGCAAACCTTGCATAAACGACATTCCCTTTTGCACTAGAATTCAAACTTTTGCAGATCTTAGCATGATTTTATTCAGAGTGCTGAATATTTTTAGTGGATAGAATAAATTGAGAAGTAAAGGACTCAATCTAAACAAAAGCTGGCTAATAGACTCCTTGCTAGTTCTTAGGTGGTTGTTTGTAAAACTTATTTAGTGAGTTAAAAGACAAAAAAATTTCAGCCTAGAAGATCATGCTTAACTCTTCGTCATATTGAAGATGAGTACATCTGGTCGGGAATAGTATGCTGGTCAGTATGAATAAAGCCTCCTGCATGCTTAAGAAAGGAGATCTCATGTGTAACAAGTGCCAACTAATAATGCAGGAAGCACAATTTACCTCCCTCAAAATAAAAATTGGTTCTTTCCGTGACTAATTTTTTAAAGAATTGGATTACCTTATTTGCTTCTGGAATTCTTGAGTTTATTTCTTTATAAGTACATGCTCACAAGAATGGGATAAAACAATAATTTCAGATACTACCATATCACCAAATGGTATAACAATTCGAGTTATGAGTTACCAAACTGATCCTACTCCTGCTCCAGCTATATGTATCAGCGATTTTACAAAATGTAGGCTTAAAGATTAATGTATTTCCTGAAAAAAGTGATAGCAAGGGGGGCAGGAAAAGGATGCATATTTTTTCTACTGCAACATCCAGCTTGATGTGAATAATAGTCCCATGAAATATCTGCCAGTTTACTAACTCCTATTTTCAATGCTCTGAGGATGCTAAACAATGCTGAGCATTGACCTCTAGGACATTTCTGTGTTCTGAGTAGCATAAATTTTGCCTGATGAGTCTTTGGAGGTAGGCTGATATTAGCACGGATTTACAAAAGGCTGTTTACCAGGTTTGGGCAGGACTAATTTTGGTTGTGGTTTGATTTTGGACTTATGCACACTGATAATGACCTAATGATTGTTATTAATCAATTCTGTGGGATTAAGCCACTTCAATATTATGAGTTTAGAGACGCATGGGATTTGGATTCTGTATTATCTTTGGATAACCTGAGAAGATTACAGTCTGACAGAAATATCTATTTCACTACTTAGGCAGATTAAACTCAGTTTAAATGGTATACCTTTGTCTCTAATTCCTGCTGCAATTCATTACCTCCAATTACAGGGTATAATAACCTATTGTACCAATTATAGTTTTTTCATTTCTCTACAATTCGTCATTTTCATTTGATTTCAGGTATAAAATGAAAAGTACCAACCAACAAAACTACTTAAGACCATAACGACCTAGTAAAATGAAGCCATTCATCATCAGTACAAAGTATTACTCTGCATAGATCCTACAAAGAGTTTCAATTAATAGCTTTGCACAAGTATTGTTGTAAAACATGCATTAAACGCTGTGCCTGATCCTGAGTGCTGCTGAGACTGGATTAAAAACAATTGTAAAGCTTTCATGCCACTCCTTCTGGATCAGAAGTAACACTGATTCAGACCAATCAGACCCATTTAGGAAATTCTTGACCGGAAAAGCCTTCATACATAGAAAGGTTTCACACAATTTAGCAGGAATACATTGAATAACTGTGGCTCCTGAATTAGAAATGCCAGCTAAGGTATTCAGGGAATAAAGAAGAAACATTGAAGAGGAGGAAGAAGCTGACATCAATCATTAGGTACTCTTTTGTTATACTATTTCCATACTTGCGTATCTATTTTCAACTTAAATTTGTTTGTAATAAGCAAGAGGACAACCGTAGATACAGAATTACCTGCTGGATAACACAGAAAATCCTTCCCGTAGTATTATTATAACAGACTGATATGCATGTATGTAGTTTTCTAATTTTGTCAGAAATTTTGTTTCTTAAATTACTCATGTTACCAGATCCCCACAGAGATTCCCCATTCATGGCACAGATAACAAGGTATTTATTATCCTCCACTGAGTTACGCTTACAACAAATATATAGATGCCCCAAAAATGAGATACCAAAGGCAAGTCACGATAGACAATATTGTACATACGCATTGCATTGTCCCCATTTCCAAAGGGAAGTGTATTAAATATTTTAACACTACACCATTAAAAGTTAGTTGACATTCCTAGATGGGTAGCAGCTAAATTGTATTTCAATTCACTGGGTAAAGCAACCAAATATATCTGCCACGCGCCACGAATAGGTGTTACTTTATAAATGGAATCTGTTTTGCAATAGCATTCTCATTTTATAAGTGGTTACAGAACATTAAATAAATACCTATATCAAACATTTCTCTTTATGCTTCTCTACGAATGAATTCCTTAATGTTATATTACCCTACAGCACTAGCAATTGCAATTGCTGACTAAAAACCCCCAAATCTTCCTTAAAGATATTGAACACCTTCTGTAGAAACACTTAAATTTGTATAAAATACCACATAACATTATGAAGCACACCAGTTGTACAAAATATTTCTGTATCAACACGTAGCAGCATGCCTTGTAGCCACTGAATTAAGATTTTACAAATTTATTTTCAAATGTTTTCCACAGATGCTGAAAGACACTAGACAAAACAAGGCATATTGGACTGTCACATTTAACATGATGGCCATGAATTTACACTGTGGTTGATTTAACATATTTTATACTATTTTTGTGTCAGCTGTACTGTCTCTTTTTAGTGATATAAATGAACACAGTCCTAGTGCAAGCACTGCACTGCATAAAGATCAGATTTCATATGCGCATGTAGCTGTTAAACTTGGCCAGGATTTTTTTTTCAGACAAAAAAGGGGGAAAAAAGTAAGCATCTTCTCACAAGTTTTTAATGGTGACCTATCAAATCCAGTAAAAGTGTTATCATGATTTTAGAGACTACAGGTAAATTTAGAGGGAGAGAGAGAAGGAGAAAGAGGAGAGGGGCTGGACTGAACAGAAGAAGGTTAGTGTTGAACCAGTTTTCCCACCTCCAGGTATGTAAGTATTTCAAGAACATGAATTTTTATCTCACACCTCCAATGAGGGAGTCTTGACCATGAAATGATTCCCTATTCTAAGCCATACTCCACAATTTTGAAAGAAAAAATGTTGAGCTAACTAGTCTATCCCCTTTGTAGGGCAGACAGATGGAGAAATCTGAAGAAGTATAAATATAATTCTCATCTTCTGATCAGTCCAAGTAATTCCTAACACTATGATGCATTTCTGAAATATACATATAAATGAAAAGTAATAATGTTTCCTACGCCGCATTCATGTACTCTGTAGAAGGTATACCTGCTCTATTGACATGCAGATTGTGCTAGAAAGGCAGCTTGATAGCATTCTTTTATTTGTAACTTGCCTATGCCCATTACTTTGATTGAAATGAGCAGTTTATCTTTTTACCTGCGTCACCCCTAGGTCAGCTTATCATAGTTTGTGAAGCACAATGCACTTGCCAGAGCTTGTAATATCAATATCTTATGTATCAGAATTTCACTGCAGTCATCTCTCATTAGCATTGTTTTGCCTCCTGTGAGTCCTCACCTCAAATTTTTTGGTTTATGTTTGCATCACAGACTCTGAGATGGAAGGCTACAGTGATATATGTTCAAAGGGAAATAAATAACAAAGAGACGTGATGCAGGTTTGTTTCTCCATTTCCATAGTTATAGCATTAGAAGTCTCTTAAAAAAAACCTACCCAGCTACACATTCAATGAAAATCAGTACTAAAAGCAGATATAAGTTTTCAGTGCAGAGTATTGGCATTATCACTGACCTGTCATTAATGTGAAGTAAGACTGTCACATTGAAATAGTGCTTGTCTAAAACCAGAAATTCATATAACTTTAATTTTCTTTGTAAAGCATACTGGTTGATCAGCCCTGAAGTTGAAACCATTTGTGTACTTATTGAACAGGCACAGAAAAGATACTAGTGGTATTTCTTTCTTAACACCGCTCTGCTAGGGTACCCTAACCTAAAAGGTTTTAGCAGATTTATTCAGCCAATTATATATGAAAATGTTCGCTGGGCAACAAGAGCTAACAAAAAAAGTTGTTTCTATTAACCATGGATTTTGCTGAAACAATACTACATTTTAACAGATCCTTTCAGAATGAAAGTTATTTACAGTATTCTACTATTTAAAAAAAAGAACCAAGTAACAATGGCACGTTTGTGAACATCACCCTACATCAAATTATGATATTCAGATACTAGATACTCTAGTTATGTGTTTATGAATTATGTCATATTTATGAATTTAAGGTTTAGGGTTTTCTAAAACAGATCATAAGTATTAACAGTTGTCTCTGTAACTCCCTCATTTGTGGTGGTAAATTTTTTAATACAGTACGAGTTAAACTTTGAAAATGCCTCACAAAACAAAGGTTGTGCATATCCAATTCTTTCTAAACTAAGGAAAACCTATTACACTTTTGCAGCACTTGAGAGCACAATTTTCATTTCAACTCTTTCATCCAACCTGTTCTGGATTTACAAGGTGCTTGACTACCCTCAGCACCTTTGATGCATATGACCCTCACTAAGGCAAGAGCAATATCACAACTGATGCTTCAAGAAGCTGGCTGAGGACTGTAGACCACAGGATCCAAATGTCTGTTCCCTCAGAGTACATCTCAGCCTCTAAAAGGCACCATAGATTTCTCTTTTCTCTGAAGCACAGATTTTTTCTTTTTTTACCCCTGAGAAGCACTTATGTTATTTCTAATGATTGTGTTTCCTTTGGCAAGAAGGCTTCCAACGAAAAGAACAGGCTTTGAGGGTTTTCTTTGAGGGAGAAAGAGAAGGGAGAGGATTTAAACAGATAAAGATGATCATGGTTTGAAGTGATGGTGGCAAAAACCTGTATTTGAGGGATTCAGGAGGAAAAACAATTTTGTGAAAAGCTGATGTACTTGTATAGCCAAAAGAATGATTTTCAGAAGATGCATTTCTCTCCAAGATGTTAGAGCTATTAAATGGCATGGTGATTGGGATATAGAGTCGGCTGTTTGAGGCACTTACCTTATCCTTTACAGGTTTGTGGGGGTTTGTTTTGTTGTTTGTTGTTGTTATGTTTTGTTAATTTAATAGCAGGCAGGAAGTGCTTGCTTAATTATTTACACCTTAGTAATGCAAATGTTTCTGTATAAAGACAGATGCATAGTATGTTTAAAGAAACTGATTATTCTATTTCAAGAGGGTTTTCATCCTTTTGTCAAGATCACAGGGGTTAGTATTGTCTCCCTGCCCCCACCCTGAATGCTTTTCTAGTTCATCAAAATTGATTGTAAAAATGACAGAAAAAAGATTGCTGATCTGCTGTTATCTACCTGCTCTGATCCAATGTCATCTATTTAAAGATGGAAAGGATGAAAACATTGGTTGTATAATTTGACTTGAGAACACGCAATTTATGATAAACAGCAAATAGCCAAAGATATGCTTATAATTCACTTGAAGATGATCAAAAGCTGTGTTTTGATGTATCAAAGTTTAATAAAATGTTTGCGAGGTGCATAGTTGCAGATTACAGAATACCCAGCTAATGTTTGTTCTGCAACCTGGATATGGGCTCCAGGGAGCCTTCCTGTTTCACTGAGATTGCTCACTTCTTTGTCACCTGTTTCAAGTGACTGAAATAGGTCTGAAAACTAGTTCCTGACTTCTCTATAGGGTTATTTTCTTTCCTATATTCATGTGAAATATACTATCTGACAAGAATAATATTGTATTGAAATGTCTAAGGAAATGTCTCACTTCATGCTTTTCTGTCAAATGAGAACCATTCCTTAGCATCATTTCTTTACTATATCCACTGAACACTGCCTGCCAATTTCAAAGCACTTCTACCAGAGTCCTCATGGCTCAGGACAAACATGAAGTCCTACATCAACCACAGCAACATTTGTATTTAAATAATACTTTTCAATAAAAACGAACAAATGGACTTAACCAGATATAAAGTGACATATGAAGACAGCCAGGCAGAAGTAACTGGCAGAAAAAGAAACAGTATCCAGCCTGTTTTGGTTTCTTATGCCCACTTTCTCCTGGCAGATTAGACAGGAGCTCTTACTACAGCAAAAATAGCACCTTCCTGCTTCCTCAAGAGATCAGGTCCTTAAGCATGTACCCAGCCAGGTCAACATACTTGAGCTGCTTTGTTGAGTTACTACTTTTCATTCCTCCTTGGACACTCAAATGTTCAAATAATAAAAAGGTTCTCATGAACATGCAATACTTTTGACTGCAGCAGAACAAGCTACTAAGAAAAATGTTAACCAAAATATGCAGATACTGAGCAATACTCAGCAGAAAGACACCCCAGAGTTCAGATCAGACAACGCCACAGATTATTATTTATTGTTGCTATCACCTTGAAGAAGCAAATCCATTACTGAGGTTGGATCCTACTCAATTAACTCCCTAGATGGGGTTTGAAAGAGCAGCAGTGACTAGCAGAAGGTTCTTGGCCAGTTAAAATTATTCCCGGTCATGGAAGTACTGAAAAAGATTCATTCCCTGGGATTTTTCCAGGTGCTCTTCACTCTTTAAACACACAAGCCTAGAACGGTGTATCTGAAGGAATTATCCTTTGTTTCCTTAACACTATTCTTATTTTCTCAAGCAGGCATTTGCAGGGCATAACAGTAGTCAGCATGAAATGCTGTTTCAGTTAGTCTTCGAAAATCATTTCAAGTTCCTCCAGTTTGCTACCTGTTAACCATTTTAATACAGAATATAATAAACAATATGATTGACCATAAACAGACACTCTTATAGATTCCTTGCCAAACATAATGAATTCGTTAGACAGTAATTTGCACCTTATAGGACCAACATGAGAAGAGAAAAATACGGTATTCAGAGTTTCTATTTATATTATCATCAAGACATAGGGTAAAAACTTGAATAATATACATCTTGATCTTGTATTAAACAAGAAATTCTGTTTTCTGAAGAAATTAGGAAACATTTTTACATATAAAAACTTTACAAGCATTCCATAGTAGGTTGAGAGAGTCATGGAAATATTTCCGATAGAAATTACTAACTAGTAGACACACAAGACAGAGCAGACAAATGTTAACACCATTTATCATCTATATTTCATTAAAATAAGAGGTATGTTTAATGATTTCAATAATGCTGGCAGAAAAGAGCTTAAATTAGCCAAACATAAATACTAGAATTTTGCTTTTCTTCTTTTGATTTAGGTTTACTATAACTGATTTGAGGGATGCAAAGTATATTAAGGAAGCTTGTGGAAAACGGGTTTTATTATCAGTCTAAATTCCTCATATACACAGTGAAAGATGATCCAGATCAAGATCTGTAGATGTAACACAGACTCTTTCACACTGTTCAAGCATGTAGACCAACTATATTTTGTGCATTGGTATTTCCATTTACATGCATATTTTTAGAAAACTTTCTTCATTGCTACTGACTCGGGCTACGTGCAATAAACTTATGACAGACTGGAACCAAGAATCAATGATATTCAATTTGTTGAGCCTGTGGTAGCACACTTATTCCCTTCTGTCTGTATTTTCCCACATTAAACGCAACCACTGCTGTCAGCTGAGAGGATTCATGTTTTTTAATATGTTTAGGACCATATGCAAGTGTTATGTGATTATTAATCAGACGTTAAAGAAAATAGTTTTGCCCTTTAAATATTTGTAGCTAGAGAAACAGACTTGGTGAGCCAGAGGTAGCCTTGATGGGACCAGCTCGAAGAAACAAGCATGATTTTAGGTTGTAGAAAATGTACTCTCCAGCAGATCTGATGAGTAAAAATTTCCAGAAAAACACAGGTTAAACACAAACACTTTCCACCTGTTTTTACGTTTAATTACACTGCTTTTCCTCTTATCTGACGAGTCCAAAAACTGGTATGGTTCTTCCCACCCCAGATAGTCTAATAAGGTACATTAACTGTTCCTGTGTAGTAGATGCTGTTACATCTATCTTCAGGCCATTATCACAGCTACGAGACAATTGAATTTTACATATTCACATCTATGAGTCTGATTAGAAATTCAGATGGAGATGTCTAGAAATCAACAAAGGATAAACAAAAAGATAGTTGACTCTGTGTCTAGTTTATTTTCAAAACAGGTGTGCCAACTTAAGTTCCTATGCCTAAGTTTTGATTAAACAGAGTACCTTTGCTTTTCCTAGCAAACAGTAGATGAACTCCTCAAGTTAACTCTGCATTTTAAGAGCTTTGTTTTTTGTTGTGCTTGTGTGCAGGTTCTATTTTAAGAGTAAACCTCAGTTCTTTTGATAAGCCAACATAGGTTCTTTACAGATATAAAAAACAAATTAAATCATATCATTCATAAAAATCTCTTATTATATATCTGAAGACAGCAAACAGTCCATCTTAAGTGTTCCTTCTAGCATTATTATCTGAAACCAGCAACTTTTCTTTGATTGCTTTAAGATTGTTTATAAGAAACTTTTAAGGCATTTGCTCAGCAGTAAGATATTCCATTTATTTCTCCTACCTCAACCCCCTCTTATTTTATGAAAATTGTATCACAGGAGGAAATGCGCCTGTCTGTGTTTTTTCCTGACACAGTATTTATTCTCTCACTGATTTATTCTATTGGAGGGCAAACACATTGTACACAGCTACTTGTGCTGCTGTGCCACTGAGATATCTTCTTCTGAGCATGTTATAAAATTTTTGATGCTTCCCTAAGGGTCAATGCTTACACTCCAAATAGGAAGGATTTTTTTTTAAATTTCAGGGCAGTCATGTCTGATTTCCTTACATTTTATGCACTTTTACTCCTAATTTACTAAGTTGCTGGACTTCTTCACATGCCACCTATAAGGTCAAGCTGACTTACATATAGAGTTTTATTCTACTTTGTAAACAGAATTTCAGTGACTGTTCTTTCTTTTAGAATATTTTTATGCATACATGAAATGTATGTACATGCACAAGTGTGTGTGTATAATGCTATTTAAACTGTAAGAATAACCTGTCTTCAGCAAAAACCCTGTGTACTGCAGTGCTTGAACTGGAACAGTCTAACTAGTATACTGTAACTTTCTGTATGAATTTTGCTGCAGACAACTGTAGAGCAATGTTTCTAGTCAAGGGAAAAAAGGAATCCTTTCTGCATCATTTAAATACACACATTTCATCAGCATTAAGATTAATTAATATAAATTAGATTAGAAGTCTCATAAGATGAGAAATTCCCATACAGCCTTGCCCTTTAATACACATCCGGAAAAGCAAAATGTTAAGAATAAAGCTTTCATAGTTCCACTGTGATTGTGCATAGTTCCTCAAAGGGGTACAATTTTGTTCTCAGTGCATGTAACTGAAGGATCCTGGGCCATTGCTGAGGCTTCCGGATGCTAATGAAATACAGAAAGGTAGGGAAGCAACAAGAGAAGAAATCTGCATTCATAAGTAGACAGAGGCACATAACACACAAGATCTTACAATGCCTGCCATAAATAAATATCTGAAAAACATATTTTCTCTATACTGTCAATATATTTCCATCTTAGAACTGAACAGTTGTGAATCACGAAGGTTAGTGTTATTGAAGACATGACCTGATAAACCGGTGGAGACAATTTAGGCTTTTAAGAGAAAAACCTCTCAGAAAAACTACTTATTTGCATGCTGAGTGCAGCGCTATTTTAGAAATGAAAGGCATAATAAAGGGAACACGACACGGCTGGGGAAAAGGTGCTATAATTTTAGGGCTTACATATATGCCAAGCTTTAGAAAAGGGTTTGGGAGGTAGCAGGAGGGGGAAGTGGAAATGAGGAAGAGTTTTAATAACTTTTGTTTTATATTCATACAGCGAAGCTTTTCTGAAACAACAAGCCAGCTGGAGAAAATAACTGTCTGCCCTGAAAGTGGGTTATGGTAATTTCCACATGGGCGGATGAGGAAAGGGAGGATAGGAGACAGAAGTAGGGAAGGCATGTACAAACATATCTGTATTCTCCTTTCAAGTCTGCTGCTGGCAGTTCTCCTGCTGCTTCTCACCCTGCATTGCCTCTCTCTGGGACTCAGCTGCCTGCTTGCCCATGTCCTCTGCTGCTCCTGCTTGTGTTGCCAATGCATAGATTAGAACACTTCACCTGCTCTTATCGTGCTCTTGGAGTCACAAGTCCTCCTCAGAGTGAAACGTGGGACAGGATTTACAGCACCATGTCAATTCTAGGTAGTAGCCTAACATTCACAGGTAGATATATTTTAAATGTGCTTTAAACAGCAATTGGTAGCATGTGTAGGTACAAGCATTTATGAACATAAAGCAAATACAGAGATTATTTTCCTGCACCACATTTAAAGGAAAAAAATGTAGATAGAAATTATTTTTTAAAAGCATGGATGGAAGTAAAAAGAGAACTTTGATCAATTTCAAAGACCAGTCTTACTTTGAAAAAGCAAATTCCTGCCTTGCATCTTGCTCCTTAAAATCTCAAATCAAGCCCAAATAAAATATTGGCACTGCCAATAACACTAATCGAGTTATGATTCAAATGAGAAGAAGATTATTAATACATTTTAGATACTGGTATTTGACTTTATCATGTCAGGAAATATATTTATGTTTATTAGCACATTTACCCTGATATAAGTGAAGTTATACCTGGTTCAGTTGAGCTGGAGATCTAATCTAGAAGAGAGGTAAGAAGTAAGCAAGTGAAACACATTAAAAGGAGAGAATTAGCAAGACTGTAATCATAAGGAAAATGCAATTCAGAAGTGCAGCCTCTGTCTCAATATAATACTGTCAGGAGGAGGCTCTAGCACATCCTGGATACACAAAGCTTCTTGCTCTGCCTTGGGACATCAAGGATCAACAGAGAGAACAGAGACTTTGGTCTCTGATCATATTAGACCTTATGCTCAATGTAAGAATCTCTTACTTAATAGAGTTTGTAACACAGCCTAAGAGGACTATTATTAAAAGATTAGGCTGCCTCCATCCCCTTGCTTAATTAATTTTTTAGCGTAGAAGGAAAACTCTATGGTCCCCAGTCTGTTGCTGATGTAATGTATTACTGTATCTGATCACAGTCAGACTAGTCAGCCTCCATGGACATCTGTGTATGAATCATTCTGTAGCTGCTTCACGATCTATCAAATAATGGAAACATTAAAAACTGTACATCAAGCTACCCAGGGGAAAACAAAAATCACACACGGGATTCTAGTCCTTCAGGATGACAATAAAACCAGCTTGCTTGGAAGAAAGGTCTTGTACTAAGACATTCCTTTTACAGAAAGTGAACAATAATTGAAATGAACTTTTTACCAGAATCTTTTAAAGGAAACTTCAGTCTACAGAAAATATTTTTGATGTTTCTGGATGGAATTTTGCATTGAAACAAAGCAAGATTATAGGTAGCAATGAACGAGGCACTGCACGCTGTCCTCAGATAACCAGTGGCCCTGTAGTAAGTGCATCCATTTCTGAATCAGGTGAGACCATCCAAGCTCTGACTCTAAGTGATGCAGAGCTTGGATTTAATTCTTCTTCATTGTCTCAGTTTCAGGTGATCCTTTTTCCAGTAGACTATTGCCTCTGAAATAAACTGAAAGGTTTTGGTTTAACATCAGGACATTTCTGAAAGCTGGAGTCTTTTCATCAAGTTGGCAGCCCTTTCACTGTGTCTTCCAAGACAACACATTCCATTGTGAAACAGGAGGGAAGGAGGAAATGAGAATTTCTAACTGCTGACTGTGACAGTGTCAATCTGGAGTGAAGACAAAACTACACACCATGTCAAACGGCAGAAAAAGATAGTCCTGTCCCTATGAGTACTGGCCTCATTTTTTTTATTCTAATTACTTAAGTGGATTTTCAGAGCTACTTGCAGATGAAAAATGAGATCTGAATTTTGATAGCTGACTAAACAGAGTTTCTAAACCACATACATGTAACTTGAAGATGAAAATGGTTTTAATACTGTGCTAGGAAAAAAAGGGATCGTGAACTATAAAAGAAGATACTTTGAGAGAGGAAGTGAGGGGTATAGGAAAGGATTAAATAGCACTTTATCATCAAGACTACAAGAACAGTGCCAGTTTGGAGCATCTTTGGAAAAAAGTCCTATTCTTTATGAGACTTATACTACCCATCAGCAACACACCTAAACAACACCTAACACAGCACTTTTTGTTCTCTTCCTAGAAGAAGAACTGTAAGGATTTTTTATAAAAATGCCCTTGCTGCTACATTTTTATAAGAAAAGGAGTTGAGAAAAGAAAGCCACTAAATCAGAAATGAAGGTTTAATATGAGCTTAGTGTAAGGGAGTTCATACCACAGAAAAGATTTAATCTCTGTGGATACTTGTTGCCTACTATCTCTATATGGATGCTGCATTGAAAATTTCAAGTGAGAGATATCGTATTTTCTTGATATGTGACTTGTTTAGAGCCACCAAGCAAGTCAACAAGGAAAATATTAGGCAAAACTATTAGCTTAGACTATATACCAACAAGGAGATTTTTGCAGTTTTGGCATTGATGTGACACCAACACACAGGTCACAAACTATTTTGATGCATTAACACATACCAATACCTATAAGTCAAAATTTACAAAATGGTTGATAAGTCTGATTTATTTCCCAATGACAACTATCTCACCTGAAACTGTAGACAGCTAATACATAGCTGTTCACAGCTGACCACAGCTACATAGATAGACCTTTGTAAAAGAGTTCATCCAAGAAGATCTGTGAAGCACACAGTTTTACTTAATCTAATAAGGATTTTTATCTGGACTAGCAATCCCTCATAGATAACAGCAGCATTAATCTTAATGAAGCTCTTAAATCAAATACAAGTATTTCCATTTGCTAGTTGTCCTTCTTCAGTCAAAATGTTGGTTTTCCTACCTTAAAGGCTGTTATGAAGATATAAACCTTAATGTTTGTATGTTCTCAGATATTAGAGTGAGGGACAAGAAATGCAATTTCTACAGAATTGTAAACCTAACAGAAAACCTTTCTAGATTCAAGTCAAATGTCACTGATAATTCTTGTGCTCACAGTTTCACTCTCCTCTGCAAAGGTAACTAAAACCATCTCACAACACACACTTAAGATCATCAAAAAACCAGTGTTACTACAGTCTACTAAAGTTTTACTTTTCTGCCATGAAAATTTGTCTTGTCTTAGAAATATTTTTATTACTTTTTTCTTACCATGTATTTGCCACTTTTGCCAGCTTTGCTTTTGAAATTTGAAAATATTGAAAAGCCATTATCCTCTAAAAAGCCACTGTTCCACATGTAGAAAAAGGCAAAGCCCACACATATTTAAAATTTTGCCAGCTTTAGTACAACATGGTGGGGTATATGATGAAAAGTTTTGAAGAAGTTAACCTCATTTCCTCTAAAATCCCTCAAAATTACTTAAGCAACATTTAAATTTCAAGAATACAGAGAGAGCCCCTTTCCACAATAACTGCAGGTCCCTGTAGAAGAGAGAGTTTTCTACTGGAATGTCAAGACACCAGAAACATCAAGAACTGTGTCTTTCCAATATTAAAAATATTGGAATAGCCATTAAATTCACGGGTGAAAAAAAAAAAAGAGAAAATCCTCAACAAAAAAAAACTTCAGCAGAAAGAGCACACTTGCATGAAATTCCAGCAAGTAAGCTTTACCAGAATTTTTGTTTTGTTGTTTCTTGATGGAATAAGCTTAACTTGAGAAGAGCCACAATTTCAATAGAGAACTTATAAATGCATGCTTCAAAATCTCCAAATTACAAAACTGCATTAAATTAGGTTTTACCTTTTTCTAAATTTTAACATTGATGATATTCTTCAGCTGTATTTTAAACTTTCCCTTTGCAACTCTGAAGACTAGATTTTTACTTTTTGTCATTACTGGTTCTTGTAAAAATGTAACAAAGCTAGTTTCTGAAGAGAGCAAATGTGAAAAGAGGACTTGATGGAATACCTGTGATACAACGACACGCTTCCAACGTTCCTTTTGAGCACTGAAACTTCTTGGACCTTTGACCAAAACAAAACACCTCAGAGAGAGAATGTAAACAAGAAAGGAAGGGCAAAGAAATATTCACATAAAATACTTCCTAGTTCCAGTGATGACTGATTCTTCTCTGGATCCATAGACCTAGTTATAGCCTTTTATTAAAGTGCTTTCTAAGGAAGCCTTTTCATAAGCTATCAATTTACATAAGTCATGTTTTCTAGAACAAAAATATCTCTTTTGTAAGTTAAAGAGTTATGCAAGTTAAGGTCAAGATACATGGAAACATCAGACCCAAAATTTTGGTGTGCAGCCAAACTGGACAGTGTTATATCAGCTCTTAGCATTTTCCAACTCTTCAAGACAACAACAGACTAATGAGAATATAGTCTTTCTATAATCACCCCAAATTTAAATTTACTTTTGTTTCCCGGAGTAATTAACTAAACCCTCTTGAGTTGTTTACCTATATCAAGAGAGGAAGTTTGATTATACTACATCAAGCATTAAATCTAAGCATTATTATGTGTTAAGTGATGAATTAAGGCATTTAGAAATGGATAATTTTATCATTACTCTACATGGGTAATTAATGTTCACCAAAATTCTGACTTCCTATCCTGCAGAGTAATCTGAAGGAAGACTAATCTGGAAACTAGATGCCTAAATAGCAGATTCAGAAGTATATTTGTTGTAAAAAAGACAGTTGTTTTCAACCGTACTGTTTTATCAGCTATTGCTACAGTAAGTTAGTAGCACATAATTGTTGAAACAAGTGAAAGACTGCCCCAAAACATTAGTATAATTGATGTCCCTTCACAGCACAGCAAGATTAATTAAACATACTCCCGGAGATAGGCTGCTCTGTTGAGCAGATGTTTGACCCCCTACAGAACCATTCTACTATAAGCATGGTGGTATCCCCTGTTCAGTTACTTACTAGGAAGAAAAGTAAATTTTCTTAGTAGAACAAAGAAGATACTCTTAGCCTATCGTCCGCTAATGTCAGGAGGTACCTGTAAATGAAAGCACTTGTCTCTCAAGCAGCTGGAACAGCTTGAGAAACTTACTAAAAAAAGGTAGTGCTGTGAGGTGGCCTTAGCGCTTTTTATTCCTGCAATGCAGTTTTGGGATAGGCAATCCAATCCATAGATCGAGATTATGAGCAAAACTAGCCTCTGCCTAAGGTAAAACCCATACTAGGGGGCTTTTCTGTGTATCATCCCCTGATATTATCTAACCATTCCAGTCCCAAGATGCCTGCCCCGAACCAGCCAGCTGCCAGCCAGGACACCTATCATGGCTCTCTGAAGTGCATGTTAACCCCACACATCTTTGAAACCTGGTAGGTTTTGCAGCCTGGAACCCATGCTTTTAATCCTGTTTTTATTCATTTCCTAAACTCCAAATCCAAGCCACTTTTATCTTTTGTCTCTCTCAGGAGTCTAAGTGTACAATTTAGAAATGAGGCACAGTCCTTTGGAAAGACTACTTTGCAATTAAACCATGCGAGCGCATGACAAATTATGTCACAGCATCACATTTGCCTAAAAAGAACACAGCCTGCAATAGATAGCTTGTTAAAACAACAGGATTAGTCTTTTTTTTGTTAGGCAAAAGGACACTTTCATGTTGGTCAGGAACATCTTTGGTTTTGTATTGATATAGACCTCTTTTTTCCCCCTTCTGACTTTAATGAAAGGAGAGTAAGGTACTTCAGATTTTATTACCATGGTCACTGCTGAAATGCGTATTAAATTAGAGATGTGTCAGTGCTGGGGTTTTAACAATAATTCAGACAGCTACAGAACTACTACAAACATGTCAGTCTTTTCTCTCTGCTTAACATCTGCTTCAATAAAACCAAATCAGATACTGGCTCGCCAAGTTCACAGTTAAGCCTATTAACTTAAAACAAATACTTTTCTAAACCACCTCTTATTAAGACCAGAAAGATAGAAGAGCAGACACATTCATAAGAAATCAGACTTCCCGATCCAAATAGTACTCACCATCATGTAATTTTTATCTACAGTAGTTGAATGCTTCAATTTCTGAGCAACTCATTTTTTTTTTAGTTTACAGAAGAGAGTAACAATTAAAAACATATGAGAGACTTGTATTTTCCTGTTAAGATAGCAGCAGAGTTAGAGTGATTTTGGGTGCATATGTGCATGTATGTGTCCTAGCCCCACATTTCCTGAGGTTAATTTTGGTATTTTTGTGAGCAGGATATCGAATAGTCTGACAAAACCCTCCCTGCCAGAAGTGGGATAAACCAAAATTTTAAGTGTGAAATCACAATACAACACTGATAGTATTTTATGAAGAAAGGAGGAAAATCATCATCTCATAGTATCAACGAGATGGTATTTAAATTTATTTGATTTGCTGTCATTACCTATATATTTTGAGTACAACCCTTGCCTATTCTTATGATGTATTTTGTACATTTTCATTGATTCTCTTTCACGAGAATTAAACCTCTGTGAGAGGTGAAAATGACCAAGAATCTTGCACCAGAAATTCAAACAGGCAAGTACAACAACAAAATGTCCTTGTAACCTACAGTAAAGGAAGAATAATCAGAGTACTATTGATAGGCGAGGCCAAGCAGAAGAAGCCACAGAGACTGATAATACCACAGTGATTCCTCCAAGCCACTGAGCAGTTACAGCCGCAGTAAGTGACACATGGCAGCAAAATCCATCTATGATGGCAACAGGAGCTAAGAATGTTCCCCGAATCTTCAGCCACTGTTCAGAGGCAGCAGATGTATGTTCAGAGCAGCACTGAGCTAAACACACACATACACATACACAAAAGCTTGCATGCTTCTTCCCCACAAATTACTGAGGGAAACAGAGAGAGCCTGGCTTAAGTTTGGGAAGGTAGCACTGGCAGCCATCAGAAATGACCCTACTGTAGCTCCACAGGGAAAATGAAAGCACTTCAATGCCATGACAGACTGGGTAGGAGTTTGGCTTAGCATTTCTCTCCTGGCAAATCCCAGGGGCAATTATAGCTATAATGTGCTAATAAATATCAATTACCCTCAGAAACGTTCTTCTAGACCAAGTATCGAAAGGGATGAAGTTCCCCCTGATCTGCATTGCCATATGAATTCAGATATTTCTCCTCCCTGCAAAATTTGCTACACATTTCTATTTTAAGTGTCACATATGAATGTACACTTCTATACAGTGATCATAATTCTTTGTAATCATCAGAGACTGATTCATCCCCCTTTTTTTTAATATGTGCCTTACACTTGACATCTTGTAAATGCTGGTGCAGTTAGAAAAATACGTTACCATAAATTTTGAGACAGGGCAATATTAGCAGCAGTTATGTGGTGCTATAAAACTCACTTTTACCTGCTTTGAATATTAAAAAAGGGCGGAGCAAGTCATTTTGATCCAAGAAAGATTAATGAGAACTAGAAGGTCTGTAAGGACTTTAGGTTGTTTTTCTCATTTCTACCCTGATGCCCAAGTAATGCCCAGGCTCACTTGTTTTCATGAATACAACTAACAATTATGGGCCTCTCAGAAACGAGTAACATGGCAACATGTCAGTAGAGACCCATGATGCTCCAGAGCAGTACAATTACCCTGTGGGTACTGAGCTGTAGCAAGCAGCCCAAATAGAGCAACGTGATGAACTGGCTGTATTGCTTCTCCTTCTTGCCTTGTGCGGAGCAAAGATTAATCCAGTGCTGCCAATTTGCTTTATCTACTTCAAAGATTTGATTTTAGTTCTCTTGATAGTTGTGTTCAGCCTCCTCCAAACTGTGGTTTGGGACTTTTTTAATTGAAAAATGGAGTAAGGGAAAAAAATCTTATTTTAATAACATTCTAGATGCATAAAGGAAAGGAACACAACAGTTTTCCAGAAAAAAAGTTTTCTTGAGAAAATTGCTTAGGTCTGGAAAGCCTGGGTGTGGAGAAAGATCCTCATGACTCAGCATCAAGGTACTCACCTGGGATAAGGCAATCCCCAGTGCTTAACTGCATCTAATATCCACCTCCTAGGTAAGTAACCCAAACACAAAGCTGTTAAGCCTTTTAAGCTTCCAAAGCCTGTTAAGCTTCCATCTCTCAAGAGAAACCTTTTAAATACCCTGGGTTCCTTCTGCTTTGGACAGTGAAGCTTTCTGATACCATCAGTGTTCACACCCACCCCTGTTGATGAGATGCCTAGTGAAGTCATATTACTGAACTGGCCATTAAGTTAAACATTTTTTAAAAATACAGTAATGTGGAAAGAACATTACTGCCCTTTACCGTCTAGAGACATTTAAGGGATGGAGGGAGGGCAGGAAAAGACAGAGTAAGACATCAAGGAGAAAAGGAACACCCTCTCTCTCCTCTGCTAAAATCCTGTGTCTAAATGAAGGAGGAAAAAAATGTAGGAATATCTCGGGAAGAAAAAGTGCTAAGGCAGTTCAAACATTTTGCACATTCTGAGATCAGTTAGCCCTACTTGGCTAACACTTTCATGAGGTGTTAACCAGTTGAAGTATAAGCATTCTTTTCCAGAACATATTTCTTTCACCTTCTTCTATATGGCTTTCTAGCTTGCTAATCTGACCTTGCAAGGTGGAAGCAACGAATACAGACCCTTCCTGACTCTTGTTTGGGCTACAGACAGATCGATATTAGGAGATAATAGAGGCAGGATTTCCCAACTCTGTCTTTTGAGAAACAACTGATTAAAAAAACTATTGAAGTCTGCATGCTAAGAATCTTACAAGACAGCTTTTCAACAATGATTAGAATAACGAGAAAGAGGTAAAGCAAAATGCTACTGCTATAAGCACAAAGCCAGAGTGCCTGTTCTCATTTTCTCAGCGCTTATCTCCTCAAATAGGGACCCCTGAAAAGTCATATGGGACAGAAAGCAAGTGTGATTAAAAACAGGGCAAAGTGATGAGACACTTGAAAAAAGGTTGCAATGAGTAAATAACAATTCATGAGCACATTCAAACATTCAAATTCTTCTGCTTTTGCTTCTTAAATCATTCTCTGCAAAATCAGGAACTCCCCTTAAAAGGCAAAAATAAAAAAAACCTTTTTCTTGGAATGCAATTGTGGAGGTAACAGTTCTTATGTATTTGAGCTAACGGAATATGCTTTAATTATCTAATCTCTCCCACAAACTAAATGTTCAAAATTATAGACAAATTAGCAAAGTACTGAGCAGCCAGTCAGCTGAATTGCAGCTTTTTTCTTTGCATAAGATAGAACAGAATGTTACAACAATCTGTAAACACACTTGGGTTTCTGTACAGAAACAATCAGAACTCGCTAGAGGTTATTTTCAACATGCTAATATTATCTTGAGATATACTTTAAAATGATATTTTACAGAGGTTCTTAGCACTATGATGCAGTAAACTACAATCATATCAGAATCCTTCATTTGAACAAACATTCTTCACCTGTTTCTGAGTTTATTTCTATTTCTTTCCTCTGTAATAGCGTGGATGAAAACTTGAATTAGTCTATTCTGATCATGATATAATATATCTATGCATTCTGGGGATGCATATATATGTGTGTATATGTGTTTGCACATATATGTAAATGAATGATAAATATGTATATATATACAGGCAAATGTATAATTGCATCTGTATATGTATATTTATTAGCGTTCTTGTCTTGAATTCGGGTGGAGGGTAAACTGAAGAAGTTGATAAGTCAAGGTGATGCACAATGGCATACATTTTACTTTCTGTTGCTAGGACACCACAGCCAAAGCTGGAACATGTTCCCATTCATGCCACGTGCAGGTCCATGTGATGCATGGCCAACTCCTGGGAGTTCATCCTTAGTCCACCACCCTAAGTTCCACGTATGTTGGCTCAACCACTACATAAGTGACCTGCTGGACTACAGCAAACTGATGCTTTTCGTGTCTCTGAAGAAAACTACAAAAATAATCACATGAAGAGGAAATAATTCATGAGTCTGGATGCTTCAGTGACTGCAATACTTTTTTATACCTTGAAAAAATGCTAATTGTTCTCTCCAGGCGGTATATCACGGTATCACAGTATCATAAGGTTGGAAAGGACCTCCGAGATCATCGAGTCCAACCTATAACCCAACACTAACACCAACACCAACACTAACACCATCATCTAAACCATGGCACTCAGTGCCTCATCCAGTCTCCCCTTAAACACCTCCAGGGTCGGTGACTCCACCACCTCCCTGGGCAGTGCATTACAATGGCCAATCACCCTTTCAGTGAAGAAAATAGAAAAAGTATAGAAAGTAACATTGTAATGAGATAATTCAAGAAATTATTAGGCATTTCTAAAGTTTAAAATCTTCCAAAAATCTGTCACTGAAATTTAGCTTTATAATGCACTTCACATCAGGAAGTTTCTGTAAAGAGCTTATTACCAACACAAAAGCCACCAAAAACACATCTTCAAAGTATCACAGTTCAGTGAATATAACATGGTACAATTGGGTGGGTTATGACCTAATTCAGCTTACGCTTTGACCCTATCTAGTAAGTGTATGGTGATCACCAAATTTTGCAGTACTAGGCTCACTGTAAAATGAGCTGTGTAGTAGCACTGCATAGCACTGGTGCTTCTTACTGGGAGTAAGACCATGCTCTTTGGCATTAATTGAATCCATGTGTGCATTCAGACTCTCTGTGTCAAAACAAAACTATTCTGAGCAATGTGACTATTTGGCTGAGGATTCCTTTTATTGCCTATGAAGCAGTGCTTTACGTTATAAGGGAGAGATTTAGGGTATAAAGTCAGGCTACACAGATACAACTGTTATTTTATTCTTTTTTTTTTTTCCTCAGAACTTTACACTTACTGACAAAAGAGTTCACAGAATTCATGGCTGCCAGACTGAACTATTTGCTATTGTGCCATGATGATAAGCATTGCAGTCTGTCATTTCATCACGATCACAGCCAGCCCTAGGGACTTCATTTGTCAAGATCCAAAAATTAACACCTTAATATGGAGTAGCTGCAAGATTAATTTTTATAAACACATATGTAAATTACTTCCTTCAGACTGTAAAGATGCAAAGGTGAGTCACTCATTCCAACATGAAGCAGCTGAGATGAGACAATACAGCACATACTTGACTTTATATATTTGTTTCTTGACTCAGTGTGGCAGGGACTTGCACTGATACTTGCAGTACCTAAACAGATGTGATCACTGTTCTACAGGAATTATCTGTAAACTCTAGATCTTGTACATACATTTAAAGGAGAGTTGCTAAGGCTCAAGACACAGCATCGAATGTAATTTTTTCTGTTTACATATATGCCAAGATCCTAATTTCCAGAGTTTTCTGCCTTGGTAACTGTTCCTCCTCCATATGAAAGAGTGACGTCAATTTTCCAAGTGTCCATTCTCCTTTCGCTCAACAAAACGTTGTGCTACTGATGGTACAAATGGCGTGGTGTATGCGAAATCCAATATAACTCTCTGTGAAAGACTGCTAAAGGCAGTAGAGAATTTGCGTGCAAGGTAGACTGGCAGAGCTCTCTGGAGAAGTTTGCCCGTTTATATCGTGTCTGACATCAGGCAGGGCTATCAGCTCCCCACTTCTACTGGAGCTGTACATACAAAGCCTTTACCTCATTGCCTGAAAACCTTGGAGAGTCAAGGCTGGGAAGACCTCCTGAAAATAAGTTTCTAGATGGAGATTCAGGAACACAGCTTAATACAATGTTAGCCTGATGCAGCCTACATTTTCTTGAATTGCTTTGGTACAATTTTCCTGAACAAAAAAACCTTCAGATATTGCTATCAAGTTAATATCACAATTACCATTTTCTTTTTATTTATCAGTAACTTACTCCTTCAAACATTCAGATCTTTTCCGTATAAGTTGCTATTTTCTGTTAGATGCTGGGGATACAAATCATTGCGCATGGCCACACTGAAACCTGATAGATGTTTCTTATTGCAGGTCACGTTTAGGAAAACATAAGAGTTAAATTAAAAGGGTGAGATGTTCCTGATAACTTCTACCTGATCCATATCATTTTGCAAGGCTCACTACTGTAAATTTGATTTTACTTCAGGTATTCACGTATTTTCCTGAATGCAAAGAGAGCTGAAGCACACTGCCCAGCTTATAAAATCTATGAAAAACTAGGATCTTTCAAGAAGAAGGGAGTGTTCACATAATTGTGGGCTTCTCCCTTCACAGACAGAAACTGGGAGGCCAGCACTGTAGGTGAGAAATTTTCTCTTGGCTTCAGTGGACCAGTCTCAGCCACTCTTGGCTCAATATCTCATGATATTTAGGAATAGTAAGTACAGAACAACTGTTCATGTCACAATAGAAAGGCCAAAAGATAGCAAAATCATAACAATATTTTTTTTCTTTTCACATACATATGTCCCCAGATGTCATGTTTATTTATTGGCAATGTGAAAAAGCAGCTTAAAACAAAATTTTGCAATGGGTACAAATGTACAATTCAGCCATGTGTGTAAAACACCTGAAGGGAAAAATGCCATAGGAACAAAATGTAAGTTTTTAGGAGGATGAGATAAGAAAATAATATGAAATAGAACAGAACAATAAGCGTGTACTTAGGAAAAAATATACAGAGAAAACAGATGCAAAGAAGAAAGCAGACATATTGAGAATACAGTCTGAAACTCCCTTCTCCATTGAGGTTTTGTGGAGAGAAAGTCAATGATTTAAACTAAGAATTCTTTAAAGTAAAACAAGGATGTGATTTTCAAGCACAATATCCTGAGTTTGGCTGGGATAGAGTTAATTTTCACGAGGAGCTGGGATGGAGCACAGCTGGTGCAGTTGACACCAGCTGGATAAATGGATATGGGATACCATGGCATCGTGTTCTGTATGGGAGGTAGCTGGTGGGGAAGGGGCAAGTTTTGCAGCATGGCTTGCGCATCGGTAATTTTGCCTTGGGACTGCAGCTTGGGATCACGGTTCAGGTGCACAGCTTGTAAGCACGGCTCAGGATTCTGCATCAGGAGCATGTCGGGCACTGGTGAACTGGGAGGTGAGCGATTTGCACCGTGTATCACTCACTTTGTATATCCTTTTACTGTTATTGTTATAGAATTTTCTCCTCCTTTGCTGTCCTGTTAAACTGTTTTTATCCCAGCTCAAGAGTTTTACTCTCTTTGTTTCTGATTCTCCACCTTATTCCACCAAGGGATGGTAGAGGGGCAGTGTGTGAGCAGCCATGTGGTTCTCTGTTGCCAGCTGGGGCTGAACCACAACAATTTGTTGATCACAAAATTTATACATTGGCTCATGTGTGGAGCCTTCATAGCTGCTGTCATCAATAGCGATTGTTAAGGCTCAGGAAGAACTCAGAAGAATAAGAAAAAGGATGTGTAACTGTTTCCAAGGTTACTTTTTACTCATTTTGTAATACTGGGAAGCTCAATTTAAGTCCATATTTAAGAATTTCTGTAGGATTGACATCAAAACCTTCATGATATATTTGTGGAAAGATTCCAGTTACCAAAACGTAATCCTCCTTCCACAGAAGATGCGGAGAATAGGCCTCATAAATCTCTTGCAAATTATTATCTTGAGGAGCATAGTGACATAAAGCAGGTGCTTGCTCTCTGGAAAGCAGTGGATTTGCCATGATAAGTGAGCATGAAGTGGGCACAATATTTTTTTATTGTTTTAAAATAGTAGGAATGATTCCTCCTTCTTAGTTAATGGGTTTTTAAAATGTTTTTGGAAGTTCTGGTAGGTTAGCATCATCATCATTTTGGTTTCTGTCCTGCTAAATTAAATCTCCACATTCATCAGAGTTCTGTGGTCTATGTTCCTGATTAAGTTTCAGAGTAATATTCCTGATTATCATGCTCTGACCACAAGCAATAGGTTTTCCAATAAAGAAGGTGTATTTGAAGAGAGAGACAATGACAGAATGGCCACCGTATGGGCAACATAATGCATTTAGCAGTTATAGTACTTAGCATAAACAATTGACTGATATCAATTAAAGTGGAGTCTATTTGTTATAACGATAAAACTACTGTTCTGTCAAATTAAACTTTGGAAAATGAGCCTATTAGCCCTTTTAAAATACAGGCTGTGAAGATTAAAGTTCATGTTCCAGATGGCCAAAAATAACCTCTAAAAGCTTACAGCTATGCTTGAATTAACAAGCTGCTATATATAAACCACAAATTTGGCATATTATGAATTAAGCATATAATGATAGGGAAGGGAAAAGAAAAACAATGGAGACAAAATAGAGAATACTTCTTTAACTTTAGATATCTGGTTTAGGCATCCAAGATATAAGGTTAATTCCCCTGGGCTTCTTTTATTATCAAGAAAACAGGAATTAGTCCTACCACTTTCTGGCAGAACTGCTTTCGGGAGGAATCCATATTGTACTCTCTCCAGAATCATTCCTGGTCTGGTGGCTTAATCTAGCACTTTCCAGTTGACTAGCACAAATGATTCCCTAAGACTTATGAAGACCATCACATGCAATGGCCATTTCAGATTATTGAATGTGGTACTGGTGGATATGAAGGACATTTAGGCAAACAACTTTGTTATGGCATCTCATTATTCTGTTTTGTCTTACTTTGGACTCAAGCTTCGTCAAGGAAAGTTTAGACTTGATGTTAGGAAAAAGTTCTTCACTGAAAGGGTGATTGGTCATTGGAATGCGCTGCCCAGGGAGGTGGTGGAGTCGTCGACCCTGGAGGTGTTTAAGGGGAGACTGGATGAGGCACTGAGTGCCATGGTTTAGATGATGGCTGGTGTTGGTGTTAGTGTTGGGTTATAGGTTGGACTTGATGATCTCAGAGGTCCTTTCCAACCTTATGATACTGTGATACTTCAGAAGAGGACACTGAATCCGCAACAAATTGCTTTTTTTTCTTTCCCCTAGAATAACTGAAAACGTCAGATGAAGGTATTACTATTACAAAAGTTTTTTGAGATCTGTCTAGGGGGAGGATACTGGAAGTGTTTATTGCAAATACTTTGCACGTCTTCTATTACAATTGACAGACTATAATTATTTTTTTTCCCTGTTTAGCTCACTTGCCACAGAACTACCATTGAGATTTAAAAGGAGAAAGATAGAAGTCATGTATAAGAATGTAAGGAATGAAAAGACAAGCCTAACAGATTTGACAATTTAGTATGTCCTACTGTTTGCACTAAGAAATACACCAAATAGAATAGAAAAATCAGTACACAGATGAAAGAGGACACGTGGGGTTTCTTCAATCAGGTATGAAGTGATCACCAACAATGAAGAATCACTGATGATTAATCCTAGATACTGAATACAAACTTTTTCCTGAGCTGCACCCCTTTCTTCTGGAAACCTACACCTGACAGTAGCCACTATGTAACAGTTCAAAAGCCAGGTGTCAGAGATCTGAGTTTGACTAGACCAAGACTTCTTTATTTGCACAAATAGAAATTGAGTCTTCCCAAGGTCGAAGAATAAAAATGGCAACTGACCAGGAAAAAGCACTCTTTCGAACTTAACCAACCAACACTACTTCTCACAAGAAGAGAATAAAATGAGGGAAAACAATCAGAAAACTACGGAAAGGGAGACTTGCTACTTTTTGCATGTTTTGAACAGTAACTTGGAGAGAGTTTAAAAGTAAAGTTCCTACATTTTGGGAAGTGCTTGGGTAAAGAACTGTCATGAAAGAAATATTTAAAAGAGTTATGTTGAGGAGAGAATGAAAAAGAAAGAAATAATCCCTAGAGAACTGTGAAGTAAAGAAAAGTGGTCTTAAAACTAAGAGTAGAGTCCCCATCCAATACACATCAAAAAGAAGAGACGGCTAGGGAAGACATTAGTTGTAAACAACTCCTAGCAGGGAGCTATGGGTTCACAAAGATTTCTCTTTCTACAGGAGAAGGAGATAAGAAATACAGGCATAGTGAACTGCTAGATTACAAAACCTTTTATTCATGCATCTGCTCTGAAGGAAATAGGAATGAAATATAAAATGAAGACAAAGCACCAAACCACAGATATTTCTGAATACACAAGGCCTGCAACATAAAATCCATTTGTCATCATGAAGTCCAGATTAATTCAGTAAGAATACAAATTTAGTAAGAATCTAGTCACATCACCATGCTTTCTGTTTGGATTTACTGGGGAGACAAACCACTATGTTTTAACAACATTGGTACTTAAACGCTTCCATGTGGGAGATCACAGTGTGGACTAAGATGACACAAACATAGTGGACTCAGGGGCAAAGTTAGGTGGCTCAGAGAACTCAGATCTGACAAAGGTAAATAACAGTATACCCACAGCATTAGCTCTTCATAACAACTGCTTTGTATAAGGATGACAAGCAAAGGAAAGATTTGCTGATGAATCACATTATTTTTTTTTGTTTAAGGAAAAATAAAAGAAACTCTCCCTGTTCATTGAACACCCTGTGAAACATCAACATGCTGCCAAATTGTTCTCCTTAGAGTTAAGATTTATGACACTTTCAGAGAAAAGAAGAATATAAGTATAATGGACAAAGTTAAAAACATCCCTTTTTTAAGGTAAAAGACTTCTTGGTATGCTTTTAAATGGTATCCAGGAGAAGGTAGAACCTGAAGAGCAAAATGAAGCCAAAATATTGCTGGGATTAACACAGAAATTTTTGTCTCTCTTCTTGTGCACAGCATTCAGGGAAAATAAATTTCCTCCCCCTACATTACTAAGCAAAGTGGTACGTATTAGGGTCCTATTTCCCATGCCGTGAATACTAAATTAGACAGCAAAAGATAACCAACAGTCAAAAGGATTGTCTTACGTTTTGAAAAACTCTTATATTTTCATCAGAAAAATCACATTTTAAGAAGACGGACACAAAGGTACTCATAAAAGTGTAAATAGCATAGAACAGCATGCCAAAAATCAGTTTAAAACCCCCAAATTATTTATCCTAAGAAAAGCAGGTAGGTTTCCTTTGTGAAGCATTACAGAGTTTTCCTGTGACAGTCTTTCTTTTTTTCCTTTCAGAAACGCAAGAATGACACCATGAAAAGAACAGCAGTGCAATTTAAAACCAAGAAAAAGAACATTGCTTCCAGCTATTCACACTCATAATCTGTGAAATTTATGGCCTGAGAAGACAGCATTAAAATTAACCATCCCTTTTTTAAAAATGAGGTCAGGGTTCTAGAATCAATTTAACAAGTTTTTGCTTTTTAGCTTTAAAATACACGAAATGAAAAATCATACAAGAAGATATCACACTAGCAAAATGTTAAAGATTGTTTTACTTTGTATAAAGATTAGTCATTGATAAAACCAACACTAATAAGGAGGGGAAGTTTTTCCTTTTTCATGGCAAACTCTCTCAATTTTTTTTGACCATGGCACCATATTTCCATGCTTTACAAACAAAAAAAATCTCCGAAACAAAACCCAACAACAACAAAAAAATCCCAAACACAAAAATAGCCTCGAAAGAGATGAAATTTAAAGCTATTTATCCAACGCATTTAACAACTGAAAACTACCGTACACATGCTTCCACAGTGCAACACCACCATACCTGGCAAATAGAATGACCACATTTACACAAGGCACTGACAAATTACATTTTCTAAATAAGCCGAGACTGTTGAATTCAGGTAGTTTTGAAATAAGAAACGCATTCAGCCGGATGAAAAAAGATGAAGGACTCTCTTAGTTTTACACAGCCTATTAGTGTTGCATTTTAACTGAATTTTCAGTCACAATATAGCAGTTAAAAGAGAAACCCATTGACATCATACTATAGGAAATCAGAAGTTTTCATTTAGATTCAAGCACTGTTTGTATATCTGTAGTAAGTTTAAGTACTACTTCTAATGCTTTTTTGCTTAAATATGCAATGGTAGGCAGGGAAAAAAATGTGACTGGGGCCAGTTTTAATGAAATAACATAACGATGGAAACATTGCTATGCTTTCACCTTAATCTGAAGGCAAGAAAACTCATAAGCTACAAAGGTAAGGAAAAGAATGCTTAAGTAAAGAAAGAATACAGAAATAAAAGGTACAAGCTGAAACTTTAGTAACAGTTTTCAAATAA
This sequence comes from Tapera naevia, assembly GCA_033556795.1. NCBI lineage: Eukaryota > Metazoa > Chordata > Aves > Cuculiformes > Neomorphidae > Tapera > Tapera naevia. The sequence continues at coordinate 16,852,664 of JAUMJJ010000088.1, read as the reverse complement.
GGATCAAGATCAAAGATTCAGCACAATGCAGTTGTGTGACAAAATAAGAAAACTGAGGGAAAAAAATGAGAGGAGGATATGGCAGCTCAACAAAACCATGGACTGTTCCTTACCACAATACTGTGAAGTTTTACTCTTCCATATGTGGCTGGAATATGTTTGGCCCGCCCATACTTATTGTGGGCTGACACCAGAGACAGTGAATATAAAATCTTCACCCACCAGTGTGTTAGTCTCAGCTCATTATTGTATGTGTCAGTAACAGATAATAGTTTTATACTCGATATGGTCTGTGTGTGATTTTGTCTCGACACCACAGAAGACATCTTCCTAGAGGTGATCTAAGGAGTTGAGTCCCACAGCAAATGGATCAGGAAGTCATGACTTTAATTAAGAAATTAAATCAGTTTAGTAACTTCATCAGCTATCTTAGAATTCTCCTTTGTATTCTACTCTTGACTTTATTTAAGTGCTTTGTACAAACAGAACTATGCAAGCTTGTTAATGTTGAGCCTGGTGCTGAGGATACCTGCATACAAGGAGAAACATTTAGCTACTTGTTTTACTCCAGCTAAAGCTTACACAATAGAACTTAGCTTATTATTACAAAAAATGGTACTGAGCCTCTTTCTTATTCTCTGCCTCCCCCCCAAAAAGTTAGCTGGTAATTAACACAAAACAAAAAATCTCTGAGAAATACAACCACATACTTTAGTGAGTCATATAGTTCCTAGGATCAAGAAAGAATCACCGATAGCTCAAACTCTTCTGCCTTTTCTGATGGATGAATATTGAATGACTGGAAGCTGAGGGAGAAAAGCTAACAATTATCAATGCTTACACCACTTCTACAGAAATCTTCCCCATAAACATAGTATAGGGATCATCTTTTCACCTCTTAAAACCATGCTGACTTGCTCCACAGTTGGCTTCTTTATCCAGAGTTGCTTTTTCTGGGAATAAAAAAGTAGGAAATCTTAAAAATGTCAACATACATGGTTTGAAAATTGCTATCTCTTTACAAAGCTGTCAGTTGCAGCAGGGAATTTTCTGATGCATCTGCATCAGTGACAAATCAATTAAACTATAATTGAGCTAACAAACCCCTGCAGAATTTGATAACTTCCAAGAAATAAGGCAGAAAAAACAAAACTCACAAGCCCTAAGAGTTCAAAGTTTGGGAGCAGTTGCACCTTTCTCACTTTGCAGATCAGTACCTGAAGGAAGGCTGACATCTACCTTCTAGTTAAATATCTCTGAAAGATGGATATGATCTCCTCAAAGTCACTTTAGCCTTTGACTGATCTTCTTGAACCCATAGTGGAACCCACAGAATGTCCTTGTGAGGCCTTTCGCTGACATACACATATCTACAATTATTTGAGAAAAATTACTACTGTAATGTGATAATTAGCTACAAGAAAACTATCCACTGTTTTGTCAAATGCTTCTTTAATCTGAGGGCAATCAGACCTTCTAGGTTTTGAGTTTGGGGTGGAGGTCATTGTTTTTGTTTCTATCAAGTAAAAAAGTTTAATTATTTGCCAGTTTTCTAGGTCAGGCAAAAAATTACTGTGATTGCTGTGGTTAAACTCTCTACAAGCTGGCTTGCTTTAGGTATGCTAAGAGAACAGGGACAGTCCCATGTAATTAACCAAGGAATTTGGGAGGCCTGTTTCCTAGTGGTTTCTAGTAGTAGCCTTCATACAATCACATACACATACCACTACCTTCCAACAAAGACTCCCACACTATGACATATTGCGTACTGAGGAAAAAAAATGCCTCTCGTGAGCGATCTACTGCTTTAGTAAGACAGCTAGCAAGTACCATCTGCCCGAAGTACACTTTGTACTCCTGGCTTTGACAGCTTCTTAGGAATATCTCTAACTGGCTTACTAGACTTCTTTGCTGACCTCTATTTCATGAAGTGTTTGTATACATTTTGTTCCATGCTGCAAAGAATGACTAGCAAGAAAGCAGAAGTATTACAGCTCACTGCTTTTTTTATTTGTGAAGGTGAAGAACATTTCTACAGAACAGATTTGAAGGGTCGTTCAACATTTTTCAGGTACTGAGTTTCGCCTAAGAAATACAGATTTCTATCATTGTCCATTTCACAGAAGGGAAAAAGAAACAAACAACTTGAATCTCTCTACTTATTTATACAGGAAAATTGTGAGACAGTCTTCTGGAGGAAAAGAGAGAAGTACATTGGAAATATCCTACTTGAACAAAAAAAGGGACAATAGAACTGGAGTGATTTACTGCAGTCTGAATACTAAATAGTATACATGATCCTAATAGTTTTCCATTATCAGTCCCAATGATTCAAGTGTTTCAGTCATCCAAGATCTACAGTCAACGTGACAAGTAGCTTTTCAGGTGTTAACATAACAAGTGCTATATTCTATAAGTTATATACATTGATCTTATTTAAACACATCCTTTTAAGTACATGCTCCCTTCAGAAAAAGGGCAAAGCAATGCTTCTTTCAGGCATAGAGGAATCAACTACCCTTGAGATACTTCTCAAATGTAACTGGGATATTTTGAGCCTACAGGGATACTCTTAAGGTAATAAGTTCTATTGGCAAATATAGTCATTTTTAATGGCCCCAGAAATGCTTTGTAAGCTCCTGCTGGCTTTTATCCCAGCAGATTATATGTTTTAAATTTATAGTGGTTTTACTGTGGTTTTTCAACAGAGAACGCCCTTCCCTGTCATCCAGCATGTTTGTGTATCTATGCTTAAACTCTTTCATTCTAAATTGCTGCGCTATTTGTTGTTATAGAACTGCTGAATTGATAGCACAAGGAATTAAATGATTGGAAAACTAAAACCTGTTCAGTAGTTTTTACTTTTGTATCTTATTTGAACTGCTTTGCACATCAAGAAATCATATAGTTTCACACCAGAGAATACAAAGCATTCCAAATACCAAGGAGTTTAGGATTAAAAAGAGAAAAAGAATTTTAGGATTATCACCTCTGACTCAGATTTCCCATCACTGGCCTTAAATTTTTAGACTCTACAGCTGAATGTAGGCACCTTAAATGGTGGTGATTATCAGAGTTTACAAGCTTGTACATTTATTATTTTCTCTGAAGACATCTCAAATTTGATTGGTTCAACCGTGCAGACCTCCCAGATGTAACAACTGCCTGTTCCACTGTCACCTGTCTAATAACAGTCATATATTTAGCTGCACCCCCTCACTGCCTACTGGTGGTAGATTTCCAGTAAGTGATTTGGCCTGGGTTTAGGCAAGACACCAGAGATCCTGTGTCCTAATAACACTGTGTTAAGCCATCCACCTCCTTTACCTTTCAAGTTGTTTACTAACCAAGATAAATGAGCTTTTCCAGACAGAACAATAACTGGCAGATACATTTCTCACACAGCTGACCCTACTCAATTTTAAAACAAAATAAATCTATATTGTTTTGTTTTATGTATGACTTATTAAATTACTGATATATGGCTTGTCTGCCCCAGATTGCAGGGCACTGCTAATGCACTGAGCTGCAGACACTACGTAACCTTAAAAAAAAAAAAAGTTTACATTAAAATTAAGATGAAAAAGAGACAGGTTCAAATGGAATGAGAGATGAAGGGAAAGAAAAAAAGGCTGGTCTAATTGTCTTCTGGAAACCCAATATGTTATCAACTGCCATGTTTTACAAAACAGCTGATACCTGAGAAAGACAGCTATGATACACTAAAGGTATTAATTCAGAAGATGGAGTCTCAGTGCTTCAGAAATTTCTGTATCCAAGGATTCTCCATTGAAGTTCCATAACTAGAAGCACTATGAAATACCTGTGAAAGCATTGTAGTAATTGCTGATTTGAAAAAGACCCACGAGAACTATTAGTTTAAGGTTAAATAATTTCAGGTAGACTTAGAATTTAGGAAACTCTGGGTTATGAACTCTCTTAGCTGCTTCTTATAAAACATGCAACATGCTGGTATTCGGGTCAACGAAGCAAGACCTTTCTTAATTACATACAACCATTATTCTAATTTGATTAATGGAGAGCATAAAAAAATAAAAAATAAAATTATTATGAGCTTGCAAAACAACCCTAAAACTATCCAGTATATCACTTCTAGGTAGAGTAGACATTTGGTCCATCAATTATCACTATACAACTTGTGCCTTCCTTTACAGGAGCACCAAATAGAAAAGATCAGAATGGACCTTGTCAGGGAACGTCTATATGTCACAGAGATTTATTTAGGAAAAACTTTATAAATTAACAAATTGAAAATAAACCTCCCCAGAAAGCCCTTGTAGAATATCAATAGCGACATCCAGGACACCTAAAGGCACAAAATTGATACTTTCTTCAGGCTTTTTTTTCTGTATTTCTAATAGAAATGTACGTTGTTGTTCATTGCGTTAGAAAAGAATGTTGTAAAATAATGGAATCAGAGAGACAGAGAAATAAAACCCCATTATTTTTGTCAAGTAATTGTTAACCCTCCCTTTCAGATCAGCTAAGAAACATCAGCCATTTACATGGTTGTAATAAATCAGTTTTTTTCTTCTTATCTTTTTATCAGGAGACTAAATGGCATCCGGGCAGAAAAAAAGCATGTGAAAAAAACCCAAACGCTTTAATTATAATAATTTAAAAAATTACATTCAGGTCAGCAAGCAACCAGTCTCAGTGAAAAGAAGAAATACAATTACCTCTATCTGCATAAAGGGGATATTTCACTTGAGTTTTTAGATATTTGTAGTTTGTTTGACATGTTTTTTTTTTCATAAAGTAACCCCTAATTACACACCAGACTCTGCTCAAGACTTCCCACTCTCCCCAAATATATCACCTCTCCTGGGAGTTTATCATGTGCATGGATATCCTGATGTATAAAATCAACTCCATCATTCTTCACGTTTGGTTACCAAGAATACAGATAATTTATAAATAATTGATATATTAGACTGATAAAACATAAATTACCATACTAGTCAGTGGCCTGCAGTGCTAATCCTACCTAGTGACTCCCTCATATTCTGCTTCCTACTAGTTTGAGGGTAGCTTCTTAAAACAACACTTGAACAACTATGTAGGTATAAAACAGCATCAGAATTTTAAATGTTGGATGAGGCTGCAGGAAAGTGACAAGCCACTTAACATTTTCTCCATTTTCTTACAGCAAAAACCTGAGTAATTCAATTCCATTTTTTCCTCAACTGTTTTTGCACTGACCTTACAAATACAAACTAGGCAGACAGATCTTGGAGGCTTGTGTTGAAGGCAGCTATGAAAGTTCAAGTTCTCAGTTTTTACAGGACAAGAAGTGACAGCTGTATAACTTCAGACTGGAAAAAGACAATGAATTCTGCTGCATGAGTAGGGGCTCAAGTACTCTGGAGCTCTAAGCTAAAATTGCCGTTTAAACTCAGTCTCATGACCTCAATCATAAAGTCACAAAAGTCACAGAAGTTAAAGAGGCACCTAACTTGCAACCAGACTCTAAATAATATTACAGAGACAGGAGTTCAGAATCAACACAAGGACCAAGATCCAAAATACAATGGCAAGATGTTTTTTCCCAAGTACTTCTACCTGTAATGATCAGATATATCAAGTGAAAAATAATTTAGCTAAACCATTTCATGCTAGATCAGTTAAAATAAGTTAAAAATACATTTTTCAAAACTATGGATTATTTTTTAAATGCACTTTCATATTTTTAAACAACTTAATCTTGGACTCTTTTACTTACCTCTTATCTCTATTGCTTTAGATGTTCACTAGCAATAAGTCACTTCCTCTATCTTCTTTCTGAGGCAACAGTTAATTCCAAGAGACACTACAGTAAATGTAATTAAATATCAGTCCAATAAATATTCCCATTGCATCTTCTTGCCTTGAAAAATCCTTTATTCTCTCTGCATTTTCAGATTTAGAATCTTTCCACTTCTTTTCTTTAATATCCTGACACAAGATCTAGTTAAGCAGAAGACAATAAGTATAAAGCTACAGAAATGCATACGGAAAGGAAATGTTTTTGATTCAGATTTTAGTAGCTGTAGTATGCTGCATGTTAACACTAGGCACCTTACTGTTTCTCCAAGATCTCACTAATCCATACTCCAACAAATAAAATACCACCTGCTGTGACACTTGATTACAAAATCCATTGATATTTACAGATAGGGGCATAGATCCATGGGAAGATTTAGTATTTTATTGTCATATTTGACTGGGTTTCTTTACACGATCTCATTATTTCTGAGATAAAGCTAATTTGTCCATCTCATCCGTCTACATCATGCCCAGTGAGAATCACTGACTTTACTTCAAGCATTGCTGCCTTAGCAACAAAAAGTAACTAAACCATGCAGTTTCATTTCAGATAGTGCTGAGAACAGTCTGAGTAGGAAAAACTAACACATGCCAGCCACTTAGGTATGGTGACCTGCTCTTGACTTGTTTTGTATACCTGCAGATAAACATTTGAAGCAGGGTTTAAGTAAAAAAAACAAGGTAAACTCTGACATGGTGCTATCAGGACTTCCAGGCATCACACTTCCCCTCCCCCCTTATTGTCACCCTCCCCGTGTTTATTGTTTTATCAATCGTACTGGCCTCAGAAGCTGCTCTGCTCATCAAGAAAAATATTAAGATAGATATGGCAGTGTAAAGACACACTGAATCACAAGTCCTTACTCCCTGAGTTGTCCAACTGTATTAACAGAAATAGAAAACAGCTGCATGAAATACAGAGAAGACAGACTATGACTGCAAAGCAAGAAAGAAAAACAAAGCCTCCAGCTCAAGAGCTGATCAATAACAACTCATTTTTTAATTAATTAGTAGCTTCCTTTCTGTGGCTAATATAAAGTTTAAATCAACTTCAGATAAAGCTAACTGTATTTTCTTAATTGGTGTCTAAATTATTCTCTCTGGCTTCTACATCTTTGCTTAAGCTAAAAACTCTGTGTTTCTCTGTGGCAGCTTTAATAGGAATTTCAATGTGCTGTTTTTTCAGTCCCAGAGAAACCCTGCATTGTTCCATGAACGCAAACTAGCACACTTTAGAAACCCACTTAACACTTGATGGTTTTAATCCATTCCCCCATAACTTAGACCCAAATCTTAAAGCAAGTAATCTTCACTCATGAAAGTTCTTCTGCTTTAAAGATAGCAGTCATAAAAGTTCTTCTGATGGGTTGAGTTTTGTGGAAAAATGAAAAAGACTGGCTTACTAAAAAAGGGTACTATGAGAGGATAAAAAGGAAATATTTTCTAACAATACCAAACTGCATTTTATCTTTCTGAAAGACACAGCCTGATAGAGTAGCTTGCTTTATTTGTAGGATACATTTGATATATTCATTTCTTAAATATATTATACCAGTGGCATCTTCTGCACATTAAGCAATTCTACAGGTAGTAAGACTCTGAATTTGTGGGGTGTAGCACAGTGTAAATGATATTGCATGTATTCATTCCATTTATTCCCAATCAAGTGAGAACATTAGTTCAAAAGCACATTTTAAAACTTCAGTTACTTTTTAAATGAATACAAGATGGTGGGCAGCATCCAAAATGATAACTTTGTCAAAATGGAACTTAAGGAATGACAGAATTCTCTATGTGATTTCTATTTAGTCTGAAACTCCCTTCAGGTCGGAAATAGGGCATTGGCAAAAGTCAGGGTCAGTGCTCAAAACAGGATCTCTGCTTTCAACTCTGAGACTCTGTTAAAAGGCAGACAATCCCTGATCAAACTGCTTTGTGTTTTTAATACTATCCATTTCCCTCTATCCTTTCAACTTCTCTTTCAGTGACAAGTACAAAAAATTAGTTTTTGAAAGAACCTGACATCATATCCAGCAGCTAAGGCAATTCATGATCTTACAAGCCCTTTGCCTTCACTCTCTATTCTCTCTGAAGAGCCAATATCTCTTGCCTGGGAAGATCATCCATTATCATGGTGACAGTTATTGATTTTAATTAAAGCAGCAGAAAGAAGTTGAAAATATTAAGACCTATTCTTCTACATTCCAGGCATCAAAATAAATCGTACTGAGAATTTACACTGACACAATCAAGTATTTATTCCTGTGTGTAGAGCTTCAGCCAATGTGCACAAGAGATGCCAACAGGGCACTCCAACAACTTTAATTAGTATAGAAAGCTGATTTGATAGTAGGGACAACATGTAATAGTCTTGGCACCAGCAACTCACCAGGAGAAGGAAGTCCCTATTCCAGTGAAAAACTTGATAGGCAGAAGTCGTCATTTAATGCATTTATATAATCAAGCAAGCTGGGTTTACCTTTTTGGTTTTTTTCTCCTGTTGCTTATTTCATGTGTGCAAAGACAGCAAGTGTTTGGGTTAACATCCAGCTACTCACAATTACAACTTGAAATGCCTGCCAACTGCCTAAATCTAACTAGCCATGAAAAGGAAAAAGGATTTTTCCTGGAGTAAGAGACCTAGGCATAATACACTCTCATAGAAAAGACACAAAAAGTCTGCTCCTAAGCTGTATATTCTGTCAATGATTCCCAATATCATTCACAAGGAATACTAAATCTTGACATCCCAAAGTTGCAGAAAAGCATTTCAGTCACAGACTTTGGAGAAGCAAACGGATTCAGAAAGATTGTGCTTCGTGTAAATTTGCACAATGTGGGGGTTTTTGTATCCTGTCAGAAGTAGCTTCTTGTAACACAGTTTTTCTGCTCTATGAGAACTGGCGAAATGATGTTCACAAGGCACAGGGCACAATGTTTGTTAAATTGTCAGATTAAAAGGAATGTTACCATAATATTAAAAAAAAATCCATTGATCTCTCAACCTCCATATAATCAATGGGATAAAATTGATTTTAAATATGATTCCTCCATATTTTAGAGTAAGATGGCTGATAGACAGATTTCTGCAGTCTATCTTCGTTTTTGTTGGAGTTTCTAGATCTCCACTGCTGTGTGGATGGGTTTGCAGAAATTTTTCTTTGCATTACATTTTCTCTGTGGAATCTCTGCAGAAAAATAAGGTGGTTGCCTTTTCCCAATTATTACCGTATGTAAGTGCTTAGTTATTAATTGGAATTTTTATTTCTCACGGCAATTTTCCCCACTTTCTCTCAAACAACAAAAAGATGATATAAAATCCATAATGGCCTTGTTCCATCTGTAAATCCATCTCATTTTTCAGCATGTACCCTTTTAGCATGTGCCCTCGAAGTGCTGATGCATTTGGGGAAAAACACATTACAAATAAACAAGCTTAATACATAGCATTACAGTTTTGGAATGTAAAAATTCATCATGCCTCGCAAGGAAAAATTACACTGCATTCCTGTAACAGATATCCCCATCTTGCAGATTGTAATACATCATTGTCATCTGAATGCTTATTCCTTTCTTTACAATACCATTTGAAAAGATACCTCAATTCAACAGTGAAAAATATAATAGGGGATCCATTTGGAAGCTTGACAATTATCCATCTCTTTTCTGAAGTATCTGTGGATTTGGCAGTTTCCTTTATAGTTCCTCCTCTGATTATCTGCCTGCATCTTACAGGCACAGAATTTTCAGAGGACCTGACATGACTGCGGCTCCTTTTGGAGCAATATACCAAACAACATTTACTGTCCCCGCTGGCTGAGTGAGAAGTATTTAGCACGGGTATGTCTCTCTGATGAGGGTCATAGAGGAGAACCAGCAGCTTCTGATGCAGTTCTGAAGTCAAATAAAAGCAACTCCAAGCTCGTCAGGAGCACCATTTGAACCCGTGAGTCTTGTCCCTAGACAACAGCGTTAAGTAAAAGATTCACCACGTGCAAGAATTTTCTGTATCACCTAGAGAGACACTTGGCGGAAAAGTGGTGTGAAATTAACAACTGTCACTTACTCACTCAGTTTGCACAGAGAAAAATTAAATTGTTTCCACTCATTTTGAGCATTGATAAGGGAAACAGGATGCTGATGTTTCCAGCATTCACTGTCTGGGGTAGACTGCAGCATAAACATCCATCAATCCTGAAACCAATTACAGTTCTTCTAATGTCCGTCACGGCAGACACCATTTTCTATGCATGAATATTCATTAATCAGACCACTACACATTGCAGATAAGGTCAAGGAGGCTTTCCTTTTCATGAAATGCAGGCTAAAACTTAGTACAGTAGAAATACATTGTAATGAATATGGTTGAATTTTGCCAGCATGTCGCAATTCACTTACAATGCTGCTGGAAATTCTCTAGACATGTCACTTCTTGGCTTAGTTTGAGTTAATGACCAAAATGGCATTCATAAAGGATTTGGGGAAAGTATACAAGCATTTATGCACCAGCAGATTTTCTATCTTTGTCTTCTTTTAGGGAATGACCCTTGAATCATGACACGAACTAGAGAAAAAGACTATTTCAGAAACCTTGTGCAGCTAAGAGATGAGTACACCAAAAAGGGGAGAGAAAAATGAGAGCTGAATTTCATGCTACTCGAGGATGTAATGAAAAAATCAATTTTTTTCCTGAAAACATGAATTTTTCCAGGTTTTCAAGAGCTCCAACTCTCAATCTCAGAATCGTAGAATCTTCCAGTTGAAAAAGACCTTTGAAGTCATTGAGTCTAACCGCACCCATCTTCTGCTAAACCATGTCCTTCAAAAACTCATCTACCCATTTTTAAACACCTCCAAGGATGGTAACTCCACCACCTTCCTGGGAAGCCTGTTCCAGTGCCTGACCACCCTTTCAGTAATGAAATTCTTCCTAATATCTAGTACAAATCTCCCCTGGTGCAACTTACAGTCATTTCCCCTTGTCCTATCACCTGTCACTTGAGAGAAGTGATCAACACTCTGCTACAACCTCCTTTCAGGCAGCCATTAGACAGTGATGAGATCTCCCTTCAGAATCCTCTTCTCCAAGCTAAACAACCCCAGTTCCCTCAGTCGCTCCTCATAGGACTGGTTCTCCAGCCCCTTCACCAGCCTTGTCGCCCTTCTCTGGATGCGCTCCAACACCTCAGCTGACAGAATATCACCTTGGGGTTATATTGAACAGAAGTAGCTATCGATTAGAAAAGCATTTGCAGATTAGGCGCCTTGCAAAAGAGTTACTCAGCAATCTCTCTTAATTGGATATGTTCAGCACTTGAAACTTAATTTCTGTCTCCATTTAAGTGAGTCAATATTGTGGAAGCAGCTAGAAAAAAAGTCTGACACAATGAAACTACAATTCTGTTCCTATTTGCTTGGATCAATCTAGTCAAAACCAGAATCTGTCTGCCTTTATTTCAAGTCAAATAACTACTGGCCTCATGCTCTATGAAAAGGCTGTAATGTTCTGCATTTAGCACTGTACCAGCGAGTCATGGACTGTAGCAAGTTTATAGAATCACAACATCACATTTTAACTGGGAAAGGATCTCTGGTTATTGTCTAGTTCAAACCACTCAGCTCAAGCAGGGTCAACTAAAACAGGTTGCACAGAATCACAGTCATTTGGGGTTTCAATATGTGAAAGGATAGAGGCTCTAGAGGTAGGGTGTTCCAGTTCTTTGACTCTCCCTACAGCAAAATTTTTCCTTATGCTAAGCCTTATGGCTAAAAGGAATACCGGCTTTCTCAGCCTCTCTCTGTGTATTCCTGACATGTACACCCTTAATCATATTTGTTATCTTTGTTCTCTTCCATCCTGTACTGGTGCATGGGGTTATTCTTCACCAGCTGCGGTACTTTGCACATGCCTCTCTTGAACTTAATGACATACTTGTTGGCCTATTTCTCCAGCCTGTCAAGGTCGCTTTGAATGGCAGCACAGCCATCTGGTGTATCAACCACTCTCCCCAGTTTTGCGTTTTTTGCAAACTTGCTGAGGGTGTATCCTGCTCTGTAGTGTAGGTCAAGAATAACAGTATCGGCCCCGGTATTGACCCTGGCTTACACCACTAGTGACTGGCCTCCAGCTAGACTTCATTCTCCTAGAATGACATTCTGAGACAAGCAGTTCAGCTGCTCTTCTGTCTATATCCCTGTTCACCTATTCAATGCATACTTCACCAGTTTGTCTGCTATTGGCAGATTTTGGAGATCACAAACTCCAGAACAATCGGATTCTGTTAAAATCTGTTTTGATTGATATTGAGTTACTAATCCGTACAGCCTGTTACATGAAGCACAGGGCATTGGCTGTGCCTAAACAAGAAAACTGCCTATACTAATTTTGTCAGTCCCGCTCCTCAGTTCTGTAGGAGATGATATAACAAACCGAAAAAGCATCAAGAGCCATTATACAATCAAAGGAAGTTCACTGTGCTTCTCCCCTCAAAGGCTAATATGCTAATGTTACTAGAAGAGAAACACTGAGCACATTTTCTGAAAAACAACATGACCTTTAAGAGGAAAAGAAAAAGTTTCATTTTCCTTCTGCTGTATAAAACAGAGGGCTTGAAAATACAGCTAACATCTGGACTCCTGCACATCTGTAGCTTAAATCACTCACAAGCAGAACTCTTTCATTAAATAAATTTCAATACATATGATTACACAACATTAAATAGAAAGAGGTAAAATTTTACAAAGATAGGATGGAGGTATGGCACTCAAACATATGTTTTAGTTTGGCTTTATCCATTTACTTATTTTCAAGGTTTGCCAACTTTTTTAATTTTTAGAAACACAGCACCTATTTAATATTTAGAAAGACCTGAACACCTCACGACTATTCTATTAAGAAAAAGTAATTATAACTCTCCTGCATCCACTTAAGAGCAGGAGTAGCAGATTTCCCAAGTGTAAATATGTGGACACAACCTCCCAAGATTCTGATCTTGCTGACTCTTGCACTTAACAGAAGTATAGGTACCTCTTCACATGTTTGAAAGCACTGTTAGTAGTTGCTGAGGCACATAGATCTGCAGGAACACAGAAATTACCTGATTGTTCTCTCATTTTGTATAACCGCTCTAAATTTCAGTGCTTTGCTCATCCAAGTCCCATTGCAGAGTTAAAGTTACCGAAAGAATCAGTGCCAAGTGAAGGTAAAGTTCTTGTAAAGGTCATTTATGGTGGGGGTCTTGTGTCCTTTCTTTCCCTAGACACGTGATCATTTCATGGATACTCCTCATCTGCAGCAAGAAAGTCAGACTTTGTGAATGCATCTCCCCTAACCTCCTAAATGATAGGACTAGAGGTAACGGCAGGAAGATGTGCCAGGGGAGGTTTAGATTGGATAGTAGAAAGAGGTTCTTCACCCAGAGAGTGGTGGAGCACTGGAACATACTCCCCAGGGAAGCAGTCATGGCACCGAGCCCAGCATTCCAGAAGCATTTGGACAATACCCTCAGATACATGATGTGAATGTTGGGAGTGTCTTATATCAGGATAGGAGTTGGACTTGGTGATCATTTTGGGTCCCTTCTAACTAGGGTAATTCTACGATTCTAGAAATCTTTTTCTCCCTCAACAATGAATTTGTCATGATATTTTTACTGCGATAATATGATGTGTGTTAATACCGCTCTGATTTAATGCCTCTAGTGTCACAGTTATCTTTTGAAGGGTATTAGTCACTGCCAAATATGACCTGTTAACCTTATTTTTAATGGTTAATAAGCCATTTTTCTTTACTGAATTTATACCAAATATTAAACTCTAAAGGTTATGCTAAATGTTCCTGATCCTAGAGTCCAAGTCTTAAGATGCAGGTATGAAAAAGGTGAGAAGCATAAAAGCATGAAAGCAGCAGAGCTATTCTTGGGCAAGCATTAATAATTAGATACTACTTTGAAGAAAGGGCAATGTTTCATCTGAAGAAGTATTATCTTCGATATCTTTTTGTGCAGTTGGCAGAACATTCCCACTGATTGTGCTTCTAATCTCAGAATAAGTTGGCAGGTTTGCCCTTTTCTAGCTGAAATATAGTCTCTTCTGGGAAACTTTTACCAACACATCTTGAGAATTGCTATGTCCAATTAAAGGCTGTTCACTGATATTTGTAGTATCTTAAATACACACTGCATTATTACGGGTGAATTTTACATTTGCTTAGAGTAAAGATTAGGTTGAAATAAAAGCCAAACAGATATCCACAGGACTACCTTATTTAGGAAGCAGACCCATTACTGTGCTAGACTATTTCTGTATACTATGGAGTTGCATAGTGAACAGAAAAGTCAGCTGTGGATGGAAACAGGTAATTGTCAGAGCAAGAGCATGCCACAGACGGTTTAGATAGAAAAGGCAAAAAATTAGAATGTCAGAGTGATGTCAGAGTGATATTAAAAACTACTCTCAAAGATTATTTTGTCTTTCCCCCCAGATGGCAGTAGGAAATTCCTTAGCAGAAAGATTGTTTTGGTTTTGTTGGCTTTTTTTATTGTTTTGGTTTATGGGGTTTTTGTTAGTTTGTTTGATTGTTTGGGGTTTTGTTTTGGTTGTTTTGTTTTTTTTTAAGCTGATGACATGAGAAACTACAGGATTTCATTGCTTTCATGAAGAAAGAAAATGCATGTTAGCCTCATTCCATGGTTGGGAAAATTTACCTTGGCTTCAATCAAATAATTAGAAATAAATCTGCTTGCTTGCAATACTGAAGAAACTCTACCAGAAACTAATGCATTCATTAAATTATCCCTTTAGGGCTTAAAAAAAGTCTACATTCCATTCTAGTGAGAAATCTACCCTGGAAGATCTAATGTCAAGACAACTTAGGCTTTGTGTTTGTAACATTTTTAAGATACCCATTTGTGTTTACAACAGTAGAAAAGGGCTGATGTAGTTAAAAAAAAAAAGAAAAAACCCAAACCAAACAGCTTCAAATTCTTTTAGAATCATAAGTTAAAAGCTCAGTAAAATAATTGCACTAGGTGCATCCAAAAACTATAAAATAGATTAACAAAAAGGTCAGTTATGTTACTACCCATTCTCCTTCCCAAAGTACTTATCAAGTTTTCTTGCGCTTCTTCTAAGGCTGTCTACAGGCATCAGTAAGAAAATTATAGGATTTTTTTTCATATTATTAAAAACATCCATAAAAGCAACTCTACCAACACTGTCCATCTGTTCCTAGGCTAAAAGACAACTGTCACTAGAAGGTAATTGCAAATGAAATGCTATGGCATGCAATTGATTCCCTTTTATGTTAACAGATGTATTTAATGAGTAAGACTGGTCGAAACGGTTTTATCAAACATGTTTTGGCTAAGAATTTGAATATATACATTCTAAAGACAATGTAGAAAGAAGGTCATTTGACCTTGTACGCAACTGCATACATGGATTTGGAAACAGCATCACAGTGTCTCAAGTCAGTCATAGTGAGAATGCCTCATCCTATTTATTTCTCATTGTGAGCCAGCAAGTCCTGCTAAATCGTGTGTCCAATGCTCCTGCAGCACTGCAGCAGCAAAATCCATGTGCTTAGGAATCCTGTAAGCAAAACAGAATAGAGAGGCATTTTCAGTTTGTGATAGTCTTAAAGCAAGTGCTACCCATTTACCTGCAAAATGTAAAATCCATTTAACCTACTTGTTTTGTGAAAAAAATAAAAGACACAATAAATTCAGCTTGTTTGCAAGAGTCTCTTAGCTTGCCCATCGCAAAAAAAAATTAGTTTCCAATATTTATTGCAAAAGACACAAACTTTTTTACTATTAGTGATCCAGCCATAACCAATGAAAATCAGCCAAAATATTTATTCTTTGGACTTTAGAATTAAATGCATGCATCGAGTATACCCAGATTTCAAACAAGGATTACAATCTGTAACCTTCATTTATAAACTTATGATAGTGACATTTATAAATATATCTTTAAGGTCAATTTTATGACATGAGGTTGAGAACACTGTTAAGCTCAGTTCAATAAGTTTTCTTCGTATATGCTGCAAGTTCTAATTTAATCTTCCCATATCTTTGTATACCCCTTGCATTGGAAATCTGTACATACTAAAAACAATAACAGCAAGAAAACAGATGTATATTACTATAAGTTCTTTATTTTCACGTCACTTCAAGGTCCTGAGTTTTACTGGGTGGGATATGAGTCTGTGCGTCCTGAGAATTCCCTCAACAACAAAGACATGTAAGAAGTCACTGTTATATGTTTTTTATTGTTTCTCTAACTGCTTCCAAAGTAAAGTTTGCAAGCATATGTTGATTAAATGACACGATGGATTCATATAGACACTAAAACTCCTCTCCTAGAGTGCTCCTGCTAATCATTCACCTTATATTTGAGGCCGAGCCCACACTAGATTCTTTAACAGAGGAGGAATACGTGAGAGTCCTGATCCATCAACATGGATCAACAGATGCAAAAGGGTGTAGTGCCTTCATCCATCTCCCACTGCCACTCTACAGCCTTGGGTGAAATGGAACTCTAGGACTGCTTCTGAAAGCTTGGATCAGTGTTTCCTACACAGGAAGAAAAGCACCTGTATTAAATCCAAAGTGAAAGCAAAAATAAGGTAGGAAGGGAGTAAGAGCTGCTCTAGAAATACATCTGGAAAAAAGCTGAAACTAGCTCCAGTTCATGCAAGAAGCAGTTTAGGTTTTGGCTTCACTATGGCTGAGTTACTGCTACATACTTTTCTGTCTATGACTTGCGCATTTGATGTCTTTTGAAGAGTATCTGTGACCTGAAATGTCTCTCTTCTGCTATCTATCCCTTATGATCTACTCATTACCAGAAGATTGGACTAAAGAGATGCACCTGCCATTTTACATAGGACAAACTAAGATGAGTTCAGGACATGCTGTCCTTCACATTCAAGTGAAAATGTAAGAAAAAGCTAGCCTAACTCAACGATTAATTTCCAGGATCACACTTGAAAGTTGGTAACTACTACTGTGTACCAGTCCTTGTTTTTAATTTTAATTGAAAATAATTTTAGCTTCCTTTCTAAAATTAAGAACAGAAATGACATCTGAATCATTGACCAAAGGTAGCACTTGTAACTATATTGCATATTATAAGATTTAAAAAACTAAGCCATGTTGAACAGGAGTGTGCTTACCAAAGCAGAATAATTCCGAGAACTAAAAAAAAGGAGTTTCATAGCTCTAGGATTAATGAGATAGGTAGCTTGTCACTCCTTGCTCATTATAAAACAAGCTCAGATGAGTAGTATCTAAAAGTCATTAACTTCTGGCAGCTGCTCAGTGACATATGGAAAGAACTGGTGGCCTCAGCTCACTTATTAGAACATTTAACATTTCTCACTTGTCAGTCCTAGCTGAAAGACTACAGTTTGAACGCAGCCTGGAGAGCTGCTTTCTATACCATTTTACACTATTCTACACCATTTTTTTTTCTGTTAAATCTCATGGAATTGAAAACTAAGAGATGAGCTACACCTGTGGCTGCTGGAAATGTCTTCCATGAGTACCACATATCAGTTCCATATTAGGTAACCTGGCATCCACTCCATGGATACTGACTTGAAGGGAAAGGGATTTTTTTTTTTAAAAAAAAAGAAACCCCAAACCATCATATCCATTTAATAGCCACAGGAACATATTCAATGTACTTATTGCTCAGTTACTCAGTTTCTCTTAAATCGTGACATTTCAATTGAATTTTTTCTCTTATATCTTGAAGAGCTGCATAAAATGTCACAGTTTCTTTTAATCATGGTCACATCTGCAAGATAGTTGGAATTTACAGAAAATCAGATCTACCAAATAGAGCTAACACCCAACACCCCTGAAATACTTTTTAAAAAACATGCAGGCAACTCAATAAGTTTGGGTTTTTTCTGTCATAGGAAATACTCATTAAAGCTTATAGCATTTTAAACAGAAAACTTGTAGTTTGGTCAATGGCTTGATCCACCCAGTGATGAAATAAAATTTTCTCTTCAGAGTGAGCTGTAGCATTTTCAGACCTATGGCATCCTGTGAATTTAAAGAGAGTAAATATATATAGAGAGACGATATCTATTATTAAACTAAGCCAATATAGTGGGAGAGGAAAACCCACACCAAAAATGCTGACAGGATTTTAGGTCTGTAAACTCTTCTTCCAGTAAGCACTGGTACACATAAGTCCTTGAGGATCTTCTTCACAAATGCTGCTACTACGTTTTTTATTATTTAAGTGGCAGAGTTGGAATCCAGATCTGAATTAGAAAGTAGTCCCTGTGAAATTCCCGTTTACACAAAAAACTCCTATGTGTCTTCTTTCTCATAGGAACAAACAAACCAAAATCTTTATGGTGGCATATTGTTGTAAGAAACCATTTTGGCCACGAGCTTCAACCAGTTTTATACTGGGTTTGAAATCAGTGTTAAGTTGTCCTGCCCTACACTATACCCTTATGCCATTTACACATCTGCATTTATCCCAAACAGAAATAAAACCTAAACCCAAACAACTTAACTCAGCCTCTTTGCAGGGTGTGCAGTTGCTTTTCCTCAACATTTCTTCTGTAAATAGCCACTATGAGAATAAAAACAGCTAGCGACAGAGAAGTTGCCACGACACTTTACTCATGTTGTTTCTCTTAAAGTCAAGTCAAGACAATTAGGAATGAAAATACATGGTTTCTTTGCTATGCAATATTTAGTATGAAAGCGTGTTTCACTTCCATTACTGCTCCTTACCACCAATCTTGTAACCACTGAGTAATTCACTGCTGCCTACACCATGACAGCTAGCACACCTGGCATGCACAGCTCTGTTTCTGTGTGTTCTTGTACACTGCAACCGAAGATCCTGTACTCAGTCCAAGTAGCACAGTGTGAAATCAGGACAACTATTTTTCTGTAAATTCAGGACCTGTTGCTGGCAGCTTAGGACCATGATATTGTTCAGATTTCAGAGGAGATGTTTAGACACAACACACTTCTATCAGTGAAAACATATGTTCCTGTAACTTAATGTTATAAGAAAAGGTCAGCTGTATTTCAAATAGAGATAGGTGGAAGAGTAAAAAAGCTAGAAGGAGAAATAGTAGACAAGCATTAGCCAAGGGCTTTCAGCTTCTATTTCATTCTGTTAACTGTAATAAATATTGAGGAAAGAAAGTCATTGGATCCCAAACATCTAGACAGGATAAAGTGGTAGCTTAATGGCACTTTGAAAGCATTGGCTGCCAGAGGAGAGTCTGAGATAGGATGAACAGTCTCAAAGGGCAACAGATGGATTTTCAAGAACAGTAAAGAGCTCAGTGCTGCCTCAGACACTGGGAAGTGAAGAGCAATGCCATATTTAATTAAAAGCTGATTGGAGAATCATACTGATAACCATAAATATTTTGTTAGTTTTGACAGGACAGAAGGTCATAGATCTTTCAGCCTAAGACCATGACATCAGTTGCAACTGTTCACAGGCACAGACAACTGCAGAAGCAGAAATTTGCTGTCAAAAAACCCACTTAAAGCTGCACTATAATGTAACTTACAGTAGCATAGCAGCTCATTTAAACCACAAAGCATTCATAAATGCTTCCCTTGTACAATGATGGGAATATAGTTATAACCTTTGCTATGCTTTTGTAGAGAGCCTATTTGCCTTTTTAATTTATGACAAAGGTCTTCTCAGCTCCAGATAAAGTATAAGTCTTTGAAAGAAAAAACTAAAACTGCTCTATAACTCTAATACCTCACACCTTGGAGGAAAATGAGGAAGAATTTCTGACTACTGAAGATCATGCTTGATGTCTTGCTAGACTTCTAGGGAAGTATTTTCAAATACAGATTTCAGAAAACATTATCAAACTGCAAGAAGAAGGTAGCTGTCCTGGAAGGTCTTAAGTATGCAAGAGCTTTGAAACACAAGAATATCTTTCTGCAATTCTCTCTTCCTCAATTTAAATCTTTTTAAAAAAAGGGTCACCTTCACTTCTTTGTTCCTTGGTTGCCCTGCAACAATATCTCATTTTTATATCCCCTTTCCTATGTCTCTATTCTTCACTCAAAATCAGCTGGAGAGTGTCTGCTTCCTCCACTAGATTGGATACTAAATTAAAAGTGGCTTTTGCTAGATGCACGCCTGAAATGATAATTCCACTTCCAAAGCCAGTGCCAGTTAAGGAGGGAACACAAATTCACATAGAAAGAGAAAGCAAACAGCTGTAAAGAACAAACTCTTAGTTATAGCAATAAGCTTGGTACTTCTTCTTTTACAACGGCAGTGCAAAAACTTGGGGGAAGATGATAAAAATTGCAGGGAAGGATATAGGTACTGGACTTTAGTTTTGGTGGCAAAAAGGAACGTTTCAACCTCCAGCAGCAGCAGTAAATAAGTAAATAAATAAAAACCCTGGTATTCTTAAGCAATGTCTTTTATGCCCAATTCCCAAATCACAGTGTCATTATAGACAGCTGGGTAAGGAGAGTGACTTTTGAAAGAGTAATGATGTCAGAAACTTCTGCTGAGTTTTGAAATACTGTAGACTAGCACACACTTTAAAGCTAGATTTATGGTTGATGGGATCTGTCTCCACTGGAGAAAGTCCAAGATATCTGCAAGGTCTCTCACAGTATCACACACCAAGAGTCACACTCTCCTCACCAACTGCTACAGCAGATAAATAAACGGGGCAGAGGAGGTGCTACTTATTCTGAGGATGGGAGAGTAATGATGAATTCTTACATTGCCAAAACAGAATAAAACACAGCCTTTCTGCCAAATTATTTGGAATTGTTGAATCATAATTGTTTCAGCAACCATTTCATTTTATCCCACGCAGCTCCATCTGACAATTTATTCTAATATTTTTTGAAAACGTTTGCCAACAGTGATTGATCCAAGATGTTAAAGCCCTCCAATTTTACGTGGTTATGATCTGTAATCAGAAAGAAATGAGCAATTAAATCTGAGAATTACTTTTGAGTTAGTGAAAACCTTAATAATAGGTCCAAGTGGTCTCCAAAATTGCCCTCAAGGAAAATAAAAAGAAAAAAAAAGAAAAAGAAGGTATTTGTTTTCTGTTTATCTCCCTGATTTCTTTTACTCATAGCTTCAGGTTTGGTGTTTCTAAACCATCTGCACTCATCAGATCTAGAACTTCATTTTTAAATGAGACCTGAGACACTGATACGCTTACATGACCTAAGTGCAAATATATCCACCCAATGATCATAATCATGATAAAAACTGTCAGTGAGTCACTGGCAGTGCTTATGTCAAAAGTCATCTCAGCCAACTGTTTTCATAATTTTTTGAATCACAGCTACCGGTCTAATCTGAAGTGCGATTATAGCATTATCCTGTGAATTGCATTTATTGCTCAAAAAATAGTAAAACTTGCCTTTTTCCTCAATATATCATTGCATGGAAGTACTGTAACTGTTTCCTTTATTGCACAAAGCCAAGGCACATACTTTTTGGACATAAATCTCTAATGGAGAAACCTATTTATTTTAAGGCCTTTGACACCGTCTCCCATAGCAGACTCCTGGAGAAGCTGGCAGCCCATGGCTTGGACAGGAGTGCTCTGCACTGGGTTAGGAATTGGTTGGATGGCTGAGCCCAGAGAGTGATAGTGAAAGGTGTCTCATCCAGTTGGCAGACGGTCACTAGTGGTGTCCCCCAGGGGTCAGTGTTAGGCCTGATCCTGTTTAACATCTTTTTTGATGATCTGGATGAGGGGATTGAGTCCATCATTTGCAAGTTCACAGACGATACCAAGCTGGGAGGAAGTGTCGATCTGCTGGAGGGTAGGAGGACCCTACAGAGGGACCTTGACAGACTGGAGAGATGGGCTTGATTCCAATAGGATGAAGTTTAACAAGTCCAAGTGCCGGGTTCCATACTTCGGACGCAACAGCCCCATGTAGTGCTATGGGCTGGGGACAAAGTGGCTGGACAGCAGTCAAGTGGAAAGGGACTTGGGAGTGCTGGTAGACAGGAAACCCAACACGAGCCAGCAGTGTGCCCAAGTGGCTAAGAAGGCCAATGGTATCCTGGCCTGCATCAGGAATGATGTGGTCAGCAGGACTAGAGAAGTTGTCATCCTCTTATACACAGCACTGGTCAGTACTTGAGTACTGTGTCCAGTTCTGGGCCCCTCAATTTAAGAGAGATGTTGAGATGCTGGAGTGTGTCCAGAGGAAAGCAACAAAGATGGTAAAGGGGCTGGAGCACAAGCCCTATGAAGAGTGACTGAGGGAGCTGGGGTTGTTTAGCCCGGAGGAGGCTCAGGGGAGAGTTTATTGCTCTCTATAACTACCTAAAAGGAGGTTGAAGGCAGGCAGGGGTTGGTCTCTTCTCTCAGTGACAGAACAAGAAGACACGGTCTCAATCTTTATCAGGGAAGGTTTAGGCTTGATATTAGGAAAAAGTTTTTCATTGAAAGGGTGATTGGCCATTGGAATGCACTGCCCAGGGGGTGGTGGAGTTATCGTCCCTGGAGGTGTTTAAAAACAGATTGGATAAGGCGCTTAGTGCTGTGGTTTAAACAACAAGTAGGTATTGGTGTTAGGTCATAGGTTGGACTAGATGATCTCAGAGGTCTTTTCCAACCTTGTGATACTGTGATACTGTGATTTCTTAGATGGAAAAAATAGGAGTTATTATTAGGGCAGCAGAGTGGTTCTTCCTATTTAGTGAGAACTACATCATTAGCTCATATGATCTCAATTGTAATGTATCCTGGGAGATATTGTACCTCTACAGCTGACCAGTTACCAAAACGGATTCATCTGCCACTCAAATATGGTCTCATTTTCTCCGCATAGTTCAGAATGATTGAAAGAACACTATTAAAGGAAATAAGAGAATTTTAGTGTTTAATATTAGTAATGTACATTAAAATATCTACCTTTTCTTATAAAAAATTCCTAGAACAATAAAAATTGTTTAAGTCCTTTAGGAATATTCCCTTTCTATGGTAAGTTCATTATCATGTTCTTTGCAGTTCAGATTTAATTTTCAAGGGAAGATATGTCAGCCAAAAGTTCCTGTTTGCTCAGACTACAGATAATGCATTCCAAAAAACCACAAGCAATAAGTTCCTTCAACCTGTGAGCAGTCAGTTGTTCTTTCCTGCCATCCACTTCTCTGCAAATTAAGTTGCAAGAGATATTTCACACCCACTTGGCATAGGGAAGGAGTATGAGAAAAAAAAAAATCAACCAGTCTCTTTAACTCTTCTTATCTGAGGCAACTGTTACCATAGAAAATGACAACTGCTCACCAATGCAGAACTAGAACCTATACTCAAGTACCCTGGATTTTTTTCCCATTGCTGCACATGAAACTCCATAGTGAATCTTCAGCTGGAAGGCCCTGTCCTGTTGTCGACAGACTTCCAGATCTTTGTTAAGTAAGTATGGGATGATAAAAATATGATAATCCTACAGAAACCTGGAAGGGCTGTGAATGTCTTGATACAGCCACTTGATATTTGGTGAGAATTTGTCCTGTCATTCAAGATACAGATGAGAACTCTCAGGAAATAACAAGAATCAATCAAAAGCAATATAATTTTCCTCCTGATTTTAATTTGAATCCCTGCAAAAGAATGTACTATAAAGATGAAACTTAAATCAATGCTCCCTGGCAAAAACACACAAAAAAATCTTGGTGCCAAGTATTTCCAGCGGTACAATAGTGCTGCCAGAATTTTTCCATCATGAGATCTGCCACACCACAAATAGCTTTAACTGAAGCACTTAATCCACAAAAAGTCCCTAAAAGAAGTTGCCTTAATGCTTTTTGGTTTCTTTTTTTCCTTCCACAGCTTCTCCATTTCCTCCTGAATCCCAGAGTCACTGCTGCCTTTCTGGTATCTCAGAGATTTGGTACTAAGCTGCTGTTGCCATATTACTATGTTGGTTTTCAGCCACAGTAAATATACAAGTGGCAGCACATTAAAACTAGAAATTTATAGCTCTAAGAAATTATAGTTTAAGTTGCTATTCATCAACATAATTGGATGTTAATAATAGGGTGTACAGTGCTGGCATTCATATCAGGTACATATACTATACATTTATTAAGTATAATTCATTCTCCTGAAGTTCTAATGAGGGCTGCTTAATTTCAGCTTTAATCGAGTACCAGAGGATCCAGAAACCCAAGTTGACACTGCTTTTCACGAGTTGCATTTTGTGAATAAGTGAAATAGAGCTTTTTTTAACATTAAGCGTAATTATACTTGGCTTTTCCTCTGCCTACATACATTCTCTTCCCTATTTGCATTCATTTCTTTTGCAGCTCGTAACTAAAGATGAATGGAACTGACTGTTATTTTCTGATTGTCTGCTTGTTCCAGTAACTATTCTTCATTGCATGGCTACCTCTATTGGATATATATGTATTAAGCTGGTTGGGGGAAAAAAAAAGGTAATTTGGAGATTTTCAAACGTGTTTTTGAGATATTTTTGAGGTACATATTATGTGAACTTGTTCAGCTGCATATGAGCAAGCTGGTACATGCTTTTGAGCTATTATGCTAAATGCTGTGATCATATTAAGTACTCTTTTTGTTAGAAAGTTCTACCATTGACACAAGATTAAAAAAGTAAGAGAAACTAATAACAGCTCATAATATTTGCTAATCTCTAACTGTCAGCCACCATCACTGTCAGTCATGATCTCAATGCAGACTCTTATACAGACATGTTCTTAAAAAGAAAGTAAATTCATTGATCACAGAGTTATTGCATCCTATCCCCTAGAGAAGACCATTCCAATCTGTCTTTTCTCTGGCACATGCTATGAAGAAAATGCAACTGAGTATGGTAAGACACAGCAATAAGCACCAAGAAAGACCCAAAATATAACAACTTTTTGATCATCTGCTTTGGAGAACAAGTTTTGAGTCTTTTTAGTAGTAAACCTAAGACACTCAGATGACATTCTGATTATCTTCACAGGAAAGCTGGTTTCTAACACTGATTTCTTCCACAAATATGGAAATTCATCTTCTGATTGAATAAATTAACAATACTCCCTTACCACCATTGGTTTTTCAGGTAGCATAATCAGCTGCCAAAATGGTTGCTTAGAAGTAACAATGTACACTAAAATAATAAAATCCCCAAAGAGAAGTATATCCATTCCTGTAAAGACAGTAACCGTCTGAAACATCCACAAAAGAGCTCTTCTGTGTAGCTAAGCCCTCAGACTTCATTTTTCTTTGAGAAGAATATAACTCCTCTTCCACCAAGAGGATGTTTGCGCAGCAGGAAACTAAATTAAGGAAATAAGTCAGATTTTGTAAGAAGTTTCCAAACGCTATGTATGAACTTCAGTAAAACCCTCTGGTCTCATCCCTGTGTTGGATCCATCTCATTCAGAGCTACTGTCTATACAGAAAAATCACAAGCTAAATACAACATACACTTTCTTGAAATAAGTCCTCCTAGAACCAACTATTCTAGTTTCCAGGTGTCTCCCTTTGTCTACCCTGACAAGAGAACTCCAAATACCTGAAATGAATCTATAGCAAGCGTCAGCAAGTGCAAAACTTGTAACATCTCCGCTACTGACACAGTAAAATCTCCGTACAGCTGAACCATCAACATCTAACCTCTGCATTTCTGGGAACATAATGCTTCATCTGCTGTCTCAGGTGCCTTCCAGTATCTACACAGATTAATCTGAACAACTGTTTCAAACCAGAATAAAGTCACACAGATAAAAATAACCACTTGCCAGTGAAGGAACACAACACAATCACATCATTTTCTGATCTTTCACCTTTGAGTGATAAGTCATAGCTCTACTGGGCATTTAAAATCATAGTTCCTTCCTTCCCATATAGAAAACCACTTCATCTTCTTTCCCGAAAGTTTGTGCTCTACAGGCACAAGATACTATTCTCTTTCAATCAATCTCACTTCCTACCTAGTTGAAGTCATAAAGATTGTTCCCAAAATGTATTTGTTTTTCAGGTTTGCTACTACATTTTTTGATTTGACAAGCAGCTTGTACACCCAATAGCTTGTATGCTGTTTCCAAAAGAGTTTGTGCTTGTCATATATTTCAAAAAGATCACCTCTACCTTCACATCTCACCTATGCCATTATCCTGAAATCATCATAAGTACAACAGATCTTTCCCTGGAAACTAGACATGGCATGTCCAGCATTGAAAATGTGGTAATACAATGTAGGTAGAATGAATTCTCTTACATATCAGTTGCAGAAAATACTGAAATTTACTCTTAAGATTTTTGAAATAAACAGAAGAAAGATTTATCAAAGATGTAGTACATAGGTATGCAAACACTACTCAAATCAAGCAAACATGATATTTTTCATTGTTACTCATTTTTTTTTAAATATTAGAATTCTGTCCTACTTTGTTAAAATCAGGCCATTACACAAATACATACTGTTGCATAAATAATTTCTGCATGTTAGCATTTGTTCATAGGGATGTAGGACTACAAGATCTGCATTTGAGCATATAATGGGTCTTGGGCAGAACTGATACAAAAGCTAATGGCTTGTAATCCCGTTATTAGTCTTCCCCCACCCAGGAAACACCACCACTACCCTCCCCCCAAACAACCATAGACACATGTGAAAAGTTATTTAAGAATCTCTTGTTTATAAAAAGTTTCAATAATGGTATGTAGTTATTCATGGAGAACAAACCCCAGGTTCAGTAGACCTGCATGATCCTCTTGGGCTCTTTGTATATACAGTATCACAGCAGGGCTGGGATAACACAGCCCTCTGAAAGAACTCATCTGTGCATGGCCACCAGTTGCACAGCCTTAGGAGGGTGAACTCAGAACAGCTGCAAAGCTATAAAGAGAAGTCAAGTGAATTGGCTATCTGTTTACATCAATTGTACCAAACCAAACTCAGTCACCTGGTTCTCGAACACTGATCTGCCTCTAAGCGAAAAATCCCAATGGCTGGAAAATCAGCTACTACCAATGTCAAAGAAGAGGTTGTTATCAGCCAAGGAGAGAGGCAGAACTAGGTAAACACAAACGTGATGCATCTCATTCCCTATGTCCAGATAAAAAGAACATTTTAATGAATATTGTTGCTTCTAGCAGCATTTTGTCTGGCTGTGCTTAGCAAATCGACTGCTATCACTTAAATATCCTATTGTCTGAAAAAAATTATCTGCTTTAAGTTTTGATAAACAGCTAATGGAAAGACAGAAGAAAAAAAGTTCAATTGCAGAAAACAACTTGAACTCAACAAAATTGCATTACTCTTGATAAACTTACACCAGAGATGTTTCAACCAGACCAGAGTGTAGCAGAACTGTGAGGAGAGTAAATATGATTCCATTGCTATAAGTTTTAGTTCAGCTTAGCTATAATCATTTGATCTGCACTATTTTTGTGGAATATTCCTTTGGTCCAGAACTGAGTGATGCTGAAATTGGCTCACATGCTCCACAGATGCCACTGAAATCTTAGAACTACTGGCAAGTCAAGAGCTTTGTAACATGCCTAGATATTACTCACAGTTACCTATGTTAGACTTGGCATATGGATAATTTACAGTTGGAGTCCTTCTCTCTCAAATTTCCATTGTGTGCCGGCACAAAGCTCAGAGAAATATATGAGGTCTGACACAAAAAAAGAGACTAACCCCGTAGCTCAGTCACCAAGAGTAGTAGTGGAGAGACAAAGAGATGGTTATAGAACACATTCTAACCTGTCACAGTGAAACAAAGTCCAACTTGATTGCTTCACTCAGTATGGGTGGATGCGTGTTCAAACATAGAGATCTTCTTTCCCTTGTTTAGAAGATATCAGTGTGCAAGAGTCAAGAGTGAGTTAACATCAAGTTTCTTGTGAAACTGAAGAAATTTACAATGGAAAATTTTCAGTTATTAACCGAGACCTATAGTGAAGAGAGATCCCAAAGATCAAGTTGGTGTTCAAAGGAATCCATTTTTTGTCAGCAGAAGATGTGAAAGCAAAAATTATGGACATTCTTAACAGCCTTTCAGAAACTGATCTGTGGAATATCTTTGAACATTGGCAGCATCACGCGCAGCTGTGTGTCAACTCAGAAGGGAACTATTTTGAAGGTGATCAAAATTGAATTTCTTTATTTGTTAAATAGAAAGATTTACCGGCACAGTCTCATTTGTGTGTATGTGTTGGACCTCATATTCCCTGACAGAATCCTCTTTTCTCAGTGTAGAAGAGACCTTTCTAGCACAAAAAGCAGTGATTTCACCTTTGAGGTCTGACCTGTAGGTCAGCTGAACTGAAAACCGTGCTTGTATTCTGGGAAACACGAGCCTAGTGCTGTTTAACCTTAGTCTTTTAGATGTGCACATTTGACTACTGTCACACAAATAATCCTACAAGAAGAGTTTTACATTTGGAATGTCTATCAAGAGATAGCTTAAACTGTTACTGACATACAATATGTTTTGTTTGAAGAATTTTCATTTCCAGTGTTTTAGGAAGCTTATAATCCAGGAGGCCACTAGCTGCAGTGAACTACAAATACAGTAGATCCTACTAAACATCCATTCTCTACAGGCTTAAATGAAAGAATATCATCAACCCATTTCCGTTGGGAGTTCATCTTCTATGTAGAAAATGGCATTTCTATTTTGAATTTCTGTTCCACTTTAAATATTCCCCACTCCCCCCCCCCCCCTTTTATTTCCTATTGTTCCTTTGTGTTTCATTTCAAAAAATATAAAGTTTTTTTCAGCTCACAGCACTGACCCTGTTATAATTTTTTTAAAGGTAGGCTACCCTGGTGAACGAATCATCAATTTATATCTATATTTCACATCACTGAACAGTTGTCTTCTCAGAAACAGGATCTTTGGGACACAATATACCACAAGCCCAGAAAAAATTAAGGTTTCTAAATTAATTGTAGGAGTGCTAATTTAATTAAACCAATACTGTCTGAATCTCAGAGCATCTAGTTTACCGATCAAGACTTTGGGCACCATCTAAACATCCTTTTTAAACAAAAAAAATCATGCTGGAAACAAAGTGGGTAATGCTAAAAAACTTTCACATACAACTAAAACGTATATTACACTTTTTTAAAGAAATTTATTGAAAGGAGAGCTGAACTCCTACAAAAAATAAATTCCTGGTAAAAGCTATATTTCAATAATCAGCAGACAAATTAACAAAATAAAACAAAGGAAGCACTTCACAGAGTGGGTGGTCTGCTTCTTCATCCCAGTGTTCAGTCTTGTTATGGTGGTTCTGAAAGCATGACAGCTGAAGACATACGGCATTTAGAGTACCTTACTCCGTAACTCAGGTTGGAAATGAGGCACAGTATACACAACCACAAAATCATGTCTACATATTTGATGCTCTTTGCTCTGTCACATCCATGAAAGAGCAATTTATGCAGGCAAATTATCGCATAGATGACTTAAAATAAGTGAACAAAATATTTAGCTCAGTGTTAAAATACTCACAGTTCAGAAGAGTCTCGTTTCAAACTGAATCTCTAGGAGTCTTCTTAAATTACCATAGAATTACTCCTGTTTAAAGATTACATCATCTCATTATGACACTCCTTCTTCCACCTAATACCTCAGTATCTAACCCTGGAGAACAAGTCTGTCAACGTGCATAGTAATTCACAATAAGAATACAGTGACATTTCAAAAATCTGAAAGCACTATTGCATGCACCCTCTCTGATAAGCTGATAGAGACCTTCATTCTGAAGTGCAGACATTTTGACATCTTTCAGCAGTGCTAAGCGTGCTGCTAACAAAGCTAAATTATTCTCCTTTATGACGTTGAAGATAAGAATTTATCCTTCATTGAAAACTTCCCTGTCAATTTTTTAAAGGATTAGAATTTACTGCAGATAGAGGATCTTGAATGAGAAGTAAAAGCAGCAAAATATCCAAGGAACCTGATTTTATTTTTTTTAATCCAAATATGGCTTTACTAGCATTTATAAAATTTATCTAGCTACAGCATGCTTATATCAGATGAAAGAAAATTTTGATAAGAGAAATCTTAAGTTATTTTATCAATTCAAATCTAACTTCCAAAAGAAATCTGGAATGTGTTTGAGACCGATGCAATAAAATTTGTTCATAGTTGTTAGGGTAGGATTTTTTTAATTCAGTGTTTCAGTTTCATTTTAGGACACTTCAATGGCCCATGTGAAATACATGAATAAGTTTTCTCACCCTCTGTGGAACTGAAGACAGTCCATCATACACAACATTTTTGCCCTCGTGACAAGTCTTTGCAGAAAAGAGAGACTGAAGCAACATTCTTATTCTCAGACGTAATCTCTCCATACTAATACTAATACTAATACTAATACTAATACTAATACTAATACTAAAGTAGAAGAAAAAAATGGTAGAAGTTTATGCTACCTGCATGCACAATAACCCTATCACACTGAACATGTTTTTTATAGCTGTTGGCCAGGGACCCTTCACCATCCCTCTCCCAGAACGACAGCACAGGTGTAGAATCATTTGGGGAAGAGGAAAGCCTCACAGCAGATTTATTTTAACCAGGTCTTTATCAGACTTAAAATGTGGAAGTCTACTCCAAAATACTGCATCTACCAGGATGAAGTCTCTGATCAGTCCACATATGAAAATTCAGTGACTCAGAGATGTGTAAAACACCCACTAAGAATCAGCGCCCACTGACTGCAGCAAAATCAGAGGTATGAAGTACCACAGGAAGCGCTCCCACTCAAGCTGAGGGAAGAAGTGTCACAGATGTCTGGATTGGCCCAGCTTTAAGCACCTGAGGTCCTCAGATGCAAATATTTCAGGCTTGTTATACCGACCGGAGAGGTATTTGCTAGACATTAATCAAAACTTCAGAAATATTGACTTACCCTCCAAAGGTTCTTCTTTCCTCTCTGCATTACCCAAGTATAAGGACTAGGGAAACTATGATCTTAAAGTTGTGGCTGTATAAAGTGAGGCTAACATGATCAGCATTTAGCTAATGACAGAGATATTATGAAGTTCAAATCTGTAAGAAAATTAAGCTATTGAATTTATTACAACTTGAACGATTCATGGAGTCATGTTAAAAAATCAATGAAGGAAGCAATTATTGTTATCACTGACCGTACTATGTAGCAATAAAGAACAATGAATGTACAATTATTAGTGACCAAAAGCGGAAGAGGTACATCAATTTATGAGAGAAAAATAAAAAATATATTCTTTCTTCCTTAGGGAAAGAAACTTTTCCATGGTATCCCAGTTCTGAAAGACCAATTAAATGTTTTGTTGTGCAAGGCTATAAAGAAAACAAAGAAAGGAAACCAGAGAAAGGATAGAATGGATACTTTTAAGGAATATGGTTAAACTTACTACTTTTTAATGTTAAAAGGTATTGGTGATAGGCCTTTTCCCATCTTGATCTATGAATATGAGAGACCACAAATTTGAATACTTACATAAAAAGTAAGGGAAGCTAATGTGTTAGAAGAATAAATAAGTCATGGATTTACTTTAATTCATTCAAATATTATTAGAGGGGTAATATTGCACCATAGCATGCTCTGATGTAATATTAAGTGCTTTTCAGAACCAGGACTTATACCCCTATTGAGAAAAATTAAAACTATAATTTAACTAAAATAATTGATTTTAATCATGAATTGATACAACAGTAATATACAGTATTTACATACCAATTTCAATTTTTCAACTTTGAAAGGTCTGCATAAATATTAATTGGGTAGTTCTTCACTGTGGAAGCGGCATTACTCTAACATTAATGGGGAAAAATGTAAAACAGATGGAAAAGAAGGTACAGTACAGTATTTCTTTCTCCTGAGATCTCTCCAGCCTAGAATCTCATACTATTTCATAAAAATTTGTGAAGAGATGTACAAGAAACCAAACAGCTTTTCAAGTCAAAGCATTCACAGATAAGAAGCACAGTGTGCTAGCTCATGATTTGTGACAGCTTTTCAGTGGTGGTACGAGAAGTCACTATATCCAGCTGCTTGCCCATCCCCACCCCAACATAGCACTACAGGTTAATGCAGCAGTACCTGCAGTGTATCCACTGCTGTGCCAACATATTTCATAGCTGGATGCTGTTAACTTCAAATACCATCTATTTCAACCAGGATATGATCTCAGTAGATGAAGGGACACTAATAGTCTGTTCTGCTATCTGGCATTGACTCCATCAATGATGGGCAGATGGCAGGCACAAGAGCCACTTGATTTCCCTTTGTAACCGCATCACAGATCAGATTCATTTTAGATCACAGGGAAATCTTGTGGACTAGAAACAGGAACACCTTGACATCAGGCACTTGGATAGCAGGAGGAGAAATGAAAAAAGCCAAAAATATTGCTTAAGATATGGAGGAGTGTGAAGGAGCAGATTCCTGGAAATAGGCAGTGTTTACTAGCATCCACCTGTAATGTACCCATGAAATACATGTATTTCTTCAAGTATTCCAGGTATATTAGCATCTTCAGGTCATTCCTGCACAAAACATGTTTCTAAAAGAAAGCTTCAACTTCTAATGGAAAAAATATAGACATTTTGCAGTGTGATCTGCCATTTTAGCTTTTCCTGAAAACAATGGCTGGATTTAACATGAGGAGATGCATTTTCTCCCTACTCAGTATTACTCGGGTTTTGCTGGAGACTCACAACACTTACGCAACATGGTGCAGAATAAGGTCACAGCAGGTACAGCTTTCAGTGCCTCTGTAAGACAAGACTACTTAGCTTTTATTGATGAAGGATACTTATTAGCCTACCGGAATCAGCTTAGGTTGTATTCAATGAGTTATATGCTTCAGGTAGACATGAAAGCTGATTTTGAGGGGCAAGTCAGTGGCTGCAAATCCTTTTCCTACACAAAACCAAGGCGATTTAATTGAACTCTGCCTGCTGGTACAGTATTTCGAGACGCATTGAACAGCAGTCTGGGTTTTCCAGACAATTATTTGCCCTCTATTCCATTATGTGCAACTCTCTGCATTATCTTGCAGCTATATGGGCTAGCGTAAAAATACCAAAGTCATCAACAGCAACTTTACTTTTAAATAGCCCTAGGAGAAAGTAATCTAAGTTTTAGGATGAGCAAATGTTAAAATTATGTGCATCTGGGAAAAAAACTCATTCTGTAACATCCTCTGATAAGGCTGGCATGCATATTAGCAAATACTTGCCACAGCTCCTTCAGCATATTTAATTTAATTTAGTAAATTTTAACAAAAACATGGAAACTGAAGGAAAGGACAAAGACCACCATAAACCTGTGAACAGCTTCCCTTTGCAACTTGAGGTGCAAATACTACCATTTCCCCCTAAAACTGTGAGCTTTGATAAAACTATCCTTTTATGCTAACATAGAAAGTTATTAGCATTCAGCAGTGGAAACCCTAGAGATCTATTTCTAACAGTTTAAAAATAGAATTAAAAGTGTTCCTTTAAATATCACCAAGGGAAATTGCACAGTCAGGAGAGAAATTGCTTACAGTTATGCACAAACCTGTTGTACTTAAGAGGAAGTAAAAGCCTTCAATCACAGAATATCCATTCGTGTCCTTGGGAACACAGGGAAAGGGGAAAGAGAACTTGAAAATAAGCACATGCAATGCCTTCTTGAGAGTGATTTCAAAGGACTTTGGGCAAAACAGCTCTTCAGATATAGTAAAAAGAGTAAACAACGGTGTGCAGAGAATGAACTACTAACTGACAGTCAAAAGCCGTCTCCTTTGGATGCACACGTAGGTCAAGAAACTCATCAGTTCTAGTCTTTCAAAGAAAATTAATTCCTAAAAGCATCTTTATCTTCTAGACCTTAGGAAGCTTCCAGGTAACTGAAGTCACCATAGACCTCTCCCGAGTATCTTCCCCTTTTCTGGGAGATCTTAAGCCATCAAGGAGCAGTGTAGCACAAAGATATAGGGACTTATGACTCAAAATTCATATTCGGTGATGAACATGATCTGATAGACTGAATTTCTACCATCCTACAAAGTCTGAAAAGATTCTTTAAGATCCCATGAAGGTGAGAAGCAGATGATTTGGAGCAAATCATGATGTGGTTGGGTACTGAAATCTTAGGGAGCCCTCCTCCTAACTCCTCATTCGTACACTCATGAGTACTTATGGACCAAAATGAGCTATGTCTAGTAATATTTTAAGAAACAAGAGGATGATTATTTATAAAATACTGTTCATAAAATACAGTTTTCCCTATTTTTTAAGGGTACAGGACAACTGACACTTTATATGTCCAAAGTGAAAAGAAATGAAAAATATTGCCACAGCAACACTCCAAGGCTTAATGGAGGCAAACACTGAATCTGGCTAACATGGGATTTCTTACCTTCCCAACCCCTTCTTTTTATTCCCTGAGGTCTTAGATCACAGAATAATGGCATGTTACAATAATAACATTTTTTTCACATAGCCACTTAAAAGGATTTATTGCAGTTCCACACAATACAATGTTTATTTCTCTTGTGAAATTATGTTTTCTCTCTGCTAAGCTGAGGGTAATAGCTGTTGAATACTGGTTAGGTTTTTCTTTATTTGATTACTCTTAATTAGAGTCAAGCATGTAGTGCATCAGACAGAAGGACTGAGGATCATCGTGACACTTCAAACAGCCTGTTTGACTTCAGCAGAGCCTGTTCAAAGTTTGAGGTCGTGATAAATCTTCAGCATAGTTGTTTATGCATAGCTGTGTAGCATTACACAGCATGGGGTACTGGACTGTTTGGTTAATTAGTTTAAGAGCCTGTCAGTGGCAGCTCACCTCCAGGTTGACAATTGGAAATTACAGTTAGCATGAAACAGTTTTGGGTTTTGGTCCAATTTCTCCCTCACAAATCATTCTCACAGATGTCTCACTTAAGAAATCCAGGACTGTAGCCAGTCACCATTCACTCACTCACTCTCTTCAACTGGTGTCTCTATGGGGCTTCTAAAGCAACATCAAAGGGTGAGGCTAATCCGAACTGATCTTGGAAAAAGTCCAGGGTTTCCTGAGGCTTTAAGACTGTGATTAAAGAATACACCTGTCTGCCCCAGTAATGAGGTCAGACTATCTTTGCCAACAACTGGCTTCTTTTTACCCTATGTGACACACCTCCCAGAGGAACTGTCGGGAAAAGGTACAAATATGAAGCAGTCAAACAACCATTTAGCGTCAAGTAACAGCCTCTACAAAGCCACAACTATTACAGAAATACACCCCACCAAATCCTGAATGAGGTCCCTCTTCTTCATATGGCAAACAAACTGCAAATTACATATGGTGCTGAATTTTTCACGCACAAGCCTGGAATTTGTTGGTTTGGTCTAGTTTGGCTAAGGGTAATGCAACCTGTACAGAAGGTATCTTTGAAACAGGGCCAACTTAAAATTTACTTCAAACCAAAACTTAAAAATAAATATTATCCTCACCCCTAAGTACTTGGAGGTATAGACGTTTTAACTGTTAACCTGTAACTGTGCAAAGTCAATCATAGAATTTGTATTTCAATTTACAACTAAATGACACCTTTTTCTACGTACTGAACACTAGACAGTAATTTATCTTAGCATCTTATCAGCTGAGATTACTAAGATACAGGTGTTAAACAACTAACCTGCTACCCTTAACATCAGTCAACCACAGGATAATAAAACAGAGTGAAATCGGCTGGGATGAGAAATAATTTATTCCAAACCAGAAAATAATTTCTCACATACTACATTCTACTGATTGCATTATGGCCTCTTCTTCTGTCTCATATCAGGCTTACTATATGTTCAGACCCATTTGCTTGTGCTAATTTCAAGGCCATGAGAGTCTTCCACACATCTGGGTCCCAACTATTCAGGGGAATAACATAAAATTAACCAAAGTAATCCTAAAATCCTAAAGTTATACACACCATTAAGCAAGTCACTTCTGACAGGATCCTCATCAAGTCCATCCTCCCACCCTGTTGGCAGCACTGCCAACACTCAGTTCCCTTCTGCTTCTTACTTACCAGACTTCTTACTGACCACCATAATTTGTACATGCAATCTTTTTTAGTGCACAACATGTCCATGGAAATTTTTTTCCTAGTGTCTAACTGAAATCTTGCTGCACTTCAGGACCCTTCTAATGCTGAACAGAAAACACGCAGCTCTCAGCATACACCAGTGGAGGTGTTTGCCTTTTCCACATCAACAGTTCTTTCCTTTCAGCTTGCGACCCCCCAGATCATTCTGTGCAGTTGATCGTTCCTTTTTCTACAAAGAAATTTTTCCCTCTTGAACAGTATCTTGTTATAACAAGTTTCTCCATTTTGTAGAGATCATTTTCAATTCTAACCTTGTCTTCTGACATTCTTGCAGTCCATCCCAGATTCAAATCTAATAACCACCTACCATATTCCATCATCCAGGTCATTAATAAATATCTTGAGCCTAGACAGGTCCCTGAAAAATCCCAGTCGGTTCTTTCTTTTGTTTTGACAACTGATCACTGACAGTGCCCTAAATTCAATTTTAAAACCAGCCTGGTACCCTCCTTATTAATTTCTTTCACATTCTGTTGCCCTAGCCTGCTTATAAGACTGTGATATAGGACAGCATATAAAAGCTCACAAAGTCAAGGTATGTGATGCTTCCCATCTCTTCTGTAACCACAAGGCCTATTAGCCTGGGGAGAATTTTATAAGGAAATTAGATTGTTTGACATCATTTGTTCTCAACAACTCCATGACAATTGTTAGTAATTTCCCTATGGTTTTTTCATGCCTGTTGACTTTGACTGTAATGCTCTTAGCAAAAGTAAGATCCCAGACAATAAACAGTATCCATCCCACACATTAATAAATTTTGTCTTAAATTCTTTTATTAAAATTTTACAGAATGTGAGAACAAATATCAATCAGCTATTAGATGCCATAAACACAGAAATATTGTTATCTGTAACTTTTAAATTAGACAAGTATGAGGGCAAACAAATAATAAATCTCCTGCGTCTTAAAAGAGATCGAATTAAATTGAATGAATAATTTCAGTTGTCATAAATACAAAATTATAGTATTAAAAAAAATTGCCAGAAAGACATGGTATTAAAACATATTACTAGTAGTGTTGAGCTTCTCACTGAAATGTGGCATAGTGATGTCCTCTTTACTGGGCACTCAATATTTAAATGTTTATTTATTGGAGTCTAAACTCAGGTTTCAGACTATCAGCAATGACAACTAAAAACATCAGTATCTATTTTGCTCTGTCAGAAGCACTGCACAGAATGTAGCTCATAGACCCCAGATGGAGGCCCATCTGGCCACTACAGTTTCCTACATGGCTCTTTCAAAAAGTTTTCTATTTGTTCTATAGAATGCATGTCTGTGGACCCATGTTCTGCATCCAGCCTGCAAAGTTCACTCAAATCAAAACTGTTTTCTGCAGTCCTTCAGATATGAACAATAATTACACTGTGGCTGCATGAATGATTTTGGCAAACTGCTTCCTGATGACCTGTTACCCAAGAACACCTATTGTCAGAGCATGACACAAGCATATCATCTGGTACCACAAGCACACATCATGTTATAACAGGGGAGTGTAATTATGTGGCACCTGAAGTTATAGGATTGTATAATCATTGTCAATTGATGACTTCTCTCTTCACATTCCTGATGTTCATCTGCCATGGGAAAAATGGAATTGCAATAATAAGAGGAGGCTATCATTTCCAAAATGTTCTATTGCTTTTCTAGTATGAAAAGCTGAGTATATAATTAGTATGAATTAGAATGTAAGATACAATCAAGGATGCAATCTTAATGGAACCATTGCACTACAAAGCCAACTTGCATTATGCAATGAAAGATTGTATTCAAGACCAGTGTCAATGTCAATTCAAGGTCCTTCACAGCTAAAGTCCTCTCCACTGATATATTCATACTTCTGCTTTCTTATCTAGAAAGACGCTGGAGGAGAGTAAATTGTTTTTGTGAATAGTAAGAACTATGAGGTCCTAAAATTATAACACCACTTTGTAGAAAGGTAAGTTCTACATTCAACAAGAATAATTTTTATTGACTTGTACTCAGAACAGCTGAAAGATAAAATCCGAAAAAAAAAGACTCAATGCACTCATAAAAGAAGGCTACAGGGCTTTGTTTGCATTTACATTTATAGGCACTCATACTACTTTTAAGTGTCTTATTGGAATATTTTTTTCCTTTACCGTTGCAGGCTCTATTATATCCTCCAATTGCTATTCTAAAAAATCTCCTGTTTGAAATCTAATTAAGCCTGAAAATATCCAGGACGCAGCTTGTGTTTTTGTTACTAGTTAGTCCAAGAAATGAAAGAAAAATGGCTACAGATTTCCCTTAAGACATCTCTGATCTTGGAGAGTAGTGAAGGGTGCTGCAGAAAGAAAGCGGAGACATCACACAAGGGGACAATGACAAAAATGGAAGATGACATTAATGACTAATTTGAAGTCAAGGTCTGAGCTTTGAATTGTTCTCTGTGTGGAAAATTTGACTCTCAATAATCCTATATCCGAGTCATGAAATTGAGCCTGAAAATAGGTTCTGAGCCTTTCAAAGGGTAATCTGCAATCACTGATGGTATTGTGAGCAGGTTTGGTTCACTTGCGAAGCCAGAAATACAACAGAAGAAACATAAAACTCAGGGGAAGAAAACAATGCTATTACTGGAAGGTGTAGTGTTGGCCAAAGTACTTCTGCATTAGCAGAACTAACTGGGACTAAAGTTTAGGGAATAGCAGGTGGGCAGAGCTCCCTACGATGACCCTCCCATTTTCCACCTGTATCAGAGCCCAGCATGACAAATACCCCAAGTCATCAAACAGACATTGATTTGAGTCATTATCTACTACTGCTGTCCTGCATAAAATTATAGAATCGTAGAATCATTTGTTTGGAAAAAAACCTTTGAGGTCATTGAGTCCAGCCATACCTTTCAACTACTAAACCATATCCATGAGCAACTTGTCTACCCATCTTTTAAACACCTCCAGGGATGGTGATCCAACCACCTCCCTGGGCAGCCTGCTCCAGTGTTCGACCACCCTTTCAGTGAAGAAGTTTGTCCTGTTATCTAACCTGAACCTCCCCTGGTGCAACTTGAGGTCATCCCCTTTCATCCTATAGCAGAGGTCTTCTTCTGAAGAGGCTGGGTAGGGAAGACCTGGGAATATTTTTATGCCCAGCTGGATTTCACAGTGAATGTTTATTGCAAAACATCTGATGTCTGCTGAAATTATTTCAGAAATTACGAGTGAAAAGCAATGCCTCACAATGAAAAATGAAGGTCACCCCTTTATAAAACACACAAACCCACATACAACTTCACAGGATCACACAGTGGATGTTATCAAAGATTTAAGAGCTCAGACACTTTACTCGGATCCATTCTGCAAAGCAGTTCTCCTTGTAGATCAACACCAGCTGTACACAATAAACATAGGCTTAAGGGTAAGAATAGAACATAGACCTCCCTGAAATATAATAAAAAAAAATTCATCAAAACCTCCTTAGTTCCTTGATCTATTGGTACACAAAAAATGCAGGTATTTATCTGGCATGTTTATCTATAATTTTCAGAGCTACATCCCTTGAAAGGGAAACCCAGTCATTCTTACAAATGCTCAACAGTCTGGAGTTTATACCTCATTTCAGTAGCTGATTTTCATCTATGTTTACAGCACCCAAATGCTACTAAACGTATTCTGAAGGTTTGCACTGATCTCTGAGAACTGCACAGATAAGACAGTATAATGCTAAGCATCAGTTTCCAATGATCAAAGTGATTTTGTTAAATAACTCAATTGTGGAAACTGGCAGAATCTCCTCCAGAGACAAGGAGAAAAGAGAGCAGGATAAGACAGTGAGGCTTTTGGCTCTGTTTTTAAGCTTCCCAGAAAAAAAAAGATTATTTCACAGCACAGACTTATAAGCTTTCTAATTCTTCCCTTTTGTTTTTTTTTTTTAGGCCAAGGGTTATTCAACAGTTGAAGTAACAAGGTACACTTTTATTCCAAAACAATGCAGCCCCATTTGGCAGAGGTTCCCTCCAAGGCTGGTCAGTACTAGATCCCCCCAGCTCTAATAAGCCCTCCCCAAGCCAGAAGCAGGCAGGTGTTTTCAACACAAATTTTGCAGCTTCTGGGCCAGGTTTTGGTGGGTGCTGTGAGGGTGCTGTGCAGGAGAAATAGGGGTGTCCTACCTCAGGGCTTCAGCCAGGCAAGCCTTTCCTTCCAAATGGACATGAACTTCAAGGACCCCAAGGTGATGCCCAGAGAGACCAACCAAGGCAGTAGAGGGGTCTCTGACTCTGCTTGGGGCAGGCCTAGGGTCTTGCTTCAGCTGAAATGGCCCTCCCAAGGAAGGTTGTTCTAGGAAATTAAAGCTTATGGGTGCCTCCAAGGTCCAACAATTCCTGGCAAGCAGGTTTCCAATGACTGCATGTCTTGCCACCATGGCTAACAGGAATCATGGATCATTTCATTTGGGAACTGCTAGTCTTGAATAGCTCATTTGAAACCAAACTCTCTGCATTCTTCTCCTTACCAAATTCACATTTGGCAAGCAGTTTAAAACAGAACAGAAATTAAAACAAAATTAAAGCTTCTCCTCCTCAAAACTGAAATGAAATTTTGATATTGCTGTGAGCAAAAACTCTGACTGAATTCTGTCTTCAATAAAACAAGAGCAGTATTTTTGGGCATGATGCTTCAAGTGATCCCAGCAGGTGATGACACAGAAGCTCTTCCTATAATTTAGAAAACTTTCCCTTGAGCAATGTATGAAGTCTAAAACAGAGGCCTGAGAAAAACGCCAGTGCCTATCTCCTTATCACGTACTTCTCTTGCCATGTCCTTTCCTGCAAGGTTTTTATTGAATCCCAATGTTTTCATGTCCCCAGTAGCATAAGAAAGCATTAAGAAACTTCAGTCTCAGAAGCCCTAAAGTGTGTAACTCGATCCCCTGCACAAGGGAAAAAAGTGACCACAAGTCAGCAGAGGTTTGTCTTCATTGACTGTCAATGCCAGGTTTCAAAATGGGCTCCTTTGCCAAAATTTTTGGTGTAAAGTAGCTTTGCAAGTTAAGCAGTATTCATCTAGCTGCAAAATTAAGCAGCTAAATTTATTTATCCTGCTCTACAAATCAAGAAACCATATCAATCTAGAAGGACAGTATATCAAACATAGCTCTCAATGAAGAACCATAAGTTAAAGGTACTTCACTTGCTGGCTGATGATAAAAACTAAGTAAAAGCATACACTTTTATTGTAAGTGCGCTTAGGATATTACTACGTTTACCATCCTATAGCAGGTTACATACAAGTTTGTTTCTAAATTGACACCTCCACACAAACATAAGTAATTATGTTGTCATTACTCTATCAGACCTTTATTAGCTTCTCACATTAGAAATACCCTGAGATTTCTCTCATTGTAAGGGCTGTAATTAGTGTAATTAAGATAATATTTTGATTACATGGCTTCGATCTTTTAGGCCACATAATGGGAAACTGAACACATATTAAAGTGACTGTCCTTTGGAAAAAAAAAACCCAAACAAAACAAACAGTTCGATGGACTCATTTGTTCTGCATCATCACACTGGCCCCTCACTCACACTACATCAGCATCGTCTGACAAGCTGCATCCAGTTGCAAAAGGAGGGCAAATTGGAGCCATGCAGAAAGACCACATTTTTTGTGGAACAGTTGGATTTCTGCCAATGTCTATTAGATCAGAGATGTGAAGGTTTAGCTGATTTACAGCCTCATCTTACCAGTTAAAAACACTATCATCATTAATTTGCTGAATGTACTCTGCAGTGGGTGAAATGAGCTCCAGCTCCCCATATTTTCGTCCTCAACTATATACTTACTTAAAAGTTTTGGTCTTCAACGTATAATACTTATCTGTCTTCCACTTTTCATAGAATCGTAGAATCTTCTGGTTGGAAAAGACCTATGAGATCGTCGAGTCCAACGCACCCATCATCCACTAAATTATGTCCCTTAAAAACTCATCTATCCTTTTTTTAAATACTCAGCTATCCTTTTTTTTATAAACCTCCAGGGATGGTGACTCAACCACCTCCCTGGGCAGCCTGACCACCCTTTTGATAAAGAAATTCTTCCTAATATCTAGTCTGAAACTCCCCTGGCACAATTTATGGCCGTTTCCCCTTGTCCTATCACCTGTCACTTGAGAGAAGAGATCAGCACTCATTCTCCCACAGCCCCCATTCAGGCAGTGGTAGACAGAGATGTGGTCTCCCCTCAGCCTCCTCTTCTCCAATCTAAACAACCTCAGTTCCCTCAGCTGTTCCCTGTAGGACTTGTTTTCCAGCCCCTTCACCAGCCTCATTGCTTTTCTCTGGACACGTTCCAACACCTCAATGTCCTTCTTATACTGAAGGGCCCAGAACTGCACACAGTACTCGAGGTGTGGCCTCACCAGTGCTGAGTACAGGGGCACAATCACCTTCCTTGTCCCACTGGCAACATTGTTTTTGATAGAGTCAGAGACCATTGGCCTTTTTAGCCACCTGGACACACTACTGGCTCATATTCAGCCAGTTGTCAACCAATACCCCCAGGTCCTTCTCCTCCAAGCAGCTCTCCAACCATTCTTCCCCAAGCCTGTAACGCTGCATGAGGTGGTTGTGCCCCAAGTGCAGAACTTGGCATTTGGTCTTGTTGACGCTCATCCCATTGGTCTCAGCCCATCGATCCAGCCTGTCCAGATCCCTCTGTAGAGCCAACCTTCCTTCAAGCAGATCAACACTGCCACCCAGCTTGGTGTCATCTGCAAACTTGCTAAGGGTGCACTCGATCCCTTCGTCCAGGTCATTAATAAAGATATCAAACAGGACTGAACTCAGCATTGAACCCTGGGGAACACCACTTGTGACTGGCCTCCAACTGGATTTAGCTCCATTTGCCACCACCTTCACGGCCCAGCCATCCAGCCAGTTTCTCACCCAGCAGAGGGTGTGCCCGTCCAGGCTAATAGTAGCCAGTTTCTCAATCGGAATACTGTGAGAAATGGTGTCAAAGGCTTTACTAAAGTCCAGGTACACCACATCCACAGCCTTTCCTTCGTCCATTAACTGGGTAACATTGTCATAGAAGGTTGGTCTGGCAAGACTTGCCTTTCATAAACCCATGTTGACTGAGTCTGATCACCTGGCTGTCCTGCATGTGCTGTTTGACAGCATTCAGTATGATCTGCTCCATCACCATCCCCAGTACCGAGGTCAAGCTGACAGGCCTATAATTCCCCCAAATCCTCCTTCCGACCCTTCTTGTAAATGGGAGTTACATTTGCCAGTCTCTAGTCAAGCGGCACTTCCCCAATCAGCCAGGACTGTTGATAGATGAGGGAAAGAGTTTTGGTAAGGACCTCCGCCAGCTCCCTTAATATCCTTGGGTGTATCCCATCCAGCCCCATAGACCTGTGGACATCTAATTGGCCAAGCAGTTCTTCAGCCAAGCCTTCTTGGAACATTGAGGGTTTGTCTTCCTGGTTTCTGGCTCAGGAGGCTTGGAGCCCAGAGAACATCTTAACTTTCTATTAAAGACTGAGGCAAAGAAGGCATTAAGTACCTCTGCCTTGTCCTCATCCTTTGTTACTAACATTGCCCTTGCATCCAGTAGAGGAGGGAGGTTCTCCTTGGTCCTCCTGTTCCTGTTAATATACTTGAAGAATATTTCTTATCATCTTTCACTGAACTGGCCAGTTGAAGTTCCAGTTCAGCTTTAACCCTTCTAATTTTTTCCCTACATGATCTCACCTGCTCCTTGTAGTCCTCCTGGGAAGCCTGTCCCCTCTTCCAAAGCTCATATATTTTCCTTTGTTTCCTGAGACCAACACAGAGCTCTCTGCTAAGCTATGCTGGCCTTTTTCCCTGCCGACTCATTCTGCTGCACACGGGGATGCCCTACTCTTGTGCTGCCAGAAGGTCCTTCTTGAGGACTATCAAGCCCTCATGGGCTCCTTTGTCATTTAGAACCGTCTCCCTCTGGACTTTATTAAGCAGCCTTCTAAACAGTTTGAAGTCTATGCTCCGGAAATCCAAGGTGGTGGATATGCTGATCCCCCTCCTTACTCCTCCAAGAGCTGGAGTTTTTAGCCCCAGTTTTACTAAGAAATGCAACCTACTTACAGAAACTGAAAGCTAGAGCAACCTTAGAGGAAAAACATTCAACAAAAGGAGAGAGATATTGCATCTTGCTTGAATCAATGTTCTTTGCCCTGACTTATAGCTTGAACAGTCTTTGAGGGAATCAAGATAAACTTTTGTTCCTTCTTGAGTTGCCATCTTTCTGTTTTAGACTGCTGCCTGCATCTTCAGGAGAGCTGCAGAATTCTGCTCCAATTCATATTGGAGGTGACACATACCTCTTTTCTCCTCTTAATCTGAGACATAGATAACTTTCTCTTTCCTCTAGCTTCTCATTTTAAGAGCAGTGCTTCAGTCTATTATATAAAATAAAGAGGTTAGCTGAAACACAAAGGCAAGCAGTACTTAATTAATCCTCAATATTCCAAAACTGATAGCAATGTGCATATGTAATTCAGCTGAGGTCTTTCTTACCCTGAATGATAATTCAGCACTGCATCTAACGACACAGATCTTTGAACATTTACTTACAGGTTTAATAACATCAATAACAAAATAAAAAAAATAAATCCTTAAGTTCCTCAACCTTTTGAAGTTCAAATACCTCTCAGAAATGAAGAAACATCAGTGAAGAAGAAATGAAGAGTCTCTAATTCAAACTCCTGGAGGTCTGAACTTTGGGAAATTCAAATTCTGCCTAAGCTCTGTAGGACAATCAGATTGCAGTTCTTGGTATCTTGCCAAGTTCAAACCTTAAGATCACAAAGGCACTTCTGATGATAAGTTTCAGCAATCCAGAGGATCAACAGTGCCCTCAATATTCTTCCACTGAATGGACTGG
The DNA here is from genome assembly GCA_033556795.1 of Tapera naevia. NCBI lineage: Eukaryota > Metazoa > Chordata > Aves > Cuculiformes > Neomorphidae > Tapera > Tapera naevia. Next base: position 16,807,822 of record JAUMJJ010000088.1, on the reverse strand, counting down.
CTTACAGGGTTAATTTCTTATCTTCAGGTTTAAAATTCACCATTAAAACCAGAACCGCTAGAATGTGAATTCCTTTGGAAAGAGTAAGGTACACTCTGTCCATGTAGATTTCTCTAACCATGTTTTCCTCTCCAGTCCATGAAGCTGGAGAGGTGCAGACCAGAATGGCTCTAGTTGGAAGAAAACTTTTTCCTGTCTTCTCATACTAAAGTCTAGACTAACAAGGATTTCCAGACCTGAAACCTGCCTAAAGAGTTTTAGCTTCAGACCCCATTCTCTTAATTTTCTCTAGCCTGACACGCAGAATAGTTCTCCCAGCTCTCATCTCCAGCTTCATAAAGCTACAGTTGCAAAATGCCATTACAAGAAAATCAGCATAGAACTGACAAGCACTCTTAAAGTTATGGACATATTAGGCTATTTCTTCTTTAGAATTTCTTTTAATATAGGAGAATTTCGAAGAGTTTTTATAACTCTAGAGCACAGCAGCAAAAATGCTTCTCAAACTTCTGTGCTCTAAATCACTTGCAAAAGAAATCAATTGCAACAGGTACTCCTGTACTTGCCAGTTATGCCACAATTCCCACATTCTCTCGTCAAATGCGTACATCTCACACTGTTAATATGATCCTGGGGTGAATAATTAAATGCTATCATCACATACACCAAGAAACCCTAGGTTTTGAATTAAATTCTGGATATCTCAATATGTGGGAAGGCGGGCAGGAGGAACTTAGTTTAGTCCTTTCAGACACAAAGGCAATCTTAATATCAAACTCAACTCATCTACTATTCTAAAGAAAGGGATTATTTATATTCCATTACCTCCACACATGATTAGTACCTGAATGAATTAAAGTCTTCTGCAAAGATTCTGTCTCTAAAATATCTCTCATAAGCTTAATAGGAAATGGTGGTAGAGAAATCCTGAAGGGAGAGCTGATTCCTTCCCCAACTTCTTTAATTAAAGGCAGGTTACCTTTAGGCAGTTGAGTCTGCTTCTCCCACAGGTCTGACATTATTCTCATCCAGGGATAACATGTTCACTGCATTGTTGAACAGAAAGAATGGCCATTGTAGGTACCTGCCTTGAGTAATTTAGCAGTGGCAGTCTGTCAGATATCTCTGACATATAACAGACAAGTATTTAGTACAGCTGTCCTTCTGGAAAGTACTAAAAGCTGTCATATACTGGTGGCAGATTCCAAGGCTATGTTAAACCCACTTACTTTTTGTCAGCCTATCCCATTTTTGGCATTTCTCTCCAATACCGTAATCATGGACACTAGGAGACAATGCTTAATGCCCTCTCTGATTGCAAAAGTATTTCATTACTCCTTCTTTAAGAGTTCTAGTTCATACCATGCCTAAATAGATGCTAAAGCATTCCTAAATATCAGATAAACAGACATTTGATAGATGCATGAGAAGACAATTAAGAGAGAATTTGAGCTTTCAGGAACTGTTGTGCCTAAAATGCACCCTTGATAAGATGATGCTATTTTAAATATCACTTAGATACCAAACATAATGTACAAGCGGTATTATTGCTCTTCTTTTATTTCTTTCAGTGTGACAAGAAACAACAGAGGGACAGCAAGTAGTACAACAGCCATGTCTTCTGCATACATTACTTAGCAAAATATCTCTATTTTGTTATAAGTCAAAGGTAAGAACTCCAGATTAGTTGTTTGCTGCTATTTTGATAAGAGAACATGCTAGATGCATCTGCCCTTATAAGGGTGCAGTTGTGGTGAACAACTGCAAAGCGCATGTTATGCATTTGCCCAGCAAAACTAAACTCCTCAATTGAAGAAAGGTGAAATTGTCCTTCTTTTATGTGATTAATTGTATAAATATAAATAGATAAGTTGCCAATTTAGATCTATTTGTAGCAGCATACTGTCAAAAGAATGACTGTTTTGTTCAGTTATGAATAGTGCAGATGCTGGACTCTGATCTATTAGCAAAATAACTCATGTAAATTGCAAAGAAGATTTCCATTGGGGAATTTGCTTTTTAAGATCTCTCTGAAGCCCAATATTTCAGACAAGGAAATAAAATTTTCTTGCATCCATTCAGAACTAGAAAATCTTTTCTTTTATATGCCTTAAAACAGAATAATACCCTAAAAACTGAAGGTTTAAAATCAAATGACACAATGATATTTCTCTCTTTGTTATGACCTATACACTCTATATCCCAGAAGACTTAATTCTTTGGGATTAACAGCACTTTAGAGAGGCAACTAAAATCAAATTTCTCTTATGCTGTCATCCACAAGATGTCAATTGCTGTAGCAAGAGAAGATAAATGGTTTTGAAATCTAAAATCTGCTGTGTTGGTTTTGGCTATAATACAGTTAATTTTTCTTCACAGTAGCTAGTATGGGGCTATGTTTTGGATTTGTACTAGAAACAGTGTTGATAATGTAGGGATACTTTAGCAAGATAATGCTTACACAGTGTCAAGGACTTTTCTGGTTTCCACTGCACCAGTGAGAAGGTTGTGGTTGCACAAGAAACTGGGAGGGGACACAGCCAGTACAGCTGCCCCCAGCTGAGAAAAGGGATTTTCCATTCTATATGATGTGCATGTTCAGTAATAAGAAGCTGGGTAAGAAGAAGGAGGAGGAAGGAGGAGTATAATGTTCGGAATGATTGCATTTTGTCTTTCCAAGAAATGAATACTCCTGATGGAGCCCTGGTTTCCTGGAGATGGCTGAACATCTGCCTGCTGATGAGGAGCAATAAAAGAATTCTTTGTTGTGCTTTGATTGTGTTCATGGCTTTTACTTTATTTATTTATTAAACTCTCTTTATCTTAAGCCATAAGTTTTTGCACTTTTACACATCTGATTCTCTCCCCCATCCATTAAGGGTGTGTGAGTGAGTGAGTGGCTGCAAGGTTCTTAGTTGTTGCCTAGGGTTAAACCACAACATCTACACAATCTACAAATGTCTTATATGTTTTTTGGGGGGAGTTGCTTTGTTGAGTTTTTTTTCTTTTTTAAGTGAAAGTCAGTTGATGATAAAGCATTTCCTGCTCATACAGGAACCAAAATAGCCAAGCCATTTTTCCTTCCCTTTAAAGCATTTTAAAATATACAATCATAGAATCTTTTATGTAGGCTGCCAACTGAACTTAATTCAATTCACCACAACTCTTTAGGCCTGGACAACCATCCAGTTTTTTAACCAGCAAAGATTTCACCCATCCAAGCCATAAGCAGTCAGTTTGCCCAGGAGAATGCTGTGGGAATCAGTGTCAAAGGCTTTACTAAACCCTAGGTAGACAACACACACAACCTTTCCCTCATCCACTAAGCGGGTCACCTTGTCATAGAAGGAGATCAGGCTGGTCAAGTAGGACTTGACTTTCATAAACCCATGTTGACTGGGCGTGATCACCTGGTTCTACTATACGTATCACATGATAGCACTTAAGAGTGTCTCCTCTATAACCTTCCCTGGCACCAAGGACAGGCTGACATGTGTCCTGGATCCTCCTTCTGGCTTTTCCTGTAGATAGGTGTCACATTTGCTAACCTCCAGTCAACTGGGACCTTCCCAGTTAGCCAGGACTGCTGATAAATGATGGAAATGTCTTGTTGATTACTTCTCCTGGTTCCTTCATTACTCTTAAGTGGATCTCATCTGGCCTCATAGACTCACGTGTGTGTAAGTTGTGTAATTGGTCACGAACAATTTCCTCTGGGATACGGGGCCTCCGTTCTGCTCCCTGTCTTCCAGGGCAGGGGGATGGGGACCTGGAGAACCATTGGTCTTACTGTTAAAGACTAAGATGAAGAAAGCACTAAGCCTTTTCCTCATCCTTTGTCTCTCTCTTTCCCTCCACACTTTTTAAAGGATGGAGATTCTCATTAGCCCTCCTTTTTCTGCTAGTGGGTTTATAGAAATTTCACATCTTTGTAGTCCTCCTGAGCTGCCTGCCCATTCTTCCAAATGTCATAAACTCTCTTTTCTTTCCTGAGTTCCCCTCAAAACTCTCTCTTCAGCCAGTCCAGTCATCTTCCCCATTGGCTCATCTTTTGGCACGTGGGAACAGCCTGCTCCTGCATCTTTAAGACTTTTTTCTTGAAGAATATCCAGCATTCCTGGACTATTTTACCCTTCAGGACTACCTCCCAAAGAACTCTGTCAACGAGACTCCTAAACAGGCCTAAGCCCACCTTGTGGAAGTCCAAAGTAGCAATCCCGCTGATCCTCCTCCCTACTTTTTGAAGAATTGAAAACAATCTTTTGTAATCACTATGTCCAAGGTAGCCTTCAATCACCACATCACCCACATTTTGCAAACAGGTCCAGTGGCGCCCCCTCCTTAGTTGCCTCACTCATCAGCTTTCTCAGGAAGTTGTCTGCCACACACTCCAGCAACCTTCAAGACTGTTTTCTCTCAACTGTATTGTATTCCAGCAGACATCTGGCAGGTTGAAGTTCCCCATGAGAATAAGGGCTAGTGATAGTGAGGTGTCTCTCAGCTGCTTATAGAATGATTTTTCTGCCTCTACATCCTGGTTGGGTGGTCTGTAACAGACTTGCACGATGATATCTGCCTTGCTGGCCTTCCTCTGATTTTTATCCATAACATCTCAACCCTATCATCAACATCATTAAACTCTAGACAATCCAAACACTTCCTAACATACAGGGCTACCCCACTGCCTCTCCTTCCTTGCCTATACCACCTGAAGAATTTACAGCTATCCATTGCAGCATTTCAGTTGTGTGAGATATCCTACCATGTTTCCATGATGGCAACTATATCCCATTTTTTCTGATGTGTAACCGTTTCCAGCGCCTTCTGTTTGTTGCCCATGCTGTGTGAGTTGGTATTGAGGCACTCCAGCTGCGCTATCAGCTGCGTCACCTTCTTAGAATAACACCTCTTAATTACCTTGAGGTGATTCACTGGTACTTCCCTCTTGGCTTCTATTACCTCAATAGACCTTGACCCATCTCCTTAAAACCTCAGTGGTGCTCCATTGTACCCAACACGTCTCAGAGACACAGGCTTAATACCCTCATCAGCACCACATCCCTCAAACCTTGGCATATCATCCCTCTGCTTGCCCCTTCTCCTTCATGTCTAATCGAAACCTCTGTTACTATACAGGACAAACACTTGTTTCTGAATGACTTCTTCCTCTATCACTTCTGGCAGAAAAAAGAAAAGGCAAGCAGTCAGGGCAAGTCTGTTGGTTCAGATATACAGTCAGGGACTGATCATTTTCACTCTGTTACAATAAAGAAACTCAGCCAATTCATACTATGCTATAGAAGAACATCGCCTTGAGTTTCACTACATAGATGAAGATTTATACCAGAATGATTCCTATCCTACTTTTCCTTTGTGAAATTACACTAACAGAAATAATGCCATCACCTAACTCAGGCATTACAGATACACTGTGGATGGATAGACGTGAAGTCTTTCATTACTGAATTACAGTATGGAGCTGACTAAATTGATCTAAAATGACTGACTTTCTGTTTTACTTTCAAAACCATTTGAAAACTGAAATGAATCCTTTCCCTGTGAGCATTTATCATCCTATTATATTCACCTGAGGGATGTTAATAATTTTGGACTACTTTCTCCAGCCCTTAACTCACCTCCAAGTGGGTATAATGCGATGGCAGTGCACATTTCATAAAGATGTATTGCTGATTATATTTCCATTAAAGAATATGGCCAAGTCTGACTTCTAATTTTCCCAGACTAATCTGCCACTGAGAAATTTCCTGCACTGATGAGTTCATAGCAGAGAAAGAATTCCTTTTCCCTCCTCTTGTAATTTGCATAAGTACATGTCCAGAGTGCGAGAGTAAGCTAATTAGGTTTGCCCACAATAATTAGAATACTGACACAACCTCTTTAGGTTAGCAAAGCGTTTTTCATTCAATTACTCTCTTGCTTCATAGAAGCTCAATCACTCTCTTAGTAAAACATATTGAAAGAAGTAAAATTTTAGACTAGGGGCTTGTTGTATCTCCCAAAATGCATTTAAGCATGTGTTTAAAAGTGCTACATAGATATTGCTGAAAAATTATAGGCTTACACCTAGTCAAAATAACAATTCTGCACTGTATATAGATTGTTTTCCTCTACACCAGTACTAAATTAATATGTAGGAAATAGTCTAGGGAACGATACCATTTTGAAAGTATCACACTTTTCAATCAGATACTGAATTCAAGCATGCAACATTAGCATTTGAAAAAGGAGCGAGTTTCCTTATGCAAACAATGGTCTCGAAATCAAAAAAAACTCACCTGCCTTTTAGATCTGCTTTTCCGTTATTCTAGTATAGAATTGCCTGTTGAGCATCCTTTACCATTTCCCCTTTCGAGGTAAAGATAAGCTTCCTTATTCTGGGCTCTGTTTATTCTCATTCCGGATCTGGAATGATGTTATTCGATTATTGACTTCTATGAAGGGAGATTCATGCTTGTGACATGTTTATTTAAAGAAATTAGATGTATTTCCTATTGCTAGATTTGAATAGAAGTAGCTAGGACATAGAAGGATATAAAAAAGTGAGGGTATGCTGAAAACAGAAGAGAACCCTGAATGACACTTAGAGCAAGTAAAACAAGGGATGCTTCTTGCATGGGCCATGCTAGCTGCACATGGTGACACCTCCTGAGTTATGTTCTAGCATTTATTTTAAATTATTAATGTGCTTATCTCCATTGAAATTTATTTATTTTCACAGATCCATGAAGTTACCTCACATTAGCAGCACAGATTTCTTGTGAAGGCTGCTGTGCATTCCCTACTGTTTGTAACACTAAAATTCAGGTAAAATATTTGTGTTTGACTCACTTTTGTAATTCCTTAAAGATGTAAGTACATTACTGTAATTGCTTTCACCAAGTCTCATTGAGTAATGAAAAAAATGGCATTTTATACCAAGAAATAAAAAGCCAACAAGTATACAGTCCAAGTATAGCAACATGGGGAATGTGTTAATTTCCACATGCAAAGATACATTAAACACAACTTTGCTTTTTTGTTGTTGGGTTTTTTTTTAATGTTATCTCTATAGATCTTTGCATAAATTCATGTTTGTCCAAAACTGGCAGAACACCCCATATCAAGTTCTAAAGTATCTTTTCTTGCAAGAAAAGGTGGTGTACAACATCCACATGTAAATAAAACCAGCAGAATGCTTGTACAAATGCACTGATAAATTAGCTAAACTGGAATAATCTTCCTAAGCAGAGTTGCCAGACTGGTTCATTAGTGATATCCCTTGCATGGGGCTCTGGAGACTTCAGTCTCCTTGTAGTTGTGTACATAGCCTGCTAAGTGTTACTAGTCCTTACCATGCTCTGTGGCTCAGTTTCCTCATTTGTAAGATGTTGATACTGCTCCTCTACTTACAGTGTTTTCAGTGTAAAAAGAATCTATGTGAGAGGGAAAGGTATGAAGTTGAGAAACTGGAGAATGTTTCTTTCTTTTTTGGCTATAAAGCCCTGAAAAGCAGAGCAGCATCCTTTGCAAATTAGAGCTGACACTTCAGCTGGAATTGTATATTTGACTGAAGCCAAAGTAAAATATAAACCAGATGTGTTCTTCATTTTCCGAGTTATGCATCATTACGAGGTGATTAAGTATGATTTTACTTTTCAATCCTGTTAGCATTGCTGAGCCGTGTAAAAGAATCACAGATCTCCAGTCAGTAAAAAAACCCTGTCCATCAGAAAACAAGAGAAGAAATTAGAAGGCATAAAATCTGAATCTCCATCACATCTTCCAATAAATACCCTCAGGGTTTAAGAGCTGGAAGAAGAAGTATTAGTGCTGAACAATGCTATATCCCTATTATTTGTGGAATTTTGAAGGGAAGAGACACAGGAAATGATTTAGGAACAGAGATACGTCAGCTCCATTAAGAAACACTCAGCTTTAAATAATTAAGAACTATCACATTAGGGACCTGCCTTCCATTTCATTCTTCCTGGAATCGTCGCATATACAATGAAGTCCATGGTCACATAGAGCGCAAAGTTCTCCATATGTTTTTAGCTGTTTAAAAACCTTTTCTTCTTAGAGAAAATATCACATACTGCTGTACTGAACCTCAAGAAGGGGATTTTTTTGCCCTTTAGAGACCAAAGACCTTCTCAACGACAGGAAAGGTGAGACAGTGTAGTGAACTGAAAACCAGCACGCACTCACAAAGCATCCTGTATAAGGCAATCAAGTTTTAAAATGATCTTTCAAAGATTAATTTTTATGTACTCTTGATCAGGAGAGGAATGTCACATAATGGAAAACTGAAAAGAATATATCTGGTTTTATTCTGAAGCACTGGTTGCAATCCAAAATTAAAAAGACTGTAAGATTTCTATAGATTGGTTAATGAATTATAAAGTTTAAGAATTGATTCTATTTTTGACAAAATGGAAATGAAGATAATAAACTAAAGGAATAATAATTTAAGGAGATATTTTAAGGCTACTATAATAAAGAAAACCATAGAATAGGATTTAGCCAAACATTTTTTAAGGAGCATACTCTAATACTGAAGCTTCAATATCTTCTTCTGATTTCTCAATTTTTTCCTAGGGTTCTCAAATATATGTTTTTCGCATTAAAGTATGGATTTTGTAATAACATTAACAATTTATTTAACTGCTTATGATCCAGATTTGTCTACATATGCAGAATTTAGGCTGATAAAAAGGTAATCCATCGCTTTCACTGTTTAGCTGAAAATAGTTTGCTTAATAACAGAACTGCATCTAGCATAATTAGGTCACTCTTTACAGAATCATCTTAACTTTAATGTTCATATTTTACCCATCCATTTAAATCTTGGGAGTCACTTTAACTTCAGCAGGTTAGTAGCATGGAATGATTACAGTACTTTCCTAAAACTGAAATGCCAACAAAATGTGACTTGGCTGGTCACATGGTGAATTAGAAGGATGGATCACTTTTTCCAGGTCCATTTTTATAATAAGCTGGAATACACAATAGATCTCAGATGGACATCTTGTGTATATCATTATGAAACCCATTTTTAAACTGATTACTAAAGATATGTCCATCCACTAGTACACAGGTAATACTTAAAGAGTATGAGAGTGTTATTCATTTACAGTTCGTAGATCCTTAAAGAGCTGAGACCATTTAAAGGATGTTTCACTTAAAGAAAAAAAAAGAAGAAAACAACAAACTACTTCAGAGCTTGTTCATAGCAGCTTAATGAAGGAATAATAAATGAGAAACTGTCAGCATTTCACTCTTGAGGGAGGGAAGGAATGAGTAACGAAATATCATACTGACAAGTCACAGGAGCACCCTCTTTCAGCTAGCGGAAAATTTGCTACAGGAATTTCCTGGAATTGTAAAATAAATAATCGGTAATTTAGATCACAGATAGCTCTTTAAAATTCTCCTCTAATTTATTACTATCAAAAGATGATGAATCTTGACCTAAATGTTATCAAGGAAGACGTATTAGCTCACCTTTCTTTTTCCCACTATCATTAATGGCAGCATCTCTGAAGCTAGAAAACCAGTGCAAGGTCCCACTGCAAGCACAAAAAACACGTCTAGTCCAGAACCCCCATTTTTTTTTTGCTGCCCTTGAAGATGGCACCCATGAAATCAAGCCATTCTGAATTGCTCTCTCTACAAACATAGATAATGGAATTCCTGTCCTGCATCTAGGGGAAGAATGTGCTATTCTTAATCAATAACACTTTGCTGCCACCTGTTAAACAAGATGTACAGCTTTCACAGGGAGAATAACAGTCAAGTGTGATGCCTATTTTCCAGTCCTTTTCAACCCAAGTAAACACTGCAAGATTTTAAAATATAGACAAGAAGGTCACTAGACTAAGACCATATGACCAGCATGGGGAAGATTTTACCATCTTGTGAACCCTGGACAACAAAACAGTATCTGCAGAAGATGTTTCATTTGGAACTTATGACAGGACTGCTATGAGTATTTGTGATGAAAATGGTGTTTCATAGTGAGGCTCTGAATGACAACTTTAGGAACCAGTTGTGGCCAGTAACAATTTTTTTAACCACGCTTTCTCCACAAATTGTAACCTCTAGCCCATCTCTCTGGGAAGCACTGCCAGTACCAAGCAGCCTGCCTCAGAGCCTTCCAAGATGCCCCCTGATGACACAGACGACTTTTGTTACTTGCACCTGAGCAAAGCCATTACACATCTATCTTAATGTTTTGCGCTCATGTTTGTGGCATCTGGAAGTATCACCAGGTTCCCATGTGACCCATCAGGTGGGTTACTGTCTGAGTGCAAGGATCAGACATCAGCCCCAACATTTGAAAAAAAATAATAAATCTAAAGGGATTTTATTTTTCCTCAGCGTTTGGATACAGGTTTGAACTAACAGGCAAGTAACAACTCACTTTATGGCTGCAAAACAGCTCTGTAGATTTTAGCCATGGCCTCTAATAATTTAATCTTTCCTGCTATCACAGAAAGCTGACTTTACGAGGTTCAGACATCATATTTTCACAGGCTCCATAGTGAGCTAGGAAAAGAAAGAGGGAGTGCAACCAGCAGAGCTGTTGGCATCCCGCAGTCCCACATGCTGGGCCTCCTGCTGTATCAAGGTCCGTGGGGCTGCAAAGTTCCTGAGACAGAGTGCACAGAGCTCTTCCAGCAGAACTCCCGGTGGCTGATATCTCCTTGTCAGTTAGAAGCAGAGGCTTGGTTTTTTTTGCCTTTTTGTAACTGCAGGAGCGGTCAATTGGGGCTAAAATGTTACTGACAGCCATTGCATAGTGCACATCAGAACTTCTCAGAGACTTCAGAAAAATCAACAAGATCAGAAGCATACCCATCCCCCCAGCTCCTGTTTGTGATTCTCAAACAGATATAACTTTTCTGCTTCCCAGCTCAGGGAAATGATCCATTTGGTTAGCTGAAAGCGATGTAAGAAATGCTAGTGCTAGGAAACAAGAAAAAAATACTCTGTTCTACAGTAAAATTAGTTCCAAAAGTAGCCGGTGTTTGATAAATTAAATTCTTTGATTAATCTTCACAAAATCATACAAGATAACTTTTTTTTGTTGTAGCTAGTCTAGGGAACTCAGTACGCATTGCAGCTTGGTCTCTGTAGGAGAGTAAAATAATACAGCTCTAGGCATCCAGAAAACTTTGCTAAATGTGTCACATAAATATGGCTCATTAAGGAAGGTGGAGCTCTGTCTGCCTTCTGACAATCGGATTTTCAAGTCTTAGAGTGAATAAGGTCTGATCTGCTGCAGAAAATTATTTCTAACCAGTTTTATTCGCTTTCACCATAAACTTAATAGGTAACATAGATAGAGACTATTCTTCTATTAGGCTGTTCATAACATGAACACATACTATCTTTTAGTCTTTTTATTTCATAAAATATTTAGAAAAAAATTACTTCCAACAAATACAATTTAATCTAGAAAATGCTATGCTGACTTACTGCTTTATTAACCTAATGATCTGGTTGTGTTTTTGGTCACAAAACAGTGCTGTGATGTTGTTTTGAAACAAGTTCCCAAATTTTTTTAAGAAGTGTTTTGGTTTCCGTAGACAGAACACTGACACCTCATGCAAGTATGCAAGTCAGCAGGAACAGTCTAAAATCAATTGGAATGTCCTAGTGCAGATTGTCCTTTCAAACTAAACAATTAAAGCCATATCTTTTTCATGATTGGTAATAAAAGTCAAGTCCAAGTAGATAAATTGTTTAAGTATCACAACAGAAAATACGATTTGGTGATTAATTTAAAAAATATTTTTTACTAATTCTTTACACTAATCAAATGCTCAACAGCAAATTTGGGTCATAACGTATTAGGCACTTATGGTAATTATTTTGGTGCTGTTACAGAACTGTTAAGATTTAGATGACCATGGCCTTAATTCAGGCTGAGAAATGTGAAAAAAAACCCAGAGAACATTAGACGAACGAAAAAGGTTGTACACTCAGTATCTAAATAGTGGACTGAAATATCAACTAAGCTATTAGTAAATGTTAATATGTTAATTGCCCATGGCAAAGGACATCAGATTCAGAAAAGGGCATATCTCTTTAAAAGCAAGAGTGTGTGGCCAGACCTCAAACTGCTTCAAAAGATTCTTTTGCTGTGACCATAAATACCACATACTTTAAGTCTAAGACTTATATTTAGTCAAAATAAATATATACCAAATAACAAGGTAAAAAAACAACTAAAAAATATCTCTTCATTTTCTTGTGTAGTACATTTGGCAAGTAATACTAAGATTAGTTTTCATTGGCATAAGACAGAATGTGATGAACTTATAAAATACTATAGTTTGCCTTTCATGCAAAGTACAATTCAGATTAATATGCAAATCTCTATTTGCTTAGAATTGATTTTTTTGTACAGAATAGCTATTACTGCAAAACTTTTATCGATACAGATAAAGAGAGCTCCTGCAGGTTTATTTGGGCATATAGATCAGATTAATCTTCAAGATATTAGTATAATAAAATGTTATTTCCTCCTAAGGTAAGCTTAGATTTAGAACTTGATCTCTAAATTACAGTTTGTCCATGACTTTTTATTCAATAACAGTGCCTAGGACACCACATTTAGGCAGTATCCCGAAAATAAAGTGATCTTTAATCGGGGTTTCTACTTTAACTAATAAAGAAGTGGAAAGTTAACAGACTGTAAGAAAGCTCCATGGCTCTAAGGAACAACTTTGTCTACTTAGTGTCATGGGAAGAGTGAGCATGAGTAGTCTCTGGTAGTGTATATGTGATCAAAGATGACAAAAGTATGAAGCATATTTCCAGACTGGAAATTGGAGGAGAGTTACAAGTTGCACTTCCTTTGTCTATGACCAGCACTTTTCCCAAAGCTGCAGGATTAGGTGACCGTGGAGATAAAAACTGTGAAACTTATAGGTGGTAGGAACTATCTACTACATCCTCAAACACAGTGGGGACCAAAATGAAGTTTTCTCTCAGTTCCTACAATGAATATTTGCCTCTGACAATTTTATGTTTTTCTCAAAAGAGCTATGGAAAGAATATCTGAAGGGCAGTTGCCACATAAGACAAATCACAGAAATTATCACACAGAACCAAACCAATATTTCTACCTTTTATGTGATAGCAAGAAAAGATATTTCTGTACAGCCTTCATGTATTGAGTACCAACCAATGTTACAGAAACACTAACTTGCAGCAGAGTAAGTGGCAGGGAGCACAGCAGTAATCAATGCATTCAACTAAAGAATGTAAAATACTAGCTTCAGCTCTTTTAATAGGTGAATAGAGCTAGTTTTAAATCTATATCCTCTATTCATGTATTCATTTTTTGCCTTCATGTAACCCTCCAGGTTGCAAAACTAGAGCAAAGAGATAAGTGAGTTATTTTATGCAAGGTCATCAGAAATGTCAAAATAAATTCAAGAAGAAAACAGAAACAGAGCATCAGAACATGATTTCAGTCATATGATGATTATCAATATGGAATAAGAAAGTTAATTCTACACAAAGTCAAGATCTCTCAAAAAACATGCCAAATTCCAGTTTAGCAAAGCAGTGATATTAATGAGATCAAAAAAGTGTGTTATGCTTACAGACTAAAAAATGTGCAAATGACATCATCTCTGACTAAATATCCTCTGCTTCCAAGCTTAACGTTTTTTTGCTATCTAAAAGGAATTCGCTTGGTATGTGTTAACAATTATGACTGAAATGTGAAAGGCTTGAAGTTTCTTCAAACAAAGCAGCAATTTTTAAGTGTAAGAAACTTTGCTTGTATATAACAATGTGTTAGTCATGTCAACAGATAGCAAGTGTAGTTGATATAGTATTTTTAAAGTCGGAATTAAGATGTTCACAAAATAGCAGAAGAGAGAAAAAAACAACTGAATCAATAAAGAGTAGTATCATATCCCTGTGAGGGGGAGTTCATTACAACTTCTGTTTGTTTTCCTTAGCATTTTTTCCCTTTTACCAGCTTGTCCTTGTTAATGACTAAATCAGTCAAGTGATATTTATGTTCAACAGATAGCAAGCTAAATACCAAGCCACTTGTCATTTTAATCATTGGAAAATAAGAAAAAAACAAAGGAAAAACCAAAGGGAAATCCTAAATATCAGCAGGAAACTAATCTGAACTGTGAATAGCATCATACAGCAACAAAAGGAGTGAACAGGACTTTATAACATCAGAGTCAGATGTCAAAGTTCAGGGTTTTTGTACTGTTGTTACACACTGCTGTCTCTTTTATACAATAGCAGGCCTACAGTGCAAACTCCTTTACTAAGATATCTCTCTTTTTTAGTTCTGTGTGTAACAAGTCACGTGAAATCAGCCATTTTGTTTCAAATTATTTTCCCAAGCAAGGTCTTTTGTCTGCAGAGTGTAATGGAAGGCAATTAATCCCTGGCTATATAAAGCTTTAATCATATGAAAAATGTCTAATCACTGTGTTTATAATCTCTTGGAGCAGAATCTAATGCAGAAACGCAGTGCTCAAGTCCTGACTTTCCTTTTTAATGAATGTCAAACTCTGACTTCCTTTAAAGTTTAAGGCATGCATTAGTCCTAACACACATGCTTCTGTGGCCACTTTCACTGAGACAAACACTGTAAAGTGAATGAGATTATCGTTTCAAGTACAGGCTGTTGCTAGGTCAGTATACTGCCATGCTGTGAGTCTTACAAGAATTTGTGTGTTGTCCCTAATGAGAATTTCAGCATTATGAGGTCAGAGAAAGGCTCATTCCTCATCCCCCATTCTGATTTATCCGCTTTTTGACATAGTGTCAAGACTGCTAATAATAATAACACTTTAAAACCCACTGGAGTTATACATTGAAAAGAGATTTGGCACAGTGCTTATAGTTTGAAAATTTGCTTTTGAGTTTAGTCACTAATATCTCAGAACTTAAGATATGGACTCTCATGCTCTTCAGCTGAAGTTGTATTTCTTCACAGAAGCAGCTTTACTTCTGAAGTGACAAAATAAGCTTCCTTAATATTGTGGCAGTCAATCCTATATTTCTTTACCATTGTAAGTAGCAAGAACAATTGTGAACAGGAGAATATACAGCTTTGTGTACATCTATTAAGTTTTGCAGACAAAGACCTGTGAACGTCAGCTGTTTTTTTCATGTAGACAACGGTTCATCAGCAACTGGACTGAAATAACCAGTCTTGGTCTCATGTGCCATACATTGCACAAATGAATAAACAATGGCTAAACAGTTTTCGACTCTTATTGGGGTAATCTATTTGAAACTAATGGGTCATCAAATAAAGTTTCTCATCCATGCTCTTTTGGGTTTACTTCATAATGGAATCAGTTTCAGCACCTGTTTGACAATTGTAGCTGTTGATCATCAGTTCCGCAGTTTGCACAACTGCATTCATTTTCACCAACTGTAATGGGTTTGCATGGCGAGAGTTTGGAGTGGGGGAAGCTACTGGGGTGACTTCTGTGAGAAGCTGCTACAAGCTTCCCCAATATCCTCTACAGACAGTGTCATCTGGCTCCAAGACGGACCCATCACTGTCCAAGGCCATGCCCATCAGTGACGGTGGTAATGCTTCTAGGATAACATATTTAAGAAGCGAGAAAAACTGTTGTGGAAGAGCAGCTCAGAGAGAGGGGTGAGAATATGTGAGATAAACAGCTTCGCTACACCAATGTCACTGAGGGGAGGAAGAAGAGTTGCTTTGGGCTTCAGTGTAGATTCCCCTGCACCTCATGTTGAAGACCATAGTGAGGCAAGCTGTTCCCCTGCAGCATCTGGCATGTAACAGTGGAGCAGATATCCACCTGCAGCCCATGGAGGACCCCAAGCTGAAGCAGGCTCCTCCTGAAGGAGGCTGTGACACTGTGGTAAGCCCACACTAGAGCAGGTTCATGGCAGCACCTGTGGACCCAGGGAGACAGAGGAACATAATGCCGGCTTGGGTTTGCCGGCAGGACTTGTGACCCCGTGGGGAACGCACACCGAAGCAGTCTGTTCCTGAAGGACTGAATCCAATGGAAAGGACACACACTGGAGCAGTTCTTGAAGAACTGCATCCCATGGGAATGTCTTATGTTGGAGAAGTTTGTGAAAGACTGGCTTGTATGGAAGGGACCCCATGCTGGAGAAAGGGAAGAGTGTAAAGAGGAAGGAGTGGCAGAAATGTGTGGTGAACAGACCACAGTCCCCACTTTGGGTAGGAAGTAGTGAAAATCAGAAGTGAAGTTGAACCAAGGAAAAAGGGAGGAGTCAGAGGAAAGGTATTTCAAGATTTGATTTTTTTCTCATTACCCTAATCTGATTTGCAATAAATCTAAATCTAATCTAAATCTAATTTGATTTGCAATAAAATAAAATTAATTTCCCTGAGTTGTTCATTTTGTCCATGGCAGTAATAGGTTGGTGATCTCACTGTCATTATCTCAACCATAAGCCTTTACTCATATTTTTTCTCTCCTCTTCCAGATGAGGAGGGGGAGTGAAAGAGCAGTTTGGTGGGCACCTGTCATCCAGCCAGGGTAAACCCATCACACAAATGCATTCCTTTCCCTAATACTTGCTATGGTTTTTTTTATATTCAATGGGTCTTGAACATCTCTGGGTTCAGTTGAAATAATGAGATAAGATGAACTGGAAGGAAAATATTCTCTTACACATGTATGATCTTCTATCAAGAATAAATGGGTTGTGCGATTGAGATGTCACAAGACAAAGGCCTTCATAATGGTCAGCAGTGTAGACCTGTATGAATGGCTCAATACTAGTCAGAAGTTCTAGCATGTGAATTGCAAACAGCCGAATCCCAATTACCAGATTCAGATGGTGTATATAACATAACTCCACCAGCATTGCCACAGACTATGGGTCATATTTAGTCTGCTGACTCTTAAGCAGCAATAACTGAAAAAGAAGTCAAAGGACAGTTTTGTTCCTTTTACAGCTGACAGTTTTATGTGCTCAGCACTTTTTGACAAACAAAAGAATTTCCTTTTTTTTTCCTCCTCTCATCTCTATTCACACATCAACTTTCTGAGCTCAGTGCTGAAAAATGTCACTTGTCATACCTCAACTCTAATAATACTTCCATATTTACTTTTAGGCAGTAACAGCAACCATGTTTAAATGTGCATTGACCTACCTGTAACAAAGACACAGCTTTCAGTTTCTCCACAGTTTTGCACTCTCTAATGACATTTTCCACTCTTTACAGTTTCAAGTCATCATTCAAATACTATGTTACACACACATGGCAGAGCTGAAGAAGGATGTAAGCACAAGAATCACTTTGCTTGCATAATGTTTTCCTCTTAAAATCTCAAGTTGCTGAATCATGTATATTAGATGGATTACGCAATACGAAAAATTGTCCCATGTTTTCTTTTTAAAGAAAAATTTCAACACATTCTGATACTGAAAAGAAAGTTACTTCACTTGTTGCCTCAGAGCAAGTACTCATCATACTCCTCATCATACAGTCATGGCTTTTTTTCTAACCGGCAAATGGACACAAAATATCTACACTATTCAACTCCTACTGCTTCCAAGGTTCTGAGATATTTGGAGGAAGTCTCCTGTCTCACAGAAATACCTGTGCTAACTTCCTTTCAGTCACACTCATGCTTACAAGTTCTTTTTTCAATTTTTTTCCTTTACTTCCAATAAGTCACCTGTGAAACTTGCTTTTGACACAATCATTCAGGTTTTCTATTATCTTTTAACGAAAGTAGAATACATCTTTTTGTTTCCAGTGCTTTGGCATACTACAGAAACACTCAGTTACTGAAATTCACAGCTGGGCTGTGCAGTTCACAGTTGGGCTGTGCATTTCACAGTTGGGCTGGCAGCTATTATTATTCCTCCTTATACTGTGCCATTTTTTCCTACCAGTGGTCTCCAGAAAGTAAGACTGTGTTGTTATCAGTTATGACTCCAGACAAACTTCATCCTTGGAGGCAAGAAAATATAGAAGCCGATAACAAAGACAGTTTTCACAGGTTTGGAGAGTGAGCACATCACATGCCTTCTCACAGAGTTGCATGCATGTCAGGAAGGACTACACTGCTTGTCACTTTTCCATTCAAGTCTACTCCTCCACACCATTTCGTATCGTTGTATAATTCACAGCTCTAACTATGGAAGATTTCTAATAAGTGTTCCTGAAAAACCTTGTGACAGCAGCCTGTAAAAAGGCATTTGAGCCATACTTTATTTGCTCACAATGGCTACATCCACAAAGCTCTAGGTTTTTTGTGTCCTATATACACTGGTTTGCTAAGTAAAACATGAAATATTTCCACATGAAATATATTCATATTGCAATATCACTGAATTCTGCGGGATGCTACAGTTCCAATCGGTCACAATGATCTTTCTTTAATTAGTCTGAGTCTCAAATATTTAGTCTATTCATGACTCAAATTGTCACTAAATGTCATTTCAAGATCACAAGCGATTCGCATTTATGAGCAGGGCATTTACATTGTCTAAAAGCAGTAAATATTACCACCAACACTCAGAAAATAGATTCTAAACCATAATACAATCTACACCATAGAATTTTTTCTGTCCCACATTTCACTGTTCAACTATATTCTCACATTACCATTTCAAAGCCATCACAGAGATTACTCTTGGTTTTGAGTAAAGACAAAGAAAGTTTACTCTGCAAAAGTGCCTCCCACTTGATTATTACATTTGGTGTCCCAAGAAGATGGTTTTTTACCCTAGGTCACTGTGACTACATACAGACAAACTGGTTTTGGATATACATTAAAACTCTACCTTGTTCAGTCTTTAATTTGATAATTAAATGAATAAAGCGTTTTACCATTCAAATCCTTTTGTAAGGTATCCTTGATACCTTTCTATAACCTACTCAAAAAGTTATTTCTGCATTTTTAAGATGGACAAGCCAATTTTGATTATAAAGACAACCTTTACAAAACTACAAGGTCGTCTTATGTAGACAGATTGAAACCATAAATTACTTCTAAGTCAAAACCTTCAGGTCTCACTGCTCTAAGATTCTTTGATTAACTTCAGTAGCAATTTTTCACAGTTTGAGATTTCATTACAACAATTGCTTATGCTAAAAAAAAAGAAAATGTCCATACACCTTTCCTTTCCAGCTAGTTCAGCAGTGTTCGTGGCACAAGAAAGGCGTGCTAAATGGGCTGCCCAGGCTGCCATTGCATCTGTGAATGCTCCTGAGATTTTTCAGGCAGCAACAGTTACCAAACTGAAAATTGTTAACGACATCTTGAAGAATTCTACAACTAATCCATTAGGGAAGATCAGGTAAGCTTCAAAGGATTGGGTGTTATTCATCTTTTCTGTGATATAGAGGTGCCTGTCAAGGGGGATACATTCAGTTTTTTTACAATCAGGTGATGGGAGTTAATAGAGGGACGTTTTTATCATGAGGGAAGAAAGCGAAAGAGAAAGAGGGTAGACAGATTTTTTATTTTATTCCTTTTTTCTGTGTTATACACCACAAAAAGAACATTTTCTTTTTTCTAAAGGAGAGAAAAAATGTAAAACCCATAAAAGAGGTCATATTTTCTCTGTCAGTTCTAGAATATAGCTTTGTCAGCCTGAAGATCATATTTTTCTAAAAATTCCTTATGAATTCCTGAAGGTGTAAAGTTGGGGGGAGGGAGCAGACGAAAGCCAATAGAATATTAGAACAACATGATTATGGCCAGTAAAGATGTCAGAAGGAGCCCTGTTATCTTTCTTTTTCTACCATTTACCTACTCATGCCACAATAACCGTTCCCCTAACAGTGAGCTTGTCACATTTATATGCAAGTTAAAACCACCAGACTGAATACTGTAAATCCCAAAATATGAGCATTACAAAGTTGGCTTTCATATGGAAGAAGCCCAAGCTGAAATTGTATGACTTAAAATGTGATTTCCTTATATATAAACAGATACATTTTGAGGAAAATGCAGTATTTTTCAGCACAGATATCAAATTCTTACACTGTATTATCATTTAAAATAAATCTTCCTGGTTAAAGTTATTGGAAAATAAAACAGTAATAGTAAAATTGACTGAAATAAATCTTCTGAGAGATTTTCATAAAGATTATTTACAGTCTTCAGAAATCTATTTTCTGAGACTGTTTATTCTCTTCTTTTATAGTTACCAACTGTTTCTAAAAGGGAAAAAATAATTTTTTAATCCTTAGCAATGTAAAATGAAAATTATCACTTTGTTCCTTAAATCTAGCCTATCAAAACCACTATGCAAAAAAAAGTTTATCTAGTTTTCTCCATAAGGGGTGTTTGGGATTTTTTTTTGCATCCTAGCATATATTTATCTATCCTCAAATTAACTCAGCCGAATTTTTGCAGGGGTAGAGGACAGAACAAAATTGATCTAACTACAAGGAAAGGAGAACTACAAATGTGTAATTTTTTTCATTATTTTATTTAAGAAAACAAGGTGGGAAATCATGAAATCTTATGTGGCCTAGTTTTTCCACAGAACTTTAAGCCACAGGGTGAATAATCAGGTTGCAGAGTAAAGAAAGAGTTGTGCCCAGAAACCCCAGTGCATCAGCAGGTTCCCAATTGCATGTATACCAGAAGGACTCAAGATTAGATCTTCTGTGATGATTTTCAAGATCATCGATTTTGTCCAGGACGGAATGTTTTTTTTCTGTGGCTGTCAGCACTGTCTGCTGAAAAGCAGTTTAGACTGTCCTTGGCTTTATTAATTCTTTCCTCACTTGCAGATATATCAGCCAAGGTCACACAAAACCGTTCATACATCTGCTTTAATTGAAGGCACAACACACATAAAATGGGAGATATTACCTAATTTTTTTCAGCTAAGATCACTTGAAGGTCCATATTTTTGATCTAGTCATTTCTTTGATTTGTTTCTGACTAAGCTGTTGAGTGTATTAAGATCACTACTGTGCAGATATTGTACCCGAAAAAAAATACCCAATTAGCAGCATCTACAATTCAGGCCTGCAATCGATCGTCAGGATGAGAACGACAATGCTGAGCATTCAGCAAATGGTTGATTGCTAGAGACCTATAGAAAAATAAATAAATAGTAAATAAAAAGTAAATATTTTTCCTCCCTATTTCTGTATACTAATTGTACCTAAGAGCACATCGATGCAAGACAGATGGATGTAGCATCATAAACACTGACTGCACCAAGAATTTTGACAGAGGTGGACATGGTATGGCAGCATGCCATAATAACATCAAGTTCTTATCACGGCCTAGAATGGCTCCAGTTTTCACATTATGCTATCCAATGTGTAGAAAACCTCAAGTCGGTAATTAGCTAGAGAAAGAAATTGCACATGCTGTTGTTCTGTCCTTTCAACAAAAGACTCAATAAGTTTAATTAACAAAGCTTTTAAAAGAATTAAGAACTAAAGAGGCAATTATAAGTCTTTCATTTTCCAAAACAAATTTTTTTTACCCCTTCGTCAAAAGTGATTTTTTAAAAATGGAAAATTTCATCTGAAAAAATACCTATGATTTTTTCCAAAAAATCTCTTCTATCAAAGAACCTCTTTCTACTTGGCTAAACTAGAAACAAAGTATTTCAGGTAGGTTATCTCTTACAACAAATTCATATGACATAACATTTTGGTATAAAGAAGGATAAGGAATTACAGAAAGGGTTCCTTCCATTTCCTTCCTGCAGCTGGTTTCTTTCACCAAGCTGCAGCTCCAGTGAGATAGACAGTATAGTGAATCATGGGAGTCACATATATGGATTTCTCATGGAATTTCTGAGTTCAAAAAGAAACTATTACCCAATTAGAGAAGCTTTATCTTCAGTGCTGAGATATACAAAAATCCAATTGCATCTTCACGTGAATGCATGAGGTTTAAAACAGAGAATATGTTTACTGCTGGACTGACTGATTCTTAAAAAGAGCACAGGATTTTGTGTTGTTTTCCTATTTTCATGTATATTTTGGGCTGCCTTGTTGCACAAAAAACCTTAGTATTCCAACCAAGAGGCGTTCATCTAGGCAATAATTGAGGCTTCAAAGAGAATATTGAGAAGGTATTAAACTGAGATAATCAAAGATGTGATATCTGGCTATAGTTACTATCGTTGTGCTCATGGGAGCCATCATTTGCCTCTGTTCTTCTTCTCTCTCAGAGACTTTAAGTGTCAACACAGAAATAAACTGCATTTAAGACCTCCTCTAGTGGAAAGCAGGGAGTTGATATGTGTTTAAAAAATAGAGCAAGGGCTCAACTGCCTGCATTCATGTTTCAGACAGACCAAAAGATATGGATTTTCATGTTACTTTTAACATGAATGATGCTTGACAAAGTGCTTGCATTTCCTGTACCGCAGTGGAGATTCTAATTGTGACAACTGCATAGACATATGTGATGAATGCAAGAGAAGTGTAACTCTTGAATACCAACAGATGTAATTGCACAGCCTGTTTGTTTCATTAGCTTAACGTTTCAAACTGGATACCTTAAAAAACAATTAGCTTTATGTTAATTATGTATTACATAATTAATTAATTAAAAACAGCATAGGCAGTTTGCGCGGCAGTTCGCACAGGCAGGGCAAGCAGGCACTCTCTTGACAAGTGGTTGGCTTCCCACTCCCCTGTAGCAATGGTGACCAGGCGTGGTAAGGCCTCTGCCACCAGGAGCGTGGGCATCCAAACGGAGGCAGTATTACGAGACACAGCTACCCAGACTCGAGACTGTAGGGAGTGTCTCAGCCTACTTGTGGCTCCTGAGGACCATAACAAAAATACCAAAAATGCTTGTCTGAGATGTGAACAGATTCAGGATCTGCTCCTTATGGTTGCAGATCTGAAGGATCAGGTGGAAAGATTGAGAAGTATTCGCGAAAGTGAAAGGGAGATTGACTGGTGGAGTAGAACCCTCTCTCCTCCCAGTAATCCTCCCCAGGAGGCTGAGGAATGCCATATTCCTCAGCAACAGGGTAAGGAGAGTGACCTGACTGGTGAGGAGGACTGGGAGCAGGTCTGCTCTCGTGGGGGTTATAGACCTCCCTTTCAAATGCCAACTTTCCAGCTGCCCCTTCAAAACAGGTTTGGGGAGTTGGAATTTGATGTTCCGGTGGAGGATAGTCTGACAGAGAGCTCACCTGAAGAGGCTGACCTCACATTGCCCATCAGACGGGTCAGGACCTCAAATAAGAAAAAGAAAAGGAGGGTCATTGTGGTGGGAGACTCCCTTCTGAAAGGGACGGAGGGCCCTATTTGTAGGATGGACCCAACTCATCGGGAAGTCTGCTGCCTTCCCCAAGCCCGGGTACACGACATCACCAAGAGACTGCCGGACCTAATTAAACCCTCAGATTATTACCCGCTTCTGGTGATCCAGGCTGGCGGTGATGAGCTAGTGAAAAGAGGGTCAAGGGTGGTTAAAAAGGAACTCCAGGAGCTGGGACGGTCGATAGATAAGGCAGGAGCACAGGTGGTGTTCTGTTCAGTTCCCCCGGTGGCAGGGATGGATACAGACAGGAATAAGAGAATATATGCAGTTAATAGATGGCTTAGGGGCTGGTGCCGGCAGAGGAATTTTGGGTTCTTTGATCATGGGGAAACCTTTATGGCACCTGGCCTGTTTGACCCCGATGGGTCTCGTCTAACTCCGAAGGGTAGGAGAATTCTAGCTCAGGAGCTGGCAGGGCTTGTTGAGAGGGCTTTAAACTAGGCATGACGGGGGTGGGGGGAGTTACTAGGCTCGCCAAAGATGTCCCCGTGGAGGATGAGCCATCCCAAAGGGGGTTGTCAGTAACCCAACTGAAGTGCATGTACACAAATGCACGCAGTATGGGAAACAAGCAGGAGGAGCTAGAAGTCCTGGTCCAGCGGGAGAGATATGATATAGTTGCCATCACGGAAACGTGGTGGAACGACTGTCATAACTGGAGTGCTGCCATGGAAGGCTACAGGCTCTTCAGGAGAGACAGGCGTGAAAAGAGGGGTGGAGGGGTGGCCCTCTACGCTAGGGAAACCCTGGATACTGTTGAAGTTGAGATCGGTGATGACCAGGTTGAGTGCCTATGGGTAAGAGTCAGAGGGGCAGTCAGGTCGGACCTCCTGGTTGGAGTGTGCTACAGACCGCCTGACCAGGAGGAGGATTTGGATCTTCTGTTGTTTAAACAGCTGGAGGCTGCCTCTAGATCGGCTGCCCTTATTCTTTTAGGAGACTTTAACCTTCCAGATATCTGCTGGAAACTTAATACTGCTGAGAGGAGGCAGTCCAGGAGGTTTTTAGAGTGTATTGAGGACTGCTTTTTGTCACAGCTGGTGAGTGAGCCCACCAGGGGTGAGGCTCTACTTGACTTGCTGTTTACAAACAAAGATGGGTTGGTGAGTGATGTTGTTGTCGGAGGATGTCTAGGGTCTAGTGATCATGAAATAATTGAGTTCTCTCTGAACAATGTAATAGGAAAAGCCAGGAACAGAACATCAATGCTGGACTTCCGGCGGGCAGATTTTGGATTATTTAAGGAACTGGTCAGGAAAGTACCCTGGGAAATAGCTCTTAGTGGCAAGGGGGTCCAGGAAGCTTGGATATACTTCAAGAATGAAGTTTTGCAGGCGCAGGAGCGGGCTGTCCCTGTGTGTTGTAAGAAGAGTCGTAGGGGCAGACGACCGCCCTGGATGAGTAGGGAACTTCTGAAGGAACTAAGTAAGAAAAAGAGGATGTATCATCGTTGGAAGGAAGGGGAGGTATGTCAGGTCATGTTCAAGGATGTTGTTAAGTCGTGTAGGAGAAAAATCAGGGAAGCAAAAGCCCAGCTGGAGCTCAAATTGGCCACTTCTGTTAAGGACAATAAGAAGAGTTTTTATAAATATATCAATGGCAGAAAGAAGGGCGGAAGCGACCTCCACTCCTTGTTGGATGTGGAGGGAAATATAGTAACCAGAGATGCAGAGAAGGCTGAGGTACTTAATGCCTTCTTTGCTTCAGTTTTTAACAACAAGGATGTCAGCTCGCTTGACAGTTGGCCCTCTGAAGTGGTTGATGGGGGCAGGGTGAAATATGGCCCTCCTGCAATCCATGAGGAGGAGGTTAGAGACCTGCTGAGCCGCTTGGACCCTCATAAGTCTATGGGGCCGGATGGGATCCATCCTAGGGTGCTGAGAGAGCTGGCGGATGAGCTTGCTAAGCCGCTCTCCATCATCTTTCAGCAGTCCTGGCTCACTGGAGAGGTCCCGGAAGACTGGAAGTTGGCCAATGTGACGCCCATCCACAAGAAGGGCCGTAAGGATGATCCAGGTAATTACAGACCTGTCAGCCTGACCTCGGTCCCAGGTAAAATCATGGAGAAGATAATCCTGGGTGAAATCATGCACCATCTGCAGAACGGTCAAGAAATCAGGCCCAGCCAGCATGGGTTTAGGAGGGGTAGGTCCTGCCTGACCAACCTGATCTCCTTTTACGATCATGTGACTCGCCTGGTGGATGAGAGGAAGGCTGTGGATGTGGTATACTTGGATTTCAGTAAGGCCTTTGACACGGTCCCCCACAGTAGACTCCTAGGGAAGCTGGCAGCTCGTGGCCTAGATGGGAGCACTTTGTGCTGGGTTAGGAATTGGCTGGATGGCCGAGCCCAAAGAGTGATGGTAAATGGTGTTTCATCCAGTTGGCGGCCGGTCACCAGTGGTGTCCCCCAGGGATCGGTATTGGGTCCCGTCCTGTTTAATATCTTTATTGACGATTTGGATGAGGGGATTGAGTCCATCATCAGCAAATTTGCAGATGATACCAAGCTGGGAGGAAGAGTTGATCTGCTAGAGAGTAGGATGGCCCTGCAGAGGGACCTGGACAGATTGGAGAGCTGGGCCGATTCTAATGGGATGATGTTTAATAAGTCCAAATGTCGGGTACTTCATTTTGGACACAACAATCCCATGCAGAGCTACAGACTGGGGACAGAGTGGCTAGAGAGTAGTCAGGTAGAAAAGGACCTGGGAGTGCTGGTGGACAGGAAGCTCAACATGAGCCAGCAGTGTGCCCAGGTGGCCAAGAAGGCTAATGGAATCCTGGCCTGCATCAGGAATAGTGTAGTAAGCAGGACCAGAGAAGTTATTGTCCCCCTGTACTCGGCACTGGTCAGGCCTCACCTTGAATATTGTGTCCAGTTCTGGGCCCCTCAGTATGGGAAAGATGTTAGGATACTGGAATGTGTTCAGAGGAGGGCAACGAAGATGGTGAGGGGGCTGGAGCACAAGCCCTATGAGGAGCGACTGAGGGAATTGGGGCTGTTTAGCCTGGAGAAGAGGAGGCTCAGGGGAGACCTCATTGCTCTCTACAACTACCTAAAAGGAGGTTGTAGTCGGGCAGGGGTTGGTCTCTTCTCTCAGGTGACCAGTGGCAGAACCAGAGGGCATGGATTTAAGCTTCGTCAGGGAAAGTTTAGACTTGATGTGAGGAAAAAATTCTTCACTGAAAGGGTGATTGGCCATTGGAATGGGCTGCCCAGGAAGGTGGTGGAGTCACCTACCCTGGAGGTGTTTAAAGGGAGACTGGATGAGGCACTGAGTGCCATGGTCTAGATGATGGTTGGTGTTAGTGTTAGGTTATAGGTTGGACTTGATGATCTCAGAGGTCCTTTCCAACCTTATGATACTGTGATACTGTGATACTGTGTAAGGTGATAGCTTGAAAAATTATTTCATTAAAAGTTTCTGGGAGTATATATCTTGATCATGATCACCTGTCAGTCAAATTGAAATCTCCATTTTTTTTCTATTATTTTTACTGGTTTATGTACAATTAAAAAAGAATAAAAATAACCCTCATCTAAAAAATGCATTTCAGATAATTTAGTAAAATTATATTGAAAAAAATTGTCAAGATTTGCATGATCTGATCTTTATGATTCTCAAAATAAAAAAAACAACCCTCCTACCGAAAGGACATATTCCCCACTCTCTTTACACATATATCCTGGAATAGAAATGAAAGTCTGAAAAAAAAACCCAAGAATAAAAAGTGTCTTGACACATATCTAATATGGCCAAAAAGCAATCCAATTCCACAAAATATATTTTCCCTTGTCACAGTGAGTTACCAAAGTAGGGAATACATAAGCAGAAATTTTAATCTTCAACATACTTGATATTGATGTTATGTATGACCATAAAGAAAATCTGTATTCCGTTGCTTTACTGGGGCAGCTCTAATCTACCTTTGTCTCCCCAAAAATAGAAATAATCCCAATTGCTTTCTGACTATCACACTCAATGGCAAAGTTAAAAAGCAAAGAAAACCCTTATGTTTTCACCTATAAATATTTGGGTTTGCCAAGAAATTCAGCTCCCTCTTTTACTGGTTTGAGTGTTTTATCCAGGCACTCAAGTCCATATTTAAAGTTAAAAGCTGAATAAAGGTGGTTAAAATTTCACATTGTTCTTTGCCATAGGTTTAATCTCCTGAATAGAAAAAATGGTGGAAAACTCCTTTCAGATGTTCCATTTGTAATCTAACTGTGAATGCAAACACTGCCTCCACCCCAGTCTAGCTTTGTCACTACAGTAGCACATTTTACCCATCATTGGTATTCTCCCAGCTGTCACCTACTTGGATGCCTTGTATGCAGGCAGGTCACTTTTCATCAGAAAAAATATGCCTAAATTTTTCCAGAATGAAGGATTCAGAGACTTAAAGAAGAAGGGAAAAGAAACAAAAAAACCCCTGCACTTGCAACCCCAATCCTTACAAAACAGTAATGAAATATACCCTTATCATATATTGCAAAGAATATTAAATAGTTCTCATTCATACAGACTTCTCAGGAAAGCTTGATTTCCCTATAAAAATGACCCTGGAAACGACCACGGTTTTTCCTGAATTGAGGTGTTTGCATCATTTTAGCATTTGTTGAATCTTTCAGAAAAGTGTAAAGAAGGTATCACATAAGAAAGAAATAAATTTAGAAAGTAAAGCTGTGACAGCTGCAAAACCAGATATACCACAGCTATGGAAATGGTGCCTCACTGCATGCACACATCGAAACACTGTTTTCCCAGAGCCAGCTATACTCCAATACAGCTTTGATTGCATTTGCCTTACAGAGTGACTTTAAGTTCAAAAAAAACTGCCTGCATATACTGGTAGCATCTTTCTTCTTCTGGGAATATGCCTACAACTCCAGCATGGTGTACATATCCTCAGCTCAGCTCTCAAGTGAGTAATTCACAAAGTGGCAGCAGTCTGTGCTGAACTGTGTGGAATTCAGCAGGAACTGAGAAGCAAGGTAGCACTAGAGCAGTTCACCTCTGCTGAGTTCTTGCTAAAATGCTCATGCTGCTATGCACTTTACAGACTATTGCATCCTCTGCTCATAGAGACATCGCTGGGGTTGATTTTTCTTTACAGTTTTAATCTGAAAACTAATCATGGTCTAAAAATACCTGATAAGAGGTACTGACAAATAATTTTGATTTCTTAGAAATAAATTATGATTCAGCTTTCGAACAACATAGAACCATAGATTCATAGAATGATTTAGGCTGGAAAGGACTTTAAAGATCATCTTGTTCAAACACTCTTGCCACGGGCAGGGACACCTTCCTTGGACAATCTGTTCCTCTGCCTCACCACCCTAACAGTAAAAAATTATTCCTAGTATCTAATCTAAATCTTCCATCTTTCAGTTGAAAACCATTGCTCCTTGTCCTGTTCCTACACTCCCTCATAAAGAGCCCTTCCACAGCTTTCTTTTAGCTCCCTTTAAGTACTGGAAGGCTACTAAAAGATGTCCCTGGAGCCTTGTCTTTTCTAAGCTAAACAAGTCCAACTCTTGTCCTTGAATGGGGGGTGTTCCAGACCTCTGATCATCTCCGCGGCCCTCCTCTGGACTTACTCTAACAGATCCATGTCCTTCCTTGGCTGAGGACTCCAGAACTGGATGCAGATCTCCAGGTGAGGTCTCACAAGAGCAGAATAGGGGGGCAGAATCACCTCTCTCACCCTGCTGGTTGCACTGCTTTTGATGCAGCCCAGGATACAGCTGGGTTTCTGGGCTGCAAGCATGTATCACCAGCTCATGTTGAGATGCTCATCCACCTACATCCCCCAAGCACTTGTCCTCATGGCTTCCCTCAAACCATTCTCCAACCAGTCCATATTTGTGTTTGAGACTGCCCTGATCCAGGTACAGGACCTTGCGCTTAGCCTCGTTGAACTTCATAAGATTCACACAGACCCACTTCCACCCTCTGGATAGCATCCCTTCCCTCCAGCATGTCAATCACAGCCTACAACTTAATATGACTGGCAAACTTGCTGAGGGTGCCCTCAATCCCACTGTCCATGTCTGCAACAAAGATGTTAAACAATTCCAGTCCCAATATCAACCCCTAAGGAATGCTATTCCTGAGTGGTTTCAACTTGGGTATTGAGCCGTTATCTACAGCTCTTTGAGTGTGACCATCCAGCTAGTTCCTTATCCATTGAGTGGTCCATCCATCAAACCGATTTCTCTCCAATTTAGAGACTAGAATTTCATGCAGGGCAGTGTTGAATACTCTACACCAATCCAGGTGTATGAGGTCAGTTACTCTTCCCTTATCCACTAATATTGTAGGCCCATCATAGAAGGCCACCAAATTTGTCAGGCACAATTTGCCCTTATTGAAGCCATGTTGATGGTCAGCAATGACCTCCTTATTTTCCAGAGTTTCCAGGAGGAGCTGTTCCATGGTCTTGCCAAGCACAGAAGTGAGACTGACTGGTTTTTAGTTCTCTGGGTCTTCCTTTTTCTCCTCAGTAAAAGTGGATGCTATATTTCCCCTTTTCCAGTCAGTGGGAACTTCACCAGACTGCCACAGCTTCTCAAATATGATGGATAGTGGCTTAGCAAATTCATCCACCAGTTTCCTCACAACCCATGAATGCATCTTGTCAGGTCTCATGGCCTTGTGCACCTTCAGGTTCTGCAGACAGTCTCAAATCTACTCCTCTCCTACAGAGGGCAGTTCTTCGACCTCCGAGCTCATTTTTGCCTTCTGCATCTTGGGTAGTGAGGCTTGAGCTCTTGCCAGTGAAGACTGAGGAAAAAAGTTGAGTACCTCATCCTTCTCCATATCCCGGGTAAGCAGGTCTCCCATTTTCTTCTGGAGAGGGCCCATACCCTCTCTAATCTTCCTTTTGTCACTGACATACCTATAGAAGTTTTCTTGTTGCCCTTGACGTCATTGGACAGATTTAATTCTATAAAGCAGTGAAGCGGTTCTGCAAGGGCATCTCAGGCTTTTGGAGATGCCTCTTACTCCTGCTAGACCTTGCCCTTGCAAGCTTCAATTCTTCTTGATTACTGTCCCCTATCCCATCTCTGTGTACCAATGAAATTTTTGGCTTTTTGGCCATGGGCTGTGGGTCCACTGCAGAACATGCTTGGAATCGCAGAAAAGTTTGTGTCAGAACCTTTAAATGTCATCGAGTCCAGACCCCGTATCTTGAACTAGATAAAGTTTCTCAGAGTCCTGTCCAGCCTGACCTTGAATATTTCCAGGGATGGGGCATCTACAATTTCTCTGGGCAACCTTTTTCACCATAAAAAATTTTTTGCTTATGTCTGGTCTGAATGTCCCCTCTTTCAATTTAAAACCATTACCCCTTATCCAATTACAATTCCTACAGGCTCTACTAAAACACCTGTCCCCATTTTTCTGGTAAGCCTACCTTAAGCACTGAAAGACTGCAATAAGGCTTCCCTGGCGCTTTCTTTTCTACAGACTGAACACCCTTGACTCTCTCAGTCTTAGCTCATAGAAAAAAAAAAAGAGGTGTTCAAGACCTCTGATCATTTTTTGTGGCCCTCTTCTGGACTTGCTCCAATAGGTCTGTATCTTTCCGACGCTGAGGGCTCTACAGCTAGATGCAGTACTCCAAGAGAGGTCTCAAAAAGGCAGAGTAGACGGGCAGAATCACCTCCCTTGAGCTGCCATTCACTTCTTTGATGCAGCCCAAGATATGGTTGCCTTTCTAAACTGCTTTTCATCCACTAGTACCCACAAGTCCTTCTCCACACCACCGGTATCAACGCCTCATCCTGAGCCTGTATTGATACCGAGGGGTAGTGAACTGCTTTATGATGAAACTCATAAGTCAGCAGAAATAAATGTGCCTGCTCATTTCAAGGTATTTTTTTTTCTAGTTTATTCCTCCTGTCGTTCCTAGTCTGAGCTCAGAGAAGCATCAAGAAAGGTAGAACTATGATTAAAGACATAAAGCCAGAAATATTCAGTTCACTTTAAAGCTTAAACACAGGAAGCGAGTATTTTATTTCATAACTGCTATTTATCATGAATATAAAAAAGGGGCACAAGTGAAGTACTTCAGCAATTTACTTGATCAGGCTCCAGCAAATCTTCAACCTGGAAGAATCTTTGAAGATGATAGAGCAAAATGTGACTCTTTTTCTAATGCATTTGGTTCATGCTACACAGATCCATTGCTTTGCTGTAGGTTTGCTAACACATAAATAGTAAAACTTGCATAAATTGCTCCAAGTGTTAATGATTTCTCAACTGTCAGTAGGTACTACAGGGCTTTGTCAGGATAAACAAAGCTAAGGTTTCATATAAATTTGGCTTGGCTTTATTCAAGGCAGTGTACTTCTTCACCATCACTGCAAGATATCCAGGAACTGGAACTTGCCATGCAGAAAGAATTTGGCATGGTATTTGCTCTTTGGAAATCATTATAGCTGTAGCCAAGAGAGACCTGCAAGTAACTCAGGTCATTGGCAGAGCAGAATGGTTTGACATAGTAGAAAGAACAGAAGTATGCGGCCTTGAGAGAAACGTGCTGAGAGCTGTTGAGGGTTTCTTGTGTGGGGGAGGAGAAGTAACAGTTTGGGGAAGGAAATTCACCTTGTGCATGAAAAAGCCCCACGTCTACTACCTCTTCCACAGAAGCAATACCAGCTGTGATCAGATGGAATAGTACAGGAGACTACACATTCAGATTACCACCTAAGGAATAAAAGCCACAAGTTAGATGAAACACCTGGTGTCAGAACTCATTCCCTATTTCCATTTGCTTGTCTTCACCTCAGGCAGAGAATCAGCTGTTTTAGAGGAGTGTTTTGCAGCCAACCCCTTAAACCAGCACATGATGGTTTTGTCTTTGGGAAAACCCCTTTCCAGCCCCAAACTTTTGACCAAACATAGAGTCCAGAGCACAGAAATCTGAGAATATTTTTTTGTTTTTTAAGAAATAAGTCCCTTTTAACTGAAGCTGTAGCTATGTCCATTCCATATAGTTAAATGCATTTAAGACTGTACTGTTAACTGGTTACCATAAACATGCCTGTTAGCACCAGAATACCCAAGTACAGTATAAATCAAAGGTACTAATTTCTTCATTATTTATAATTAATTTCATTTTATTGACACAGATAGAAAAATCTGGGTTTTGTATAGACAAGAATAAATATAAAATCTTGTCTGACCTTTATACTGTTACTATTGCGATAAAGGTGTGCTTCACAAAACACATTGGGAGCTTCATGTTCTACAGCTGTTCATTATTTATTAAGACACAGGGACTTTCCATCTGGCCTCAAGCAGGTCTTTTAACCTCTACATCTCTGCTATACAATGTGTTTGTTAGATAAAAAAATATGTAATTCTCAGTGGTAACTCAGTGTCTTTTGCACTATTCCTAAACCAAGTGAAGTAGTCACAGTTAAAATAGTTTGGGTTCTCTCATTTTGGATATTGGCAATTTGCACATACCAAATCCAGGTAAGTTGCCTGAGCAATTTTCCAACAAAACTTCCAAGAAGATCCTCTGCTATGTCAGTTCTATCACCTCTTCCTTTTTTGGTCTTTACTGGTTTGGAACTCCAATTTGGCATTATAGCAAAGCTTGGTGAGATCTGTACCTTGGGCACGTATTTACCATTTAGATGCTAGTAGTGGCATATAAACTGCTTCCTTATCTGCCACAGCAGTATTTCAGCTGGTGCTTGGCAAGAGTATCAGGATGTTCCTGGGATGAGCTGCCACAGATGTCCCTGCTGAACCTTCAGTGTTACTGACTCTGCTAAGATAGTATCTCTCAATAATAACTCATGCTGGAGCCAAATATTTCTACTAATTCCTTGTTTCCTAGACTCTGTGTCTCACTGTTACTTGGAAGACCTCATTAGGGTGATAAGCAACAATCGCAGGAAGGAGAAAGGACTGTGACATTATCGTTAGTATTTTTTGTATATTTTACCAGTTATGGGATTTTCTAAAACTTCTCTGTAGTTCCAGTGTTTCAGAATTGCACCACCATACGGGCACTTTCCTCCTCATCCCCAGCTTTCTGAAGCTTCTAAGCTGGGGATAGGTTTTCTCAGGTTGGTTTTTGCTTACAGTCAGTTCCATTTTCAAACACTGAAACATCAGTTATAAGAAAGCGTTATCCTACTAAGTTTCATATTTCTACACATATTGGAGGGATAGTAATTTAATATGGAAACATGCAGATATTTCCTTATACTATATGTTATCCAAGCAAACTGGAAAATGACACCATGAACTACTGCATTATACATTTAGATGGGCTGTTGGATAGAGGACAAGACAAAAGAAGGTGAAATAGGTGTGGAAAGAAAAAGTGTCTTTAAACCAAGGTCACTCAGCAGATCTGTGACAGACCCAAGAACAAGGAGATATCAGACTCTTTGCCAGGCAGTGCTCTCGGCAACAAACCAATGTCCCCTAAATATTTCCTTATGAAGTTTCACATTTTTTTCTATACTAAAAATGTCAACAAATGTTGATTTCTCAGTTTCGTATGACAAAGCTTGGCCTCATGCTCATTATTGCTCTTATCATCTACACTAGTGTAGCTAGTCCTACAAAACGGTTCCAATACAACACAACAGAAAGGGCAAACACCAGGACCAACAAGGTGCAATCATTCTCCAGGTCTTCATATAAGGGTTTGATATTTTTTCCAAATTTGTCTGAGTGCCTTTAAATCATCAATTTTCTATCATTTATAAACTGCTTTAATCCCAGTTCTTAACCACTCAGGATTATATTTAATGTGGTGCTATATTATAAGAACCTTATTTCACAGTTTGTTCTAATGCTAATCATCTTTCTTATAATGGTATAGCTGGGAGCAACCATGGCATAAGTCCTTCTAATACAAAGATTTTACTTTTTGCATTGGATCTAAGATTCATCAAAACACCAATCTAGAATTCACAGTTCAATTAATTTTTCATTTTATTTTAATGGCCTTTCTGCAAAGCAACTCACTAGCATTTGTTTTATTACTATTATAAAACTTTCACCGCATGGTTTCCCGAATCAAAACACGTTACAAGAAAATTTATTCCCTTTCCATGATTTAGATATGGTTTAACAACAGTAAATGAAACATTATATTATGAGAACAGTCCTCCTCAATAGACAGATGAGACTCTTAGAGATCCAGAGCCAGAAAATGTTTTCAACTCTGTTACTTTAATGGACTGGCATTCAGATAAGGTCCCAGTTCCACGCAGTAAAATCTGTGGCACACATGAAAGCAGCTGAATATAAATGAATAACTCAGTAGGATAGCATTCTTATGAGCACAGAATTGAAAAAGCAGAAGTTATCAATTCCTTACTTCTATTAGCTCATCAGTGGTTATTTAAGAATGAAAGATTCCTTCCTCAATAGGTGCGTACATGCCAATACAGAATTGTAGGAGAGTTTTCAGACTTTCAGACTTTCAAGGAGACTTTTCCATCTTTAACAAAACTCTACCCAAAAGAGCTCCTTTTGCATATTTAACAGAAGTGCTTTCTATTTAGAATGAACAATTGCAATACAAAGATGAGCCTAAAGTAAAATTTCTGCAATTTAAAAATCCACATCACCAGGACATTTAGAATCTACTCTGACTCCATGCAGCTTTAGGCTCTCTCGAACTCAAAGGCAGTAAGTAACTGTGTGTTTATCTATGGAATGAAAACCTCCACTTTACAGCATCTGAAGTTAGTTGCTATCAATGACTATTAACCACTCTGATTGCTTTGCTGGAGTCAGTAATATTCAGCTTGCACAGCTGCAATATGATAGCAAAGATGATTAGATTAAGAAACAAAATACAGCCTTCTGTAATCAAGCAGCTCTCAGACAACACAGGAAAGGACAGCAGTCTAAGCCCTCGTGACAAGTTTCCTTAAGGATTGCAAAGTACTTAGTATGTTTGCTGTCTTCTAAAAGACATTGAGTATACTTACTAAATAATACATGTGCAAGAACAATAGAGGTCTAGCCCTTTCCAAACAGCATTATCCTTATTGAGGCTCAAATGAAAGGCAAAAGTGTTTAAATCTGCAATGACTGAATGGGAGAGCTCCTATAGAACAAAATATGTAGATACACATATACAAATCAGTGGTTCTGATAGTAGCTTGTAGTCAATTAATTAAAAAGTCTTTATTATGGGCCCCAGCACAGTGGGGTTCTCACATAGATAACTGGAGAACCTAAACTAGGGAACTTTCCTCTGCAGCTACCAGCATGCCAAGCAGATTACCAACCCTTTGCCTTCCTCCTGGTGTATTTTTCTCATACCCCATCTACTTTGCATGCTTTCTCCAGATGAAACGATAAAAATGCAGTGTTAGGTAGGAGTGCTGAATAAAGACCCTTACACAAGCAGATGTTAAATTGTTCAAATTAAAGATTATCAAGTTATTAGCATATCCTTTCTTGCTTTCATTATGGTTTCATTTTTTCCTACCTGCAGAAAACATCTTTCCCAATTACAACTACTTTTAAATTGCTTTACACAAGACCCCGTGTATTGTATCAATGTGTCCCCTCTCTGCCCCCAAATGGTAAGTGCTCTTCGTTTGGTGGGTCTGTTAAAGCACTAGGAATTACACGCAAATGCTCTAGGTTTATGATGAATGTAAGGGTTAACTATATAAGCAGGTTAAGAGTGTTTGTTTTGATCAGTTTTCTAGAGAGTTGCATGTTGAGAGAATTCTCCAGCTTTATCAGAGTTAATACATAAATCTACACACTTCTTTACTTCTCTACTTGCAGATGTCTCATGTCATATCCAATCATTAAGATAATAGATAATAGATTTGGAAAATGAAGAATTTTGTTCCTTGTGAACCTACCCTTCTTTCCAAGCTTGATTTTTCCACGAACCCATAATGATGAGTACTATTACTATAAGCAACCTAAGTGTAGGTTAAAACACAGCATTGCAACTTCATTATACTTTAAAGTATAAATAAAAGGGCGTATGTTGAAGGACTGAAGTCTTCGGAGATCTATACTGCTTGTTACAAATGAATAAAAAATACAGTATATTGCTCTGTGTATAGTTTATACCTGAAAGTCATGACCTAATAGTTTTTTCATGAGATCTAGACAGTGAATACAGATGAATAAACAGGCATGTTGTAAAGTAACATTAGTGTAGGGGAACTACAAAGTAAGTTAGCGTTCCTGGGTTTAGAGAAATTCTGTTGCAATAGATATTGTGATCAATGCAGAAGATTCTTTCACTAATAATTGCATATTTCTTTGCATTTGCAAGAGACTGAGTAGCTGATGTATACACCTGTTACTTCGCTTGGGGTGCCCTGACATAACAGCAAATGTATAGATTGAAAGAGATACCAGAAGACAAATCATGACATAATTTCTACAGGTATGAAAAAATTTATGAAATAAGAACATCAATGTTATCCAGAATCTTTATTTTAGACCCCTGCGGAGAGCAGATGTCATCTTCATTCCGAACAAAGAGCACAGGTAGTGTTGCCTTAAAGAGCTTCATTCATAAAACCCAAGAAAGATCTACTCATTCTTGTCCATGTCATTATATTTTTTTAGTTTGGTTGGTTGCGTGTTAAATAATAGATCTTACTCTACTAATCAAGGACAACGAAGGCCAAAAGTGAAATCTGAATGAAAACCAAAGGTATGAATTCAGGAAAAAAACCTACAGATGTGCTTAGAAAAAAAAAAAAAAAAAGAGTTCTTGTCACTGGCATTCTGAAGCTTGTTTTGAAAACATTTTTTCTCACTGATGAGACTTCCATGCTATTTCCTAGGTAGGTTCTACAAAGAAAAATAATGATTTTCTTAACATGAGCATTTAAATGTAACTCAAGAAGGTGCCTGAAAATATTACTTGCTTATTAATATTTAATTCATTGGCTTTTGTGTTTACACAATATTCCAAGAGGAAATGTGAATATGACTAGAGCAATACTTCCCAACATAAATATTAGTGTCATTCTTTTGGGAAAATATCACCTGGCTTTAATAAATTTATTTATTTTTGTTGGGAAGGCTAAGTAAAATTCCAATTTTACCCAGAACAGTGGATGCTCTTTCTCTTATGGTGACAAACAAAAGCAAATGTATGGCACTATTATTAAGCAATTTACAGAGATGAGAATTAGTTTTATTTCCACATTTACAAAACTACATATTTACTTTTTTACTCATTCTTTTAAGAATAGCATAAAGGAAAAGAAATGCAAAAACCACTGCTGCAAAGAGTCAGAAGGCTTACAAAGATGGCAGATGTACCTAAACTTGTTAGGCATACAGAGATTGTTAATAATTGCATTTACACATGTACAAACAACAATTCTGCTAGAATACTATTCATTTTGTCTGCTCATTGTAAACAGACTAGGTACTTCTATTCCTCACCTTCAAGAAGATTTTTATTTCTGTTTATGGAAATAATTATCTACTCAAATAAGTAACTTCCTTGTTACCCTACTGTCTGATGAGGGACTCCAAGCCAATATCCTATCTATGTCTCCAGAGCTTACTTCTCAAAACAAAGTGTGCATCACATCAAACACCCTTAAGAGAGATTACAATTCTCAAGCAATCTTGGTTTAGAAATAGATATTCCAAGAGTAATTGTCCCAGTCTGTATCAGTATGTAAAATTTTGTCCCACAATCAGCACGTTCAATATTATGCTTTTAATAGACTATTTAACTGTATATAAAAGAAGGCCTGTAGGAATGACACAACAGCATGTAAAGTATCTTTAGCAGTTTTTCTATTTTCAAATAGATTCCATTTCAGAAACAGGGACAACAAATTATTTTATTCTTCTTTACCCACGCTGAAGGACTTCTTTCTCATTTAAACCAAATAAAATTCAGTCTAATTCAACCTTTCCAAAAGAATTTATTACACAATCTAAGTGCCAAATTGCCAAACAGATGTGGGCTTTGCCACTCTCCCACAGAATAAAAATATCTTAGCTGATAAGATGGCTTTTAATAACCTTCAGTCTATACATTCATTGCCCAAGGCAATCATTGAAGGAACTGTGGAAAGCAATGAAAACAGAAAAGGGTGAATTTCATCTAAAGCTAAATAAGTTTAGTAAGGTTGGCAAAAGAAATAATAACCCTTTTCCAGAAGAGTGAAAAAAAGTAAAGATTACTAGCACAGTTTCTGAAGCACAACTAACCTGCAATTTAAAACTCAGATTTACCTATACATTCAATGACCCTGTAAAAAGATTATTACTTCGTGATACATAAACAAATAATATTAAATAACAAAAACTGAGAACAGTTTTACATTGGTCCCAGTAAGGTGATATTCTCTTCTGGAAAGCATAGTTGTAAGGCACCACTTTCAGGCACTCTACTGCAAGCTAAGAAAATGACAGCAGTTAATAGTTATCAATTTCTACAATGTCAAATAGAGCTGGTTTCCTTCAGATCCACTATGTAGGGCTGGGTAACTTAAATGTGTCAAGATCATCCATGGGTGCAGAGAGCCTTATTCTTCATCCTCAAATCAGCTATTTCTGCATGTATCCAGTCCTAAATAAGCCATCAGATTTGCATGCACTTGAGGCTGAACCAACAAATTATCATGTAGGTTGCAAAGACAATAAGCTAGGAAAAAACACTCTTCATCCATTGAAACCTATTCCTCCTATGTGCTTTATTCATTAAATCAGGCAAAAAGGTAGAATTCAGAGAAATTCAAATGGTGCTACTCAACAAGGTATGATTCACAAGAAAAAAAATCTGGTCTCTATCAAATAATAAATGAGCAGGGATCAAACAAAACTAGAGAAGATTTGAAACCTATTTAAAAATCTAGCCTACAGCCTTTAAGAATCCGAACTTCTGTGAGCACAAGTTAGACAGAAGGGTAGCTAGGTGAGTTTCTAAACTTAGTATTTCGAGCACATTGACATCCAGCAGTTCTGTCTGGATTCAACTCAATATGACTCCAGCAAAAAGTTGTTCCTAATGTTAACAATTAGCTATCATCAACCCTCCTACCCTGAGCTGGCTTTGAGGAAGATACACTAGGGATTAATTTGGCCCCAGGACTTTGGTAATGAGCCCATGAAGTCACCACACACAAGGAACAAAACAAAAACCCTAAAACCAGGACCGAAAAATGAATCATTAATCTACCTTTTAGCAGATAGCTAAAGATAGCATCTAGCTTTTAGCAGATGTCATTTTAGCAGATAGAATCTAGCTTTTAGCAGATGTCATAGTGACGATCAGTAAAATCACAGGATGAAACCAATCCACGTATTTCATAATTTCAAGCACTGAGTTTCAATAGGTAGCTGTTCAGGTTGTCACTTTGCTTTACCCTCTGTATAATTTCCACGGCTCTAAACTAGAAAGCATATACAAATAAAAATTGCCAGCCACATTTATTTAGGACATTTAGGACACCAGCTGGTGTCCTACTACCATTAATTTTCCTTATCATGTGTTATTTCTCAGTACACAGTGTTAGAGCTGTCAAGATATATTTCCCTAGCTCTTGTCCTGTTAACATACTAATTCGAACACATGACAGACCAGCTTTCATGGCTCTGGCAGAGAGATTGAAACTGTATTTCTGGCAAAAAAAGTAGCATTCCTAGAAGACGCTGGATAAGACTCACAGAAAGAAAACCATAACTGGAAAAAAAATAATGGACGTAAAAGGAGTGAAGTATGTCTTTCTCTTGGCTAAATTCTGCTACTTCCTTAAATCCACAATCAAATCTCACCCTGTTTGTGGTCATATTTGAGCAAGCACATAAAATGATTTTTTTGTTGACAGCTTGCACACGTTTTATCCCAGTTCTCACCCTCCTCATAGTATTACTTATGGAAGAAAAGTAAGGCGTTGAAACAGAAAAAAAAAAAAAAAGACACTTTTGTGGTATATTTTGATTCTGATGATTCCATTACAACTCCTTCCTTCAACTTTCTAAGAAAATCTCTGTTCTACTAAGAGATGCAACTAAGGCAGTGTCTGCATGCAAGATGCCTTTTGTGTAGTGAATTTAAGCTCTGTATCAATCCCTCAATCCCCTTTATTGTTTATTGAAAGGTCCCTTAGTATTTTTACAAAGATTCTGCTTTTAACGTTCTTTATTTTTGCCAGGTTTCAGGCACAACACCAAAGCAATGTCTTTCTAATCATAGAGTTCTGTTTTTCTTAAAAAAAATTCAAGAGAAGTGGAGGCACAACTACTAGGAAGGGGAGACAAAATCCCTCAAAGCAGCCTTTTGAATCGCCAGATTCCTCCTTGCCAGCATCAACCAGTGTACATCACTAGTCAGTCTAATGTAATTCATTACATTGTGCTATTCCTCTTGCTTAAACCATTCCATTTCTGTTTGCGGCAGTTCTATGCATTAGTTTCCTTCTGTCATCTGAAAGCAA
Organism: Tapera naevia; assembly: GCA_033556795.1. Lineage (NCBI taxonomy): Eukaryota > Metazoa > Chordata > Aves > Cuculiformes > Neomorphidae > Tapera > Tapera naevia. Next base: position 16,767,091 of record JAUMJJ010000088.1, on the reverse strand, counting down.
GACAACTCCATTCCCTGCTTCCATTTTTTATAGACTCCAGAGGACTGTTCAGACAGTTTAAATAAAAGATGCCATATAAAACACTATAGTCAAGTGCCCTTTAAGGAGAAAAAAACCTCCCAGAACAGTCCTTCAATGGTTTAATACTTTTTAGGACTATATTTTGGATGAGTGGTAATGGTTATATTTCTTACTGTTAGGTCAGAAATATTGCATTATCCATTTAAAAAAACCACTTTAGTATATGCTTAAACTATTACCAAATAAAATGCCTCTGAAGAGGACTTCAAGCAGTAATCACATTTACTTGATTTGCTCCAGCCTTCTGTATGCAATTTTACTAGATCCAAAAGCCGCAACATGGTTATTTTTTTGGGATCAATGACTTAGACAGTAACCTATTAAAAAATCAAGCCTATGTAAGCTTTTCCATATATCACTGATTTTCTTACTCACTTTTTCCTTTAAACAGCTTTAATATCACCTAAAGACCTTTCCATCTGTCATTGTCAGATGCCTCTTAACAATCCCATTTAAAAATCACTTTTATACCTTCATACAATACCTTTCAGATCCACAGGCAGTCATTACATTTTAGGACTGACAGAGAGCATTGTCACTGAACCCTAGAATTACAGCAATTTATTGCACCTTTGTCAGCAAGCAACCCCAGCATCCCCTAACTGCTTATGCTATTGCAACAATCCAGTGGATTTTTTCATTTATTTTTAGATCCTGTCAGAGGTAAAAAAAGAAATCTATGTGTTGGTAAACTGGTCATTGATCACATTAATGATATCTCAGAGACAGGTTAATTCTACTGACATATGCACGCATCTGCCTAAGCATTGGGCTGTTACAGCTACCAGAGACGAGAAACAGCAGAGCTCTCAGGCTCCCATCATGCTGCTGCTCACAAAACAAGGAACCCCAAACACTGCCAGCTGAGGGTTGAAACTATTTGACTGTTGGTTTCTGCACCTCCAGCTGCTGGAATTGTATTAAACTATTACTTATTTTCCAATTCTTGACCCATTTTTTTGCTTTCTTCACATAGCTTATCAGAACATCAAATGGAGAAGATATTAAAGTAATAATATTAAAGCATATTTTGGTGGAAACAAAGATTAATTGAGCAGAGATAAAAGGACAATTTTTGGAACTGATGATAACATATGAAATTTATAGCTACAGAGTAATGTTACTGTTCAATTTTAATATTGTTTTCTTTTGAAGAATGCCCAATACCTGTTAGAAAGGTACTGGTGCAACATCTGCTGGCATTTGCAAATAGGCATATCACATGAGTGGCTTCATCCTTTGAGAAATATCTTTACCATTTAAACTTCAAATCTGGGATAAAAAATTATGAAATTGTGTCTATACAAAATCTTCACTCAAGAAATAACCTGCATATATTGCAAATCCTTTTCTAACATTAAAAATCTATGTCTCCTCTCTCTCTCTTAAATTACTGACCATTCTTCTCAACAGCCTTTTGAAAAACAGAGGAATCAAATAAATACAAACTATTTTAAAACAACGAGACCTCCGGAAAATATTAGCTTCTGTTACACTGATGCAGAACATGAATTCAGTTTACTGTGAAATTGTGCTGTTTCTAAGCTATTGTCTCTGGTTGGATGTACCTGTCCCTGGCTAGGGGTGAAGCATGAGTGCTATTCAAAAACAGTTAAGATCCCTGCTCCCTCCTGGAAAACATGAAAGCCCAGGCTATCAGCCTAATTTAATTGAACAGGAAACAAATAGGAGAGGTCTCTTCTCAGATCCTAGCCCAGACTGGTCTGTGTGCTTACATAGTTCTCTGAGAAGCGCTGAGACTCTGCACTTGATGTGCCCAAAATGCCAGACCTTGAGCATTGATCTTAAGCACTGAGACTTGACACACAGATGTGAGACAGCCTAAGGCTCTCTTAGAAGTTCATTGCTAGAAACAGTCAGAGGTAAGCCTATATTTATACAAAAGCAAACAGAAAACACTGGATTAGAGACATAAGTGCTCCTACTCATCAGTTTGTGTCTTCAGTTTAACCTAAGATTGCTGTCCGTTGCCAAAGTTACTGCTGTTGAGAGGTGCCCATCTCCTTCCCTTGAACGTCACATCTTACTGCTCAAACTGTGCACAGAGAGATTTCTGTGGTTGACATGACTACAGCTGCATAACTTCAACATCTTTTTTGCAAGAGCAAATGGATTTATCTTGCTTTGTTCACTGCTTTTAACACAGATTTGTACCGTTTAATCATGCTGTTACAGACCAAGAACTTTGCACATGCAAGTGTGGACTGAAATGCACACTTTAAGGACTCATAGAAAACTGCATCAGTCTTACACTGTACTTCTCTTCTGTGGTTTTATTTCAGTCTTTCAGTTGTTCTTCACAAGCTAACTAGTCTACCAATGCTGTAGTACCACAAAAGCGATTTCATTAACAGAAAAAGCACCAGCATCATATAAATGAGTAAAGATTAGTCATGTTAATAGAAGTGGTGAAAAGAGAGCCTTACACTCTTTCATTAGACTAGAAACTTATTAAATAATCCTATTAACCAAATTTAATACATTCTTATAATCCTTCCTTAATTCTTGTTGCATATTCAATTTTTCCAATACATTTGTAAGTTTATTGGAAAAAAATTCAACAGCTTCATTCACTTCTGGCTTATTTTACTTAGGCAGCTCTGTCACATGAACAAAAAATTTCCTTAGGGTATTTTCAGATAAGTATTAAGAATGTTCTTTCTGTAAATTTGGCTTCCCAAACGAATCCAGTTCCTATCTATTATATACATGCAGAAATCTCTCAAATGTCAGTTTTATTTTTATGAGGTTTATTCTAAACTAGTTGGTATCTGAACATGAAAACTGAGTTTTAACTCACTTCACACTCATATTTTTAAAGGCAGGAGCCTGAATTCCAGCACACTATAATCAAGGGTCGACAACTCAAGACCAAAGGCCTCAGGTACATAGTGTAGAAAAAAAGGTTCATAAGAAAACCATTCTAATCCATCTCCCAGTTGCTAGCTGCCTCAGCTTAGTGAACTCTTTTAGCTTTTCAAGATGCATCAAAATTTTTTTCCAAAATGCCTGCACAAACACAAAATGATACAAGAAACAATGAAAAGGAAACAAAAAGCAAAACTTCAACCTCTGCCAGCATCTGGGTTAGTTTAAATAACCAATAACTCAATTGTAATTACATTTGTAATATTACCTTAAAAGCTTTTTCTGTAATTCCACCAGAAGGGTGTACTCATAACACTGGCTTAATGGGAACCCTTAAGCCCAAGCAGATTTATAGTAAAAAACAAACAAACAAGCTTCATGAACCCTCTGGGAATTTCTCAAAGTAAAATGCATTTACGGTATTGATGCAGATAAGCACCATTCCCAAAAGCCAGTTCTTTATACAGTCAATGAGTTTTTCCTGCAGCTGAATCTGAATGTTTTATACTTTCAAGTGAAATTTTCATTCCTTTATTTGTTTCACTAGGTCGGCATCCTATAATTATGTTTCAATTATATAACTTTACAAGGTAATATGTAATACATGCAACAGAATAATGTATGAATGCATTATTGTCTGACAATACCTAGAGCAACATTTTAACGGCCTGAATGAAGGAAAAAATCCAAAGCTAGTTTCAGAAACAGGCTAAACAATATTCAGAAAACCAAAAATGAAATTATGAAAAAAAAAATACATGAGATTTAGTGGCAGTTGTATTAGTGAAATCTTAATAGTCCTCACAAAGCAAAAAAGCAGCAAAACAAGGGGTGTATAGTTGCATCCTTCCACGTTTTCCACTCCTGGCAAGTTTACTTGCTCTTTTTTGCACTTATGTGTTCAAACTAGTACATGGGACCTTGACTGTTAAGTAGAAAGGGACCAGATATTTTTTAAATTCTTTTTAAACAGTGAACTCTTCTGGGTTGAAAAATCTTCTATCCAATGAAATCAGGCATGGAGTTTCAATTCATAGGCATAAATAGTCCTACCTTGTCCTGTGTTGATTGTCTCCTTGTAGCAGCTAAGAGCATATCTGATATTAAAGTTGTATCACCAACAGAACACTTGCATCACAACAAAAGTAAGAACATGAAAAATGAAATAAAGAACATATTTAAAAAAAAAAAAACAAACTCTCAGTACAGCTGGAAAGAATGTCCAATGTGAAGATTTACATTCTTAATGCCACAGTCTTACGTCTCACTACTTATTGCCACATCCAAATATGAAAATTAAACCCTAAGATGCTTGACATCAATATATCAAACAATAATTTAAGGAGAAGCATCCTAAATTAGGTGTAGAGACAGCAATTAGATTCTACCTATTGAACAGTCATTAACCTCCAGCTGGGTCACCATGCCTGCTCACATTTACACTTTCATGCATAAGTAACACGTACTTAAAAAAATTAAAAAAAGTACTAGGAAATAAAAACATAGGAGTATTTTCTTTTACTGTTTTGTTTGAGTGTTGGGTTTTTGCTATAAACTTTTTCACTGATGCCGATAATGTATTTCAGTTTACATCTGTGCTGGGCTATGGGAATGCACACAGTTAGTTAAAGTGTCAGCTGGCAGATGGTAACTTAGAAAACCATTTAAGAGTCATGTTCTGCCACACATCCATGCAAGTGCCTGAATAACCAAAGCAAACAGTGGGGTAGCCATGCCATGAATGACAATATTCAACAGTGTCAGCTCCAAAAATAATAAAGACAATACTTAATGAAAGAAAAATGAAAATGTTCACCTATTTTACATCTTAGTAATTTTCAAAAATCATCAGTTCCTTTATATATTATTCTGCATTTAGACATTTGCAAATCTATAATGAAGATAGGGCTGTACGGCAGATATTTAGCCTGTGAAGTGTGAGAGCTGCCATCCATTCTGACACACTAGTTCTTCCACTCGTCACATCTGCAAGCAGCTCTTTGGAGTGCTGCAAGGAAATTTCAAATCCTTCCTTTTATGGGCCAGACAGATAAAACTACAAGCACTTTTTAAAATGTGGGTTACAAATAAATAAAGAAAATCAGCACCAATACAAATTTCTCTGCCTTGTGGAACCACATAAAGTACCACAGAGAACTTGCTGATCTGACATCAGTCAAAACATCTCACTCTTTTGAAAATTAATATTTCACTTCATATTTTCTGGAATTATGCCTTAAATGTCCAAAGCAATGCCAAGTCAGCTCTCTAAATTTCTCTAACGTAAGACGTTTCCACCCTCATCATCTCTCTCTGTTTTCTTACACGTTTCCAGCCTAACCTCTCCATGTAGCACCAGTTTCCAGAGACTGTGTCTCCTTGGCCTCTTGGTCTTTGTCTCATTCAAGCGCAGTGAAACACAGTGGCTCAGTGTTAGTGGCCAGATTCCAAGACCTTGCTCACCTTTGCTGTTCTCTTTGGAAGACACGCTAAATTTTGTTGCTATGACTAATCCATAAACTCATCATAAGTCTTATCTTTGCCCCAGAGAACTACGACAAGTGACAATATTCAAAGAGAATCACTTTATTGATTTATCGCTGGTGAATTCCAGGATATTTGAGCAGCTTTTTATTCAAAATATGAAGTGCGGGAAATCAAATTATCTGAAAAAAATAATACCCTCAGTCCAGCACAGTATTTTAAAAATACAAGTTCTTTGTAAAAACAACATTTCAGAAAATAAAAAAGGTGATTTCTTCCCCAGAAGACAAAAATATCTAAAAGGACCTACTCTTGCAGTCAGAGGATTTTATAAGATTTCAAGAGACCAAGGGCAAAATATCTCCTTGTGTTAATGCTAAGATCACCAAAACCCAGCATATATCTTTTGATATCAGTGGTACTGAAACTTCATTTAAAAATTAGATAAAATTTCAAAATAAACCACCTTCAGTTGCCTCTTATCATAAACCATTTGCCCAAACTGGCAACATACAGAGGTGATGATACTGAGGTTTGCCCACTCCTTCTAACTATCCAAACGCAGCTTTGTTATACAGACAAGGAAAAAAAAAAAATATCTGGTATTTGTTTATCTGTTCCTACCTTCTTCTCACAAAATCTGAGAGTCATTGCAAGGAAATATATAATGGGAATGGAAGTCTTCACCCAATGCAATTAATAATTCATGCATTGACTAAATCCATTTCCCAAGCATCAGGGGAAACTAAACAATACTGCAGTGGTTTTTACCTCTTCACATGTACTCCAAAACACATCTGTCGGGACATCATCAAAAATTCAGGAATCCAGTCCTCCCTTCTCCTGTTTACTTGATGACTATATTTTCAGATCAGCAAGTGTCTAAAAAAAATATGCTATGTTTGATTTCAATCCAATTCCACACAATTATAATGATATCTTCATTTGTCACACAATCAGCTTCCATTACATAAAAGACTGAAGTCTGGGGAAAGAATAGAGACACAATTAAATGAAATATTGGCCCAAACTAAGGTTAATGAATCCATGGACTATTCAGTTTTAGAGTATAATCCAGGTCCTGTCTAATCACTTATGAATACCAAAAGCCAAATTCAGAAGTCACTGCACAGAAACCTGGAAATGTTTTTGGAGACTGCATTAATCTTTTCAAGAACAGAAAACTTACATTTCAGTTCATAGATTTACGTATCTGCTAAGTAGAATATCAATTGCTAGCATATACTGGACTAGGGAACATAAAACTCAGATGTTTAACATCTTTCTTCTTTACCTTTAGAACTTCTTGCCCATGGGTTGTTAAAGGAACCCTCAAGGCAATTTACTTCCCCCTTCTGTCTTATACAGTGGTTCTTGGCAGTTTCATAGGGCATTGTACAGCATAGCTCCAAATTTAAGCTTTCAGTCACGGCAGCCGAAGTTAGGATTCCATTCTCCAACATAAACATCCTACAGAAGTGGCAGGTTATGTAAACCCATTACCTTGTTTTGGGCATGTAATAAGGTACTATCCATTCCCACATGCAACATTTTAAATGCAAAAATTCCACATTTGTTATAAACTATATTTTCTGACTGTTCTTTACTAAATGTTTAGCAGGGCTTTACTTTTAAAAAAGGACATAAAAGTAGAACTACAGACTATTTCCTGAGGAGAAATATTGAAATATGACTACTCATTTCAGTAAGATGTTTTTCATATCATCAATAAAGCAGGTGATTTTGGTTTTATTTCATAATATATATGTTTTCTTACTTTTACAGCTACTTTATTATGTATTCTAGACACTATTCTTCAGGAACCAAGAGGATAATCCTGGGAGATAAAATATTAAAAGCTAGGTGGTTTTCTTAAGCATAAAAATTTAGTCATAAAGTTACAGTGCAAACACCTATCCCAGGGAGATAAGAAAGAAATTTTAGATACATAGTATTTGGAAGCATTTTGAATATAACATGCAGCAGCTCATATTGGGTAGTTTTTATCTGCAATGTATCAGGACAGATATTATTGTCTCAATTGTTTTTATGTAGTAGGAAATACTTCAAAAATACTTAGAGTCATGCTTTCTTACTTCTCTAGCTCTACCTGTCCTTCATTATTTTTGCATTCACAGCAACTTTACCTCTACCCTGATTAAGCTGTAAGACTTAAACTGTATAGGCTAGACTAAAATGAACGAGTTCTAAAATTAGCCAAAAACAATTGGTCACTGGGGTATACACAGCACACTCAGGTACAAGTACAAAATAAACTGATGAGGTGCTCCTGAGTAGGAACTCAAACTTATTTGTTATATTCAAAGCCAAGGCTATATATTCATAGCCAATACTATATTTCTCCAGCAAAACTTATCCCCAATTCATACAGAAAGTGCTATATACTGGCTTTAGTGTTTAAACAGATGAATAAAGTAACAGGAAAAACTGAATGACAAATTTATCTTCACCTCCTACTTGTGTTACTCTCTTCATTCCTTCCTCCCACCCACAGAAGAATGTTACACAGCCATCAGTTTATGGTAAACCTTTGAAAGCAGGTATGTCAGATTAAGAGACCTGTTGATGCTTGAGTTGCCTGTACAGTAGCATCTCTAATTTTGAAAGGTTTGTGAGGTAGAGAGTTTTGAGACCACAAGTCAGTCTCTGAATTTTAAAAGGAAGAGTTTACAGAGAAGATTAGCAGAACAACATTAATTTCTCTGAGTAATTTTCATTTCTTGCTAAGGTCTATTATAGAGTCATTTAAATCAAAAAGGAAAAATGGGCAAATTGGTCAACCAAATGACTATGGCAAAGAGAACAGTTGTAACTTGGCACCCTGCACCATAAAAAAACATCTAAAACTATTTTTCATTCTTGTTTTCATTTGCTCTGCTCTCACAAGCATCCTTTCCTAACTCCATGTCGCGAAGGGAAACTGCTGACCTCTCCTAAGTCCACACAACCCTCTCTGCTCAGAAATGCCTCTTGCGATCACAAATCTCGAACATTAAATCAGGCTTAGTAAACAATTGCTAGCATCTGCCAATTATATCACCTTCAAAAAATGCAACACATTTCACTTATACTGCAAACAGTTGTTAACATAATACAGCTGGAATGCACGGGCCCCTGCCGGGGGATGGATGAGGTGCCAACAAAGAGCTTGTGGGTCAGGATTAAAGGGAGGGCACGTGACAGGTGACATTATAGTGGAGGTCTGCTACAGGCCACCTGACCAAGAAGACTGAGTAAATGGGGCCCCCTATTAGACATATAGAAGCAGCTTCAAGTTCACAAGCCCTGGTTCTTGTAGGGGACTTCAACTACGCTGATATTTTTTGGACGGATAACACAGTAAGGTACAAGCAATCTAGAAGTTTCCTGGAATGCACTGATGATAACTTACTTCTCCAAGTGACAGAGGAGCCAATGAGGAGAGGTGCTATGCTGGATCTTGTTCTCACCAACAAAGAAGGGTTAGTGGAGAATGCAAAACCCAAGAGAAGCCTTGGCTGCAGTGATCGTGAAATGGTGGAGTTCTAGATCTTTAGGGCAGCTAGGATAGCACACAGCAAGGTCACTATCCCTGACTTAGGAGAGCAGACTTTGGTCTCTTCAGGGATCTGCTTGGCAGGGTACCAGGGGCTCAAGAAAGCTGGTTAATATTCAAGGATCACCTTCTACAAGCTTGGGAGCAACACGTGCCAACAAAGAGGAATTCAGGTAAAAACCCCAGGAGACCTGCATGGATGAACAAGGACCTTCTGGACAAAATTAAACACACAATATTGTGAAGCATACTCCAAATAAAAAAAAAAAAAAATGTCACAATATATCAATCCAGCTTCATCCAAATTTCTTTCTAAATGAAAACAAAATTGAAAATTTAAAAAGAAAAAACCATATGAGGAAGTTCTAAGCTCCTGCGCAGAAAAAATACACATTGTTTAATCTCGCTTCTCCTCTGACTTCTTGAGATTTGCAACTTAGAATCTTATAATCTACCTGAAGAGATATTCATTAAAATATAACACTACTAATCTACAAACAGTATCACTTAACAAGAAGTAACACTAAGAGAAGCAGCAAAATACAGAATAATCAGGAAACAGTATTGAACTTCTAAGGTAAGGCAGACTGAATGTTTGGAGGTATTAAATAGGGAATTTATAAAGTAGTAGCTGACATCAGAAATCTGACCATGTCTTAAATTAATGAGGAAATACATCTCTAAGAGAATGCATTACCACATATTCTTTATAGAAGATGTTAATAATCTGTACAAAAAATAACATTAGCAAAATTGCTTCAAGATATTCAGTCACTATTAATACTGAAAGTTTACGTCATCTCTATTATGATCACAGAGCAAGTAAAACTCCTTTTGTGCTTAAAAAATATTTTTAAGTATCCTTCCATGCTATTAGAAGGCACAGCTCTCTGTAGCCAAAACTTCCACTGTAAAATGTTTCAGTGGGTGGTCCCTTAAGCCATCACTAACAATTATGTTGTAGAATAAAAATAATTAATGCAATTTCAGTCATAGAAGTAGGCTTGCATATTGAAAAAAGCTCCTAAATGCACTTTCTCTAATTATTTTCTCTGATACTTGAGCAATGAAATTGCTGGGACAGGGAAGGTGTGCTTATTTGTATGGGCAAAATGCTGTATATGACACCAGGCTGAACTGTATAAAAATTGAGACAAATGCCGACTGTAAAGACAGTTTTGTTTACATTTTATTCACTACATTACTACTGATATCAATCATAGAATCGTAGAATCGTTTAGGTTGGAAGGGACTTTAAAGATCATCTAATGTCAACTCCCCTTGCCATGGGCAGGGACATCTTCAGGTGGTTCTAAATCTCATCCAGCCTGGCATTAAATACTTACAGGAGTGGGGCAACCACAGCTTCTCTGGGTAACCTGTTCCAGTGCCTCACCACCCTAACAGTAAAAAACTTCTGCCTAATCTAAATCTCCCCTCTTCCAGCTTAAAATGATTACTTTTTGCCTTATTCTACAATCCCTGATAAAGAGCCCTCCCCAGACTTCCTGCAGGCCTCCTTCAGTTACTGGAAGGCTCCTATAACGTGTCCCTGGAGCCTTCTCTTCCTAAGCTAAACAAGCCCAACTCTCTCAGTCCATCCTCAAATAAGGGGTACTCCAATCCTCAGGTTATCACTGCAGCCCTCCTTTGGACTCACTCTTACAGAACTACGTTCTTCCTATGTTCCTGTTCTGAGGACTCCAGGCAAGGTGTCACAAAAGCAGAATAGAAGGGAAAGATCACTTCCCTCACCCTGTTGGTCATACCGCTTTTGATGCAGCCCAGTATACAGCTGGCTTTCTGGGATGCAAGTGTACATTGCTGGTTCATTTTGATCTTCCCATCTGTCTACACCCCCCAAGTCCTTCTCTTCAGGGTTACTCTCAACCTACAGCCTGTATTTGTGTTTCGAATTGCCCTGACCCAGGTGCATGATCTTGCACTTAGCCTTGTTGAGCTTCATGAAGTTCACATAGACACATTTCTCAAACCTGTCAAGGTACTTCTGAATGGCATCCCTTCCCTCCAGTGAGTTAACCACACCACACAGCTTGGTGTACTTGGCAAACTTGCTGAAGGTGCCCCCTATTCCACTGTCCATATCTGCCACAAAAATGTTAAAAAACACCAGCCCCAATAACAACTGTTGTGGAAAGTCACTTATCTCCACTTGGACATTGCCCTATTGACCACAGCAATTTGAGTGTAATCATCCAGCCAAGTCTTTATCCACCAAGTTGCCCATCCATTAAGTCACCTTAAAGAAAGATCTTGTAGGCATAATAAATTAACTTTCGTGTTAATACAGAGATAAAGGGCATCTCTGTGAAAAATGCATTTTTTTTTTTAAAAAAGAGAGGTTGGTCAAAGCACAATTAATTTCAAATAATATTTAGTGGTTTTATGATAGTGACATGCTGCCAAATAACAGCTCAGAAGAAACAACAACCCGGCAGAACAAGTAAACAATTTAACAGGTAAATCTGGTTTACAAGTAGAAAATAATTTCTTTTTCACTAGCCAACAGAATTACTCAAACTGCAAATCTCTTGATTCTGTGTGAAATGCTACTGAGGGGTAAATAACACAATGAATATTCATTCAAAACTAGAAATGAATTTGTTTCATATGCACATTCATTTTATTTGCTTTATACAAGTGTAAAAGGATGTCAAGCATCCCTATGAGAACAGTTCATGAAAACAAATTCTAGTTTTCCATGTTTAAGTTGCTAGAGAAGCTGTGATTTTTTTGAAAAAATTATGTGTGCAGCTCTTCCCTGCAGGAGACTTTTGGAGACAGAAGTCTCCTTACTGGCAAGAAGAGTAAAGTAACTTCACCAGAGTTTATCGCAGATAGGTAGTAGTTTCAAATTTGAATAACGACATATCTATAAAAAGTCTGTTTTTCAGAAATATTCATTCGATAAACTCAAAAAGCTGAGGAGAATGTGAGCTGTTTGTACTCAGCTCTGCCAGGACAAGATAAAGAAGAATAAATTTTTCTGCCAGCTATATTATTTTCTAAAATGAAGGGGGGGAGACTACCTGGCTGCAATCTTAATCCTTGAGAGAGATGAGTGAGATAACATAGTTAAGTATTGCAAGACTCAAAAATAGGACAGTGACTTTTATAACATGTCCTGATCACATAACAGTAGCACATGCTGATTTTAAAATGGAAGAACAAATTCCATTTCTAAATGAGTAAAGAGAAAAAAAATAAGTTTTAAGCCTAGTGTATCCTTTACCTGTGCTATGGAGGAAAAACAACAAAAATAACAACAAAAAAGTGCAACAGACCTGGAATTAGGACTATTGGATAAAAGGTAAATGGTTTGGGGATGGTTTTGAATATTATCAAGCAAGGCTGGCCAAATCCACCTTTCATTTCTCTCATGAGAAAAACTCGTCCCTTTCTATGCATGTGAAAACATTTAGGAGGGATGCTTTTGACATCTGACAGAGGACACATCAGTATGTGTTGGACACTTGTTTCCTGGCAACAGTTTTTTTTCTCTTAGGAACACAAAAGAGCAAAGCTTTTCCAGAGAGAAATGAGTAGAGACATAAAAAGTGAAAACAGCGTTGTCCAGGATCAGTAGATCCTTTCGTGTGGATGCTGAAAAAAAAACAAAATAGCCTTAAGTAGCAAACATAAGTTTTATAGTACACTCTTAGTAGGAAAAATGGCTGCTTTAAATCTCCACAGCACTGGCAATGTAGGGACCTCAACGTTATGGACATTAACATAAAAAGAATGTTGAAAATAAACTTACAACTAATAGTTTAATTAGTGGATTTCATCTGCAGTTCTAATGAGCCTTTTATTTCAGGAATGGTTGCATGTGTCATAAACACTTATTCTGGGCATTTGAAACATCCATGGGGAAAAAAAGTTGTTTTTTCTGTTTCTCTCTTCCCAAAAGTTCTAGTATCACGTCTATACCTCTGCCTGACGCCTCTGAAAAAATCACTTCTCATGTTCAAGCAAAACAGTTGATATGCACTCCTACTATTAGAACTACTTTATAAACGAAACCTTATCATAAATGATATAGAAAAATGGAAAAATATCTTCCCCAGTTTCACATAGCCCCCAATCCCTACCCTCCCCACCCCATTCATCCATTCATTCATTTCTTCACCTTGTAACAATCTCTAATGCGAAGCAATATCACTGCACTTTGGGTGTAAGGTTTGCCTGCAGTGTATGCCTGGAACTTTTATGCCAGCAGAACAGCACTACCCCTCTCTGTTTCTTATACACAGTCCTAAACTATTAAGTGTCTTAGGCACCGAGGTACTGTCTCTCTCCTGTTTTTCTAAGATCCTGGTCACCCTGATTTTAGTTTAATTTCCCACGTTTAATTTGTGTGCCAATTAATGTGCTCCTGCAGTGTTAATGACTACTGCAGCTTCATTTAGATGATTTGCAAGGGGGTACTCTGGATCTGTTGAAGGGCTTGTTTATTCACTCGTCCTTCAGCTCTGTCCTGCAGATGGTTAGAGTAACTTGATAAAACTGAGATACTGTAAGGACTTTCAAAGAAAAAAAAGAGGATTCAGGGGCTGCTCAAGACATGAAGGTTATAGGAGCACAGATTGAGAAGGAGGAAAGAAACTTCTCTATTACCATTCCAGACGCTGCAAACTGCCAAACCCAGCTGCAACAGAGAATCACGAGAAATCAAAGGTTTTTAGCCTGGCCTCTTAGAAACCAATGCCTAGGCAGTAAGATTGCCTCTGTGTTTCTCTCCCAAGACATTTCTAACATTGCTAAATTTCATTGTAACTGGCCAAATAACACTTCTGAGTAATAAATCATTATATTCCTGCAAATAAAACAGGTACCCAAGTAATGGAAAGTGACTTCACAAGGCTATAGCCTTCAAGCTCAACTTTTCCACAGTACAAGAAATATTGCTTGAAAATTACAGGAGAGTACTTCAGGCACAAAATGCCTTCTCAGACATAGAAAACCTACTCACAAACTAGGTTTTTCAAGATAATTTCTACTGTACAGACTGATCACAAATATTTGCAGAAGTGGAAGGAAAAGCACAATTAGCATGGGAGTACCAGAGATAGAGAAAAACACAGGCAGAGAATATATAAATGTTTTTAAAATCATAGCAAAATACCTCTAAAGATGAGGAGAAAAAAAAAATATTTATAAGCTCCCTGAAACTCTTCTTTGCAATTGGGATGAGATAGTTGTACTGCAAAGTGTTGCCCACTACATGTTTTCCTCTGTCCAAAGAAAAAAAGAAAGGGGCCCTTTATCAGGAAAAACATAAAGTAAGATGAATCTGAACAACATTACACCTGATGAGTAGCCCCAGAATGTCCCAATGTTCTGGTCTGTAAGGCATGATTAAAGTTAGGGTTATTTCTTACTTATACGGAGTTTGGTTTCAATATGTCCCCAATGCCTTTCATTCCCTTAATGCTATGTCAGAACATGATATTAAAATAAACATGAGTTATGGACTGCGGGCATGGGTTACAAGTCACCTCGGCAACCTTTGTCTTACATGTTAAGGATTTGTTTCTTTCCTCCTGCAAGATCAAGAGAAAAGGACAGAAAAGGCAATTCAGAAATAAGATTTATGTGTAGAAATATGAACAAATACAAATTTGCATCTTAATAACTTTGTGATAGAGAGCTCAGCATAACTTATTTGCATTATTTACACTGTATATCTCCTTGCTTAATGTCCCTTACCTACTCGTTTAAAATACTTTAGCAGATACAGAAAGGTTACTGGGGAAATATTTTTTGAGGACTTAGATTTAACAGAATTCACAAGATATTTCACAAGTTCGTATATGTTTATATGATATCTAAGCCAAAAGATAAACCACATAAAGGTTTTCTCTTGATATGACAAATAAAGAAAAGAAACCCCTTGTGGCAAGGTTATATACATAGACAGCAACCCAATCACATTCATAGAGAATGTATACAGAACATATCCATTTATTATCTTTCCATACACCCACGCATATACACGCTGTCTATGCCGAGATCCCTTTATCAAAATCAAAGGGAAAATTAGTTAAAATTTAAAAGGACAAGAGAAATTCAAAGGTAAAAGACAACCTGCTTGACAAAGAAGTAGAAGCAAATTATAGAAAGACAGTTCAGACTAAACCAGGTTGATTTGCACACTCTGAACTGTGTCATTTGGAATGGGAGGATAAATTGTAGGAAGATAAACTGATAAACTATACCTTCAATTTCCCACTTGTTTCTGAAGAAATGAAACTTTTCAAATAAAACCTATATGTTCCTATGTAGAAAAGTTATTTTGCATCCTTGTCCTCACCCCATCTCCCAATAAAACATACTTTTTACTAAGTTTTATTATACCTTTTACCCTGGAAAGAGAATGTAGCTTAGTACAAATAGTGCAAGTTTACTTTCAAATAAAGTAGAAGAGCTATCTCTAGCCTTCAAAAATGAAATTTATCAAACAGATCCACCTTTGCTCCAGTTTTCTCATCTGCAAAATAAGGATAATGACACTTATCCCTTTAGAAAAGCACTGAGATATGTAGGTGATACGTAAGAATGTCTTATCCACCTAAGATCTGGGGAATATTACTGCTATGGTAATTTCATGTTTTGCCTGAAGAAGTGCAGAAAAGGGAACTTGATGCTTTTCTTAAAAAAAAAAAATCTAAAAAGCAGAAATTCTAAAGGGCTTTTGGTACTGTTTTTACCTTATTGAAATGCTACAAAGAGACTCATAAAGCAGATCTTATCTGCTTTCATTCTGCTGCTTCTCGTCAAATCCCTTTGCTTTATCAGGTCAGCAAACCACAGGACATTTTCCATCTTATCTCTCATGATAAAGATTACAGACACAGCATGAAATAATTTCAACCTAAAAAATGCCCAACTTCTACCTCAGTAACATCACAGTTCTGTAAATCAGCTCTTTTTGTCCTTTTATTCATTAATTTTTTCACACTAAGGAGAATTATTTACTCTACACTTTATTTACAAGCATTCAGTTCATATCTTCTTTTATAGGATATTTTCTAAGAAAGATTTTGCTCAATAGGAGAAAAATCCTTTGAAGTCACTCAAAACAATAATTAATTTAATGTAAGAATCCTTAATTTATGACTTCAAAGATACATTTTGAAAGTTTCAGTCGAGTAGAACAGTATGTACATTTACATCAATGATGTACTATGAATTTTACAGGTTTATGTTTTTACCAACTTATAAATGGCAAAACTCAATTCCCAATAACATATGTAAAACAACTTCTAAATATAAATAGAATAGAAATTGAACCATAACTGATTTTTTCCCATATTTTTAAGTTCATGGAGAATTTCTTTAGTTGTTGAGCTGCCTTAGAGGATTAAGAACAAAATCAAAACAGAATCAAACACTTTTTCTTCATGAAACATAATGTAATAATTTAACCTGTCATGAAAATGGGTGCTGGCTATCAAATAAAGAACACAACCTACACTGTATTTCACATGCAATAAAAATCAGGCTTTTTTAATATTTGCCAAAGCAGTGCCTGGTAAACTAATGATAAAACTGATAATGGAAAAAGCATCTATGCAGTCTTATATGTCCAGCCGTGGGAAGTAAGAACAAAAACCAAGAAACAGCATCAAGGAAGCTTAAAAACAACATATTTGCTTTTATACTTCCAGCAATCCTTTGAAATTTTAACAAGTTATTGGGTGCTTTCTTAAGTGTATTTTCCTGTTTTACAAAATCAGTGAATATTAGGCATTATATCTGTCATAGCACGTGCAGTGTTTAGAAAAATGTGGAATAAAAGACAGAAGAGATGATTTTTACATTCAAAAGACTCACTAATGTGATATGCATTTGCCAATTAATCAATATCTTAGCAATGCCCCCACCTGGTGGCCAGGTGGGAGATTTTGCTCACCCAGGTGAGAGATGTAGAAGAGGCAGTATACATCTGTGCACAAGTGCCATTACTGCCTCTTTTCCTATCTAGAAGCTTTGGTAAAAAGATGATTAGCAAGAAGCTGGGTTTATACTACTCAATCTACCTGCAGACTACCCAGTTCCTTCCTGAAATACGCACCCACCAGCCTGCCACAGGTGTTAAGAGAAGGATGTTGTATTATAGAATAACTGTCCACGACGGTCAGAGGAATGCAACTTTCCTGAGAAACTGAATTGATCTAGTTCAAAAAGGTTATCATCTTTCCAGCAGAGGAAGCCCTCCTAAGCTGTGGCTGCCCTATTCCATCACGGTTTAGAGGGGGACCACCAGGCAGAGACCTACCTGATTTGACAGCTAGCAGCAAACTCATCTCACTGGAAGAGTAAATAAAGCATAATCCAGGCTGGCAGACCTTGATTTTTTGAGGCTTGGCAGACAAGATCTCATGTGTTGAAATGTACTGAAATATGTTGGTGATGCCCAACTATTGACTGAAAGTCCTAGTAAAGGGATGATCACTGGTTTTATCTCATCAGTTAAATAAGGCCTGTATGATCTTTTCCTGGTAATCTGAGTCATCATGGAAACTAAAACAACAGAGCAATTCCAAATCTTTTAGAAAATAGATTAGTTCCCACTCATTTCAAAGGGATTCATTGAAACATTTTTTAAAAGACAGGTAATTTTAAGGTCATGTGTCAGCCAGCTCTGAAAAGCGAAGTATCTGTAAAATTATTATCACAATTATGTCAGCATCAACATTTTCTAAATTGCCAGTACTGGATATTTAACTTCAAAGATTTCAATTTGCTGTTTCCTTTGACCTTCCATAAATTCTCTTTTGATTAATTTCTTTTCATGGTTAGCTTAAAAGATCAAAACCAGGGTTTACTTACACATGGCAATTCAAGCAAGGAGACCAGATAATAGGTAACCTTTCCAAAAGGGAAAGGCTTTTTGCAAAATAGATTTTGCAATTGTTTCTGGCTCACAGTCTTTTTCAAGGCTCTGAGACATGCAGCAACTATATGAATAAGATGTTCTCCAACACTGGAAATAAAAAGAGGCTCCAGGCAGTGTCTGACCATGGATTAGATGTTTATTATACTAAAATAAATGAAATTACCTTGATTGCAAAGCTTCCAGCAACAAGATGTTTTAGTTGTTCTCATGCTGTACTGAAGATGTTACCCACCTGTCAGATTGAATAAATGAGTAGAATTAAAGTGGTTTTATTGCAGGAAACAAACATGAAAATAAATGGCAGTGAGAAGTTACAATTACTCAGTCTGTAATTGTTCACTGGGATTGAAAACTAAAACTGCAGCAAGGGAAAGAGGACTGGCAAGCAGGGAAGTACAGCTGTACACAGCATCCTCTTCTATTGCTTAAGCTAATCTCTGTATTGTTTTTAATACTAAAGTGAAGATAATAAGAAAGGAAAACCATTGTAATAAAATATCAAGGTGGGATTAGTTATACTTAGCTGCATTTGTCCTGGACATCTTCAGTTGCATTTTGAGAGGTGTTCTGTCATTAATTTGTAGTTAAGTACATGTACCAATAGCAAAGATCTGTCCCTTATCCAGAGAAATTCTAAGTAACATTTCAAAAAGAATATTAAAAAATGTTTCAAACACTGACTCTGATCTTCACAGCACATGCTCAGCCACAAATAGGTTAAGTATAAACATTTTTCCAAGGGTTGTTTTTTTACATTTTTTCAAGAAAAAAAAAAGTTTTATCTTCCATAATATCAGGTTATAGTAACCTGATGGTTAGCAGCAGTGTGGTTATGGTAATCTATCGTTACTATAGTATAATGTTATGGCAGATGCATTCCTTTCTAGTAGCGTGTAGTGTAAATAATCCAAAGTTCCACATTTACGATATTTGACAATCTGTAAATTGGAATATTTATAAAATTCTCAGTTCTCAGATTCACAGAAGAGAAATGTTAAGATATGATGAACCAAGAATACTTTATTTATTGGATAGAAATGTATGGAAATGACAAATTATATTACAATTCTACTCTAGTGTAACCGCAATCCAAACAGCCAGGACATACCAGATTTTACATCCCATTTTATGACAGTATTTCCAGATTTTAATATGTAAAATCATCAGCTTATAGTAGCTTTTACAGAAGCTCAGTAGTGACAAAAAGTCAGACCTAATATTTACACATTTGAAAATATCAGTATATGTTGGTTTAGATTTATAGATGATATATTGATCTTCTATGAGGAGCTACAAATGTGAAAGAAAGAAAAATCACCTTCCAAAACCTTTAAACCAATTAAGCCAAGGAAACGCAACAATTAGGCTACCTCTTCCCCCCAGGTTAGATATGATTAGGTAATATTATGACATTAAATTAGGGAAGGAAAAAAACCACCTTACTGTAAGATTACACATACATAAAGACATTGAAAACTATAGTTTAGAAAATAGTGACAAAGATCTCATAATGTGTAAATTACAGCCAGTTTTTCTTTAAAAGAAACAACAAAATCAACAAGAGTTACAGCAGTATTCATACTACTCAGTCTATTATAAATCCATTTTTTGTACTACATAATGATGAATTGAATCACACGGTAATTTTTCACTTGTGACCTCCAAATCTCTTCCCTCCCAGCTTTAAGATTAATCTTCCAACTTTTAGGTCTCTGCAGCCATTCAAGCATTTCGTATGCTGACTCATACTCTTGACAAGAACAGATGTAAGATTAGCAAATACTCTGAAGTCAGGGTTTCATTTTTTTTAGATCAGTATTCCTTTGCCCACAGAAACATGCAGTGTGGATTCATGCAAGAGGCTCCACAAGTATTTAGGCAGCTTGAATAGGAAAAAGCTTCCTAATTCTGTTAATTTAAGACCTCTTCCTCATGCTGTCATTTGAACATATCTTTACTGCAATAATTAATTCTCTTCCATAAGAATAGACAATGAAATTCTTTTGGAACTGAAAAGCTATCTCTGACATCCATGAATACAGTTGAAAACGACAAGCCACATA
The DNA here is from genome assembly GCA_033556795.1 of Tapera naevia. Taxonomy (NCBI): domain Eukaryota; kingdom Metazoa; phylum Chordata; class Aves; order Cuculiformes; family Neomorphidae; genus Tapera; species Tapera naevia. The sequence continues at coordinate 16,747,095 of JAUMJJ010000088.1, read as the reverse complement.
GTTCAGGTTACATGGAACACTCTGCTTTATCTTCAGACTCACTCAAACCCTAGTAAACTTTCTGTTATAAAACTTATACATTGCTATATATTTTTTACCCACCCACAATAAATGGTTAAAGGTCAGAATCGTAAGAACTTTCACCGCCCCATTAATTGTGAAACATGCAATGATGAATACCCATCTGCCTCCACATCACTTAAACCTCAGCTGCACAGCCTTCTTCCAAAAAACTTTCCAAGCAATTCGCTGCAATATACAGACACCCAGTGGCTATTTAATATGACTAAAAGATCAGAAATTTGTTCAGGATTTCAAGTCAGGTTGAGTTTTTAAGTTATTTTAGGTGAGGGTTTTTTGTTATTCTTTGGTTGGGTTTTTTTTTATCCTTGTCAGCTGATCTCAGCACTATCAGATCGTCCCTGAAACGTGCTGACACAGACTCATTCCGCTTAGGGACTTCTGCAAGCTTCACAGTAAAGTGTTTAATTGTCTGTATAGAAAACTCTTACTAAACACTCTGGGACTAGCTGTCACACTTCAGCATGAGAACAACATTATCAACCTTGTATGATGTTCTTACATATTGGCAAAAGAAGGTTTTTCCTTACGATCCACCTCACAGTTATTTGACTGTGCATTTCAAACAGAACTATAGAAGTAATGTGTTCCCTTGCAAACCACAAAATAGAGCATTTCCATCCCTCCTTAAAGGAGCAGAGAACCAGGAATAGATTGGGAATGTGATAGTAAGGCACATCAGAGACCAGTGCAGCTGAAAGGTTATTCCCTTTGATATTCAACACCACGCCATTTCAAAGGAGATTGACACATCAGGTTCTAAAGGTTCCCCAAAGGAAAAGGGTATCAGTGCAGATGATTGACAAAGCTGCTACTCCAGACATGAGCAAGATGACAGAAAGTTGGGCTTCCGAGAGAGATACTTTTGCTAGTTTCTCCAGCATCTTATTTCCCAGTCTCCCCCACACCCTGTATGTAGTTCTCTTTGAATGCCTATTGCCCTTAACTTCAAATTTTACTGTCATTCATAACACCGAATGATGCTTGTCTAGTCAATGTTTTATATTTTTAGCCATCTTTTCCACAGACCTTGGAAATAAACCAAATCAGTGAATATAATGAAGATAATGACACTCTTCACATCATTTCTGATTACTGTGCTACAAGAAATATTGGGTTAAGACACCATTACTCTTATTTCTTAGGCAGTTATCACACATAGCTGTTTGGCCTCACTTTCCAGACCATATATCAGTTCACTATGTCTGATAATGAATTGGGTAGTACACTCATCCTTTTAGCCTTCAGAATTACACCGTAGCCAATGTCTCAAGCCATTAGAATATCTTTTGTCTCACCATTTTCAGAATAAAACATCTTCAAGTGTGGTTTCTCTTTGCATTTCTCACATGGACCACCATTTATTTTATGTTAAACACATTGAAGGGCACGTGACTCCTGTACATGTATCTGTGTTTTCCAGTTAAGACATTAAGTACCAGTAATGCGTTCCACAATGTGGAGTGCTATAATGACTACACAAATCTGTCACCAAAACAGATCCTTTTGGACAGATACTTTTACTGCTTGTTTCCTACTTGTGTGCTTGTGTGTGTCTATTAACTCACTAGGGCATCATTAAAGCTTATCTATTTTCCTAAGCCATTAGGACTGCCTACTTTGAAACTTAGGACAGCTGCAATCACAGCTTAAAAGACTCATCCTCAGAATTCAGCCCTTTGCCAGACTTAAGGCCTTTCCTAGTGTGTATGCTACAGATTTTTTTCTGTACCTTCTTTATGTATTTCTCAGCAGATAAAAGGGATTACAGTAAAGTGCAAGTAATCCAATAGCCATACTGAGCTCTAATGTATTTTATTTTATACTCCCTGCCCCCACACTATCTTTCCAAGAAAGGCAAGGACTGTTAGGGCAACCTCTCGTGCAAACTTAGAGTGAAAACAGATAAATACCAGTAATTTGAAGCAGATGAATGTTACGTTTTTCTCTCGAGTTTTACAGTTCCTTTATCTGCTGAGTTTTGGCCAAACTGACCCTACAAGAAAAAATATCAAACAATACCAGGGGATGTTGAGTGTGAGACCACAGGTCAACAGTCAGACTTATCAATCATGAGATATCTTTAATGTTTATACATTTTCCAGTGGGACTTTCTGAACTATAATCAGGCATCTTTTGTGGAAGCTTCAGTTAGTATACTTTATTTTAACATAATAGAGCTAGCAAACAACTGGAAACTCAGAAGTTTTCCATATTAGACAAAATGTTCATTAAACATGCTTTGCATCAACATAATCACAAAAAGCAAGAGATAACAAATTAGAGTGCAAATATGAAAAAATTAATTTCAATTCTGATGAAAGGGGGAGACCTCAACAACAACAGTAGAAAAGACATCCTTAGGATCAAATTAAATGGTAATTCCTTTTATTAAGCACACTGTGACTTAAAGAAAAATGTATCTGTTTTTCACACTTGATTCTCATCTGATATTCATTTTGTATCTCCAAAGAATAGACTATACAAGACTTACAGGAAAAGACAAGCAACTGTATTATCAGTGTAAATTTATCAGGAGGTTTTCAATGTTTTTCCAGTATGATTATGCACCTGACAGTACTTTTGAGAAAAAAAAAAGAAAATCATTAAGAGGCACTCAACACTACATTCAAGTAGTCTAGGCTGTTGAATACTTGGTGAAAGAAGAATACTTAATTTCGTAGCTACTAACACGTATTGGTTTTAACTATGTGAAAGAAACAGGCCAAAAATCAACTCCATCAGAACACAGAAAGCACTTCAAAGATTAACTAAAAATGAGCTTCATAACATCCTCTTTCAAACTAATCTGGTATTTTACTCTCTGCTAGTAATGTATGAATTTTCAAATACTCTTTTCTTCTAGTTTTTCAGTACCAGAAAGCTACACAAAGACATATAAGTTTGTGGGCATCCTCCACTAAATAACTCAGAACCACTACATGGGTCATTTACGATTTTATACAGTTGATCTTTGTACTTTGTTACTATATCTTAAAACAAGATTACTCAGACAGCAGTAATTCTGAGCATTAATCCTCTGCTTTCTCCAAACACCAAATCTGTAAAAGCTGGTTTTAGTTAGAAAAAAGAGATACTGTGCAGAAATTCAGAAAACTTGTGCTGAACTTCTGAGAACAGCTTGAACATCCTTCCCATTATAAATTGCAGTATATGGATTAAAAAAAGTAATATTGCAAACACTCTTCGGGAATGGAGTGATTACATTATACATTTATTGAAGGCGAGTTTTCCTCTACCCACGCTATTTTAGGAAAAAAACGTTTCCAAAGAGAAAAAAAAATATTTTATGTCTGTCTTCCAGCAGTTTTACCGATGCTGGAACCATAACACACCCCACAAGGAAAGAGGCCTTGTTCTTAATTTTTGCCTGCCGTACTAACTTACAGTGAGAAAAGAGGGCCTATTTGGACCAATTTGTCCATTATGAACATTTTCTCCAAAACTGAAAAGAAATAGCATGACATCAAGTGCAGTAAAAGAACCCTTGTATCAAGCAGGAAAGTGAACATTACTGAATTCCCAGCTGAACCATTTTATTTTTTTTTCCTAGTAAGCACAGTGGTTATTCTGAAGCCTGCATGGCACTGTTGTCTTGCACTCATTTAAAGGCAGCCTTTTTTTTAAAGATTTTAAAGTCTTTAGTACCTCTGATTCTCTTACCAGGTTCCTCCTGAACATCTTTAGTGCAGCCCAAGTGAATCCCAGCATCCTTATTTTTATAAACCAAGCACTTATTCTTACCTGGGGGGGACAGTGCAGGAACTTAACTTGTCTTAGCTCACTTGAAGGCAACAGAGTTTGTCATTATCACATTTAATGTGGCAATCCAGACTTTATGGAAGGTCATACAGGCTCTCTCAGGCCCTTAGTTGTAATAGTAACTACTCTTAACAATGTCTTTACTTAGATTTTACCTTCTGCTAAACTGAACTAACTAATTCAAGTTAAATCCTCCTCCTCCACTTTATTTTTTTTTAAGTTACAAGGAAGATGAGACTCAATTCTAACAGATATTTAAAGACCAATAGTCTGATTTTCCTCTGTAATGCAAGTTCCATTTTAATAGCATCCTTAAATTTAGTTTTTAACTGAATTTTGTCAGTGTTCCCTTACAAGATTAATCTGCCAATTTTTAACAGATCAGCTGATTTAATTTCACAGTTTCACACACAGTTTCATAATATCACAAAGTTGGAAAGGACCTCTGAGATCATCAAGTTCAACCTATAACCCAACAATAACATCAACCCATCATCTAAACCATGGCACTCAGTGCCTCATCCAGTCTCCCCTTAAACACCTCCTACACACTTTCCTAACCAACACTAGATGAAAACTTAATCTATTAAGGCTCAAAATTTGTCCCATACTTTTGTAAGTTTAGTTTCTAGAGATTGTTCAAATATCACCAGTTAAATTTCTTGAAATTTGTTATTTTATATATATATAATTGAACGTATTTGTCTAGTTGAAAACTGACCTGTAACAAGCTGCCTTGAGTTAAAAACTTTATTGTCATGGAAGATTCCACAAATAGGGAAAAGAAATTCATCTCCCCAAAAAATATTCCAACTGTGTGGTTGCATTGGGTTTTTTTGTAATATAAATATATAATTTTAAAAATAACAATGAGGGTTTTTTTACTGGATTTCTCCTTTCTAACCCTGTACTTCACATTTCAATATCTCATTGTTCTTCACAAGGTTTTATAAGCCTAGATAAAATTTCTCACTGAGAGCCAGGTGTTTTCACATTCTTTCCCCTATTCCCCCTGCCTCTCTGAATATTTCAAGTACAAAAAATTCTTAAACTCTGTCCGAAGACTTCTTCTGTAAGTGCACTTGTTCAAAAAATAGTTCTCAAACTAACTTGGAGAGTTGATTGCAAAGTTAGAAAGAGGCAAAGAGTAAATCAAATACTTGTTACCAAGTTAGATATTAAACAGAAAAGACTGAAATTTTTCCCATTTCCAAAAAAAACCAAAACAAAAACAGAAAAATGGAGCTAATTCTGTTTCAGCTAGAATAAAATAATTAGCCAGCCACTTCCATGATGAGATTTAAGAGCACCAGATAACCCTTTTGAGAAAATTACATACATATGAAGTAAGACTACCTTCATCTAAAAAAAAATTACACAAATCATAAATAATCGATTTTCTCAGCAGAGGAAATATGAAAATCAGATATCTGTCCTACCTCATTCAGAAGAAATAACAGCAGCAGTAATAACCCACTTTTACATAAAGACTATGCATGATTTGGTCAACATCAAAAATTTGAATCTTGTTCTCATACTTGTGGAAGTGTACAGCACACAAAAGAAAAAAAAGAAGTTTCAAGTACAAACCAATTAGAGACCACATTTGATGAAAGCCTTAAAATCTGTGTAAGTAGAACTGATACTAACTCAAAAGGTTTTTAAATTAAATGAGGCCTCAAACTTACTAGATCTTTAAGCCAAAACAAATCCCCACAGTAAAAGCCATGTTTAAGTACTACAAATACCTGTATTTCCAATCCATGCAACAAAGGAACTACCTGAGGCATTCTCCTTGGTCAACTCTTTTGTTTAAATAAATCCAAGGGATTAGAAAGTATGGTGTTACATGTGGAAAGAATCCTTTACTAGACGTATAATACAGGCAAATCATTATGAATTTACAACTCCTGACTAAATTTTCAATGTGCTTAAATTAGGTCAAATGCATGCACAAAAGACCTGTTGAGCAAACCTTAGAATTATCAGGCCAATTTTTATGTTCTTTTTTTTTTTGTGTGTGAGAAGTGTATAAGATTATGCTCTACTAGGTAAAAATTCAGTTCAAAAAGCAAAAGTTTAGATCTTGAAAGAAGAACTGTAAGTCACAGAGGATGTGAACAGCTAAACAATTTCAATTATGCATTTGAGATAATACTTACAGTATCTTGGAAAGCATATTAGATAAAATCAATTTAAATATAGATACAGAAAAGCTCTCCTCTCTTCAATTCTCCTCTCTCATCCCTGTACACTAGTCAGTATATTTGATCAAAAAAACTGCAGAAAAATTCTGTCATCCCTGCACTTACATGGTCAACTTGCAATTGGCAGGCAAGCACCAAGACATCCTTTACCTGTGTAATGGTGGAAGCCCCATTAGTCAACCACAGACACTGTCAAAGCAACTGCAAGTCATTCATATGGAGCAGTTTCCAGACGTAGGTGTCACTAAGACCAGTCTGACAGAAGTGGTCCTTACAGTGAGAAATTATTACTTCTCTGAAAACAGCACAAACATCTGAAGAATTCAGGCAACTAGAAAATGCTCAGGATACATGCAACAGCAGCTATCTTGAATGAATGCACTTAGTAATATTCTGTGCTCTCCTTGTCACGGACAAGGTAAAAGATATCAGGTCACAACCAAGTGGTTGGTAATTCTTATGTCCTTGGCTCTATCTGCAAACACATGTAGCACTGTTGAAATTAGAAAGATGCTTTTCCAGTATGGGCAGTGAAATCTCATTCCTCAAAACCCACCATTAATACAAATGTTGATTAATGCAGACAAACAGTATCAGGCAGTAAACCTCTGTTAGCTTTCCTACCACAAATAGACTTGAATTAGCAAGCAATAAAAGGTCAGGAGAGCATTTGAGTATAAATGAAATTGCATCTGTGCCTTTCACACCTGATTTACTATTTTGGAGAGAATAAAACAACCTGAAAACAGCTAAGTTACATGAGGGGACTGAGCTCTGAGAAACTAGATATGTGATCTGAACTTGAGCTTAGAGGAGAAGAGGAGGACTGCTTTATTTCTCATCCTTTATGCTTCACTTGGTTTCGATGTTAGAGGACCCAGCATTTTCTTTCTACAAACTTAAACTGAACACCTTACAAGAGCTAGATCCTGGCTGCCCACTGCATTTCTCAGATCACCAGCTGGGCAGACTGCTCCTCTCTGCCTGTAGCCTGCATAAACTTAAGAGACATTGGTGATGGGAGAGTCATGAGAAAGAAAAGTAAATTTGAAGCATCTGATTATTTAGAGCTTAAAATAAAAACTAAAGAGAACTCTGGGCTGCTTAAGCAATTTTACAGCAAGATTTATGTATCATCTTCAACTGTTAAAAAACTTTGTAGCAGAGTCATTCATTCACTAACAATTACCAGCACAGCTAACTAGTTAGTGAAACAAGCAATTTAGACATACCCCACATAGACTTTTGCTGCTATCAGTCTTGAAATAGCTGGCCAGATCAACTCAGCACATCAGCTGAGAAGAGCTATGATGTAGATACTTCTACTAGGGAGATTCCATCTCTTTTGAAAGGATGTTGAGGGAGGTAGAAAGGATTAACCTGTTCTCCTGTCTTGGAAAGGAACAAAAATTGGCCAAAAAAAAAAAGTAGATAAATGAAAAATTAAAAAGGACTTGCTGAGATGACAATGAAGTGAAACTCAGACAAAGTTCCTTGCAAGGAAAACAGCAAATTGCTCTTTTGCAATTTGTGTGAAAGAAAAAACACAGAGGTGAAACAAATCCTTCAAGATGTTTCCACCACCTATTGAATGACAGGGGCAAAGCTGGTAGAAAAGTTTAGTGGTGAGGAAACGTCCTGTCAAAAATCTTGACCTTTTCTCCAGGTTACCAAAGGATCATTTTGACTGACTGCTGTCTTCTAACACACCACCATTCTGTCCTTGAATGGTATTGTCTGAGTGCTTAATAAATACATTGTCTGTTATGTCACTTGGGACATTACTGAAACAACAAATAAAGATATAGGTGAGTTTATTGCTGAAATCCACTCCATAAACGTGGATTTTTGCACACTGAAAAACACTTGAGATGGCTATCTATTTGAAAGCTGTATTCAACCATGTTATTGTTGTTCCTCTAACTACTGTTTCCCAATCTTGTTTACAAGAGTATTATGCGAAACATGGAAAGCTTTACTATTCTCAGCGACAGCTACCACCGCTGCACCTTTATGCACAGGGTCCTTTAGCAGCTCTGTGAATTGACTAGGTTGCTCCAACAAGTACGTAATGGCTCTTACTTATGTTCAAACACTGTTTTGTCATTTGTTAAGATATTCTCTCTAGAAATCAAAATAGTGCTATGACTGGTTAAAAATTTGGTGTCTCCTCATTTTCACATTTAAAACAGTAAGACCCCATGTACATTTTTTCCCAGGCTTCTTGTATACCATTTATATTTGCAAGATATTAGAGATATTTTCAACTGTGGCATTTCATAAGACAGGTTATATTTTATATTTAAACATAATGAGGGTTTTATTATTAAATCCAATATATTTAAAACACATAAATTACCTAAGCTAATTGCTAGCTAAAAATGTTTTTGATAAAAGCAAAATTAACATCAGAATAAATGTCCAATCAGAAGCTGAGTACAGGTAAATCAGTTTGCATCAAAGAATTTTAAACAAGTACTTACTTGAGTCTTAATTCTAAAAAAAATACACACCATACATCTATTTGGCTTGTTTAAAACCTGTATGATGACTGACAGAAACCCATTAAGTTGCAAATGCCAGGCAGACACTATACTTTCGACAGCGGTATAATATCCTACAAAGACTTGGCACAATGCAACAATCATTGCACATACTTTTACGATTAATGTGGTATGAAACTCGTCAGCAAAATACCCTAACTTATTCCAAGTGTCATTTGCCTCACATAAAAAGTACTCCTTTTTAAAGGCATATACAAAAAAACATGGTATCATTTCTTCCTAATTTCTTTGACTACTGACAGATTCTCCTGTTTTTTGAGTAACCTCACAAGCACTGTATCCACTTTTAGTTTACAAAAACCTGAAAGCCAAAGTGTTATCAAGTTGTGCACACTGGGAAGCCATAATTATTCTTCTTACATGAGGGAAATAAGCTAGCACAGTCTCACTGGGAAGTGCACTTGTAGGCAGATCCTCTTTCTCTTATGCCATGCATTAGCATCAAGTACTTGCACAAATTTCTTTTAAGACATAAGCACTCAAAGTAAAGAAAATATAACTGTCCACAAATGTTTCTTATGAATTGCTAGACTAACAGTTTTAACATGCAATACAGAGTGTCAAACTTACTATATTTAAATTTTTATGGACCTGGACATTTCTCATATGCTAAAAAATATCTTCCCATATTAGGCCTACGATGCATGAGCCAGACTGATCCTATATATATTGAGAAGTGGAGTACAAAATGAAAAATTCCAGGATAGGACAGCTTCCCCCATTTTAGACACTTGCATTATTGAGAAAATGTTTTCTTAAATACTTGGAGAGGTGAAAGCAGCTACAGTTTTCACTAATCTAATGCAAAAGAGTTCTGCAATTTCTTTGTAGGCAGTTGAGTTCTTTTGAGAGTGTATCTCTAGCTGCTGCAGACCCCTCTTTCGAATGAGACCTTTTACACAAACAAGTATCATTACACATCCCTTCAGAGAAGTAATAGCATGAAACAGTACAAAAATTAACATCATAAGACCAGGAGGACACTTTGCTTACCTTACTTGTGCTAGCCCTCAGGTGACTCATAAATAGTTAGCATTGCGTTCTATATTGCTGCTATTTGGCATTATGAAATACTTCAGAGAAAAAGAATATATTAATAGGCAAAATAAAGCAGTGTCTTGGCTGACACACATTGTAAAAATAATTATCATAGAAACCTCTGAGACAGGGAAAATGGTAACTTCTATAAAATCATCACATTTACATAAGTTTTGGTTTCATTTTTCGCCCCTACTCTCACTACTTTCAACTTTATAAGCACATTGACAAATGCATGTTTTCGTGGGCATCTAACTCTCAGTTGCTGAAAGGATTTATGAATCATAATTATCTTTACAAGACAATACAAAAATATAGTGAGATACAGAGGAAGAAAGTAAGATGACAAATTGAGATGTGAGAAACAGGGGTTTATCTGGTATCTTATCTTTATATTCTGGCACTAAAAACCAAAGATGAATAACTTCCGCATAAATTGTTTGACATTGATAAGACTCTATGAAGAATGAATCCAATAACGTCAGTGATGATCTATCAACTTACAGTGTCTTACAACCAATTCTACCAGTTACAAAGGTGGTCACGTAGAAAATGCTTTCTCTTGTATCAGTTTTGAAGTGCCATTTATGTTAACGCAAAAGTTTCATTTGCAGAGCCTTTCCCTGGCAAAGTAGTTCGGTAAATCTGGAAAGGAGTCAAGATCTAGCTGTCACTAATAAAACCCTTGTTGTTAAGATTTAATACATATTGTGAATCGAAAACATTTCTCTAATATATATTTGTTTTCCTGCCAGTCTTCCCCCATTCATCTATCTCTTCAATCTGATTCCATAGGACACAGAATCTGGTCCTCAATCTCAACACTAGATGCTGACACCCACCTCCTTGTCTTGCACAGCTGGAGGCTGCCTCTTACTAGCCCCACCTTTAAGGAACAGTGTTTCAAGTTGGGGCCCTGAGCCTACTAGAGCAGGTTTTTTTTATCTTTTCTTTTCTAGACCCCTAAGCAATTCTGATTGTTTGAATTATAAACTCCTTAGGGAATTTTGCATTCGTAGATCAGTGCAGCACATTCAAATTTCCTCTTCTTCAGCATTTTTCACATAATTCAAGGACCCCTAACTGGGCAACCATCTTCTTACCTGCACCACTGCAATAGAAACTTGTGTACCTTGTCCATCATCAGCAGCATATACTTTGAGAGCAATTCACTGTAGTTTCTGGGTCTGTAAAACCTAAAGCTGGCGCACTGAAACCTACTATGACATCCGCGCAACAGTTTTTCTCATCTGGGTAATTACTGAATCTTCCAAATGCAGACATAGTGGAACTGCAAATATGTCAAAGAAACTCTAAGCATAATGACTTTTGTAATTTAAACATCTTTGCAGAAAGTCCTTAACATGTGGCATTACTTTGTAGAGAGTATTCTGCATATCTGTTAGATAATGTGTTTGACTTAAGCTGGCAACGATCACAGCTCTATCTGTATATCAGCAGACAGACACCCTAGTGATTAATTATTTTCTTACCACACATCTTTTGTTGTCTAATCTGTTCTGAGCACACTATTTTGTGTCTTTCAGAGGCTTCTCAAATAGCTAGTGTCTTTTAGAGGTCCTTCAAAACAATCACCTTCAAAAAAAAATGTGTGTGGATATCCCCCAAAATATTAAATCTGCTTAGATAACCAGAATAAAGAGCTTTCTAACAACAGCAAAAATCTCGTATTTCAGCTCTGAATGGGACAGAAACACACTGAAACTTGGTTCATGACATCTACTAAGAGAATTAGGTTTTATCCATTAATTTATTAAAATGAATGTTAACAGTTATAAAAGTGGAATGAGGTAATGCGACACTGCTGAAAAACCGACACATTTCTGATTTTATAAAGCCTCTGTTACACTTTTGTCCTGAGACCTACAGCATTAAATTTCTAGGTTACTAGAAGAAGTCTTTGCCCCACAAGTAATGAGATAAGACTTAATTTTAAGATTAACATTAGGCTCTGCAAACCTACATGAAATAGAATTAAATTAAATAGACTTTAACTTATATTAAATAGAATGTAAGCTTTACAAAGCAATTAAGCCTTTAAGAGACATAAATTTATATAGTTCCCTTGCTAGATAATCAACATTTTATAATGTTCCCAAATTTACCACTACAGAAAATTATACCACCATGATAAAATACATTACTTGAATAAAACACAAGATCATTATTTAAACTGGTATGTGATTACACACCTTTCAACAATCCTAAAATACACTAGAAATAACATTTCTCCCCATTTTATGAGGCTCTTATTAGTGATTTATTAGCTCTACAACATATCAGAGAAAAAAGGTGGCATACTGTGTTTTCTAGAAGAAGGCAGGGGAGAAAATGGGGACAGGCAAGCCCAGCTGCACTCTGAAAGGCTTCACACATTTTCTTTGCAGGCTGTTTAATCAGCATAGCATATAGTCTAGCAGAATGCTTGTCATCCGTCCATTAAAGTAGGTTTGGTTTATAGTTTTATAATGCCATCTGCTACCTTGGTACTCTAGAATCAACTGCGATGTCTTCTGCAAATTGACAGTAATTACTACTTGGTCTGGCATTTGTGGATGTATGGGATGTAGATACCCAAGAAGGGTAGTGGGGGGCTGCAGGAGAGGCCAGGGCTACCCGGAGAAGCACCTCCAAACACTGGAGCAGAGATTCCCCTAAAGCCTGTGAAGATCCCACATAGCAGAGAGTAACTTTTACGGACTGGTCATAATGCCACTCTTCCACCCTGCAAACAGCACCTCTGGGTGGGATTAAAGGAGCCAGGAGCAGACAAGAGATGTTGAGCCTGGTTAAAGAGGGGAAAAAAGTTGTTGATTTAACATTTACCTTTTGATTTCTCAACACATTGATCTATTTTACTTCGCAAAAAATTATTTATTTTCCCCAAGATGAGTCTATATCTCAACCCAAGAGCTTTCTCATCCTACTTTTACTCCTGCATCCTGATAAAAATAAGGCTGCAAGGGGAAGGTGAGGGTATGAATGAGCAGATGAGTGGGAGTTTGGGTGTAAGTCAGGGGGGTTAACCCAGCACACTGGGAACACATAGATTTTTGAGTATAAGTCAATTCCTACATTAGACTCAAATTACCATTCTGAAAACAAGTATGTATGCACCTAAGTTAAGTAATAATTCTTACAGTTTGGAGTTTAAGTTCTATTTCTTTTGGGTTTTATTTCATTTTTTTCTGACAGATTAAGTTTTCCTATTCAAGTTACACACAGAGATTTCACTGCACCTCAACAATTAAAAAAATCTGAACAGACATATAAAAAAACAATATAAAAATTACATCCATGGAAAACAATGTTTAATTTTGTCTGTTACCAAATACTATGAAATCGATTCTTCATTTGGTCCTGTTTCACACTTGCATAATCTTAGGTTTAGATAATATTGTACTGAAAAAACACACGGTCACCAAGTTTTTCACATTATAAGCCTACTACTATTGAGTTCTTTTAAGGTAACAGTCAACAGACATATGTTTTAGTGAAGCTGCAGGCAATTTATATAGCTGTGCTATCACTTCTACAATTAGAAGACTGTGTATTTAATCTCTTTTTTTAGTACATTAATGGGAAGAAAGTCGAACTGCAAGTTGCTACATCAGTCATGTTGACTTTGAAGATGTAATCAGTTAATCAATGTCTGGTTAAGCTTTGATCCCTACAGACATTGTGAAAGTTGACTGCAGATAAAAAATTCCTGGAGTTTGTTAGAGACTAAACTCAGATGTTTGCAATGTATGAAAGCTGTGCCAACAGCTTGTTGGTATACACATAGTGGAATAACCAAAGTCACGTCATCCGTACTGTTAAGGGACAGATCACAGCTAGCATGTGTATAGTAGCACTAATTTAATTTTGTCCAACCACAAAACCAAAAGCTAATCTCTTCAGAGCAAAGTACTGGGAAAGTACATTAGTTACCGTGAAAATTTAGGATCACCTAATTGAGTTTGGCCATTATGAAAGTATGAATTTCACCTGTTTGACAATGAATAAGCCTAACTGCTATTTACTTTTGCCCAAGTAGTTAGAACAAAGCCTGATGCATTTAATTCAGTTCCCCCTTAATCCAACTGTAGTTACTAGCCAATCTCTAATTACATGCAAGAAACTTAAGAGATGAAACAAATCCCAGAACAGCACTACAAATTCAGGAACGTTATGTTCTGACTGGCTCTCCAGCTAACTCTCAATTGCCATACTCTTTAAAATACAACTCCATCATAACTTGTTTATGACTGAAATAAACAAAAACTGTTGCACTAAGCAATAACATTTTCCTATTTCCAAGATAATACCTGTGATATTCTGACTGGAACTCATGGAAAGGACAAGGAAAGCAGAGTTTAACGCAAAAAACCCTGTATAAATTGTATTATTGTGTAAATTATATTGTATAAATATTGTATAAACATTGTATAAATTACAGGCATTTAAAAAAAAAAAATACTCCCCCCAAAAAAAAAAAAAAAAACCAAAACGAGAAGTGAGATTTCTGTCTGCAGCAAAGACACTTTCGCAGAAAAAAAAGGAAAATGTGAATGGAGTGTCAATTTCATATTTTGCTATTCTAAGGAAAACAATGAATTGAATTAAGGATAAATATTATAAATATCACTTGGAGCTACTCTGTGAAAGCGAAGTTTTGGTCCAGCAATGTTCAAATTAAGCAGCCAGCAAAGACTGTGACTCCTGACTTGCTGTCATGTTAAACTAATAGCCAGCACTCTATTCTTTTACTAATAAAACTCATTTTTTAAAGACTTTTAAGAAAAGGTGAAAGGTTTAGTAATGTTTAAAAAAAAATGCATGTCATTCAGATCTAAATTGAAGTTCCTTTTGGAACAATATCAATTTGAAAAAATTCAAGTATTAGAGTAACAATTAGCCCAGTTGCTCACAATTTCTCCTTATTTTATTATTTCAAACAAGAAACAAAAGAACTACAGAAAACTTCTATGGAGCTTGGTAGAGAAGCAGCCTGGACTTGCAAAATGACAGCACAGAGTGTCCTTAAGAGCATTATGATAATCTTTTTCTTTCTCTGTAGTTCACTTATCTGTGAAAGTTCATTTTCCTATACATCAATTTCTTTCTTCACCTTGCTGTAGAAACAAAGAGCTCAAGTTACCACCTACAGCTCAATGCATTAAAATTGATACTGGTATATATAATCACCATCTTTAACACATTTACAACGTCCCGGACAAATCAATGCTCCGTAAATCATTGCCTACTTTATTTACTATTTGATTTCAGTGTCTGAAGAGTTTCTGCAAACTCGTACTTTTTTTTTTTTAAATCGGAAAAAAGTATTAATCTTCTAAAATCAGAGTACCTCAAAACATCAAAGTCAAAGGGTTAACTTTTGGTACCTCTGTGTAATTTAGAGATTTTACACCACTGAAGAGAGAGCCAGTGCATCTCAGTGCTGGACACTCTTTCCTGCTTCACTAAATTATGCTTTATAGTTATTGATATCTTTAAAACGTATGCAGTTCAAATTAAAGTGATCCATGAATTTCAATATGATATTTCTAAGGCAGCTGTGTTTATGAGGTGAAGCTAAAAAAATGAGACAAAAATATAGTCTTTACTATTTCTTATAAAGTGTCTTAAGTTACTGGAAGATTGTCTTCTTGGGTAAGAGAGATGCAAAAATATTAGAATTTGCTCACAGTAATTTCCAAAATTAACTGAGCACAAATTTTATTACAGGTAAAGTATTAAGTAGATTTAAATCTTGTAGAAGAACTGGACATGGTCCTTGGCTCTAGCTGACCCTCGTTGTGAGGTAGGATTGGATCAGATAACCTCCAGAGGTATCTTCCAAGCTCAACCATTCTGTGGTTCTGTGACTGCATTTAATTTAAATTATCCTCTATCTCGATTTGATAACATGCAAATGCAACTATTTTCTGCACAAAACATTTATTCAAACTTGACAGAAACACTTAAAATCTCATTGAGATATAGCAGCAGCAGTTTTCCAAAATCAAATTACAAGGAATAAAATGTAGATTAGTAGGCACAGTTATAGTTTCAAACACTACCATTCAATTCCACCATTTTATCATTTAAACATACTTGTTTTTAGTTTCTCTTATTGAAAGCTTTTCATCTTCTTGTTTCAAAAATGTTCTCCTCCTCTCCAAGCCTAAATAAGAAAGCTTAGTTCTCTACTAACTCATGTTTCAGTGTATTCAGCTCCATTAAACATTCTGACATCCAATATTGTGAGCTAATGATAGTGTATGCTTTTCAGATTATCATATTTAATGGGTTTTCCTCATCACTTCACTATTCATTTAGTTTCATGATATTTCCAAGTACTCATCACCTGAATTTAAAATTGGTCAAAATACTTAAAAGTTACCAAGCAGAGGAGAGACCAAGATAGAACGACTCTGCAAAAACAGCTTTCTTTTGAGAATCATATTGAAATCACAAGATCAAAGGTTCAACTTAATTGCTATGCCAAACCCAATTAGAAGCATATCAATGTGAATGAAGAACATAACACTACATTTTTTTTATATAGCTGACTCACATCCCTTAAGACCTGGAACACTAACTCTTCCTACCCTCTTAGTTACTAAAAAGAAACCCAAACGACGTTATTTTTGTTCTTGTATTCAACATCTATTAGACAAGGGTAATACATAAAAAGCTAACTTGAATGCTGCAGAACTATACTGTAGTCACTGTTCTTCAGTTCAAATTTGCAACATACAACTTCAGTTTCTTTATAAAATATTAAGGTCTTAATCTGGATCCTTTAAATTTTTTGCACAGAATGTATTATAAAGTCAGATTCAAAGCAGGTGTTATGCAAGAGGATGGGAAGCCCCTAAAAAATGAAGCCTTCATTGCCAATACACAGTTCATTTGAATCCTGGTTTCACATTACTCACCAAAGAGCAGTATAGAAACACCCCAGTGAATCCTGGATTCCAGAGACCGTAGATAGATGGATAGAATATTTGTATAGATAGAATATAGATAGAATATTTGTAGTAGTCTCTTATGTTAAATGTTATTTCAACACATGTAAAAAAAGAGATTTTTTTTTATTCCAGAGAAACAACAATGCTAGAAGCATCTGAAGATAACGATCAGAAAAGAACAACTTTCTTCACCTAGACTGCAATCGAATCATGGATGTGTGGTCTCATCCATGAACTGAGGCAAAAAAATGAAGATATCAAAGCAGACCAGGCAATGCCATATGCATATAGGATGCACCATTAAGGGACAAACACCCGGAAAGCCAGCACTTATTTCAAATGCATTAAGGCTAATTACCAGGTATTGGAGACCAGTATTAGCACTGCAACTGGAGACAGATTGCTTTACCTTTGCATAATTCCATGATTGTAGGACAAACAGATTCAGCCTGGAAGCCCACTGCATGGAGCTGTGTGTATCAAAGTGAAAGACAAAAACTTTCTGATCCTGTTAGGTACTGCCATACATTCAAACCTAGTCTGTAATTTCCCTGACGTCTTTGATAAAGTATTAAAAATGTAAAAAGAATAATTCAAGTTGGAATGAACCACTGGAGGTCACTGAGTCTAAATCTCTACTCAAACCTGGGTTATCTAGAAGAGTTCATCATTTGCACAAGACAATACCATTCCTGGCAAATTCAGGCAATGCTGCACTGACTAAAAGATCTTTCTCTGCCTTATCAATATCTGTACTTTCATATTTTTCAGTGAGTGACAGCAAATGTTTCTAGATCTGAATAAGCATTAAAACTAAATTAAATAAAACCACAGTGCTAGTGCTGCTTGGCACAAAAAGTGAAAGGGAATAAAGAAGGATTTGTTAAAGCAATCTTAATTCAAGTCTATTTTAAAGGAGCTGAAAGCATCACGGTCAAATCTGTTCTTATTCATGTGGTCCCCCCACTTGGGAAACTTACATAACAGGACATCTCTCTGAGTGATGCAGCACAAATAATTGGCAAGAACTGTTCTATCTGCACATCTGCTGCCATTGTACCAGGCTTTCAGTCTTTCATGGGTGACGCCCTTCTTGAAGGCCTAGGTCTTCAATCCCTATGTCTAGTTGCTGTCTCTACACTGAGCTAGGGTTGCTCCTTATTTACACGCCTGAAGAAGTATTGTAAGATTAACTGTGCAAAGAGCCTGTTCAATTGCAATATCACAGCTATTCAGATTGACCCTACAACAGTAAAATAGCAACAGGAGTGCATTTGCCCTCCACATAAAGAAGGAAAACCAGTGAGATGATGCAGGGCTATACTTAACTCACTCACTTTGATCTATCCACAAGCTGCTGTGACTAACATTTCCTCGGATTCTAGTTGGCTGTCCCAACTTAGCAGGAAAAAGCCATGAAAGCTAGCAGTCATTACCAGGTTTTACACAAAATCACAAAAAAAGTGAAGCACTCGTGTTGTTAAAATACATTTTTAAATTACTTCATATTTGTGCAAAATGTGCCTTAAGAAAATGTTGCAAAATTGAGCTTGGAGCCAATTCTAAGCACCAAATTTGTAGCGCATTTTAAGAAGTAGAGAATTAATGCGTCTAGGTTCAGATTTGGGAGTGGCAGCACACAATTTTTGTGCTATCAGACTTTTCACTTCAGTCCTGTATCACTTTACCCCATCTCATGTTTTCTGGTTGGTTTTTTTTTTTTGAGAGCAAGTAATAGATATGATTATTTGTTTTAATTAAGATGCAGCTGGCTCTGTACACAGTGTAGGGGTCACTCAAAACAGGGCATTTCACTTTGTACTAGAACTGTGCTATGAGTCATCTATGCAAAAATGAATGTTAACCTTTCAAGGCAGGAAATCCATTTGCAAAAAAAAAAAAAAAAAAGACAAAGAAATGGAGAGTAATGTTTTTTGTAAAATATTTCAGAGGACAACCAAGATATCTTTCATTATTTTGCTGAAGTAAGCCACCCCAAACATACTTTGGGGTTTTACCTTGTTCATTCCAAAATATCACTGGCATAGAATTTAAGAGGAAATACCTTACACTCCTCCTCTGCTTCGAAAATGATCTTTCAGTATCTTTTCTACCTTTAAAATGAAACAGCTAAAATACGAGCCTTTTCATATTCATTTCCTAACAGTTCAACTTTTGTTGTATATACCCTAATTTACAAATTGAATGCATGTTCGACCAGTGATCTCCTCTTTCTCGTAAGAGATATTACTTAGCTACACAGGTCACTTACTAAGTAGAAATTCCTGATCTATATGAAATCTTCTTGCTGTGTCGAGCTGAGTGAAAGTAATGGTGCTGCACCAGTTCTGGAGTTTTCTCTCAGGAGTTCAAGTCCAACGCCTATTGCTATAATTAACTGTCATGTAGCTAATAAACCACATAAGGTGCTGCATTTTGCAAAAGTAGTGTTCTTCCCCCACTTGTGATCTATCTTCAGCCAACTTTTCTAACGTTTTAATATACAGTGCTGCACAGCTATCATCCTGCTATTTTTCACAGCTCTTTTCTGCCCTTCTAGTCAAAGGTGCCATGGCTCCTTTACAGAACATGGATAGTGTTGGGTTTTGTTCAAATACCAACTTAATTTAATTTTAAAAACCCACATCATTTACAAATATGTTCCTTCTGTGGGTTCCAGTTGCCACTTCCCACTTCTCTGTTGCAAATTAATACACAATGGGTATGTTGATCCACCCTCTGAGACATCTGCAGTTCATTTTGAATCAAAAAATGGAAGCACCAGTTACGTGAAACATTTTTTATCCATCTCTGAGAATTTCAATATATCAATCACCTTTATACTGTAAATGCAGGTACCCAATACAGTAAGACATGCTGTGAGCGTGTCAGGCATGAAATAGCCATCAATACATGTATGTATTGAGACACGCATACTTCAGAGCAGGACAGTCACATAGGTTTTGTAGTAGTGTTCTCCAGGGTTCAGTGCCGGGGCAGGTTCTGTTTATTATCTTTATCAACGATCTGGATCATATGCACCCTCGGTAAGTTTGCAGATGACTTGGTATTACTTACACAACACACTCATTTATTTCCCTTTCTAACAAATATAGCTGTCACTAAATTTAGTTTGATTAAAACATGAGCTTCCTTCTAAACAACCAGTTTAATCATTTTGTTGAATATCAGCATAACAAAGAACAGGAAAGAAAATCAGAAATACATATCTAGTACCTCCCTGTGACCCTGGTCCCCTGTGAGTGTATCTCCATAGCCTTAACTCTATTTAATGGACTGCATGAGTTAACTCCCTATTGAAGTCAACAACGACTACAGCAGACTTTAGCATAATACGGAAAAAATAATTTTACAAAATCTTTATTTACAGTGAAAATGCATGGGGAATGTACAGTGTGTGAGTTTGGAATTGAATAAAAATATCTGCTAGCTTGAGTCAAGACCAATACAAAAAACTTAAATGTCTTTTAACTTTTCCAGCAAACTATACAAAGGTGAGCTAATGATCAGGATCAGGCTCTGGTATCTCAGACATATGGGTAGCAAATATTTCATAGCTTGCATGCCACCATAGAAAAGCTCTCTCAATGACAAAGTGTATTATTTTATAGTTCAGTATTGTTTTACATTAAGAAGTCAGGTCACATCAATACCGATGACCAACAGCTACTGTCAGGTCCTCTGAATTTTCTTCAGGAAGTTAGTCCAGATTAATAAAGTTGCTCAAGCGAACAAAATATGTTCTCTACTCTTAACATATAAATCATCAGATCTATTGTAATTGTTTAATGTGCTGTAATACCATTGTTTTGCAGCTTCTGACTTAAATATTTCATAGCTTAAAGTGTACTACTACCTAATGTATACCAAATTAAATCAATTAAATTTATTTTGTTTTGATACATTCTATCTTCTCTCAAATTCACAAACTGTGACCACAAATGGAGGGCTTGCGTGTCAGGAAAGGTTGTCTGGGAAACACGTAAATAGTTTACAAATGTTCGGAAAGCTTTTTGAACTTCTAATCAACAACTCCTATTTAAGATGGCATCTCCTATCCCTGAAAAATTGTCTCAAAAGTTAAATTCTGCACACTGCCCTAGCCTGACTTGGTTGAGGGCAAGTGACAGCCAGCTGGTATAACTCTGAGGGACCCTTCTCTAACCTCCACTTAGCTTCACAAGTCTGCAAAGATTCAAACTCTGCTCCTGCATCAGGCCCTATATAACTTCTGAAGTTTAGAACCAGAAGCTTTGAGAAACATAAGACTCTCATGCTGCTAATCAGTCCTTCAATATGCAGCATGGAAGCACAGCAAACTGCTCCTTTGTCACTTGTTGCAGAACTGATTACTGGAACGAATTTCTAAGATGGGGTGAAGATTTGAAAGGTTATTTGAACATCAGTTCCTAAGGAAAGATTACTTGAAAGATTGAACTATCGATCTGTTCTCCTCCCTACCTCCCATTAATTTGATCTCTTGAACAGTTTTGAATTTGTTAAGAAATTTCAGGTTCATTTGACAGAGAATAGACAAGAGCTAACATCCTACAAGTTCTGAGAAAATTTGTTGCTGTGCAGAAGACACAAAAGCTGAGACACTGCTTCTAGTGAGAGAAGATTATGGATCTGAGCTCTGTTTTCAACCCTGCCTCAGTTGAGCAAGCAGCACATGCATGCATACAGCTTTGAAATAGCTATAGCATAAACTGTGACTTGCTCATCTTTCCCTGTCAACAGAAAGGGAGAAGACAGCACACTCGCACACGTGGATGTCAGAGGGAAAAGGGGTAGGGGGGTGAAAGCACACACTTTAAGGCTGTCAATGCAGCATAATGCAGAGCTCCCAGATTGCACTCTAGCAATCCACTGACTCACAGCCATGCTGGATGAACTAGAAGGTCAGATCCAACGGTGCCTAAGGGTGAGGCAGCAGGAGCTGTTAGCCATCCAGTAGAGTTAAATAGACTTGATGTGGATTCAAATGCTTTTGAATTAACTGGACACTGCCCTGCCAGCTCGGGGATGCAATATTTAACAATGGGCATGAGATGGGAATGTGTGATAGGGCCACTCTCCTTCCAGGCACGATAATGCCGTCTTCTTCTGTGGGTAACCCCTGGAAAAGCTGTTAGCTATGGTCCTGCTGTGGGTGGGACTTGCATGATAATAGCTCTCTGGAAACTCTTCTGTTCCCAGAAGTAGCAGCCACTTGCCGTTCCCCAGACTCAGTCCAGAAGTAACAGCAATCTTTTACTCTCTGTCAAGCTTTTAAGAGCCATTTTAAAAGCACATTTAAATTTAATGACCAGATAAGAATAAATGCAAGTTTTTCATTAAGTGGTTCGTGAAGTCTGCACATAATATATGGAGAAAAGTAGGAGGAAAGCAAGCAGGTCCAAACCACAAGCCTTGATTCCACTCACCACAAAACTTAAGGACAGGTATCACTGTCCTCACTTTACTCTTGTGAGAAAGTGCTTTCTCCTTTCCTAATGGTCTCAGAGATTTTGATCTTTAGCTAGCCATCCTTGCTGCAGCTCCCTTTATATTGTAATTAGGTAATCTTCTAGATTTGTGAGGGAACCATTTATCAGAAGCAATCCTGAGGATTTAGCCTCAATTTGATGAAATTGAGATTTGCTCAATTAACAAAGGACAAAAGATAAGGATGATTCTTTAAGTAGAAATCTTGTTTTGCTAACAACTGTTTTTAAGGAACTCTGTAACAAAATACATGTTTGTACATTCATGTTTCTGTATTTTATTTTCTGTCAAATCAGATTCTGAATTTATTAATACCTTAATCTCTGTGCTTCTCACTGGCAACACAGACCTTAATCTGCATGCTTACAGGCTCAGCCTGGGAGATCCAAACGATGCAGGAACCTGTTGAAATATTTTCCTCAAATCACCTTCAGTTTTCCATTCCAATTGTTTATGTGGCTCTTACACACAGGCAAAAGCCGTACACTTAAAAGCAGGTGAGAAAGTTGTATTGAAGATTATTGGAAGCTTATCTAATGGCAGTTGGACCCCATTACTGCTCTTCACAGGGCAGCTTATTTAAGCCATGAATCCACGCTTCTTGTACAAGTGCATTGCAGAAATGTGTTTTCAAGGGAAAATGGTAGCAAGTCCTATATCTGTAACAGAGAGGTCTATTCATCCATGGTATTCTATTTTGAACAGCTGCTTCATACTCATGTATTTTAAAAACACACTGTGGTGCTACTTCAAAATCTCTAGGATTAAAGCCATGATCTAAAAGCTTATTCAAGTCATGTTGAAACACAGCAGGCTGTGAGACTGAACACAGCCTTACAACTAGTCTAATGTAGATATTAGAGCTATTTTAGGAATCTAGCGTATATAGCCTATATCTAAGGTCAAAGTGAGTAGGTCTCAAAGTTATTTCAACTCCTTTCACAGTACTGTATCTAACAGCTCTCAGTTCAAGAAAGGGTTTTGGAAATACAGATTGTTAGTCTGCTGGTAAATAATTTTTCTGACAGAGATTGGGCAACATACATGCTACCATAATCAGGATATATCTATTACCTTCTGCAAACTTTACTCACACCAGCAATACCTCCTCTGTATTTGAAATATTTCAAGATGTGATAGTACCATGATTTGCAAATAGAATTCCTTAATAGAATCACAGAATTATTTGAGTTAGAAGGAATCCTTAAAAGTTCATCTAATCCAACCTCTCTACAATGAGCAGGGTCATCTTCAACTAGATCAGGTTGCTCAGAGCCCCACCCAACCTGACCTTGAATGTTTCCAGGGACCAGAAATTTACCACCTCTCTGGGCAACCTGTTCCAGTGTTTCACTACCCTCATCCGAAAAAATGTTTTCCTTCTACTCTAAATCTACCCTCTTTTAGTTAAAACCATTACTCCTTGTCTGTCACAACAGGTCCTGCTGAAAAGTTTGTCCTCAACTTGCTTATAAGCCCACTTTAAGCACTGAAAGGCTGCAATACAGTCTCCCAGGAGCCTTCTCTTCTCCAGACTGCACAACCCCAACTCTCAGTCTTTCTTCACCAGGAGAGGTGTTCCATTCCTCTGATCATTTTTGCAGCCCTTCTTGGACCCACCTCCAACAGGTCCATGTCTTTCCTGTGCTGAGGGCTCCAGAGCTGGACTCAGTACTCCACATGGTGTCTCACTGGAGCAGAGAAGAAGGGCAGAAATGCTTCCACTTCCTTCTGTAGAAAACAAGTTTGAGTGTTCAACAACCCGAATAACGTGTAATGTGTAAGAACACAACCAGATTAGACAAGCCTGTATCTCGTTATCAAGAAAAACCTCAGGAATATTCAATCACTTTTGAAATTACTTCCAGATGAGGAGTAACATTTACTTTAAAAAGAAAATTATTATCATTAGTTTTCACACATGACTGTAGTTAACAGATCTTTCTTCATTAACCTTATCATGCCAGGACATAAACATAGAAGAACATTGAACCTTCTTTCCTCCTTGCCAAATCTCTCACTTTTTGGTGTAAGATGGGCTTGACCTAGAAATACAATTTATTCAAACAGAGGATGGAGACTAGAAGCCTTTTTGTGGCACAGGTGGAGAAGCAGGAGAGAATGTCAAACAAGAAATCTTTGTTTGGCCACTCACTTAGAAAAAGCACAGCCACTTGAATTGTTATCAGTCAGAAACAGCCTGTGGATATATTGCTTCTATTTGAATCTTTTATTGCTACCTTTCAGCATCCTTTTCCTTTTCCAATATTCTGCCTAAAGTAAACCAACAAAACTCCTCAGAGTGATAGCAATCCCTACAGACACAGAGATATTTGACATATGTGACAGAAAGGCGCAGCCTTGAAAATGGACCAGAATGAATGAAGCAGTCTATAGTCAACAACACAAAAAACCCCAAACCCTTGTATCTGAGCTGAGTAAAAGCTAATATTAGAGAAAGCAACGTTAACCTTGAGGTAATGAATTAAGCCAAACTTTCTCTAAAACTCTACCCCAAAGATAAGAGAGTAGAATTTAAGCAATGTATTTATGGAAGAACTTAATTAGACCACATTTGTTTCTTTGGTCAAGCCAGTGATTCATTCAGTACCATCTTTTCTTTATTTGACTTATTTTGTGAACCGATTGAATCCTCAGAATCTCAAGATCTCCTTTCATTCTAAAATATTAGCTAAATTGGGATGCTATATTTCCTAAATGGATGAAAATTTGTACATCTCCAAGTAACTTCATTCAGTTTTCAGAAGTTACATTTGTACTTTTGCCAGAAGATTTCAACAATATCCTATCAACAGAGTAACAAAAACAGAAGTTTACAATTTCACACGCATACATTTAAATGGCACCATAGTTACCCCATTTTTGGTATGATATAAACCCTAACAGAAGGTTAATGTAGGAAGGACTCCCAAAAAGTGTAGCTTCAAGACAGATTTGAAGTAGGAGGAGCTGTTGATCACATATGCCTGTTGTTAACAGATTTTATTCTTTTAAGCAGTGGCAGAGGGTAAGAAAAGAATGATTGTGTTGAAAACTATCATGAGGAAACTTAGAAACAGGATATTCTCTCTGCAGATCTTTAATTTCCAGTTATGACACTATCACAAGGTTAGAAAGGACCTCTGAGATCATCAAGTCCAACCTATAACCCAACACTAACACCAACACTAACACCAACCATCATCTAAATCATGGCACTCAGTGCCTCATCCAGTCTCCCCTTAAACACCTTCAGGGTCAACAACTCCACCACCTCCCTGGGCAGCGCATTCTAATGACCAATCACCCTTTCAGTGAAGAACTTTTTCCTCACATCAAGCCTAAACTTTTCCTGATGAAGCTTGAGTCCATGCCCTCTAGTTCTGTCACTGGTCACCCGAGAATGGCTTTATAAACATTAAGAATGTGGAATACAGCTTCCTTGCTTCACAAATAGACGCAGAATAAAACCCCAAGCAAATGTAATTTACATTGCTATGTAAATATCCTAATATATAATTTCTTATTTCAGCTAAAAGAGTATGACAAGGATATCCTGAATTAGAAGGGACCCATAGGTATCACAGAGTTCAACTGCAGGCTAAACACAGGGAAATTCAAAAGTTAAACTGTATATTTAAGAGCCTTGTCTAGACACTCCTTGAACGCTAATGGCCTTGTGGCCTTGATCACTTCATTGGACAGCTTGTTCCAGTGCTTGACAACTCTCTGAGAAGAACTTCCCCTGATGCATCTTTAAGCCATTCCCTCACATCCTATCACTGGACACCAGAGAGAAGAGAGCAGTAGCTCCCTCTCTACTCCTCCTCACGAGGAACTTGTAGACAGCAATGAAGTCACGACTCAGTCTCTTTTTCTCTGTACTGAGCAAACCTAGTATCCTCAGCCACTCTTCATAAGTCATGATGCCCTCGCATCCCTTCAGCATCTTTGTTGCTTTATTTTGGACGCCTTGTAATATTTTATCTCCTTCTCATAATTTGGAGCCCAAAACTGCACACAGGATTCGAGGTGGGGCTGCACCAATGCTGAGTATAGTGGAACAATCACTTCTTACAACCACTTAGCTATACTGTGCTTAAGGTACCTCAGGGTAGGGTCAGCCATTTTGACCATCAGGGCACACTATTGACTCATATTGAGCTTACCATCAACCTAAAGCCCCAGATCCCTTTCTGTAGGTCTGAATTCCAGCCTCTTGTCCCTCAATCTCTACACACATCCACGATGACACCACCCCAGGTGTAGAATTTTGTATTTGTCCTTGTAAAATTTCACATAGCTAGTGAATGCCTGAGCCTCTCTTCTACCAAGATCTCTCTGTAAGGCCTCTCTACTTCTCAGGGAATCAACAGCTCATAATTTAGTAACATCAGCAAAGTTACTTGGTGTGCACTTAACTCCTGTGTCCAGGTCACTGAATAAAACACTGAAGGCAGCTGACCCTAAAATTGAGCCCTAGGGAACATAGAGAACACCACTAGTAACTTGCCAGATATCACTAAATATCAATAAAGATTTTAAACTTAACCACTTCATGATCACTGTGGCCAAGACAGTCACTAATAATCACCTCACCCACAATACCATCTTAGACCAAAACCAGACCGAGGAGGGCACCTTTCCTAGTTGGTTCCCTTCGTACCTTGTATCATAAACATTATCTTCAAAATGTTTCAGGATTTTCCTGGACCTGTTAGTGTCTGATGTCATGATAGCCTGAGCTAATATCCAGGAAGTTGAAGTCACCAATAAGAACAATGCCAACCAATGTAGTTATTTCCCTTAATTCCTTATAAGATAAGACATTGCTGTTGCCATGCTGGCCAAGTGATGTACAGTAGACTCCCACAAAAATATTTGTTTTATTTTTTTCTCTAGTCCTCACCCAGAGGCTCTCAACCACATCATCCTTAACTGCAAGTGCTGTCCAGTGCAACTCCTTTACACTCAGTTTATGCGTCAAATGGAGCAGTTCTTCTACCTGGGCACCTACCACAGGTGCTCTGACTACTGCCCTCTGATACAGGTGATCTGGTAGAAACCTCAGGCACACCATGCAGCTGGAGACCTAGGGAATTGCACATTCCCTTGGGAGCTCTCTCTGGGTAGCAGCATCAGTCCCAGTGGGTGCTAATACCACAGAGAATGCAGAGGATGTGGCTGTCTGTCAGATAGTCGCCATTGCCTGAGATGCCTGCAAAGTAGTTATGACTGGTGGGAGAGTGGTTTAGCTGGTAAAGTTCCCCAGTGTCTTTGTGTCCTCCAGCAGCTCTCCATCCTTGCTGCCATCTGGTCCATCTGCACACACAGCCCAAGGGTGCTGGGCACCCAGAAACTCTCTCAGGCTCCCCTGGGTTCCTGTCAAATCTCTCATATTACCTGTTGTGGTCCCCACACAGCCACAGGGTGCTGGGATCAGAACTCCTCTGGAAAGGCTGAGGGCCCCGGTTCTACCACCAGTTTCCTGTAGTTTTACTCAACTGCATATTGAAAGCAGATTAGAAAGTCCTGCAAGTGACTGAAATGTGGTGAAGCAAGGTCAGTTTCTTAATTGAGTGTTAAGAGAGCTGTACAAATTTGCTTAGAGTCAAGAAGTACCTAATTTTAACCTGGACTGACACCTTCTTTGCAGGGCCTGCAATGGAGAGAGGGTAGGAGCAGCAGCTCTTACTGGCCAGTGGCCTCAAAGAGGAAAAAAAGCTTTCTCCTAGGTTATACCTGGTGCCTGTGTCATGACTGTATCACGATGACCAGATAGTCTTGAAAAGCAAGGCAGGCAAACAAGAAAGGAAAAGACTGAAATCAAGGCCATGACACAGGCAGCTGCTTTGCCAAAAGCCTGACCCAAAATAAATATTGAATTACAGAAGTAATGGTATGTATTACTTTTTAAAACAAAGGGATCCTTACTGATACAATTCCTCTTCATGATGCGGAAGTTACTTGCTGACTGTATTACAGGTTCACAAGTGTCATGACTATGACACTGTATCTAGATGTAGACACATCTACTTAATAAAATAAAATCCAAGTCTATTTTTTGAGGGTATGCGCACCGCAATCTAAGACATTTAAAAAAACCCTCAAACCCGCTCATATTTTGTAGGTGTTTCCTAACTTGAAGTTCAACTATTAACTAATATCTATAAAAGTATTAAAAATATAAACCTTGTAATGCATATTGTAACTGTTCAAATTAAGAGTTTTTTAATCTACAAATGTATGTAACACTAACTAGAAAGCTTCAAAACCAGATTAACACAGCAGCCATTTGAAACCTCTCCCATGTAGGGACACATACCTTAAATAAGTAAAAATGCACTTACTTCAAAGTGAAAAAACATCACAGAAGCCAGTGCTTGCAGTATCTGGCCCTTTGGAAAAGAAGGTTTTATACATATACATATACATATACATTATTATTTTTTTAATAATAAAAAATCTCTTCTGTTCTTCACACTCCAAAAATCACACAAAAAATAAAAAAGTGAGAAACAAACGCTTTTCATATAACAATGCAATCATCCATCCTCAAGCAAGAACTAGTGCCCCTAAATTAAAAATCTTCTAGGAGTGAGGGGCTATGAAGTATGCATAACACTCCCTGCCCAGTATCTTGCAACCCTTTCCTTGCAGCAACCACTAGAAGTAGCATGTCTCCTTCCATCCAGGCCACACCTTGGAATGATTGCACTTTGCTGGAAGCATTCAGAGAAGGTCTGAGTTTTGAACCCCACAACGGCAGGCAGAGAAAAGCCCTGCAGTGGTTAGAGTGATGTGCAAAGGTAAACACAGCCACCCCAGCAGACAGGCGTTTTACAGTAAGGGGAAAACCATGTCTCCTTTGGGAATGGTATGTGTGTAAACATTTACCGACAGGATGACATGAGATGCAATCCCAAACTCAAGCAAAGGAAGCAGGGTACTGAAAACAAAGTATGTTCAAATCAAGGATCTAAGCCCAGGGAAAGAGAGGCAGATTGACTGCCTCTCTGGGTGGTGGGTGCATCCCCAAGCCGCACACACAGGCTCGCTGTCCCTTATGCTCTCAGGGTTACAGTCACGGAGTAACTCCAGCTCAGACACCTGTTTTGTCAAGTGACAGTTTGCAAGAACACATCTTTTTGTAGAAAATTATTGCACTCAGAAAAAATAAACTCCTCAACTGGCCGGAAGTCAGGTAATTAATATTTGGAATAAATATTGGAAATTATCAAGGTGTCTCAGGCAAATACTATGAACTATTTTCAGACATATTTCTGGATAATTCAATGTGCTGAAAAGTGAGGTTGAATGCGGTCGTGACAAGTTTTAAAACTCTCCTGTGTATTTTCTTAGTCCACAGAGAAAATAGCAAGAGCCTGCTCAACCTCTGCTGCAAGTTTCGGTCCCCAGGGGAAAGCGAGACTGACAGGTGGGTCTGAAGCTACGGGATCATAAAAACTCTGGTCTGTACTCAGACCCTCGGGGGTAAAACCGCCCTCCTCGGCTTGCTAACCCCAAGGACACGAGTCCTCTGGGATGCATGGCGCGGCAGCCGTCTCCCACTGGGTCCTGCTACCCGGCGGTTGCCATAGCAGTGAAAGGCAAACCTAGCAACAGGCACAAGATTCCCAAGTATACAACTCTAAACCACGTTTTTTAAATAAATTAAATTATCCAGCCTTACCTCTTGCCTCCAAAAAGAAGCGCAATGTGTTTCAAGAAGCTGTTAAGGTTGTGCTGGTTTTGTTCAGACACACGAGAAAGTATTTAATTACCACTAAAATTAAAAGATAAGCACTGTGCCGTTGCAAAATTAAAGTAGTTTGCAGTAATATTTGCCTGTTGATATGCCCTTTGTAAAAACTATTCTTCTAGGATAAGTAGTTATGCTATGCAATAGAAAGCAAACCAAAAGTTTAGGTTTTATTTTTGCCTGTTTTTTTCTTGTAACCCAGATTACCCTCTATGAAAATATGCAGTTGCATGGCAGTTTGTTAGTTTCTGTTAGTATTAAAAGTAGTAATCATTTATGCCTGTCAAAAATTAATCCCACTACAGCACAGGATCCCTTCCTTCCATTTTCATGTGCTTATGAATACGATTATTGAACACATATCACAAGTGTCTGCAGTGTCTTCAGAGGCTTATTAACTTCACTGCTAAAATTATTTACCTACCTCTTCAGCTTCAAAAACTTCCATACCAATATTTTATCTCTATGACATGTAGTGGAATAAACAGCCTACAGAGGAACATTCAAGGCATAAAGCATTGGACTTCTGCAAATTTCACACAGTTCAGTATATGCTACAGAACATGAATATAACCTTTTCATAAAAAGAATATAAAGCTCTGTAGGCCAAACAGACATGAAGGAGGCTTGAAGAAATAGAATGTTCCACTGTTATTGCTTTCTCTCCACTGAAGAGCTTTTCCATGGCTCAGAGTATTTTTTCCTGAACATAACGTACTTGCAGAAGGGAACCCTTTGGGTAATTGTTCTTTTCTTTCCTCTGAAATTACAGCCTCTAAATTGTGCGAAGATCAATGAAGCAATAATTCCAACAGAAAAGCTCCACCAGTTAAATACAAGCTAGATGAAGTGATTCCACTCACTGCCGTGTGAAATTTTGATGGGGTTGATTTGACTTGTTTACCTGTTATTACAAATTACCTAGATAAATAAAACACTTTTCATCCAAGAGTCAGGAGGTAAGCCAGGATGTTCTACTGAGTTCCTAGGGAAAGCAATCTAACTCTCATCCTGCTAAATTTACACACTTGTCAACTCGGGGAGAATGGGAGGAAGGGGACAAATTTCCCAAGTGCTGGTCTTTGGCTAAGGAGTAACACTCCTTAGACTGGAGAGAAAAAACAGGGTAGAGTATAACAACTTCTTGTGAACACAAAATAAAATGCAATTATGTTTTTTAGAGGTTTATCATTAAAGTGAACTCATATTTATACATTAATTCTCCATTCTGTAAGCCATCAAAACACAATCATGAACCTCCCCCCAACTCTAAGCTAGCATTCTCAAAGGCTGATTAGAAGGTTTTTGAAGGTGGCTATTTTATTTGGTGGCTCCCCTGATGAATGCTGACTGTTCACATTCCTGTTGATATATCTGGAATCACAACTCTCATTAAATTGTTTCCATCTGCAATTGGTCTTTTCAGGGAAGGCGCCTGTGAATTAGAAACCATTTCCCCCTTCCCCCCCCCCCCCCCCTTTACTGCAGATAAAAATCAGAATCAAGATAGTAACACTCATGACAAGTCAACTATACACAGAAATTATACCATCTGGCACAATTAGTCAGCCTGAGGGCTGGTTAATGAACTGCAATATACACAATTGAGCATACATACTGCAGTTGCAATTCTTTATGATACAAGTACAAGCGTAAATTTAGCAGGGGACATAAGAAATCTTTCTAGTATATGAATTTTTTTTTGTTGGTATGCACAAGTATTAGAACTGAAAGCTTTTTCCTGCAAGATGTTTTTGTATGCTTCTTGTTGTTTCTGTAACAGCAAAGGAATGAGGGATTTTGGGTTTATATACAGTCTAATAATAAGACATGATTAGAGCAGTAAAAGACATCTAGTTCAGGCTGTGGTTTTGATAGCTTACAGCATTACACAAACACAGAAAATAATTTTGGGGATTCCACCACTGAACTGCGATTTAAACCTAGTCGGCTTTGCATCAAGAATGACAAACACCACTATCCTCTGCACCTCAGTTTTCTCCATATACTATTTAGCAGTGCCTGAGGAATCTGCTCTAATGCAGTCATCCACCAAGAGAAGGTGGCAGCTGTTAACTCCCCTCCACAGATACCATTACAGGCCTTGTATCATATCCTACTCTCACTGAGAAAATTAACATCTTAAATATGTCAGTTCTTAGCTGCTCCTGCTAGCTCTGCTGTGGCAACATTTCTGTTTAAATCATTCTGTTTTTTGTCAGAGCTTAAGTATTCATTTGCAAAGAATACAGTATTATATGTGCCATTGAGAGGTGCTGACTCTTCACCAAAAATAAGAACTAAAAAACCCACACAGGTCTTATCAAATTAACCGTGTGCAAAACTCTCTTGCATGATGGCACTAAATTAACTTTTATTCTTTTCCATAGCCTCTGAAAGAATGTATTTACATCTATAGGCAAATATACATGTATGATAGAAAATCATATTTATTTTTGCTAAAAAGATATACATGCCTTGTCCCGGGCACACATTTTAAAAATACAGCTTGTCTATCAAATAGTATACTTCCTCAAAAGAGACCCAAATAGTATGCAAGTATTGCTGTGCATAATTAAGCTCCCACCCTCCCACAACTGAAGTGTAATTACCTGGATATAAGGCCAAAAAGGCTAGCAAAATTTCACTTGCTATTTCAATACAGTCTTTCTCTCTTGAACTACTAGTGGTAGGGATGACCACCTCTTTCTAAACACACTGCTGATGAAAAGCATGGTGTGACACAACACAGACTTTACAAATGCAGGCACACTAACTTGCCTGCTCTCCTGTGAAGTGCCAAATACTCAACAACTTCATGAAAATTCTCTTCGTGCCTCGTCTAGTGCTTTGTCCACTCTACACTGTTATTTTCCTCAAAAGTAAAAATGTTTTCTTCTATCAGCATTACATAGTAAAAAACAGAGCTGTGAAAAACAGAGTGAAAACCAAAGTGAAACACATAGAAGGTCTATGAAATTTTAGGCTGGCAGGTTTAGAGGGCTTTGTCAGCACTATTTAACTACTGGTACAGGTCAACTCTTATGCACATATAAGTTGACATAATATGTTAACAACTCTGCAGAGTAGCTAGAGACACACATCTCCCATAATTCTGCCTCCTTCCACTTCCCGTGGAGCGCTTTGTCCTATAAACCTCATTATTTAAGATAGATTTCCCAATAACACGTATGCAAAATTTGCCTGCTTAGGAGTGATTCTTTGGCTCAGTTTGTATAACTCATATACACAAAGCTTATCTTAAACAGAAGATTTATTTTTAACCTTGCCTTGGTAGATACTGAACTCCTGTACTTGGAAGTCTCAAAAGACAATGACACTTCAATCAAAATTAAAAGTTTACGTTTATCTTCTGAAGAAACAACAAGAATGCAATATCAAACACTTCAGCAGTCAAAATCCTTCTTTTATATATTGAGTCCCAAGAAGATTTTTCTTTGCAGGTAACATTGCTTCCCAGGTATTTTGTTTAAAATGCAGGTGTACAGAAGTAGTCCTCTACCCGTATCATTAACCAATGCATTTATTTGTGAAGCAGAACAGGTGTTTATGCTAGGCTCACCTCTGCACATCACCACTAGGAAATTTGTTCAATCTTAAGGAGTACAGACAACTTCCAGTCCTGCTTCTCAGAGGTAAACTATATCATCTTGCAGCCACAGCAGTTCAGACTGACTGCATGGGGAGTACTCCTGCTGACTTACTGTAAAATTTCACTCTGCATCCAGAGCTCTGTAAATATATTATCAGTCCTTCTGCTGCTTTCTGTGCATCCCATGATACCATCAAGGGAGTCTTAAGTCTACTTTATGGACAGAAAGTCCTTTACTAGTGCACAGGTTATTTCTGTTGATGAATTTACTGCAATTATTCATGTTAACACCCATAAGGAGATTCAAGAGATGAGAAAGAAGAGATTGCCATGGATAAAATCCAAGGCTAGTAGAGGGATTCTGAGTGTGGCTTAAAACTGTATTTCATATGAAAACTAGAAGCTACTTCATTAAGTCATTCACATATTGAAGGAGGTGGTGAGAAGTTATAAAATTTTCATTTTGAAAAGGAAAATGTACTTTCAGCCAAGATTAGAAAACTATTTTGAAAGACTGTAGAAAACTAAGATTCAGTTATTCCAAAGACTTTGTGCTTTGCTAGCACATGGTTCAGAACTTGCATTCTTCATGCAACTGCATGTCTGCTTAATTTCTTGGACAAATAAAATCTCAATGATTTTATTTCAGTGTCTGTCTTCAGCAATACTATTTTTTTTTACTTCAGCATGCTCCACTTTTGAAAACAAAAAGATTAACACAATTTTATGTTTAAAATTCTGAAAATGTATTTGTCAAGAGGATA
Organism: Tapera naevia; assembly: GCA_033556795.1. Classification (NCBI taxonomy): domain Eukaryota; kingdom Metazoa; phylum Chordata; class Aves; order Cuculiformes; family Neomorphidae; genus Tapera; species Tapera naevia. The sequence continues at coordinate 16,712,795 of JAUMJJ010000088.1, read as the reverse complement.
GTTAGGTATAGCATGCAAAAGGTGAAATGCAAGGAATAAATCTTTGTGAAATGTAATTTTTCTAAACAGTTACATGTCTTCCATTCAACTGATTTTTATAAGCTTCTATGCAATTTTTCTGCTGGTCCAATAACACTGCAACATGATGATTATACATGGCATTGCGATTCTCTCAGGAAACCAAGAAATTTGAAATGGTCTGGGAATAGCTGTCAAGGGTGAACAAGACAGAATACTCCTTGCTTAGTTGCCTTGCTTCTTCAGATGCAGAATGGCGCTCATGTTGGATTGAATGGCTTTTAGAAGGTGAGATCTGAATCTTGGTCCATGTCCTTTTCATCTGATAATTGGTGAATTTAGAGGAAATCATGGTTATGAACAAAGAATACTGAACACTTCAGCAATGCAATTTGAAAAATATACATTCACTAATGATGAAAGGAAATCAAACAGTTCTATGAGAAAAGTAAATGTAGTTTTATCTGGTGTCAATAGATCGTGATGATATAAGGTTATATTGAAAGATATTAAACTCTTTACTTTGCTCTTTCTTCATATCCCTTCTTCTAGTGCCAGTTCCCAAATTCCCCACTATTCATAATTTCTGATTTTAATAAAAGTTATGGACTAACAAAACAGATTTCTTTCTGCTTTATAAAGAGCCTTTCTGTTATATGTGCATAATGTTCTAAAAACAGGGTCAATAAAATATCGCCTGGATAGTATTTTATTGCAAGGATGGTGCTCAGGAAAACCAGCTTAGGAAGTAAGTCAGACACAACAGCTACTGAACTGAAATTTGCCTTCAAAGCTTGTATATTACCAACACTAATGGATTTCTTTATGAAGCTTCTGTATTCCTTAATCCATTTATAGTTCTAGACTTTACAACTTCTTAGAAGAATATATTGCCTTATTTACTTATTAAAGATATACATTTACATTCACCAGTGGCACATTATAAAACAAAAATAAACCAGGTGGCTGAAAATATTGTTCGCAAGAGGTGAGACATGTTTTTTTTTAATTTTCCCTGCTCATGTTGTTCTCCATCAGAAGAACCAGATATTTAGATACTGTCATTGCATTATGCCAGACCTTCCAGACTCAAGCTGTATGTTGTTCTGCTCTTTAGATGCAAATGATCCATTTGGACACCAACTTAGATGACTGCATAAACTATTAGAAGTATCTTTCGGGCTCTATTGTACCACTAAGTCAAAGGACAAGCACCACTTATGGATGCACTAAAGAGTACTTTCTGCTACACTTTGTTTATTCCTGGAAGTATCCATTCAAGTCCTGACCCACAGCAACCGTTCATTAGCTCATAAAAGACAGCTAAACCGCAGCTAAGGATTAAATTGCGTAGGTGACACACATTTGGTCTGCTTTCTATGGATTTTTAGAAACCAAACTTTTTTCTACAGTCACAGATATGTATTCACAGAAATGGCCTGCTGATGTGTAAGCCTCCAATGTACAGCTGCTGGGAAAATATATTCCACTTGAGATGAGCAAAAATGACTTGGAAAAGTCAGCTTACCATGAAACTATACGAAGAATGAAGATAGCTCAGCTATATACTGAATAGTTTGTTAGTTTTCTCTAAAGAAATCTCTTTAATCTCCCTTTGATTATTATAGGAATCTCGTGTTTATTAAACAGTAACACCATGGTAAATCTACAGACAAAAAAGGGGAAGGAACAGGAGGATTCTCATGTTTGAATAAGATTGCACTGGAAGAAGGGGGTTTATTTTTGTCAGAGCTATTTCCACATGATATTCTTCTCTCTCCTCCTTAAAGCTTCTGTCAAAAACTTACATCTGCAAATACGGGTAACTAGGTTTCCAAACTACTTATTCCAGACTGATTGTCCTGCTTCTTGTTTGTAACTGTTTGTGAGGCACTAAGAAAAGTTAATTGATAGCTAAATTATAGATAGTTGCATTTAGAGGGTTAATTGCTTACTGCTTGCAACTACACTTATAAAAATGTGGAATTTGCATACCTATATTAAGATTTTAAAAAGCTGGAGAAAAGAACAAAAAAAAAATGGGTTTCTCTCTCAATTTCAAGTCTTCAGAAACAAATGCTACATCATTCTTTTTCACAAGACTCACAACAAATCTCTCCTGCTGCTTGCCAGTCTTTGTATGACACTGGAAATTATTCAGCCTCATCTCTGAGGCTTGCTCTGTGATAGTAAGATAGAGAGGCACTTGGCAGCAGCTGTTAACCCACCTGCAGAGACAACTTCTGTCTCATTTCATCTCCTGAATTGCTCAAGCCACCACACTAATGTTTACTTGTTCACAATTAAAGGCACCACATGGCCCTCTGGGACCAAGCAACCAAGCAAGAAAGGAATGTCAGAGCTTTCGGGGTCTGAAATCCAAGCTGTTCTCCCTGTTTGAATATTGGGCAGCTATTAAGACTGAAGGTATCCTGGAATGCCAAAATGGCTCACCCAGGGCAGCAATAAACTCTCACTGACAGAGTATACACAACCATTCAATGCTAACAGCTGTTTCTGTACTGGAAGCCCTAAATTACGTGTTCAACGGCATTTCAATTTATGATCATCTTCATCGGAAATAACCATTGAAATGGCTATATTCAATACAAAAAAACTTATATGAGAGAATTAATTTGCCTGAGAAGTAGATATTGTTTAAAAAACAGCGTATCCTAAAATATGTTAGGATAAACTGACACTCACCTCCTCTTAAAAATCATGTCCTTGGAAATTACTGCTGCTAAATTTTTTTTATTTTTCTTCTGGACAGCTAAAGATGACAATAATTCCGAGTTTGTGCATGCTAGCACGAAGCTTTGCAATGTATTCGTCTGTCAGCAATTATGTCTGTCTTCATAGCAATTATGACTACTGAATATTGACTATTTTTTACTTCTGTCACAAGCAGACTAACAAAAGAACTATAAAAACAAATGAGCCTTATTTACTGTAACGATATTAACTACCTAGGAGGAAAAAAAAGTACAAGGAAAGGAATTCTATTTGGATTCTATTGAAATGAAAATAAGATAAAAAAGGTAAGAAAGGGGCCTTCAGATGCAGAGAGCAGTTGGTAACTTTAATTACATTATTTTGTTTATCAGAGAGCATTAATTGCCATGCCTTTCACTTACTCATCAAACTCCAGGAAGCAAAAAACAACTTCCACTCTGGCTATTCAAGCAAATTGAACCTGAAGGAGCCACAAGGAACCATGGCTCTCATTGGGCTGTTTCAGACAAAGACAGAAGAGGGGTAGGAGTTTCCAGGGCACAAATATCCCCCCACTTCATGGTAAGCAGCCTCCAAAATGGAGAGGTCTAAACTACTGCTTTGTTGGATGAAAAGCCACAAACCTCAACAATTTCTCAGTTATTGTTTTCTGAGCATCCCGAGAGTCAACACACAGCACACGCAAAAGTCCGAAGTAGCCAAATCCAGGGCTGTTTTCTCTCCAGATGGACAAAAGACATAGGAATGGTCTGGAAGTGTAACAGCAGAGGGATACCATGTCCCTAGAAGGGAGGCAGCTGAGAATGCAATAAGGTAACAACTAAGGTAACAACTGTAGGTACAAGTACAAAACTGCAGGAGACCTGAATTAATCAGTTAACCTGCCCACAGAGTAGCTGCCTCCTAAACATTAGTAATCTTAGCTTCCTAAAGAGAAAGATATTTCCCTTTTTGACTATGGCCAATTCAGAAAGCATGGGGTGAAAAATATTGATAAATGTTCCTGTCCTATTTCATTTAGGTCTGCTATTCCTTAATATATAGTCAAACACAAGTAGAGCTTCTAAAAGTCCTAGCCATTTCACCTATTGTGTTTGCAAAGAATTCTGCAAGTAGGACATGCAGAACTGATCTATTCGAGGAGTAGAAATGATCTTCCCAAAACAAAACGTATAATTATAGTACAAGCAATGTATTCTTTTGGAGTGTATGAAACCAAATAGTGAAAGCTGCACTAAGCTGAAGACCAGCTTCCATTTCAAGCAAGAACCATGTTGTAACTCTTTCATCTGACCTTAAGCCAGCTTGACATCGTGTAAAAGTATCACAGTATCACAAGGTTGGAAAGGACCTCTGAGATCATCAAGTCCAACCTATAACCTAACACTAACACCAACACTAACACCAACCATCATCTAAACCATGGCACTCAGTGCCTCATCCAGTCTCCCTTTAAACACCTCCAGGGTCGGTGACTCCACCACCTCCCTGGGCAGCCCATTCCAATGGCCAATCACCCTTTCAGTGAAGAATTTTTTCCAGATCGTCAATAAAGATATTAAACAGGACGGGACCCAATACCGATCCCTGGGGGACACCACTGGTGACCGGACGCCAACTGGATGAAACACCATTCACCACCACTCTCTGGGCTCGGCCATCCAGCCAATTCCTAACCCAGCACAGAGTGCTCCCATCTAAGCTACGGGCTGCCAGCTTCCCTAGGAGTCTACTGTGGGAGACAGTGTCAAAGGCCTTACTGAAATCCAGGTATACCACATCCACAGCCTTCCTCTCAACCACCAGGCGAGTCACATGGTCGTAAAAGGAGATCAGGTTGATTCAGGCAGGACCTACCCCTCCTAAATCCATGCTGGCTGGGCCTGATTTCTTGACCGTTCTGCAGGTGGTGCATGATTTCACCCAGGATTATCTTCTCCATGATTTTACCTGGGACCGAGGTCAGACTGACAGGTCTGTAATTACCTGGATCATCCTTACGGCCCTTCTTATGGATGGGCGTCACATTGGCCAACTTCCGGTCTTCCGGGACCACTCCAGTGAGCCAGGACTGCTGAAAGATGATGGAGAGCGGCTTAGCAAGCTCATCCGCCAGCTCTCTCAGCACCCTAGGATGGAACCCATCCAGCAAGATACACCTTGACAAAGGATGCAAGGTAGTATTTCTAGGTCTGCTATTTGCTGTTTCATATCTAAATACTAAGCTGCTGAAGTACAAGTCAGCCACTCAGAGAGAAAGTAATTCCAAGAACCCTAGCAAGATAATTCAACTTTTACATTTCTTGGTATCTTTTCTCATACTTAGTGCAGGTTTACTAAGTTGCTCTCACAGACCACACTATCATTTTGTTGTTAGTTTGTTCTACATATGACAGGTTAATGTTTGTTGTATGGGAATATCCTTTACAAGACAAAGACAACCATTAACTTTTGGCTTTTTTCTGAGTGACACAAACTATCAAGGAGAATTTTTTGCTGCACAGAGAAGCGACTAGCAAGCCTTTTAGCTTCTACTACTCCCTAACTCAGTCAGTTGTCTACAAAAGCATAGCTTATGTCCTAATTGACACTTAGGCAATTTCTGAATTGGGCTGTGGAAAGAAAAGAAACATGGTAAAAAGGAATCAGATTACACAGAGACATACATGAAAGAATTTTGTGCCTTTAAATTTATACTATACAATCCCTGCTACTGAGCAGTTCATGTTTTGAAAGTCTCCTTATCAGCTCAAACTTGCCAGCTTTTGTTCATGATTTCTATTGTGGCTAATAAGCCTTTTCTCAGAAGAACACTCTTCCCTCTGTTTTGTAAATATTAACTGATACTTTGTACATTTGATTCCCGTAAATGGCAAGTGACTGGATATGCTCAGACATACTAGTCTATAGAAAAAAAAAAAAAAAGAAAAACCAAACCAACTAACACAGCATTTTTTTAAACAACTGTTACTCTCTAAATTGTTCAACTTGTTGCCCCTCTCAGTCTACCCTGGTTGCTACCCCAAGAACACTTTTGACCGCTCACCCTGCATACCCTGAGATATATACAAAAGGCAAACTGACAATTATCTGGCTGCCTTCTTTGCCACTGGTCATATCTGCCTGCCTCCATCATGGTGCCACACTCACAGCTCCCTACTCCATCATCAGTCTCAATTCAAGAAAGAAGAGCAATACGTTTCACCCATAGACATACTTATAGATATTTTCTTGCTAAAAGAAAATTTTGTTCTGTTTTACAACAGAAGAGTGACAATGTTTTCTAATTTCTCCTTGGTTGCCTGTTTGCAAAGTGAAAACAATAACCACATGGGATTTCACAGTACTAGCTTTTAAGTTCAGATTTCCAAAATACTTCACACTGGAATTCCTAAAATTATTTCCTGACGTATAAATAACTATCTCCCCATCTTTCACCTCAGAAATATCGGCTATTTGTGCCAGAAATAAACAAAAAAAATGATCACTCCTGACTTCCAATTCTATCATGCAAACCAAAATTCCTTGTACTGCACAGCTAGAGCAAGTAAAAGTCAGCATTCTTAAGTGTGCTTGTCAATGTGGATGCAATATATTTGATAATAAAGATTTCCCAGAAAACTGAAGGAGAGTAAAATACATGCTAGTTGGTGCCATACTGAGAAAACTCCCTTGTGATTTCTGAGTTAAAGTAAGAGAGAAACACTGATCTTATGAGACATACGGTTCATTTTAAAAAATGAATAGTGGTATTTTTTCTATTTAATTTTTCAAATGCAACTTGCATACATCTTATGCGAGATATGATTAAATTTTTGTAGTTATGAAGTATATCTTAGTATAAATATTCAGGCTTTTGGGAAAAGTTTTTATTGTAGAGACTATATATTGGCTAAATTGCACTGGGAGTAGCTGAGGAAATGAATCACCTAAGATTGATGGTCTCTATCTTTGGGGTGGCTTACACTGGATCTTATCTAGAAAGACTGATGTATAAGGTAATTCAGCTGTATAAGAAAGGATTTTTTTAATCTGATTTATGAAGAAGGTCTGTAGGATTCAAATAGGGATTATAAAAATGCTGAGTGATGACATTAGATTCTCTTAATGAGAAAGCAAATAAGTGTTTATTACCTTACCTATAATCATAAGAGGCAGACACTTCAGTGTTGATTTGTAGAGACTTTTAATTAAAAGCAATAATAGAATTTAATGACCAATGAAGTTAGTTGTACAATTCTATGCCTGACTACAAGATAAAGATGTCCAAACCAGCTAAAAAGGTATCTGGGGATTCATAGTTGGTGAGAAGGGAACAGAGTTTGCAGAAATGACCTACAACTGAAACGAACAAAGACCACAGCCAGGGATTATCAAAAAATGTAATGTAGACTTTTTTTTTGTCCATGAGATAGCAGGTTTGGGGTTTGTTTTATGCTTAGAATTTTGTTTAGTGCTGTTGTGTATGTCCAGTCATTGATAGGAATTGAGGCAGCAACCCCACAATTAGGTATTTTTTAATAGATTACAACCCTGTAATTTTATTATTTGGAATTGATTTTGAGAGACATCTTCTTACCTTTAGTTAGATAGTAGATTGATATTTAGGCAATAGGAACATTACACATTAATAAAAAGTGAAAGCAGGACATGAACTAAAATGACTAAATTTTATAATTTTCAAATAAATTTTATTTTTTAAGCCTATGATTTTTAAGCTTATGATATTTCCAGGGAGAATTACCTTAGAAATAATCACTAGGAAGAATTTTTCATCTGGATTCATATTTTTAATAGAAACTTATACTGACACCATTAAACTGATTGAAAGCATTCCTCCCTCATTATTACCCAGTTTATTGGGGCTTTGTTGGTGCAGGTTTTAGAAAAGAAACTTCCCTTAAAGCTGACATTAAGAGCAACAAAAAGGGCAAAAAAAGCAATGAGAGAAGAATTCTGATGCAAGATATCTTTACCTAGGTAACCTGCCAGGCAGCCACAGGAGCTGAGCCACTCTCTTTTCCACTAAACAGAGAGATCATTTCCTACCGGAGTCATCCACAGAGCTAAGTACTTCCACTTGCACTCAACATCATTATAAAACTACTCAGTTGTCTTCAGCAATAGTTCATCTTTATGTATGTTTCAATGTTCTCTGGTCTCCTAACAACAGAAATCTCAGTGGGGAGCAATATGGGCTCTCCTTCATTTACTGCCCTATGAAACCCGCACTACGACACCACGATATATCTACACAAGCATCACAAACAGAGCTTTGTATTTTTTTCACTAAATGAAACTCTTCCTCTTGCCCTCTCAATATTTTTCTATTGATTTGAAAAACTCAATGTGGTTCAGAGTGGATTTTTAGTAACCAATGAAGCTACACTGAATGCATGCCCTCAGCTGAATCTCCTTGCTGTCTAAACTCTCAGGAAACTGGCATATTTCTACTCACAGCATTTAAGAAGTGACTTTCTGATGCAACTTCTTTGAAGGGTAAAATGAGGCTGACAGAACCTGAAATTCAAGGCACTGGTGGCTAGACTAGCTGTTGTTTCCTTTTTCCTCCCACACAGCGTTTAAACAACTCTGACCCTTTTGTGTTGCTACTAGAAAAGCTTTTAAGAATAACTTTCAGAAGTTAAGACAAGAGAGTCGCGTATATACTCAGTTCTATAGGAGACAGCTTTACTGGGTAAGAACAGATCCCAGGAATTAGACAGCAAAGTGCCTCTCTGAAGGTGCTGGTCCTCATAGGGTCTGTTGTCAGCTGCAATTCCATCATGACACACCACTACAAAGCACCCTTCTTCCAAACAGACAAACCATCTGTCCTGAGTCTCAGACCCAAGCCTCCCTTGCCTTGCTCTGTTACAATGAAATCCAAGTCCCAACGTGATTTAGAAAAACAATTCCCAATGTAGGATTAGCAAGTGCTTTTGCAGTAGCAGTAAGCATTAAAAAGCTGGCAGGCATCCCATAGAGAACACTATTATTCAGCCTGGTTCAGCACTATTCTGCTTGTATAATGCATACTCACTGTATTTTTGTTCCCACATTTCTTCACTATTGGCAACATTAGCATGAGAACAGGATCTCTGTCAGTTAAAACTGTACTAAAGTTTACAGATTTTCCTCACAGAGCATCATGCTAGTATTGTCTTTAATTTTATTCTGATTTATTCTGAGTCTTCTCAATTTCTCAGTCAACTTCATTGAAATTAACAATGTCTACCAACATGGCAAAAATCCCAAAACAGTGCATTCCTTTTCATCCATTTTGCTTAAACACAGTGTTAGAAAATTCCTGAAAGATCCCTCTGTCTTTCAGGATAGGCCCATCAAGTCAATTAGTGCCCATTTGTAAATTTCACCTGCCCACAAAACAGGTGGAACCCGATTTCTATCCTAGGAGCCTTAAAGGGAAAAATAGAGCTCAGGCTGTGAGCTTTAGCTATCTATAAAGACCACAGTAAACATCAAGAGCCATCAGCTGACATTTTAGTTCACCCAAACACAAAGCTTATCATTCTTGCTTGTTCATAAGTATTTAGAAAGAAGAACCACCAGGTAACATGGCAATCTCAGTAAGTAAAATATCATCTAATTCCTAGTTTTCTGACACAATTATTTCTATATTTCATTGCTTTATTGTTGTATTTTCAAATGGTCATTTTCATTCAGATGGATATAAATATCTGTATGAAGGCCACCTTTCAATATTCAGGCATGTATCTGGGAATGCAGAAATCAAAAGCAAAGTCTTAGTGATCAAAAATGTGTTGGAAGGGAAGGCACATCCACCCTAAACAAGGACTATCAATAGAACATAGCTTGCTTTGCTCATTATGCTTTCTAATCCCTTCTGACACAAAAAGAATTTTTTTTGTAGTGTGACATATTTTTTTTTCAAATGTATTTTGCTTGCCAGTATTGGAACTTGTATAAAAAGGCCAAACATACTTTTTTTTTAAAAAAAAAAGAGAAGATATTTATTAGTTAATCTGTCTTTAAGGCATTGCAATGAAGACAACAGCCTGGTAGATATACTACATTCAAAACGTGTGAATTCAGCACCTCACAGGAGTTCCCTAGAGCCTCTGATTTGTGTCCTGTACCCTGGGGATGCTGATATTCCCACCAGAGTCATGGATGGGGCCATGGCTAAATGGTTAACAACATTGATTTGTCTACTCTTTCAGACTGGTGTCCGAGACTAGTCTGAAGTTGAGAAACCACACTCAATCATAGAAAGGAATAAACATAGCAATTAAAAATACTGCTTTTCTTTCTGCTCTACATTTAAAGCCAGCTGACAAGTACAAGATGCATGAATTAAAAGGAAAGAAACAAATGTTTCCTTGGGATATTGAGCTGTTCATGTTTTCCTAAAAACATACAGATCTCATCTGCTCAAACAAATGAACACCTCTCTTCTAAAGAAAACTTTCTTTTCTACATAGCGTCTCATATTTTCACTGTTGTGTCTTATGTAAATATTTGGACTAATGTAAATAGTTATAATCACAACAAAGTTAAATAACTCATAGGGCACTCCAATGAGTTTACATAAGTAGACAGAGTTTTGACTATTCTTTCTATGTTTTATATTAAATCCCTTAGGCTAGTTGCTTGAAAAGCTGCCATTTCTGAAGTTCACCAGATTTAATAAGAAAAAGTGCTTACATGAAAACAAAACATTAAAATCCTGTAGAAAAACTTCTCAATCACCTAAAAAGAAATCCTAAGAAAAAAAAATTTTACTAACATATCCATACAACTTCAGAACATATAAAATACATCCTGATATTTACGGTTTTTGAAGTGTTTGCTCAGAGGGAAAGGTTATAACCTTGTACTACTGATTTCATATTTGTCCACAGCTGTGATACTCTTAAGCAAGAAGAGTGTATCAAAGAAGGTGACACTTATAAGCAGTTATATATATTAGATATGTTATTTAAAATTCCTTAATAACTAGAATTTCATGCTTGGGATTTTTTTAGCAGGAATTACAATAACAGGACTGCAATACTTCTTATGAAAAGGAAAATATAAAAAACACAATGAGAAATTTAGCTTCCATTTCAAATGGATGAAGTCTGGAAAATCTATAGACAGAGTTGTCTTGTTTCTAATATCCAAGAAGAGGCACATCACTGAACCACGGCATTTTATACGTAGCATTTCAGATTCTTAGCAACAGCAAGGGTAAAGTGTTAGAAGGAGATTTTACACCAAATGGCAGAGTTACATTTGAGATCTTTTTTACAAAGGCCAACGCTGCACATTTGCCTATTTATAAACAATGTATTTCCATCTGAATTTCTGATTAAGCATGTCCACCTTGGTCAAAGTCAGCAGAGACACACTGGACAGAACAGGCAATGTTATATAAGGAATACAGTATTTCTTAAGACAAGGGAAGGGGAAAGAAAGTGATCTAGCCTAAAAAGTAAAGTAAGAAAACAAAGGAGAGTCTCAAGTAAGATTTAAACTTACTTTATCTATTAGTATACAGGATAGATTTGGAACATCCCACTTATGAGACCACTACACGAAACATACAAGAGTCAAGTACTATCACTGTGTTAAGTTTAATGAAAACCACATCATTTTTGGATGAATATCACTCAGAGAAACACTCAGGGAATACTCAACTGTCTGCAATGCTTTCTGGGCATTTCTTGCCTCCCCCTCTCTGTGCGTTTGCTGATGCACTGCATTACGCAAATATCTTTTCTAAGTAGTTTTTCTGATTTTTTTTTTTTAAGCAGGTTTAACTTCTCAGGCTAATGATTTTTTTTTACCTTTGTGCAGTATACTCATATGTTTAAGTCCGAGACACAATAGCATCACCCCTCCAACACCCTGAGGAAATTCTGTTGTGAAGAAGGGCAGAATATCGACTCCTAGCTACACCATCACACTCGAGTGGAAAAACAGCTTCATGCCACCAGCAGCTGCAGCACGGAAAATGAGGAAGAAAGGACCAATTGTATCTCAGAGAAGACAGTTTATTGAGATTTTGGCTGGTTTTCTGGAGGTCAAGAAATTCCTGAATTATATACAGGGTCAAAATAACTTTCAGGCATTTTTTCTGGGTTCAAAAGCATGTGTGTTGTTACCCGTGTTCATGTTGTCTGTGAGATCCTCACTGATTTACAAGACCTTCAGCTTTGTGAGTGTCACAATGTCTAATACTAAAATTTGTCATAATGGCAGAAGTCTTTCATGACCAGCTTAAAAAAATATGAAAAGGAAATTCTTCAACTGCATGGCCACCTTTTGAAACTTGAATGGATAAGACTGTTTCTAGCTTTATAGGATTGTTGATTTTTTTTTTCCTATGACAGACAGTATGTAGATGAGGTGATATATTTCATTAAGATAATATTATCAGAAGAAGTAGATAAAGTAGACAAGGCTTTCATCAAGCAAATCTACTCCTCAAGCCTGCAATAGTAGCAGTTGATAACTGAAACACAAATACCAGCTGATAATAACCTCATACAGTTCAATTAAAGAAAAACATGGTCCAAACAATAGAAATGTGAAAACTCTCAAACTATTGTGGCAAACACTTCCACAGGGAATGAAACCCACTTTAAGTACAGGGGCTTTTCAAGTATATGCTCTTCGAGCATATTGACTTATTTACACAGTAAAGATAAAATTACAGCAGGATATGTAATTGGCTGAATAATTTAACCAAGAAATAAGCATATTCCTATCAAAGCATGAATAAATTTCTTTTCATTATATAGTTATCTTTTCTGTATCGTTCAATTATCTAGAAAAAACAGGGTTTTAACCGAGCAACATAAACACCACTAAAGTTAATTATACCTTGAATTGGAATTGGCTTTTTTAATCGGATAACACAGATCTGATTAGAGTTACAAGTTAAAATACATTTAATCTTCAACTACATAAAATTAAGTCATCGTCAAAACTTCTTTAATATTCTATCAGTAGACCATTACCAAATCTAATATATTAATCTAGTGAAGCGTAGACTACTGGTTGGGATACATGACATAGCAGCTTTACAAGTGAAAAAAAGCTGTGTCATTTCTGAATTTAGAGGTGGAAAGTCAGCAGAATAATAAAAAAAAAGACCATCACAAAAAGAATAGAACACTTACAAAAAGAAATGCATTTAGGCACTCTGTCTAAACCCCTACACGTTTCAGAAATTGAGAGAAAGCAAAATATTAGAAAACTTCAAGAACAAAAGGAGGGAAAAATAAAGTATTCTCAGTGGAAGTGTGTCTTTCAGTCCAAAGCTGCTTTGAGTTGCTGACTGCTACTTTCATAAAGCTAATAAAATAATTAAATGAAAATCACCTCTTAATCCAACCACTTTAGATGAGGAGAAATCCATGATTCTCTGCTTAGCCATGCATGGTTGGACAGAATGCATGGCTTCAGGTTGTCAAATAGCTCTTTACTTTTCAAGACTTTTAGTGCCTATAGATATACTAGAAGACTTTTCTGACCTTCCAAGTACCCATATCCATGCTTTCCAACCAACATTTTCTGAAGTCAAGATCCAATGAAGCTTATTCCTACAGGATTTTGAAAGCATAATGAATCTTTAGCTATGTAAAAAGTAATTTCAGAGACAAAGATTAATCTTTTTCAAGTTTCCAGTCATATCATCAAGTGTCCTAAAGAATCACTTATTTCCTGCTTATCACTATAATGAAAGAACACATATGCTATACGTTCAGAAGTAAGACTAGAGAAAATACAACCCTACAGGGACTGGGTAGTCCTCAGCCTAGGACTTTTCCTGTCACAGTCAACAGGAAAGTTGAACGCTTAGAACACTAAGCTGAAGCTGAAAATATTAATTTTTCAGGAGGCAAATTACACTGTTCTTACTCTATTGTAATAATATGGAGTTAAGTTCTAAGTCCTACATCCACCCAGCATATCACATAACCTAATGCCTTAATTGCCATCAGTGTCTTTTCTCTTCTCCAAGACATACTATTAACATCACACAGAAGTATGCTGCTTCAAACTACGAAATGCTAAACTTATTACAAACTCAGCCTCTGTTTTGATCACATCCAGACCGATACACCATCCCTTTTAGATTGCTTTGCAAACATTTATATTTGTAGTTTTTGTTATGTAACAATTACATCATAGGTATTACCCTCCACTGCCTCTATGAATTTGTAGAGAACACTATGTTTGGCTTAGCCTTCATCTACCAATTTTTCCATTGGGTTACAGATCTCAGCTGGTAGCACACATCTCAGAAAGGACAGGCAGCAGCAGCAAATGCCTTCCACTGAAAACTGATGCCTGCTGTCAAAAGAATTTAACTAGAACTGTGGATAAAGCACATCAAGACCTTTACTGCAAGCAAGAGCAGATGCATTGGTGTGCAGTTTTCAAGACCTCCCAACAGTAAGTCATACCTGTATTTGGACGCATAAGATAAACAGAAGGATGTGCAACAAGGCACTAAAAAAGAGAAAATGTTAGAATAAACATTTCATTCAATCCAGATGATCTCTTCCCATGCTGATTTGCCAGGACAGCTCCACAGGAATACCTCAGGAGTACTGCTCTATCTCATCATTCAAAAAGGGAGGCATGTCCTTATTCAGCAGCCAGAAATACTGCTCCAGACCACCTCTGGAGTCTTGCTAGTACCAAGGAAAGAAAGACATCTTCTATAATTTAACATCTCAGGAAAATTCTACCAAGTATGACCTGACAAAAAAAGGTGACAGCTAATAGTGATTCCTGTGGATAAATTTAGTGTCTTCTACATCCCTGTACTAATAGTGGAACAGCTCAAGCATCTGGGTTCCACATCTCCCTTCTGAAATAGCAGCTATCTGGTGGCAGCTCCACTGAGATGGCTTCAAAAAGTGCATCTCAGTTATGTCATACTGTCTTATCCTCATTTGGCCTGGCAAGGGCTTTAAGAGAAAGCAAAGGACATTACAGGCAACATGTAGGCATCCAATAATGTAGGTATGAAGAACTTGTGGAAAACATGTTCCCATCACCTAAAGCTATATTACTCTACCTGTTGCACAATTTATCAGAAAGCTTAAATGGTTGCGAAAGTGACCTTGCACCCTTGTAAAACTAAAGAAAACTTAAACTTTCAACAGCAGCTTGGGTTTTAAAAGCAAATTACACATTTGGATGCTACAAAATATAATATTATTGCTAACAACACAGACTTTCTGGCAGGACTTGTAAAAGACAGAGACATTTACTAAAGAAAAAAGAGAAAATTTCTAGAGAAACAGAGAAAGCATCTGCCATAAGAGAAAACAATACCTGAACTTGAAATATCACAGTCTATGCATGAGATTGAGTGATCTCCCCAGAGAGCATCAACGGAAATAGTGATCCTTCCTGTCATGTCACTTGTACAAGCACTAACTCATCCAAATCCTGTGTGAAAACACATAATAAATAACCAAGTAAATCTTGACGTTTAGGACAACAATGGCTATTTTTCCCTATCAGAAATGAATGAAGTTAACAACAAATGTAACATCTTTTGCCTATCAAACCACCTGGGGACGGGAGAATGGGAAGGGAGAGGAGAAGTATTGAACAGGGATTCAAAGAGCAGTTACCAATGTAATGTCCTAGGGAGACATGAAGGTATTTTAGGATTAGAGTGAGAGGGGCAGGGGGCAAAACCAAGAGGAGACATTTTTGATGTTCAGAAATGAAAGATGTGCCAAAAATCTTCATGAAATAAAGCAAAAGAAACAAGACTGATTGCAAGAATAAATGTACCCTTTTCAGCATCCCCTGTGCTGTCTCTACCAGACACTATATATTTGTCTTTCAGCTAACAGGGAAAGTAAAAACAAACAAACAAAAAAAAACCCCATGATTTTATATTGAGGAAAACCTTATAACAGTGCAAACCACCACATAAACTGAACAGTCTTAGGGATTATGGCGATTGCAGCTATTAAAAGCAGTCATTTAATATTAATTACTAAATTTGGCTGGAAAGGAAGAGGAAATGGGAAATGAACTACCTTTCATTTGGCTGTGAGTTTCAGTTTGATAAAAGGAAAGGAAGAAAAATAATTTCAGGTCAGATCTAGACAACAGGTGAAGATTCCATTTGAACTCTCCTTAATTGTGCATGTGCTTGAAAGAAACAAAAGCATGAATACATACAATTTTCAAGATTCTAAGTTTCATGTGATTCCCTCCTAAACACTGGTTAATTCAAGATGAAATAGTTATTTTACAAGGAAAGAATTTTCAACAGTTCATCAAAAGGAATCAAAGAAACTTAGAAGTGCCCCTTTACTGTGAAGGCAAGTTGTCTTGACAGCATTCAGCAAGAGAAAATGACAGTACTAAAAGCCAAGTATCATGTTGCAGTGGTTGATCTGAGAGGGAGGAAGGGATACAGGAACCTCCTACTCATTGTGCCTTCCAAAATGCACTCCTTTGCAGCACACAATGATGTTACTTGGAGATTTGTTCACTGCTGGCACAGCAGTTGTGCACCCAAGAGTCTGTTGGAGTACATAGTGCACATCTCCCTTTAGCCTGCTGACACAGGGCTTGCCTAAAAATAGCTCACGTATTCTGGATGGCTTTTGAGCTCAAATTTTAGCAACCCACATACCCTTACAAGTAGTTGAAAAATCACTTGTGACTAAAACAAAATTTCACATTTTGACACGTTAAGTCTTGTATTTTTCCAGACACAACTTAACTGACAGGGAAAAAAAAAAAATCATCATTTTATATAAATAAATAAAATGAGGAAGTTATTTTTAGTATGGGCCTTTTTTTCCTATTGCCATCATTTTATTTTTTAAGCCTTTTGGAGTAGAACGTGTCAAAAATTTAAAAGCAATAGAAGATAAAGCAAATATATAGATACTAAAAAATGGCATAATATTCAGATCAACAAGTCTTAAAAAAAAAAAAACCAGGAAAAAGTCACTTCCAAACGCAGGTATATTCCCAACTAGACTTTTAGGTTGCTCCTTTGTTCAAATAGTATGTTGTCATTAAGTGTTTTTCAAATGATTTTTCAATCTTTTTCCTTAGTTTGTATCTATTTTCCTGTACCTTCACATACTTATTCAATTTTTAATCTGATGAGGAAGATCAATTACAGCACATAATGCACTCACCTGTCGGAGATACAAAGTTGTTCTTTGTTTTTGGTTATCTTCTACTCTCTCTGGCCTTTATCTCTTTCCTCTGCAGAGATTGCATCTTTCTTTTACTAAGGGAGGACAGAAGAAATACACTTTCAATCTAAGTAGCAAGCTATTCTAGATTATTTTATCCCTAGCCACTCTAACCAGAGAAACGTGACTGATGTTTTACTCTTTGTTGCACCGATATGCGTACAAACCACGGAAACCAAGTTAGCCTTTGTCTTTTTAAGCTCATGTAAAATATTTACATCTAGATAGAAGACATTTCTGACAGCACAACAGCAGACGTCCTATCATTAACTACACATATTCAAATCATTCCCCTAGTAAAAACACTTACCAGAGTGTCAAAATTAAATCTCCCAGCAGATGTCTTGTGGGTAGTGATATCAGACTGAGTGCAAACATAGTTGAAACTAATGACATTTTGTTCTGTATCACAGCTGATAAAAGCAAATAATGAGCTGAGATCCTTTTGTTACTTTATTCCATTTCTAAGCACTCTGCTACTGCCACGCCTGCCAGCTGAAGTGATTCAATATGGTCCATGTTGAAATCAAGAGAAAAAATCCACTAAGATAAGGTAGTAAATGAAATTGTTAAGTCTTGGTCTGAAAAATTTTACAACAGTTCTTGTTTCAATGGAAAATTACTGGCAGCTTGAAAGGTGAAGACAGGTCTTGTACAACTCTACTAAGCTTGTGGCCCATTTCCCTTCTCTTGGGATTCCAGGATATTTACTAATTATATTTTTAAAGCTACCCTCTTCCATACTTTTCTATTTCTCCTTAAAAAAAAAATACACATATTCCTTGCTAGCTTTTAGTGAGAAATTGAGGAGCTATTTCACCACCAACAGAAGAAATACTTTTATTTTCAGAACCCAGAGCTCTCACTTGTCCCAACTAGCACATGTATCATCCTGTCGTTGGATTTAGACCTAGATGAGAATATCTATTACCATGAGAAGAAAAAGCTGACAGTAAATTAAATTCAGGAACTCTTTTGTTTCAAAAATTGAGTGGTGAAGGTGAAGCTAGAATTTGACTCAGACTTCATATACTATAGTTTTCATAATGCTCCCTCTGCTCCCTTTCACACACAAAGTGAGTAGCAGGAAAGAAAATCTGCGGGAGTTTTATGCTTTAGTCATGCCCCTAGTTGCTACCTTTCCAACTCGAAAGATTCATGACTTCGTTTTAAATTGCCAGAAAGTTTTTCAGAGAGTAGTCTTATGTTCAGCGTAAAGCCAGTTCTGGATTTTGGATCTTAACTAAAGATAGAGCTCAAGGAGACAGCCACATTACTGGGGTACGTGGATCAACACAACTACATCCTACAGCCTGGCTAAGAAGTCCTTTTCTAGCATTTCCACCCTACAGTGTTTCCTTAGAATTCACCTCTATCCTAGAAATGCAACAAGTTCTCCTGCCATTGCTGCTGTGGCTATCATTGGCTGCCTATTCCCAAATGTCATGACCATTGATGGAAAGTGCTCCTGCAAAGACATGTCAGCATTTGCACTGACTATTACCCATGAGACTGTTGGTACTTTATGCTCCCCTTCATGGTCTGAATAAAGCCTGAGTGTTTTACTAAATATCTTCAAAATAAACTTTTCCTGACATTTTTCTTAAGAAAGCTTCAACAGTAGGTGTCAAAATCTGTTATTACTTCAGCAATCGAGCATACAGTCATACCCAATTTGAAGCACTACAGAAGTTTAAAGATTTTTAAGGAAACCTGATAAAACATGAAGAACTTACACAGTTCCTTCCAGGGTTGAATATGAAGAACAATGAGAGAACTGATCCATGCTGGCTATAATACCTCATACCAAAACTGTATTCCAGGTAGTTTAAAGATGCCTCTTGTAAATTATACATAAAGACAAAAGATGCACCTGCTACAAAGAATAGAAAAATAGGCATATATGTACAGAAATTTAGAGTACTGTGCTAGCAATCTTCTCTGAATTGTAGCGAAAAAAAACTTTCATGGTCATGTTTTCATGCCATAAGGAAGAGGTAACAATACATTTTAACCATTTTAACATTTATCCACGCCGGGAAAAATAATGACCAACTTCTAAAACACAATTAGAACTTTCTTCTTCAAGAAAATCTAAAAATTCGAACTCTTATGTATCTTTAAAATGACCGGGATGCAATTTTGACACCATTTGTCCTTTCTACTTTATACACAGTAAATCATTGCTATTGGCAGTCCTGGTGAGTACGCTATTCATTAGCTATGTAGTAAATTGTCTCTTTGCTGGTTGATAGTTTTTGGTATAAGGCAAGCACTAAATAATATCTTCTGACTTTACGCAACTACTTTAGAATTCACAGTTGTATAAGAAAAGTCACTTTCTAAAATTGCATTTCAGCACTTATGAATATTTAGTAGTCAGTTTATAAACAAGCTATTTGGCTTAATTATTTTGGCTTAAAGTATGTTCTTGGATTAAGATTTAGGTTTGCTCTTCTACATACACAAGAGATGGCCAAAATTAAACTAAAGAAAGAAGAAACATGCTGATTTCCACAGTAATTGACTACATATTTTAACAATAATTTCTGACAGCTCCCAAGTAGTTTTCCCTGAATTTGAAGTCTATGCTTTGGAAGCCTAGCTTCCTCAGTTGCACCTGCATATGAAGTCTGCTCTGTCCTTCTTCCTCTTCCAGCATTCATGCTACCTTGTCTTCCTTAGCTAGACACAACCCAGTACTTAAGCCAGCAGATAATGTTCTCACAAGATAGACCGACCTCTTTGAGCAACTTGCATCACCAGCCAGAAGATGGGAGACAGCTTGCCAAAAATCCGAGGCTTTAGCAGTGAAGTTTCACTTTCACACCACTACATAATTCCTGCCTGAGTACTTAGTGTAGGTGCAGATAAGTATAAATAACTTGAATTCCAACTAGCTACTGTAACAGACACTATCAAATAAAGGTAGAGGTGTGATTCAGTTTTATGTCTTATTTAGCAGATTGCACTTGCGGACAGAAGCTCTGTTGTTCAGCATGTAACAAACAGCCCACCACGTAAGAGAGCTTTACCTTTAGTTACCAAGTGCAGTTTGAGTAAGAATGCTAAAAGCAGTCATTGGGTAACTACCTAATGAGAGCAGCCTCTGTTTCTAAAATACTTATACAACTTTTGCCTGTAGTAACAAATATTCCAAGACAGCAGAGCTATTTAAAGAGACAGCCACATATTCAATCTAAATATTTCTGCTCATTTCAGAATGAACTTGCACTGTACCCTCCGTTCTATGCCAGAAGACCCATTTTGTGGATGCACAGTAAGCCTAGAGCAGGGCCCTGATCCTTCTTGATCAGTTTTAGCATGAAATCATCATGTGTTTTCACAAATGCACATGGAGGTGGGGAAGACAGAAGAAACAGCAGAAACAACAGAAAGAAGAAACTAAGCAAGGGTAAGAAGGGTGACAAGGCAGTTCTAAAATGTTATTTACCGTTTTATGGTGTATCCCAAGCGCAGCCTAAAGGAAACTGCTCCAGTAGTCATTCTATTCAGTAGTGATCCAGTAGTCATTCTATCACATAATACAGCAGTGTACCTAACAAAATTAAGGAGCTGCACTCCAGGCTGTAAGCAAGAAACTGGAGGAGTTTAAAATGTTGACACTGGCCTCAGAGGAGCCACATAATGGAAATCTTAAGTCTTGCACTAAAATAAGAGCACAATTTCCTTCTAAGCATACTTGCAAAGAGTTCAAAAAAATGCTTATATTATTAAACTGGGTAATTCAGCTGATTTCAACAAACATATGAGAAACCCAAATACAACAAGACTTAAAATTTGAGAAGTTTGACTGTTGATGGGCAGAGGTAGGGTTGAGGTTTCTTGCAACTTCTGAAGCACAGCTAGACTACTCTCTAAATCTTGCTATCTGACAGAGAGAAGGGAAGGAAAAAATAAAAATAATAGTTAGAATACTTTTTCTTTATTATAGTAGTACTGCTAAATATATAGATCAATACCAAGTCATGCCTTGACTGAACTACAGAAAATTACACAGCAAAGAAAATTCTGGAATCATTAAATTTTCCTCATAAGCAAAAAAAATAGACTTAAACTTGATGTTAGGAAAAAGTTCTTCACTGAAAGGGTGATTGGCCATTGAAATGTGCTGCCCAGGGAGGTGGTGGAGTTGCCGACCCTGGAAGAGGCACTGAGTGCCCTGGTTTAGATGATGGTATTAGTGTTGGTGTTAGTGTTGGGTTATAGGTTGGAGTTGATGATCTCGGAGGTCCTTTCCAGCCTTATGATACTGTGAAACTGTGAAAAATCCTGAAAATAAAGAAAAAAAATCTCAGTTCTTAAAAGTCACTGTATTCTTGCTTTGTGTTTAGAGTAGTCCTTTTTACGAAGTTAGAGTGCAACAAGGGATGGCTAAACGACAGAACATTTTGCTTGCTCATTTCACCTGCAGTAAGTGTAGCACACATGCCTGGTTAATTTGTGAGGCCAAGCACCATTTTGAACTAGCCTTTACCAAGAGCTTGATAAACATGCTATAAGAAGTAAAATCCAGAGTTCTGTTTTGATGAATACAAACTGAGTCTTTCAATGTTTATGTAACAGCCTTCTCTACAAAGATTCAATTTTCAAGGCAGAAACTGAGAAACACTTTAGAGAATAATTGAAAGCAAAGCTTTTTGAGATGTTTTATTTACACCATTATACAAAGCAGCAGCTATAAAGCTCTGCTATCCTGCAATGTACTCTGCTTCCCATCACATCACATCTGTGTGGCTCCTCATGGTCTGCAAAAAACGCAATTGTTGGTAGTCTGTTATGATAAACAACTTTGAGTTCTTCACACTCTGGAACAGACAGTTCTGTCCCCAAGACTTCCTTCAGGTGGCCTATTATAAACATAAGGAGACATTGGAGTAAGGAGCCATCTTTGCACAGTTTTAGTACAGCCTCAGACAGTAATAAGATAAATCAATTTTTAGGCTGCAAAAAAAACATAGGATCCTATTTACATTCTTTTCATTTACATGTTGTCATTATTCATTAATAATTGTCAGGATATTAAGGAGATGTATTATAGAAATCAGAAATTCAACTGTGTACACTTATTACTGACAAAAAGGTACTATATTATGGAAAAACCTTCTCTTTAAGCTTCTTATTAGATGCATCAAGTTCCCTTCTAGGAGTTTTCCATTAAGATTCGCATTTTTACCACTATCATCTTCAGCCTTCATTGGAAAAAAAATTATAATCGCAATTACGTAATGTATACATTATTTAGATCAAATGATATTTGACCTAAAAAATTAAACTTGTTCATCATAAATCCTTATGGAACTAGGGCTAAGAGTATTAATCAGCAGTCAAAAAGCTCATAATTTTTTTCCTTACCAAACTGCTTTGTTTATTTAGCTGAGGCTGGGTTCAGTATTTTCAGCAAGGAACAAAGCTGAGTTGAGCAAGGAAAAATATTGCCATCACAAAACTTCTTTTGAGAATTGAAACGAATGAGATTGAGGTTGATCAATGTACCGGTCATTTCTTCAAGGCTTACATACTAGCAAACTTCAAGAATCAGAGCAAAATTTGAGAAAATTTAAGGAATGAGTGTCTGGGGCCTGACTTGGTATACTTGTGATTTTGGGTGGTTTATTTGGGGTATTTTTCACTCCAAAACCCTTCTCTCCAGATCTTCTGAGAAGTGTTCAGTAGTGATGAACTTTCCACCTTTCCAGGCCTTTAAGGCTGCAAGGGGGATACAAACTCTGTCCTAGACAGGGAATCCAGACTTTGTCGATGAAGCCATGTGCTTTTTACGGGAAAAAAAATAATTTTTTTCATACTCTGCTTCTGTTAACACCAAATCTTTCATCTGCAGAAAAAGAGCTGCTCCAATTCCACTGAACTTATGAAGAAGTAACAGTGTGTGGTCTATATCAAATATCCCCTTTCATCTAACATTAAGACATTTTCACTGTCCCTCACATTGAATCTTTTGACTGAGGGCCTTTCAATACTCTTGCCATGCGAGGTACACCTTTTTATCTATGCTGAAAACCATTAAACTAATTTTAAGTCAGTCTCCTGCACATGCACGTTGTTAGATTAGTATCAAAGCTGGAGTTGCACTAGTTTGATTTAATTATTATGGACTTTCTCCACACTCAAACAGAAACTATTTCCTGATTAAAAAAATATTCTGGAAGGAAGGAAACAAAAATATGAAAATTTAAATTATCTGCATACCTAGTTTTCATAGGTTTGTGTTATCAGTTATTTCATGTAATTTCAATGGTTATTTCCAGGTTGCAGATATGAATCAGTCTTTTATATTACTTTTAGTCTAATTACAGAACTAAGAATAAATTGTATCCATATTGAGAATTCAAGTTTCTGTAAGGCTTTTATGGAAAATGCAAGCCAGTGGGTATGAAAGTTTTGCAAAATGTATAGGTGTAACAGATTCCCATATGTTAGCAATGTTGCAGACAAGATATTACATGAGAGGCCATAAGATGACTTAAATAGTTTTAATTCTATTTTGACCTTGTATCAGTAACATTTTTCATGTTCATTCCTCAAGCTCCCATTTTTCATTCATGCAATATGAAGAAGCATGAAAATGTGGAAGTTGCCAGATTCCAGCATAACTTGCTTGACAAAGTTATTTAAATACAATGATAAGAAGTATTTTTAGTCATAGTAGAATTTTGTTTTGCCTAAACAGATTTAAACAAACATCTAACAGACCTCTTTTGACATTCCACATGGTTTATTGCATAATGGTACTAATTGCAACACTTCTTTAAACACTTTCATTTGAATAACTTAAAATCCTTTGCAGTTCTCTGAACCATAACAACCTCAAAAGCCTTGAACATTTGACTGAAAAGAAGCTTAACACACTTGTACAGGTGAACAGCAGCCAAAGTCAATTTTTCTCATCTGAATGATGAGTGTGGAAAAAACTATTGGTATTCATACAAGCTGTGAGCTAGGTCAAGCAATCTAACTGTATGTTGTAACTCAGAGTCCTATATTCTAAAAGCCATAATGTTGCAAAACTATGAGTCTGACCTCTTTGGTACAACAAATCAAGTGAGTTCAATATTTTTGCCTGAATCAACCCTGCAGCTCAAAGAGACATTCAAGATAAACAATTTTTCAAAGGTCAAACGAGGTTAAAGCAAGCATATCCGTAGCTAAGTCATTTCAATGGTTAGCTACCTTCACTATTAAATACATTTCTCATTTCTAGACTCAATTTGTCTATGTTCACCTTTCAGCTGCTGAATCACTTTCTGCTATATTAAAAAAGCAGTCAGAAGACTCTTCCCCTCAAAAATCTTTAGATTAAAATAAGGTCATATTTTAATCCTTTCAAATAATAGATTTTAGACTCAGTAAAAAGCATGCCACACCTTTTTTTTTTAAATGTCTTGTGGGGTGTTTTTTTTCTTTGTTCTCCAGGCTCCTGAAGTCTCTGTGCCTGTTCAGCCATCACAACTGACTGTTTCATATTCCCAAGATTATGAAATGAGGAGTTACACCTTTTCCTTTCAGCACAAAACAGGGAGCTAGTCCTTTTGGAAGTCTGAGACAACTGGTGCACGTTTGGGCAGTGCTGCTTCCAATTATTGTCTGGTTTTTATTTGTAAGTGGAGCTGTTATAAGAAACCAAAACCATGTTCACATGGATGTCCTGCAGCAACTTCTCCAGATGAGTGTCACCCACAGGTCTACACTATTATTTATTGTTTTCCCCAGTTTTGCCTACTGTTTACAAGCTTTTCTAACATGAAATAATCCAAGAGCAAACAAGTTAGCAGAAGCATTCAAAATGCCATGACTACAGGATCTACTGTAGAATCACATACTAAATGATTCCATCCATAAAAATCATTCATGTATTCCATCATGCAACCATATTTAAATACTTAGCTTGGACTGTTTCAACAACATATTCCAAATTTTATTCAAAAGTCAGATAAGCTAAGTCATGCCTTATGAGCATTTATAACTACACAACAATGATCCGATTAACAAAGCTACTTTCCATGAAGTATGCTGACTAAAACAATTCTATTTCTTGAAAAAGTAAATTACAGATTTTTTTGGTACATCCTTTTCTATCCAATGCCTTCCCTTGATTTTTAAGAAATGAAACAAAATTTTCTCTCTCTAGTTCACAGAAATTTCTCCTGGAACTGAAAAATATGTTAAAAACAAACTTCAAAGAGGTTCTTGCCCCGTTTCTTGGTGCATGCAAGTCCGACTCAAGCTAACTTAAATAGAATCAATTTTAACATCACTCCAGATTATTACTGAGGATAAACACTTTGCTTAAAAATTATAAAAGTAAAAATGCAGTACTCATCTTTGTAATCCTTCACTTTACCAACTGGTGACTTGGTTTCTCTGAAAGGTGGAGCAAGACTGGAAGGTTTAGACAATGCCACTGTTCCTTGAGGCTTTATAAGCCATACAAGTAGTTTAAGCATTCTGTTTATACGAATGATAAAAGGATATTAATTGAATACTGAATGTAAAAGTCTTGGTTACATGCTATATCTGAAAATATCAAACTGAAATAGGAGGAAGAGTCCACTTTCAGAAGCATACATGCTTTTACCAAGGCAAGATTTCTGTGCAGTAGAAAACAAAAGGTCATGCTGCAGGTCTTTACAGAGGATCCTGCAAGTTGAACTTTTTAAAAAATTAAATTCTGAATTAATTAAATTAAGTTTTATTATTCAGAATACCATATTGACAGCACTAACTAACTACAGGCTACAAAAAATAATAGTGTTTAAGGGAAGGAAGAAAGCTCTGTATAAAGGAGAAAGGCCTACCATGTCCTTTCATGATTAAAAAAAATCAAAAACTTTACTGTACACTATTTCAAAATAAAAATCATATTGCTTTATCCCCACAAAAAACCTTTAAAATATAGTTTTTAATACTGAAATACAGATGTTTGGTGTAACTTAGAGCTAGACAGATAATCATTATGCAATAAAGATTTTCATCATTATCTCTAGTTAGTATTGAGATGACCCTGAAGGGATGGGCCTACTTTGCTCTAGACGTTACACGAGTATATTGAATAAAGGTTTTTGATCCAACTAGCTACACAACTTAGAAAAAATGACTACATCAATGACTACCGTTATAATATAGGTCAGGAACTGAGGCAAGGCAAGATTTCTTAATTCAGATCAACCCTCTGAAAGAGCCTACCATTCAAGGGCAGTGTTTTTCTTGGACATATCAAACACAATATATTTCTTTTTTTCCCTCATTACTTCTTTTTTTGGTATCTAAAACTGTTCAAGAGCACTCAGAAATATCAGAAATAGAGTATGTTTATACATCAAACCTACATCTGCATGGTTTCTAGTGAAACAGAGAGAGAGTTTAGATTTTTTTTTTTTTTTTTAAGGACTTGCAGTTATCAAGGAACAGTTTTGGAGAAGAATGTGAGACTGGACTGAACTCTGTAACTGCCTGAACTTGAGAAAGGTCCTGAATGAAGCTGTCTATTGAAATGACAACTCTCAAAATAGCTGGTGTGGTCATTCCCTTGGCGTCTCTGGCTAGTTCCTAAACTCTAATGTCATCTTGTTTCCTAGAAACTGTACCACATACAGACGGGAAACATTAAGAGCCAGACTTCTCCTGGTTCTCATGGAGAAGTCTTCTGTTCTTGTCATAAACATGTCTTGATTGTTATTGTGAATTCTTCCCTGGCCTCACTGTTCCAAGTTTGCTACAAGGAGGAGCTACTAAAACTATCTTCCCACTCTTTCAACATCATTCAATCTTCCCAAAACTTAGTCTGTTTTATAGTAAGTTCTTTCCTTGCTACTTCTACCTTTTTTTGCCACCATCACAACAGTGGCACAAACACTGTTTCCTACAGCACTTAAGTCACATCAAGGAAGGTTTGTTGTTTTTGTTTCAAGTTGCATGTTAAACCCAAAATTGTTAGTCACTTTGACATAAATAAATCCTGCAAAATGTTACAAAAGATAAGTTACTGTTTCCTGATCAGGAAGTAGATAACTATTTATTAAGTAGAAAATAAGTTTTCCCAATTTTTTCATGCTGTTATACTCATCATCTCTAGTCATCAGTTATTTTGCTTACCTCCTTCACTTGAAGGTTTTGCTCTGCTCTTGCTATTCATATTCAGCTGTTCTCTGATGAGGCATTTCAGCTTGGTATCGTATTTTATTCAGCTACAATTTACAGGATTTAAGCTTCTGAATCTCTTTCCAATTGCTCTGGCTTAAGATATGCATTAGTCATAATTCTTGAGAATAATACACAAACAAACTAGTCAGACCCTGAAATAAACACTTACATAACAATCTTCTAGCTACCTACTGTACATGTGGTACAAAAGTCTCATAAACGTGCAAGATATTATTTAGGTGAATGCTACTTGTTATTATGTTCTTTAGCCTTAGATACCTTCTAAAATTTAGCAAAGACTGACAACAATCCTGGAATAAAAAAAAAAAAAAAAAAGAAAGAAAGAAAAAGAACTCTCCTGACTTCTGAATTATGAAGCAATACTGAATTTCAACTCTTTATGTTACGTTACTTCAGAAACTCATTGCTGGTGTAGTAGCCCAGGCACTAAGCCCTAACCCAACTGTGCACATACCTTACCACAGCACTCATTTAGCCTGTGGCATGAATCTCAATGCTGACTGCATTTGAGAACTTAAATCATTGTTTCAACCCCAACATACACATGGTTGAAATTTTCAGTCTGCCTAATGTCAACTCGCTTTCTTCTAATATTAAGTAACTCCTTCAATATATGCAGAAGAAAATGACTGGAAAGGTGTTAAATTCCACTAAAAATGAGAAAAGTATTGAATGCCATGAAATAGCCTGAATTTAAGCATTGTGCCATCCATCTTCTTATTTAAGAACACTACACGCTCTCAGTTAAAGCATATACTAACACTGAAGCACCCTCAAATGTCCAAAGATTTCTACATAAACTTCTACACTTAAAATGGTATTATCCAAAAGCAACCTTTGTTCAAGGGCATCCATTCGCAGTTCAGAAAAGATTTGACTTAACAGATTTATCCTAGCAAGCCTGAGCACAGGCAGCCTTCTGTGCACAGCATCATGTTTTTTAAATTGTTTTGGTTCGGGGTAATCCAGAAAGATAGTTT
This sequence comes from Tapera naevia, assembly GCA_033556795.1. Taxonomy (NCBI): domain Eukaryota; kingdom Metazoa; phylum Chordata; class Aves; order Cuculiformes; family Neomorphidae; genus Tapera; species Tapera naevia. The sequence goes on along the minus strand of JAUMJJ010000088.1, from coordinate 16,684,633 downwards.
CAAAAGCACTGCAATTTGTTGCTTTCGTGCTTTGAAATCTGAGCTGAGTTTCCATACAGCTGAGTCGATATTTTTTGCCCAACTTGTTTGAGAAATTTGAGATGCCCTTGTTTACAGTACAAGCATCTCCCATTTTCATATCAAGCTACATATGCTCGCATTATCACAGATATCCACCTGGACTGAAAATATGAAGCGTGTTGATTTTAAAAGGCTACTTGAAGATATTTAAATAATGCTGTATCTCTGGTCATTAGTAACAGATGTGATACTTTGAACTATAATATAAGAAGACTGTTCTGAGATAAACAGCAACTACTGTCTAGTAGCTTAAGGAATATATTCAAAAGTCAGGCAGAGAGGATACAAAACGTACAAGGGGAAAGGAATAACCAACAATTTACAAGATTAAACCAAAAACAGAATTTCACAGTAGGAATGTATACCTAATGCTGAATGTTATGTTTCAATTGCCATGCATAGAGTATCCCAAAGCAGTGAGTTAAGATGTGGCTATAGCAACCAGTGTTGGTATAAATGCAAGCAAGCACTTACATTATCTTTTTTTCTGCAGAATGATACAATGGTCTTGAAAAGGACTTTTACTAGAATTGGGAATATTTATGAATCAGGATATTGAAAAGCATTACATATTATACCAATGCTTCAAACTAGGAGTTATAAACCTAATTTAGATGAGAGTTTGGGGTAGCTCTGTCCTGTTCCTCACCAAAGTGTCCATACATTCTTTGTTACCTTTCTGGAACACCTACCAGTAATTTCAGCTGCAGGCTTGTGTTTAGTGAATCCAGCTCAGTCTTTCACTTCATACCAGTCCCTTCAAAAGTGAACAGCTTGAATGTGTGTGGTCAGGATCAAAATTTCTTTAAGTCACATCTAGAGCCCAAATGTAATAATAGGAATTACATCAGATGGATCTTTACACAAATTTACAGTAGCATGGACAGTAGGCTCTTGCTCTTATCTCTGCCCTTCTCAGGAGAGACCAGGAAATGGGCTGCATCTTAAAGCATCATTAAATCAAGCATAAGGATATTTGTGCAGCTCCTTCAGCTCTCATTATCTTTCTGTAGCACTCAATTAGAATAACCTCACAGAGAGCTGCCCCTACCCCAAGCAGAGGAAGGCTGGTCAGTACCCTGAGCTAACACCTATTGTCACTTTGCTCAGGTGAGGGTGATATGCTCCCAGCTCCCTCCCTCCCTACAGTAGTTAAGATCAACCATTGCACAGAACATGCTGACAAATTCAGAATAATGAAATAGGAGTAGCTAAGTAAGTTTTAAATACCCTTGAAACAGCTTTGCAATCTCCAAAAGCAGTACCTGTTCGACACTGAGGGAGGAGAGCAGGACTATGCCTTTGTCAGGGCATCAGGAGAAAAAGCTTTGAATCATAGATCCTACCTGTCACTTAAAAGATTGTGTGTAACTGGAGATTTTAGATTTTTTCCAAGGTAGATCTCATGTAGTCCCACACTTGATGCCCATCATTTCAAAGAATAAAAAAAAAAAGCAGAAATAACTGAATTTAAAGAAATTCTGAGCAGAGAGCAGCTTTTCATCAACAATGACACATCTGGGTCCAAGAAGCCAAAACCATAATACAACGTGAGATTTAAAATTAAGCACTGTTGGTTAGATTTTGTTCTCAGAAAGACAGGTGTTAATCAGGATAAACTCTGATGAATAATGAGGTTATTTGTACTTCATGGTGTAAGTCCATCTGTGGCCTATTTTAAGACTAGCTGTATGCTTATTGATGTTTCATTCTTAATTACTTCTTCAGTGTTGCTTTTAGTCATTTATTTTTAATATTTTTAATGGGATTTACAAGAAGGAATTCAACTAAGATGTCCTCTCAGAAACTAGAATTCCATGGACTTATAACCTTTGTGCAAAATCCTTGAACAAGGATTACCAATACTGCCAGTGTTATTTTTTTGTAACTGTAAAAAAAAAAATAAAAAATTCTCATGACACAAAGGATCCTCAATTATTGAAAACATGGGGATGCTCAAAAGAATACTGAAATAACAAATCACACTTTTCTATGTAAAAAAAATAATAATTTGCAAAAAATCAACCTGAATTTAAATTACACATGAAACTGAGAACTCTGAGAAGTGTTTGACACAGATGATGCCTGGTTTGACCAGAACAAGCAAAATTTTTGTTAGGCATGAAAACAGTGCAAAGTACTAAGAACAAAGACTCACTTTAACTTATGCCAGACAAGACACTCTGTTGTATTCAAGTTATTTTCCCTGTCTTTGTAGTAGCTCACTGACCAAAACAACATATGTTATTCTCACAGGACAGTCATCATTAGAAGAAAATGAGAAAGTCAGAAGTTCACTTTCATCTTTTTTTTTTTTTAAACTTTTAACTATTTTCTATATCATTTCTACAAATTAGTAGCTGCTTTCAGAAATTGGTTACCATGTTTCAGATACTCTTTCTTCCACTACTTATAGCTAGATGAGTTCCCTTCATTATTTGTCTTCTGGAAAATATAGCAATTTATGCTACTTTCCAGTGTTCCTTAATTTGAACACAAGTCTGAACTGAACTTATGAAGCAGTATGGATGTTGCAATCATCTTTTGATTCTGAATTTTTTGTTAGCTCCTGTTATCACTTCAAAGATTTTTTTCTAAATCCTGTGGAAATGGTAATGTTGAAAATTATTTTGTTCTGTTTAGTTCTTTTTGATATGCCCATGTATTTTAGAATATACGTTGTAATGAAATTTTTTTGATTATTTAGGAAAAACTTTTGTCACTATGCTCAACATCCAAGAATAACAGAAGAATAATGAAATAAATTACACATATAAAATACACACAAAACAGTAAATTCCAAATAAGCAGAGCTCCATCATGATATTGATTTTAGCCAACATTTTGCAGGAACACTTCCAGTCAAAGAGTGGCCAAACCACTAGATTATATCGCATGAAAATTAAACAAGCTTAAAAATACAAGTATTTGTATGAAATTCATAAAAAAAAAAAAATTGCCCTTGCAGGACATCAACTCGGGAGACACCATAGTACCATGTGAAACAGCAATCTTAAACCATACCAGGATGAAACCACGTTTTGGGTTAGAATCAGATTTAAAAGAAAAAAAAAGAAAAGAAAGAAAAATGTTTAAACCCTCAAACTTGTTTTGTCTGGCATTTAAAGCAGCACATTTGTTCTTACTGACAAATTCACTTATAAAGGAATAACTGGCTTCTATGTTTCATTCCACATTAAGGTTCTACTGCAAGCCCTTGATAAAGGAGAAAGAAGTTCAATTTCTGCAGTCATTTTGACCTACTTTCTGCCCCTTAAGCTTTAACGGTTTCCAAACATCTAATCTAGTTTATACTCCTCATGATTTACTTGAACCTTATATTATATGTTATGTCAAAATACCCTACTTATTACTACTGTAGAGAGAAACATTTTATTATAAACCCAACATTTTACTCATCCTCTGATAGAAGTATGCACTGCGGGAAGCCATCAACACCTTTTTTTCTGTCCTGTTAAACTAATAGCCTGTGGAGACCCAAAAACCAGAATGGTTGTTGAGGAAGTCCAGTAGAGATTAAACTAACAAAAAAAAATCTACAAAAAAACAGGTGTCTTATTCAACTTATCTTGGAAAAAAAAAAATTAAAGGAATAAGTATATTTGCAAGTTTTATCTTGGTATTAAATCTTCTAGTTTCAAGGTTACCACTAAATTCTTAATGGTTATTAAAAATATCTTTATAAGTTAAATTTAGGTGAGTATGCTGATCTTTTAACACTGTAAAGCCCAATGAAGAAAATCTCTGCTTTGCCTCACTGGACTAAATGAAATTGGTTTAGTATTCCTTTAAATATTATTGATGTTCAATTTGTTTAAGGTAGTCATAACAGCTTAGACAAGTATCTGAAAAGAAAGGACCTTAATCAGCATAAAAAATATTAAACATAAACCTGAAAATATAGTCATTTTCTTAACTTCACTTGCTTATTAGCTCCTCATATTATGGAAAGCACTAAATTTAACAGTCAATGCGCAAAGAGCAGATACTACATTCATATTTATCTCCACCACCATTTCAGAGAAAAACCTTATCACTGTCACCACAGGTTTATCAGATTTGTTACAGTAGGGGATAGCTAGCTTTACACGTTTGGAAGCGTTAATCAGTTTTCAGTCATATCTAAGGAACTATCCATTTACATGTATGAAGAGATTCTATATATCTTAATCATCTGATAAGTACAAATTATGCATAACTTTCTGATGTAAATGGAAACAGTAAGTTTATCTAATTTGTATTTTCCATTATCATATTTTTCCAATGCTGTCAGTAACAGAGTTAAAAATTTCATTCAAACGGTTTAGATTGTAACAGTCTCAAGTAACAGAGGAGCTGATTTTTTTCTATTTTTCACATTTCAATTCCATTACACAGAACAAATATAACAAGTATAGATTTTCTTTTTAGTCAGTTAGATTCCACTCAGGCATGCATAAATATGCTTTTCCACTTAAAAATCATCAGTGACCTCCACAGCCTATTATATTAAATCAGGATAAAATTCAACAGGACATATGAAGTAATTTTTGTAAGTGACAGGAAAGCAATGTGCTCCTTTACATCCCCCCTCCAAATAAATGCCTTTCAATTTTTTTTCCCCAAAAGTTTTTCCTTCTGTGACCAGAACAGTCCTTTTTGCTTTCTTTTAGACATACTTATCCTTTTGCTCTCTAGTGGAAAATCTTCTGTAAAGACACAGTCTGCATCTATAATATAGCCCAAACTATGATATAAAATTTTAAGTAAGTGTTTAATTACTTAAGAGGTCATTAAAAGTAGTTTCATAGGAAGACACAACAGATTCTGGCTGCTAGCGATGTAGCAGAAGGTCTTGGTAAACGACATTCATGTACTCAATCAAGATGAGTATAATGCAGTCACAGCTTTATGAGCATTAAAAGTCCTGTACCTACTCCAAGAAGCATGCTGTACTACTTTTTATTATGAGTATAAACTGTCCATACATTCCTTTGTCCTCCTTGTATGGCCTCACAAGCTTAATTGTATTGAGAGGTCTCACTTGCCAGAAGCAAAACACAACTAGAAGCATGTTTTCTCATTATCCCCTTGGACTTACTGACAATGATATTCTTGACTGTGATACTATTAAAAGTAACATTGCTATACTACTAAAATTTTTGCCTGACACACATTGCCAAACCAAACCAATATATGAAATTGTAAATCACGTGGCTAGCGTTTGTGGAAATATATACAACATGAAACAGTCACATTCAGCAAACTGATCCAACGTAACGCACAAATCTTTTTCTTGAACATTTTAAACAGAGCATAGGGACTGCTTTCTTCCTGATTGAAAAAAATGCTGAAATTTAGTTTAGAAAGACATGACAAACATGTCACAGCCAAGGGTTATCATTCAACTTGTGTCCTTAAAGACAGTCTCTCTTCCTTGCTCAGCATTTAAGGTAGTAAATAAGTTTATTCAGTATGCCAATCAATGATCCAGTAAAAACTTATTTCATAGAAATGTTTCCATTACCAATGAGTATTTTAGGTTTGTTCTAAACTCAAGAAAAACTTTTCAGAAGTTTCAAATGGCTCAAATAATGGCGCAAAAATACTCAACCACTAAAGTTAATTTTCAGGTTTTCACTCCCCTGGATTCTTGTATTTAACCTTTCAACACAATTAGCTCTGCCCAAAAAGCTTATGTTAGAATCTGGAGTGAAGTTGCATCAAATATTATCTTTTAACCTTCCAGAAGTCAGTCATGTAAAACAATGCCACTACCGTTTTCTTTCAATGCTTAAAAGCAGGTTTTTCCTTACTAGTACAGGAAAACAGATTACTAAAACTATGCATGTGTCCTTAGAGAACAATCCACAGCTTTTACCTCAATAGTTACCTACTTCTCATCTTTACAAAGTAACTTCCACATTTGATAAAACTTATTTTTTAGTCAATTTTTGTATCTCATATTCATAAATCTATATAGAGAAAAATGTATTTAGGAATTTTATTCTAAGGTATTAACAAGTAAGGCATGGATGTTACTTTTCTGGCTAAACTTATTACTTTTGAAAACCTGATTTTATTGGTTAAGTTGGAGCCACTGCAATGGGAAGACAGTGCAATAAGGAAATATGAAAACCTCTGCACACTATAAGGAGTGCTTTTCATACCCTGGCTCAGGCAGTCATGTACTTTCAGAAGAACCATAGTCAAACTTTCTTTATCTAGTCCAAAACACTGGACCTAGTTTTCTGATTCTGACACATTGAATATCGAGCAGCTACTGAGATCCCAAATGCAACATTATGCAGGCTGAATAGTCTCACTCTGAGCCACTGAATTTTTAAAGACTGGTTCATTTACTTGATATTGAGGCTCTGACTAGGTCCTGATGTGGCTTGTCACAATAAAAAAGTTTAGCTAGCTGTTGAACAGGAAAGCTTTCAAAAAATTTGCATCATTATAATAGGCTGGCAAATGCAACTCGAGTAAAATTTACTAACTGTAAAAGAAAAAAAAAGTGTCACAAAAAGTGTGAAAGTAAAACCTTAACTAGGCTATAAACTGAAAATATTTGTCCAGATTATGACTATTTGAGTTCAATGAAAACAAGCAAACAGGCATCACAATATAGCAATTTTTTTTTCATTCAACTCCACTTATTTTTCTTTATATACAGAGAATCCTTTATAAAACCTGTCAGGTTATTTCAATCATTCACATACCCTTGCCAGAGATTTTATTTATTTAACTTGGCATGTAAATCAGGTCAACAGGAATAAAGTTTTCAAAGGAACACCTCAGCGAAAAAAAAAAAGAAATCAATAAGCATCTCATACATTGAAATGTATTGTTCAACATCAAGTAAAAAGTAACGCTTTATCTTGCTTGCAGTTATCGTAGTTACTATAAATATTCTTAAAGCTTGGACTAAAACAGAGGCCATGATCTTGCTGAGGATACTGATAATTGCAAGAGGAACAACACACAGCCTTGGAAAACGACCTAGTGTAGCTTTCGTTCTGGGGCAGGCCATATGCATCCAAGTCATTCCCACAGGTAGAAACTTAATCTATTCTCCCACTCACTCTTCTCAAAGTTCAACTCTGTAGAAAACTGAATTCCCTACCTCGTTGGTCTAATCCCTGGAAAGTTTAACTTAATCTTAGACTAGACACCCTTTGCTGCAGTACTAGAGTGACCTATTATTTACCTAAGCACATAGGGCAAGAATAGGTCATAGCATTGATCTCTCCCAACAACATTTTACATTCATTCGAAGGCTCACTCCTCCTCTCAGTCTTGTCCTTAGTTGACAAAATTAGTTCTCTTGTCCTGTCATATCGATACATATTTTATTGCATAGCATTCCTCTTTACCAATAAAGTTTTTAGTAAATACTTAAGGCATAATTTTCTGCTTTCTAATCAATTTTTCTCATTGTAATCATTTAAGACCACCGATATTTCAGAAAAGGAGCTTGAAAATTTCTGTGTGAACACCACAGTCTATGTATTTATTTTCTAAACATCTGTTTCAAAAAAAACCACAAAACCTAGAATTCTGTGTCATAAACAAGAACACCTTGCCAAGAACATGTTTTCTGTGCCTTTGAAGCAGCCCAGCTTCATCAGCCTATTCCATTTAATGAGTGAAGTAGGTCCTGGTGGCAGGACCACCTGCCTTGCACTGCTGAGTGGAATTTGGGCTGGAAGTTGTACATCCACGAGACAATTATTACTTTCATGTTTGAGTCTGGCTCATTAGAAAGAGCTGCTCAGTGACACCCTTTACAACTATTTATTTCACTTAACAAAACTATATGGTTAGTCTCTTCTGTTTGCATCTTGTACTATGTACTGAACTTGCCCACTTTTTAGCTAAGAGCCCTTGCACTGGAGATGAGAAGGGAACATAGTCATCAACTCAAATAGCAACTCTGACTTTTTCCTCTTGTGAGGCCTTTGTTTACTTGTCTTTTCCTTCCTTCACTCTGAGAATGAACATTGTTTCTTCCATAGTAATAGAAGTATAATAAATATCAGTAAAATTTAGATACAAGTCCCTTGACATTTTTGAACAGAACCACCCCTTCAAGTAACTTGTCCACAAAGCTGGTGCTTTTCCTTGCTGGTTGGATTACCTTTTTAATAATTAATTCTTCCCTTATAATTTACGTTAATTCACAACAGTCTGGAAACCCATTTCCCTTTCACCCCTCATTCATTACAGTTTTGTCTTCCAGTCATAGAATTGCCTACAGAGATTAAATACAAATTTTGGGTTTTGGAAGTTGAAGCTTTAGGTCTAGCTGAACAGACAACTTGGACCTTACACAAATCATATAAAGTAAGCACAGGAGCGTAAGAATTTCCTCATTCAACAATGAGCTGACTGACCAGATCAGGAATGTAGGAAACGTGCTACTCTTATGTTCTGGTGTGATAACTGCACCAAAAAAACACCCTAATGAAATCACCTATGCGGGAAAAGCGGAAAAAAGTGAAGCATAAAAGCACTGAGGCTGTAAAAATCTCATTTACCTCAACAAGCATCCTCACAGGTGTTGTTCAGAGAAAGAAGGTGAAATATCTGAGTAGTTGTTCTCTTAGGATTTCATCCAAGTTTGTCTCTAATCACTTAGCTTGTTACTGATGGATTTTATCAATATAATTCAAATCTTTGATAGGAAATCTTCTGACACTATTTCTCTTTTACAGGAGAACTGACAGCAATGTAAAACTGACATTGTCAGGGTATTTTTTTGCTTTTAATCAGATTCTGCTTCCTTTATAGCCTAATTTCCAGGATGTTTTCAAGAGATGACAAGTGGCATCAGGCCTGTTCTACATCAACCATAATATATACTGTTCTCTTCACCTTAAGTCAGTGTGACTCTGCAAGCATAGCTCACTCTACCGCAAACTTACCCTGACTTTCAGGCAACAAGCCCAGCAGTCATGTGTTTTAGGCTGATTATGACTGCAGGTCTTGAGTCTCAATGTCTCTTAGCAAGAACTTTACGAGAAGTTTCAAGGAATGGTTTCTGTGTTAAGATTAAAAAGACAATTAAGAAGAAACCATCAAAAAAAAAAAAAGACATTCCAATTTTTAGGAGATCTATTTTGTCTCTTTCTGAGGGTTTTTTTTATGGTTACAATTATCTTCCAAACATCCTTCATCCTTTAAAATGCCTTACTTTGAGGAGCACAAAGATTTTTAAATTTAGATCATCAATATCAGTTTACATAATACCTGAAGAACTATTTAAGTTTAATACCCAGGAGACAGCACCACAGAAGAATGATACTTTTTTTAGTGCTGCTTTCCAGGTAGTCTTTCTTGTGTCAGGTAAACTACTGTATTATTATTCTTCTATTAAAGCACGTAACATTTGTCCTTACAATGCTTGAGGACATACTATTTGAGGAAAAATGGCTAAACACAAAAATGGCAACTGAAGAGCTCTAGGACTACTTCTGTAGTGAGCATAAACTGCCTTTCTTCCTCACTTATACCCCTTCTTCAAAATACTTAATGTTCTGTCAGTTACAATATTGTTACGAGTTTAGAGGGAGTTGTATTTTTCTTGCTGCACACCTCTACATGCTGCAGACAATGCTATCATTTGGTTAAGATGGTACATTAAACATACTCCAGAGAGCTTCTTTTGCTACATTAGGCTGACTATTTATCAGATCTTGGACAACTAGCACTCATCAGTTGGGATTGTTTTTGTTTTCCAGAGTCTAGTTTACCCTTTGTCAGTTCTATATATATGTCAGCTGCTTATCTTCACATTGTCCTTCTCCATCGGCCACAGCAGCAGATGTCTGTCACTTACTTTAAGACAAAAATAGAAATCTCAAAAGAAACTGAGATATTTGGTAGCAGTAGTATTTTAAAAATTAGTTTAATATTTTTTTCCTAGAGTTAAACACATATTACAATAATAGACACCACAAAATCTGCTCACTAATTGAAAGTGTCTTCCATACTAGTAGCAAAGTGAATTTGAGTATCTTCTTCAGCTAGCAAGCTTGGAAAGTGAACCAAAGAACTTCCCTAGATTAATAAAACATATAACCCAAAAGAAAAAAACAGTTGTTTCTGTTTTCTAAAGACAGAGTCAATAGGCACCCTAATTTCTAGCCCTTCCTTCAATCTCCTAGACATAGTAAGCTGCCTAAATTAAGGAGAGAACCCCAAGCGGGGCAAAGATTTTGTGGTGACTACTACCATATGCTTCTCAGACTTAAGCTGCAAGCCATAGAAGACAACTTTGCAGTTGGCATGCATTCCTTCCCAATACTCAAAGCCATAAAGTTGATATAGTTAAATCTTTTCCAATTAAGATGGAAAGGACAATACAGAAAGGCAATACATCAAGCAAGCTAATGTAGCCAACTACAAGAATTACCTTAATCAAGTCTTGAAACTTTGCATCCTATTCGTCGTTTAATGAACACTTAGAAACTATAACCATTAAGAGTGTGTGTTGCATTATGCATGCCGTAATTTACAGGTCAGGTCAACGAGCAACAAAAAACCCTTCCCCTTCAGGCTTGTATTTAATTGTAGAACTTCAATTCCATATTAATACAATGGCTAGTGTGATTTCATAACACAAGTTCGTTATCTGAGGACACTAATTTGTGTTCTTTTTTCATAAATCGTGTCATCTGTTATCATTTTTTAGAACAAAAAGAGAGCATTTTTTCCTGGAAATACAAACACCATGATAAAATGTGCAAGTTACTATATAACTTCTTCATCCTATAGAAAATCCAATAGCGTCAAAGTTAAGAAATCCCACTTCCTCTTACCTAATCTGAGATTCGTTCTTAAGAAAAGACATTATGAAGAGCATGTAAACATTACAGACTTGTCTTTCATACATGAAGTCCTATGGAAGGAAGAAGGAGGGAGGGAATCAAAAAGTACCACATGCTTTTAGAGATGTACAGAATGCAGCAAAACACCATTACAAGATCTGAACACTAGATTTTAATAAAAATGGATGCGTTAATCGAACATTTTATGTAGAAATAAGTAACACTGTCAAACTTTTCCTTGCCTTGCTTTACAATATTTGAGGGGTTTTTTAACATGCAATCAAAAAGAAGCCCAAGAATTGTTCTACATCCTTTAAAACTGTTTTCATTGTGGGATTGTATGAGAATGTGAAAAAACTGGACCGGCACAAGGAACATCACATTAACAGAGGAAAAAGCAGAAATAGAACTTTTACATTGCTAGTGCTGTTTTTTTTTCCTTACAGGATGTTGGTAGGCAGCAATTATTAATTACACACTAATGAGTTTGTATTTAAAAGCAATTTACCTGGGCTATTAACATGACGACAAAGGGGTCACAGAATGATAGTTCAATATCTATTGATGCATTTAGTTTATCACTAACAATTTTCTTAATTGTATCAAGCAGACAGGCATTCCAGGCAAGCGCTACAGCCACAATTGATCTAAAACTTCTTTACAACTACACTGTAGATGTAATAGGTGGTAAATTTGGATGGTCATTTAAATTCCTTTAACAGCCAAAGAAAAAAAATTAGTGTTTCTAAGGATTTCATTATTTTATTCTAGCGTAGTTGTGCCTGTAAAGATCAGACAAATCCAATTTTTCAATTGTTTTTTCTACTAGTGAATATAAAGGGATAGACAGCTGCCACAGTGACATGAAGTCCATCCTCCAAGAACACACTTGCCTTAACAGCAGCTGTTCTATACCAATGCAAGTCTTTGAACTGGCAAGCCATGCCAGAAAAGTTTCTAAGTACGATTAGAGGTGCTTGTTCTTAATATTATGGTCATATACTTAGAATCATAGAATCTTCCAGTTGGAAAAGACCTTTGAGTCCAATCGCATCTAGTGCCTGACCACCCTTTTGGCAAAGAAATTCTTCCTAATATCCAGTCACTGTAGTTTGCTTAAGCTTAACTAGTCTGTCTTTCAGTGAAACAGTGCAAGTTTTTTCAAAATATCTAAGGAAATGAAGCACTGATTAGTAGGTTGAAAGAAATAGACCGTGATCTTCAAGGCATCCATATAGCTTTCCTTCCAGTCAAACCTCCTATATGCCATTCGATTAATGCAGCCTTCTGCTGAGGGAGGGTCCATGATTTTGTTTTGATGGACAGTTGACTGAGATGCCAGATGCAGTGAGAAACTTTTTAGTATGAGAATGCAGCTTTGAAACCCTTGTCTGGAGGCCTTAGCATTCAGCACAGTACGGAAATGTAGATGCTGAATTCAGTCAACACTTTTGCCATGCAAGAAATAGAATAGTGCCTGCTAAATGCACCCCTCTTACAGCTTACTTCTAATAGCATGAAATTACATGAAGATACCTCAGTGTTTCACTACTAATATACTACTCATAATGAGTGAAGTCTAATGCCAGAAGTCCTGCAAGAAACACCAGTAAACTAGCAAAAAAATCCTTGTTCCAGTGCCCACACATCATCTAGCAACAGCTATTTCCACTTCTAGCTGCTGTCTTTAGTGCACTGGCATACAAGGAAGCTTGACTGCTTGGCCACCTGCAGCACAACTGTTCAAAAGTTGATTCTTTTGATTTATTCCTCTAACAGGATAGTTCTATTGTGTTGGCAAATAGCTAAAGGAAACATTTTACACTAGCTTCACTCTAATTCCTACAGTAATGCTGTATTGGCATTTTCATTGCAGCCATCATTTTTCAAACACACACAATTTAATAATAAAAATTTACCTTTGGCACATAATGGTTTATCCAAATAGCAGCCTTAGTTGCTTTGTTTTAGATCCAGTGATTTTACATCTGCACACACTTGATCTTTCAAAAGAAATTAAAAAGGCAACTGAAAAGAAAAAGATTTTTTAGCATCACACAACAGTCTTTCTCTGTTTCAAAAGTGTTATGCTATAACTTTTTCTATAGACATATATGGAGATCATAGAGCATAGGAAGTAACAGAGACCTTTTCAACTACTGCAGAAAAAAAAATGCCTCCACTTCCTAACTTGACTGAAAGCAAAAGCTCATCAGATGAGGTAGAACTGAAAAGATTAGTATAGCAAAGAAGCCCAGTGAGAACAGCAAACAGTAGCACTGGAGTTTATTTCTAATGTATTTCTGGATAAATGGAGTTCCATGGTTCCAGTAGACTCTCATTTTCTTGACAATTTGAAACATTTATCACAGAAAAAGTGAATGCTTACAGTTCCTAAATGAAAGAACAAAAAATTTTTCTTTGTTCATTTTAAGTCAAGATTTAATCTCTGTTATATACGGTGTGGCCAAAGATTCAGGCACAATACTAAACACCTTTTACTCCTCAGCCATCATAGATGAGTGAGGTAATACTTATCATTCATGATGGGAGTTGAAAAGCCCCTTGTAATTCACTTTTAACTTTAGAAAAACTATGGAGAAAGCCAGATGTGTGCAGCTAAGAATGCAATTGCTATACCAACACTCATTTATCTTCAAATACCATAGTATTTTTCCCATTTTAAGGAAAACTGAAATAGTATCACATCAGAGTAGATATGCATATATCAGTATATAGAGTAGTATCATATCACAAGATATTTTTAAACACACATTCTGCGTATCACAAATGGCAACAAATTATTTGTAGACATCATTTCTTTTCAGCAGAGGAAGAACACAGTTCCTCTCCTGCCCTTCCCCTCTCTTTTTATTAAGGTACAAAGATTTTTTTCTGTGGCTATTTATGCCAGAAACCTGTTGAAGAAAAAAAGTTGTATTTATGGCCAGTTATAAAGCTGTAATTTTCTTCTCAATATAATGTAAAGCAGTAAAGAGACCTTAAGTTATAAGAACTTTCGGTACAAAGTGAAAGAGGAAGATATCTAGGACAGTATTTTGGTGATGAGAAGAATTCTAGACAGACAAGCCAGAAATCATTTAGCCATCCGGTTTCATGAAGAGATCAGTCTGCTACAATAAAATGTAATTTGGAACAAGTTATTTCTTGCCTTTGCAATGGCTCTACGGGGCAAGTAATAGTGTACTTGTAGTGCAAGGGTACAAGGAGAGACCATGACATGCCTTAAAGGAACAAAGAGACAACATAACTTGAACCTTACATTCTATCATTATCCTCACTTTTCACTGGATTTTTCTTGATTTTTTTTTCTTGATTTTTCTTGCTTTCTACTCTGATCAAATCCATTATTCCCTCATATTACATATAAACTTAAAAAAAAATGCATTACCTCTAATTCTTAAACATTAGAAATGTTTCCCATTTCAAATTTTATATGTTTGAAACAACTACAACTTACAACTTAACAATTTATAAGTTCTTCAAGCTGTGCAAAAATACAGAATACTGACCTAAGATAACAAAAAAATAAGGAAGAAAGTTAGATATGTTCAAATTTTGCCAGCAAGAAATTTCAAGGAATTTGGCATTTTCCTGTTTCAGTATAACCTAAATTTAAAATAGCAATAGGAACATAGAAATAAAGAGAATTCAGCCCTTAGCAATAATAGACAAACTCTGCAACAAAAGATAACAGTCATTTGTTGAACAACCAACCTTTTTGATTTCAGGCTTCTGCTAAACATCATTAAGAAAAATCTTTCTACTCCTCGAGACCCTACTTCCCTCCTGCTCATCAGTTGTTTTAAGCACAAACAATTAAACCTATATTGCAACATCCACCTACTACTGGTGTTTTACCCAGTAGGTCTCTCCCTGCTGAGCTGCTGTACTGCAGACTATCTGCTAACTGCCTCTAATACTGAACAAAGGCAGAAAGATATCACCCAAACCTACCACCTGTACTACTTTCCAGGAATAAGGAGAATAGTTGATATTGCACTGCTTATATTCCAATCTGTAGGTTTTCACCTGTATATCATAGCTTTTGCTTGGAAGGAATGCTAAACAAACTCCAGCATCTTGTCAGTATGCCTTCTGGGAATTGAGATCAAGAGCTATATGCTGAGCTGCAGCATTCAGTAGCTTGTAAAACCTACTGCATGCACAGAGCAGGTTTATTGGTTCATTTGTGCTTGAAATGCTCCCCACACATGCTTTGTAACCAGCAATAAGTTAAAAAACAATTAGTATTAAACACTTGCCAACCACTCACCATCCTCCTCCTCCATCACAGACAGACCATTCCAGGTAACTAGTAAACTTGTGCATCTTCAGTATACCCAACATGACTTTCGTGGGGCCAATTATACATATAGAAATAGTAATACAAATCTTTTGCTATATTTCTGTCACGCTATCTTCCTGCCATCCTTCATGTTCAAACTGCCAAAAAACAATGGGATACAGGATAGTTTGTGAATGCTTTCAGAACAGGTCAGGTGGTGCTTTTTTTAAGGATGGCCAAGAGCTTCATAGGATCAGAAGTATCATGATCCTGCAGCATTTTTGGTTCATGTTACTTATGGAACAACTACATATCTAACCTGTCTTACAACCTGTTAATTCAGTTGATAGTGTCAGTGACATTGCAGAAAAAAATAGGGGAAGAAAAGAAATCTTTTAGTTAGAAATATAAGAGGATAAATGTGCACTTCAACATTTGATTCTTTAAAGAATATTTATAAATAATTCAGCTGAGCTTCAGATCCTGCATATCTTTGAGGTGGTAAGTCTTCAAAAAGACTAAATATTTCAACAATACCCAGGATTTCCACAGCACATTTTACTTGGTTTCTTTCACAAAATTACCCAGTGGATTTACAAGAAACACACAAGTACAGAGGACTAACCTTGCCAGCGCTATTAGTTACAGCTCTAATTTTATTTAGGTTCCTACTCCTTCTCCCCTTTCTCCACATAAAAACTGTTGCAAATAGAAGTTACAGTAAGCAATTGGGCATGCTCACACACAGCTACTACTTGATATTTGTACACCATTTGAAAAATTTCAATGACTAGTCACAATGAACCTGTGCTCTGGGTTTTCTACTGCTCTTTAATCCAGCATGCAAAAGTAAATATTTCAGCACACCTTATGTCACACTGTTAGCCCATCTAAGTCTTCATTAGCATCCTTTTGACTCACCACGTTATAAAATTATTTTAATGACAGAATGCGCACCCTACATACTAAAACCATTGGCATTCAAAGGAAGTTGATGCATAAAAGCCTTTACCACCAATTTATTCCAGTTTTTCCTACGTGCAGCTTGGTGTGCAACATGATTGTGTCCCAGCATAGTATAAAATCAGGTGCTCTGTACACAGTCTTGGTCAATTGTAAGTACATGACCATATTCCTCTTGAATCTTTATTTTTTTGATTACAACTACCTTCACTGGAGCTAGTAACTTCAAGTCATAGCATTAAAATAGATAAATCATTGTTAGCTTCTACTTTCCCTTTTAGTCTTTTCTTTTCAAAGCCTCCTGCTCGCTAGAATTAAAAATACTGATTAGACAGCAGCTTTATTTCTTATGAATGCTTTCTATTACAGATTTGTTTTTATCAGCTGAGTATCAATATAACATTATCTTTTTTTAGGTTCCTGGAGCCTGAAATGCAGCATTTGGCTTCTGTTTGTAGATATAGATGTTAAAGCTGTGTAAGTAATAATAGCCTATGGCACTCCAGAAAACAGTGCAATGGATTAAACAGGTTTTTTTTTTACTTCTTTTTTTTAAAGCCCTATGACATTTTGTGACCTTGCTGCTGGTATCCGAGTAGCTATCTAACCAAGCCCAAGATAACCATATCCTTGCCTTCCAGCTTTACCTCTAGTACAATGCTTGTAGCTGAGAGCCTCTTGAATCCATGCTGAGTTTGAGGTTGGTATTCCAACATGCTGATATCCCCTTACAGGACAAATAGTTTTCAAGCTGCAACTCTTACAGTGACATAATGATTCATTTACAAGAACATCAGGCAGCTAACGAAGAGGCTTTGCACAAAGCATGCTTCCTCTGCATCACGACAATTTATCCAATTGTAGGATTACATGTAAAAGCAGTTGTCTCTCACTCTGACTAGATATCATTTCTGCTTCTGAATTCATTGTGCACTTAAAGATGAGAATCTGTTTGACTAATAAGAAAGTCACGTGTTCTTCCTCTGTGGATTTTTCTTCAGAAGTAAATGTTGATTAATGCATGATTATTACACAGTGAACAACACTACAGAGAGAATTGTGTACTCTAGCTTTTCAAAAGTATCTCAACTGTTTGAGTTACATTCACTTTAGTCATAGAAATCTAATGAAGATATTCTTTTAGTAGATGATTAAAAATCACAAATAAGTCATTTGAATGAGTTCGCACTTCTTTATAATTCCCCACTTTCTTTTTTCAGCTTCTAGCCCTGTAGAAGATTTGATCCTTTGGTTTTTAAGATATGAGTTACTTCTCTATTAAATGTCCAAAGGTGGTGCTAGGAAAACAAGATAAATACATCAAAAAGCTTTGACTTGTCACAGTTCCTTCTTGTCTCCTAGGAGCTCAAGTAGAGCAATAGCAAAGTCAGTGTCCTTTGTTACAAGTCACCCAGGATATAAATCACAAAATATTCTCAGACAATTACACAGCTATTTAATGCTGTTCCTCCCAAATTGTTGATGTTTCAAGTACTGCATATGGCTGTAGTTTTCTTAGTATCACTTGTTTATTTTTAATTTTGCTGCTAGATAGTTAATGCAAGGTGAACCTATTAAGTCCATAATGTATTTTCCACTACCATAAGCTGAAAGTCATTTGCATATCTTCAAGCTCTTCCATTTTATCTTCATCTAGTATTCATCAATGTGTAATATACCTTTGCAAGATCTTCATTACTACTTAACTGTTCAAACTTTCTTCATTAGGCTTGAAATAAGAGCTGAGTCTTTTAGTCATCTTAAAATTATGAGTATGATAGATGGGATACTTACTCTTACTCTTTTTCCCTTCTGATAAATTTGAAAGCTTGGATTCCTTTTTACACCTTAGATTAGCCTTCACTCTTAATTTCTTGCAACATCTATCTTTTTCCTGGAAGAATTAACTGACCAAATTACTTCCTCCCCCTTTCCCTTTTCTAACACCACAAGCATTTGTCAGAAGTATTCTGTGCCTTTCAGCATAAAATTTAGGGATTTAATGCTGGGTAAACAAAGAGCTTACTAAAACACATAGCAACTCCAAACTGCATCAGAAATACATCTCCAGGTTAGATCCCATTTAACTTAAGAGGTATCATATCTTCCTCACACTTCAGCTTGAAGGTACTGTCATCAGGTTTTTAGTTATTTGCACAGAGGAAATGTGGAAATGGTTTTAGTCAAGAACTAGAACAGAATCAGCTCCTCAAACATTTTGGTTAGTAAAAGAAAAAAATTACTATTCATAATTAGCAATTGATCATTTTCATACAGTTTTTCTTGTATCTAGGAATATAAATTATTTCAAATAATTTCTAGACATCGCAGAAATGCTTTGCTATTGGCAGGAATCCTGGGAATCTTGCAGCATTTAGTTAAGCTCAGCTTGTACTCTGAAAAGCATCTGAGAAATTTTGAAATAATGAAACTATGTAAAATATTTCATGATGAAATAGGAAAACCTGTGTTGGAGTGTTTATGCCTAGTATGAGTGAGAATGCAACAGGTTTATTTCAAACTCCTGAGATGTGAAAGATATTTCATGGATAATAATCTGTTATACATATAAAAAAAAAAGTCAAGTGGCTGAATTTAATTGCATTTTCCTTTTGGACCTAACACTCTACAAATATTTGTCATTTCTATAATGTGTTCAAATTATCTAGTTTCACCTTGCTATGAGTTGTATGCAATTCTGTTTGCTGTTCCAATATTTTTCACTATGCTATTTTTCTCAAGAATGACCTCCTCTATAGTTTAACAGCATAAGTGATCCAAATAAGAACATGATGTATCTCATAGGAAAAAAAAAACAAAGAAAAATGGCTTAAGAACTTGCTAATAGTAACAATCTTATTTTATGTCCAAAATGAATGATCCATCACAAATTGCCTTTTAATCACATTCGACTCTTGCTCAAATTCACCTTTTTTTTATAAATCATTACCAGACTTTTATTCAGGTTCACTCAGCTCCCACTATCATTCAACCTCACTTCTAACACCTGCATTCTGTAGGAACATACACAGCTAAACCAAGAAACCCATAGTTTTTTATAACATTTATTAAGTATTTACTTATTAGTAGTATTACTTATGGGTTACTGTTTCATGAGGAGAACAAATTACTTTTAGTTCCGTTACCATGATTGTTAAGGAATATTACAACAAAGTAGGTTCTAATTAAAATGATGGGAAAAAATGTGTATACCAAAAAAGATATTAAGCTATTTCTTACAGTGGTGATAAATTTACAAGCAATTCGTGTGTGGACTGCTTACCCTGAACAATATTTTCCTCTATATATTCCCATCTGTCTCTTTAGTTTTTCATGATTATTTTCTTGTACCTTACATTAAAAATCCAACGAAAGCAAAACAGCTATAAGTTTTCAGCGTTGGGGTTTTACCTCTTCTCCCCAGGTTACATTTAAATACACTTTCTAAAGAAAAAAATATCATAAAACTTTATGTAGGATTCTTTTGCCAGTCTATTTTGTTCATCAATAATTCTCATTTCCTTAAGTCTTCCTTTAAGGATAGGATTGCCTATATATCACAGAACAGTAATCACTAGGATTTTGATCTACAAAAGAAAATCCAAATAAAATTTCTTTTTTCCTAATATGTCAGAGATGCACATTTCTGAAAGACTTTCTTTTCACTAGAGGCTTAATATTGCAAATCAATTTATTTTTGTGTTCTTTGATGGTTCCTCCAATGTAGATAATTTTGAGTAATTTGAAATGCTAGCAATAATGGTAGAATGATCTGATAGTCCTACAACATTTTTTAATTCAGAACAATGTGGTTTTTGTGAAAATTGAAGCTGTACATTCATTTCAATCAGTTCTGCCTAACTAGAGCTAAAAATGTTTTGTTGTATACTCTGTTGAATGAGCAAGTTGAAAGTCATTGCATAATTTTGCTTTCTTAGAAAGCTGCAACTTACTTGGTTTGACCCAATGTTTTCAGTTATCTGAATTACAGTCAACTCAAACTTTGCCAAAAAACAAGGGTAACCAGGTTTTTGGCATATAAGGATGGTTGCAGCACTCAGCAGGCCACTAGCTTTCCAACAAATTGCTGGCAGCTGACTACATATTCTTTACTTATAATGACACAAACTGAAGGTAATTTTGATTAGATCACGGTAAGATATTTCCAAGTTTATGAAGAACATGAAGAATTAGAATTCACTGGCTGACTATTAACAACTGAATACTTATTATCTGTAGTACTCCTTAGCTGTGCTTTTTCTTGCAAAATGTCTCAGTACTATGATAGGTTTGACTGCCTTTCTGCTTCATTTTACCATCCACATGGATAGTATAGATGTAATACAGATCTTGTCGATTATTTTTAAAGCATTGTGAATAATGAGACTGATCATGCTGGAAGTCATATGCCATGGTTGGTTTATACCTCTGGGTGTTGAACACATACAATTAATAATTTTGGAGAATTTTTGTTTTATAAACCCTTTCTTGTAATATCAGACTCTGAAATCTCAATACTTACATTTTAATCTGCTCACTAGTCATTCTCATCTCTTCAACTCCATATTCTAAACTACCACAGTGACAAATTTCTGCTCTTTTTCCCTAACTGATTACTGCAGTAGACATGGATAAACACAGTCTGTTGCTGTCCTGGTCTTGGCCAAAAAGAGAGAATAATTACTTCCAAGCATCAAGTCGGAATGGGATGATTTTTTTTGTTAGTTGTTTTGGTTTTGGTTTTTTAGTGGGATTTTTTTTTTTTTTTGAAGGGGCAGGGCACGAGGCTGTTTGAAGCTAGATAAGATGCAGCAGGATGTTAGAACTTTTAATTTTTCCAATGCTTGTACATCCTGAACTTAAAACTAATAGAGTGAGAACCAAAGAGGTTTGGAAATATCCATTACGCTACTATTTAAGTTTGCCTCTATTTACCTGCTTTAAATTTTGGCCTGAGTTGTCAGTGGGTAGGTTTTCATTAGATGAAATTGCATTAGATATTTAGTGCTTTCTGCAAAAGCAGTCAGAAAAAAAAAAGTCTCAGGTGAGTACTGCAAAATAACTGAGAATCTAATGACCAATGATTATATTTTATTCATCAAGGAGAGAAGGGATGAATGTATCTTACTGAATGCCACCCCTCACCCAACACCTATATCTGACTCCTCATAGGTGTTCAGTTCCTTCGATATAAATATTTATGTTGAGTTATGCAGTTCTTTGGTTGCCTCTGCTAAGGCACAAAGGAAAATTAAAAATATACTTTGATCTTAGAGACATTCTCAACACCTTAATTTCAGATTGGATTTTATCCAACAAGAGAGCAATTATTTCATTTGTCTCACCTAGGGAGATCTGTCCCTCCAGGCACCAAATCATTTTCTTAATTAGGTGAGCAGACAGCAGCCTTAAAATATTTCCCAACTACATCAGCAAAGATTTGGCTGTCGGGGAATGAGATTAAGGAGAAACATTAAAACAAAATACTTCTGATTAGGCACCTGCTTTATAACATTGGATTGAGGATGAGGCACAAATGTTGAACAACATGAGGTGACTCACAAAGCAAAAATAGCATATTAAACTTATCACTACATACTAAGTTAATTTATTGACTGAAGAAGAGGCAGTTAAGTCAGGTTTTGTTCTGCTGACAAACCAAGAATCACACCAACCCCCATCACTTTTGAAGGCTGTCAGACATCTTTATGGCAAATTGCCTCAAATGTCAAATTCTGAGTATCTCTGCTCCCTTTCTAACCCAGTATATAAGTGAGTTCTAGAGTGACTCTCCATTACTCTCTTTATTGCTGTTCCACCCCTCTTCTACCCAGATGTCCCATCTTTTACAATGCTTTTCCTCCATTCAGGGAACATATTCGAGATCTCTGTGTCTCACATACTAGCATTCAAATCACCCTATATTTTGCAAAAAGCCAGATGTTTTTTCCAGCATTTGTTAGACTTGTACTTCCTCTTCCTTTTCTACTCAAATCAAACTTTAAGAAAGAATTGAAGAACACCGAACAGGAAAGATAACCAGTGACAGTGAAACTTTCCACCCAAGGTATTTTTCCCTTAGAGAAAGCAGCAGTTTTGAAAAAAACAAACAAAAGAATATAAGCACAAGAAAGTTTTAGCAATTCCTCTTAAATGCTTCTATCACATAATTTACTAGTACCAATGGCCATTTTCTTGATCCATCTCGTACAGATAAGATTATATAAAAGGTGTGACACAGATGCATTTATTGCTGTTGAATTACTACACCTGACAAAAACTTACAGGAACTTTTTCACATATCTGAACTACAAGAATATCTTGCATTTTTATTAGCAATAGAGGTATTAGAAGTAAGGTATAAACTTAACTAAAAAAGTCATTATTCACCTTGTGGACTTCAGCAATTTTTTAGGAATGTAACAGACAAGTATGCATTTTGAAATCAATTTGATTTTACAACTAGTGAGATTTTCTGTTGAATTCTGAATTCTAAATGCATGATTTTGCCTTTAAGTCATTCTTTCCTATTAATCTGGCTATTGAACTGACACATTAAATTTCTACGTTGAGTAAACTTATAGGCCCTTGCCTGTAAGGTGAATCATTAAATAAATTTTGAAGGTTAAGCAAGCTAGAGTTAGTTATGTTTGTTTTGTCTATGTTAGAGTATGTCACAGCCATAGGATCAAGGTGGTTCCCACATTGTAATGACAAATACATGTTGCTTTTTTACATTTGCCTGGAAGTGTTACAGGTAGCACAACCCCAGATTTACAAAAGCCAAAGTTTTGGATGCTCTTCATGGCTGGTATTTGAGTTCTTAAATCCATTTTCTGTCTAGACACCACAATTACTCCTACTACCTTATTTCCATATGCTGTCGACTTCAGTTATTTCACAAATTTCTTACTTTCAGTACATCACACAATGAAGGCAAAGACTAACAGCCTGCACTGGAATGAAATAAAAATGCAAGACTGGCATCTAGCCTGTGCTGTTTTTTGTGGCCATGAGCATTACAAGTCCTCTGCCACCCTCCCTGCACTGCATCTCCCAACAGTCTGCAGCAGAGGACACTCCATCAAGAGCCACAAAGCAGTTGCTACTTGCAAATTACCATTTGCTTTTAAAAAAGCTATGGTCAGCCATTCAAGACATACAAGGTCCATTAAGATATGAGTAGTGCTCTCCATGGGCTATAAAAAAAGTTCATGTTTGTGCACATTGGAAAAGATTTTCAACACAATCATTGACATCTTCAAACAAGAGAGGATGAAGACAAGACCAATTATCAGCCACATTATCTTAAGTCATAAAGAGGAGAAAAATACCATTCAGGAGGGGGTAATAACAATGCAAGGTGCATGAGAAGGTGGTGGCTGAAAACTGAGATATCACACAGCTTAAAATACGATTGAGGCATTCACAATGATAGATTTCAATCCAATAACCAGATATATCATACTAGTTAGTTGATCTCAGAGATGCAGTATACAAATTGGCATATCTCTGTACCAGGACTGCAGTTCACAAAGTCAATAGTCAGACTGGTGCATCTCAAGCGCACCAAGGAGACTGTATGCAAAAGTAGCAGTAGTTTTTCAGGGATCCTCTAAAAAGGGAAAAAAACCCCAGAAACTAGACAAACAGCTCAGTTGCCAATACTTAATTAAGAAGGGACTATATACAGATATTTATCCCTCTTGGAAAGTAGAGTTTTCAGGTAGGCTTTGGTTCTAAATGAACTGAAGTCAGTCTTTCACGGCTGTTAAGACCTGTTCAGACACAAGTAGCAATTCCTTCTCAATCCATTTTTAGCACTTTCCAATTTCACCAAGACTATAATATCCTACTCATTTAAAGCAATCTTCTGTAGCCTTCAAATCTTCTCTTGATATTTTGGACCAATTGTCAATGAGTTTTCTTGATGGCATCTCTATTTCTTGTATGAGGAACCCACACCCATCCTGTACATTTCATCCGGGATTTTATAATCTTCCTGCACATTTCATCTAGGATTTTATAATCTACTACACCTCTTGTCTGTCATCTCTTTCCGACATAGAGAAAGGATTTTCCTTCTATAGAAGACTTTCCATATTTTGTGTTATTTCTTGGTCAATACCCCATCCAGTGAAAATTAACATTAAAATTAATTATGTTTTAATGACAAGCAGAGGTACAGCACTTGGTTTAAGTAGTTAGTTATGTTTTCCAAATAGATAGGTCCACGGTACAAAGGGCAGATTGCGTGTGCTGTTACCTGAGACATAGTAGTAGGAAGCAGAAATGGATATTTTTCCACATTGTTGAAAATATAAACACAGAGTACTGCCCATTCAGAAATTAAAAATCTAAGAGGTTTTTTGTTTTTCTTACAACACCAACACAGATCTAAATGACACTGGTTAATATTTCCCCCTACCTTTTCCCTTTAAAGCTGTTTCCCTGCAGAACACTCACCACAAGACTTATGAAGAGAAGTGACATCACAAGCTTTGGAAAACAATTAGGTTAACTGTTATTGAACAACTCTGCAAGCTTACAGTTTAAGTAAAAGAAAATTTAGTGTTTACATCCTCTCCTAAAACAAGGACCAAACATGTACGGTAGGAAGTTGAGAAAAAGAGTCAGCAAAGTGAACAATCCCATGTGATGTAGTCCTACAGTCCTGCAAATTCTTTTGAGAATAGATCAGTATTGCACACTAATGCCAAATAATGTCTCCGGCAATAATGTGATATAGAAATACTTCACACTCCTTAAGTTCCATTTAGTTGAATAATTTGGAGTTGAAGTAGCTTCAGGCTGAACTGCTAGGTTATTCATCCATTTTACAGAAAGAGTAAACCTCCTGTTAGCAGTCAAAACTACCATCTTCAAACCATAATCCATACATGCTTATGATATTACTGCTGAAGATAGTCTTCAGTTAATTTTGAAGTCTTCAGGCTACAGGTCTTTTTCAGATTTTCAATGATATGTATTTCAGCAAATATTTATTTTGAATTCTTTGCTTGACTCTGTACTTGTTTGCACACTTTCAAAGTCACTAAAGAAGAGTTAACTGATTTTTTTCTTTTATCCCTTGCCATGATTAAATGTCTGCACTACTTTTTATGGGGCTCCAGCAAAACAAAAACAATAATAAAATAATCAAACTAATAAACTACTTATGAGGGTTCCTAACACCTACTGACTTACTATTAAAGGGCCTCCTGAAAGCAGAAAAAGGTTATTCTTAAAAGCTAGCTAACTTAAGGCTTTACAATTTAAAATGCCATGGTCTTGGAAGAACTGCCTAAATCTCAGTCTCTAGTCATATGCCTAAAGCAAAGAAGCTAATAATGAATTCTGATAGGAAACATCCCCATGCAGTATTTCTTTCCTTATATTACCTTTGCAATAGCATATTTCATTATCTGTCAAAACAAGTCTTAATAGGTACATCGACAAAAGCTTAGAAGCAACAGCTGTAAAGATATACAAAAAAAAATCTAACACAAATTGTTTTCACTCCCCTTCAGAAAACTGTAGAAAGGGAGGAAAAGTATTAGTCTCTAACCAGAAAAAATAACCCCAAACAAAAAATTCCCCCACACCCCAATTACAGTTAGATATTATAACACACCATCTGCCTGTTCCAAAATAACAAACCATCAGTTGCTTCATCATTGGACACTTATGGGATAAAACTCTAGCAGTTAGTCCTACACATGTGATAATTTACCTCATTTAGGAGTCTTCAAATGAAGAGAGACTTTCATGATTAATTCTTCCACTTGTTTATGTTCCTATGAATTCTTTCCACTACTGCACAAAGCACTGAGATCAGAAAACCAAAATCAATTAGAACTTCTTGTCCAAAAGACATTGAAAGTGATAATCTGTCTGTTTTCAAAGATGGAAAGGAAGGACACAGATAACCAGATACCTATGTGGCAAAACTTGAATACATTTTTTATTCAAAAATGGCAACATGCCTGAATAGCTGGTTTATCTTTTCTGAGTAATTTTTTGTCCTCACTGTAACCATGGTGGCTCTTACCAAAAGGACAATTTTGGACTCCTTGCATTACACAAAAATGCAGTTCACTTTATCCCCATCAGACTCATTTTTTCCTTCCTGGAACTTCAATATGTTGAACTCCTTTTAAGAATATAATGATGACAACTGCTGAAGAAGTTCACATATGAGCAAAGAAAAAAATCAGTTAAGTGACAATTTAACTAAAACTGGAATGCAAATTCAGTAGCATGCTAGAATGTTTCCTGCATCTGTGGATACAAACACAGAAAGCTACTGACATAATCCATAAAAGCAACACAGGAAAAAGACAATGTGAATGAAGGGTAGGTAGCATGCTCTCCAAGTAAAATAATCCAAAATGAAACCATTATTATTCAGCAGAAACTAAAAAGCTGTTACTCATTAAGACAGCAAGTAGGAAGGCAAGGTAGTAAAACTATATAATACTTACCTAAAATTCAAAAAACTCAAGTGCAAAGATAAATTTAATTTTCTTTTGGCATTCAACTACATCCCTAGCAAGAAAAGAAAAGATTCTTATTTTTACATCACTACCAGGAATTTTAGCTTTCAAGAAGTGATAGGAAATCACTTCCTTTAATTGCTAAACTTGGATAGGAATTCTATATGCAGCAAAATGCATCCACATTTTGCTGAAAAAGGAAATTTGATCAGGTGAAATGGATCTTTAAGGAAAATGATGGAATATGAAGTACATATCAAGAACATGGTCCGTTTTGTCTCATTTTCAGTTTTCCAGTAATTGGAAATGCTTTTAAACCTCCAAGAAAACGCTATGCCGATTTAAAGTGCACCAGAAATCAAGTGTATATTGTTAAAGGCATGATCTAACTACTTCAAACCAGGTAAAACAATTCTTAAACGGTCACTGTTTCTAACCTAAGATTGACCAAGAAATTTCTGGTTAAAAAACTTGACTGAAAGGTTAAAGAACTCAATACTAAATGATTTGCTTGCTGTGGCCCAGCACAAACTCTGGTTGTTGAACTGTGTTTAATACACTTGAAAGAAGTGCTGAAACAGAGGAAGACAGCAGGCTGGAGAATGAATGGTACACAGATCTACAGACAATAAAGAGGACCAAGAGGCCTCAGCCATCATCATAAGCCAGCGTGCTGGCTGCCTAGAGGGGTAAGGTTGGAGATACCAAAGGAAAGGTACCTAGGTACATAGCTCAGAAAAGACTGCCTCAGAGCCATGCTAAAGCAAACAAGAAAATTTTACAGGCTGATGATATAGCTCCCCACAGACTGCTTTTTTATCTAACCAGCTTCTTGGGGACAGTTCAGCAATTTGAATCACAGATTTTGTGAGCACGTTGTACAGTATTCCCAATCACGTTGATGCACTGTCTAATGGTTCTCAGCCTGAACTTTGGAACCATAACACAGCAGCCAGTTTGTCAGGTGACTTTCTTTTCTCATTGGAAGACTTGTCTCCAACACAAGTCTATGTAGAGATCAATTTCATTAAGGTGGAAACATTATCCTTGGCCTCAGTCTCCCTAATGGTAAAAAGGCATTAAAAACTCATCTGTATGCAGTTGAGAATACTCTCTCACCTTATCTGTATTGCAGAAACATGGCTGTGGGTGTAATCTTAGTGAAAGAAAGGTAACGGGAAGGAATAAAGAAACCAAGGCTGCCTTTCTTCTACCATCACATGACATGAGATGATTCTCATGGAGTTCAGCGTAGCAAATAGTACAGTGCAGCCTCAGTGCTGCAGCCTCGTTCTCAGCAAAGACACTCTGAGGACTGCGCAACTCATGGGTCATCAGCCACTGACACAGGCCAGGCAAGGACAGTAGGTAACAGTAACTGGCACTTGTTTGCAACTCGCCAGGTTACTGGGAAGATGCTTAGAGCAATAGCTAAATGTTACTTTCACTGAAGTGAATAACCATTTCTTGAACTCCCTAACAGTGCCTCAGATAAACTGAAAAAAAGTCCCGTGTTGTCTTCCATATAAAACTGCTACTTTGTGTTTTGCTAAAGCTTCTCAATTATCTAAAAAAAAAATTATTAAGTATGATGTCTTCTGCCTACAAGGTAATGTTATCAATCTGATTATAAATCCGAAATGGTAACACATATATTCTTGTTAATCACACAGCTGGGGCCACTTAAGACATGAACAGAAAAAAAAATCAAAAAATTGTATTAGCAGTTCCTCTTAAACAAGGTATTATTTTAAACATAAGATGGGTAATTTGGCAGAGATGAAGTGCTCTATTTTAGAAGTTAATTAGTTAATGATTTATGCTTTGGTTCACATGAGCTTTCTTACTAATAGTTTATTTTCAAGTCTACAGAAAATGTAAATATTTATGATCATAACTGAAGTGCAAAATGATGTATCATTGTTCAAAGCCTAGATCTCTTATTATTCAGCATCCTCGATAAACAATTTTTCAAACCTAATTTTATGAAGCATTGAAGATTTTGTGTGGTGCAAACTATGAAAATTCAAAGACTCAAGATTGAAAAATATTTGACCTATTGCAATAAATAGAGAAAGTGTTTAAACCAACATGCCATACCCAGAATGTGGTTGAATGGCAGGTTTCAATACATCCATATGTCCAATGAAGCATACTGGAAAAAAGTTATCTGCTGATTCCAGTATAGCAAGTCTACAATGCAGTACATAAACTTCCAAATTTTGCTGTTAATTTGTAGTCACCAGAGGTGTTTTCCTCAGATTTCCTCTCAATTTTTATTTCTGTCCTACCTCAAAACATTTGTCTATACACAGGTAGAGATATATTGGTGTTAGAAGCATGATGCCCAGATCACATTGCTTCATTTTCACTTTAACTTCTACATAAACCTTTTTAAACAAGACAGTGAAGATGACTTTATAAAACCACTTTTCAGTTTCAATTCTGATGCAAGTCTACCAAAATGATAAAGAATTTTTTAAAACCCCCAAAAAAATCTTAAGCAAATGACTCCATGCAAATTATTTAATTCATAGTAAATAATATTTGAACACTTTTTTGGTTAAAATGTTCAGAAGAATTTAATTGTTATTAGGAGTTGAAGAGCTGGAAGCAATTAAAGAAAAAAAATGAATACAATTAATTTCTAAGTTTAAGGACAATGCATTTTAAATCTGAATTCTTGCATAACTCAACCACCATAATCTTGTGCAATTTCCTGGAGCAACTGGCAGGAGGAAAAATATTCAATTATAAAGAGTAAAAAAGGAATCTTATTTCTTTAACATACAAAAACATGTATGTTTATAACATATAATACATATTATAACACACATTTCTTCCTTTTGATTTTGTTTAAAGCCTGCTAAACGATCAGCATGGTGGGCTAAAGTTAAACGTTTGATACAAACAGTAGCTCATTTGGTTCTTCTCCTACTTTTTATTCCTGAAAAAGTGTCTGTGACTGAGTAGTCAGACTGTCTGCAAGAGAAGCAAGGCTGAAATTCTGATTATAAGGTTGTTCATTAACTGTGAAACTCTTACATATATTTTATGACCAACTTATCAGAGCAACAGAGTTCTTTCAGGTTACACCTCTACACTAAAAATACCCATCAACAATGTCTTAAGCCTAGCTGTTATGCCACTCCATTTTGACAAACAGAAAGGGGAAAAGAAAACCATACCCATTCTCTAGTACAAAAGAATATTAAGGCTTTTAGTATTATAAAATCGTGTTAAAGTAATCTCTTGTGTTTTCATACACTTCTTAAACCAATTACGCATTTAGAAATTTGTCCAATTCAGGGCCACAGATTCCCACCTCAAACCCTTACCTGGAGAAAGTACTTGACAATTGAAATGACACTTCTTGAAATGTATTATTAATACAGTAAACTCAGTGTGCAAAGACAATGATGTTTAAAGAGAACCTTTGTCTAGCATAAAGCCTTAGAATGGCTAATATCCGAAGGATACAATCTGGGAACCAACCATATAGCAGCTTCCATCGTGTCCGAATTTTCTGTGTTCAAAGAGTCACATTAGTCACTTTCTTTCAAAAAGAGAGTTTTCAGTCTGATCAAAGCTTTTTATCATTTCCAAATCAGCACTGAGACAGTTATCCCCCCCCAAAAAAGATATCCCCACAATATATAAATCCATTTTCATTCACGCATCATGAAGACCAATGCATTCTTTCCAAGCACTGAAAGCGCAGCTTGTGTTGACATCTCATACTTAACCTGAACCTTTGAAGTATCCCTATATAATGCAATAGCTTCACCTAACTCAGCTGGATAAAAGTTGAGTCATTCCTTCTGAAACAGTTGTTGAGGAAATCCCAGTAGTGTGAATATTTGAGATAAGTAAATAGAAGTAACCCACCACAAGCTTCAATATGTATGCTAAGTTTCTCAAAAATACAAGTGTCAAGTTTGATCTCCTAATTGTGATCAAGATCCTTGGTTTCTAAGGGAACATATTCACTTACTGGCAGATTAATTTCTTTTCCTTCACCTCTTCATTTCAGTTCAACACACTCACTGCTCTTCCTCATTATGTTGCCAATGGACTTGTCATGAGGGAAATGCACCATTTTCTTTGTGTTGATGGGCTAAAACCTAGGTGCAACCCCATTATACACTGAAACTACCTGAAATGTACTGAGTCAAGCACTAATTAAAGCTTGCGTCTCATCTGGATCACTGTATTCCTGACTCAGTTTGGAGAGGACAGCTGTAATCACAAGCCCAGGAAGAGAGCAGAGAATCTTGTTGCACATCATTCTTATCACATCTCTAGATAGTCACTTCTTTTCCCAACAGTCAATAACCTGACATTTAGCCCATTCTTAGAGAACATTGGTACTGATATACTCATCTTGGCCAATCTATTCTGGCCTAGAAAAGCATGTCTTCTATTCATCCTTTTTAAAGGCTTAGCTGTAGCTGTCATTTTGTCTCAGCTAATCCACATGAGGAATCAATGCTCCTCAACATCCATCTTGGACTAGTGATGGATGTTACAAATTCATCTCTGTTACCAATAACAGTCTTTATATTTTTTCTTAATAAAAACAAACAAGGTTTAGATACAAACAAAGTTTTGCTCTTTAGCTGACGTCAGCAGTAGTATTAAAGTCACCTACTTCTATTATTTTATATTTTTAGAAGATATTTCATATCAATTTCAAATGCTCTCTTGAAAAAACAAGCATACAATTAAGCTCAAAAAAAAATCTCTTTTCGGTTTACAATATATGTTGTCTTCTTTCTTTTTAAGAATTTAATAGTCATCAAAAGGACAAGTTCTTAATTTTTTGTAATACTTCTCTATTGCTTATTCTTCAGTATTTGAGCTGTCAGCACTGTTTTGATGATTAAAAGTAAGTATCTGCAATTGTCCATAAATGTACGTCATAAGAAACGTATTTTACTACACATGTTCCTCCAGTAATTCTAACCAATAATTCATTTTAATTTCTGTGCCAGACTCTTGCTTTTAAATATACATTTGGATCTTGAAAACAAAAAAAAATAGAGCCTTTACCTCAAATCTGTGTGGAATCACATAATTTCCAGTTCTAATTTTGAAAGCGTCCACTCAAAAGCATACACAATATCTTTCAACCCTCCACCCTTCAGTATTGAGTCAAGATTTATCAGCTAGCTCAGGGCAAACACTCAGTACACCCAAGAGTCAATTGTGTATTGTGAACAGAATAGCAGGTCTTTCCTATTTATGCAGCTATGTAAGTCATGTGGAATGGAAATCAAGCACTGAAACTCAAGTATCAGGACAAGGTAATATTGCCTTATTTTTGTCTTCTATTCATTAACATTGCTTTCTGCCAAGGTTTGGCAGCTGGCATAAAAGGTAGAAACACCTGTTTAGGTTCTGCAGATGAAAGAATCTATTCTGTCTTTTGGGAATTTTTTATCTCTGTATTGTGACCCCAAAGCCACTCTAGCATAAATCATATGTTTCATTTCAAGGAACAGGTGTGACCCTGTAGCCTTCTAATCCTCAGAGACCCCAGTGGACACAACAAGCACAGAAGCTTGACAAAGCTTTAAGATACACTTAGAGGTTCCTGGAAGTTTTAAATAGGACTTTGAATAACTATTGGATGCATACCTACTTTCTGAAGGCATACCGAGTTTACTTTTTTACTTTTCTTGATATCCAGGAGAAATTTAAGGAAAATATACTTCCTACAAACCACAGTCAAATGCTCTGAAGAGCATATAGATCCTTGCTATTATTTTTGGGAATAATAGCACCAGAATAAACTTGCTGGAGAGAGAGACTTCTCTTCCAAGTAAGCAGAATGCAAAGTCCTCAATTTGTCTGCAGCATTTGTTACCAAGGAGACCTGCTTTTAAAAGGTAGACCTGTAAATCTAACAATGAAAATATAAAGAACAATTTATGTCAGCGTAACACTGAGTTTACATTTTAAAAATATCTAGTAGAGCCACCTGGAGAACTGGCAGAGGAAAAAGGATCAGAATGAAAATCCAGAAGAGATGTTCATTTAAGTGCATTTTGAGAAGCGTCTAGAATAAAAAATATGCTTCAAAAGGCATTCCAAGCATTTTTACAGCAGAATTTAGCAGATTCGGTCTGCAAAAAAGAACATGTGTGTGTGTCTGAAATGCACACGAATCCTGTGCTTTTGACAGTCTAAAACATAATCAAGTCTCTTTTTCCAGAATCCTCTCAAGAAAATTCATACTTGTCTTTCTAGCAAGATTCTGAATGTCCTTGCTCTGTCTGAAATATCTGTATCTTCCGAAAATAACGCATGCAATAATTATACCTAAACCAGACTGTTTTCAGGAAATCTTTACTAGCTTTCTCACTCTGCTTGGTCTTATTTTGGGTGATTTAAAAGTTCAGTTCTCCTGCAGTGAATAAACAATTTTAGATCTGAACATTTCCAATATTTTACTTGTTTAATAACCAGGTTAGCTATACTCTTAATGCTCAAATACAAGATATAAATGATATTTCATTGCATCCACCTGGCCTTTATTTCCATGAAGTATAAGGTGGTGCCCTTTTACTGAGACGCCTATAGAAGCAAGAACATGCTTCTAGTACTGAAATAATTACACATGCAAGTTGCCAAACAGCTTTCAATGCCCCTTTCTACTGAGCTCCAGATGTGAATAATGTGTTTCCACTCTGGGAGAAAAAGTTTTAAAACCTAGGATTGACATCTAACACACAATGACAGTGTGCATTCATGACCATGGATACAGAGATGTAACTTGTAAAATATGTTGGCTTGTTTTTTTAAAGCTTCAGTACTCGTAAATGAACAAAATTTCTCCTGGGACTGAGGGATTGTGTATAAATAGTGGCTGCAGTCCCACCATGTGTCTTGAATTTCTTCCATAGTAGTAAGGGTGCATTTTAAAAAATAACTTAACAGCTGTTGCAGTCTCCCTATCTGGTTTCAAGATGCTTTTCTCCATTTCTGTCATTAAAGCACCTATTTGTCTATTGTAAGCAAGTTCCTTAACACACAGCATGCACAAAGTACCATAGACTTCATTGCATGCATATGTTGTCACTTAAAAATGCGTATGCATGTAGTTCATTGTAACTTCCTCCACTAGTTTGCATTCACTGTAATGACAGCCATCGATTGACATCCATGCAAAGCGTACAAGTTTGTCTTATATGATGCATCTGCATGAAGAGATGCAACATCTGAGCATAAAATCTAGAGCAGTTTATTTCCAAATTCATTATTAATTGGCAGAAACGTGGAAAGCTTTCCAGGAAGACTTGTTTTTAAAAGAAGTCTTATTAAAAATAAAAAATATCTTCTTAGATGTACCTCTGAAAAATTTTAGTGAGAAGTCAAAACTCTGCCACCTTTACTAGAGTCCCCAAAATGCTGTCTGGGAACATTTTAGGAAGGTCTGAAGACATAGTTAAAGTTATGCTTGGACCTCTGATCATTTTCAGAGTAGGAAAGCAGAAAACAGCTTTGAAATCAACTCTGATTTAAAGAGGACTCTGGGCTAGAAGACCTCTAGAAATCCTTAAGTTATCATATTTTGCATTTCTAGCTTTGTGTATATTTGATCACTTCTTCAGGTATCAGTAAATGGTAGTCCAGCCCCTTCACCATCTTCATTGCTCTCCTCTGGACACACTCCAGCATCTCTCAAACTGAGGGGCCCAGAACTGGACACAGTACTCAGGTGCGGCCTGACCAGTGCCGAGTATAAGAGGATGATAACTTCTTTAAATTTGAACGTCTCTGTTTCCCCAGTAAACTTATTTGTTCTTTGGGAGGCTGCAAAGGGATTCTCTAAATTAGCTTTTTCATTAAATGAAGACCTGTGCTCTTACTGTTACTCTATTGCTGTGCAGCCCAGACGACATCAAGTCCAAAGGTTATTTTGCAGAACACGGTCAAAATATCCTGTCAGTCATTTCTTCTATAAAAGAACTCCTACTGAAGTTATAGCTATCCTCATAGCTATAACACCCCCTAAATGCACGAAAACGCCATTTACACATTTTCAAAGAGATGGCTATGACTTTACTACCATGATTTATTGAAATGCTTCTTTAGTCTAAAAATCATGGAACACATCAGTATCTTAAGGAAGGGAGAGAGCAGCAGCTTCAGTTCAGTGTAAAATGATAGCATACACAGAAACTGCAGGTCCAAAATAATCAGGTCATTTCAAAAAACATATACCTGTCTTCTCCTGGATGCACTCCTAGTAGGCTGTCTCATCATGAAAAAAATGTGGCACAGCCAACACTCCTTTATCTGATTGCAATATGGGATATACTAATGAGAGATATTTTCACTGAAAACCAAGGAAAATCCTGCTTGTACTGCTAAAGGTATCCCAGGACAGGTTGTAAGATACAGTCATATTTAATATTCCTGTAAGTGACAACCTACAGACCTGAGACAAATAGAAGTGATAGGAGGAGTGAGAAGGAATGTGAGGAAGATTTATCCATGGTCATATAGGTGGAAAGACTTCAAGGCAAACATGATATCAGAATAAGCACTGCATGGACAATGCAAGCATTTATGGTCAGGATAAAACAATATGATTCCTGGGAAGAGACCTTCCCCACTTCCTGCACTAGTCACTCATCCTCACCCCTCCACCACTACTTCTTCCCCTGTATTAGTGCAGCCAACTCTGGGGCATTGAAACAAATCATAGTGAGAAAGTAATCCATGTTAAATAAAGCACTCTTCACAAACATTGACATGAACACTTAAGACTGGCCCTGGTTATTTCTCCATTTACCATGTAGTCAATCTTCCTGATACAAGAAAGGAAAGAGCAATAGGCTGAGGATTAGTGGCTGACATGGGAGAAGAGGGGGAAACTGTTCTCACCCTTTTAAATTGCAGTTCTCCTACATGGAAAGGGAATAGAATTACAATTACTGACTATGATTAAGGACATCCCAGCTTTTAAATCCCTAGATACTTACTGAATTTTCAACAAATAAGTTAATTATAGGCCAATGAATGGGAAAAATACCAGAAACAAAGAACAAAAGGGAAAGCACTTGAAACCTAATTATATTGCTTCATTTCATTGTTCATTTAATTCAGTTGTTCACATCTCAAGAGAAAACCTGTATATCTTAATGGTAAGAGGACACACTGTAGCATTTTCTATATGTATTTAGAATTATTCTTGTACTTTGTAGCCTGGCTCATAGTTTCCTGCAACAGCACAAAACTCCGTCCCCGTTCTTCTCTGCCTGCATGTTTCTCCACTCCTGTGAGACTCCACCTGAAGTACCACATTCAGTTCTGGGGTCCCCAATACAAGAAAGACAGGGAAGGGATCTGTTAGAGAGGGTCTAAAAGAGGGCCACAAAAAAAAAAAATCCAAGAGCTGTAACACCTGTTTTATGAAGAGACAGAGATTTGGGGTTGTTTAGCCTGGAGAAGAGGCGGCTCCAGGTAGACAGTATTACGGTCTCTCAGCATATGAGGGGGTTTGTAAGAAAGATGGATAGACTTGTAATAAGAAGACAAGGGGCAATGATTTTAAACATAAAAAGAGTAGGTTTAGTTTTGACATAAATAAGTTCACATTGAGGACGGTGAGTCACTGGAAGAAGTTACACACAGAATTTGTGGATGACCCATCACTGGAAGCATTCAAGGTCAGGTTGGATAGGGCATTGAGAAACCTTATCTACTGAAAAATGCCCCTGCTCATGGTAGAAGGGCGGACCAGATGATTTTTAAGTTCCCTTTCAGCCCGAAGTATGAATTGCCTTTGTGGAGTGAGCAGATAAACACATACAATTTATTGTGCTTACATGTTGGGGGTTTTGGTGACTGCTAGTAAAAAAATCTGTTATCTACCAGTTGATCACACTAATCCTATGATACATAGAAGACTTTGGAGATTGGCCCAGAACAGAAATCAAAGTAATACAGTTTTACTGCTTGATTCTAATTGCTATCATAATCACCTGGCCTGTGTGCTCCTTCAGACAGAATAATCAGAAGGTGTTTAAATTAAGATACAAGGCTCAATTTCAAAGGAAATCCTAGAGTAACTTAACCACAGGTCATTCAGGGTCTGAAGTCTTCCAAAAAAACTTCCTTGACCACCAACTATTTGGTCTCAACAGTTAATTTCCTCTTCTATCATGAAACTGAAGACAGTAACCAAGACCAGAGGTGAACATAAGTACGCTAGTTACACGCTGTCCCACAGCTCGATTTGACTAGCAATATACAAACAACTGAGCTTTCAAACCCTTCATCATGAAACAAAGATTTTGGGAATACAGAATACAGAAACCCCCTTTCAAAGATTTGGCTTAGACATCACTGGTTTATTTTAATCTAGCAACTTTGACAAATGTTACCTAATTCCACCAGCTAGAACCACCACACAAACCCCTTCAGTAACAGCTTTCCCCTCAAGCCCGCTGTTTTTCTTCTCACTGTGCCTTCAAGGAAATTTTCAATTCAAAAATTTATCACATTTTACTCAAACAAAATAATTATTATATA
The DNA here is from genome assembly GCA_033556795.1 of Tapera naevia. NCBI lineage: Eukaryota > Metazoa > Chordata > Aves > Cuculiformes > Neomorphidae > Tapera > Tapera naevia. The sequence goes on along the minus strand of JAUMJJ010000088.1, from coordinate 16,647,404 downwards.
TAATAGGCTACACATTTATGAGACAAGTGTTAGTAACATGTAGGTTTATGGCACTATAATAAGAAGCCACTAAATTACAGGAACGTTCAGCCAAGTCAAATGATCTTGATGTGCCGGATTAGTCAAGGACCTATGTTAAGAACAAAAGAAGAATGGTATCTGAATATTAGACTTAAAATTAGCAAGTTGCTGCTTTCTCTCACATAGCAACAAAACATGACAGCACCACCAGGCATACACAGCCTATGCATTATTAGCTTACAAGAATCATTCTATTCAGGACCCTAGTGCATGGGAACGTTCTTCACTTTGGAAGACATGTAGGAACATATGACTGAAAGGCTAGAGCAACTCCCAAGTCACTGTAATCATCTAGAGTAAACGAGAAAACTCAAAGTAATCTCCATGATTTATATTTTTCTTACCCACCAAAAACGTTTTTCCAAATGCAATCCTTGCGATTGCCCACTGAATAAATTCTTATAGCGGACCACAGTACAGATTTTTTTATGCACTATAACAATTATACTAGCTATCATGCACACAGAAGATTTTAAATCCTAGTTTTTTATGAGCCAATATTCTGTCAAACAGATATATTGCCACATATCAAGTTTGACATTTTATAAAAGAAAAAAGTTTCTGGTTCCAACCACCTAAAGCAATATCTACCAAATGATGCTTTTAAGACCCTGATCTAATATCAGAGATCCTGATATAATTTAGTTTTCCACAATTTATAATAGACCTAATTAAGTACACATTTTGCTGCCTCAAAGACGGGGGGGGGGGGGGGGGGGGGGAAAGCAGTAATTTAACTGTCAGATTAAGAAAGACACACTATTGCCTGAAAGGAAGAGTACTGAAGAACAGAGCATTTTTGACATCAGCGTCTGCATTTCCAGTGCAGGACTGTCGTGCATAGGCTACACCAAATGAATTGGCAAAATGACTCATTCAAATTAGAGCAATCTGAACACTGCTCTGCTTCCTACTCATTAGTCAAGCCCAGATTAACAAGAATTTAGTATCTGAAGAGTTTCCACATTGCTATCAGACAGCTGGCACAAAGAATAAAAATATCTTTTATGAAATTTCAAGCACTGTTTAGTCAACTAAATCAAGTAAATGATTTACAGCTCACATATTCACTGTAAGCCCATAGTAACTCTTGTATTGAGATAAATTGAGCTTCCCTCCAACAGCAACCATCAACAAATTTTAAAATAAATATTACCAGTAGAGCATGTGTACACAGAGTATATGTACATAGAATGATCCCTGCTATGTTAACCCTTCCTTCAAAGCAAATAGTTACCTAGTAGCAGCCTGAGTAAAGCTATATCCAAAACAGCTACATCTATATACTTAAACTCCATGAAGGTCTTCAATGTCACTCTAAATAAATTTTTATGTTTGATTTTCATTTGATTCTATGGTAACAATTTCCCTTTTCTGTACCTTTTTAAGGTCTTCCCTTATTCATAAAGGTGGAGCCAATGGGGGCCCAAAGTGCACACAATATTCAATACCGGGGTATGGAACAAGATGCATAAGAAACTAAATAGAAAATTATCTTTATCCCTTTCCTGTTGATTCTAATATTCCACTTACTTTCTTATTGACACTTCATCAACATTTTTATCAAAACCACAAAAACACCCAAACCTTTTCCAAAGAAAGAAGGTATCTAATTCCAAATACTTTCTTTAACCTATCTCCTCTTCCTTCTCCCTAACACCCCACTAGGCCAATCTTGAACCATACAGTCACATTTTTTCTATCATAGTAAGAAAATCAGTATCATGAGTTCCCTCAGAGAACTGCCAGTAAATTTCTGAGGATCAACTTCCTTTACAAAACTTCTCTCCATTTTACATGCTCAATTCTATTCTTCAGTTTCTACTACTAAGTCTCACAAGTCAGATCAGCCTCAATTTTGTAGTTTGCTTGACCTTTCCATCTAGAATTCTTTTAGAAAGTTGTGTTTATCTACAGCCTCCTACTTTTCTGGAATAAAAGCTGCTTATGCATTAAGTTATATAAAACACTGATCTTGCATCATCATATTACATTTCAGTCTCTTTCTCTTCAGTTGCTAATACCAGCCAACCAACTGCTTCAGGTTTTCTTATCCTAAAGAAATTATATCAAAACAAGTTGATTTTATTTCAAAAACTCAGAAAATATGCAAAATATCCATTCATGTCAAATACTGTAACAGCAACTGGCACAAGGTGCAGTACAAACCGGTATTTCAGCATCCTATGACAATTATAAATTTCTCATAGCAATGGCCTGCTCATGACAGATGTGCGAGTTCCTTCCCAAACACTGGAAACAGAATGCATCTACTGCGCTAATCAGATGCTAGGAGAGTAAGCAACCGGCTATGCTAAACTGAAGAAAATTATGCCAGTTCACTAACACCCAGCAACAGCGCACACTAATCCTATTATCAGCATCTTGACAAAAAATCAAATGAACAAGTGTACAATTATTTTAATTGTTTCCTTTTTCACATAAGAAATGTCAAAAGCTATTAGACCAAATCTATTTACAAAACATTTACTGAATTCATAAGATTTTGTATTTCCATAAAACATCAGAGGATACAGCGACCACAGTCTTAGCCCTTGATAGGGGGTCTGATACAGCCTTTCAACCAAAATAACTTTCTGCTTATTAAAACAATTCTGTGAGACAGCAGTTAGTTAATTTCAAACATTTAGCCAAGGATGGGATTTTAGAAGGCCGTGCTATTTACCTGGCTATCACAGAAGTATTCAACCTGTTTCCCCACGCAACTGTTCATTGACTCACCCCAGCCTCAGACAGGTCTTTCTGAAGGCACTACAGTGTTCACTGCAGCCTGTTCAACAGCACCACCAACACGTATATCTGATATAGTGGTTACAGTGCTTTGCAGATTTATTTCTGGAACCTAACATAGGTTTAAGCAATGCTCTCCAAGACAAATACAGAAAATTAATAACTTTAGCAGCAAACCTGGAAGGACAGAGGGCTTGAAAGCATACCTGAAACAGCAAGACCATGTATTAACAATTTAAGCACCTCTAGTCTGAAAGACTAAATTCATTCTACCCACATCGCATATGATCCGTCCTTTTTAATAGAGTACTGCATGGTGTGAACATGGAAACTGGGAAGTGTCAAAGTACCCGTCGCAATGTGTTCAAGCATGCGTGATGGCAATATATTTTGGACCTCGAGTACGTGTTTAGGGTGTGGATAAAGTAACTGACTAAAAGGACATTAAAATAACAGATAACAAATATAGGAAAGTTTACACTTTTAGTTAAATATTTAACATGAAGTAAAGGAAGATACTTGCCATCAAAATTAAATTTGCTGTATCTCATACTACTCAACTAATTTGAGCCCTATTGAACGGTGTATAAGATACACTCTTTGTAGGAAATAGACCTACCGAAAGGTTCACCACCATATAAGTTTGTGCTAGTGGTTACTTATGAGGTAAAGTGCCTATGCAATATGTTGATGTCATTATGTTAATTTTTATTTACTAAAGTTATTAAGATCTTGCTGCAATTTTGAATTAAGATGTCAGAGGAAAAGCAGAATATTTCAAACACTGAATGCACAAGAAAAAGTTATTCTTTATTTTCTTTTGTGATATTAAGGACTGCTCTTAGGTCTGTTTCACATGTTAACTGGACAAGAGGAAGCAGTCTCAAAAACTGAGTAATTGTACTGAGTGATTATCAATGCTACTCAAAACAAGTAAAAAATTGCACATCAGGAAAGATCTGCTTTGTTCAAACTTCCTGCCCAGCTCCTCTATCTGTGCAGAGAACCTGTTGTAGAAGTCAATCTTCTTCAGGCGTCTTCTTCCACTATATCTGGTTAATCTGTCAGACCCTTCAGACCTCTCACATCCACACAAATAAAGTTCATCTGCGAGCTCTGACAGTGCTTCCAAAAGACCACATCACAGTTTGAGTTTTGAGAATTTTTATTTTTATTGACTAAAAGTATTGTGTACTATGCATTGCTAATACATAAGTGATTCTCTGGGACACCATCACACACAACTCAAGCTGCTTCAGCCCTCTGTAGCAGGTGGGAGAACAGACCACTAAATCCATTAAACCAAATGTGTTGACAACCTCAGATACTGTGCTGGGTGTCAGTGCCAAGTGGAAGGAAAAGGTCTACTGATCCTACAGCAGCCCTCATGTCTAACTGACTCAACCCTAAAAATCTACGTTTTGCTTATTGTACTATCCTTATTATATCCCTTGACACTAGGTGGTTACAAACAGAAAGTTTTAGGGGTAACTATTTTTGAGATTGACATAGAGGCTTCAAAACCCAAGATCAGCTTTTAAGAGCTAAGAAGTAGAATTAGTACAGAGAAATAGACCATAAGTCAACATTATATATTAGCAAAAAACATTAAAGTATATCCTTGTTTTTTTCAAAGAACATGCATTTACAAAGACTATCATTATACCTGGTGACTTGGTACAATTGAGCAAATTAAGATTTGGAAATTACTAATATTTATAAAGAATGCTTAAGGAACTCACATATATATAATTTTGCATGTGCTTTTAACAACCTGCAATTATTAACAATTATGCAGCCTGTAGCACATGAATGATTTTTTTTCTTCATACTCGCTCCTTATGTGGAATCTTAGATTTTTAAAGTTAAAATACCTAATAAACTTGTTTTTCAGATGTTATAAAAGTGTTTTTATAGTAGACAGATAGATAAGTAGTGCACGTAAATCCAGGGGAGAAAAGAGTAAAGAAAAGAATTCAGTAAGAAATAAATTTATTTTGAATGAGTTATTTGCTGATAGAAACAATTGTAAAATAGGCTGAATTAAAATGGCTTTGCCTGCTTGCCAGTCCACAACGTGAGTAGACACATATTGATCTAAATATATCTGAAGTTACCACGTATTGTACTTCGAAGAAAAGCTACTGGATAATAAATACATGTTATTGCAATCAGGGAGTGCTTTAACTTCAGAAACATGGAACTGTAATATATTCTCCCAGGACAATTTTTCCACATAGTTACTTTCATCTACATGAAGTAGACACATACAATATCATAATTCATGTACAAATCTTAGATATTTGCTTCTTCGTTTATTTGACAATTAATATAAAGACATTAATAAGGGCCATCAGATTTAACATACTCAAATCTAGGCAAGTCTTATAGACAAAACAGGAAAACTAGTAAAATTGGAAATCACCTTGTAAATGTTTTATATTTAAATCAAAATTATAGTCTAAGAGTCGTGATTATTCTAAATTAGGGCAAGAAAAGTGAAGGCCACAGGTCAATAAGATCAGTGTGTATCTATTGAATTTTATTGCAGTACAGGAAAAAAGATTGATAAATCAAGATGCTACCTAGAATCAATACTCAGTGCCTTTGTACCCACAAAGACAACATTTTCTTCCAGGAAAATCCTGAATCATGCTATTGGACAAGTTATTTTTTTTTTTTTAAGAATGAAATTACAAACCCCCGCAAGAGTCATCAGAATATTCAGAGTGTACACAAGCTAAGAAAGTTGTTTTTCATAAAGTCACCTTCAATTGATATCTTAAACAGCACATACTTCCCCAAAGGTTCAAAGCCGCTACTTTTAACTCTTCTGCAAGTATACAATAATCAAGGTAAAACAGAATTTTCAGCAGCCCCTGCAATTCCACATGTACTTAAAAAACTTATGAAATCTGAAGACTGACAAATAGACTTTTTTGTCCTTTATGTGGGACATTCATGTTAATTAAGGTCATACATAGCTACCCTAGATACTTCAGCTCATTTGATTTAAATACGAAATTGCAAGTATACTTTTTTCCTTTTCCCAAAATATCCTCCTTGCATTTGTTCCTGTAGCACAGAAATACCTGAACATGTTTTTAAAGTTAATGTATGGTGTGTTGGAAGATTTGACAGGCTTTAAAAAAAGGAGAAGTGTTTCTAAGTCAGAGACACAAATAAACACGTAGGCTTTCTGTGCACGTGCTTTAAACTACTTTCTCAAGATAGACGCCTGTTTAACACAAGAATTAGGGAGGAATTATGCAACTTCAAAGGAAAACAACAAGTTGAGATGTAAAAAAAAAAAAAAGTGTTTGTGCAAGAGCAAAGAAGGGGAGGGGACTTTTCATCTTACGGGTTCTGAACCTCACTACCTGTTCTTCATATTGCAGTTCTTTGGAGTCCTCTACAGTTACATAAATAAGATTTTGAATTGATTTCACGCAATAGAAAGTTGATGAGCTATCCTGCATTGTAAGGATCCTTGTGCAATTTCTTTAGATAACCTTTTATGATGATGACCTAACAATTTTAAATTCATGACACAAGTAAGACAAAGCTCAGCAGTATATTCAGCCTGAAGAAGCCGTATGTTCATAAAAACTCCCTGCAGATCTCAAAGCAACCGAGCTTCTGTTGGTGTCTTAAGAAAAATCGCATACCTGAAAAACACTGTGAGTCTGATTTCATACTTGAGGCTTCAAGTGTTAAAATATATGTTCCTCCCAAGACCTCTGCTTTTACAGTTGTAGCTCAACTTCAGAACAGTGTTTAAGGAAAACAAAAGCAAACGAAAGAGGAGCTCCCAGAGTTTACTATAAAGGACTGCATAAGGTTTCTAGTGGGGAAACCAAAGAACAGACTGTTTCAAGAAATTCTCTCAAAAAGGAGAATCAGAATTCTGCTGAAGGCTTACTGAGAATCCTCATTCAAAATTGTGCTTAAAAACTGAAAGCTTACTTAGAAAAGCTGTAAGACAATGAACAACCAGGACACAAGTACTCAATTCCTCTACAGTGAGCTCCTGGGAAGGTGGCAAAACCTTTTATTGAGGGCATTTTAGTCACTCAACCAGGTGTTCCACAAGTTATCCTGCATTATCACTTAAAAACTTCACAGAAGTAAAAATTTTCTGAGAAAATTTTGAAATACACATACAAAATGCCTAAGCTAGTGTCCTTTTTGAAGATAAGAGCCTTATAAGTGCATTAAACTTATTACATGCCCTAAATACTATTTCTTTTGGGTTACTGGTGGGCTTTTTGACAGCATCTTGTCATTATGGACATGGTGCAGTCTGCCTTGGCTATGCTCCAGGTTTGATGTTCTTACCAAAGTCATGAAAGCATCAAAACCAGAAAGTAAAACACAGCACTACACAGCTGTACAATAACCAGCCACAGCACACACGTTACTGACACCATCTAACGAGACTACTCCTATCTCATCAGTTTCTTTATTTTATTCTCAATTTGCATGCCCAACTGGCATAGGAGTATCAGCACGTACTGAAATTAGTTGCTGACTACATGTTTCATTTTCTCTCCATTTATGGGGGAATCTCTTAATTACATGATGGAAACACATGTTTTGTCTCTGGCTGTCAGTGAAAACGCTACTACATGTATCTGCCACCACCTAGTAACATGGATTAGGAACAGGATGAAAAAACCTCTTTAAAGCCCATAATAAGGACAGGACTTCACCGTATCTTTTCCAAGAGTAGATTTTTGCTGCACATTTCCTTCCAAGGACAGGCCTCTTGCTAAGTAGCCCTTTCATCTCGTGAGGATGAGCACCGCATTCAGATTTGTTTACAATGCAGTTCTCCTGTGGTGAGACCAAGTTGAAGATAAGCATATATTCATACTTGTCTTGCAAGGATGTTTCAGATACTCCTTACCAGCAGGGCCAACAAACACAAAAACAGCACACCAGGGGAAGAGGAAAACATTGGGAGGCTACCCTTGGCTGCAAGGCAAGCCTCCAGTTCAGGGAGGCCAGATAGCCAAAGACCTACTTCATTTCAAGACAGGTTATATTTTAACCTACCACATTCTTACCCACAAGCTATCAATCTGACACAACTTGCTAGTGTGTGACAGAGAACGCAAACATGCATTTCAGTAAGTAAATTAAACAGCTGCAGAGTCATGTGCACAAAGCAGCACAAATATTTCTCTCTGCAAGCAAGAAGGGCCTTCTGCCTGCATAGAGCAAGCCCTTATTCTGCCCCAAGCCAAGAAACTGCCTAGAAACTGCCTGCCTCTGCCCTCTAGTCATTCTCCATTGATCTTCAGCCCTAACCTTATGTTTGTTTTGAGCTTTGAGTTGCTTCTCCTATTGCTATTATCAGAAACACATGCTTAATGCCCTTAGCCTCAGGGGTCTGAAGGTGCAAAACAGATACTTATCCACAGGAGACTGTAGCACTCCCAAATAAACCACATTTCTTACAATTAAAGCCTAGAAATCACCTGAAATTATTTTAGGTTAAGCAGGAACATTGATTACATACGTTTCAACATACATTGAAAACAAAATACACACATCATACTCAGAAAGAAAACATAGGATCTTACCTTTTGAGTACTTGACGATAGTCTATCGCAGGAGCACAGCAGCCCACAAACACAGGTGACCTGGGAGACACAGGTGACACCAGCACAAGCACTACTATGATCAATAGCACACCGTCCCAGTAGGTCCGAGCCAGGAAAGAAGAGCAAGACAGATAGCAGTAGATCCCATCAGCAACCCTGTGACAGCTGGACACAGGGAGCTAGGTCTGAGACCGACCCACCAAAATCAAACAGCCATACAAAAACAGAGCTGGGAACAGACACAACTTAAAAAAATAAGAAAGCTACTGCCTGGGCCAGAGCTGAAATAGGGCTCCTGGGAAGGGTGGGGCTGTGGGGTCCCAGGTGAGGTTAATGACAGTAGTTAAGACCTACTAGTGCACTCAGGGTCATAACACAATTATTACTAGAGTGTTTACAGACAAAACAATATTAAAGGAATTATCAAATGCTTGGGCTCTAAGAAAAGAGGAAGGTCCTGTGTTTCAAATACATACACTGTCAGTTCCTCGCCTATTGAAATATTGCATAAGGATGAAGAGCTACATTCTTTCTCTTTCTATGGCTCCAGTTTCACTTGTAGGTAAATCACTATTGCTTCCATTTTCATTAATCTTGGCTTTTATTCTTCCTCTTAGTGTATCAAGAGTAAAATCTTAAAAAAATGGTGGAATTAAAAAAGGCAAGATGTTTTAATACCTGTAAATTATTTTTACCTATAGAGCTTTTTTTTTCCAAAATAATCTCTGATTAGAAATATATTAAAATTGTTCCTATCATGGGTAAAGCCAAGCCATTTGGGTGTACTTGGCACTTTCTCAGGTATGCAAAGGCAATCAACAACCTCCAGGAGCTTCCCTGTTAAGATACTTATGTTTGTCCCAGCAGAGTTATCTTTCTGAACAAAGGGATGAGGTGTGCCATCTTGTTCTCTGCTGCTTCTCCCTGCCAGAGCTGGTCCTTGCCAACTGGAAGAGGAGCACAATCACATAGCTAGTGAACAGGAGCAACAGGGTCAAGCTGAGTTTGTGCTCAGTCCTTGCTGTCCACATGGCAGAAACAGGAAAGGGGCAGAGTAAGGCTGGATACTTCTGCAGTCAGCAAGTCTTGTGGCTGGAGCCCCACATGCTCTATGGGCATGCTGCTCCTGTTCTCAGAACTTCAGTCCTTGTAGCCAAAATCTCCAGTGCCCTCAAAATCTGAGAGACAGGGACACTTTTGCAGAAGATAGCCAAGAAACCAAAAGTATCAGTAAGAAAAAAGGTCTTAAGGACTCTCTCTCCCATTTTGTGTTATGCTAGCCCTGCACCTGTGGTTTTTAATGACATTTCATTTAATTCATAGTATTGCAGCTGATAATTAAGTGTTTACTAGGAGCTTTATCAGAAAGCTACACACGTAATGATGGCTTCATGCATCCAAAATGCATCAATGCCAACTGAAGCTCATGAAGTGGTTTTGTATCAGCAACTGCGTTGCACAGCAGATTGGTTTTCTGCTGCAATTCGACTGCTTTCCATTTTATTAAGCACGCAATTTGGTAAAACTTCACCCCACAGTTGCAACTGAAAATAAACGCCTTTCACACCTCATCTGTGGACTGCTTTTTGCTTGGTCCCACACTTGTTCCTCTCCCATTCCTTCTGTCTCTTTGAAATGTACATAGATCTCCATGGCTGCCAAGGTAGGATGACAAAAAGTAGACTGAATTTTATGCATGATTTCTGAAAGCTTTCAGGTCACAAGCTCTGAATGTTTTCTAAGCAATTAGTCTACTTACTGTGAAAGGAGCTATCAAATGCTGATAATAGGACAGTTTGCACAACTAACTATGTATTATAGCAGCCGTAGGTAGCGATGTAAGCAGATTTTCGAGAGCAGGGAAGTTTGAAGTATTACTTGGTAACCCTTTTCGAATTGTTAGTACCCGTAGTGTGCTGCCTGTTTAATTTCTAGCTTTCAGAATCCCACTAATTCAAAGAAGGTAAGAAATTGTCTCAGTTCAAAGGATACACTTTGTTAGACAGGTGGAGTCTACCTGGTTATTTATGTGCAATAACTAAACAGATTTTCTTAAGGATTAGTTTGAAGATTATTGTTGAAGCTATACCTGATTTCTTCCTTCCTTTAAAGAAAGTACTGGTTTTCTGCCCTGAACGTTCCTTGAGAACTTAAGTTTATCTAGACATTCACTCCTCAGTCACATTGTCAAGCAGAGCAGATTATCTAAGAGTCATCAAATCCTTAATACCTTACCAAATAAAATGATACAATGTTTTTAAGCAGAAATCTTTGAGAACAAAGCAGCTAACAGAATTCAGTTAAGTTGAACTGTAAAATGAGTCATTGCAGTTTGAACATGTCATGGAAAGGCTAATAGTTTAAACAACCTTCAATATTCTATGGTCTAAAACTTTTCTCTAAACCCACAAATGGTTCACTTAATAAGTAGCTTGTCTTACCCCTATTAACTTATACTTGCATATGGTTTGATATGTGTTGATCTGCAGTAGATTAATAAACTGACATAAATAATCTCAGCATTCTCCTTCCCTTGCATTGGAAATTAGTACATTAGAATAAGCCATCTCTTTTAAAGGCAGTTATCAAACGCAACTATGTTGGTATTTCCACATGTCTGTGTGTGGGAGAGTGTGATCAAGCTGCCTGTCACTATCTGTGATGAACTTTCTACAACGTAACAATATAACCTGCTCATCATATTGCAAAGTCGAATAGCCTTGAGATAAAAACGTGACATCTACGTCAATTGATACATGCAGGAGACATATAATATTATTGATAAACTGGCAATACATTTTGTTTTGTTTGGACAAGGACAGGTGTGGAATAACAGTTTATTAACTGATTAGGGAGGGTATATATTCTTTTTCAAGTGCAGAAGATCAATCAAAGCTACTAGTAGCACCCCGTTAGGGAAGTCCAAGACCACTGAACTTAATCCCTTTCACTTATAGTAGTCTGTCAACACTTTAGTCAAGTTCCCTCACTATCTCACTGAGGTCATTAAATACTTGTCTGCTATGGAAATTTATGACACCTGGGTTTGTAGGCATTTTATGTTAGAAAATACTCAGTTAATTTTTGATTGCAATATGGTTTTTTTTAGCCACAGTTATTGCATAGTTGGCATGGTGTTTGCAGACCAAAATTTTCCAAAAAGGGTTAAAGGCTTAAGAAGTTTTAAATTTAATATCTTAGTGAGGTGGAAGCAGGTACATGTTGAGTAAGTAGACTTTACTAGCCATAAAAAAGGCCATAGTTGTAGTTTTTCAGGACAGTCCCCTTAACCGTGCTGTCTTTAAGTGGTTTTATATATTAGTGTTGATTCAAGCGCCTGCAAGGTAATGGTTAAAGCATTTTGCAACATGAAAATTGAGATCAGCACACATCCTAAAGTCAGTAAGCTGAGATATTACAAATGGAAATTACTTACTGCTTACAGAATTGTTAAAGATCAGCTTACAGGTACTTTACAGACAAACAATTTTGAAATGTCATCAGCAACTTAAGTTTGCTTTCCTTCTTCCAAAGTCATTTGCTTTTCCTAAGAAAAGTAAAAGTCACAAGAAAAAGTAAGGTAATTTACTTTTCTGTCCTAGCATGTCTTTGGTTGGTTGTTTTTTTTTGGTTACTGTCTAACAAGAACACAAATTCACCTTTTTTTAACAACTGCATTGCTGTGCAGTGCCCACATTTTCCTGCCTGTGCACTGAACATACATACACAAAAGACATCTCACATCTCACTGTTCATCATTGTGCTTGGCCAGTCCTAGGCCGAAGGGCCACTAATACTTTCTCAGCAGCAAATGAGAGTCAACATCCTTAACAAAGCAACCAGGCATTCTGCTTTCCCAAAGCTGACCAGAGATATGAGAGGGAGGACTTGGCAATAAGACTTGGGCTGGCTTGGGGAGCAGACTGAGACTCCTGCTTTGGGATATACTTTGTTTCACTGGGACTGTGGCAACTTGCTCTTTCGTCATGGTCTGCAGCAATCTTGAAAATGAGACGCTCCTCCTCTTTGGTCATTTTCCAGCTAGATTAGTTTGCTCATCCCAGTGCAGGAAGCCAGGGCTGCTCCAGCCAACACAGCCTCGGTGGAAAAAAAAGGCCCTGGACATCTTCATCCTTTACTCATAGTCCATGTCTGAAGCAAGTTAAACTGGCTAAACTCTGGATAAATATAAACTAGGAAATGCTCTTGAGTAACTAGCATCCTCATAGCCCACTCCAGCATGAACGACTGGGAGTGGTGCTTTGCAGACATCATTGTTAAAAGTAAAGCTGTTTTTGCAAGAGCAAGGGGGACACTGGAAACACTGCACTACTGTTGCACACATTGGAGACCCTGTAACTTCTTCCCACTTCTCCTAAATCCATTTTCATGTAGGAGTTTGCCAGCTTTGGAAAAGTTTTTCCACAAGTAAAAATCGAGCTGACTTTGTTTTTTTCCATCACAGACCAACTGTAACTGAATCAAAGCTCAAAAGCTACAAAAAAGTAACTGAAGAACAAGTGCTTTTGTAGGCTGTCTTAAGTGGTGCTCTACAATTACTCCAGTCTTCAAAGCAACTGAGCTTTGATTTGAATTTCACTACGTCTGGAGGAGTTTTCTATAATACTAATAACTGAGGTCTTAAAAATTACTTAGTATAGTTTTTCACTTCTTCATTTTAATGCAGTCTACTCTAAAAAAGCATTAAGAGTGAACATTGCTTCCCATCAAAAAATGATATTTTTTTGCTGCCAGATTTTTGATCTGTTCCCAGTCTTGCAGAGCGAGGTGGTATTCAAACCCCTTTCAGTAATCGTGCAGGGAGAACAGGTTTTTGGGCTGCCAATAGCATATTTTCTTCGGAGTGACAGAATATAGGCAGTCTAGGTAGTACTAAGTAAACACATATGACAGCTCTGTCAATCCCTATTTTTTTCCCTTAAATAAAAAAAAATTCTCCAAATCTGTTATCTGTGACTACTATCAGCTGTAAATATGATACTCTGCAAGGAAATATTAATTGTATAACTTTAATAAGTTATATTTGACAGATGCAGTACTGCATGAAAAATGCTTACAGACTTTGGTAGTCTCAGTTTATAGCATAGGAGGGCAGTAAGTCAGAAGTTGATAGCAATGGTACTCCTTCCTTGTTGAATCTTGAAATATTTATTCTTAGCAAAAAAATACGAGGGTCTAGTGCCTTTGAAATGAAAAAAAAAAAAAAAGTTTAATGTTGTAGTAGCCATAAGAATTGTTATTTTAAAATGCAAAAAGGTTTTTACTACTTTGGGCTCCAATTTTGATGAATACTCTTTGGTTGTGTACTGAGAGCAGAGCTACTAGTTTTCGTAATAGTCTGAATATCTCAGTGAATTTGGAACCTTTATTTAAGGGTAGCATCATACTTAGGCAAGCTTAACAGAGTGAGTGCCTGAATACCTTTAATTTCTGGTGTGAAAATAGTAAAGCTTATCTAAACAGGGCTATCATTAGCAAACATTTCCCCTCAAAGCTCTGTTCCAGCTGACAGTATGACCAAGAGAAATCCTATTTTAATTCCTAATCTCTCTTTAAAGAGCAAGAGTGCAGCAGAAACAACAAACACTGAACATCCAGACAGTACATTTTACAGCTAGGGAATGGGCACAACACACATGTACTGTGTGTTCCCTCACAGAGTTCTTACTCGGGGCTCGGTGGTGCTGTACAAGCATTAATTAATACATCTGACTGAGCATTTTGTTGTATACAATGAAGTAAACTTCTTGTCTGCTTTTTGCTCAGTCTCTCTTTTCTTCAGATTTTAAATTTGAGGCACTTGCGTCCCTTGTCAAAGCTTAGTTATATCCTCTCATTTTTTTTTTTTTACAGTTAGTGAGGAGCAATCAGAAAATCTAGCAGGTATTAAAAAGAAAAACCTGGAATACAAGGTAAGGTGTGTAGTCTGATAAATATCATAAAACAGTTTTTTAAATGAACACACTTAGGTCTAACACTGGCAGTTTTCACCTTTTTTCCCCACTCTCAGCTGTATATTCATTTAAATAGGACATTTACTAAAATAGCCCAAGCTTAAAGTTGTCATTAAAACCATGAGGGACTGAGGGAATACTGGCACGTATTTTGGAACACTATCTGACAATTTGATCAGCCCTTCAGATGCAACTTTTACTGACAAAGTAGAGAATAAATGCGAAAAACAGATTAACACTTCTAATTTCTCAGCCTTGAACAGCAAGCAGCTGAGCTGATCTATTGAAAACATACACTATATCACTGTATTCCATTCCAAATTATAAACATAGTTTACAGCAGCTGTTATTTAACCTACTCAAAACAAACACAAAACTACAGAAAAGATGCAAAATAACAGACTTTAATAATACACTAGTTCATTTACATAAATGAAAGATTTTTTTTTCTCTCACCACCACATACATGGTAAAAGAGCGTCTGGTCTGAATTAGGGGAAATCGTCTTTAGTGTAAATAATGCAAATATTGTCAAGCGAATATTTACTTCATATAGATTAAGGCAATGATGAAGAAATCGTCTTAATTAAAGTGCACAAGAAATTTACTTAATTTTTCTCTTCAGACTGGATACTTACAGGAAATTTTCCAAAGACTATCTGTAACACAGCTATTAATTGCCAGAACAATGGGAGTATAGTGTTACCCAGCTTGTCACTTTCACCAGAAATCCCCAGATCTCTTTTCCACGATTAGTTTATCTAAATAATTTCATCTTTAATACAACAAACTGTAGATCTTCAATGTTAATATATAGATAATCTCAAGAGCATCTCTTCAAGTCAATATTGATTCTATTCCATTCTGTTTCATTAACAAATGGGGAAAAGTCTCTGCAGAATGTGAATATCACTTATAAGAGCATTTTCTGAGTTTAAAAAGAGGGTTGTTTGAGTAAGTCAGGAGAGGAGATCCGATTATTTTATCTATTTTTTTTGGTCAAGACATCTTATGTGTTACTGCTTTTTCTAAAATAGATCAGGTTCATTTTTCAACATCGCTTAAGCTTAAAGTTTTCAAATAATATTTTTCTGTAGCATTCCATAGCTTCCATAAATTATAAATGGTCAAAATAATTTTGAGTAAGAGTATCATTGCAAGGCTAAATGTTTTCTAATGGTTGAAAGAAAAAAAAACAAAATAGATAAGGACTTCATTAAGGAGATAATCAAAACATTCATTTGAAGCTACTTATTGAGCTTATATCAATTTTCCATTACATGTCAGTGAAAAGCATTATCACTTTTTCAAAATTAACATAACTTTTATCCCCTTTTATTAAATTCTCAAAAAATTAGTTCTTGTTCAGTTTCTGTTGTTCGAATGATTGCTTTATTATTTTGATGCTGTTTTGCTTATAAACACTCTTAACAGCCACAAAGGGAACTAGTACGTTAAAGTAGCAGAGGAAAGAGCACGTCAGAGGGAAAGGTAGAATTAAACAAATGGAAACACTATGACTAAAACAAATGATGACATTGTGTTACTGAATCCTCACCTCTTTCCTAAAGGCTACTAGGAGCCTTCCAGTTTTTACTGTTACCTCTAAAGTAATTACCTACTGCATTATTGTTTTCATTCCTCTGTTCCACCATGGCCCATCAAATAGAAAAATTAGTTCCTATGTGTCTTTTCTCTCAGACTTGACAACTCAATATGTGGGGTTAGCCTTCAGCTAATATTATAATCATGGTGGGCTCCTCTTACCACTGCCACCCTGCACAGCTCCATACCCATTTAGCCCATCCCACCTGCACTCCAGTTAAAGTATTCTTTCCCTTCTTTATCCTTTCTTTGGCAATGTCAGGAGGAATTTTTATTCTATAACAGTCCAGCCTTTTGTGATACAACTTGCTCACAATAAAATCACTTGCAGTTCAGCACAGTCCAGGCAGTGACAAGGCCTGGCACGTTAGCACAAAAGGTACAGATGAAGCCACAGCAGTCGCATTTGCTCTTTTAGTTGAAACTTGTGTTTTGCTTCATCAGGTTTGTACATGGACATTCAATCAGAAAGCCTGTCTTTCTGAAATGCCTCTTTTTAAAACTCTTTATAGCTTCCTCTGTACTCCAATAAATTTAAAATCTTTGGCCACTTTGTCCCTCTATTTCAGTTAGATTAACATGTTCTCCTCTGTGTTTAAAGGTGTGAGGTTTCCTCAAGTCTCAAATCTGTATGGAGAACTCTTAAATGAGAAAACTTGTTTATACCCTTTGGCAAGCATGAGAGAAGAATACAGATATTTTCATTAAGGTAACATAAATGTCATTAGGAAATTCTAGGTGTCTGCTTTAAAGTTCTGCCACTCAGCCTTCAAGTCATAATGTAAGGGGTGATGAACGTTATTTCATTATCATTATAGAAATTATATATACATAATTCAACTATTAAACAATTTATAATTTTAACTGATCATAGTCAATCGTCAGAAGTGGTAGCACTAACTTCCACCAAACTGGTTGCATGCCAAGAAAAAAGAGCACACTGGCTTATCCTATCTACATCCTTAGAGTCTGGTCTCTGCCCCAGATTAAGCCCTGACCTGAGCTTTGCAATGCCATTGGACACTTCCAAGGCTAAATTATTGCTTGGCTCTCTGTTTCAATAGTCCTTCCATATAGCCTTTAACTGCAATATTCAGTATCACAAAGTTCAAAGTCTATCGTTCTGCTACAGACTAGTGTTTTGATTGACAAGGGGTCACCCTGTCAGTCAATGCCTTTTCCTATTTGAGTCTTGAGCTGCAAGTCCCCTTCAGAAATCTGTGAACCAATGTGCATGTCTCCAGCTTTGCACTCCCAACCACTGGAAGTTACTAAATACCAAATGAATCCTTTACAAATCTCAACAAATCCTCCCAAGGATGTTATGCTTCTTATGAAAAATCACATCTGTCTACAGTGGCTTGATGTAACTTTAGTTCCCACCTGTGTTTTCATCATCAATATTCAAGAGCCATCTAGCGAATGCAGGATGTCTCACCCTTATTTTTCTACCGATAAAGATGACAATATATTCAGCTAGTTGAGGTAAGGGAAGGTATGTCATAGGCAGATACATAGGGCATTCTCATATGGCAAAATGAAAGTGTAATAACTAGCATTTAAATTTAGGCTTTATGTATATTTTCAGGCTATGTCAAATATATGACACAGTAGCAGAAAGAGTGACCAAGTGCTATCCATGTGGTTTTGAAATGGAAATACAACCACAATTGAAAGTGCCAAGACATATTTATCTACAGCCACAGATACCCCAGTCATAGATAAGTAGGTCTTGCCAAGGTCCTTGAAAATAGGCCATGTTGACTCTAACAATTTGAAAGGGAAATCCAGATTAATATAAAGCTCTTTATCACTCTGTCTTTGTTCACAGTCAGTATAAATTCACAGTTTTTCAGGTTTTGTATTTATAGCACACAGGACTTTTACCACAAGGAGCAACTTCTTCCTGTTCTGCAAAGGTGTCTGAATTGTGATGTTTCTGTTATCTGAGCAAGAGTTCCTAACTTTGATAGTCTTTGAATCCTGAAATAGCCTGAATATGCTGCTCTGTTGATTAAGTCTGTTACGAATCTGACATGATACAGAAATAAAAATTATGAAGAATGAAACATTTGGCTTAGAAATTCAGTTTAAATAGTATTTTAATGCCCTTCATTGTATTCACTGTTGCTCTCTTTTTTTCACCTAAGAATATCAAGGACTCTAAGTACTAAATTACAAGCTGTTGCAACTTTTGTAGCATGTCATCTCTGAAAATCAGCAATACAGATCATATATTTAAAGTGCCCAGCTAAAGTAAGATACTGTGGGATAGTCAAATGCCAAATTTTCCAGTGAGTTTTGAGAACACAAATCAAAGTCACTGAGTCCTTTCCATCATGTGCCACAAAGCACATTTTCACTAGCTCTGTGATAGAAGGGTTTCAAACATGGTTCTGAGTTGAGGTGTGTTTGAAGTAGTCCCACAGCTCATCCAGAAATAAACTAACATCTTTTTACTATTAAATGGTCTGCCTTTACTGCGGTACAATTAACATACATCTCTTAGTGGCTGGGTAACAGTGTGCCCATTACCTTTTACTTTTTTTTGGGTACCAGGTTTTGATACATTTCTGACAACCAACATGAATATAGATAACAGGACATAACACCATCTGTTCAGAACTGAGACTTTATCTGCAATATCTTTTTTGTCTGTGTAGTACAGCTGATTCTCGTAATCTGTTATCTCTAAGTTTTTGATAGTTTACTTCAATTTAACTATGGGCATAGTCATGAAATGCAGGTTTGTGACTCTGAAAGAAGCAAATCAACAGTTAATGACTGGCTGCAGCTCTACATCCAAGAAAAGAAAAGGCATTTCCACCCGGCATTACCAGTAGCTCTCTGCAGGTTTTAAGAGTTAGCAGTATCACCAGTCCTATCATCTTCGCTAGAAAATAGCATCTAGAGATTCTCCTGCATTGCTCTGTTTTACACTCCCAACAAAGATGTTCAGATGATCATGATTTTCACTCTATACTACAAATTGCTTGTCAATTATTTAACTAACAACATATACTCCTTAGCCCTTATTATGTAGGCTAAATAATTTAACAATGAATAGCGCATATTTATTTGGCTCTTCTTTCTGATTCTAAACATTTCAAAAAAATTTAACATTTTAAACAAAACCAAAACTGAGTCACAATTCTGAGCCCAAAATGTGACTCAGTTTTTGCTTTTGTAGCGTTTGAGAGGATTGAACTTCTCAACAAGGTTGCCTAGGAAGTATTGGCAATGTTTAGGTGCCTGAAAAAATGACAAGTCTGTTTGAGTGCATCAATCACTTAGATAGGCTACTATAATACTTTTCTCTACCCAGCTGTAGAGTATCTCACCAGGTGAATATCTGTCTTTAAGAAAGAGTAAGATTGGAAAAAAATAAGATCATGTAAAGCTGAGTTAAGTCATTACATTTAAATAATTGTTCTTAAAACACAGTTCTTGCTATAATTAGACTGGTGCTTTAGTTGAGCTTGAATAAAAAGATCAGTATTTCCTTGAGCAAAGATGATTAATCCCAAATTCTTATTACAGATGTGTCCAGACAGGTGAACCCTTGCTGCTTAGACCTTTGCTTGTGATTTATGCTGCTTTTAACCTGACAGCATCAATCTTAGTTGGGTGGCAGAAGTGCTGCTGATCTGCAGACCAAATCTCAGGGAACTAATAAAAGTAAGTTGTACCCCTAGCAATAAGAATTTTTTTCTTGTTAGCTGATTCCCCGCTACACTGCTTGGACTATCCTGCAAGCTGTGTGCAATAAGCATGCCTCTCACCTTTCACTAGGTCTAGGATGGCACCATTGCCACAATTAGTTCTACTATCATCCTGCCCGGCTGGCATTGCCAAGGCATTTGGAGAATGAATTTCATACATTTCTAGTTTAGACCATACTGTCAAGGCAGAACATACAGATACCTACAGCTTCATCACTGCCAGCAGCAAACTGCTGGGTTTGCATTTACTGATCAAAAGAAACATTGCTTGAAGACTTCTCTCTGTCCAAAGATAAAAGGAATACAATACTTTCATGGTAAATTTGTCTGAACATTTTCAGTTACTGCTCTTCAGCCATGAAATAAGAAACTGTTTGTAGAGATCATATTCCCAAAGTATACTGTGGGAAGAGCCAGATGCTCAAAAGTAGTTAAGTAACATATCTTTATTGTAGCTGTCACAGCATTCCCAACCAGAATATATTTTCACAGTTCCCTACACACTGAACTAGCTTCTGAAACTATTTGTCACTTATTGGTCAAGCAAATGCAGCACCTCCACTAGAATGCATATATAAAAGGCATAGAATTGTAGGATTTTGTTGCCTGTGCAATAGGTTTTTCAATGGGTCTGCAAGGATCCCCCTCTTTAGGTATTGAAGCTGCAGCTGCTATGAGGATTAAGAAATCTTCAGCTTCTGGAATCAGTGCGAGTTTTTCTTTTACTGAGTCCAAAAGACTTTTGAAAGCCTAGGGACAAGTATGTCTCATAACAATAGCTTTTATACCAACATGCGTGCTTTTTTTTATACCAAAAGCGCGCTTTTCTGTTCTGTATTTGCAACAGTTGCATCACAACTGAGGACTATCTTTTGTTAAATTAGCACCAAGTCTCTGCTATGCACTCTTAGCAGCCCCTCTGAAAATCCCATCAGCTAGAAACTCCAGCGGGCATTCAGCTCAGGAATGAGTTGGGGTAATGAGCACCTGTCACTCTGCTTCAATGTCGTGACTCAGGGCTTTTCTTTTCTCCTCCAGTATTATCGTATAAAATATACTTGCGCTCAGGTTCACAGCCTTTGAACCTTGGTGATGAGGCCAACTGCTTTAGTCATTTAAAACTTGCCAGAGACACCCCCTGTCAGCTGGAGACTTACTCAATTCATTTATGTTTCACTTCAGCATATTATATTTTCAGGTACGTCAGTCACACAGCAGAGGTGACATTTACCAGGTCATAACTTGTTTTCTCCTCTTTTAGATCACTCTGATTTTGAAGCCTTTTGGTCCCCCAGCCAGACACCTCAAAAGCTTGTCAGTGATCATAAGTACCCATCTTCCAGCACTCCATCTTGCTAAGAGTCGTATCATTTCTTGATCTAATATATCTATGCTTGCCAAAAGAGAAAAATGGCCACTTGTACCAAGTTAACCAAAGAAGAAAACCAATATGAGTGATTCAGCTGTCAATGCAACTACTATTTAATGTCATGGCAACCTAACTTATGTATTTTAAAGCTTTCATGGAGACCTAAAGAGGAACTCTTAAGCTTTAAAGACAGCGACGTTAAGTACAGCTAAACACTTGTCCTTATATGTGATCCTTTGCATTCTCTGATCTTATCTGCTTACTTGAAATTCTTCATGAGATCTAGGAGTAGTTTGCATTTGCACAGCAAAATAGACACAAAGAAGTTAGTTTCCGGCTTCCTGTGTTTAGCCAGGAAACACATTAAACACAAGGACTAACAAGCTCAGGATATTGTCTGAAAACCAAGATTTTAGTTGCCTAACTGCAAATACTATGCCTCTTGGGATTCAGCTGAGCTCCACTCTTCCTCAGTAGGTACAGCCCAACTGCCTGATAGTTCTCAGCTGATTCAGTTGTGTTGGCAGCAAAATGCTTGTACATATTTTGCTCAGTTGCAATTATTTTTATATATATGGCACATACCTTTGTATAGTTTGCTCATTTGCATTGGGAAAACAAGGGGGAGAAAGAGTTTGATCCTTCTCATAATCAAAAAACTCTTCAGCACTAGTGCTGCTGGTCGAAAAGCATGTGATGAATCTTACAAACCTTTGCCTTCTAAGTATTTTGACCTAAATTGTAGAAAAATATTTCAAGTTTTAGTAAGACTGTTATACTGATGTCGTGAAATTTTAGATCTTTGGTGTGCATATAGAAAGCAAGTTGTATTACATTGGGGAATTTAACCCATCTCAATCGGTACAAGTCTATTCAGATGCCTGCAGCTGACACACATTTATCTCCTTTACCTCCTCCTATCCCTTCAGAAACACTGCTTTAACTTAAAAAGTAATACGATACTATTAAAGCAAATCCTGAGAGTATAATTACTAAAATGTGGCTGCTGAAGGAAGATGACCTGGTCGTTAGGAAAAAAAAGTATTGTCCAACAAAAAAATAGTCACGTTTAGGTTAAACTATGTACAACTTTTAGTCTTGCAAGCACTATAATTCCACAGCTGAAAAATTACATTTGAGTTTTGCATTATCATACACAGTTTCAGTATTTCCATGGCCTAATCTGTAGCTATCTTTTTTATATTGTTTCTGTTCAATTCTTGCCACAATTAATGTACTATAACTCAGATAATTACTACTCACTCCACCCTCCCACATGATGCATTACCACCTTTGAACTCACCCTTGCAGATTTGCAGCTGTGTCTAGAACCAAAAAGAGCAAGCCAATGCGCCCCACATTATACATGCTGCACACGAAGAGCACAAAACCTGTGCACATGCACAGACACAACCCGTAAAACCCCATAATCTACTACTGCAAAAGTTAGTGTCATCAGATCCTTCAAAACCAAACTTTAAGACCACCCTAGGATCTAGACTGAGAATTTCTGTACATTTTTTAGCACAGGCTTGTTACCTAACAGTATGTTTTGTCAGAGCATTTTTGCACAGCTATTTGGTGTAGTTTACAGTGTTCTATTGTGTAGCAGATAGAGGTTATGAAACTCTGTGTATAAGTCTTCACTTTTTGCATATGCCCCTCCAGCCCTCATAGAGATTCAAGTACAGTGCTTTTGCAAACTATTCCCTTAAAAGGATTTTCTTCTATTTATACTATATTGTTCCACTGAATATTAAGTGATTTTCCATCCATAGTACTCAGATTTTACTAAATAAAGAGTCTTAAAATGTAAGGGAAAGGATCTATAAGTCTTTAATTGACTGTAATTATTTCGTTTTCTTTCCTTAATAACTCAGCATAAATGTGTCCTGACTCTCAATATGGGTGACGGAGGGTGACAGAAGAAATGGCAGCCCCAATGCTACCATCCTGGCATTTTGTCAGCTATATAACTTGACAAAAATAAGTTCTTTCCAGCACTAATTATCAAGTACTAATGAACAGTTTCTTTACTCTCACTTTTGCTTTGCTAAAGAGGATAATATTGTGTCATTTCAATTTCTATTCAAAATCAGTCTCTGATATTTAACCAGAAAGAACTATATTTGACAAAGTGTACCTTGGTGAAAGCCGACTGCCCTTTGCTCTTTAGTATTTTGTAATTAGCAGTTTCAAAAAATTCGGTTCTGGATGCAAGGCACTACCTTTCTCAATTTTTCCTAATTACCATGAAAGCTACTGAAGTTGTACCGTAGTTCTTAAACACACTAGAGCTTTCTCTTTCAGCACTCAAAAGCCTTTCTCCAGTAAGGTAGATTAATTCACTTCTCCAGTAGCTTTTGGGGTTTTCCTATAGAAGAAAGAAATTATTTTTTTCATCCTTCTTTGTGATCAAAATTAAATCTGTCGAAATTTTAAGATTCAGAATGACTTCATTTTTTAATTAAGACATTACACACAGGAGAGAAAGCTTTCCTTGGAAACATGGTTCAGCGTGTGGCTAACCCAACAGGGTGTCTGAGAGCTAATGAAGTGAAGGAGGTCCTAATTATTCAGCCCAGTGACAAAATATTACTCTCTTTAGGGCAATGCAGAGGGACAAAAAGGTCATCCTAACCTTTTAATCCCTTTCTTGCACCGATCTTAGATAACCTCCAAAAAGGATAGTTGAAGCCTGTATTGCTTCCAAAAGGGACCAAACTGGAGGAAAAGCAGCAACCTTAAATGGCTTTTTGTTGAAAAGGAGAAAGGTTATCAGACCAAAAGGTGAGATGTTGTTTAGTTTAAGGTTTGAAACAAAACATATGTAATTGCTTCAAATGATACTGAGCATCAGATTGTGTCGAGAGTTTACTTAAGGTCCTTTTGATCAGTTCAAGTATTTAACTTTACATTTACCACATAAGGTGTCTAATTAGTTGAGATTTTTGCTAAGCATATTTAAACTTTCTTTACCAGTTGTATCATTTTTTTGCTACCCAGTAAAAACATTTTAAACATATGGTAACACTAAAGTCCTGGCCACTTTAAGCTTTGGGTTAGAGTAATATGCAATACAGGGTCTTGCCCATTTCTGAAAGCAAAGAGACAGAGAATTTCATTATAAATTGATAAATAAATAACTATCAGAAACATTAAAAACATTATTTTTGATTCCTTTGACATACCACATGTTATCTTCGCTAGACATTACAGTTGCATTGACAAAAATCAGATCAGAAAGACAACCAATAAGGAAATGTGAAAAGACAGACAAAATGCTTCATTTTTACCACAGAGCTTTCTATGTATTAAGTTATGTGACAGCAAGTAACTGTGTGTATTATTTCATTTGTGGAGTTTTTTTAAAAATAATTAATTCAAGTGAACATTTCTGCGAGTTATCTTTTGCCTTTCTTTTAGTACATGTACAATTTTAATATGTGCATTACCATATCTGTTATTATTCTGACACTAGGGACTCATTAATTAATGGCAACATGACTGAAAACTAGAGTGTGCTTAATCAGAATAAGGCATTTTCCTTCATTGAAACTATGCCTAAGGTATCATATTCAAGAAAGCAAAGGGTGCTTGTTAATTCAGACTTTAGATAACCATTTATTAATTGCTGTCTGTATGAGATACAGTAGAAGCTTTATTGGTGTTCTTGCAGCTTACATTTTCTAATGTATGTAATTAGGGAATTGTTTTTACTAAGTTCTTGATTTATTAAATAAACCTGTTCCTTAGAAACGCCAGAGAAGCTTCTTACAGGGATAAGTCTTAAAGTAATTGAAGTTGATAGGAGCATATCAGAATTCATTTTCTAGTGAGATAGTATTTACTCTGGTCCTAAGAGCTTTCTAGTACATTTTCTGTGTAAGATTTTTGATCTATGCTCTTATCATTTGGGAACATGTCTGAGCAGTCAGCTAAGAACACCTCTCATCAAAAGACTCACCTCATGTGGAAGCAGAACTGATTGATTATTTTTTGTTGCTTATTCTATTGCTAAGAGGAAAATGTGATGCATGACGTAAAAGATCCACCTTTTCAAGCTTCAGCAAACAATCTATGGCATGAGAATAATTCATAGCTTAGACTCCCAGTTATTAGTTTCCACTCGTGTTTCTTGATTTTGCTTCAGGAATTTAACAGTAAGTTTGCAAGGGAAAATATATTTCTCTACATATATATTTCTTGACAGATCCTGTCAGTGAAGAGACTTCATATGGCAAATATTTCTGGAGATAAATTATTTAAACCCCGGTCCTGTACAGGTACACAGAAAGGAGGAGAAATGGAGAAAAAATAGCTGTGTAACTGAAGGAATATTTCTCAGAACAAGCTAAAAACATCAGTCCTGTGGCAGCAGCTTGCAGGGGGACTGACTGCCACTACAAACATGAGGAGAATGAGACAGTCTTTCAGTAAAATTGCTGAAACCATCCAGTAGAGCTCCTGCATTAGCAAGCTGCTTTGGGACACCCCTTCACCACAGCAAAGAGGCACGAGCTGCCTGCTCTCACGGCTGACTCTTGGCCAGGGGATCTGCAACCCTGCAAAACCCCGTCTCTCAGAGAACATAGCCCTGGCAGCTGCTCAAGGAATATGGTCTCCTGACATACCTCAGGCTGAAATTACTCTTGGAGCAGCCTGAGGACTGGGTGACTGTATCAGTGGTGCCCAGGTTAGCTCCAGGAGCTCTAACAGACCTAACAATACAACACCTTTTTGATAAATGTTCATAAGATCCCATTCCCAAGCAAACCTCTTGCACCTATGGGCAACTGAAACAGGCTTTCCACACAGTGGAAACTGCAGTGCATGCTCACAGGCTGGCAGGTCTGTAGTATCATTACCCCTGCTGCTCTAAAAAAAAGTCTTACCAGTGTCAAACATGAGAAGTGATGTCTGCAGTACATAGCAGATCAGGGCTAGGGCCAAGAATGTAACTCCATCTTTGCTTGCAAGTCCTGAGAGACCTCCCGTCCTTGCTCATCTTCAGCATTATCAAGAACATCCATTCAGAGATTTCAATTGATTTAGATAGGGTTGGTACTGGTTTTATAGTTACCTCACTAAGACAAGAAACTTCACTGCCCTTCTAGCTTCCCTGTAGGCTTACTACAGCTCAGATTCGAAATCTACTTTTGAAAAGCTCTGGCATTTGTACAAATTTCTTCGCTCAGTAATTTCTTGCTGCTGAAAAGAAGAATAAACTCTTAACTCGGGCTTTCTTTGGAAAGACACATACAAGTAAACAACATTTTCTTTTCTGAGTGCTATTCATGCCCAGTCAGACACAAGGTCATTTTGCTCTGTTAATCTATTGCACGGATATAGAGTTGTTTCCTGCCAGCTTCTTCAAGACGAAAATAAAATAAGCTTGGTCCCCATAAGTTTGCATAGTGACAATATCTTATAGCTATCTATTTGCTTACCAATTTAGAAATTCTTCCACTTAAAGCACCTCCAGCTTGTACAACAGTCGTAGGAACAAACCAAATCTGAAGCCATACTTACACAGGGAATTACCTCACAGATTTCACATACAGCTGAATTGCAGAGAGGTCAACTATTAGGAGTGTACCTGAGAAAACTCATGTGCCCCAGGAAACTTACTATGACTTCCATGACTCATAAATAAAGTCTCTTCAACACATATATTTCTCCTGACAGGAACCACCAAATTACAGAAATCCAAATCTAAACGATGCTACCCTAGGAAACAATTCAAAATAAAAGGAGAATTGAGAATCTCTAGATAGACAGTGTATAGACACCAGTTTAAAACATGGAAGGCATCATCTTCAGCCCTTTCAATTATTTATGTGAAACTGTGCTTCTGGAGAAACACACAACTTTCATAAGCCTAACTGGATGTAAATCTGTGCCCAGTGATCTATAGACTCCACTAGAGCTGAGTCAACAGAGATTAGTCAAGAGAACATAACAACACTATCATCATTCTAGTAATTCAGAGCAAGGGTCCATTTCAGATAGCATGTGGTCATATATGGATATTAAAGCAATAAAAATACAAAGCAAGAACAAGAGAAGGTCAAGAACTAGAATCATAACAATTTAATATTTCATTTACTTTGCTTATCAACAAGCAACAACTGGAAGGAAACGGCTTTACCAATTCCTTGCTGTGGATGTTCCTGTAACTTCTACATAGTTCAAAGTTATTAAATTTACTAACTATACGCACTATATATCTTTTTCGGCTGAACTCATATCACTGGAAGGTTATGAGACATAAAGCCTCTGAGACACGTGGTTGTGCTGCCAGAGATGAATATTTGGCTTCCACCGGCTGAGACATTTTCATCAAACTGAATTTCTTTCCTCACTTACTTTATCTGTTGGACAGATGTACTTTTAATGAGACATCCTTTGCTTATTTCAGGCTCAGGGCAGCAACATCTGCCCCTGCCTTTTAACATGCCACTTTTATTTGCTTTTCACTCTTTAAGCCTGGCTGCAATATCTATATTTTATCTGAACACTGTAAATTTTTCTTACTCAACTAGTACATACAAAACTTAGCAAATCTGAGCCTTTAATAAAAAAGTTTTTCAGGTTGGATTTTCCAAGCGTTTGCAATAAAAGTAGTTTTTAAAAAATCACTTTCAAGAACTCCAGTTCAAACTTTAATGTATTATGCTGCAAATGTCAAAGATTTGCTATTGCCACTGGAAAATTACCCTTTAATAAAAAGGTTTGATGTGTTCCCTGTAATTTTGTTTTCCTTTGTGCCCTTGCATAGGAGAATAAATAAAGAGCAGGGACACATGACTGAAGCACAATACATTCAAAACAGGCATTCTACATGTTTTATCTTAACATTTTAGTCTAATGCTTATTCATGACATTGTGTTTTTATGTCCACTAGTTTGTTCTAAAAGTAATCTTTGTTAAAGCAATGCAACATACAATTTAATGTGTTTTATCCAGTTGTAGTGCCATTGCAACTTGAAGACAACAGCTGGAAAATCTCACTTCTTTAGAAATCTAGTACATTCTCAGTCATAGTCATAATTGAAAAAAAAACCTCTTAGCATTACATTGAGTTTTGAAACTATACTCACCCAAGGCTGAGGACAGGTAAAAGAGTAGTTGTTATACTACAAAAAAAGTTTATGATTACAGATTGCTAACACTGACTTGAAAGCAACCAACTCAAACTGTCTGAAATAGAGGTGAACATGCATGAATTTTTCCCCAGGCGATTCTAGCTATACCTCTTTTCTGTTAGTCTGAATGATTTCCTGTTTCTTTAATCTAAAACTTGCCTTTTCCTGAAGTTGTAAGGTGGTATCTTTTGCTAATAAAAAGAACTTTGTATTTGTCAGTTAGAATCAAGTTTCATTTTAAAATTGGAATTCTCTGTCACCTCTCAAACAAATACACGTCAAGCACACTAGTAGAATAGGATAAAAATATGAAGACTTTGATTTTCTTCTGTCATTATCAACTTTCCAGGCGCCTACTTTCCTGTAAGCCAGTGTTATTTTCTCATGAAGGGACATGGTATACTATGTTCTAAATTACTACTAATATTGTTAGACTCAATCAAGACAAAGACATAACATATAACACTTAATGTTCAGCTCTAGAAAAACAGCAGACCAGTTTCTAATCCAGTTGTAAGGTCTTAGAATCATGGAATCATCTGGTTGGAAAAGACCTCTGAGGTCAATGAGTCCAACCGTACCTGTCCCCTTACTAAACCATGTCCCTCAGAAACCCATCTACCCACCTTTTAAACACCTTCAGTAGCACAGTAGCACAGTATCATGAGGTTGTAAAAGACCTCTGAGATCATCCAGTCCAATGTACAACCCAACACCAACACCTACTTGTTGTTTAAACCACGGCACTAAGGGCCTCATCCAATCTGTTTTTAAACGCCTCCAGGACTGATGACTCCACCACCTCCCTGGGCAGTGCATTCCAATGGCCAACCACACTTTCAGTGAAAAATTTTTTCCTAATATTATAGAATCATAGAATCATAGAATTATCTGGGTAGGAAGAGACCTCCAAGATCATCAAGTCCAACCCTTAATCCAACACTACCATGATTACTAGACCATGGCACAAAGTGCCACATCCAGTCTTATTTTAAAAACCTCCAGGGATGGTGAATCCACCACCTCTCTCGGCAAGCCTAAACTTCCCCTGACGAAGCTTGAGACCATATCCTCTTGTTCTGTCACTGGTCTCCTGAAAGAAGAGACCAACCCCTTCCTGCCTACAATCTCCTTTTAGGCAATTATAAAGAGCAAAAAGCAAGAGACAATGTTCACCTGGAAGAATATTGCTCCATATCCTGGAATTTAATGCAACCACTCTCGTAGCTTGGTGAGAAAATTCCTCTGCCTTGTCATTCTCTTATTTTCTTAGATAACAAGTACCCAAAGCAGTTTTATTCAAAATCCATGGGTTTTTTTCCAGAAAAAGTTAATATAAATTATGTGTATTTTGCTTGTCAGGTTACGACAGGTAATTTGATGCCAGGCAACCTTGAGGCTACGTTTATGCTAGAAAACAAGAGACTGACTTCTTGGTCATAGCTTGGAAACATTACAAATATGCCTCAAAGTGCTTTTTCACTTAGTGGAATCCTAAATATATAGTCAATATTAATGTCTCACTCCATTTGAGATATCCCTTAGTAAGGGAAACAAATGACCATGTCAGTTGCATTCTGCCTTCAAAGGGCTGCTTTTAGAATGGGATCCCAGCTCCAGTTTTATAGCTCATATTTTTCTGGGGCATAGGTTTTCATTGCTATGGAAACAAACACATTCTCAAATGCTGCCTGGCATTTGTTAATATGCTAACGAAATACTCTTAAAAGTTTGTCATACACTGATTCTCCTTTGATACAAAGAGAGATGCCTGGCATGTGGTACTTCTTCCCACATTTAGCTCCTTTTAGGAAGACAGCTGATACTATAACATTGTGACACTACAACGTTGCTGTTTTAATTAACAACCTGCAATTTGCATGGTATATTTCTCATTGCATAGCAGATTCAGTTCTTTTGTCTACTAATTTTCACAGAACCCAAATATATTGGTGTAATAACTAGCATTTCATTTTAAACGTTATTGTATCAGAGATCTCATCTCATTTTATTTTTACATTTCCGTTTTCTGGCTTTTGGTATTCTCTGTTCCACTTAAAATTCCACTTCTTAAGAGTGTGTTCTTATGGCCTTAGTAATTTTTCTCATTTACTTCTAAGTTGCAGTTGCCTGAAACATTATAGTAACTTATTACCTCTCTGGAATCTTGTCCCCTTAATTTATTACTCATCCACCTGAGAGAAAGTCTCAGTGCTCAGGGAAGTTTCTGTTCAATTAGCCTGCACCTGAGATAACGGAAGCCAAAGGTATTTGGCTTAACTTGTTTTGCAACTGCTTACCTCATGTCCACGGCTTAATCTGAACTACCTTGAACTGTTCTGAGCTCCATTCTGGTAATAAATTGGTGTAATCATATCTTAGAGGAGGTTTTGATTGAAAACCTCCCTTTTTTGTGGGCAAGTGAATTACATTAAACCTCCTTGAATTCTGTTTAGATATTTAACTAATAATGATGTTATTTTTTTACAAGAAAATTGAAGTCATGGCTTATTAATGTCACGCATGGGATGGCTTTACTCTTCTTGCTGCTGATTATATTTTTTAAAGCTCTCTGTTTTTTAGGTACACTGTTTTAGGTACACTGATTTATAAATGGCATAGAAAATCTTGGTACTTCTGTAATATTTAGAAACAAGTAAATGAGTCAGTTACATTTTTAAGCTAGAAATCAAAAGTATATATTTTTATTTGGCTGCAAAATAGCAGGTTGTAGGACATACTATAGAAATAGCCAAAGAGTTTTTAAGGCATTTCAATTAAAAATAAAGTCTTTCAGTATTACTATAATACTACTAAAGATCTGAAGCTATGGTCAGTTTATAGAAGACATTAACTTGCGTGTGGTTTTAACTATCTGAAACTTGAAGTTGTCTCCAAATACTTCTTATCTTCCTTTATGGACAGGCTTTTAGCCCTTATTTTCACTGCCTGATTCTCTTGCATTCCTCCATTATGAAAGGGTGTATTTATTCAGCAGTAATCTTTTCAGATATTCAGTTGACCAGGCGGTTATGCCAATATTAAACTATAAACGGATAGCTATAGCAACAGATAGCGTACTTAGTGCAGACCAGCTATGAGCAGCCTGTTTTCACTGTGTCCAGTCTCATTAAGTGTTGTTGGTGTACCCCATTAATGAATATAAAAGAAAAATAGATATCAATGAACTTAAACCTTGATAACTTTTAATAATAGATATTAATAAACTTACTTAGACCTTCAAGGCTTTGTAATGCTTCAATCCTTGACAGATTTTCATGTATCAAAAGCAGTACTGCTCTATGAGATGAGGGACCTCTGTAAGTGTAAAACAGTGAATCTGGCATTTTACAACATCAGCATTCAATGCCAAGGAAGGCTATGTACCTCATGCCAGTCTAGCTGCCTCAGGGAGAGTACTGTTCCTAATGTACGTGGGTAAGAACCATTGACAACCAACGGCTGATTCTAACCATCCATCCTTCATCCTACAACCTGCAGTGTTTTAAATAAAATCTTGAGCAACTAGCAGATAAAGTGTATGCTCACGTTTGTGTTGTGGGAAGAGGAGGGAAAGGGCAAGGAGTCAATTCTGTAAAGAAGCAAAATGAGTATTAGAACAATGGTAGGAAAACAAAGTGAGTTTTTTCTATAACCTTGCACCTCCTTGGTGCTAAAGCACCGTTATAACCCTTCACTACAGGCCAAAGTTAACATAGTACAAGGCTTTTCTGAAAGTTTACTATCTTTCTAAAGGGTCACCTTCTTAAAGTCATTCCATGGCTCTATCAAGCGTGAAAAGTACAGAACATAAAGGCTATAATGTGAAGGTAATACTGTAGAGGAAAAAGTACAGAATGGTCTTTTAAAATAATCTGGTTACACTACAATCAGTGAACTAAAGGAAGGCTTTTATTCAGGAATGGGCTGATATGAAGATTCTTAACTAAAATTTTGCTATACTGTGCTCTGAGAGGAATTTTCTATTGCTTATTCTGTAGGAGTTTGAATATCGGTATTTCATTAACTAACTTTTGTAAGCGGGCACTGCTTTCAGATGTTACTATAATTAAGCTAGTTTTGGAGGAAGCACAAATATGAAATTCAAATGGACTTCACAGTCCTCATATATTAAACACTCCTAAACGTCGTAGTGTACTTACCCTAATATGAAGAAGATAAGACACATTTAGAAAGACCTACCTATTTGTATTGAAATCAACATACCTATGGTTTCTACTTTTCTGAAAGAATATGAAAGAAGACTATGGAGAATACAATGAAAATTGATCCAATAACAATCTGGTAATGCATTCAGAAAGAAGGATGAAAAAAAGAATAATGCGCTGAAACTCTAGGTCTCCAGAGCTGAGAGATGTTTCTGCAAACTGAGAGAAATATGGCAGGAAATCCAAACATTTTTCTTCAAATTGCAAAGGAAACACACATCTACTGATAAATGTTGGCAACAAAATAAGTATTTATACGTGCATAGCACTGAAAATCCAAGTTGAAAAGGAGAAGTTAATAGAGTAAAGATTTGGCAAGTTGAGTCAACCTGAAGGGATATCCATTTGAGTAAAGCTGGGTAAACAGTTTTGATTCTGAAATTGAACCAAAATTTAGAGGGAATTGAAAAGGAAACAGAATAAAATAACTATGCTTTAAAGTTTGGGTTAGCAGATGACAAACAGTTGCTTATTGAAAAGAAAAGGAGAGCTGACATAAACATGAAACCAATAGGCATGGTCAGTGAGTTCACCAAAATTTGTTTGGGAAGGATTCAAAAAAGCAACACGAGATTCTGAATAGACGCATAGGTTGTCTGATTTTATCAGTTTAATGTTTCAATATTTCAGTAAAATGGATTCATTGGGTGGCCTCAAGGTGGAACGTTAACGGAAAATCTCAGAAAAAAAGTGTATAACAACAAGCACTAATTCTTCATAAAGCCCATGTAACCCCCAAACCGCAGATTCAAAAATTCGGCCCTTGTAGACTCGTGACAACTTGTGTGCATTGATTAGGATCTTGACCGGTGACTGCAATTAAAGAAGACACAGAGCACCAGAAACAGGAATTTTTTTTTCAGTTTTTTAAGACATCTTTTCTGCTGAATTATTAAATTTCTTCCAATGTTTCCATTTGGCATCTCTCCTCCAAATCAAAACATGCAAGAGTGACAGTTCAGCACCTTACTTTAAAATGGGAAAAAGTAGTGGCCTCCATTTCCTTCTGTGGACTGCTGAGCCATATAACTAACTACTGAGACTATGAAAAAGGCAATGATTCTGATTTTTGAGATTGAGTTGCAAAGAATTTGATTTCTTAGCAGGGAAGGAAAATAGATATTTAGCAGAATCCATTAAATTTTCCTAACTGGGACAATATATTCCTTTTTCCAGTGTCTAAGCAAAGGATTCTGATGTGTCTGAAAAAAGCATGATGAAGGATGAACGAAAGAACTCTACTTAATTCAAATAACTATGTCTGTGTATTAATGAAAAAGACAAGGTAAAGTAGTAACTGAAGTTGTGTGTCAGGCTCCTGATTTGCAAGCAATTATAACCGGAGATACAAGGCACTTCTTCCTCTTCCACCTTGGAACTCTTAGTCAAACCTCTATAGTTCTGCAATCACAAAACGTAAAGTGATCATCGTTTAGAACTATGTAATTTTAAATTGTTCTGGAATTGAATATCTGTATTAAATTTTGCCTTTAGGAAAAAAGAAATTGCAGAAGTCAATAAAAAAATATAGGGAAAATGTAGAAATGAGGTTATGTCAGTGATTTTGAGGTTACACAAGAACACAGGATTTTTGGAAACTATTTGAATAAAGTTTGAAGTTTTTAGTGTAAATTGTTTGTAGGTGGGAAAAGAAGAAAACCCTAGAAGTAATTGCAGTTTACTAGGTCTGTCAAATCCACCAGCAGAGAGAGATTGTGCAAATCCTTCCACAGTGGTAGTACAGATGTGTTCTTGCAGGGGATCTGCTCACAGAGAATTTAAAAAAAAGAAAAAACACAGTAGAAATTCTAGGATAAAATTACTCTGATTTGACACACCAATTTAAAACATTCGTTATAATGGAAAAATACTTCTTTTAACTGGGCATAGAAGAAGTTTTCAGCCTTTCCCTTGCAGTGTTCTGATTGACAGATTATTTACAGTTTGGAAGAAAGAATGGGAATATTTTCTGCCATTTCAACACTTAAAATGTCTTTTCATAAGCTTGAAGTTATGCATATAGGCTTAGACAGTAAAGTAGCTCCTCATTTTTTTTCTCTTACACATGCTTTCAGGAAAGCTGGCCAAATCTGTTGTTTATTTAATGTAACTAACACATATATAATTTGGGCAACAGAGCTGAGTGATGGCTCAGCTCTGTTGCCCAAACTGATTATCTCTATTTCTCTCTTTGTTATTTACAATTCCAGAAAAAGAAGCCCATGTGATGCTATTTCAAATGATTCTAATACTGAAGATCAGATACTGAAGATCAGTGGGGTCCCAGCAGCAGAAGTAACTTTACTTGGAAAATTGAACTATGAGAATATAGCCATCACTGAAATAGGCTCATAGGTGTATTCTTATTAAATATCTCCACAGGACTGAGGAACTAATAGGTTAGCTACCTCCTTAAATGAAAACTACTAAGTATCAAAGCCAAGAATGAATATCATCAATAAATTCTGGATTGTTACACCCAATCCAAAAAAGAAGCAAAGATCCAGAATATTTACTTATCTGTCTATTCTTAATTATATGTCAATTATAAAATAAAACTGGAGTATGAAATGTTACTACAAGGCTTGCTGGGCCTCAGGCAAACTATTATTTGATGCACAACTACACATGAAGCCACAGCGTATTAAATATAGGGTAAGTACATGGAGCTGAAAGAATGCAGTATGCTGTCAGGTGATGCATAGAAATACCTCCTAGTGTTTTGTTTCAGAATACTAATACAATGAAATATAAATGTCAGGGTAAACTGACTCATTGCAGAGCTTACCTAGAAAATGTTATCTCAAATCAGTTTCATAAATATGAATTTCAGAGCTGCACAAAATCTCCTGAGTTTAGGACAGTCTGCTCAGGCAGCTGAAAAGAAGCAGTGTCAAGTTACTACACTCTCTTTCCATTTCTTCCCTGGATTCATAAATGTAGGGACAAAAAAAAAAAAAAAAAAAGACAACATAACACAAAAGAGTTCTGGACATGAAACGTACTAGGCCAGTCAAGGAAAGACTGGATCTGGCTGGTGAGATTGTCTCCTGAGTTGCTGCATGTGTGGGAAAAGTCACATTCGACAGTTGATAAGTGTCAAGTTGTCTGCTCATAAAATCTTTCAGAGTTTTCACTGTTGGTGCCATTTTTGATGACGATCTTTTGTATTATGTCCAGAGAATAAAGGAGAAGAGCTCTCATGCTGTTCAGGATGAGCTATAAACGAATCGGTATTACAAATAACACTGTATGACTTAAAGGTTTCGGTACACATGCTTCGTACATCATACAGGAGGTGGCAGGTGGGAAGGGACTCCTGGCTATACGCAGGCTCCTGACAATATCAAACAAGCCATGGCAAGGCTGGTATAAGATGTACTACACTGCAGCACATAAGGTGGCTTCACTTCTGGCTTCTGCGACTGAAGCACTACAGGCACTGTCAGTAGAACAACTGTGTATACAGAATAACCACTGCAGAGAAGAGCAAGCATCACTTTGTGCTGGTTTTTTTTTTTTGTTTGTTTTCCAGCTTAAGTGAACATTAACAGGTGTCTAGTATTTCATAGTACTGGTTGGTATTAAGAGCATTACAAAAGGTTCCATTGCAATCTTTTGAATATTAGGAGTAAAAGAAGAAGGAAATTTTAAGAGGGACCTTAAAAAGAGAATTTCCTCCCTGGTGGGTAGCCAGATGTCAGAGATTCTCCATCCATTGCTTGCCTATATGCAATGGATAATATTAGCAGCCACCTACCATTAAAACCAGACATATTTTGAAAGTGATCCAAGTAAGGTAGGGGTATAAAGGTGCCTAAATCAATCAGTGCAGGTTTGCTGCAAAGCACTGTGTAACATTAAACAAGGATTGCCAGGAATGCTTAAGCTAGCCAACACAAATAGCTGACTGCTACTCCAAAGACCGTTGCACACAGTGAAATGTAGTGCTAAATAAAACAATTGAGATATTGACTTGTCATGCATGCAATGCATGTGGTCACAGCAACTAAAAGTCAGTCAGGTGTGTCTAAATCTCAGGACTCTGCTCAGAAATCCTGGACACTGTTCTGACACATGGATTAGCAAACAAAAGGCACCAAAGAAGTCAAAAGTTCAAAAGTTCATTTCCACATAGCTCTATATTGTGCCTGTATGTACTTTTCATTTGTTTCCTTTCATTACTCCAGCTTTTTTCCAATGAAATTATAAATTAATAGTAAATTTTATAGAAACTATTTTGATCCAAGATATCTTTTGATACACTTGTATTCTACAAAGATTTCTAGCTCCTTTGCTCTTCTTATTGCTTATTCTATTGTGGATGAAAACAGTCATATTTTGTTTTCATTCTGAACAGGCCAGATTATCACAGCATTATTAAGGAGAAAAATACTTTAAACAACAAGTGACTTTTAATTTTACCACCACTATCACAAAAAACTGGTAGTAATCTAGCTCATTTTCAAAACAATTTATCATTAAAAACTATACACAGGACACGGTTTTTCCCACATGCATGGTTTTGCATGTAGATTCCATTCCTTTCCTTAAACACTTGGTAGTATTTTATTATGGGATTTCTTTAAGCTCCGCTATTAATACAATTAAAGCATCTAAATGAAGAACTGTTACATGATATGCACATAGCTTTTCTCTAAGTTACTCCGCCCACTTTTTTCTTTACCCCTCTGGCAAGTGCTGCAGATTTAGGAGACTGAAGGAGAAACTGAAGTTAACAAAAAATTATAACTAGCAGTAGACATTGGCAAGCATAAACAGAAATCGACTTGAAGGAGATTTTCATTAAAAATTTAAGTTCAGTCAAGCCTGCTAATAGTCCTGTAAAATGATAAACAGAGCTGCTTTCAGCTCTTTCTTAGTTTCAGTTCTCTGCCTGCTGGCTTGGTCTACAGTAATTTATATGTTATAATTCACAGACTGAAGCCTCTTTTTCAATTCTTTACATGTACTTTATTTGCTTGCTTCCAGTTCTTTAACATTTTTATTGGAACTTCTAAAGCTATCAAAACGTCTATTATGAGCATTCTCTTTTTATCCAACGAGCACAGTGTGAGGGCAGTTGATGTTTCCACAGACTTTTGAAGGTGATTAGGATCAACAGGAAAGTCTGCATTAGTTTCTTCTGTTCTCTCTTATACGAAAATTTTTTACTACCAGGTGCTTCTGGCAGTAGATTCTGTCTGTACTGCTAGCACAAGTCAACCTGATCCTGCTTTCTTATATGAAGGCATTCAGGTTTTTCCAAATCCAGTTTAGGTGGCTTGGTGTTTACAGTAAGATCAGTTTAAAGCTTCTTTAACAAAATTTACCTATTTTTCCTTATTTTATAAAATGGACATAAAGTGAAAAAACAGATGGAGCTTATTTTACACATGTCCAGTATCCAGATTGCTTTCAATTGCCAAAGTGAGTTTCTTGAAAGCCCAGAGTGACTATGAACTATCATGAAAGGTTGCCTATGCTGAAAGTATAAGTGGCCAAGCATCCGCGACTGTAAAGTGAAGCCATAGCTTTCTGTTTGTTACTTCTATTAGATATATAAATTTATTAAACAAGTGCTTCATTTTGAATGACTTGCAGTGCTTTAAAAAAATACAGATTGTAAGTCTGCTTTAAGCTTTTAAGCTTTTACTTGCCAATAAACAACTCTTGGCTCATTTGACTTTTCTGGCAGACTTTAGCAGACTTTCCTTTACTTCCAAGCTGATCGTGAGTTTTACCGCTGAATCATGACTGCTATCAACAGTGTCATTTTTTAATACAGTGTCTCCAGAGAAATAACATAGAGTTTTTATAAGCAAGAGCTCTGAAGAACTGCACCAGGATAATTATCCAAAAAGTTTATGGGGTCACTGGGGTATGAAGACCTAAACAGGTTGAGGAGGAGAGTTCACATCAACAGGAAATAGGATGGTCATCTTTGGATTTATTACAGAAGGCTACCAGAGAACCCAGTGACATCACTGAAAATCAAGCTCTGTCAAAAGTTTTGTGTAAATTTTATATTGAAGAAAAATAGCCATGGAAAAATACCAGTGTCCATCAGGCTGGCAAGCAGGGAAAAGGTCAGAAAATGATTCATTTTCTCACCAGACCCAAGGGTGAGCCTCAGGTGATGATTTCACTTACAATAACAGAAGGACAATATTTTCTAATCTGTGTAATCAAGAATATAATCCTTTCTCTTTGCTAGTATAAAATGTGAGATTTTTCACGGTAAGCTTGTGTAAATGTATAAAACATACTAAAATAATACTGGCAGGAAGCAAGCATTCTCTGCCTTCCCAACACTACAAAATGCAAAATTTCAAGGACTGGCAATTCAAAACAAATTAGAGGCTGTCAAATGTTCGTCTACCTCCCCAGAAAGGGACAGGAAATATTTTGAAATAAAAGTTCGTGAATAATTCTGACCTCCAGCTCAACTACTTTTCACTTGAGCAAAATCTCAAAAGCAAATTCTACTGTTCCTTCAATAGTAACACATCCCATTCTTTTATTATCTTTTAGAATCCTATTAAAATAGTAATTGCTAAAACATTAATTTCAAATCTGTGGGTCCTTTACGAACCATCTAAAGGATTGTCCATTCATGCGTGCACTAAACGTGCTTGCTATGTAACCAGAATCATGTCTGAAAAAACTTATGGTTGTCTTCCTCTTAGGTATCAAAACCACATCTGTGGACCTTATCTGATGTAGCCTAGTCCCTTAAGACCATTCAGGAAGGCTGTATTTTAGGATTCAGTTTTCACCTTTCAGATCTTTCTGGACAGTTGTGCGACCCCTGATCTTTTTGTTCAGTTGTTTCTTCATTGAAAGCTTGGGATTTCCATTGAATGAGCAGGATAGGAAGTGTTACTGAGAACTGTTAGCATAGCTGCAGGCAGAATTTTCTTCCAAAACATGGGAACAGAGGAGGATATATGTTGAGAGGGGTGTGTGTTCTTAAAAATTGCACTATATTCATGGATGACTTGTTTGGTGGCTCCACCATACAGTGTCAGAAGGTATCTCTGGTAACATACCTCCCTTAGCTTTATGCTAATAAGCCCTCCTAGTCCAAGGTGTTTTAGCTTAGGTTAGTGTATATCAGCTCTAGTAACTTCTGCCATCATAAGAACGGCTTGAAACTAGTGAGACAGTGAGGAAGGATTTTCCACCTATTAGCCTTCTGGGCTGGATATTAATTTCTTCCGTAGAGTCCAAGGTAACAAACATCTTAGACTGTGCTGGATGAAGATGAAGAAGGACAGGGTTTAGAGTCTCTTGTGGGGTTGGTTTTTTTTATTTATTCTTTAACTGAAAGAAGCACTTAATGCTCAAGGAAAGTAAAACACTAGTCAGGACTGACTGTTATGATTCTAGGGAGATGAGGTGTTAGTTTATGCTAGTTTAGGTTCATATACATGGCTATGAAAGTTCTTCTTGTGTATCCTTCCTACATTAAGTTATGGAAACTAGATGTCCTCTTCCTAAAATCCAGTCTCCCATTGGGATCACCTTCTTCAGGTAGGTGGTACTCATACACCTGCCAAAAAAGGTCTGCTTTTGTCCCTCAGCCTGTCTATCTCTCCATCACCCTCTGTGGCCATGCACCATAAAGGGATCCCTGGAGAGGCACAGGGAACAATTCACCTTCCCAGGTCCCTAAAATGCCTCCTCATCTATACTACCAAATTGAAAAGCCTGGTCACTAATTTAAATACATACACCAGGAAGTCTTCAGACTTCACCTGACAGATCTGCTTCTGCCCTTCATTAGTCTGCTTCACAGAAACTGTAGAGTTGGTCCTTGGAGTAATTTCATATAGTGGGGTTGGCAAGTAACATGGATCTATTCCTAATATGGAGGCAGTGGGTAACATCTGTTTTGCCAACTTCATCAATTTGTGTTATATATTTATAGTAAAAGTCCTAAAGAATATCTGAGAAGCTATTTGCCTGTCTCACAACTTGTATTCCAGCAATAAGCGCAGATCTTTCCTCAACTCAGCATGGTGTTGGGAAGCAGAGTTCCACTTGATGCCATTAGCAAGCATCCTGCAGTCTTAATCCATAGGTGTTTGCAGTGGGGCATTTTGAAATAAAGGCCATGATAATTCCTATGCCTTTAAAAAGAGCTTTAACGTCTTTATTATCTTAAGTCACTTTTGTTTCAGCTCAGAAATCCTGATTTTGGTTAGTGCTTCTCTGTATTTCCCGCTAGGTTTTGCAGTATTTGTCCAGCCCTCATGGTTTCAAGCCGAGTTTTATTTTGAGGCTTAGGTTTTACTTGCACTCAGAACACTGGAGTTGCTGCCCTGGTTCTACTGAACATAAGCAGAAGTGGTGTAGTATTACCTGAGATACTTTCACCATGTTCACAGTTTTACAACAAGCAGATACTCTTTTCCTTAAGCTTTTCAGTTGCCAAAAAAAAACAGCAAAAATTTCTTTTTCTTGAGGTAAATGCTAGACAGTGACGTCAACTTCCTCTTAAACCAGAGAGTCAGATGGCTGCACCCTTGGAGATCCATATAGAATCTCTTTGCCACCACATTTCAAATAGTCAAGTTTTTTTTTTAAATAGTGACTTTCTAATGAGAAACAGCATGTAGCATTGCTAAGCTTGATTAGGCAAATTTAATTGGCTATAAGCGTAGTTGTGCAAAAGACAAATACTCAGCTTAAACATGGTTCTTAATCTTTCAGTAATTTAGAGTAATTTAACTAACCATGAAGTCTTTAACTTTTAATGGACTATATTTCATGTAACTTCCTCTTTTGTCTCTTTAGCTGTCTCTTAAACATGTTATACTCCCATTTCTGAGAATTATGATCCCTAGTTTTCAAGTCTCAGATATGGCTATACCCCTTTGCCAAACCTTGATTGTTTGGGTTCCTTTCCTATATATCTCAGTACAAAGCACATCTTTTATGACTATCCAGCTTTCCATAGTTTAATGTTTTACCATTCTGAAGTGCAGACCCCCCAGGATGTAATTATTTTCTCAGCACACCAGCAGTGCTTGCTCTGATATTCATCTCCTTCCTCTCCCTGTTCATTAAGCTGCTGCATTCGCACAGTTCCTTCCACCATAGGGGTCTGAAAGAACATGATAACAAGAACAATTGAACCTTATACATACCATAGAGTTATGTCAGTATAACAGATTTGTTCGAGGTGTATTTTAACCATTCTAATAATCACTTTTCCTCCAAGAACTTATCTTCCTTTTTCATAAATTCATTTTGCTTCATTCCCAGTTTGGCAATGCTCAGTAGAGAGGTGGCAATTCAGCAGGACATTCAGCATTTAAATAGTCAGCTACAACCATCTAACAAAGAAAAAGCTGCCTTAAGAACAATTTTTTTTCTTGCTTATTATTTCATATTTCCATCCTAGCTGTTATGGCAAACCTCAATATATATCTAGTCTGGCTACTCAATTCTAGTTATTATTTCCTCTCAAGAAATGCCAATTACTCTTGTTCTGTTCATGGCTCTCCTATTTTTATCTTATAGGCTTGTGTTAATTCTCACTTAATGGCTAAAGGTGCCTAAATGCCTTTTGATGTCTATAATCTGTTTTTCAATTGCATTTTGCCAAATGAACACTTCAATCAATCAACTTGCACCTCATATTGTTTGAAGTATGCAGTGTGGATGCTAAAGAACAAATGGCTGTCTGAAAAATGGGACTCCGGTTCAACTTATTCTGTATATTTTAGCCCTAATCGCATCCTAATTGAAAACAAATTTAAATCCACAGATTTTTGCATCATTGCTATTGAATGCTATGTCGATGCCTATGGGTTTTGAAAGTGCGTCTTTAGTATTTGCAATTAAACAAGCCAAAGCTGACGAAAGCAGCTAAAGGCTTCAGTTAGCTGGATCTGTCCCCATGGCCTTGAACCAGACACAAGCATGACTTTGCTAAAGGGTAAAAATTCTCAAACAACACAATTTTAACACTGACCATGGTGGTTTTGGTTTGTTTGGCTTTTTAATTTTGCAGTTAACTAAGGAACAAACAGTACCAATACACATTTACTGATTGGGAGTGGCTGCCAGTTTACTAGATGATTTATCATTACTGATATGTTCTCTGTGTTCCCATTATTTTATACCTGTTTCTTGTAAGCCATGGGAAAAATTACGTTCTACAGCATGTTCATCAGAAAACAAAACAAAACAGGTAGCAAATTCAGCTTATGCTATCATATGCATAGGACAGAAAATGTTCCCATTCTCTTTTCGCATCTCTGTTCTCTCGGGATATATTTTTAAATGTACCTGCACATTAGAGACATATAATCCTATTATTTCTGCAAGATTTCATTACTATACAAAATACAGCTCCCAGGTATTATGCTGGTCATCCCTATCCTTGTGTAAATGAGCAACCTTCTCCAGCAGCATTGCGTAAGTTTCTGTAAATGAGGATGAAGAAGTCTCCTAACTGCAATATATAGTGCCATTATTGCTTCATTCTCTACAAGGAACACCTTTGGCAAATTCTAGAATTGTCTATAATAACCTCTGCTACAGTCAAGCTTTTCTCCCTTTATGCCATAATAGAATGAGACCACCTGCTTACAACATTGCCTATTGTGCGTGTTCAAGGTTGTGCCTTTCATACTGTGAATTTTATTCCATTTTTTGCTATAGAAGTGTTGTTCAAAATATTCCACTTCTCTATTCTTTTAAAGATGCCTTCAAGCTTTGTCTTAGTGCATTTCATCACCATGCTTCTAGTTTTTGTCAAATGCGTTCAGTATACATACTTACTAAACATTCCATGACTAATATTTGCAGAACTTACTTAGTTAACTCCTTCTGACATTTTTAATACTATACATTTTTCTCATCTTCTACTAATTTCTATCTTTGCCTGTCCTGTAGTTTTTTTATTTCATTGATTCACCTTTTTGCACAGTGAAAACTGTCTTGTGCTAGCAGTAACCAATTTTCATTCCTTTGTTATTGCAGCACAAAAAGAATTGGAAAAGAATTTCCTGCCAAGCGTCCAGCTTCATCACCTAATTTCTTACACAGCTTGGAAAGACAATGGGTTATTTGGAAATATTTAGAGTTTTTTAACGTTAACAGTTTCTTTAGAAAGAAGTGCAGAATTTTCTCTTGATAACAGCACTCAAATTTATCACAGAAGCATTTTCTAAAAAAAAGAGTTGTATATTCCTACCATGTAAGACTTCACAAGAAAAAGCTTCATAAATGGTCTTCGATGCCTGTGAAGAAAAACCACTGTGTAACTCAGAAACATCAAGGTGCTGTAAAAAAGCAAATCCTGTAAGTGAGCTACATATTTCCCAATAGAAATAATGAACATGCAATAGTTCCTTTTCAAACCGGCCAAGATATTGTTTTGTGTCCTGTTTAGATAGTTAACAGGAACTCAATAGGTCAATTTAAAACTTTTAACTATTGCAGTCTTTAAAGGAAAGTATTCAAAGGAAAAACTTACTTTAGATTCCTGTGGGGTGTCATGGCATAGTCTGTTGCCAGACACTTTAATTATTTCTGTAGTCCAAGGCTATACGAAGATTACCTGCCACCTTCACAGAATCATAGAATGGTTTGTGTCAGGAGGGACCTTAAAGACTATTTAATTCCAATCCCTCTGCCATGGGCAGGGACACTTTCCACTGGATCAGGTTGCTCATAGTCTCATCCAGCCTAGTCTTAACTCAAGCTGAATATCTTTAGTTCATATAATTAGTTAAGCACCAAAAACTTTTGAAAGAACTATTCATTCTGTCAACCCATTATACTTCATAACTTGTCAAAGCAAGTGATTCTTAGTTATTCAGAGTATGTAAGTGTATATGTTAGTATATAATTTCAAATTCTGCTTTTTTTCTTAAAAGACCAATATCAGTTGCTTTTCTGGTATCAAATAATTGGCTATTAGATAGAATTTTTTCTTTATTTGAATTTCCTGTTTAATTGCAACCTACAGTATGATTTACCTTGCCTGTTTCCACTGAGGTAAAGTTTTGTATATAACTGGTGTTTATTATAACATCAGTTCTAGGTATCCCTTATACAAATAGACCTCACCCACATGATGTAGACACTTGTAAAGCAAAACAATTTTCTGAACAAGTGTAAAGCAAAACAGTTTTCTGAAGAAGTTAACTATTGAAGTGTTACACAGAAATCAAGTGGATGATTCCCATTGAATGAGAATTGTCACGTTTTCCTTAAAATAA
The DNA here is from genome assembly GCA_033556795.1 of Tapera naevia. Classification (NCBI taxonomy): domain Eukaryota; kingdom Metazoa; phylum Chordata; class Aves; order Cuculiformes; family Neomorphidae; genus Tapera; species Tapera naevia. Next base: position 16,602,673 of record JAUMJJ010000088.1, on the reverse strand, counting down.
AGGGAAAAGAGAAGAGATTCCCATAAAAGTTTATCAGGACTCCAAAAATTTGAATCCCATTTTAGAAACTCATGCTGTGTCTTGTAACCTCCTTTTCAGATTTTACCTGCCTGTCCCTATGGTGTTTTCCAAGTTTAATGGAGAAGAGCCTGCCCTTGAGCAACAAGCTCCCTGTTCTTGAGAGGAAACATATTATGTTGGCATTTGAACTCATTCGATAGAAGTAAATTTTCCAGAGATCTATAAGGATTATATATTCAGCATCTCGTATGAAGGATGAATGTGGAGCCACATGTTTCCAACAGAAAGCATGAAAAAAATAAGCATTTTCCCTCTATTACAGAATCATAGACTGGTAGAGGTTAGAAGGGACCTCAGGAGATCATTTCAGCAGCCCCTTTTCATTTTTTACTGAATTTCCAAACTTTATATTGCAGAACAGACTGAGTGATCTTCATCCAGCAGTCCTGCCACCTTTTCTGAAGGGTTTTACTCTTTCATCTGAGGATGACAGCAGGCTTAGGACCCTGTAGGATATATAAACCCTTCTTTTCTCTTCCAGACCACCAGAACTTGGCCTCTGACACCAGCTCCTTTTGCCATCTATGATGATCCAGTAGTAAAGGGTGCGCTCTCTCGCTCCTCTGGCACACTTTGCAGGTGGGGCTCCCTTCCTATAACTGTGGCTGCTGTGATATGAAAAGATCACTGATACCCTCTGCCATGTTCCTCCCCTCTGCCCAGCATGCCGTATTCATCTACACACTTTGTGTACGAATATTATAGTTTATGTCTTGAATATCTTACTGCATAGCATGCAGTTTCTGCGTGACAGAACACTGACATTTACAGTTCTCTTGTCCTTCCCACTCCCAGGACTGCCCTTCTATTCATTCCCACTTTTCTTGGTTTACAATGTGCCCTGGAAAACCTGTTCAGCTAGTTTTTCATTTTCTTCTACTGATTAACTTTTCTGTTACTAAGCCAGGATCAAGTCTGCTGTTCTGCTCAGTAAACTTTGCAATAGGATCAATTACACTTGAATAAACTGGAGAATAATGGCGGAGTATGCATTGTTTTGTGGTCTGACATCTGGGCATGACTTCTTTTTGCACCAAATTCACTACAATCATGTTTACTTTCCTAGAACAATGAACATAGTGTTCAAATTGGAATAAATGGCTGTAGCTCTTTGCAGAATACAGATAGGTAGTTTTTAGTGGTGATCTTAATGTATCATCTTGGAACATGTCTAGTTTTCTCTTTTGCCCTGGCCCACAGCTTGCGTGTCTTATTGGCATTATCTGGCAACCTGAATGATAAAGGTTCATTCCGCAGGCAACCTGACTCTTTAGTTTTCCTTTTCACTGAATAGCTTTCTGTTCAGGCCCTGTTGCCATTGAAGGCAAGAGGGGATGGGCTGGAATGGACTTGGATTCATGCCGTAGCACAGGTGCTCTGCCTGAGCAGCTAACAAGGTACAAGAAAGACTGCAGCTAAACGTAGGGTGCTGACTCTGCACCAAGGTGTTCCTTTTATACACAAAGCATGAAGATAAGGGGTGTGTTGAGCTCTTTGAGCTCCTTTGCCTCTGGATCCAGGCAAGTCATGTCTTCCCAGTAGCATGAGTTAGGACTTACACAGGAGGAACCACAATTTAAATTCCCTTATCTCTTCCATTCCAATGCCTTTAAACATTAATGTTCCCAAAGACGGCCTTCTACCCAGCCCTGTCAGCAGTCAACCCTCATTAATTTTACTTATAGATTTCTCATCACCCTCCGCGCCATGTTAAAGAAGTTATTCATATACAACAACATATTTAGTGAAGGGTTTAGTTTAAGTTTTGCTTAATGGCATAAAAACTAGAAACATTTTTGTTTTCCTATAGAGCTTTTAGGGTTGTCAGAGTTTGCAGTTTTCAACTGTGCATTGCTCCAGGTGTGTAATTTTCAAGAGTTAAAATTTGGCATTTTAACTTCGGAAAAAATTCCTCTTTTGTCACCTCAAATCTAAAATGTTGGCCCTCTCCTGATCCATCCTGCTCTTTAAAATATGGTCAATTTGTTTTGCTTTTGTGGTAGTTACAAGTACAAAGGTCCACTTTTAACCTTTCCCAGAATTTTTCTATACAAAAAGTCACATTAAAGTTTCAGAGCTCCATGAGATGGGAGGGTAATGTATGTTGATCTTTCAGCTTCAACTCTTTTACAACATTATGGCACATTTTTTGTGTCATTTTGTTGAGCATTAAAGCATACAATTTCTTCCCCTCACTGCAGCGACAGCAGACATTTTTTGCTCTTCTTAAGTAACAGAAAAGCCAAACCATATGGTTCCTCTAGTACCTCTGAGATCCAAGAATACAAAAAAAAAATCTAGTTTTTCTTGTCGTTTGGGAGAGAGAAAGACTAATTTTTTTCCTGGCATGTAGCTTGTGGTGAAATTGTGATTTGTAATTGGAATATTGTCTCAAAACATACTTGAAATACTAAGTTGCAAAACTATTCATTTCAAATAAACCATAATGAACACAATAATTTCAAATTTTAATTTGTTCAGACATGTTCTGATTGGAGATAGCAACAAAGAAAATGTGAAGAATGTTAGCATTACCAAAACAGGAACAGAAATTTTTGTTTACGAAATATCTGCTGTTCAGGTACTAATCATTCATTGAAGCACAGCACAAAAATTTTTAATAAAGTTTGAACAGATGCAAAAAAAATTGGTTAATCTTTAATACAATGCTGTGCACCTAGACCTCAATATGCCTAGCATGTCAGATTCATTTCACAGGCTTTATTTCTGAAAAGATCTGGCTTTCTTTATCTGCATGTCCATACTGCTGCTACTCACATACTAAGTCCTACAAAAATTACACTTCTTTGTCTCTAAGCCAAAAATATCAACACCCTCCCCTCCACAACATCACTTTTCCTTTTTTTTAAAGAAGAAAATTATTCAAAACTAGTGAAATATACATTAATTATTTTGGCATTCAGCATTGCTCCATCTTTGGTACCCACATAATGATCCACAATATTTGTCACCATGACAATTTGAAAAAAGGGAACTTATTTCAGAAATCTGGTTTGTACCCATGAAACATAATTAATTACCTTTACTGTTTAGTTTTATTAAGCTATTATTGCACAAGTTTTCCCTAGGATCTCCTTCATTTTCCAGTAAAATTGTTTCAGTCTTTCAAAATTTCTGGAAACCTTCTGGAGTCCAAACAATTGTTCCACCATGATTCATCTAAAACACCACAATAGGCACATTGAACCTGAACTTTTCCTAGTCACAGGCTTGCCATTTATCATATTTACACAACAAAGTAGAAGATTTGCATGAGCCTTCTGCAACTCTAGATCACATTTCAGATCTTAGTAACTCAATGAATATTTCTATGTTTTAGCTTTGCTAGAGGCAATGTTCAATGGCTGCAATAACACATTCACTTAGTGGCTTCTTTGCTCCTATATTGACAATTCAGGAGTCATCTTCCTATATTGCCTTTTTACCATCCCCATCCCAGAAGCTGTTTTGCTTACCTGTAAAGATTTTTCATGTCTGGAAAGAGGCTGGATATCACATGGTATTTAAAGGCTAGTATATGTGTCTTAATTTCTGGTTCTTCACTTGTGCCCTGAGGCTAATTCTAAGCTATATAGGATGGTGAGACTACATTTTTCTAGTGTATGTTTTTCAAACTCATAGTGCAATATGATTGCAGAGGTTGGCCTCCTCCTTGTCTGTCAGGATAGGAGATCAGGAGCCACCCCTTGCAGAAAACAGACATCACATATTCTGCTGTGAATGTAACAACTGCACAAAATCATCATCAATATAACATGCCTCAAAAGTAGGGACAAGCTGTCCTAAGATGGGATTAAAAACCTGAGAAAAACACATTATGCAGTATAACAACTGAAACTGACAAGGAGAAAACATTAAGGGAAAGAACATAATGAAAAGACAAGTATAGTGCAATACTCCCTCTGGTTGCAGCCTTCTGGATTCAGTCCCTAACCAGAAATCTGCAGTCAGTAATGATCCCTCAGTGCTCAGTTGGCCAAGTTGTTCATCTCAAGGCCTGACCTTCTGTCCAACAGAGTTATCCTCCATGACTTTGGCTATCCTTCTGAGTTCCCTCAGAAATATTTGTTTTGTATACAGTATACTGTGCAAATTACTTACATACATCAGTTGTACTGTGCCACAAAGTACTTCATTTGGACTATTTTTTAAACACACTGCAATTATATCTGTAATTTTACAGATCTCTATTATATTTAGCTCCATTTTATCTGTAATTTTACAGGTCTGAACTTCTGTAGAAACAGGACAGATACAAATCACAGTATCACAGTATCACAAGGTTGGAAAAGACCTCTCAGATCATCTAGTCCAACCTATGACCCAACACCAGCACCTACTCGGCATTTAAACCGTGGCACTACGCGCCTCATTCAATCTGTTTTTAAACACCTCCAGGTATGATGACTCCACCACTTCCCTGGGCAGGGCATTCCAATGGCAAATCACCCTTTCAGTGAAAAATTTCTTCCTAACATCAAGCCTAAACCTCCCCTGATGAAGCCTGAGACCATGTCGTCTTGTTCTGTCACTGGTCACCTGAGAGAAGAGACCACCCCCTGCCTGCCTACCACCTCCTTTTAGGTAGTTATAGAGAGCAACAAGGTCTCCCCTGAGCCTCCTCTTCTCCAGGCTAAACAACCCCAGCTCCCTCAGTCGCTCTTTATAGGGCTTGTGCTCCAGCCCCTTCACCATCTTTGTTGCTCTCCTCTGGACACACTCCAGCATCTCGACATCTCTCTTAAACTGAGGGACCCAGAACTGGACACAGTACTCAAGGTGCGGCCTGACCAGTGCCAAGTATAAGGGAATAAATGGTGGAGAAGTGCAGAGGAAGAAATACTACTTGTCAAGGCTAGAGGTGTTAGAGTATCACAGAAGTTCTAAAGTCCTGTAGCATCAAATTCAACACAGAAATGTAAAATATTTCATATGGTAGTCACTTACAAAAACAATTTTTTCCACAGTACAGCTACTACAAAGATTTATTTGTTCTTTTCTTCTACTGCAAGTTTAGATCAGTAACCCTATAATTTTAGACATGTACTAGAGGGTAAGAAAGAGTATGTAATTATCTATTTTTCCAAGACAAAAGTAATAGTTACAGTCCTAGGTCACACACACACAAAAAAAGGCAATTTCTTTTGGGATTCCCAGAGGAAAAAAGGTGTAACAATTGTCTCTAAGCTCATTTATGAAGATGAACTACTGGGCTTATTAACATTTGCTTTTCCTCACAGTGGTATTACCTATTTACAGTCACATTTTGCTTTTTCTGAAGTTACTGATATGGTAGTTAACAAAATGAAGAGTCCCTCATCTCTTGAGAAAATTGATTGGGCACTTGTCATGCAATGCATTCCTGATTTTTAACTTGCTTTACTACTAACAGATAATAGTGCATTATTTCTGAGTTTTCAGCTCAAGGACAAGCCGGCATTTAAGGACTGGTGTTTCCTTTGCATGCTTCTTTGTGCCAGCCCTATAAAGGCCTGTGAGCAAAGGAAAACTAAACTGTACCTAACCAAGGATGCTTTAACTTATAGCAAAAGTGACTTTCATCACATCCAGGAGGAGAGTTGTGGCTCTTCATAATTTAGCAGGGCTTGCATTTTAATCCAAATATCTAAAAGTAATTTGAGGCTCTGTTTTATGTTGAGTTGCGGTGTAATGTACAGTTTTCTAAGCCTGTATTATTGTGTGGGTTTGAACAGATCTTAGGCAGCCACTACCTCTGTCCCCTTTCTGCCTCAGGGTTTATTAATTGTGAACAATGGGTCACTGTCTCTGAGAATGAAGAGAGGCTAATGCTTCCTAAGTACATTATTGCCTATTCATTTGTCCCCAAAATCATTTGGCTGGATTTCATCTGTTCTTCCATCTGTGAAATCATCATTTAGCTGAATGGTAATTATGCAGAGTTGCTTTTCAGTTCTTCCTTACTGTTTAATAACTGTGCTGTCTTTTAAAGATCACTATTTATACTGTAGCTCAAATACTTGAATCAACTCTAGCTTCATTTATGATGAAATCTTTCCTTTTCCCATCACTGAGTTGCACTGGTGGGAGCTCTAGAGTAGCTCTAGTACTGGAAAGCACTTGAAATTTCCTTTGTCTCCCTATATTCAGACCTGAAATGAGCAAATTAAAGCTTGTCTACACGAAGGATTCTATTGTGCGTGTCGAACTATAAGTGAATCTGAACTAGGGTTGATCAGGGTTGTAAGCAACAACAACTAAATTTTACATTGTTCCCATGTAATTTATCCATTATTCTACTTCTTAACCGCAGTGACCGTCTTTAGCCACAGAAAGCCCTAGATAAAATGAGATTATTGTGAGATTACGTTCTATCTGGTACTATGTTTTAATGCTTACAGGAGTACCCAAGACTGCACTGTGAAGTTTCTTTACTACCTATTTTAAAATCCATCGTGCACGGAATATTTTGTTGTGCTCATACTTGGGTTGTATAATCATCCATGCTTTTGTCTTCTATTGAAGCTAGTTTCAATTTTTAATATTGGTATTTTGCTGAATCTAGCCTTTTGAATCTAGACTTAAATTCCTCTATTAATAAAACTAATCTATTTTGCAAGTGATTCCCTAGCAAGAATATAATTTAAAAAGTGAAGACTGTATTGCCCTGCTAGTGCTAGAACAGCCAACATTAGTCTATTAAGCTGTTAACCATGGCCAGCTTGTAACGGGTGCATCGCCCACCTAAACTACAGCCTAACCTGAGCCAACAGTCCTTCCCCTGTTTGATAGTCATCTGTCCCATGGCTCATTTCTGTCAGTAGCTTCAGGGTACCCTTTCTCCAAAAAGGTACTGTCTTCTAAAGCTCTTTGGTGACTGGCAGGCAGATCTCTATTTTCCAGATGTAAGCTATTAATAATTAACAATAAAATCAGAAAAATTTTACTTAAAATTTTATATCTTTTAAATTTTTCTTTATTCTCGTATTTGATAAGCACAATAAGAAATCAACTGCGTTCTATGTCTTTCAAACAGATGAGCCACAGTTCTCAACCGTGGAGGAAAAAACCCTCTCCGTTCTGTAAGGAAGAAAGAGTTACTTTGTTCCTTGCTATAGGCTTTCCTGGCCAAATGAAATTTAGGTCTACGCAGCAAAATCAAACAAAATCTGATTGCAGGAAATCTAGGTACATCTTATGCAGCATCGGATCATGTCTCATGTCAGTCTTAAAAGTCACTGAGGATACTGGGAACCTGCTCTGGGAACTGGCTCTAATGCCTGCATTTCACAGTGAAATTGCTGTAGAGCCTGCGTAGCCAGCTGTGTATATATATGACCATAGTCCCTCTTTCTTCTGTTTAGGGAGATTATTAAGTGTTTTCTTCAAGGATATATAAATACAGGCATTAACTTAAGTTTTACTCAGAGTGGGTAAAATCTTAAAAAAAAAAAGATAATTAAATTATTCTTAAACTTCATAGTTGGAAAATTACTAATATTTTGGTAGAAAATAATGAGACATTCTCCTTCAGGTCACTGGTAAACTATCCCAAAACAGTTTTATGATGGTATATTAATGTAGATATTCATAAATCAACCTTGAATTAGGTTACGTTTTGAAAGTTGACCTTGAATATCAGACAGTCATGTCAATGGTCAACTACATTTAAAAATATTTACATACACCTTATATGACAAACCTGAAAAGGGAAATACTTTTTTTAAAAAAAATTTTCCACAGTCTTTTGTAGGTCTGTGCCAAGCTGTTTCTCTTTTAAGTGCAGACATCCATATTGTTGGGTGTGATGCCTGACTACTGATATATGAAACAGAATTAAATTTAGGGAAATTTTAAAGGCATATTAATGAAATCTTATTAATGAAAATTCATTTGTGTTGCTTACTGATCATACTCCTAGGATACACAGAGACTAACACAATATGCCCTGTAGCTTACAGTGGTATAAGATTACATTCTCTTGTTCATAGACATTATGATGCTGATCTCTATTTGGCGTTGTCCAAGCCAGGTCTCTAGGAAATATGTCTTGGCAATTCAACAGTAAAAGGTCAAACAGGTAAGTATACATTTTATCTTCATCAGCTGCTAGGAAAACTAACATCCAGTTTTACTTCGTGGGATCAAAACTTCCATCCATAAAGAGAGTAAAGAAAAATTTGAATTTTGTAAAACTTCATGTCTTTTAGTCAGGTACAGTAAGAGCTAGTGAGCACCAGTGAGAACTCGGGAGTCCTCTTCATATTAATGACTAGGTATATCCAAAGCATAATCTTAGCTGGTTTACTCTATAACACATCCTTCCCTTCCCCTACCTCCAATAAATGAAATGATGAATCTTCTTTTGATGATGTAACTCCATTTGTCTTTACAGAGGTAAACTTATATATTGAAATTCAAGTTTCCTTAAATCTGCATGCTAAAGACTTTGGTTTTAATTAGTTTTTTCCCTTCATAAAAACTGTAGCACTATAAAAATCTTATAGATTCAGTTTTGTTTTCCATTCAGCTTGACCTCATCTTTACTACTCTTGAAAAACATCCAGGTGCTTCTGCTAACCAGGCTCTAATGAGGCCTAGCTATCAATATTATGCATGCTCCAGATGAACAATGTGATCTGAAAGTGACCATTAAAGACATCCATACAAATGTAATTATCTTTGCATCAAATATCACTGGGGTAGTTGATAGTTACGCTTATAGCATGTGACCAGTCTTGTGAAAAGAATGTAAGCAATGATAATTTGGCTCCCACCATTAAGCAGCAAGATTCTCACCTGCTTCAAAAGAAGAAACAGGGACTTTAAGGAGATTTTTAGGAAGAGGTGTTTATTAATAGAGAAATTGTTTTTGTAGTGGACTGCAAGATTGTTGTAAACTTTATTTATTCTGCAGTTTGTGTCATATTACAGCTCAGCAGAAGTATAGTAATTGGTAAGCTAACCTTCTAGCCACTGACCGTCAACCTCTCATCAAACATCAAAACAACTTTACCAGGGCTCCTCGTCCTTCTTAAATAGACATAAACTGTTGTTTTTGTCCTTCTGACATCTTGCATAAAACTGAAGCAGGCTGGAAACTGCCTGGTTACCCATGGTATTCCAAAAAAGGGTTTGGCAGGCTATAGTTACCTTCTATCTGTAGATGCTTTTTCGTCTTTTTTGTCAGTTTATCTGCAGTGCTGCCACCTGTTATCCCATGGGTGAACCAAAGGGATGCACTCACTAACACGGATGTGGCATCAACAGTCTTCCAGGTAAGCAGTGCAAATTGGAATAACCTGAAGTTCAGCGCCTGTCTGAACACTTTACCTCTTAATATTATCTGTGTTGGGGTTTACCCATGATTAGGTCTCGTATCACACATTAGTGAGATCTTGAAAGAATTTTACTTTCATGCTTCAGACAAAACCGCTGTTTTCTATTTGAGAAAGGAACTCTGTTGTTTCAGAGTTGCCAAGGTAATCAAGAACTGGGTTTTAAAAGTCACGCATTTAATATGTGACACTGTGGAGCACTGTGGTACAGATTAGGAAATTTTAAATCAGCATTACCAAAAGAGTGGAAGGGAATCTATTACCAAGAACTCTTTTTCTCTAGGATTTTTTAACCTGGAAATTTGCAGAATTCTTCTCATGGTTCACACTTCTCATCAATAATCAAGGAAACAGTATCTGTTATTGAATATTTACATATTATCATAAATATATAGTATGTTTTGTTTGCAGGAGGGCTAAGAAAACCAGGCAGTTTCAAGTAAAAATCTCTAGTGTTCCATTAAATGTTATCCATTGCACCAAGTACGGTAGTCAACTTTCAAATAAAACTAGCATTTTATCAATAACAGTATTGCATCAGCTATTTCCAGGCATTTCATGATAAAGTATTCAAGTCTGAGCTATCACGTAAGCACTTCTAAAAACAACGAGCAATTAAATGGCAATAAAAAATTCCCTGCCAAAGTCAGGAAAAAAATGAACACAAAATACATGCCTGCCTTCATTTTTATTTGTCTTCCTGTTTCTCTTGGAAATACAATTTTTTTTTATCCACTCACCTCCACACAAAACATATATCTAACATTTTAGGTCTCTCTCGGTACCTCTGTAGTCTTTTAATGGGGTGATGGGATACGATGTCAGTTGTTGAAATATAATGTGCATAGCTGCATGTTGCAATGACAATGGTCACCTTTTCCCTTTAGCCAAATGAAGCTGTATTCATATCAAAGTGCTTGTACAACCCATGTCAGAATGTGTGAGTTATCTGATTAAATCAAGCTGTAAGCTTGTTCATGAGGAACTGCTTGAAGAATTTAGACAGCTGATAGGGCTGGAGCTGCAATGTTCTTTCTGTTATCTCAGCAGAGTTCTGAGGAGCACTAGATGAGTCTACACATAAGAATCACATTAAGTACCTAATCCCTCATCCCAAAAGAACAACTGTATGAGTTTATATTTCATCGGCATTTGCTTACATTCAACAATAAAAATTAACAGATTATTTCTTCTTTTTTTTAATAGAGTTTTTTTCACTTCATTCTTTGCACTATAAGGTTGGTATAGGAGTAAGAATCTTTGGCGTGCACATCACCACAGAAAAAGTGAATATTAAAGTAAAGCATTTGGCACGAGATAAAAATAAATCAATATCTTTTTATCAAAGAAACCTGCCATCATGATCTAGCTCTGTAAAATTTTCAAGAGTGAAAAATTAAGATTTTGGTGGCACACACACACACACACAAACACATGCGTAACTTGGGGCAAAAATATACATGTGTTTCTGATTCTGGTAACCCTACTGTCTGTTTGAAGGATGTATTTCCCAAACCAGCAGATAACAAACTAAGAATGTGAACATAGGTTCTCACCACAAAATTTCAAAATATTTATATCTTGGAAGCCAAACTGTGAAGCCAACTAATTCACCTCCAGTTTATGTTACATGACTGTGTAACTAATGACTGAAGTTGAAAAACTGAGTTACATTCCCGCTTAATGCAACAACTAAAAATAATTCTCCAAATAGACCATCATTGTATTCTCTGCTAGTCATTTATACTTTAGCTGATCTGGTATTCTAGGGAAAGCAGTCTCCATCAGCCACCTCAGATGTGCTGGTTATTTGTGCGTGCTCAGCCTGGCTGGGTACCGTGTGCAAGATGCTGTGTTGCAGCATCTCAGAGAACATTCAAGCACAGCATGGGGACAGCAGGCAGACCACCCCAGCCGTGGCAGCATAGGCATGTCACTGCTGCCTGCACTGTTCAATAGCCATCTTGGCCCCAAACTCCAGGGATCCCAATGGTACATGAGAAAGTACCTCGCAGTTCTGATACCAGAATTTTCTATTTGCTTGTAAAAATGAAATAGTGACTTAAGCTTTCACCGAAATGCATTATAAAGGCATTTTTCATAAATAAAATATAAATTGATTTAAAATTTTATAAATCAAAATACTACTGTTCTTTTTTTTTTTTTTTTTGTACAATACAAATAACTCAAAGTGATTCCCAAGAGAAGATACATTACTTTATCCCCAGATACGGATCAGAAAATTGTACATCAGCACTGACAGAGAATTCTAGGTTTCTCATAGTAAGCCAGTAGCACTACGCCAATGAAGTTGTGGAAGAAAGGGTCATACACAGTTACCTCTCAAAAGCTAGTATATCAAATATTCACTAATAAAACACTTTACCTGTCAAATGTGTCATCCCTTTAATAGGAGAGAAACACATATCCTTTTAACCAGTGTACACTCTATATTCATTGATAGGACTGAAGGAAAAATAGAAGAATTAAGAAATTGAAAGAGGACTATTCAATTAAAAAATAATATAGAATGGGAGGAGGATACCTTCTTCAAGAAAAAGTTATAACTTTCTTGGAGAATGAGAAGAAGTGTTATTTTATAACAAAATCTAGGACAGTGGGCAAAACCTTAGTATCTGAAAATTGACCTTTCATATGGGACATTATTTGTAAGCAAGAAAAGTCTTCTGGCTCCAATTTTAATACCTGTGAGCACAGCAATGTTGCATTTTGCTGGCAGAAAGGACCTTGTACTGTCCTCATGCAAAATACATGCAAATTTGCCTTCCCCTGTAGTGAGATGTGGCAAGTCGATGTAGCGTTACTGAATCCAGTCATACGGTACCTTTCAGCAGGGCTTAGCTCAAACTGTTGGAGAGACTTGGACAGCGATCATGCCTGGCTGCCCAGATTATGAGCGGAAGAAGGTTTAATCTATACTTCCGTGTGGAAATACTCAGAGAATACTTGCACATTTATTTAGAGACATATGTGTGTATCAAAATCCCTTGTCCTGTCTGCGGAAAACCTTTCACTCTACAGTGAAATTATTCAACACAGCAAAAATGTTTTCTTCGCCAAAGCATGAACAGATTTCCTTTGTGTTTACACTACTTTTCATGATACGATCCAAAATTACATGTGTTTGTGCAGAGTAATGTTCCTTTGGGAATATGAGGCAGTCCTTAGGAAGGAGGAGCTGCGGGCCGCTGGAAGTGATGAGCAGAATGGGAAAGGAGACCTGGGCTTCAGGCTGAGTGACTGCTCCTGGGACAGACAAAACACACAGGGCAGGAGGTGATGGAGAGGGAGATTTTTCTCAGGGTGCGGCGCTGTGGCCCTGGAAATTACCCAGCAGTAGGCAGATGAAGGGAAAGCCTAGGCAGGCCGACCCTTGGTAATGTATTGGGCACAAAAGGTTTGTTTCTTTCTTTTATTTCCCTACTACCTTGCCTATTCACTTTAAGGTTTCTCTGTTTTTTCAAATGAAACCCAGCTTTCTCATTCACAATCTTGTCTGGGTTCACAATCTGTCCTGGGTCTTCCATCATGCTAGGAAGAGAAGGATGAGGAAGATCTCTCTCAAAGGTTTGGCCAACATGGCATTCTGCTGTAGGATGGATGGAATTGAGGATCTTTGGAAATAACAGGTTTCATCATGGCTAACTTTTGCAGCCACCACAGTTAGTGCTGCTGGTCTGTTTCTCCCTGTCACACTAGAGAAATTTTCTCATTCATTTTCTTGCACTATGTAGGCGTCAAGTGTGAAACACAGGAGCTTACAGACCCTCAGTTTTCAGATTTCTGTTGGAATAGGACTGAATGAGGAGGAATGTTATTCATCCCCACCCCAAACCAGCTGCAAGTTTTCATCTACACACAGATCATATCATGTTCCTTGTCTGAAAACATGCCACGTAGAAATTTCCTAGGCAGATTAACAACTGTGCTTTAATTTCCCAGATAAACAACGTGGAAAGCAATTGTTACACAAATAACCTTCCTTAACTAGCAGAATCAGAATTCCCCAAATTCACAAGATTTGTATAGATGAAGTAAATAACACAAATCAGAGAAAAAGGTTTAATGTCATTTATGCTATCAGCAATGTCCAATTACATTTTGAAAGGATATTGACATATTTAAATAGGTTTCTCAGAATACACTGGCAAGTGAAAATCTCATGTAACTGAATATTTGGATCAGAGTTCTGTTTGCTCTTGTTAGGAATGATTATCATTTCACATCACAGAAGTCTCCAGTAGACTTGGAATACTGCGTTGTCTTTTATTATCTGCATGAGCATATAAGGTATCTCACAAACTTCAAGATGAGAAAAACATTTTACTACTGATGATCCATTTACAGCAAGAGAGGCAGAGATTAGTCAATAAAACTGACTCTTCTAAATAGGCATCATTTAAAATTTAGTTTGATGAAAAGCATCATCAAACAACTTTTACAACAAGAAAAGGCTAACACAGGAGTCAGCACCATCTCCTGCCACTAAGTGATGAGGTGTACGACAGTGCATAATACTTTTCTTTAAAGGGGATAAGAACTGCTTCTGGTATTACTCACAAGGAAGAAAGTTTTTTTCCAGGAGAACATGAAAAGAAAATATCCCTGCTGGCAGAACTTCCATTACTGTTTGCTTTCTTCTTCATATCTCCTCAAGGTAATCCTCAGAACCAGTGTAAATCTTGATGATTTTTTTGACTTTTCTGTGTTCCCAGTTATGAATATTTAGAGCCACTTTATTTACTGATGACTGTGAGAACTTTGGAAAGCCTAACATCACTAGCTTGAGAACTCATCAAGTATGCGCAGTTTGAAATTTCAAGGAGAAAAAAGAACTGCTGAAGGATATAAAGAAAATCTTCAAATAATAGAAAATAAAAAGTAAGCTAAAAAAACAACTCCTGGTCCTTCAGCCAAGGGAAGTTGTGAAATAAATAGCCAAGGTAAACATGGAAACTCCATTAACTAGAAAAAATATAAAAGTAAGCCAAAGAGAACATGAGTGAATTAAATCCATTCTATGATTTCGTTCATAATAGGCATGCTTATCTTCTACAGGACTTTAGGTCAGCCTAGGTATATTTCAGAAAGCTCTGTTGATATCCGCCAGTCAATGTGGGAACCAGATATCCAGCAGATGTCACGAGGCCAGTAAAACCATTACTGTGGGCAGTTGTTCCAAAAGAAAAGATTCTTGTATAATTCAGGGGGCTGGTAGAGAAATTTGTCCAACAGTCAGTATCTCTTATCTGTTTAATTTGGGTCTACATGAGAAAGTCTGTCAGCAGAGCTACATGAGCGCCTGTACTCAAGGCTTCAGTAAGCAGCTTTTCAGGGTAGCTGAGATCACAGGCAGTAATGCTGACCCATGAATAAAACTCAGAAAACTGTAGATTGACTTGCCAGCCTAATGCAGTTGTTTGTGCACTAAATTCACTTTATTTGTTAACACAGTGAAAAAAGTACGCACGTTTTATGCAGTTGTGTAATTAATCTTCAGCAGATGTGCAGTTTTGTTTTTTTGCACATGAACAAATGCCAGGCCTTGGCATTTTAACATAATCATTTCTATTTCATTGTGATTCTAGCAAGATTGGTGAATGTGTACACATTTTGCACATAAGCAATCAAACAGTGGTGAGAGTTTATGAACACAGTGATGAATTTATAATCTAAAGCCAAGCTACAGTGTACTAGTGTAACAAGAGTTCATAATTCTTTCTGCAGGCTAAGGAATGTCAATAGGCTGCTTCATAAAATAATGAATGTTTATAGTAATAATTTCATGGGTTGACTTCAATTTAATAACCTTTGTTTCCAATATAAGTTCCTGAAGGATATCAATGGTAAATGGGTTCTTATGAAATATGATCTGTCAGAATTATTATTAAGCTATTGTTGGTGTGTTTGTTGCAGTTTTTACATGCTATCTGCTTATATGATAATATGGTTTCATAAAACTTTATGCGCCAATTAAAAGCTGAATATTTTCAATGGCTTTACTGAATATTCTTATCAATCTGTTAGGAGCTGGCATGACTCTGTGTTGGATCAGTTTTGTGCTTGTCCAATACAAATTACTCTGAGTGGCTTTAGATTTACACAGTACAGATCTATAGACACTTTGCAGTCTTTCCCTCCATTTGTCTGTGTGAATTAGTGGTGTTGGAAAGTGTCACATTCACTACTCTAGGGATTAATTTCCTGCTTATTTAACAGGAATAAAATGAGAAACAGCATCCTACACACAAACTTGCCAACGTGCTCAGCCTTGACCCGCCTCTAGGGCAAAGCAGGTAATGCATTCCTTCGACTGTTGCCTCTTCAGTTCTCCACTGAGAAGAGTGAAAATCAGTGGTATTAGCACTCTTCTGCTGAGAAATGGACCTCAGATCTTTTTTTTTTGTTATTTGAACTAGTGACATAAATATAAATACTTCATATGCTTCTATTGGAAGTTTGAGATATCCAAGTTCAGCATTTAAAATACATACTTACTTTATATTCACTATGTCCAGGACACATCGAGTTCGGTGATAGAATCATGGATTTTTTTCCAATAGCAAAGCTGACCAGGGCAGTTCTCATTGCCCATTGCCACTCCATCCCTACATCCTGGTCTCTCCATTGTGCATCAAGAGCTCTTTGTGCAGCGAACCAGATTTAAAAATGGAGTGCCATGACAAAATTATACAAGAGAACAATGCAAGAGCTACTTAAACTAGGGCTGATGCCAAAAGAAAAATATGTGCTATTACGTTTTTTGTTCATCCTCTACTAGTTCTGATGAAACTGGCTTTAAGTATTTATAAATTAAATATACAGGATAGTACAGAAATTATTTTTACATTCCAAAGCTTGCAGCATAAAGCTATATAATGAAGTAACAAATCCTTCTGCAGCTGTCATAAACATATCTTCTGTATGCATACAACAAAAAAAAAAAAACAAACAATAAACTATTAAATTGGTAGTGAGGAGGATGCAGGAACGTCTCGCAACAGCAGCAGGAGACTGCCCTGAGTTCTGATTAAACTCTGTGCAAGTAATTTACAAGTACTTCAATTTTTCCTTTAAAATGTAAGTAAAGTGAAAAAATCACCTTTCGTTGTTAAGAAGCTCTGAGCTCTGGAGAAGATGAAAGGAGTTATAAGTTCAAATTACTGTGCTTACTCATTTATATTAAGAAAACATCAGTTTTTCATTAAATGTTTTGCTTTGTTCAGAAGAATGAGATCCATATCTTGATGTAACAAACCTTATTCAGCCCTCTCAAATGACCAGAATGTGTGATTCATTCGCTGTATGCAGCAGCATTAAGCTTTGCAATAGCTTTGTCTGTGCTCCATAGTGAGATGGACTATGATCTCAAATTCTGGCAGCCTAGGGCACGATTTGAGCTTGGCTGGGAGATCTTTATGAATGCATGTGATGCAGTCTTTTTGCTTCAGCGGGTGTCACATTTCCTTGAGTCAGTATTGAATTAAGACCTTAATTTGGCATTAGGAAGCAGTGTGCTTTTGGAGGTGTCTTTTACACAATAATTAAGTAATACCAGGAACTCAATCACATAGACAGACTTCATTCTCTGCGATGGTGTTTAATCAGTGATATATGCATGGCTCATAACCTTTATAAGCTACAAAGCAACATCACATACTTGTTTTCTTTTAAAGAAACACCAAATACTGCA
This sequence comes from Tapera naevia, assembly GCA_033556795.1. NCBI lineage: Eukaryota > Metazoa > Chordata > Aves > Cuculiformes > Neomorphidae > Tapera > Tapera naevia. Next base: position 16,585,540 of record JAUMJJ010000088.1, on the reverse strand, counting down.
AGGTCTTATCTTAACTACTTTATCTTAATCCAGTCGGAAAAAATAGAGTTTCTACACCTCCTGGCTGTAAAACTAGCCAGCCTGCTAATTCTTACACAGTGTGCCTACCCAGTCTTTTGCTCAGTGTTTCAAATTTTGATATCCATTCTCTCTTGGTCTGTTCAATTTTTTATTGTTGTCTCTCATCTCCATTCCTATTGATAAATCTTAGATTCGTTCTCCCTTATCTACTCATATATAACACCATTCACTAACTGACTCATCAGTTAGTAACCACTGTCAGATAATGTCCTGTTTTCAGGCCAGCTGTTTCCAGGGCCAGACCAGAAATATTTATGAACCGTGCACTCCAAGTAGTCGCATGTTGTCTACACACATATATTTTCATTTACTATCCAGCATCCTCTAAGGTGATAAATAGTAACATTGCAAACAGTAAAATTGAGTTATACTTTCTGGAATGGGGACAAGAGGTTGAAAAATTGAACAAAGAACTCCTCCACACCAGTTACAAACTGTTAAAGACAGAACAGTAGGAAGGAGAAAATAGTCCTAACCTGCATGAAGTAGGTTCAAACCTACTTTGTGACCTGCCCCACTCAGATGCTGATCTTGAGAGACTTGTGCGCCAGAATAGCCTCAGCGTTGCTAACATCTGTTCCCAGCTGAAAGAAGTTAATCTACCCTTATCAGCAACATTCTGCTAATTTAAGGTGTGCCCACTGGGCTGGTGACAGAAAAATTTACAGGCAGGGTGGTAGCTCTAGATCACCTAAAAATCCAGGAATGGAGGGAAATGTTCTGAGGGGACAGACATGCCACACAAAGGACTCTCAAGTAGAGGGTTGTAAAGCAGCCTGTATCTAACCTATAAATCTTTAATGGAACAAATGTTTCAGAAAAAAATGTCATATAAATCTAATTTCTCGATTTTCTGTTGTGTATGGTATAAAAGGTAGTAGATGTGCTCAGGATGATAACAAGAGTAATTAATGCCTACTTTTCATGCTCACTGACTTGCCTTTGGCATACAAAAGCACATCCTATTCCATGAGTTCCAGTAAGTGTATACATTACCAAAGACTTCCCTGTAGAAAACTTATTTATCAGAGCAAATAGCGTTTAGCCGCTTAACACTTTCTGTGCAAATTGTTGAGCTTGCTAGGTCTTTTATAACAGGCTCAAGAGAGATCTAAAATCCAACCTAACAAAGGCCAAACACCTGCAAAATGTTCAGTGTCTGTTAATCTGATGGTATTGATATAGCCTCTATTTGATCTACTGGTGAAGCTTTTTCAAAGTCATCAGGAGCATGGCTCTCCTCACTTTTCCTACCTTAGTCTTGTGAAGCATTTGTATACATATGGTTGATGGCTTCCTTGCCATTCCTTCCTTAGATGAAAATTAACAAAACCATCCATGATGGATTTTCTAATCTTTACTTAAATGTGTGTCTCACTTCTGAGGTTTGAGAAGTGATTTATACTTGAGCTTTGAACCTAAGTACGGGAAATTAAGTTTGGCTTTGTCGGTAGTGATGTATGTCATCACAAAGGACTTTGAACATGAATTATATCAGTGGTGAATATAAACAAATCTTTCAAAAGGGTAAATGGAGACAAATATACAAAGGAATATTGCCAGTCACCTTAGTTGCCTGGACATCCAAGTCTGGAGTTATAAATGAAGTTCTGTATCAGTTGCAATCTGAAGTGGATTTTGAACTGAATTCAAATCTGAGAGAATGTTTCATCTTGTCCTCTCCCGTGTCTGCTTTCCTATCTGAAAATTTGTGAAGTCAGGGAAGTGCCCTGAATAGGCTTCAGACTCAGACTCCTTACCCCAGAACAGCAAAGACATGAATGCTGACTCTGAATGCCAGAAATACCACGAGGGTCTGCAGAAAAGTGGGATTGCTTCTATCAGCCACAGGGCTCATTTATCACAGTTTAAACTGCTCATGAAATGTCAGCATTTTTCAAAATTTAGTCTCCAGTACCTGTAAAGTAAAACAATTTTATTGCATGAGCCATGTAAATGGTTTGATAATGAAATAAAGCTGAGTTTTGGATCAAGACTATAAGTTTTGTTAAGAAATTAAGTTAACAAGAATCCATTCAGCAGGGTAAGACAGGTATGAGTGAAAAACTCCTAGATGAATCCTAGAAATGACCCTGTCCCAAGGCAGGAGCTGTAAGTCTTCACAGGCCACATGACCCACCAAGCAAGAAGTGTGAGATCTCCTGTCCAAGACTGATATGTGCTGAATATGTTGACAATTGTTAAACACAATTGCAGGTTGTGAAGCTATTAAGTTGATCCCCTCTGCCAAGACTTTTTGGACACACTTTGCACTAAAATTTAGTCATCCTTCAAAGAGAAGCCTGAGGTTATCTGACGTGGTTAAAAAATGTTTTGTAAGCACATACACATGCCTCTTCACTGATTTCTCTTTCATTCTTACAGCCAGAAGGAACATGTCAAATCAATACAATTCAAATATATCAGCCCACAGACTTGTGAGGTTTATATTTTTATTAGGAATACATATGTGTGCTCCTTTGTTCTCTTCTTAGCTCATTTTTTTTGCAGTAGGAATTCTCAGCATATTTGGCGTGGAGGCACATCAGCACAGTATCTCCTCCAGTGAGTACCAAGAAGCTTTCCAACATGAAACCGATGAATCCACAGGACTGGAAAAAATAAATGTGAGAGGGGAAGCATGTTCCATTGTGCTGCTCACTTTGGAAATTATTTCCCAGGCAGCTGTTTCCAGGAGGTTGCTTGCCCCATCTCCCCTGCTGCTGGAGCTGCCCATGCCAAGAAGCACAAGTCTCCTGCCGTGGTATCATGGTGGTCTGTGACAATGGGCTGGGGTAGTCAGAGAGACAGCGGTAATTACTTATTAACAGTAAGGGAAATGTTCAGATTTCCACCGCTTTGCAACAATTCTTTGCCTTGAAGATGACCTGTAGCTGTCACTGCACCAGAGGCCTAATTTATTGCCACACTTAGGATAAGTATTTTTGCCACAGGAATGATGTTTGCTCCCTACAGGTCCCAAGAGAAAATAGACAAGACAGGCATCAACTTCATCTTTAGTCAGTTTTTTCACATGTCACCACACTCACCGTGTGTTTCTCTGCTGAAATAGTCCTTGGGCACTGATGAGAATTTCATTCAGTCACTTCCTCATACTTTGCTGGGTCTTTTTGTTTGCAGTCTGGTATTACTGCTTCATTCTTTGTATTGTTTTCTGCATGTTACCCTGTAAGCAAAAGGTGGTGCAGGCTGTTCTCAACAACATCATTTGAACATAAAGCTATATACACAGAGGCTTTGTTATTTTGTTTTGAGCTGCAGGGAACTTTCCTAGTTTTGCTGCTGCTACAAAGCATGCAGCTTTCTGAAATGACTGTCTGCCTGCTAGAAGCTTCCTTTCAGGAGATGGGAAATGGCATTTAACATTCATTCCAGATTCCAGTACAAGACTTTAAAATAAAAGGTGCTTTTTAGTCTCATTTTCACCTACAGCTTTTTTTTTTGTCCTCGCAGACCGAAGAAAAGGTTGAAACCAGACAACCAAAAGGCAAACATGTCACTTGGTTCTCATGAATACTGTATTATGCTTCCATCGCTTACAGCAGACATTTTTCTGTTTACTGCCTCACATGAAGACCTACCAGAAAATAAATTACTGGCTTTTTTGATTGAAATTTTTTTCTGGTTTTTTTTTGCTTGTATTTTCCTCCTAATAGGCAAAGGAGGACAGGAGGAGGGAATTAAAAATGAAACAGAAAATGATGAATGACTTCTAAATGAGTTGCATGGGAAAGTTAGAAAGTTCCAAAAATAAGGGTAGTGAATTAGGATCACATGTGCTAAGAAGAAAGTGTAACAGAATTAAAGTAAGATGTAGATTAGAAGTTCACATTTCTGGGGTATAATACAAAGGAAATTATAAGTGAAACAAAGATTTGAAAGACCAGCAAAATATAAGTGAAACAAAGATTTGAAGGGGCAGCAATGTACATTAAATTTAATATTGGTTGAAGAGAGAGAAAATGAATAACTAGACTGAGTTTGTTTGGACTGAGATAAAGAAAGAAAGAAAGTGGGTTTTGATTGTGGTATGCCTTCCACAGGAATTCAGAAAATTAGGGATCTGAAAAAGCTGCTACAGAGATGACAAGGCAGGAGGGTTAAAGAATTTGCAGTATTCTACTTGCTTGTCCTTTCCACTGAGTGCATAAACCCTGGCTGATCCCTTGACAGCACAGGTCCAGTGCAACCGTGAAAAGTGGAAGGGGTAAAACAAGCCTGGGCTCTGAAAAAATGTACACTGCTCAGTGGCACAGATGCAAAATAATGAATTAGACCTTTTTGAAGTGAGAAAAAGCAACACTGATCAGGGAAGGGAGCAACTTTCGTTTACTCTGTTGCTGGATCACAGTTCTGTTTAATCTATGGTTAATGTAAAACCTTTAGACAATATTTTTAATCGTAGGTGCTTAAATGAAAGCTTTAAAGTCCATTTTCAGCACAGAAATGAAGGAGGTCTGGTTTTCAAAGGCAATGACTTCAGTGAGGTTTATTGGTGCTCTGTCAGCTCCCAGCTAGCCACCAAAATATGGATTTAGAAGCCTAGTTTTAGGCAGCCAAATACAAAAAGTCTGGCCACAAAATCTACTGTTGGAGTCTGAGTGGCTGTGTGCTTTAAGAGTTTAGAGCAAAGCTTTGGAGATAAACACAATGCAACAACTTTTTTTTTGTTGTTAAACTAACTGGGTTGATTTAGGCTGTTATTTTATGCATGTATTACACCACTGTATCAGTATGCAAGTGTGCAGCAAAACCCTGATTGATCACAGTCCCTCTGAAAAGCTGGGTCTCCTCCCACCCTCCTACTAAGTCACCTTAAAACTTTGGGTTGTTCAAAACCTAGGATGCCTCTATTTGTGAGAAAAATTAGTCACTACCATGCTGTGGTTCAAACCCACTAGCTAGTTTCAGTGTAGTGGAGGCAATGCAGACCACTGAGCAATGCCAGACGGAGAAGACAAGCCTTGACCCAGTGTTCCCCAGTACAACACTCCATTCTCAACCCAGCCTACATCTCACACAGCTCTCATTTCCCTCTCCTGATGTAAAGCATGTTGTGGTGGGTCAGCAGGGAAGAGATAAACTTGCCCGTAAAATGCAATGTGCCTTCTTCGCTGAGAGATGGTCAAAACGACTTATTCACCACCCTAGCTTTATACGGCATCTAGAACAAGCAGATGTGTTAGGGTGTAGGAGAAGGGAGACAGATGAAGCAACAGGACCTGTAAAGTTTTTATTTGTTTGAAGTTTGTTCCCTTGGGAACATAATGTGTGACAAGTCTTCGGATTGCCTATGTTGCTTCTTTTTTTTATATACTCCCTTAAATATTTCTTTCTTTGTCTGTACATAGATGAGGTAAAAACAGCTCAGGGAGTAAATTAAATGGCTATATTGTTTCCTTAAATTAATTTTATTTGCACTGTTCTCTAGAGAATAAAAGTTCCGGTAGGCATCCCTTCTAATCAGGAGGCAAAAGTCTCTTAGAGTATTGAGTCATTAGCAAATTAAGTAAAAATATTAAAAAAAATAGAGGAGAGATGTATCATTTAACTCTGAGACAACTGCCATTAATTTATTCTACCCTATTAAACTTTGCTGTGCTAAAAAACAAGGAAGCATCTATATTTTAGAAAATTTACATTATCACTCCTTGTTGACTCATAACTTCTCCACATTATTGACACAAACCCTAAGTTGCAACGTTTGATTTTTTTTATATGCATTTCTAAGTTTTATCTGAAAACAGAATCCATTTCATCACTTTTAAATATTATTCAGTCAAAAAATCACCCAAGTAAATTCACCAAGTTAAAGTCAACAGTATGCGCACTGAGGGACAAAAAAAAAAAAAAAAAAAAATAAATTGTCCATGGTAGACAAGGGCCTATATACACACTGTTATTCTAGGGCAAATTATGAGATGTTACTTTACTTACAGGGTCCTAGCAACACTGAAAGGAACCTCATGGGAATTGTGAAGCCAACTGTAGAACTGCTTTATTGAGCATGATGTATTTGATCAATGAAAAGCTGGCAGCCTTCAATGCCATGGAATACACTGGAGTTGCTGCATGTGGGTACATCTTCTGTGATCCCTTAAAGGTCTAGATTAACATATTGCTTTTACATATCAGCACTTTAACATCTCTTGGGCTGGAGAGAGTGAAGCACCAGAAAAAGAGAACAAAGAAGTCTGAAGAGCAGTTATAATTGTCCTGTAAATTATTGATAGAAGTTTTTGATAGAGTCATTGTGCACACAAGTGCATTAAAAGCCATGCTGGATATCCTTTAGTGCAACCAGCTGCAGGATGACTTTAAGTACCAATTGAATAGAGAGTTAGCTAGGAATCCTTGGATTAGTCCTGCTATTTACACAAGGCAATCCCTGAGGTCCACTTTGTAACCATTTCTCATCATCCAAGGATTTTCTTCAGATTAATTAGAAGATTAACATCTGGAAATCCTTTGCATTTCCTTTCAGCATGCATAAGGAAGCAGTGAAGCTATTTGCCCAATTAAACATCTTCGTCTGACTTCCTATCCTTAGTTTAAAAGTGGTGATTTGGCAACACAGATAAATGAATTTTAACTAGAGTTGTCCACCCTTCTCTGTCTTATCTGTGCTTCATCCCCAGCTGCTGCTGCTGTTACGATGATCTGGGATTTGATTTGTCTTTAAATTTATGTAAAAGGAGGTGCAAATTGGACACAGTGTTGCAGCTCCTGACATGTAGCCTATAAAATCCTCATTCCAAAGATGCTTCTTTTAAAATGCACAAATGTGAACAACTTTCTTTTTACTAAGTCCTCCCTAGATAGTGAAATTTCACAAATTTATTTCAGAGGATCTTTCAACAGCTGACTGCTTTAAAATTCTGGTACTGTCCATACCTGATACAAATAGCTTAGCCAACTTTGAACCAAAACCTGAGTCTTTTCACTGGATTATGCATTGCAAAAGGCTTTGGATTATTTTGTGTGACTGGACCTGTTATTTATTACAAGAAGATTATGGTCTTAAACAATAAAGAATTTTTGGACCCTTGAGGCTTCACAACTTTCAATTAATTTGCTAAAAACCTCAGGGTAGAAGGGTCTTTATAATCTTCTAATGCAATCAATACCATAGTAACTGATACTTTTCCGAACACTTAAAAAAATACTGTGCCCAGGCCTTGTGGTACTCTATGTAGCAAAACAAGTCCCAATCACTTATGCTGTGTAGAGTTATCATACCCATGGGATGGGTAAATCAAATGAAATGCTCAGTGGTAGAAGAGGGTGCCCAGTGAGAAATCCATCATATGGCAGGTTTTACAAACACCAGAATGATCAAGCCTCATTTTCTGTGTTGTCTCATGGTTGACTGTCTTTGGCTTTTTCATTCTGAGCTCAAGGTGAAATTTCTGCCATGCACAGGTGTACCAAACTCTCCAATATGTGCATTCACATGTTTATAATAAAATAGGAGCTTAAATGGTAGCATTTGACATAAAAAGGCTCAAAAAGGATCTTACTCACTTCTATGACCACTTATTTTCTTTACAGTTGTAGAAACTGAGCTATCTTTTAAGCCTATCTCCCTCTATCAAAGATTATTGAAATTGGCTGATTATTTTAAATGTACTCCATGGAGGGAAAAATGCAGTGGGATTATATTATCCTGTTTCCATAGGAAACAGGACTAAAAATTGTGGCCTATTTTATATCAGTGATGTAGATTAAATATGTTCCAGGAATATGACCCTGGTGAGGAATCGTAAGTGTTGGAGTCAGACCCAATGTGACTCAGGGGAGAGGAGGAAATCTGCGATGGCCCATATAGACAGGTTTGCGTCCACCCATGTGGCTAAGGGGAAGCATACAGATCTCTGTGACTCAGGTAAGCTTTGTGAGCCAAGGTTTCTCTCTGTCTTTTCTGCAGCACAAACTGTCAGAAGAAATATTATAGGAAAAATTAAAAGAGATCAAACAGGCAAACAAGGAACTGTTTGGGAGTGAATGCAGGCAAGGACTGCTTATTCAAAATGTGATTAAACTGGATAAGTACTTGAGTAGTGGCAAGCAAGGATTTTTTTCACCAGGCATGAGACAGAATAAGTGTAGTTGCCCTGCAAGAAAGCTGACTACTTTATTTATAACACCATTGAACTCAGCTCATGACCCCTTGCCCCATAGGAGTTTTGGGCCAGCCTTTCCTTTAATGAATTTGACTCACAAAGGACGGTAATGTGGAAAAATTTCTATTTACTTGTAGCAACTTGCTGTTACGCTGTGCAATCTACATTGCCTCACAATGTCTTCTCCTGCTGTAATAGCCAGTGACCTTGGAGTGATTTGAACTGTAAATAGCTTCTGGGGCTTATCAGACAAGGACAGTGTGGAGAATAATAAAACTGTTACTGTACTTGATACTCAGAGAACCACAGGTTAGCCTCACCTCTAGTGAGGCAACTAACTACCTTCTTATGAAAAACAACAGCAGCTCCCTTCCCTGAGACAAGGATGCATGCTTTGAGAACAGATGGTGCTACTTTTTATGCCAAGCACTCTGCACTTCACTGTTTATTAAATTGGCCAGAGAAGACTGTAAGACCAGCTCTCAAATCAGACACATGAGCTGTGATTTGTGCACTGTTCACGCAGAACCCTGATTTACTCACGGGACATTTTATGCTGTTAGGGAGTGGAATACGCACATGACTGAAAATCAAATCCTCTGTGACTTTTCCTCCAGCTGATTTGGTTTTAACTCTATTTCCATTCTATTCCTTGGTTTTGTTTTTTTTTTATTTAAATAATTTCTGGAAGATCATGGCAATTGCTTTATTACGCCTCCAGGACAGATGGTGTCAGTGTCTAAAGCTGGTGGAGAAGACACACTATTTCTTTGACTTCATGTCTTTCTGGTGTCCCCTTTGAATCCCTCCTGTGACTTAGGTAGATAGTTCTTCATGATTTCTCTTAAAATAAGTGCCAAAACTCCTATGTCTTCAACTCTAGCAAGCACATAATTTTGAATAGAGTACAAAGCAAATATTTTAGCTTTCCCTCAACTCATCGCCCTAATAGTAACCCAATGCGCTGGGACACCCCACATGGTTACTGATATTTGCTGTTCTAGAGTGAGAAATTGAGACATTTATATGCTTGGTATTACTTATGATTCAGCCTAGTTGCGACCATGTTAATCTTCTCAATTTCAGTCATTTTGTCAGCACTGTAATATACCACAGCATTATGATCCACACAAAAAAAAGGAGGTCAAACTGAGCTAATCTCTGTGAAGCTGCAGTTTTTAGAAAGAACAACTCCTGTTATTGATTTTGGCTATTTGATATTTTTGTGTTTTAGAGATTGCTCTGAAAGGAAAGTACGACCCTGAAATAGAAGTTTAAAGCACTTCACTAAGGCCTCAAGTACTAGATAAATGTAGTGCGTAACCTGTAATCACTGTCTACAGGGGGGCCTACTCTGTCCTCAGTTGTGAAAAATCACATACCGCGTTTCTTTCCGAATGCCTGCATGGAAAGGCTCCTGAGAGAGTCAAGACAAACTACAGACACCGGAGCTCCAGCCTGTGTGTGTTGAATGTCAAAAGATGGAAGCTGTTTAACGGAGCCTATGCCCTCTGACCACTTTTGAATTCACTTCATAGGCTTCTCTATTTTTCCAATTTTTTCTTTTAAATAAAAAAACATTTTGCCTTATGTTGCATTAAATACCATAATTGTGTTTTCAGTTTGAAGTCTGAAAACAAATCTTGTTACAAATACGCATACTTTTCTGGACAACCTGGTTCCTTAAGCAAAGGGATCCCAGGTCTACAAAGCTGAAGGTGGCTAAGAAAACATTATATTGGGGAAGCTGTTCAGTGATCAAAGATTTACTAGCCAGCAGAAGCTGCATAACCAAATCTAGTCTCTTACAGTTGGTTCCAAAGTCACATTGGGTTTGAGGACCTGCAGAACAGGCTTTTTTGAAACTACACTGCTTTGGGAAACAGTATGTAGCAGTGGGAAGTGAACCAGTCCTGCCAGGAGAGAAGCAGTAGAGCAGCAACAGGAAGCCATGCTTATTTCAAATTTGTTAGTCCTTACTATATAGAAGACTTCAGGAAATCAGCTCTTTTCTCCTTTTTTTCAGACCCTGACTAATGCAGAGACAGAGCAATAGGCAGCATGATTGTTAAAAGGAAAAATTATGTACTGGGATCTTGGCATAGGCTTAGGTTTGCATGGTGAATCAAATCTTTCAAACAGGATAATTAGTCGCTGTGTAGTGGCAATGAGGGTGTCTCTTGCACAGGTTCTTGCAACGACATCTTTAGCTGGATCAGGAGACATTCCTCAAACTGCTGTTTTGCTCAGTTCTCATAATCCAGCAGGCCACAGTTCTAGAACACGTGTTATTTTTTCTACTTTGAGAAAAGAAGGAATTGAGAGCATAATCTGGAGATCCATTATAATGCTTTAATTAAAAACATATTTTATCTTTCAATTCTCAGCAAGGCTGAAAGAAAATTCAAATCTGGTCTGATCACTTTTTTCACAGGAGATACAATTTATTAAGATGAAATTAACTTCTTCACATTTGAGAATACAGTAGCCTATCAAATCTGTTACTTATCATAGAATCATAGAATCTTCCGTTTGGAAAAGACCTTGGAGATCATCGAGTCCAACCTTACCCATCTTCTGTTAAACCATATTCTTCAAAAACTCATCTACCCATTTTTTAAACACTTCCAGGAATGGTGACTCAACCACCTCCCTGGGCAGCTGTTCCAGTGCCTGACAGCCCTTTCAGTAAAGAAAGTGTGGTCCTGCTGGCCACACTGGTTTTGATACAGTCCAAGATGCTATTGGCCTTCCTGGCCACCTGGGCACACTGCTGGCTCATGTTCAGCAGTCTGTCAACCAACACCCCCAGATCCTTCTCCTCCAGGCAGCTCTCCAGCCATTCTTCCCCAAACTTGTAACACTGCATGGGGTTGTTGTGTCCCAGGTGCAGGACTCGGCATTTGGTCTTGTTAAATGTCATCCCGTTGGTCTCAGCCCATCGATCCAGCCTGTCCAGATCCCTCTGCAGAGCCTCCCTTCCTTCAAGCGACTAACACTGCCACCCAGCTTGGTGTCATCTGCAAACTTACTAAGGGTGCACTCAATCCTTTTGTCCAGATCATCAGTAAAGATATTGAACAGGACTGGACCCAGCACTGAACCCTGGGGAACACCACTCGTGACTGGCCTCCAAATGGATTTAACTCCATTTACCACCACGCTCTGGGCCCAGTTATCCAGCCAGTTTTTTACCCAGCAGAGGGTGTGCCCGTCCAGGGCAATGGCAGCCAGTTTCTCAAGCAGAATACTGTAAGAAATGGTGTCAAAGGCTTTACAGAAATCCAGGTACACCATATTCACAGCCTTTCCCTTGTCTATTAACCGGGCAACCTTGTCATAGAAGAGGGTAACCTTGCCATAGAACCTTGATATTCATATTTCATAATGAGTACATTTCTAAAAAGAGCCACCCAGAAAGTGGTCTGAAGAGAGGAGGAGAGAGGGAAGGAAAGGGGGAGGGAGGAGGCAGGGGGAAGTGTGGGGGAAGAGAGAAGGGAGAGGAAGGGAGGTAAAGAGAAAGAAGGGAAAGGGAAGGCAAAAGGGGTGGTTTTTTTCACATATTTTTCAATGTAGTATCACTTATTAAAGGAAAACTTCTATATTTTACTCTAAAAGAGTATCTAAACTGACTAGACTAAATATGTCCCTAAACCTCTGACTCAGTACCTAAAAACCCAAGAAGCAGAACACCCACTTACACTGGTAATTTCTCTTTTTATGTTCGTGTATGTAAAACAATCATCAAAGGTTTTTATGGTAGTGCATTTACTTTTTCCTCTCCAAATGACATTTCCATGGTAATCTTTCTTATCTTTGAAGCTTTAATCCTAGCTTTACAGGATTTCTACTGTACAACAGCAGACTTCCTTCTCACTCAATGCTATCAGCAATGCTATAATTCATCTATAGACGTTCCAGTAAATGTTCTTTGGGACAGCCACCTTCTCACATGAGAGGAAAAATGTAGTGAGTGGGAAAATTATATGAACCTCTTCCCTTGGAACCAGATTCTGCAAACTCTGAAACACCGTCAATATTGACCAATTGACATAAGAATGTACAATACTTGGTTCCCTGGTGGAAATCATCTGCAGCTTACAGAATCCGATACATTGTTTTAATACTAAAGTGGCTCAAATAATAAAGATGTAGCCAAATAACATTTCATATTTCCAAATATCATGATTGCTTTTTATCAAAACAACATAAAATATTTACTTACAAAGTCTTGATAATAGCCATTCAGACAGCTTTTTCTTTTTACATGAATGTTCCTCAAAATGTCCAATATCTTTCCTTGAAGATTAGTAATATTTTACTCTATGTTTAACTAACAGGTTAGTAAAACAAACAGATGAACTCAAAATAAAAGCAAAAATGATTCCCTAGTAAAACACACTTCAATGAGAAGTCATTTCACTGAATGAAAAAATTCTTGATACAGCTCTTGGGGAACGACTCCACTTCATTCCTTCTTCCTGCAGCCATCACCTTCTGTGCAGTGCGACAGTCTGTGTACAGTGTTATGTGCAGTTTCCCAAACTGTGACATCAGCTTCTTGTTTTCACTAGATGCTAACACCATATGATGGGATCCATGCACTTACTGAAAACGCAAATCTATTGGAGGTGATGCTTATCTCACCTTAACCATCAGCAACATAGTCATACAAGAAGAAATCAATTAATGCTTCCAAATGTGTGCATTTGTCCAGCGATGACTTCATTACATTCAGTAATTTATGAAATACCTCCAAGTAACAAGATGAAGTTTACTACAATGACCAAACACAAAACACAGCAGACTTTACTGTGTATCTGAAAAGATGTTTTAGTGTTTGTATTCTAAGAACAAATTTTTCTTAGTATCTGTTTTATGCTCAAGATTGGTATAAGTGAAGATCAGTCTTAGCTAGTTAGTTGTCTTAACTGGCATTCTTTCATCAAGCTTTTAGTTTCTGATTTTCTGTCCTTGTTATAACAAACATCACATCTGAAGTAATAAAATGCCATGCATTCCCATGGACAAAACCAGAGCTTAAAAAAAGCTCAGAAAGGATTTTTAACAGTTCACATGTCAAACTTGTATAAGCTCAAATTGCAACAGAAGACAAAGATCAGAAATTCCTAGAGGTCTGTACATATGCATTCACTAAAATGTCTGTAATTCTTAAGTAATATTGTACAATGCTGTACAGGCACAGAGGAAAAAATAAGAAGTCTATAAAAGTCTCCTTTACTAGGAGTCTGAGAAGACAAAAGCAAGCAAAGACAAGGTGAAGCCTGCATGCAGATTCCGAAGCTGTTTCAGTCTTGGGAACACAAACATGGGTCAGTCGATTTTCAGTAAGATGTAATGAGGTCAATAATTCAGAGACTAAGTACGAATTAGCATGGTATTATTATACAATGACATGCATAGTGAAAATGTGAGAATAATATACAAATGTTACTAGTTGAAATTGAAATCTCAAATTACATCAACATTATCTGCATAAATAAATGTATGTGCATATGTGCAACCTCCGTCCTCCTAATTTCTAGCACAGAAAAGCTTAAACTTTATTTCTTTTTTCTTATACTCATACTACTTCTTATACTGCGTCACCATGAGCTCCTCTCCAAATTCCCACAGAAAGGTGGAAAAGGAAGTTCCATTAAAACATTCCAGTGACATTAAACTGAATGGTGAACAGAAGTGATTTTCATCTAGCAAGGAATTTATCTAAGAGGTTTACTTTCCACAGGCACCAGTTCCGCAACAAACATAATTCGAAAGATAATCTGTGGTGTGTGTTTGTGTGATACTGTCTTCTTCTATATTAAGTTGTAGGAGTGCTTCAAAAATATGATCTGTTGTAGGGCTGAAGTCCTAGATCTCCCCACTTTGCCTGGTTCCCAAACTTACGGCTTTATGGAGAGTTTGAAAGGATGGAGTCTTATGCTTCGTCTCTTTTCTGGCCCTTGAGTGTGAGGCACACCTTCCTCCCAGCCAGTACCACTGGGTAAGGCAACCTGCCATGAACTCCCATGCTTCCACATCACAGGAAATACTGCAAATATTACTGCTGCTGCACACCACATAAGCTGCTCTGTACATCTCCTGGCAAGAAAATAAAGTGGTTTTCTGTAGAGTGCTTGAGTGTGGGCTTCTATTTCTTACACTTCTTCTGAAGTCCTGGACAGAACTGTGATATAAATGATGGTGATATAGCAATGTAAATTACAGTCTGGATAGAACTTAAAATATCTAAGATATAGATTGTGTTTATTACTGACATGGCTTCAAAATTACATCAATGCGCTTTCAAGAGGTATATAAATATCAAGACTAACTTTAATACTACGTTGAATATCTGCAATTGCTTTTTAGGTCTGTCTTTTTAGCACAAAGATTGCAAAAGGAACATAAACTTAATTATTGAATTGCACTTCATTCTCTCATACATATTGGCATTAAGCCATCCTAGATACTGAACTTCAGTTTCAAACTGGTAATTTTGCAGTTTGGCCACATACTCTGTTACCATGAGGACCATAAATTAGACTCGTAGTTTTGACACATTTTCACCATAATTGTAGAATCATATAATCCAAGAATGTTTTGGGCTAGAAGGGAGCTTAAAGACCATCTAGTTCCAACCCCCTGCCATGGGCAGGAACACCTCACACCAGACCAGGTTGCTCAGAGCATCTTCCAACCTGGCCTTGAACACTTCCAGGGAGGGGGCATCCACAGCTTCCTGGGCAACCTGTACCAGTGTCTCACCACCCTCATCAGAAAGAATTTCTTCCTAATGTCTGATCTAAATCTTCCCCCTTCCAATCTACAGCCATTCTCCCTTGTTCTATCACTGCAGACCCCAGTAAAATTTCACTCAGATTAAAACACTTCCTTATTTACACGTATTATCACTGTGTGGAACTTTGCAATTCTGTGCAGTTAATAATTTGAACAGTAAAAAATAATTTTTAAAATTCAGTGTTTTTTAATGAATATCACTTAAATAATAAAGATTTTACCTGCTATGCATGAGAAGTAATGACCCAAATTGTAATAGTGAAAATAAGCATCTGAAATGAGGGACATAGCAGAATGATTTTAATATACCTCATCATGATAGTGATACAGCATGAATACCGGGGGGAACAAGGCATCTATTTAAACATCAATATTCTGTCTTTTTTTTTTTTTTTTCCTGAGGTCTAGATTTTAGATTCCCAACTAAGCAATGAATATAAGCTGTAAAGGGAAAAAAAGTAGCTATAAAAATTTAACCAAGATGTCGTTCTGAGCCAGTATTTAATTAACTCTTAATCATCGTAACAGATCATGTCTTCTGCTTAAGTTTCCATGCTGTCCAGACAATCTTGTCCAAAGAACTCAAGCTTCTGGTCACCAATGATCATAAAGGTGCCTAATGAATTAATTACAAGCACAAATCTCAATATTCTGGTCACATACTATTTTAGAAAAATAAACAAACAAACAACTGTTTCAATTAAGTCTTTTCAAATTTTCCCTTGCATTCTTAGTTTTCACTACCGCTTTTAAATATCTCAACCATGCCACCCTTGCCAGCACCATAGTCCTAACTCTTCTAAGTTGATCTCAGAACTTAGAAGACTGTTGAGGAATTAGACACCTGTGAAACATTGCCATGTTTGATTATTGATAAGTTTTTAAACTATTGTTTTGCTTTTTGCTATTCTCTTTGGTAATTAGTTCTTCTTCAACAGAAGGTGGTTGCAGTCTATAAAAATGTGAAGACATACCATTGTTCATCTTACTGTAAATCTTAATTGTGGTAAAATGAGGAAAATGTTCCCTTTCAGCAAATCTAGAAAAGGTGTTAAAACAGTCAGTGAAGTCAGTCGATACAGAATCACTACTGTTTGATATGCATATAAAATTTTCATGATATCCTGACAAGGATTACATGGCTCAGGTTCAGGAACTACACTTCACTGTCATACCAGAAGTTTTGTGTCTGGCACTAAGATGGAAAAGAAATCAGTAGGAGGTCAATAAAAAATTACTGCAATTGTATGTCAATGTGCACAGGTCTCCAAAATGTTTTGTAAATTATTTCCCCAGAAAACAAAGAAAATACCATCCAGATTTCACATTTCAGATGGATGCCTCTGAAGGGAGAAGTCTTAAAGCGGAAAATGCATTTGTAGCACCATTTTTTATAATTAGTTAAAGGCAAGTTTCAAGAAAGAATTATTTGAGATATGAACTTGTGTATGTGTATGCTTATGTCCTTATATACATGGAGAGAATAGCAACGGCACACATCATTATACCAACATCCAAAGAAGTACAGTGTGTTCTTTAGAGCCTGACACCCTTGAAGTTGTGTCATTTTAAAAGATGCATATACAAAAGCTGCATATACACAGTTATGTTTCAGATTCATGTCAGAGAAAACCTCATCACAGAAAGAAGACTGATCATTGTTAGAGCCTCCAAGGTTTCGACACCGGGTTATTAGTCAGCTCTTGTGTAGTCTATGAAACTGTTGATCTCAATAGCTCCCCTGGATCCTAATGGCATCTATGGTCTAGAGGGAGAGTGAAACAAGAGAAAAAACTGACAGGAATCTAACTTCAGTTAAGCGCAAATAAGTAAGCACATTCAGAGCTTTGAAAAGGTAGGGGCTATGGCATTGCTTGTGCATCTCAGAAAACAGGAGTCACTTCTGGCAATTAGTGGACTTGGTTCTCCACTATGGAGTTGCTCAGAGATTCAGTGCTGGGAACCAGATGGAATGAAATCCTGTACTTTCCCTTCTGCAGCTATTCTGGGATGGATACACACATGGTGCCTAAAACTGGCATTACAGCACAGTTAGCAATGCATGTATCTAGTATTGACCAAAGAAGATTGCAACAGAGTTGAAGTGCAATATGTCTTCCCTTTGACTTTCAAGCTATTTCACTAGTTTTCTGTTAAAGTGGGTTCACACAATTTTCAATATCCTTTCCACACCCCTGCAGAGGGCACTAAGCTCCTTTCCACTCACATAAAGTATGCTGAAGTGCATACTTTGTTCATTAGAAAAAGATATAAACTTCATATGTAAATGACTTGCATAAATTATGATGAGTCTTAGTCCTAAATATATTCAGAAGCTCTGGACTTCCTTTTCCCTCATTTATATGACTATAATGCAAATGTCTGCACCTGAGCTAGTTAGCTCAGGCTCTCTAATTGTTCGCAGTGAGAAGCAGGCACTTTTAAGGGTATATTCATCTACTCTATTTTAGGATGAGATGTACTGCACCACATAAATGCCTTTGCCTCCCTGCTGTCTATGCAAAAATCCAGACTGGCAATAATATTTGACTTTTCAGCAGATTAATCCCTCTACGCTTTTTAAATTCAAGAATGCCTTGTATAAGACACTTCCTCCAGGTGCCCATGGTGTCACCCTGAGGCTTGGAGTATTTATGTAGAATTCATGTGACAATTTAGCAGCCTTAGTTGGGTTTTTCTTGTCCTGATGTGATTTTTTATTCCTGGAGGGTTATGTTGGAGGAGACACACCTTGTTAAAATATTAAACTTCTCAAGGAGTTATCACCTGTTAAATGAATTCCATGAAGCCATATAATCTACTTCCATGGGAGGCTGTCATATTATTATGAAAGGAGCCTAGTCATAAGCTGAATCTGCATCGTCAAGCACATTTGCAAGGCTCCTTACTGGCAGCTGAGTATGCCAGAGCGACGTAGTCCATAGGTAGGCAAGCGCTGTAGTCTGCTTTGCCCCAGGGGGAAGAAGCTGTATCAGCCATTCAAAAGCTGAAACCGGATCTGTTGTGTTGCTAGGGCTCCATCCACTAATTACTCTGAGGATTATGTCTAAGGCCTTCAGCTGACTGTGGAAATGGTCTGGAGCCATTTGGTCTCCAGCCAATGGTCTGGAGAGTCATGAACCTATTTCATTTGCAAAAAATTGAAGCTGGTCCATAGGAGGCGCTCCCCTTCACAATACATCAATTCGTCAACCTCAACTACAGCTGCCAATTCTGCCAATTACCTACATGGGAGTGAACAGTGCACAAATAATTTTTCTATATTTTTTTAATTAGTCCAGTGGATTTTACTTTCATAAAATATCAGAAAATTACACATTTTCAACTACATGGGTGTTTTAACATAATTAGTTATCTACTCTGAATGAATCTCATTAACCACCAGATGAATTTTATATGAAGAGCAACAAAGAAGTTCTTTTTGTTAGCAGGAGAGCTGTTTTTGAATGTTCACATTCTTGTTTGAAGTGATCTATGGGTAGTCTGGAATCTTGTAACAGGAAGGGTTTTGTAGAAAATAACTGGCTGCCTGATAGAGTCAAAAAGTAGCTGCTGCAGCAGCAAATCTCTGCCATACTTTTACATAAAGGCATATCTAAATGGGGAAACTGAGTATTATATTTTAGAAACACATATGAGAAATGAAAGTGTCACAAGTGACAAAAAAATGGCTGTTTCACCTGGGAAGGGATACATATAAAATCAAAGTGGGCCATGAAATTGGATTCTATGATACATTTCAAAATGGGGAAAAAAACATTAGATTAATGATGTTTGTATATTTTCAGCAGTCCTGCAGTCACCTTGTGGTTAGCATTGGCCATGAAACGATGGCAGAATCAAACTTAGTAAATATTTATTTAGCTCTAAGGTATTAAGACTAATCCCTTCAGTTTTCCCCTCTGTTTTCCTTTCACACAATGTAAAAAAGTTGGCACATGCAAACTTTATTTCACTAGTGATAACCCAAGGGGATGGGATATAGAGTCATTTCAACTTACAGAGGTGCTTGCATAAGCAGTCACAAAATCATTATATTTTTGCTGTAACATCAGAGAAAAGGTTTAAACTTTGCAGCCTGGTGGCTTTTAACTGACTGTTGGAACAGACGTCTTCTGTACAAAGGCCTGAATCCTATCATTTCATAAGGAGAATTTTATGCTGAGGATTTCTGTGCTGCATGCAGGAGCCAACAGATGCTTGGTGGGATCAGCTTTACATCAGTTGAGAAAAAAATAAATGAAAGAACATGATCCAAGTTGTTTTTTTTTTTCTTTTGCATCAGCACAGCCTTTTTTAATAGTTAACACTTGGACACCCTGGAATTGTGCCATGCATCTTAACTCTTCTTTCCCCAATTTATGAGGTATGCGTGTTGCACTCCCATGCCAAAGCTCTGAAGTGGGGCTCTGATGTGTTTCAAATATGTCTTCCAGATACCCACTTCTGAGTGCAACAAGCTTTCTGCTCCCGTAGCTGTCCCATTCTGCTTCTTCAGCAGAACTCCAAGACTTGCGGAAATAAAGCAAGCCCGTTCCTTCCCTTATATCTGTCTTGAGCCAGTATTTCAATAAACTCTGAGAGCTCTTGATGAGGTCCTTACCACAACAGATTTTTCCTGCAAAGTTGCTTCATAATACCCTGTACATCTTTAAAAGAATGGAGTGTATTAAGCCAGGCCTCTTCAGAGCCCTGGCCTCATTTCTTGCTCTAATATGCTTCAGTTCTTAGGACCTAGTTAAGCTAGTCATGCAATCACATGTGCTGTAGCCACCTTCACTTCATTATGTTACCCGAGAACACTAAAAATCATATTAATCTCATTGTCACACAGTTATGTACGTTTCATTCCTTTCAAAGTGTAACCAGATCTAAATTGATATGCATACACTAAGTTATTGACATCAACAGGCATTACTAATACAACAAAGTAAATTATTATTCTTTTTAGTTAAATAGCTACAATAAAAAATAGGGTGAAAAAAATCTTCCACTACACTGGAATCTAAATGGATTTTTTTCAGCGTATTTTTCATTAAAATGTTGTGTTTTGTTCTCAGATTATGCACCTCTAATTATTTTGTCTTTAAAACACACAGACCATCACCAATGAAAAATGTGGTTTGAAAAGAAAAGCCAAAATGATTCATTAAAAAAATGTCAAAATAAGCAGTTGGTGTTTCTGAAATGAAACATTTCAGGTCTTTTTATACTGCTTCCATATTTTTTCAGTCGTAATTATTTGCCAAATTACACTCATTGCCGCGAACAATTTTGGTCACTTTAGAACTGTACTTTCAGCAACTTTTCCAGTAATTGAAAAAAAATTATCTATCCCTGCTGTTATAACA
Organism: Tapera naevia; assembly: GCA_033556795.1. Taxonomy (NCBI): domain Eukaryota; kingdom Metazoa; phylum Chordata; class Aves; order Cuculiformes; family Neomorphidae; genus Tapera; species Tapera naevia. The sequence goes on along the minus strand of JAUMJJ010000088.1, from coordinate 16,565,139 downwards.
ATAAAGGATGTAAAATTATTCACTGTAAAATGGAGCAGGAACAATAGACACAGTCATAACAGCTAACAAGAAACTGTGTTTCTGTTCCATGAAAGTAATCCAGTAGGCATTTTCCAACCTGTCTAGACTTAACAGTTGTGAGTGGTCTATAGATATATCTTAAGTCAGGCCCTCTAGCACCTCACATAAAACATTTCTTGATCCCCCCGGCTGAGGTTACTATCTTGCCTGAGTTAGATTTGGCATTCAGGTCTCCGATTGCATATCCCCGCATCAGTACCTAGTGACTTTTTTGTTTATCAGTCCTCATCCCATTTTCTGTGTTGAAGATGTATAATGTAGTAAACATAACTCAATAAAAAGGGTTTAAAATATTTCAGCTAACTAGGAGATTTGGAGATTCTCACTTGCACCAGAAATTCCAGCATTTTTGAAAATGGCTGATAGTCTCTTGTGAGGAAGTCTGATTTAAACTCATTTATGTTTTCTGATTAAAAAATTAGTTTTGGTGAAATTTCCCAACTCAATGTAATAAAGCCAGATTAGGTCTTCTACATTGCTAAGGTTAACACACTGAACTCTACATGTGTCAGTGATATTGCTTTGGCCACACCAGCTGTAAAAAATAAAGCATATGCATAAGTCTTCAAACGATCAGGCCACTCATAAGACAAGTTGCAACTAATACACCGATTTAGTTAAGTATATCCATAGATAGGGTGATAAATGCTACATATTAGAGTGGTGACTAGGTTACAAGCATAATTCTGTTTTGCTTAGAACACAAGAAATGTTCCTCTAGTAACATATAACTAGAAAACCATAAACTACTGTATGTCTTCTACCTCTGTGACCTTAACTCTTAAAAGACATACTTACGTATTACTGGTCAGGAACATGGAAATATTCAATGGCACAAATATCTGCTCATAATACACCGAAATTAAGGACTATAGCATTTTTGGTCCTGGAAAGGAAATGCGCAGTACGTAATTTATACTATTTTTCACACACATGAGAGAGAGTGCAATCTCTTCTCTTTTGTCAACCTAACAGGCAGCAACAGCACCAAAATCATGTTTTCTTCTCATACAACATGCCAGAATGCCAAGACCCCAGTTCTTACACAACATTCCTATCCTTACAAGTAAAATTGTTTAATATTGCCTTACGTAAGTTTTATTTCCTTATTTATAAGACTATTAATAAGAATATTATCAATAAGAATATAAGTCATTCTTATTTTGGAGAAGCTTTTTTATTCACGTGTCTTTCCAAGAGCTTATAACTTTGATGAAGGTTTCTCATGGTAAACTGAAGTGATATTACCAACAAACTACACAGCTAAAAATGGCTGTCAGTTTGGACTTGAGTATTTTATATCAGTCTCAGCCAAGGATACATGTAAAATTTGACTACAATTGGTGAAACATTTTGTGCTATCAAAGTGTCACAATTTTCTCTCCTGTGTGAAAATGCTTCTGCTTTCTTATTGAAATTCTACGTAATTGCGGGGGTGGTAGTTTTTATGTTGGCATTTATTCTTGAACACCCTTTCTCCTCAACAAAATCTGATAGAATAACTACACTACTTACATAACCACAACTATTTATGCAGTTTATTTAAACCCCATGCTAATAAAAAATCTTTCTAAATAAAGCATTGCACCATTATTCAGCTCATGGAAAACTATTGACTTCTGAAATGCTCAAAAGAGTCGGATGCGGGGTGGCAGGGGTTAAGGATGATCAGGACTATCTGTTATTTCTCTGTATCTCCTGTTGTGTTTATTGTGAGTTTCACTCAACTTATTGCAAGCAGAGGTAGAACATAACTGATAAAATTAAAAAATCTCTAAAACTAACATAAAATGACCATTTTAGCTTGAAATGATTAATTTAAATATCAAACCCACTCAAGGCTAAGGGCAGAAGTTGATAGCAGGAAAGAGGAAAATGGAACTCTTGAACTCGATGTTTCCTTTCCTGGACCATGTGAAGTCATTTACACAACCAAATCATAAATATTAACAACTTTTTGTGTTCGTATAATATAAAGAGCTAACAATTGAAGAGACTAACATAAAAATCATGCAGTTCCACATCTTGTTTCTAGCCATGTGATTATGGGCGTGACAGCTTTCACTGCCCCAAAAGTGAATACAGCCACCGCTGCGACGCTTCACGACTGGGCAACTCCGGGAGAAAAATCTGAGAAACAGGATTTGTCAGGTTGGCATCGTTCTTCATGCTCATCAAATTGTTTAGAGAGCTTAGCTGAAGCAAAAATTGAAACAGGATAGCAGCTGGTGCAAAAAGATCCTTAAACAACATTTGATAGACAACGTACATGAGAGAAAGCATGGCTCTTTGGATGAGGGAAGGAGAACTGCAACAAAGACCTGAATTTATTTTTGCCATTCTACCTATTAGACCTAGGATTACCACAGAAAACAAAGAAATAATGGCATTGTTCCTTTCAAGTGCAAAGCGTGACTGTCTGCATTTCATTTTGCTCTATTCCTTCCACAGATTAAAGCCCAAGAGTTACGACTATGTTTTCACACCAAAATATAGATACATGAATAAATCAGCAAATAAAAATTATCATCTGCTACAGGGCAGATGTTAACAAACCACTTGTGGCACAGAAGTAGAACTGATATCAAAAGCATTTGCAAACAACTCTAGGATTGGCAACTGTCAAAAGCCAAAAGATTCCTATTTAATGCTGGTACTTTTCTCTAATTCAGATGTATTAAAAAAAGAGACACCATATGCTCAGGGGTGGGAACGGGGTGGATATACCAAACTACATTATATAGAAACTATAATAAAATCACTGTTGAAGAATTGATCTCAGATGACATGCTGTTGAATGTACTTGGATGTAAATGAGCAGACAAAAAATAGATGATTAAATATATAATTAAGCCTTGGAACTTGCTCTTGAAGGATAGCATTGAGGATACAACTAGTTTCACAAGGCATTAGCATGCGTGAGTTTGTGGGAAGGAGACGTTTTAGAGCCTTTGTTTCTCAAGGCATTTACATGTGCATGAGAGCAAGTTCTCTTTCTTTTAATTGAGTTCTTCTTATGCATAAAGTTACATGTGTGTGCTTTATCAGTTAAGCTCTATTCTTCCTTTAATTGTGTTTGCTAAAGGATGACATTAGAAAAATGGCAGGTGTTTCAATACTGTACATGTCACACAAAATATTCCCTTAAATTTATTCATTTTGTGTAAGCTGAAAAGTGGACTTCTGTATTTCTGTTGCAGGGTGGCCTGTTTTAGATTACTTTATCCTTTCTGAGGGGATTACTACAAATTAAAGGACAAAATATCTCAGGCCTTTTGAACTCTTAATTTAGGAGTAGATGTACTCTTGCTCCTGCCCCTCAACAAAAGTAATATAACTCCAAACCTCATTTTTGCAGAATCTGAAAGCATTTGTGGATTTGGGACAGTTTCCAGCAAATGGCAGAGTGTCTCATTCTAGAGAACTGGAACAATGAAACAGTAAATATTTCCAAAATGAAACATCGATACTTCACATTTACATGATGCTTTTGTTTAGAAACTGACCTAATTTGATGGGGTCAGAAATATTTATAAAAGCCAAAAAACTGAGCAATATTTTTATTGGCACAATTGAAATTACATTTTTCCCATATTTTGGCTGTAAATTCAAACTATAATAAAATCCACTATTTATATGCCCTTAATCTACACAGATTTTTTCCTTGTTATGTAACAATTTTGATCATGAGGATATATCTAGGTAAAACAGTTACATAATTGCAATTTAGGTATAGTTATTATCAATAAAGGCCTTCTTTTCCAGTACAGGAATAAGGGTATTCATTTCTTTATAAATGTAGCTTTCTCTTTTATGGGGGAATAGTTGAAGTAGTGCAAGAAATTTATGTAGATGAAGACTTCAACATCCGTAATGCTTTCCATGTGCACCAGTGTCTTTCTTCATATAAAAAAACACCTTAGCACAGACCAATGAATGTTCAGGCTAACGGTTAAGGCAGAGCTTTAGAGATTTTCTGCATGCTTCTAACAGCATCTATTAAAAATACTGTACAAAAATGAAGCACTTTTTGTGCACAAAAACTTGTTTTTAAAGTTTAATAAGGTTCCTGCAGTTTACAACTTTTTTTCAAAGGATCAAAAGCATGTAGGTGCATTCTGGGCTACTCTTTTCAGATTGAAAGCAGAAGGGCAAATTCTGAATTCAATTATACATGTAAAAATGTTAAAAAAAAAGTGGTTTAAAATTAATATGCCTTCCTCTTTGCCACTCAAAGTTTTAAAAGCCTTGATCTGTAAGTGACTTGAAATGTGCTCAAAAATAATTCCGAGACTGAAACCTTCATTTAGTTCCAGGCTGACACAAATTTTTATAGATATTCAAAAATGGCATAACAGAAACTGCAATGTGGCAGAAACCTACAGCAGAAACCTGCAGGTATAACAAGGAGATTTTTCTTAGTGAATTATGGCATTTTTCAACCTTATGCTGTTTTTTTTGATTTGCAGAAGTTAACATGTTTTCAAGCACAAAGCATTGATGTAAGCAGCAGGAATACAGCATGTTACTGCAGTTACCTTGTGTCTTTACCTTGATGCATCTTTCATATTTTGCATATCCAAGCTGTATCACAAGGACACAGGAAAGCACGATCTTCAGGTTTGTGTACTTCACTTATCATATTGTGGAAAACCTGCTGCATTTAGCAAACAATCTGCAGAGGAAAAGACAGGGGAGAAGAAGAAAAACAAAGTAATCTTATTACACCATTTATTTTAGTTAAAATGTTGCCGAGATGCGCTGCTCATTTCTAGGGATAAGAATAAGCACTTCCAAGGAAACCAAAAAGACTAAGGGAGGAGCAGTTGAGAAGATGAAGAGAGTAAGTCTGAGATGAAAAAACAACAAGTTCCTCCGGGGAATTCTAAACCTGCTTCTTCTCTCATAATTAAGTGAAGCTGGTGTAGTAATGCTGATACTAAAATTGAAAAAAGGTTCCCATTAAAATGAACGTTATACTTCCTTCTCCTTGAATCAAGAACTAACCTCTTGCTGGGGCTGGGTTGATGTCAGTGAATTGGGACAATGAAACTATCATTGTGAAATGTCGGCATGCACTATAAAATTGTGACCTCATTGATATATATTTTTTTTTCCCCAGAAGTCGTCTTTCTTCTTTTTGATTCTGTAGAAAAGCAGATTCATACCAGTTTTGTTTAGTCACGAGAGAAACATCTACCAGGATAGCAAGAATTTTCTTCCAGGGTTGAACAGAGACTACCTTGGGTAATTATCTCTCCGCCACCACTATATCATGCAGAGGCTGGATGAAGCAGCGGGTCAGTGTCTCTCTCGGGCAGGAAAATCAGCCAGATTGTAGAGCTGTTCCTGGGGGGCATCTTTTTTGCCACTGGAGAGACCACTGTCAAGGGCAAGCTTAAGTAGGACTACAATATAAGGATGTCCAGTTGGCGCCCAAACGGAGTGGCAACGCTCTCAGATTCTGGCCAATAGTTCTGGCTAAGGAGCAGTCCAAGGGGGAGTAATTTGAAAAGAGAAATTTAGCATCGTCCCTCTGTTACACGACCTACTCCCCAGATATACATCCAGGTACGGTCCTTTGAGTTTCTTCCCCACTTTCTAGCTGTACCATTATACTCCTGCTTCTGAAATATCATGGTAAGAGCCCTCACTTGCTTATTGTCCCTTTTTCCTCTCTTCTCCACCCATTTCCTTCACTTTCCTCTCTCTCACCATCCTGTGCTCTCTTTCTGCTCATCTTAAGTATCTAATGCTTGTGCCTAGAAAGAAATGTGGTAGTTTTAGAACCAAATAAGCAAACAGTGCACTTGCCCACATGCAAAATCAAGTGTTTTGTATTTCTTAGTATAAAATACTACAATTCAATATAAGTATACATAAATAGTTAAAGAGAGAAAGGCAAGAAACAGGCATACAGTAGGACAGCTAGAGACTACAGTAAAGGGAAACAGAGCAGAAAAAAAAAACAGAGGAAGCATTGTTTTGCAAATACTCTTCTGAGAGGGATCCTTGAGTTGTCTGTCCTCTTTCTCAATGATGTAAGTGGCAACCAGAGAGATCTAACTGGAAACTGTACCATTTCCTCACCTCTTATTTTGTCAGAAATGCATGAGGAATACACTTAGCTGTCTGGGAGTCTTAAACCTCTTGGCAGAGACAACAGGAATCTCAGTTGCATTGTAGACTGGATGATACATACTCCTGACTGTTGATATGCAATAAAATGTTGGAGGGTAACCACATTACTCTTTTGTGAAAAAAAAAAACACGAGCTCTGGGGCTTTTCTGAGACACATAAAAGTTCTTGCACAAATGTGTAAGAGCAGGGCCATTCTCTGTGCAAGAGAAGCAGTTTTCTAATTGTACTTTGTAACAAAGAGGGAGTCAGTCACTCAGATTTCTCCTTAAAGGGATAGTCTTTGATTGAACAAGATTTAAGTGTGTCATCTTTAATAAGCAAAGTACTGGGCAAATGGATTTTAAAAGTATCATGTATCACGTGACTGTATATATGTTATTTTTGGCTAAGCTTGCTTACGATTTGAAGAGAAATATTATGATAGATGTTTCTATGAGACGACAACGCAGGTAATTTTCCATTATACTGTATGCAAAGAGCTGGAACTTTTCAATATATTCTTAATCTTACTAATTACTTAATAACAGTCATGGTTATAAAGCAGCTTTTCCCCAAAAATACCTGTATATCCAACACTTAGTAGTTACTTAGTTGTCCAGAACTTACCAGTGACAAAACAAACCCTGCGCATTGTAAAAATGTTGTGTGTGAGTCCTTCCCAAACATGTTCACAGATGATCATAGCATCCAGTCTACTGCTAGGTAAGGAGATGCATGCACATAAATATGCAGCCCATGTTCCTTAGTTCTGCTGGAACTGCTGTCAATCCTGCGTGCTGCACAGCCTGCAGAGATGCTTTTCCACGGCTTTCTAGAGAAGGAGTTGGACAGGCACCTCTCTCCATACAGCACAGAAAACCGTGACTGTAGCTGCAGTTTTGCTGAGGCACACCCAGACACACAATTATTACTACTTTGGCTGGAGGAACGATGCAGATATGTAACCACCTGTTAGCAAATCGCAGAAACTCTGTGTAATACCAAGCTAAATATCTCATCAAGCTGGAAGCATGTGGAAAAAAAAAAAAAAAAAAAAGACATTTTTTTTTGGGATTTGGTTGGTGTGGGTTTATTTTGAAGGGTCATAATGGGTGGCGGTTGGTAAGCACAGCCAGGGAGGCCGTGTCCCATCCATTCCAATGGAGGCGAGAGTTTTCAGAAAAGCACATTGTTCTGCTACAAACCTATTTGCCGATTCCCACTCAAGTGAATAGCCCTACATTCCAGTGGGAATTTCTGCCGTCACTTCAAATGTTATGCATATAAGTTAATTTCACACTGCTTCAGGACTCTGTTTTCAAATGACCAAAAGGGTTAAGAATAGAGAAGAAAATGTTTGCCAAACAGCCCAGTCTAAAATTAAGGGTAAGGACTTCTTTATTCATGGAGGGGGAAGGGCAGGTGGGTGGACAATGGCCAGGGAGAGAGGGAAATATGGACTTGAAATAAAGTACAGTATTTTGTATTTCTACAGCTCAAAGATGCTTTTGAACAAGATTGCTGCCAACTATAGAAAACTATCTTTTTGTGGAAAAAATTAAGCCAGTAACACCGGATTTGTGAGAACTGAGACAGTGTGTCTTATACACATTTATTCAATATTATGCAAGATTAATAGTTTGGAGCACCATGCCTTCAGGAGGGTTCTAAACATTGGGAAGCCAAATTTAGCCTTGAAAGCATGAAGTCAAATTTCCTTTTGTATCATAAAATCCCCAGGATGCCTGATTACAACAGTGCTGAATCTGGCACTGGAAGATGCTACCTACAGACTGCGCACAGTTCTGCTTAAATTTGACAAACTGTAATTTTCTTCCTTAGCATGCATGATTCAATGTACATATTTTGGTGCTAGACCTTCAAAACATTTTATTTTAAATAGAATTAATGCCTTTTGTTGTTTTGGAATGAGAAGAAATGAAAATATTACAGCAGATGACAATTTGATTATAGTTGTCATAAATAGGATTTTAAGGGCTGCACTCTCAATTACACTATGGCCCCATTACATTTCCTGCCCATCCTAAGAGTGTCTTAACATTGCTGTAAAAGTAATTATGAGATGTAATTTGCTTCGACTGTTAACTATAAAAGGGGATTTATCTATACAAGACATCTATACAGGGAAATGGAATAATTACACCCAACTAAAACATCTACCTGGAATGTTACATCAGCAAAGCCATACAAGCATAAATTATTCTGCTACAATTATGCTCGTCAATTTTCCCATGTAAAAAAGGCTCTTAGCATAAATAAAAATTGAGCTCTAATGATTAATTCAGTATTATATTCATCCAGGTTTATTGGCATGGTGGAATATATTGGTTTCCACGGAATCAAAATAGCAAAGAGTCTAACAGAGTAAAGGACCAGGCTTTGAAAGTAGCAGCAGAGTGGAAAACCCACACCGCTGAGTATCTTTTTTGTTTTAAACAAACTGTCGGCCAAAATTGTTTACACACTTTTGGTCAAGGTGATGCATACCACTTAAGCAATCCTGAGTCACAGAGCAAACTGGCGTGAGAATAGGTTTTTATTATCTGAGGATTAGATTTATTAAATTGATTGTCAAAACTTTGAGATCAATCTTCCCACTATGTTGGTTTGCATACCAAAATGTTGATGAATGTTGAGCGTCCATCACGGCTAGCTGTTTGCCTCTAGTAACTCTTCGCCTGAATTCTGTTCTGTTTTGCAGTTACAAATTAATGAGGCCAGTTAATTGGCAAACATTCAGCGTAGCTGAAGAACAGATGAACATACCATTGTGAGCATCTGATAAACTTGACCAAGCGTAGCTTTGAGAGAAACTGCTGTTTATGCCCATCATTGAAGGAAATAATGAAATGTTACTCTGTATTGCAGAAAACATGGGGCTTGTATAGAACTTCCTTCCAGTAGATCTTTCAGCAGCAGGTATGGTATATACAGCTATATACAGCTTGAAGTTTTGCAAGGATAGTGTATCTGAAATGAAAAAGCATACCTAGATCGTAAAGAAACAAGACTCTCAACACAATTCCTTCAAACTTTTGTGTTCTGCTATTTAAAACCTGATTCAGGGATACGTTCATTGACATTGTGCCTGCAACACTCATGTTCTGATCAGTGCTGAGATGCCGTAAAGAAATTGTGTTTCTTGGAAAAACCACCTTTAATTTTGTGACCTGGTTACAGCCTGCTCTAATTCTGAGACAGCCCTTAACTGGATTCCTGGGACCCTGGGCAGAGGCGTGAATCTTCTCTCCACCTCGAGAGGGGCCACCTCACTCACAGCATTGGTCTCTGCCTATGACTGGGAAGTTGTACCAGGGAAGAAGGTTCAGACTGGACATCAGGAAAAATTTCTTCACCGGAAGGGCTGTCAGGCACTGGAACAGGCTGCCCAGGGAGGTGGTTGAGTCACCATCTCTGGAGGTGTTTAAAAGACAGATAGATGAAGTGCTTAGAGATACGGTTTAGTAGTGGACAGGTGCAGTTGGACTCAATAATCTCAAAGGTCTTTTCCAGCCAAGCGATTCTACGATTCTGTGATTGCCGATCCCTTTGCAGCAGCCCTGCCCTTATTAATGCCAGCCTTACCCATAGCAAAGCTATGTGCTGTGCCACAGCCAAGAATCCCTGCAGGCGTTCGCGTGACAGAAACCCTCCCTGCCACCCCCTGGACCCTCGCAGAATCCTGTGAGGGCTGCACAGGGCCATATTTGGTATTCCTCGGTGGTTTCTGCGCCGGGATCGCTCTGCTCCCAGATGGTTTCAGACCCCCTTGCTCTGCCACAGCCTGTCTTCGAATACAGCCATCTGTTGCAGGATTAGACTGGGGTTCACTTCTTTTTGCACCCGCACGCTCGATGCTCCGTGTGGGCTAACGAGGTGCCTCCAAAAGCCGCATGACGAGGTGCTGTGGAAACGGGTGGCCTCGGCTACCCATCAGCGCGTTTGGGTACCTCTCACGAGGGCTCTGCTGGCGGTGGAATGAGGGACGAGGAGGCAGCAGCTGGAAAGTTTATTGTCGGTAAATCCACGGTCCTAAAGCTGAGCGCCCGCTGCCAGCGCCCTAGCCCGGGCTCCGCGCAGCAGGAACCGGCCCATCCCGCAGGAGCCCGGGAGCAGCCCCGACCGCCCTCCAAGCCCCAGCGGCGAGGCCAACGGGGCAGGCGTTGCTGAAGGGTCCCCAGGCACGGAGCAGCCGCACGGCCCGGCTCCGCGGCTCCCCGCCCGCTGCCCGTACAGGGCCGAGAAGGACGCGTGGCGGAGCCTGCCTTCCCCGCAGAGGCCGGAGAGGCAGCGGAGGAGACGGGAGAGGCACGGGGATCACGGGGCAGCAGGGAGCTGGCGGACACTCAGCGCCGGCCGGCGGGGAACGCGGCGCCTCCGACCAAACTCGGGGCGGAGCGGGACGTACCAATAGCCCCCCTCCCCGGGGGAGGGGGCACAATGGGGCTCCCCCCTCCCACGAGCCCGCGGTACCAAGGGGAACTCCCTCCACCCCGCCCGGGGCGCGGGCGAGTCCGCCAGCCCTCGGAGCCCGCGGGGAGAGGCGCGGGGGCGACGCGATTTATCCCGGGGGCGGGTGGGGAGGCGGCGAGGGTCGCGGTGGCCGCGCACGGCACACACCGCCCACACCGCCCTCTCCCCCTCCCGCCCCCCCTCTCCCCGCGGCGGGGTTGGTGCGGCCCTCTCCGAGGAGGGCGGGGAGCGGCGCGCGGCACCTCCCTCGCTCAGTGACACGCGCGCCCGGCGCGGGAGGAGGCGGCGGCTGCGGGTCCGGCAGCGCGGGCGGCGGTAACGGCAGCGCCCGGGAGAGCCCAGCTCAGCCCAGCCCCGCGGCATGGCAGGGGCCGGAGCCGCTGCGGAGGCTGCCGCTGGCTTCCTCCCTTCACTGGCTTTTCCCACCAAACGGGAACTTTCTTCAGTGGCCGGCGGCGGTGCCTCCCCCCGGCGGCGGCGGTGGTGGCAGCGGCGGCGGGTCCGCTTAGCGGTGCCTCCCGGGCCGGGGCTGGGGCTGCTGGGGTTGGTTTTCTCCTGCTTTTTCTCCTGGTTTTCTCCTTGCCGTAAGTTCCAACTTCTCTTTCCCGTTGGCGGCCGGGTCAGAGCGAGGGAACGGGAGGAGAAGTAGGAGGAGGAAGAAGAGGAGGAGGGAAACCCGAGCCCTGGCAGCTCCGGGGGGACTCGGCCGAGTTGGGGGAAACTTTGCGTCTGCGGCCGGGCGAGGACGTGGCCGGGATTGCGGGAGCGACTGGAGGGAAGGAGGAGGGGGGGATCGGAGCCGGAGCCTGCGCCGCGCTGGGGGCTTCTCAGTGCTTAAAAGGGGCTTCAGGGAGGGTGGGGAGGGCCTTTTTACAAGGGCAAGTAGTGATGGGACGAGGGTGGACGGCTTTAAATGAAAGGGGGAAGATTTAGATCGGACATTAGGGAGAAATTCTTCACGATGAAGGTGGTGAGACGCTGGCACAGGTTGCCCAGGGAAGCTGTGGAACCCCAGCCCTTAAAGCGTTCAAGGCCAGGCTCGATGGGGCCATAAGCCTGGTCTGGTGAGAGGCAGGGGGGCTGGAACTGGGTGGGCTTTAGGGTCCCTTCCAGCCCAAAACATACTATGATGATTCTGTGCTTCTCTAGGAGAACACACACCCCCTACACACGAACACGCCCCCGCCCTGCGGCCGTTGATGAGGATGGGTCTGAGGAGCGGCCGTTGGGGCCGGTTGCAGCGGCCGCGGGGAGCAGGACCGGGACCGGTCCCCGCGCGAGCAGCCCCGCCTCTACGTCTCCTGCCCCTGCGCCGAGTTTGTTTGATGCACCCGGCTGGAAGTTTGTCAGCCGATGGCGGAGATGGGGCTTCCTACCCCCGCCCCGTGGCGGGAAGCAGGTTATCCGCTGTAATTCCCGATTTAAACAGCGGGCTTTCGCTTGTTTGCGGAAATTTGTGGCTGATTCTCCCCCCACCCGACTCCAGCCAGTGGGAAGGACGGAGGGGTGGGTCTCGGTGTTCTCCGTGGGGGAGGGAGAGTACGCGCTTCGCTTCTAGTGATGTTGGTTTGGATCATTGTTTCGTCTTCGTTAGGGTGAAATCGGTGCTTATGAGTTTATATCGCTTATTTCCTCTTGTGGGGATGGGTTTGTGTACTCTACATCCCCCGCACCGCGAGGAGCACTGCGGTGCGGGGCTCCCGTGGGGCTTCGCGTGACCGTTCTTAGGGAAATGCCAGCACCCCCACCCTCTCTTTCCTGTGGAAAACAATCGAGCGACGTAGCAGTTGGAAACTAAATCAGAGCAGGATTCTGTTGGGTTTTTTGTTTCGGTTTTTTGTTTGTATTTTTTTTATTGCGTGCAGTGTAGTGTGTGTGGAGCGTTGCTTTTACAGCAGTAGAAGATGAAGAAAAGAAGTGGACTTGGGCAAGAGCACATCAAAAGCCATCATCCTACTATTGTATTCCCAATGCAGTAATAAACAGTTAGCAAGGATGTTTTATTACAGGATACAGCATGTCCTTTCTCTCTTGAAGGAGGGAGGAACAAGTTAGAGGAGGTTGTCTCTGGAGATTCATGTGATAAAAATACCAACGAGCTTGCAAGCCATGCCACCATAAAGCAGTTGTGTAGTATCTGAGAAATGCTTTTTCGGGGAGGGAGTTGAGGCACTGGTGCTGTAAGGTTGTTCACTTGCATGTAATAGTCTCCCCCCTCTGGCAATGATGTAGCTTTCAGAAAAGATGATTATTACTAATTTAAGCTTAAACGCATGCATTTGCTAAAAGAGAACCCTGTGAAATGTTCTAGCTGTCCATAAAGAAAGGCAACTATGGGAAAAACAGAAGAGAGGGTCTTCGTGTACATAAGATTTATTTCGAAGGAGGAAGAGTAGTTCACCATTAGTAGTTCATTGCTTGCTTCTTCAGGTGGTGAACCTGTAACTATTTGAATTTATTGAGAGCTAATGTACTCGCAGAAATTTTGTTGAGACGACATATTTGGTCCTAGTCAAGCTAACTGCAGTACTTGTTCTGCAGGACTAAGTGACTGTCTCCTTAGCCAGAGATTGCTGGGATGCTTCTTTAGAGAAGATGAACTCTATGTTAATGAAGCAGTCTAAAAGTTGAATTACTTATATAGAATTTTTTTTCTGTGTTACGTAGAGTATGTTCTGGCTACAGGATTAAGTCTAAATTGACAGCTTTCTTACTTTTTTACTAGATAATCAGCTGTTAAACTAAGTTGCTATTGAAATAACAAACAAGATCTGTTGCCTTCTTGTATGTTCTCCAGAGATACTTGGCTGAATGTTTTAAAAAGTGCGAACGACCTGCTTTTTCATCCTCTTTAAAATACAGTGGTTTAATTTCTCATGCATAAAACTTTGGAGCTTTTAGCTGATAACCAACACTTATTAGACACTATTTGGCTTTATTTGTGGTAAATCGAGTTTTTCAGTATTAAGAAGGCGCTACATTTCAAAAACTTACCTCTTGAAGACTCAGCTTTCATCGGGCTGGCAAACTTCTTGCACTAGCAGATTTTTTCCCCTTCCTTTGTTTAGCGTGATTTCCGCTCTTTTGTGATTAAAAGGTGAAGTTGCAGGCTTAACATAACCTTGCCAAACTATTTTTACATGTAAATGTGAAGATAATAGAAACAATGAAGTTAAGAGCATCGTGTGTCTTCTCATGCAGTGGCTTACTATTTTAGTCCTGAATGCAATTCAGATGTCAGTCTTCCCAGATTCCTTTTGGCATAATGAATTTGCCTGATAGTACTTAAGAACGTCTGCCAAAAGTGGGAAAAGTTGTGTTGAAATAAAGTTTTTTTCAAGCACAAAGTTTTGAACTGTAATCTATAGATAAAAGGGGAAACTTAAACTGCTAGTGGACTGTCAGCTAGGCAGCAGGGAAAGATGGTTTTTCATCAGTATCTTTTTAGATTACATTTTTTGCCCCTAAAATTTCCCACAATTTTTTTCGTTATCACTGTAACAGTCACGGGTGAGTGTGAGCAAAAAAATAATGTGTAGCGTTTAAGAATGCTTGTCAATACATTTTGAGCATGATTAGGTGTTGATAGAACCTGAAACTGATGACTGTCTTGGTCAAAGTGTTTTGGAATGTAAGCATGAATTAATAATAAGCAAAATTGTAAAGGAAGGTGAATAGAAAGGAAAAATGTACAAGATGCATTTTTCAGGGACTTTGATGGGGAAATACGTTTTTTGCTCAATTTGAGCTGTTGGTTGTGTTAAGCATCTCAGTAAAGCTAGAAAAAGTAGTGTTTGTGAGGCCATATGTTTTTAGATTCCCACTGTTGTTTTCTTAAAGCAACCTGGAGTACAGAACTCTGGTCTGTAGTGGGACTGGAAGGGTTGTATTGTAAAGATTTGGATAATTACAAGTATACAGTGTACTATATACAGAACTGGAGTTGCAAATAAAAAAAGGGAAATTTCCAAGTAACTGTTGACTGGAAACTTTTTTGATTTTTGGGTTAAATCATGACAAAAATATGAGGTCAAGCAACCCAGTTTTTTACCTTGGAAACTGGAAAGTGTGGTAGTGTGTTCAGAAAGACAACAATGTATTTTTCCGCATCATATGTAAAAGACAATTATATTAGTATATAAATGTGTTTGGTTTTTTAAAATGGTATGGGGAAAATGCGCTTTTAAAAAGACATGAGGTAAGCCAATAGTAAGAGAAGGAATTGGAATATTGTAGAAAGTATTTGAGAAGTTGGAGAGAATTAAATGTTGGTAAACTATGTAGTAGGTCAGGCAGTGTATGAAACTACTATGTGAAGGAACAGCAGCTGTGCTGATAGAAGTAATAGCAGTAACTTCTTATAGAGGGAGAGTTCAACTTGAATTGGTTTATAATTAGAAAAAAAAATCAGGCCACGAGTTTGTCAAGCCCATACTTCAGCATAACTCAATGTAATGTTCAGTGTGCTGTTTTGGAACAGTTCTTAGCTGTGTTTCATTGTGATAGGTCTGTCATGTATTGCTGGTATACTGTGGTGCTTATGTAGAATAAATAAAAAAGAAAAAATATAGTTGCTAGCATTTTAATAAAATATATTTTATAGGCTTATAATTCTTGACTGCTATTTAAATTTTATACAAGACACTTTCATTTTATCTGTAGCGTTACATGGAAATAGTACTAATTGGAGTTGTTCTGAAAGACGTGGTTATAAAACTTGCTTAGACAGGGTGAAAGCAGGTTAATCACAAATTTTAGTATCAAAGAAAAGCGAGAATGCCAACTAACACTTTGGCTTCTGGTGTACAAGAACTCCAATGTATATGGAAGTGAAATATAAGGTTATTTGAGTTGTTAAGATCTGAGTGCTTTGAGTATTATCAAAAGTGGTGATGATAGTTTAGCCACTTGTGCTACATGAAGGTTGAACAGTGTCTTGATTTGAACAGTCTGTTTCTCTTGCTGCCTTAACTTAATCTTATGTCGTGGAAGATGAAGATTGCTTGATATTGAACAAGGAAGACGCTAGCAGGTTTTATTTCTTGTGAGGTTACAGAATCAAGTATCCTGTTTAGAAATATGATCAAATATACATTGTTTTGTTTGCTACCCACTTTATGTATTATTGCTCTCAGGATGTTACTGGGAAACAAAGGACTGTTCAGTAGCAGGAGAAGCAAAAATATGTTGGCTTTACAGAGCATCTGTATCAGCTGATTACCCTTTAGGTGCTGGTGGTAGAGCTTTTAAAGTATGCAGACTCACAGATGTAAATGCATCTGCTGTGTAAAGGGAAAAGGAATTGGGAGTGTGTTGTTTCAGTAAGCAGTGTGTGGAGCTAATGACTAGCACTTGTGGATCTCAAAGAAAAATTGAGTTAGAAGGTCTAGAATTGAAATTCTAATCTCTTTTTTTAGAAAAAGAAACTCAGTAGTGAATGGAAGTAGGGTAATACAAAACCTGATATACAAACTAGTAGAAGGTAACCTTGTCAAGTGCCAACTACCTGTGATGCTGCTAGTAAATGTCCTTTTTTAGTGTTGATTCAGTTATCTGTTGAAGAGCAATAAGGTTCTAAGCGTATTGCTTTCTGTCCTGCATTACATCAGATTGTTGATGTGCAGGTAGCTTGACCTGCTGTTCTGTGGTTGAATGCAGCTTTGTCCAAACAGAGTTCTTTATCAGAAAGTAGGGCTACAGACTGGTTAGATAATCTCAGCACTCTCATTCCTTTGCAGACTTATTTGTGTTGCTCTGGAGTCTTGGTACATTGCCTCTTAAAGATGAGCTGTGTGATGACAGATTGTTACCCTAGCACTGCACTTGTTTGTGCTTGGATTGCTGTTTTCCAACTCTGAATGTGTTAATGTGTTGTCTTGAATCAGGATTTTTTTATTCTGGTGACCACTATACTGGCTGGTATATAAGTAGTAATATAGAAGTTCCTGGGAGGAATTTTCTTAAGGATCTGATAACTGGATATCAGCTGCATGGCTAGATTTTCTTATTTATGTGAAAAGTAGCCATAGGTGCAGTTATTTAACTGCTATTATTTTGTTTTGCCTTGTGTTGTTGGTTTTTGATTTTGTTGTTTGGAGAGGAGGAGGTGTATATGATCTTTAAAGGTACCTTCTAATCTAAACCGTTCGATGTGGGGGTTTTGTCTGGGTTTTCTTGGTAGTATTTGTCTATCCGAAGCAAGATTTTTGAGAAGTACTTATCACTCTTGAGGGTGATCAAGACTGTTATTTACTGTGTTTCTGGAAAAGCTAGGCTGGTAGTTGCTTACTGCACAACTTAGTATATAGGCTTAGTATATAGGTGAAGAACTTCAAGGCATTGCACAGTAAGTACCAAGTAATAGTTAAAAAACAAACCAAAACTTTTATTATCCATTAAGTAATGCTTCAAGAGTTTTGGGTTTTTTTGCTCATTGTTTTCAGGGGGTTTTTTTGCTCATTGTTTTCAGGTAATTAACTTTGACTTGGGTCTGTTTCAAATGTGAACTCAAAACCTGTTTTTTCTGTCCATGAGTTACCAATAGAATAAAACAAGCAGCAAGAACAAAAAACTTTTTAAGCCTTTAAACTTTAGTCTCCATGCTTTTACTTGTGTTTTCCCAAGCATGGGGAACTGAGCAGGTGAAGTTTAGTATCAGCATTTTATCAAGAAAGTTGCTATTAGTTCCTGTACTGAAAAGTAACCAGCTTTCAGACTATTTTCTGTTGAATATTTGTATTTCTTTTGTTTTTTAAAGTAGTGTATGGAAGTAAAAGCAATTTTAATTTTGCAGTAACCTTAAAACAGCATGTTTTGACACTCTCAGCATCAAGGCTAGTCAAGTGTAGCTTATCTTGACTGGTATACTAGGCTTACATGTAGCAGTAGATGTTTTATGTAGATTTCTTCCCTGTTTCATTATCTGGCATTTAAGATACCTTTTTGGGTCATTGCTTTTTCTTTTTCTGTTAGTCAAGGCTGGTATAACATGATATTCTTAAACTTGTGCTTCATACCTTTCTGGAATTAGTTTGAACGGAACAAAATGATTTCCTTAAGTGACTGCTGTTTTAAATACTTAGAAGGTGCCAGTGCTATCGCTGTAATGCTGTGGCACATGCAGAATTTTAAGTCACTGAAATGACAGTCTTGTGCCAAAAAAATGTACTTGACAAAAGGTGGCTAAAGGCTAGTCAAACAGGTCTCCGTAGCTGATGTGCTGTGTGCTATAAGTGGAAGAAACAAACTGAGCTAGCATTTGGATCTGTTATTTTCACTAGCCCTTGAGTTAGAATATTACAAAATAGTGTCTGACTTAATTTTTGCTTGATTTTCTGTTGCCTGGACATTCTTTGGCCTTTTCTGTTGCTTGCTTTTTACTTGCAATGCCACCTGCACTGCATTTGCTTTAGCCAAAAACTAATTGTTGCTGGAACAAGCACACTTACAGCTTGTTGGATGAAGAGATGCTGAAGATAAAATGGGAAAAAGTTTAAATTATGTTCAAGTTGGGTAACTAGCTTTGCTTCATGTTTTGCAGTGTGCATCATCTGATAAAACAGTAGTTGATTTAGTCAAGCATAAGTTAAATTACATCAAATGCAAGGAGCTTCGTAATAACAGAGTAAATGAGGGGTGCAAAACTTTTAACTTGTATTGTCTTGGAGTAATTTTTTTCCCCAATTACTTTAATTTCTCCTACATCACCCATTGTCCATGCCACAATAAAAATATACTTTGGCTCTGCAAAAGATTATTATTATTACTACTACAGGTCAAAGAAGCAAAGATTAAGAGCTGTTAAGTTCAGTTCCTTTTTTTTGATGTATTTGTAAAGATTGATACTATTTACTTAATAAAAATTAACTGCTTGGCCCTTCCCTAGTGATGCTGAAGCACAGAAATCTGTGCTTTCAACACTTTGCATTTTTAACTTCAAAAGGTAAACTAAGGTTGTTAAGACTTCATTAAGGTACTGTAACATTTAAAGAGGTGCTGTTGATCTAAAGAAATGAACCAGAAGAATATGATGGTTGTAACCATACCATTAGTCACTTTTTAGGAGATTTAAATGGATCCTGTTGTAAGTTTCAATGTCTTGTTGGTTGCTGAAGTAGTAGTTACCTATGCAAGCTAGCAAGCACGATTACCCATGTATCCAGGATATTCTGTATAGAAAGAAAGTATAAGTTCTTCTTGTCTGTGTTTCAGCAGTTTGTGGTATCAGAGGTAGTTCAAGTTTCTGCGCATGGTTTATATGACAGGAGGTTGGAACTAGACTGTTTTTAAGTTTCCTTCCAGCCCAAATCATTCTGTAATTCTATATGTATAAAAAAACCTGATAAGGTCAATGGCTGTGAAATAGTAAGGCTTTTGACTATAAACAAAGTAATTATCACTGTTGATGCATCTGTGTTTTCACGTGAACATTTAATGACTTATGTTGCCTTCTGACAAATCAGAATAAAATAGTTTGTGTAAGCTTCATGTAAGATGTTTTGAAGATTCTGTGGAGAGTGTTGTGCCTTGCAGAAAGAAGTGAGGACTATGGGGTTTGATGGAACTGTTAGTGAAAATTCCATTGATGGTGTATTTTTGAGACCTGTGATTTTGAAGATTCAGGAGGCATAGCTTAGCTGTGATAAACTAATGTGGCTACAAATAAGGTGAAAACTAAAGTATGTGAGGAAATGGAGTTGTAGTGGCTTCACAATTGGAGACTACTCTGAAAAGAGGTCCTGAATTGATTTCTGTAAATACATAGAACAAGACTGGACAATGGAGGTGCAATGAGTGTTACTAACATTGAGAGGCTTTTAACAAGGTTTCCTGAAATGTCATTGTACCCGATTTGTTGAGATACAGTTTAGATAAGTGGATTATTAAGTGGGTGAAAATTCGTCTGTACTGCTGGACTTGGAAGGTTCTGTTCTGCTGTATGAAGTCCACCTTGAGGACTGTTGCTGGTGGCATACCTTAGGGATCAGTGGCAGGAGCAGTTTGTCTGCATTTCAGCTTCTCTTCCAGTTCGGTAATGGGCTTTGAGCAAGTTTGTGGATTCTACCAGTTTGTGAGGGGTAACTGATATGCTGAAGAGTAAAAGCTACCTGAATGAGATGTCTGAGGCTTGAGAAGTAGCTGGCAGACACCTCATGAAATCGACAAAAGCAAATGCCAAATCTTTGTGGGGTGGAATGACCCTGTGCATAGTATAGATATGGTGCTAAACTGGTGAAAAGCAACAGGAAAGAACATTGTGTCCTTGTAAATGAATATGTGCCTTTATGGTGTAAAAGGTGAAGAGCTTACTGGGCATAGTCAGTGAGTTGAAGGTAGCAATTGTTCTCTGCTACTTGGAGCTTGTGAGACTGCATCTGAAGTACCATGACAGGTTTTGTGCTCTAATGTACACTGCAGATGCTGAGATGTCTGTGGAAGGCCACTAAGAAAAGGAGTCATCAGCACAAGATGTATAGAAGAGGCACTGAGAAGTGGGTTGTTTCAGCATTCATAAAATAAAGTCTAAAGCAGAGGATTCTGATTGCTGAGTGTGACTGTTTAATGGGAGCTGAGAGAGAAAATCAAGACAGACTCTTCTTAGATATGTACAGGATAAGAGGCAAGAGACACAAGATACAACAAGGGAAATTCTACTAATGTATTAGCAATATGTTTTCCCACACAGAGAGTGAAGCACTGAAGCAGGTTATGGAATCCATGTCCTTGAAAATATTCAGAATCTGACTATGGTATGACCTGGAGCAACTCGATCCAGCTTCAAAGTTGGCCTTGCTTTCAGTTGAGGATCAGATTGGATAACCTCCAGAAGTCCCTTTCAGTCTAAGTGAGCTGCTTTTTATGCGTGGGTAGGCAGGACCTAGTATACTGTGGTAGCTATGCCTCAAAGAAAAGAAGAAGTGGTTAGAAATCTTTTTCTGTTAAGGTTAAAATGCCCAGGAAAAGTCTGAAACAAGATTTTCCTGTAGAGGGATTTGACTGCTAAAAGCTTACTTGAAAATTGGATCTCCTAAGGTTAAATAACTTTTAGAGAATATCTTAAAGACTTGCCTGCATGTCTTCTGTTACTTCAATAAATAGCAAGCAAAACCAGTCAGAGCACAGAGCTGAGTGGCAGTGTAGCCGATACTGAAAAGAGTTTGGTGGTATAGAGCAGCTGTTATACAGTATTAGTATACTTGTCTGTCAAGGCTTACTATCGTGATGCTGTTCCTGGATAAAAAGGGTTAACTTCCTGGAATAGTTTGCAGTGGAGAGTGGCCTTAAGAGCTAAAAAAAATCAGTCAGTGTCAGCAATTCGGAGGGGCAGGAGGGGCAGCAGGCATCGGCATAACTTTGTACTGTAGCTAGTTGCTCATCAGACCTTGTCATGGACAGCTGAGATTTAGGCATCATATTTTACGATTTGCTGCTCCTGAAAAAATTAATTTTATATTTCATAATATGGCTGCAGTTTTAAATATTGGCAGATAACATTCAAAATTAACTTCACATTTTCAATTACTTGTGAAAGTTTGTCTTCCTCACCTTATGAGACTGCTACTTTATGTAGCACAAAGTACAACCTCCCTTCTCCTCCTGCAGACCTCAGTACTTCCTAGAGTAGATGGCATGATGGAAGACTGCACATAAAAAGTGGAAAAGTGGCCTGCTTAAAGGAATTGGTGCCTTCCAAGGAGCTTGAAGGTCTTGTTCTTTCATGTAAGGCAACACGTGTCTGTTCCTAACCAGTTTTTAATGCTTTTCTAGTTTCACTTGTAGGAGTTAACAGTTGTGTGGGCAGGGAATGCTGAATGCTTACAGCTGTTGCTGTATGCTTAACAGAATTTCAGATCTTTCCTTAAAATTCATTTCACAAAAAAGCCCACCAAAACGCCTAAAATAAACCCTGCAAAATCCAAATAACAGGGTACTTATTTTAAGAAATTATTTTTTTTCACTAAAATAGAATTTTTTGCTAGTTTATCCTTGAGCTTTTTGTACACTCACAACACCAAGCACAGCGGGCAGTCTCTCTGTGTGTGCCGTGTTCTTTTGTCCATTTAAAGCTGGAGCAATTTTCATTTCTGCTTGACTTAAATTTTTGCTTTAATCTTGCTGTGTAGAAGTGGTATCCTATTAAAGACAGTTAAACATGTTAATGTAACAATATCTTTCCATTGGTAGTCTTCCCCCAAAATGGCTGAAATGGCATACATAGTTTAGGGTTTTTTGAGTTACCATAAGTCAGAAGATATTGGTTGTGCTTAACTTGATTCTTTGTTAGGTTTAATAAGAATTTCATAGACACCGCTTTTCAGTGTGACAGATCTTTAAATGACCATCATTTCAGCTTGTGAACACCACCCAGCATTTCTGGTAGTCTCTGTTAAAAGTTGTTTGAGGTTGGTTTTTTTTATTGATTTGTTAAATGATCTTTTTTATACTGAATGAACTTACTTGCCTAAGACAAAGGAGAGCAATATCTGTACTCTTCTTCATTTTGACTTCCTTGGCCATTATTGACTGAACAGTTAAGAAATTCTTCCTTCTACGCCTGCTTTTGAGTAGGCTAAATATGTCATAGTTCTAGGAATTTTAACCTAAACATGATCGCTCTTTGGTAGACCTTCTGTTTGAATATAAGGAAGATAAACAGTAATTTTGAAATCCAGAAATTGGTGGTTATTTGTTTCTCAGAGTCCATAGATTAAGGCAAACTTAAGCTATTAATAATGTATGGAGAAGTGGAGTCTGAGAAGTGCAGTGCAGTATGGGAAGAACAGGAGGTACATAGTGTGGAAAAATAAGTTACTGTATAACAAAATCATTAAGTACTGCTGTAGTACTGCATGTGTCTATAAATATAGACATGCAAGTATAGTAATTCTTAATTTATAACTTGATTGCTTCTTACAGCCAGCTGAGTTGACTATCGTTCCAACAAGTGTGCTGTGCAATTTTATAGTTAATATGTAGATTCTAGCTTGCCATTGTAGCTTGCTTGTGCTGGCTGGTGTAAATACTAGGAAGTATGTGAAGGAGCAGATACTAATTTATGATCACTAAGACTTCAGCAATTACAGCCCAGTCCAAGTACTTGTAACACAGTTATTGGCTTGGAGATACCTATTGTAGGATTTCCTTAGTTGTAGTGTTATAACTGTTAAGCACTGAAACATTTGTTACTCCAAATGAAAATGAGAGAGATAAACAGTTTTATTGCTTTCTGGACCTTTATGTAATATTCTAATTTAAATAATGGCAGAAAGACTTGCTTATGAAAATGCTTCAGTCAGCTATTGCTTTTAGTAACATGCATGATAAAATTGTTTTTCTTGTTACATGTGTCATGCATTCAGCAGTCTACTAGGCCTGTCAGCGTAGTGGTACCATACCTTAACTGCCTTTCAGAAAGGTGTCAACTGAGAGATGTTGTGACAGAGCACTTCTTTTTTTCTATTTAAGAAATCTTACTAACTTACTGGCTTCTGGCTGGTATTTGTACTGCTGGAGGAGTACATAAAACTGTAGTTTTAGCACTTCCGATTATCAGATGGAGGACACTAATATTGCTTAGTGATTTCATTACATTTGCCCCTACTTCTGTGCATCTTAATAGTCTCCTGTTTTGTATGCAGGACCTAGTATTGATGGAAGGAGAAGTAGGGTGATAGTTATGAGAGTTTCCTGTAAGGGTTGGATGCACCTCGTCTATTGGACTTGATTTGATGTCTAGAGATCTTCCCCTTCAGAGCCATTGGATCCAGGATGTTATGGAGAGGCTCAAGTCTGGTCTTTTGACTGCTTTGTTTTGTATATATCCATATGGTCACCAATGACTCTGTCAAGGGTAACCTTGAGTGTTATGAAGAGTGACTAAAGAGCTCTGAGGGCGAAGGTGAAGAATGTGAGTGCAACCTGGGTGCCTATCCTAGTGAGGGAGGAAGGCTTGCGTAGGAGTGAATACATCTGGCTGCTGTTAAAGGTGGGACTTTGACTTCTCTGACCCCTGGGCTCTCCTTGAGGAACTAAACCTTATAAGCCATAGTCAGGGTCTATCTGACAAAGATGGGAGTTTCTTTTCCAATAGCACTGTTAATTTTTGAGGAGAGCTTTGAACTCCGGGTGCTGGGAATTTTCTCTCTTCTGAAGAGAAGACCGGAGGAGCAGTGAAGAAGTGTCTGAGGGGGACACAATGGGAGAGGGTTTTTTTCCCCTCCCATTGGAAAGGCAGTACAAATGAGGACTCTGCGCAACTGCAGACTTATGACCTCATTGTGAGTCTGGCCGTGCGGTGGAATAGCTTGCATTACTGGAGTAGTACAATTAACTGGATTCATGCCTTTCAGGAAAGGCAAGCTGGGAAAGTGAAAAAGGTAATGCTCTACAGAAGAGTGGATAGGATGCATAGAACTTGGACGCTGAGCAGGTGACAAGCCAGTTGAATCCTTATGAGTAGTGTTAGGAGGACAGAACAAAACAAGTGAGACCATTAAGTTTCTGCTACTGCTGACTTGATGAAAATGTAAAGGAAACCTTCTTGAGGTGCCTGGAAGAAGCCTCACGATTGCAGGCTATGGTGTTAGTGGCAGATTTCAACCACTCTGGAATCAGCTGAAAGAGCAATAGTGTAGGACACAAACTATCCAGGGAGTATCTGAGGTATATTCAAGACAATTTGTTGACGCAGATAATCATGGGCTAACTAGGGAATATTCTCTACTTGATTGCTTATATATGCATTAACAAAAAAGAAATCGTTTCAGATATAGCAATCAGTGGCACTGTAGGCTGAAGTAACTGAGATGGGAGTTTGAAATACTGAGAAAATCATCAGGACTGATTAGTAGAATCATATGGAAGAAAATATTTCACCTTATTTGGGGATATGCTTGTAATGTTTTCATGGGGAAACTGTTCTGGTGGGCAAATAAGCTGAGGACAGCTGAATGATCTTCAACAGAAACTTCTTCACACTACAGTAAATGTCCCCTGCAATGTGCAGGAAGTCCAACAGGTCTGGTGGAAGGTCAGCATGGAAGAACAGGGAATTCCTCATGAAGCCTTAAATGTAGAAAGGAAGCCCACTGAAGGCTGAAGCACGAGGAACATAGAGACAACATTTGAGAGTGTAGAAGTAGAGCTGAGAAACCTCAAGCTCCGCTGCAGCTGTAATAACTAAGAGATGTTGAGGGTGATAGGAAAGGCTGTTGTAACTACACTGTCAGCAAAAGGAAAGCTAAATAAAATGTGTCCACTGCTCAGTGAGGCAGAGGACCTAGTGAGGAAGGAATTCGAAAAAGATGGAGGCATGCAATATCCTGTGTTTGCTTTGATTTTCACTGGTTGGTCTGCCCTGTGGTTTCTCAGTTCCTTGAGTCTACCAGCAGAATCTGTGTGATGTAGCATAACCTGCAGAAGAGAAACATATATTTGGGAGTACTGAAGCCATTGCACATATTCAAGACCATGAAACAAAAAAGATGTTTCTGAGCATGCTGTGTTGGCTGATGTCATGTTCTGTCAGTTTTGAAAAGCCATTGTGATTATGGGATGTTCATGATGAGTGGAAAAAGGCAGACATCAAGCCCATCTTCAAAAAACGATGATTGATGAAACAACCTCATCAAGTTTGCCTTGGTCCCTGGAAACCTAATAGAGCAAATTCTCCTCTAGGGCTTCTCCAGCCATATGAAGGGCAAAAATGGGTGTTTGGGAATGGCTTGAAGAGTGGATTTCTGTTTTAGAGAGGCGAACTGATGGCTAATTGTCAATGGATACTGGGACAAGTATAGTTTCTTGTCTTTGAAGGCAGAGCATAGTGCACTCGTTAAGTTTGTGGATTATACCAAATGGCTACAATTGATGATACACTGGGAAGCAGGACTGCTACCTTGAGGGAGCTCAACGTGCTGGAGAAACAGACTGCCTGGAACATCATGGAGTTCAGCAATGGTAAGCGTCAAGTCCCACATCTGGACTGGAATAACCCCATGGAACAGCATGAGTTGTGGTCCAGTGGGCTGGAAGGCAGCTTGGCAGGCACAGGTATGGGGTGCTGGTGAACAACACATTCAGCATGTAGCAAGCAGTTTGCCATTGCAAAGGAAGATGACGTCATCCTGGGCTGTGTTAAGCATGGCAACAGGTTGAGGGAAGGGGTCATTCACCTCTATTTGGCACTTGAACACTGTGTCCTATTAAGGTCTCTTCAGTACCAGAGAGACACTGAAGCAAGATCTGGCCTTGATCAGCCTGGGTAAGGGAGGCCTGAGAGGAAGTAATCTTCATCACTACCTGATGGGAGCCTGTCAAGAAGATGGAACGTAGAGGGGCATAAGAATATGTTGGAGTGTGGGAAATTCAAAGTTAATGTAAGGAAAAAGTAATTCTCTGTGAGGAAGAGGAGACACTGGAGCACATATCCAAAGTGTGTGAGGAATACATCTCAATCTGTGGAGTTTCAGAACTTGACTGGATGAGGCTCCAAGCAGTGTAATATAGCTGGACCTACTTTGACAGGACTAGGTCGCCTTTAGAGGTCCCTTGCCTTTTATCTCTTGAAATCATTATTCTCTAAATCAATATTAGAGCTTGCTTGCATTTGCCAATGAGAAATGCATTATGAAGAAGCCTATAGCTAGGAGTTTGTGGTTTTGGTGGAAATGATGAATATATCTTATTTCTGTTGGAGATGACCTGTTGAACACTTTGGAGACATCACTTGGAGGCTTGCTGTGAATGCATTTGCTTTAAGAGTTGGTACTGGTAAATGGTGATTTCTGGCACCTGAGCATTCTAAATGCCCGAGTCTGACAGATTAAGTCAGAGTGATTAAGTGAAGAAGGTCTTGCTGCTAATAATTTATACTCTGGGATAGACATAAATTTCTAGGTAATCTAGCAAGATACACATTGCAGTTACCCTAGTGATGAATATGGCAGTGTCTATCTATTGCTGTAGAGCAGAATACTGGCTTTTTAACTTATGATGAAAGATGGCCAACAACAATGACAAAAATCCTTGTATTGCATTTTTGGATTCTAATTACCATTGCCTTGGATTTCTGTCTATGTAATGCCAAGTTTATTATGTGGTGGTGCTGAAACAACAAGCATGTACTTGTTGTTAACATGTAACATGGTGTACGTGATATGTGTCTCCTGGAATACTAGCCCATGTTCTAGTATGTTTGCGGCTAGGTCGAAGAGGCTATGCTTCTATGTCATTGATAGCTCCCAGATTTTAAAATCAAGCAGGAGTGATGGGCAATAACTCTTCAGACTGCTTTGATATTTAGTGCCCAACCCTCAGACCCCCATTTGCTTCTTACTCTAAACAACAACAAGCTGGCAGATATTCTGATAGCATTAAATAGCATTAGATTGGTTTTCCAAATAAAGAGTGGAGACGTTTGGTGACCGGAAGGAAGCGTGGAGAGTATTTAGCTGCCCAGAACTCCAGTTAGCAGTCACTGTGTTCTGTTAAGACTTTTTTTTTTCTATAGATAATTTATGTAGTGGAAGCTGTAGTTCTCTGTGGTGCTGGAGGATGGTAGAATCTTGTCGCGTTTCCTGGAGTATGAAATACCCTTCCAATTTCTTGGAAGAAGGGGGAGAGAGTAATGTGTTGGGATCTGTGAAGTCATGAGTGATGTCAACAGTGTGTATACAGATTAACTCCTGAGGTTTAAGAAAGAGGTGCTCATCAAATGAAGCTAAAAGGAGGCAAGTTGCGAAGCAAAGAAGGTGGTTTTAGAACTGGTGGTAACCTTGCTGGGATTCCTTGCCGGAGGATGTTGTGGATGCAGAAAGCTTGTGAAGTCAACAGGAGATGATGTTCTTAAATCAACTGAGTACTTAAGTCAAGTGACGGCCAAGCTAACAGGTCAGGTCAGGCTTGGGATAGCTGAAATTTAGGAGTGTTTGTCCTGACCCACTGCCCCCGCCCCTGCATGTTATTGCCTATATTTGTCCATGTGACTACTCTTGGTAATTTTTTCCTTGGTGAAAGTGCAAATCCTTGTTATGATAACAGTGCTGTTAGGTTTCCAGGAGATGGGGAAGTATATGTGGGGCAGAGAAGGACCTGCTGTTTTGATCAAAGCATGTTCCCTTTCTGAAGCATTTTATCCTAGAGTAATCAATAAGGGAGGCTTCAGAGGTGGTATTGGTCATTAACTCACCCCGTTATCCCCCCCTTCTGTGAAATCTTGTGCTTATCTCTGGTTTGGACTGTGGACTTAAGGGGAAAGAAGACTGTGTTTACTGTAGTCTTGCATGAAAGGAGCTGCATGTACAAGGTATGAACTGGGTATTGTCCTGTTTTGAAACATGCCCCCTTATGTTGGCATCTGCTTTGAACTTAGTGTAGTGATGCCAGTTTTGGAACTTGCAGACTTTACTCTATAGAGCATACTGGAGCTGAGTCATTTTAAGAATGAATTGGTGTCCAGAAAGTAGTAAATTTTGTGTAATGTGTGTAATTATCTCTTTGTACCATGCAAGGCAGTTGGTGATAGCAATGGACCTGACTTAAAGCCAAATGAAGTTCTGCATACTTCATTTATAAAAGACTGAAGAGGGGAAGCACTAGCTGACTAAAACTAAGTGATTACGTGTTGCTCTGTATCTGCCAAGTGAAATTTCTTTCATCACCTTGAATTCATAGCCCTGCAAGAAATGAGGAAATGGAGCTTTTAAAACAAATTTTAAGCTAGTGTCACTAAACTTCTCTATCTTTAAGTCTGTGTCATCAGTTTATAACATAACTTTTTAATGAACATACTCAGAAAGAGTTACTTTGCTCATAGCTGAAGGCTGTAATTTCAAGTCTTACTTGTGGTTGAGAATAAGAAAACTAGTCTCTAAGGAGTGGTTTGGTATGTTGCAGTGACTCAGTTGAGGACAAACTGTTGCTAATAGATTTTGTGTGGATTTGTATATGGAGTTAAAAGCTTTTAAAAAATACACGACAAAAGCTGAATATCTGCTTATGGATCAGTATACAACAAATGAGTAATAGAGAAGACATTATCTGCTGTCTGCTGGCTCTCCCTCTGAAGAGGAAAACCTTTACTGGAAAGAATGCACACATAAGCAAATGCCGTGTAGGCTGAAATATGCGCAAGAGTAGTGAGGTTTAGGTAAGAGAACTGAAAAGAGAGGAAGAGGTGTAAGCGTATGAAATGGATTGCTGCAAATAAGCTCCTGAAAGGAGGGTTAGTAATTGACTCTGTCAGCGTGTATGTCTTACCAGCTAATAGGAATTGGAAGGAAGACCAAATTATTACTTCGCTAAAAATGTCTGTCAGTTATCTCATAATAATTAGGCTTGCCAAATCCTTGAATGACAGATAATGTCTCTGTCCCAGGGCAGGATTAGCTTAGGTTAGTTTGGATTTTTTTCTATAACTTAACATCGAACATTTCTAAAGGTTGTGGAGGTTTACCGTTTTGGCCAGGGTGTTCTTTTTGAGGAATTTACTTTCTCTAGCATCAAAGCTTTTCATAATTTCAGTGACTTTTGTTGCTTGATTCTTTTGTGAGTTTTTTGTTGCTTCATCTTACCTGCTTACTTATCTCCACAGGCCTAATCAACAGTGCAGGCATTCATTTTTTGCAGTGTAGCTACTTGCAGGACCTCTATTGGGTTGCTTTCTTTCAGAACTATCAGTTCTTCCAGTCATTCCTTATAGGTCATGTTTTCTAGACCATGGAGCACACATTGTTTGCTTTCAGACTCTCTAGGTGGCTGATATCAAGTATGATGCTCGAGCTGAACAACTGTAGCCAGACCCTCACTAATATCTACAGCAGTTTACTTCCATATTAGCGTATTATAGGGTGGCACTTGTGAATTCTTGAAACATGATCACCATATACTTAGACTTGCTGTAATTTTTAGAGCAATCGTTACCTTCTAACCAGTTACTTAACATCTTGTATCTGTTGATTATACTTGTTCCTACTGACTAGTATTCTAATTTGGACCCATTAGAACTTGAAACTTTTTCAGGCTGACTGGAAAAGATTTGTGATATATGACTTAACTTGTTTTTCTGTATCTAATGCAGTTAGTTGAAAGCCCCAGAGAGAACAAAAGTGCAGTGCTCCTTTTGACCTCTCACTGTTTCTGTTACGTATTGTGGTTATGTGATTAAACAGGATGCAATATAGGAAGACTTGACCCTTTTTCTCCAGGTCAGTTTGTCAGAACTATTGACTCATATTTTGTGTTTCAAAAGATTTTAAAGATTTTCTGGACTTCCTGGTCAAAGGTTTGAGCTACATGAATAACTGTTTGTTTGGACTTTTTGCTTTCTGTGTAGTTATACTTACTGCTCTGGTACTTGGGGATTAAAATTTCTGTTAAGTGGGAATGTGAAACATTTTGTGGTTGTTAGGAAGTGGTGTATTTCTCTGGATAACTTTTGAACTACTTGTTTACTCTTACTACAATTTTTTAGAGAGAGTAGGACTAAGCATAAGGGGTTTTCCTCCAGTCCTGCTTTTGAGCCTAATCCATTTGTTGGAAAAGGAGTAACTAGTTGTCGTGTTTGCTTCCTTTTAAAGAGGGTACGATTGGGAAATTTGTGTGGTTAAATAGAAGTTTGAATGTTCATTGTGGAAGAACTTCCAGCTGCCTCATAGCTTGCCTCACTTATTAGTTCAACATATCCTGTAAACATCTGAACGCTCAGTATTGGGGTAAACACAAATGCCTTAATTTGCCATGTGTTAACAAAAATAGAAGGTTAAATGTAAGAACGGGTAAAACAGATGCTGATGCTAAATACGATGCAAGTTGAAGTTCCAGATGAAGTCTTTAAGTTCATGGGACTTTGTAAACATTTTTGTGAGTAGTTAGATTTCAAGCTTTAACCTTGTAACGTTGGCTTTTTAAGAGAGTCACAATTCAGTTTGAGTCTTGAGCTTTGTAAGACTTCCCTCCAATGTCTTAGATTTAGTTTCCTGCTGCTTGATACTAAAGGTCTGTGCAGCATGGTAGGAAGTACAGTATACACGGGCTCTGTCTTTGCCTTACGTGGAAGTAGCTAAACTACAGCAGAAGCACCAGTTAAGATGTGAACGTAATGGCATCATGAAATAAGAATAGTGAGTCACAGCCATGCTTGACTTCAAGGGCAGAGATGCAGAACTCTTAAGGTCTAATTCATGACTGTGTGAGTTGGCCTCAAGCTATGTTAATGTTAAACTCTGAATTAACTACACTTTTTTTCTTTGGCTTTGTATTGTACTGGAGTAAATTACTTCTTTCTAATATGTTTCCTTACTTTTTTGATGAAGGCATCAGTCCTGCTGATAAGTATTTATTGTGGTGCCACAGAAGTTTGTGTACTTCATCTTGACTTATTTGTATTAGGATGAGAATATTTTGTCCAGTATTGCGTTATCTGGACTTTTAATGGGCAGTATTTATCTTCTTTCTGTAGGCTTTGTGTACTGTCTTCTGAATGGTAACTGTAGTTCTCCTGAGTGCAGATCAGTACTCCTTGATATCTTTGTGCAGATGGACATTTTGATTCAGCAACCAGAGGAAGATAAGCGACTTTCCCTTCCATTAGCTATGGGGAATGAAGGAGTTGAGTAACATGAGCCTATTGGTTTTGATGTTGTATTATGTTGTCAGCTCTACTCTTAAGAGGAGCAGGTGGAGTTTCAAAGTACTTAAAAACTCTGCAGAACATTCTATGATAACATTTAACTGAGAATTTCTGTCGTTAGCTTGATGTTTTGAGTATAACCCTTGCTTCAGCAAGTTAACTTTTGATTGAGACAGTACTGAAATTAAAAGACCTTTTAATTCATTCTCAAACTCAACCAGTTTTTGTGGCCTGTGTGTTCAATTTCTAGGTTGCTTGAAAAATTTGACCTTTCTGCAACTTTTTTGTACAATGTTCAACTAGAAAAATGTGTTCCTTAATATACCTGTTGTAAGCTTGTTGGCTAGTCACCTAAAGGAGAGATACTTGCATCTTAGATGAAGTTAAGACTGGAACCTAGTTTTGATCCATTAGTAGATATAGAAAGCAAACATTCAGAAGTTAATAGATAGATTAACAAGTGATGAATGTGCTTGAGCCACAGTAGTGGTATGCTAGTGCAATGGGAGAAATCTAAAAATATGTCATTATTTAAACAATTGTTCTCATAATGTTCCTAGTTACCTTCTGGTATAAAGTGTAAAGTTGACCTCTGGATCTGAGTAACTTGAACATTAATAAAATGAAAAAGCAGCCTCAGATAGTCTGAAACAGAGAGTACTAAAATCCTCTTGGCCTTTCTCTGCGTTTGCTGGCTATCAATTGCTATGCCTCACTTAACCAATTTTTTTTACCTTCTGGTAGGCTTTTGTGTGACATTTATACTGTTGAGGCAACCACTGAAAAAAGTTTTAAGAATTGCTCTTTTAGGATGACAATTATATACCTATGGTTTGCCTTTATTTTTTTTAAATAAAGTGCTGTGTATAAAAGCTTGAGCTGAGTCTAGTAATTTTAATGCTTTTAGAAGCCAACGTCATGCCCTGTTTCTGCTCCCAGCTCACTTCTCCTGAAAACTTCATTGACAACCTAGCACTCTACTTCAAGTGAGGATTGTGATAAAGATGAGAAAACACTGGGTTATAATACCATGTCTTTGATATAACTGCAGTGTCTTCCCAAGTACTTAACAATTCTAATTGGAAGCTAGCATTAAAGTATTTTGTACTACTTAATCTTGAATCTCTTCAGTTCTTTGCTTCTGATCTTTTTTTGACACAGTAATTTGATCATGCTCTGCTACTCAAAAGACACACAGTAGCTTCTATGCAGTAATTTAAGCATACATTTTTATAAAGTCTCAGTTATGGTTTCAGGGTAGTGTTCTGTAGCATATATAAGTGATTGGATTCTCTAGCTAAACAAATCTTAAAATGACACTAGAACGTGCAGCTCTGCTTTTGCTGCCTCTGTTGCATTCCCACTTGTGATTAAGCAGCGAATGAGCCAATTTAGAAAGCTAAATCAGGAGAGAGCAGTGAGTTTTTGTAGGTTCTTGTCTCTCTTAGACATCAGATGAGTGCTGATGCAAGAGAGGGAAGACTGGAAGAATGATCCTAAGCTTTCCAATGTCAACTAAAATTCAGTTGACCTAGCGGTAATTCTTAGCCTAACCTTTAGAGTGGCTCATGGGAAGTTCTGCTGATAAAGCAACTTACTGTCACCAAAATGGGGTGTTCTTGTTGTTCTGCTCTGCTCTCATTTAGAATCTTCTTAGTTCCTTGTGTTTGTGATATGGCCAGATACATCCGTGAGCAGATTAACTTGCTGATGTTGGGGAAAAAATTCGGGTTTTGCGCTCTATTGTAGTTTAGCTTTGTCTTGTGGAAACAGTTGACAGATAGTGGAAATGAAGTGATTAGATATTGTGTGGTCTCTGTCTTGCTGATGGTGTACTGTTAAGCAGATGATGGTTCTATAACAGGTAACAAAAAATTGCTTCTTTAATGAGGCATGTGAATGGCTGTTCCATATAGATAATCTTGAAATTTGCACTTTATTACAGCAGAAAACGGCTGAAAGTGTGGAGACTACTTTTATTTCATAGCATTGTGTTAAGAAGTGCATTGTATTTTCAAGACACTGTATTTCCTTGCTATAATTTTTTCAGTTAGTGAGAGAAGCTTGATTAAGAATTACTAGTGAACAGCTTCTGTTATTGTGGTCAGTGTTTGATAGCTCCTAGTTCGGTGGCTTTTAATGCTGGAAGTGAGGTTTAGCGATTCTTTTATTTTTTATTTTTTTTACCATTTGAACTGTCCATTTCACAGGTGAAATGGACATGGTAAGTCCCTTGCTGTTTTGAATAAGTTTCTTGAAATGGACTGAAACTGGAGAGCTAGTGAACACAATGTAAACCTGATAAAAACTTTGTTTGAAAAAATAATGAAAGTAGTGTTTATCTGAAATAAAGTGGTGGCTTGTACAATTTGGACTGAGATACATTTACAGTACTGGGCCTTGAAGTCTGGTCTGATGGATGAGAGGTAGCAAGGAGTATCAGAACTCAAAGGGCCAAAATCAGATTGCTCTGGAAGCTATTTTGCAAAAAATACTAAAACAAGAGGCGCTTGTGCTTTCTTTTCTTGCACTCTCAAATGAGATATTTCAAAGCTGAAGAATGGATTAATTTTATCTTAAGACTTCAAAGGTAGGGCAATATCGTGTTAGTAATAAGTGTGGAGCCATGAATACTAAAAGGCTGGTTTTTTGAAAGTCCTCTCAATTGTTAAAATCAGAGATAGAGAGGAACTGTTGCAGTTTGAGAAGCTGAGATGTGGACTATCAGTGTCTGCATGCAGCTGGAAGTGTTATCTATGAAAGAGGTTAGGAGTGTTAGGAAACTGAATGGCGTATAGGTGTGTCAGGCAGATCAGCTAGAAGGAGTATTCTTGGAAAAAAGTTAGTGCATAGGGACTTAGCTAAAATTGAACCATCTAAAGGTACCAGGGTGGCAGTACCAGGCTGCATATGAAAAAGTACTGGACAATCTCTTGCTAATCAAAACAAGGTGAATGCAAGCTGACCAGTAGTGTCAACTGTTTAATTAGAAGGAGGAATTCTGGCTAACTGGTGCAGATTAGGACTTCTAAAACACTTGTGTAGGCTGGATGATACAGCTAGGTACAAAGCTTTGAAATTAATGAGATTTGGTGTCGTATCTCAATACGATACTCAAGTAATTATTGTAATCCACCAATAAAAGTGGGTTATGTGAGAACCTCATTCCATGTTTCAGATATATGCTGGAATATATGACCTGTCAGAGCACATGTGATTGAGGAAGTAAGAGGGAAAACATAAGCTATTTTTTCTGTCTTACAAGTGAACAAAAAGAAAGCGGACAAAAGATACACAAAACCATTGTCAAATCTAAAGAAAAATGATAATTGTACCTTGAAGTTACAAAATAAGATCTTGATTACTAAGTGAATACAAATTGTTTCCTTAAGGGATGTTGAGAATGGTGATAAGCAAGGTCTTAAATATTTTGAAAGTGCAAAGAGAGAAGGTCATATTTCAGTATTAGATTGCAAGAGGAGAAGAGGTAGGCTTTATTAAAACATTAAAGATGTGCTATGCATTGGTACCTTGGATCTCTTAAGAGGATGAATAATGTGACCTTGAAGTGTCTTGTTCTTCAGAATCTTGTGTACTGTAGAGCATTGAAAGCTTTGTTTTGGAGTAGACATGCCTCTGTTACTCATTGTTGAAGTAGTATACAGTCTTTGAACAAAATACTGACTCTCGAGTGGAAGTATCTATGACAAAGGAAGTACCTGTCTTAGAGTCATAGGTCTTGGAGAGCTCATAATATCAGCAGAGTAACTTGCTAGTTTGAACTATTAGCTTGATTGCTCGGCAACAAAAATAAGTTAAATAATAATTGGCTGAAGATTTAAACCAGGGATGCTATAGCAAATTGAAAGATGTGATGGTTCTTGAGCTTTTAGCTGTTTTAAAAGCTTGAGACACTTTGGAGTATGTATACTGCTACATAAACTATATGTAAATTCACGTTAAACACTTGGCATGTATGAGTTGATTTTTTTCGTCTTCAGAGTCTGAACATGTGTCAGAAGATGAGATAGGTCATTACACCAAATATCATGTTTATTAGCTCTACTTCCTTTGTTGGAGAAGGTGTGTGAACAATAAGGTGTAACTGATTAATGATCTTACAGCTGCAAGTGTGCGTATGTATATGTGAGGCCTACTCAGTTCAGTCTGTATGTCTTGAAAGTAACAATAATAAAGAAATTTGCCTTGTGAAAATATTCATGCAATTCATGTGAGAATACAGTATTCTCATGGCACACATGAGCAGTTCGAAGTATTCCTTGGAGGAAAAAATGTTTTACATCTTCCAAAAAGGGATAACTTTGTTAATGCATAGGGGAGGCCTAGCGTGGAGGCACTGCATCACAGAGTAGCAGAAAGATTGCATATGTATGATGGTACACATCTGTATTGGAAACTAGGGTACCAAAGTTGAAATTAAGTTCTTAGATTGACTTACACTGTCAATATGGAGTAGTTTATTAGGTCTGGGTTTTTTTTCTTGGGTGTTGTGTGGGTTTTTTCCTTTGTTTTCAAATTGTTGCTTTGCTTTTAAAGTAGCTACTCTTACGGTAAGTGGTAGAAGTTTCTCTTATGCATTATCTTTTGAAAGAACAAGTAAGTGCAGTAATTCAGCTTGCTTTTTTTTACCTGATGCTCTGGATCAGTAATCAGACTGCTAAAATACCATGTCTGGGTTTTTTTTCAGTAAATCTGAATACACACAATGCTTGTATCTAGTTAAGTTTCCAAAAGATTGATACACCAGTCATACAATTACCAGGTCATTTTTATAGAAAGTTGTGTATTAGCAATAGTATTCTCTGAAGAATGTTCAACACCAAGCTTTGATGTTTCTGCTTAAAGCATGCTTTTGTAATGTTTCCACACTGCTATGAACAGGTGAGAATATGGTTATTCAGAAGACAGGAGGAATTCTCTTTGAAAAAGGCAAGCTAATTACTAAAGAAGGTTTAATGCGAAGACTTAAGAAGCATAACCTTTCTTGTGTACCAACTAATCATTGCTTTGTTTTTAGGTGCCTTAGCTGGACCAATTGTTGATCCACATGTGACAGCAGTTTGGGGGAAGACAGTTGCACTGAAATGCATAATTGATGTAAATGAAACAATAGTACAGGTTTCTTGGGAGAAGGTAAATGGTAAAAATTCGAAGACTATCGCTGTTCATCATCCTGAATATGGAATATATGTTCAAGGAGAATACCAAGAAAGAGTGTTGTATAAAAACTACTCACTTCCTGATGCAACAATCATCTTAAAAAATGTAAGCTTTTCTGATGCAGGAGAATATGTTTGCAAGGCAGTTACATTCCCGTTTGGAAATACACAGTCATCAACAACTGTAACAGTACTAGGTAAGTCAACTTGTTTCTGAGGTGAGATTACATTAACGGCACAAACTTGTTAGTGAAATTCTGCAGGCTTTATTGATGTGTTATAGTTTACCTTTTAACCTCAGAACAATACCAAAAATGTATTTGCCAGTCGTTAATATTGGTATTCATATTAACGTCACTGAGGAGACGTTTTGGTTCTTGCTTTTTGAAAACTTGCTCTTTTATTGTCCAGATATTAAAAACAAATAAGCAGAACGAATTTTAGATCTGGCAGTGCTGATACTAGGCACCTCTGTGTGTGTGTGATGAGAAGCTGCCAAACACAGCTTTAGCTACTACGTTGCTTAAATTCCCTTGTAAATTTTTTGCTAGTATGATAAATTAATGTAGCTGCTTGGGGCTGGTGTTGTGAACTTTTTGTGCAGTATAAATTGAAAGCAAAACTGCTTAGACTACTACTGGGAGTTGTGGGAAGAAAGAGACAATTTAAGCCCCTAAATGATTGTGGATAGTTACAAGGTGAATCTTCCATAAACTCAGTTTTTCACAAACTATTTTTGTCTATCTTGTTGAGGGTTCAGTATTGCTGTTGCAAAGGACTAGTACTGAAGCACAGGTAGACTTAGGTGGTAGGGCAGTATGAGGTGAAGTTATTATCCTGAAACTTAGACATACTGACCTTCCCTTTCCTTACAGTATTACTCCTTCTTATAATAGAGTAAGTTGCTTCTGTGTCCCTTGCAAGTAGTCAAGTGATATTTTCTGCAGTTAAGGTGAGCCTTGATGACTCTGTTTTTATAAACAAATGTCCTTTTCAGTATCTTCTTGATCTTTGATCTCTGATTTCCACAGCAGTAACATAATATATGGGAGTAATCAGATGGCTGTATGACAGGGTGTAAACTGATTTTCACCACAAGGTGGGGCAAAATAAATGCATCAAAACAGGTGGCTTAATCCAATTCGAAACAAGTAACTTAAAGAAGTTGTACATGATATACAAATCATTGTAGCCTTATGGCTATTCTACACTCATTTTCTGTCTGTACTACAAGTGGCTGTTTTAGCAGTCTCTTTGGCTTCAAGTTTCAGCTGTTGTGTTTCAACATACAGTGGGAGGTTCTTACTGCTTTCCCTTACCTCTTCTAGTCAGTCCCTATTTCCAAGATTTTTTTCCAGGTCACTTTGGTAGCTGTGTCCATTTTGCCCATCAAATTTATGGATTTATTGAGAACATGAGGAGGAACTCAAATGTCGTATGTGTTTATTATTCTACATTTGGATGAGTAGAGACCACAGCTTGCTTAGTAAGATAAGTATTATCAAAAATTGTGATTGGAATAGATAAAGAAGTATTTGTCAGGCATACAGTGGTCCTGATCATACTTTTTTTTTTCATAGTCCATGATTTAGATGGTTGCTGATAATTGTAAGTTTCTCAGTCGCTTGGTATCAAGCTCTGAATTTCAAACCCCAACTACTACTTGCAAAGTTGCATTTCTGTCCTAGTTAGCAGCTGCTTGGCTTGCGTATGCAGCTGAGTAGCCCACCCTGTGTTCTGTGGCCTCAGTAGAGCATTTTTTGTCTGAATACTTTTTGCTACTCCGACATCTAGACTTACACAGTAAAAATACTGGGGAAATAATGGTTTTAAGAGTATGCATGTAACTGAATAACTTTTGAGCTTTAGTGGCCTGAGCTCAGTAGTTCCATCTTCAGCAGAGTCTTTAGGTATAGAATAGCTCCAATCTTAAAATGCAATGTAACTTAAAATGAGTTTTATTCTTACTGTATTTTCCTAGTGTTCTAAAAAAACTCTCCCTTAACTGAGAAGGGAAAAGTTCATGTCCTGGGACTGAAACTGTTTCCAGTCAAGCAGTATTGCCTTTTTCCTAGTCCCTGAGTCTTCCTATTGAACAAAGAATTAGGTTCTTTCCTAAGTGTAATGGACGTACTTCACTTAATCGTGTAGTAAATGCTTGTACACTGTCAGGCAGAGATACTGAAGACAAATGGAAGAAAAAGTAACTACAGGATAAAACGTCCTGTATTTTGCTACAGCCCACTGACCACTTGACCATATTTAGAACCTCTATCTTATGCTAATTAAATTTAACAGACTTATCATGTTTGACTTCTTTCACTGCCAGTATGCTTTACTTAGTGCTTCATATTGTCCTAAGGAAATGCACCACAAAAGAAGAGATTAAGACAAGGAAAATATGAAAATGCTTTTTGAGTCAATTGGGTGTATTCATCTTGTCTAAAACTTTGGTTGTTCAAACTTAGATTGCTAAATGAGGGCAAAAGAAATGCAAGGAATTGCATGTCAAGCTCTTTCTCAAGATGCTGACCAAACTGACCAAAATAGTGTTTGAAGGCAGAAGAGATGATGTGTGAGAGGGTAGCTTGCAGAGCCAACATCATTTTATGCTACCATCTTGAAAGCTGTACATGGCTATTTTAAATACTTAGTTCAGGTTGGCTCCTGTCTTGCTGAGCTAGATTTCTCAGCATAGGCATTGATAAAGTAGATCTTGTTCTTCTGTAGGCTAGCTCCTACCAGTGCTACAAATGAATGAGCCACACAGATCAGAATGGCAAAGGTGGATGGAAGTCCGTCACCATGAATAGATCCCAGGCACACTAATGCAGAAATTCTT
This sequence comes from Tapera naevia, assembly GCA_033556795.1. NCBI lineage: Eukaryota > Metazoa > Chordata > Aves > Cuculiformes > Neomorphidae > Tapera > Tapera naevia. The sequence continues at coordinate 16,525,795 of JAUMJJ010000088.1, read as the reverse complement.
ACAAGGAATTAAAGGAAAATGCATGTCAGACATTATGGAAAATGCAAACTCTCGGATCTAATAAAGTCATGATGTTTGAAAAGTGCTAGTTGATGAGATGTATGCATTCTTCTTGTAACACACGGTACTCTGGGCCAAGAAAAGGTATCAAACAGATAAATTAGTGAACTGAGTGGTCTTAAAAGAAAATGCACAGGATATGTTATACGGAAATATAAGGTTGATGGTTTTTGAGGGGAGAGGAAACAAAAAATATGAATACTCTTTGGAAAGAAGTTATTCAAGTAAATGTCGGTTGTGATGATTCCCAGTGTCATGCTGTTGCCAGGGAATTAGTGAATTTAATGGTAAGTAGAAATAATACTGTTTGTGTTGTAGTCATGCCAATTTCATCCAGACCTGTGCACAGTGGCAGAAGAAAATTAGTTTTAAAAGTAACAGAAACAGTTGAAAAAGGCTTGTGAAGTACTTAAAACCAAGAGGAAACTTTGAGACCTGGAAGCTTAATGCAATAGTATTCAGGTTCTTTCTGTTGTGGATGCTTTATTAGGTGGTTCTATAAAGAAGTGTAAGGACATGAGTGAAAAAAAGATCTCTAACTATCCATGTGAATGTAAGATGATGCCTATAGTAGAGTTAAATTAGTAGTCATTAATCAGTAAAAGGGTTAGCACAGGCATGCAGATTAGTAGAGACTTGTTAAACAGCTGCACATCTAGCTTCCATACTTGAGCCACCATGCGTTATACTTCAAATGTAATTCATGCTGTAATATTGCTTTGAATTTGCATGGCTATTGTATTCCTAATATACGTGAATGAGATGACCTACACTGCTAATTATTTAAAGGGAGCGAGGTAAACTGCAACTGCCCTTGAACTCTTAACTTTGTGGAAGCAGATCCTTTCTGCTTTTGGGTTCTTAAGGAATTGGTGGCTTCCTTTCCCAAACTGTTATTCCCACCTTGACTTGAATAGAGTGAAATCTTTAAGCTGAATGGGTGAAGCAATTTCTCTAATGCTCTCCCAGTAACCTTCATGTGTATCTCACCACCACTGTGAACAATGAAAGCTTGTAAGTCATTCTTCAGTATTATTCGCATGGCATGCTGAATGGTCCTGGAACAAAGGGCTGCTACAAGTCTGAATATGTAAGTTACAAAAACAAAAAAAACAACCAAAACCCACAAAAACCCAGTCAAAAACTAACTGGAAATACTCCAAACCCCACACTTTGGGTGATCTGTTTTCCAGGTTGAAAATAGTAAAACTGTTTATCAATATGAGAGGTGGTAATTAGGGATTCATTCACAAGATAATTATCTTAATCTGAATGAAACAGCTAGAAAGGCTATAAAATGTGGCTGAGTTTCTGCAGGTTTTGCTTCAGCTGCTGGGACAAAGTAATCCTAAAGAACAGACTATAGAAAGAAGTATCATAGCAGCAATGGCTTTCTACTTTCTAGTATGTGGCTATTTGGTTATCTTGTAGTTGGTGTGTAATCCGAGAAGCATGATTTATGGCATGATGTGACAGTAGAAGCCTAACCAAGTGTGAAGTATAAAGAAACTAAAACACATTGGACTGGGAATAGATATATTTTCTGAAATTGGGTAGTTTTGATAGTGCAGCTTTGTGCCTTTCGAACAAGTGTTAAAATAAGAATTACACAATGAACTGAAAACTGGCCAGTCTCAAAAAGCTCAGATATTACTTGAGAGAACAAAGTACACTTTTTCTCCCTAATAATGATAATCTTAGGAGAAACCAGGCTTTTAAAATGAGTCTATATCCTGTTCTCTGGTTACTATCATTTAATACATGAAGACATTTTTCCTGAAAGCATAGTAAGTGAAGTAGCATACTGAATAGGATGTTCTGGGACTGGAGATCTCTGTCATTTTAGTTAAGACCTCTTGTTGACTTAGGTATCTTTTCACAAGGGGATAGAAGAATGAATTCTGGTGTTGTGAACTCTTTTTTTGAGGAAAATTCAGAGGACTAGAATATATGAAATTTAGTTCTGGCAGAAATTATTTGGGTCTCAAGTTCTGGCATGAGAAGCTAGTGATAGGTGCTAATTTAGTTGATTTCTCTGGGATGGAGACCTGGTAGGGGGGCATACAGCAAAAATAGTGTCTCTATCTTGTAAGGCACTAACAGTAAATTTGAATGTTTTACTTCTTAATTTCAGTAGTACTACAGAAGCTATTGAAAAAGTTACTGCTCGTGATTTGGGGGAATAAGGCAGAAACCAAATTGTGGATCAAATAAAGCTATATAATGTAGGTTTAAAAGGATTTTTTAAGGTTATAGACTGCTTCATATATACATCAGTTCAAATATCCATGCTTGTTGCAGAAGGCTTTATTTGCTGCTAGTGTTGGAGAGCAGGGAATCAAATTCTGAAAGAAGCTCTATTAAGAGATACTTCAGATCTAAAAGAGTGAATGTAGGACTTGGCAGAAAAACCCTGCTGTTGATTTGTTTATCACTCAGGCTGAAAATATTTGTTATCCAGTTATCTCTTGGAAGTATAGGTAGCTGGAGAAATACCTTGCCAGGTATATTGAGCCCTCCTGTATTTCATTTCAAGATTTGTGTGTCAGCTTCAACCTCTTGTAAAGAAAATCTGAACTAAATTTAAACTCTTTACGGGATACTAAAAGGCACAGAAATCTCAAGTGTTGTCTCTGCTTTGAAATTAGTTGGTGGCTGGTTCACTGAGGTGGATTCTGAAGCATTATTCTGTGTAGTGATGACTTCAGGGGACTTCGATAGCCTCATTAAATCAGAAGACAAGCATTATGTATTTGGCTGGTATGCTACTGGGAAATGTGTATCTTTAGTCTTGAAGATAGAAATGTGCTAACCTAAAAAAGCAAAACCTTGGTTTGTACCTGAAGCACCAGATAGTATTTCTGACTTATGTCACAGCTGGTAGAGGGCTTATACAAGGCTGAAAGAGATCTCTTAAATATAAAAGAAATTTCTATAAAAGCTTTTCAGTCTATGGACATCAACAGTAGAGTTGCACATTAGGAACTCAACTTTATTTTGGAAGAAAGTGTGTTCTCTAAGCCTCAAATTTTGGGGTAAGTGGTGGGTTCACAGGGAAGTCAGATCCTTCTAATTGTGTATTTCTTAAGTCATGGGCATAGTATTGATTTTGATATACAACTTATTGGTATATCAAAAGCACATACAAATTCTATACAGAAATAATGTATATTTGTACATATTAGATTTTGTATCTAAGTCTATGTATATAATAAAAATAGCCTTATAGAGGTTAACTGTCTTTTTCAGCATGGAATCAATTTCTGTTGTACTGATGAACAGAAGCTTAAACTCTTTATTGTGTGTTAAACTGAGTTAAGGAGTTTTGAAATGACACAGACTGACAGTATGGATTAATAAGTATAACACTTGAAAATGCAGAAGAATCTAAGCTTTTTCTAAAAAAATCACAGTATAATTTCAACCTGGTATATTGCCTGTTGTCAGACACTGCAGCTGTAGTTGGTGGCTTGAACCTATCCATGTTGGAATTCTCTCAGTGCAATAAATATAGTGAATGAGCAACATTACCTTTATCCACTGACTAAAGTTTAAACAGTATCAGCAGGCCAGAACTTCGCCATGAATTTATTTCTAGGGTACCTGATTAGCATGAGGTTCTCGTCCATCTCTTATACAGCAACAATTTTGAAGATGTGGAGTCCAGTCGGTCTTATTTAAATATACTCTTCTTTGCCTCCGTAGTTGAACCTGTTGTGAGCTTAACAAAAGGACCAAACCCTCTAATAGATGGTGCAAATAAGACAATAGCAGCCACTTGTACAGCAGCCACTGGAAAACCTGCTGCAGAGATTGACTGGGAAGGAGGTCTTGGTGAAATGGAATCCAGCTCTACTTTGTTTCCAAATGAAACGGTGACAGTTGTAAGTCAGTATATGATTGTCCCTACACGATTTGCAAGAGGAAGACGTATAACTTGTATTGTGAGACACCCTGCTTTGGAAAAGGAGATAAGATACCCTCATGTTTTGGACATACAGTGTGAGTATTCTGTAAGGTAGTTACTAGTAGGTACATATCTTAAAACCACCTTCTTTAGTGTATACCTTCCATAGGAAGGAGATGAGCACTTACTACTTCAGGAAAAAACGGGAAATTAAAATTGTATAGGAAAGCTTCTGATAAGGGGTAGGTTAGATAGCAGAAACCTAAGGTCTCTGTATTTAAAGAAAAAAAAACTAGTCACAAAGCTAGAATCCCATTAGGTTTCTACAATTTCATTTTGCTGTTGCCTCATTGGTAAATACTATTATTCATTTTCATATTTAACATTGGAAAGATTACAGACAAAATAACCAATTCAGTGCATGCGTAAACTGTTCAGTACTTAACAATTTCAGTAGTATTAAAGAATTGTAATGATGATTCAGGTTTGAGATGACAAGTTGAAAGTAGGTGTTATGGGGGTCAGTAAGTTTGTTTTCAAATTACTCGCTAAGATTTTTCCACTCTGATTTGCCTAAGGAAACAAGAACATAATGTATGCATTCCTAACATTTGTTATTCAGCTTCAGATTGCTCATCAAGTTCAACCCTGTACTGGGCTTGTTTAACAAATTTGTGGCTTTAAAACACATCCATATGAAGTGAGATGGCTTACAAAGCTGCTTAGCTGAAACAAGTTAAGTGAAATAAGGTTTAGGCTTGTGATGCTTTTTTTTATTAGACAATGCATATATGACCAAAACAAGCTATTTTCAAGATTTTCCTTTGGTATCCTGTCTCAGCTGTGTGCTGCTTTAAAGTTCCTAAGTCACAGAAATCTGACAATTCCATTAGAAGAGATGTAGTGACTGGAAAAAAGTTAATTTTGTGGTGGTTTTGACTAGAATTTCTTCTGTGTTTGCTTTTGTTCTGTTACCTGAACAATCACTTACTTGGGCAATCAGTAGTGATTCTTACTGGTTTATTTAGTCAATGTTGAAGTTCTAGAGTGAAATTCCTTTGATACAAGAATAGAAATAAAGATTATTTGTTCCCATTGTCGTCTCAGAGTGAATAAGAGAATTAAATTTTGTATTTGAAATGAGGAAGCAAGTTGGTCTTAAACTACCTTTTATCTGAAATTAGTGCTAGGGCATGTTTCAGAACTTGTAAAAAAATTATAGGAAGCAACACAGCAGCAAGTAAGAAGCAGAGATTTTTGTCTGTGTTTTCTAGTCTTCCTTCAGTCTTCCCTTATGCTTAAAGCTTTTGCAGCTACTCATCCGTCTCTGCTATAGGAGCTTATACCAAATCACAGTGGTTCTCTGGGTTCTGAGTATTTCAGCTAGGTGTCTCTGGCTTATTTAAAGTGGCCTCCTTGGTTTTTAAAACCATAACAACATAATTCTACATGTTGATGCCAGTGGATAACTCTTGAACGTTTTTAATTGGCATCTGAACTTTTTGATGATTTCTTGATCAAAAGCCACTTCTGATCCTTTGTATCTCGTTAATGAGAACTAGTTCTAAATTGCCATTCCTCACTTCCAAAAAAACATTGAGCTGATTCTATTCTTCTGAAGTCCTTTCACTTCCCCAGGGAGCTGTAAATTTGCGTAAAGCATACAGTGGGACAGTTGCACAGATTAAAACAATTTACTGTTGTTGGTTTAATCCACTGCTGCATATTGGGCTGTAGCTTGGAACTGTATTGGTGTTCCCTATGTATTTTGTTGTTATTTTTTAAATTAAAAATGAAACAACCAAAAACTAACCAAAAATCCACCTTCTGCTCTGTTGTGCTATTACACACACGTTTCAGGTTTAAAGAAAATATTGTTGATTAAATCTTTTTTTGTCAGATGCCCCAGAAGTTTCAGTAACTGGCTATGATGGTAACTGGTTCATTGGAAGAGAGAACGTTCAGCTCAGATGTAATGCTGATGCAAATCCATTACCTATGGAATTTATGTGGACCAGGTAAATATTTATAAAAAGGGGCTTGCCACATGAGTAAAGTGGTGTAATCTTAGTTTACACTGAACACTTGTCTTGAAAACAAGGAATATAAGACTTGCATTGGGTTGTAAGGGTATTATTCAGCCTTTTAAAAGGAAGATGCAAGGTGTCTGAATCTGAGTGAGTGGATATTTTGTGAATTTATAAGCCTGAATAGTTCATCATTACTCTTAGCATAACTTTGCATTTACTTAGTAAAGTAGGCAAAGCTGTTTATTTTGCTGTATATAAAGGAAAGCCCCAAAAATCTAGGAGGGGTCTGACTATTATTTCAGTAGTTTTGTATTTTTATAACTTAAAGTAAGTATTAACCACTTGAACAAACTTCTCTGGTTTTGAATTTTAAAACCTGGAAGCTACAGTTGAGATGCCAAATACGGCTTACTGAATTATAGAATTTATCTTGTTTTTCAAAAGTAGTGCTCAAGTAGTTGCCAAGACAGATAAATGTGGTATTTTGCATAGCGATGGAAACTAGGTCTTGAACATGTCTTTAGTGGAGAAAAACAAAAATACTTAACAGTCATATATCATAAATGTGTAGTTTGGGTGAGCCATACTCAAATTTACTGCTTTGCCTTTGCAGCCATGGATACACTCTGGGCAAGACACAAGACAAAGCAAACGTAGATCAAAATCTGTACTGTGAAGAAGAAAAATAAAATAAATACAGCTATTTTCAATTGATTTGTTGATTGTAGCAACAAAGGAAATTACTTTCCTAAGGGCAGTGTAAATTTACATGTAGCAGTGTTGCAGTGCTTCTGTTTGTGAAATCACAGGAGTAGTTACTGCTGTGAAGCTGTAATCCGTTTCCCTAACTTGTCAATTGTAGATATAATTTAGCATATAGGAACCACAGTCATAATGTGGTTTGAAAATGTTGTATTGGTAAGTTTGGAGTTCCTGATGGCAGTTTCACAGGAAAACAAAGCATTACAATACCTAACTCAATCCTACAAGCAGCTATTGAAATCTTAAGTCAGTATTGCAGCTAAGTCCAGTTAGAATGGTGTGGCTACATTAAAGCAGGTTTAGCAAAGTGTGTTTTACCTATGTGCTACAGTAGGCTGCAGTCGCCATCCCATGCTTAGATCAAATTCAGTATGATGAGAGATTTCGGCACACAAAAATTCTTACGTTTAAAAAACTGTGCCAGGCTCTCAGCAGCAGTACTGTTTGTGTCTTCAAGTGAATTAAATTCTCAGTTCTCTGATCTGAATTTGAGATGTATATGTATTAAAATATATTTAAAACATTTCAAGGTTCAGATGTAACTTAAGAATTTCCAGAGGTTAAAACTGAACCAAATTTAACAAGAAAAGTTCAATTTTATGGAATAAAACTAGAGTACCTTTTTATTCGAGCAACAACAAAACACATGCAAGAAGCTGTTGTACTGGTAAATGGGAAACTTCAAGGTGGGGGAAGAAATCCATGCAAAAGAAGGATAGCTTGAGTGTTTAAGGAAATGGAAACTAGCTGTTTTGAAATTGGGTACTATCATCTTACTGGTTGGTTTCAAATTAAAATAGGTTCTTTAACACACCAATAATTCTTTATTTGTTGGTAGCCAGGGTGACATTGTATTTGCTAGAATAGTAATATTTTCATGGTCAATAGTATTAAATATTGCCATGTATGAGAACTTTATTAAGTAGAGCTTTCAAACCAACTGACTGTTTTATAATATTTTTCTGAAATAGATCCTTCTGGTGTTATGCGTTATGGAGTACATGCTTAACCACTTTTATAAACTTCATATGGCTGAAGGAATTCCGAGCAGTAATAATTGTCAGCAGAGCAATAGGAGTGTTGTCTGGAACATAAATTTGTTGGAGACAACATTTCCTGTGAATTGTGGATTTATTCCATTTGAGTACCTATTTTAAAGTGTCAGATGTGGCTTTTTTAGTTCCATACTAATCATACATGCTGAATGCTTCCAGGATGCTGAGACCTGGTGGTCATGTTTGAATATTACTTAGTCCTGCTTAGGTGTTACTAGGTACTTGGATAAGAGCAAACTGGGATAAATTGGTGTGAGATTACACAGGTGTTTAATGGGCAGTTAGCAGCTTTAAGTAGTTAAAGTGCCTCTGCCCTTTCCTCTCTCTGTTGTGCTTATGCAGTTGTTTCTGCATGTGATTGAAGCATGCTGCAGGGAAATGCCTAGATTTTGAAAAACCGCTTGATTAACTTTGTTACCAGTTCTTACCACAAGTGCCAGATTCCATTATTAAAATGCTATTTAGGTGGAGAAGTGATGGGAGATGAGAAAAGGCAGGTTGAGAGGGAAGAAACTGTTTGAACTCTTACTTAGAAATCCTAGTTGAAGTGTCCTGTATATTGTGTATTGATTAGACTATTTACTCTGATAGCTCAACTGGATGCAAGAGAAGAGGCAAGTAATCCCAACAAGGGTATAAGTGCATCTTAGTTTGACTGTAAGTCTGTAGAGCTTGACTTAGATTGTTGCTCCAAGTTATTTTGATTTAATTTTTTTCTTAGTTGTAGTAATATTGGTTGGTTGACAGCTTGCTAGTGCCAACAGATGTAGCATTTAAAGGACCTGAATGTTCATGTGGACACAGAATATCCAGTAAAAGCCTGCTATGTCAGAGCACAGCAAAATGTTAACTCTCTGTGCTATTGCAAATATTTTAAACTAGTTAAGATTCACAGTTGAAATATAACGAACTGTTCTGTTTTAGGTTGGATGGACAATGGCCTGAGGGATTGCTGTCTGTTAACAATACTTTGCAGTTCAGCAGCCCTTTGACTTACAACTACACTGGTACTTACGTCTGTAAGGTGACTAATTCCCTTGGTCAGAGAAGTGATCAGAAGACCATCTACATATTAGGTAAGTCTTACTTCTCAGCAAAGACAATATATTAATGTGAATTTTTCTTTGTCTGGTTGAAATAGCAAAGAGCCAGTTGAAGTATTTACACCTCTTAATTTGTGGAAAGGTGTCAAAACTGTGGATTTGAGAGCTACAGTAAAACTTGGGATTAAACAGACTCTTCAATAACAGCAACATGCAGTAGAAATTCTTAAGGATCATATAGTTCCCGTAGTGCTTCTGAGATTATTACTTTTTCTTGGTAGATGAACTTTTTTTTCCAGTGTGAGCCTGCATTTGGCAAGACACATAGAATCATAGAATGATTTGGGTTGGAGGGGACCCTAAGGATCGTCCAGTTCCTAACCCCTTGTCATGGGCACAAACACCTTCCACTAGATCAGGTTGCTCAAAGCCTCATCCAACCTTGCCTTGAACACCTCCAGGGGTGGGGCATCCACAACTTCTCTGGGCAGCCTGTTTCAGTATCTCACCACCCTCACAGGAAAAAAATTCTTGCTAGTATCTATATCTCCCGTCTTTCAGCTCAAACCCATTATTCCTTGCCCTGCATTCCCTGATAAATGAGCCCCACCGTATCTTTCCTGTGGGCCCCCTTTAAGTACTGGAAGGCTGCGGGCTCCCCAGAGCCTTCTCTTCTCTGGGCTAAACAACCCCAACTCTCTCAGCCTGTCCTCATATGGGAGGTGCTCCAGCCCTCTGATCATCTTTGTGGCCCTCGTCTGGGCTCGCTTTTAATGCTTCCAAGTGTGTCCTGTGTTGAGGATTCCAGAACTGAACGCAGTACTCCAGCTGAAATCTCATGAGAACAGAGTAGAGGAGAGAATCACCTCCCTTGACCTGCTGGCCACATTTCTTTTGATGCAGCCCAGAATACAGTTGGCTTTCTGGTTTGCAGGCGCACAGTACTGGCTCATGTTGATCTTTTCATCCACTAGTACTCCCAACTCCTTCTCTTCAGGGCTGCTTTCAGTCTGTTCTCCACTCAGCTTGTATTTTTGCTTGACATTGCCCTGACTCTAGGTTCAGGACTTTGCACTTGGCCTTGTTGGACTTTCTGAGGTTACATGAGTCCGCACTTCACATGGATTGCAATAAACTGTACCTTGTCTGTAATAAATTGAAACAACAGATGTAAATGCAAGTGAAACAGCTACACTTAGAAAACTCAAAGATTTTCTGCTTTAAGGAAGTTAGAGTTATGTTCTGAATGTGTGTTGTACTACCATTACTCGATGTATGCTTTTCTCAGGATACAGTTAACCAGTAATCATCAAGTTAATTGTGATGTGGAACTCTTGCTGATCTACTTAGAATAATATGGCAAATTTATTTGTCTTTCTAGCATGACTGTTGTTGGGGAAAACATCCTCTTACCTATTAACACATGTAGTTAATGTTTTACTGTGACACCTTCTTTGTGAAAGAACTTTATGACTTAGGATATATGTGAATACAAGTATGAAAAAGCTCTCTTGATTTCCGTAATGGATTAGCTAAATCAGCTAATACCTAGCTTGATTAATATGTGCTCATATGTTATCATTTTTAAGGGAAAATAATGCAGACGTGAAGATTAGAACTTCATCCTGTTGTATGGCTTTGCTGCTTTTCATTAAGTTCTTACCATCAGTAATTCCACAATGTGAATTAAATGTCAGAGTGCATGTTGCCCAGTTACAAGATACAAACATAGGTGATTTATTTCTAAGAACTTAAAATTAAATATGAACATTTAAGGATTGAGATGAGAATGAAAACTGAAGGCTAAAATATTTTTACAAAAATTCACAAATAATTTTTGATAGTTTTCTTCACCTTTAGATCAAAGGTGCTGTTTCAGTCAGATGGACATAGCTACTCTGCAGGCCATGACAGAAAATCAGTTAAGTCCTGACTTACTGACTGGGTAATGAGCTAGTGAACTGAAAACTTCTAAATAGTTTGAGACAGTAGAATTATTTGTAAACAACTTAAAAATTACATGAAGTTTTAGTGATTAAAAAAATTAAGTGCAGCAAATTATTATGAAAGTCACGTCTGTGAGAATTTGCTTTTGGATGGTTGATTGTAATGCTTCCTTTATGGAGGAGAACTCATGGCAGTCTAACACTGAAAACAGTTACAAAGTCTGTCACATTGTAAGAAGTGTCAAGTCAAAAAAATGAGAATGTCATCATTAAATAGGATGAAATATTCTCCTGGAATATAACGTAACAAATACACTTAAACTGTATTGCTGTTTTCTTAGTATAGAACAGGGCTGAGAACAGAGCTAACTAAGGTGGGGGAAAGTTGTTTTGGTTTTTTTTCAAGTTGTCAGTTCTATGAATATATATAGTTGGTCTTTGTTGTGGACTGATAGATATTGCTAATGTGTGCTGCTTTTCAGCTTTGCTTAGCAATGTTGTTTTACTGCAGTAACTTCATTGCAAATAGCAAAACTTAGCTGGTTTTAGGGAGTTTCAAAACTGAACCTCAGCTAGCTAGAAGTCATACAGGATCATGGTTCTACAAGTTAGGTGCACCAGTAAAAACAAATATTTCAACTGACATAAAATTAATTACATTTTTCATAAACTTCATGCTAATCTTGTCTGTAGTATGGCAACGTCTAAGAAAACAGAGGTGATATTTAGGAAACAGAATAAATCCATTGCTGTGTCACAACAACTAGTACTTAGGCAAGTCGAGAACATCACTTGAGACGAGCATCCAACACTCTGCTTTAGACATGTTAAGAAGATCATAACAAGCTGATTCAAAGGACTGTGTATATAGGAGACTTGGTTAAAATGAGAGAGGTGAGACAATCATTAGGTATAGCACTTGTTTTCAGAAACAAGTATTTAGCAGGTTAAATATGACTCTTAAGAATAACTTTTCAGACTAGGCCCTTAAAATGGTGCAGGATGTGTAAGTGGCTATGAAATAGCATAAATGTTCATCTTATATGATACTCATTCAGTTTACTCTCCAGAAGGAACATAGGTATTCATGTCAGGAGTACAGAAAATAAGACTGAAGAAGTAAACTTGAAGTTAAACTGCTTACTGTCTTAATATTTGACTTAACTGAATGGATATTATCTAGTAATGGTGAACATGGCACTGCAATACTGTAGAACAATCATTTAATTAGCTTATTTTTGTATCTTAGCTATTTTCCACTGTATAAAACTTGGCAGAAACGAAGTAAAATTTGGAAACCAGCAGATGAAGCACTGTGATCATACCATCTTTCAGATTTCAATTATGAAGCTGTCACAGAGGATTAATGAAGTTAATGTTTCTGAACAGTCATGATGCATGCTGGTAGTTGTAAGGTTTTTCAACTGCTAGAAAAAATAACTATTAAGTTATATAATGTAAACTGAGTAAAAAATACTCTTGGTCCTGGTATGTATTGTTAAAAAATAGAACTGTATTTTTACTTCTGTGGTGTTCATAGGCTCTATGTTTATACTTTAGAAGTGCAATAGAGAAATACAAGAGAAACAGTTGACAGGAACTAAGTGATAGATTCACTAGGTTTTTAGATACAGGACAATGACACATCTTGTATGGATAGGGCAATACTAAAATGTTGTTTGAAACGAGAGGCTTTATTGGTTTTAAGGCACAGATATTTTGACTACTTATTCAATGATATAAAGTTAAACTTGGTTTGCATAGTTGTCCACCTAAAGCAAGTCATGCTCCTCATGGAGTTCAGAGGTGATGGAGTATTGTTGAAGTTCCTGACTTAGTCCTACAGCTTTGTTTTCCAAAACAAGCTATCAACTTTATATGTAGGGCACTTCATCTTGCAATACAGATCTACTATGTTTTTTAAACAAGGAATTCAGCTTTATTTTCTTGGTTCTGTATTCCATCACCATCATACTGTTTACTGAGGTGCTCCTTCTTACTCTATTTGCTAGAGGCATGACCTGTGTGTCTGTCATTGAGATGAACGCGCTTGCTTCCTCTGGCATCTGCTCAAATGACTGCCTTTGGAAGAGACTACTTTTTGTTAGCGCTAAGGCCAGTCTTTGTCAGCTAGCAATTCTAGGAAGATGTGACTTGCAAGTACCGTCACCTTCTTGAAGAGCGCATATCATCAGGGTTAACATAGCATAGGCTAATGGTTGTTCACACCTTTGTTTCTTGATGTATAGACCTCTCTTTTAAGAGAGCATTGTATTTGGCTCTCTTGTATTTGGTAAAGAGTTATCGATAAACTGTTTTTTTTTTTCTGCTGGATAAAAAAGGAAGTCCCAGCATATCCTAACTGCTCACTTGCATACTGTCTGTTATAATAAGCTTTGAACTTTCAACGTTGTTCTGAATATTCCTTGCAAGTTTGAGATTATGTTAATGGTAAGAGTTGTTCTCTTGTGTCCCAAAGAAATGCCAAAATGTTCTACTTGGTATGTAGAAACCTCTGTTAGAAATTGTGTAAGTATGCCAATCTTTGAAAATGGATGATTAACTCTGATGAAAGAAATTGGCAGTAGCTTCAGGCCAATCTCAATCTTGAGATCTATCATGGTGCTGAAACTGGGGGGAACAAACTGAAGATAATTCTAAAAAACATTGAGCTTCAGTGTGGAACCTGTGTACATGAGATACTTTGTGGGGAGAGGGTTCCATAGTGTCCTTACCCACTACTTGACTTTTGAGTGGGAATGGATAGGAGAAACAATGATTAATTTAAGTCGTTTAATCTCAGATATTCACAAAGCCTTCTTTCATGGGAAAGGCTACTTTTTGCTGCTGTTAAATTTCAACAGTTGAAAGAAAGGGGGCTGTTACTATAATGCCCAGCTACACAGAGTTATCAGTTAATTTTTAGGTACTTAACCTCTTGGAGAAACTTAATAGTAACAGCAGGTGAAGAAGCAGAGGTAAATATGTCTCTGGGCAAACATATATCTAATATGTATATATGGGGAGACATTTGACACTCTGAAATGAGAACTGCAAAGAGATATTTTGTAACTTGTGCAAAGCAAAACTTGGTCTTGGACATATGGACAAGGATGTGCTGCAGGGGAAATGACTGGGGTGTGTTTGGGGACATGAGACATAGAGTTTATCTCTATTAAACCTAATTGTAGAAACTCATCTGCCCCAACTAAGTGTTTGTATTGCAAGAGTTGGGAAAACCATATCAAAAGTAGAAATCTACAGGACAAGAAAAATGTCAGACTGAACCTGTTGAAAGTTTGTACTGACTTTCATGAGAAACATCTGGAAAATAAGTAATAGAGGGAAAACTAAGCGTACTGTGCAAGGGCCGTGGCACTTTGTTTGAGAAGGTGTTATAGCGTCATTTGAAATAGAAAGCGTATCTTGCTTTTCTTGGTAGAGAACTGTCAAAGGCTTTGAAACAAACTAGGAAATCTGGCTCCTCTTTTGTTATGGAGGGATCTATTAGTTTTACACTTTCATACCAGAAAATAGTTTTTGTTTTGTTTGGTTATGTCTCCTATCCTGTTTTAATGAGAATAGTAGGCTGTGTAATAGTAGGAAAAAAAAACTTTGTGGGTTTTCTCTTGTCCTTATAACTACAGAGTATATGTAATAAGGATTTGAACAGGGCGCAGAACGTAGTAAGAGACAAAAATGGAAATCAACATGCATTTAACTTAAAACCATAGTTTCCATAGTTTTTGCCGCTTCCAGCTCCCTGGTCTGCATGGATGCTTGATATGTCGTTGTGGCTTGTGCAACAGTGAAAGAGATGAGAGCTGTTCCATATTGTGTTAGAAGTAAAATGTTAATCAGTAGGAAATAAATGCTATCGAATAAAGTACAATTTGAAACAATTATCTTAAGATGCATGTAATGTTTTGTGGAAGGCATTGAGAACTCAAAACAACAAGTATTAGTGATGACGTGAAATGGTATAATCAAACAGCTTCTTGATATAAAAGGAAACAGACTTTCATACCAACAGACAACAGTGGCATTTTCTTTATTTGGAGATTGCATTTGAGGTGTGACTTGCAAGCAAAAGTTATGGAGTAGAGGTAAGGAACTCTGGCATTCCTGGTCTTAATGCTGTTTTCTGTTTCGGAAACTTGCTTGGTGCTGGAACTGAAAAATAAATCTAGTTTTACATTCAGAATGCTCTGGGTGATGTCAGAGGTTTACTTTACATGTTCTTATTTGTCGTTGGTCTTGTAAACAAGGAGGGACAATTTTAATTTTATCTTTGTTCAACAAAAGGTAGTGATAAAAACAGTAGAAGCATTCATGGTTATGTATTCAAGGAACACATATGAACACTGAGTTGATACTACATTTGCAATGAATTTAAGATTAATATGTTAATTAGTGCTTGTAGATAATGGAACTGAGCAACTTGACATCTGTTGGATGAAACAAGTTTTGAAGGAAAAGCTTTTGTAAAACATTAACATTTTAATACATTAATAATAGAGTGTAATTGCCACTGTGCTTATTCCACATATGTGGTGGTTAAACTTGCAAGGATGCAAATACTGTGTACTTGTGAATGTGTATTTTATATTGCGGATGTGGAGGATGAGACAAGATTTCAGTATCAGAGGGGAAACAGATGAGCAATTACAAAGCCAGTTTAAAAATCCCAAAGTATATATAGCTTGGAAGAAGATACTGATGGTACTGTCTAAAATGGTATTTTACACTAACAAATCTTTTCTAAAGCAAATTTTAAAGGAAGAGAGGTTTGAGTTTAACTTCTTGACCTATGGATTTGTGGGACATGGGAACTCTGGTAAACTTGGATTCCTTAATCTCTACTTCTTTGTTAAATTTTTAAACTCGCTGTAAATCAGTTTTTACTAAAATCATAATCTGAATTCCTCTTTCATTTTGGTAGTTCATCTTCCTTGTTTGGTTTCCTGTCTTCTGTCATTAATTTCATTTATGTATAGCTCCTAACAAATCACCACTTGTAGGTAGTCAAATAATATAATTATGCACTTTGAAAGTCTGTTTAAAACTTTACTTATGCCAAGCTTATATTGTTGCATTTCAGCAGTGAGGTGCAGACTGAATTATTATTTGTAGTGATAATGACAAATGTGGCAATTCTGTCTAGTGTGAGAGAATTGTATGGCCATCTCTGAGCAGTAAGATAAAAATCATATTTATGAATATTTCAAGTTAGGATTTGTCAAATAACTGGAAGCTTGACAAATCTCCAGTTGTATCTATTTTAAATTTTTCAGTCTTCAATTTAGGATGCCTCTGTAATATGGTAGTAGTAGTTCCGTGAATCTTTCTTATGGGCATTTAACCTAAATAACATGACATAAGGAGATACTTGGCTGTCCATGTAATATTCTCTCTAAAAGATTCAAGCTGTGATAACACATTTAGTTTTTTGCTTTACTGAATTTAAAATTACCTTGCATTGGGCAAGCCAAAAAGCCTGTTTTATTCAGTACAGTACAGAAACAGAAACTATAGTTATATGTAATATTGCAGTTGACTAGGATAGTCTCAGAAGGCTTCTCGGTGTCACCAGCCTATTACTTGCAACCTTATCTTCAATACAGATGCACACATCTCCAGTAGACCTAAAGAACAAAGAAAAAACTGAGTGCTGGAGAAGCTTGGTGTCTGACCATCTCTTGTTGCTTGCATAGCTGACATGCGGTCAGTTGATACTTTGTATCAAGGAATGAATATGGAAGTTTATGCATAAAGATTCAGATTGCTTTTAGGAGGAATGCATAGAAATTACTTCAACTGTTCCAGATTTTCTGCTTTAAAATTATGAAGGCTCCTTGTTCAACATAAATATTATTTTGAAATTAATACATGCCATTTTTAAATGTGCTTCTTTGACTAATCTAAGGTGAAGCTGAGTAAGTTTTATTAATGAAACAAGTGTTTTTGGAGAGAATAGCTTAAAAATCAGTAGTTCACATGCTGCTGACTGAGCACACAACTCAGTTTTTCATTCTTGCACTCAATGACATGAACAGTTTCTGAAGTGGATATTTAATGCGGAATAATTAACTCTGGCATGATCAATTAATTTGATCCAGTATTCCTAACTGCTAGCTGGAAAGATAGATGACTGCTTGGGTTTTTTTGTAATAGACAGCATTGTTCAATGAAGGAAGTAACTAATAAGTGACAAAAAATGAACATCTGAGCTGAACAGTTGCATCTCCTTCTTTTGAGGAGGGCAAGCTATCTACTTAAAGATAATTTTAATTTTATTTTCTCCCTATACTTAATATCCTGCTGCACCATAGCTCAAAACCATGTGTAATGAAGCTAGTTCAAAGCTTGTGGAAAGAGTGAGATGACTTGTGCCATGAGCTTGAGAATGAAAAACTATTCTTGTAGAACATACCCATCAACTTTGCTTTCTTATAAACCCTTAACTGATTTAGCTTGCATTGACATTCTGTGCCTTTTCTGTGTCTTGTCTACTTCTTTGCTCTTTCCATTAGATCCTCCTACTACTACCACTCGACTGCCCACGGTTCCCTGGCATCCTTCGACTGATGGCATCACAGGTTTAGCAACAGAATCTAGAATATCAGATTTCGCAACATCAAGCTTGCCAGCAATGCAGGAAGACACTTGGGGTACCGCCATCGGTAGTGCGGTGGGTGGGGCTCTCTTCTTCATACTTGTCAGTGTTCTGGTTGGAATTATCTGCTATAGGAGAAGACGGATGTTCCGTGGTGACTACTTTGCTAAGAACTACATTCCACCATCAGATATGCAAAAAGAATCTCAAATAGATGTTCTTCAGTCAGACGATGTGGATTCTTATCCTGACAGTCTAAAAAAAGAAATAAAGCATCCAATGGACATCCTAATGTCTAAAGATTATTTAGAAGACCTTGAAAAACCAGAGTGGAACAATATAGACAATATTACCAGGTACCAGGAACGTTATGAGAGACCAATGGATTACTATGAAGGTGGAACATTGGGAATGAAGTATATGGGTGGTGAATGTTACGATGACAATGAAGAAGACTTTGTTTCTCACATAGATGGTTCAGTAATATCTCGGAGGGAGTGGTATGTGTAGTAAGCACTGAAAACTAAATGTGTACCTGCAGTTTGTTTCATTGGTTTATCACTTTCAGATTGTTTATACTTACAAAAGAGGAGGAATAAACTTTTTGAAACTTTTTTTTGAAAGTTTTTATATTGTGACTTGACAAATGGAAATGTTGAATTTGGGGAAAATGTATTTGAGCTGCTTTTTCTTTTCCCAATGCTCTACTACTGTTTAAGATTTGAGGTTTAATGCGGACTACTTGTATTGGTGTATGTCAGAGGTAAAAAAAGGCTAAATTAAAGTTGCCATTCAGAATTGTTTAATGGTTAAAAAGTGGCTGTCTTGGCTCTAATTTAAAAAGAAGCTTACCTCAGGAAACAATCATATATAATTTTTCAGGATATGTAATTTACAGATGAACATTAAGTGAATTACTCCAATCTAGATACCATCCATGGTAAACTTAATGCTTCTGTATAGCAACTACTTCACCATTTAAAATGAGTTACAGCAGAATTGAAGCTTTATTTTTAGGGTTTTTTCTGCACAAAAAACAAATACCTCTTAGCATTTTAATGAGCCTTCTTGTAACTATATACTTAAAAGAAGTCATTGCACTGAAACTAACTTCTGAACAAAATTTTGAGGAGTAACTGTGTTACCAAGTCAAAGGCTTATCTTTGAATAAGATGAAAAATTATTTTTTATAGTCGTTGATTTCTAAAGCTTTTTCCAGTGTGTGTATATGTGCATACAGTAAGATATTTTTAGGCCTGTAATCGGCAGGATGTTAAAACTCTAACGAATACAAGACTCCTTGCAAGTACACAGGGTACAATTTTACAGACCTGTTTCTGAGGCTTTGTGGGAATCTTGCTGTTCATTTTGAAAGCTGGAGAATTGGACACAACTAAGAAGAAAACTTTTAATAGATGTTGAAGCTAGAGGCTAATGTGAATTTGCTCTTTTTCCCAGGTACCAATAAACATTAATCATACTGAGAGTTGTCAAAGCATTTGCTAGAATTCTTATGACCAGAAGTTAAAACAACGGTTTTACGTTGCTTCTAAGTTACAATGCTTGCTTTGAAGAGGGCAACTAGAATTTCAGATTATTAGTAGGGAGTTGGACACTTTCATTGCTACTTCATGTAGTGAAAATACTCTCCGATGGTGCAACTAAAGAATCTATGAAATGATTAAACTGTACAGGCTCTACAGTGCAGTGGATTTGTTTTCCCTGCAAATGATAGTCATTTAACAACATGTTCTCTAAAATTACGTTGTATGCATTGTATGTAGACATCTCATTTGACATCCGAAGTAGTTCTTCGTTTTGGTCAAGTTAACCAAACAGGTTCTCCTGATTATTTAGGGAGAAATGGAATAACTTTAGATGAATTGCAGAACAAAGGTGAATTTCATAATTATAGTAGTAGATCCTTTGAAGTGCCATTTTTAAGTATTTAGCTGGAAAATGAAGCTGATGAGGCTATTGGTATTTGAAACCTGGAAAGGGAAAAATCTCTGCTACCTTTAAAATTAAATAGGCTGTATGAGTACAGATGCTTCTTGAGCATTCTTGCTGGAAGTTCTTTTCTATCTTCATGATCTTTGGTAGCTTACAGCTTTTAGAGCTTCACAAAAATAGTTGTATTGTTGTAGACTATGCACTGTGATTGCATATGACTGCATGTCTTTAAAAAAGATTAAGACAACAGCTTTATTTGAAATTCAAATGGAAAAGCATCCCTAAACAACTTAAGTTGATGTCTGAATTAATGGAGTCCAGATAAATGGTTAACCAAAGTCTCAAACAATAGCAAATGATAGTGTGTCTCTAGTTAGGGTGTAAATACAAGGAAGGGAGTTAAATTTCTAGGAGAAGGTTCTGATCCAAACTATTTCTGGAATAAACAGATCATACCTCTTTTCAAATAAAAAATACTTGATATATCATCTTTAGAAGATGGTGTTACTTGGAAATAAACATAACCATAAACCTGTTCTCCACATGGGATATCTTGCTTTTGTCTCTGTGGATTTTTTTTGGTTTGAATTTTTTTTTAAAAAAAATATGTATTTAATTCCTATGGGTTAAGAAGTTGAAATGTTTTCGAGTTGAAGTTTCAAAATAGGGATAGGGTTTACGCGTGCTGCAATGTTTTGTACAATATGTTTACTGTAAAAAGAATTGATTTTAAGTACAAATGGCTGTTGTGTGAATAAACTTTTTGTTACATTCTGGAACATAGGTATTGTTAAAATGTTTGGCAGTTATATTCTTAAAACTGAAGGTGAAAAAACATAATAAAACCAGAGGCTGTGTAGAAGGAACTGAAGTATTTAAGCTGTTTAAGATGGGGTTTTTAGCATCTCCTCTTGGAGACACTGAGCTTACAAAACAAGTCTCTACTGTTCTAAAGAGCGTGAACCTTGAGAGAGATAGATAGGGATAGCTACTGTCCAAACAGTTTCACTTTAAGCACAGCTGATACATTGCCTAGGGCTCGCATTCTTTAAAAGAAAATAATAATAGCAGGTTTTTTTCAGTTGCTGTAGCTTTACTTCATCCATATTTCTTAGAATCAATCAAATCCCATCTATTTCTGACCAGCTGGTGATTCAAATTCTGTGTGGCTGGCAGCATATCTCTTAGGTGTGCTCTGGCTTGTTCAACTTGGTATGGTTGTCCGAGTTTCTCATCATTCCTCTCGTTAGGGTGACAGAATTTTTGTGCTACTTTTTTGCCAAGCCATTCAAAAAACCAAAATAAGTTAGCCTGGTGGAAATGGCACTTCAATTCTTGTATGTTGCTGCAGTTGTTGGGATATTCCCTTTTTTCCCTTGGTAGTGTTCAGAGGTAAATGTGTGGCTAAACTTTCAATGAAAGCACAGTACTTCGCGATCTTTCAATATTATAGCAGAATTTACCAGAAAAAAAAAAAAGGTACTGTAAAGTTAGTACAGTATGAAACAGTCAAGAAATTCTTCCAGTGGAGTTGTGATCACAAGACCAAAGTGTCTTTGTGAATTCTGGACCTAACGGTATATATTATTTACCTGCAAACTTTTCACTTAGGAGGGCATGTGCAGTAAACAACTTAATCCAGTTAAATTGCAGTGGTTAAATGAATCTTCCACAGATTCACTTGCCGTTCTTCAGGAAAAAATGGTAACTAGGGTTCTTTTGGGTATAGACTGGTATTTACAGATAAACGTAGCTTATGCCAGGAAAGCAGAACAATGATCACTGGCAAGTGGTATGTTACATTGATCTTCTGGACTGAATAAGCTTCCTGCAAGTTGTTAATGGGTGACTTTATCCCTTAAAGTCATAAGAAATGCTTATTTCAGTTGTACTCAATCTACTCAAACATACCTGGATGAGTGATCTCAGGGAAGAATTGCTGTTTGGACTTTGATATGCAGTGGAATGATGGAGAGCCCTTTATGAGATTGGAAGTAAGGGGAGGTGTCCAAAATGTGGAATGAGAAAAAATGCATTTGTCTAACTTCCCAACGTATAGACGAAACAGCATTAGAATTGTAAGTAATTAATGAAACAGATTGGATGGTTATTTCAGTATTTTGACCTAGGAATAGAATATATTGATGGAGAGGCTCCTAAAATTTCCTCTGGTGAGAGATTAAGTAGAACATGTTTGTGTGTGTTTGGATAAGGGCGGGATGTGGTTATTTCTGAAGGAGAATAGCTGAAGTGAACTGCATTAGAAATGTGTTACAAATGCAGAGCTGTGTTTTAAATTCCTTTGCCACTACTTTTCTGATATAGTAGTCAGAACATTACTTCTGTGTGCTACTGTCATTTTACAGGTCGAAATTTTAATGCAACTAATGTGAATTACTCCAGTTGTGCAACTTCTTGATAGGCCTTTTTTTTCAGATTGAGATTAATATTGAAGTATGCTAATGGGTTTCACAGCTTTGAGATTCCTAGCTGATTTCTGAAGATTAATAAGTGTATTAAATTAGTAAGAGTTGTTAAATGTTGGATTTGGCAATGCTGAAGTCAAAAGAAAAATGCCTTTTATTTTTTTTCAATAAAACCCAACAAACATCTTTTCTCCCCTCTTCTTAAAAATTATTTTTATAAAAATGACACTTCAAGTGTTAAGTCCTAGAGAAGATAGATAGTTTTAGGGGTTGCTTTGGTAAGTGTAAGCATACTATTAATGAGTTTGTGTTTGTTGCCCTAGTAGGTATCTTTTTTCCCTTACACTTAAGTCTGCCTTTTTCCTTTCTGCAGACTATACTGGCTTTTAAGAAAGATTTCCAATAAAGCCATATTTGTCTAGCTTTTTGAATTAACACCTTGTTTACTCATGTAAGTGTGAAACGTGTTCTGTAAGTTCATCTTGCATTGAAATAGAAAATAAAAGCCTGCAGTTAGTGTTTATTAAAAGTGATGAATTAAATTTTTGAAACTATGTTAATATTTCATGAGCTTTCTTAAGTCAACCAGTTTTTTATACTGGGTTACCAGGGTCAAGACTGCAAGAGTGCTAGTACAGTACAAGATTTTCAGTGTGGTCATGGAAGGAACATTCCTCAGAGCAACGCAGAAATAACTTATCTGAGTTTTGAAAGGATACAAACTTTTTGAACGTGTAATCTATGCTATCACATTGCAGATGTGCCATTTAAGCAGACATCATCTGTTGCTGTAGCAGGGGCTGTGATTGGAGCAGTCCTTGCTCTTTTTATCATTACCATCTTTGTGACAGTGCTGCTGACCCCAAGGAAACAAAGGCCATCCTATCTTGACAAAGTGTGAGTACGTTTTGGATTTTTTTGAGTTAGAAAGCAATGTGCAGAAAGCATTAACTCTGTACAGAATTTAAATTTCTGTGTTTCCATAGCAGCTGTTCAACTATCAAAACTTCAGAACTGTATTTTCAGAGTAGACAAATGTAAAATCTTTTGCATTTCTGAAAAATAAATGAGGAAGCAAAGAATGACTTCACAAGTAGTATTTTTTTATCTCTTCAAAACTATTTCATGAAAGAAAACTGTTTATCAATTGAACTAGTAGGTGGGCAGGGGAGGATGGAGGTCCATCTTGACTGATGCAACAGATGACTAGTTTATCAGAACTGTAGGTCTAATATGAGAGCAAATTGACCATGCCTTGTAGAAGTGAAAGTCCTGTAAGATTTATTCTGAGATGTGAGCTTAGCAATGACTGACTTAATGTGCTTTCTGATATGTTGGTTGTTTCTTCAAGTTTCTGGTGCAGACATGCTGTTTACATTTTTTAAACATCCAATATGGTCAAACAAAACCAAGCAAACAAGAAAAGTCTGAAAAAATTTTCAGTTAAAGTGGGGTGATGTCTAGACCCTGTTTGGAGGATGCATAAGTGATGATGGCTTTGAATATCTGTAAATAGAAGTCTTTTCACATATGCCATATACAGTTTACACTTAAATTGAATGAGAGATGGAAATCTCTGTAATGTCTGCATAAAATTCCTGAGGAGTAACATGAAATAACCTAAAACATTAGCATAAAATAAGTTTCAGCATTTGAATCTCTTGATTTAGCAGTACAAGTGTTTTCGTAAAACTCAATAATTTCTGTCATGTTTAGAAATACTGTTTTCACGTTTATTTCTCTTAAATTCCGTAGCTGAAGCTTATCTATATGAATAGTCTTAAACATTTTAATTGTTTTATAAGCATTTGCCTTCACTGAGAAAGTTACAGTAGAGAGGTCTTGCATGTAATTGTAAGGTTTTCACAAAGGCTTTTCAGAGGCAGGTGGTGGTAGTAAGTGTTACTCAAACTGTATCTCGTTACCTAGAAATGATAATGGTTACTGGTAGTCCCTAATCCTACTTAGATGGGGGGGGAAAGGGGAATTTCTACTCCGACCTTATAGGTAAAAAACAAAAAAAATTACAGGTAGTACTTTTCTACAAAAAACATGTGGCTGAATTCTTGCCAGCAGTGTGTTAACACTACAATATTCTATATATGTGTTGTTGCTGACTGAGAGGTGCATGTCCCTGAGTGTGTTGGGTGACTTGGCAGTTAATAATATCTAACTGACCGTTCAATTGGACTGCACAAATGTGACATGACTTATTTCATTTTTCTTTACTACAGGATTGATCTTCCACCCACTCACAAACCAATCTCACATGAGGAGAGAGCGTACTCTGTTCCACAGAAAGAAGCTATGCTTCATGTAAGTGTTTATGTATTAATTGAGGTAGGAAGAGTGTTAACTTCTCTTTATTTATGTTAATTTAGTCTGATTTTGCTATCCTGGTAATGTATGGAGTTTTTCAATTGTTGATTTACAACTAAGAGGTTTCCCGGCATTTGTGATATCTGAAACTTATGTCCTTGGTATTAGTCATCCTTAAAGGTCAGGAAACTGGTAGGTAGGTCCTTTTTATATTTCTAACACTGTTTGACGAAATCTGCTCCTCTTGAAGTAGGAAAAGATATAGTTGAAAATCTGTGGTGTTTAGGAGAGTGCATTGCTTTATAAAACAATCTTAACTGCCCTTCTTGGCTACAGCATGGCTTTGCACTGAATTGGGTGCTTGTGAAACTCAGGTGAATTCAGAAGGCTGCTTTTGCACTAGGCAACACAGAGGGGACCTGTTTATTGGAGGCAGGTTCAGCTTTGATTACACTTCATATAATAAACCAACCTCTTCGTGAAAACTATAGATCCTGACTGTAGCATGACAGTTTTTGTGTGTATTAAATGATTCAGTCTCATCTTTAGATTTCAGCTTACACTGAAGAATATGTATTGGTATTAGTCAGTATTAGATTGTAATTGTTCTAAATAGGATTTTTTTTGTTCCATCTGCAGTGTTTATATTTGTATAAATACTGTGATTCTAACCACTGGTGTGCTACATTATAAGACAGGTAATTCAGGCAATCATTTGTAACAAATACTGTTTTTCCAATACTCTGGTCTACCTTCATGGCTTTAAGGACCTATAGAAGTGCTTTTTTTCTGATAGAGGGATGCCATGGGAAAAAATTCTTCACTTGTCTTCAAAGAGGGATTCTGGTACAGTAGCACTGTAAATGTGATTATACATTTTCTTCATGTGGTTGCTGGTTACTAAAGCTCACCAAATATAAGTTTCTGATAAAGCTTTCCTCTTTCTCATGGAAGTAATGCATGAAAATAATATTGTGTATTGCAAATATTATTTTGAGTATTATTTGCTAATACTGTTGCTGAATGAAGCAAGAAACTTGAGATCCATTGCTGCTTTTTATAACAACCTGATAACGTCATGAAGACGAAACACTAAGTTGGCAAAAAATGTAATAGGATTTGTCTTTTGATCTTGAAGATAGTATAGCACTTAGGATGATAGAAAAGAAATAGTGCTTTTCTGGGTAAAATAAGTTGTAACACTTTTTTCTGTCATTACAGTCAAGTGCAATATTGATGTATCCTGCTGCTTGATGTATTATGGTGTAGAATTATCTTACAGAATCAGAAGATATAGACTACTGTTATTTCTATATCTCTAGAGCTGCTAGATGGCAAAATGACAACAAAAGGATATGCAATTTTTTAGCCTTTACAGGGATAAATAAAGTATACATAAAGTGTATACTTTATTGTTTTCCTCTGATCTCTGCTGTCTTTGATTTTTTTTTTCTTGCTTTTGCTTACTGTGGCTTCTGTGAGTGACTACTTCAGAACTAAAAAAAAGCTGAAACTGACTGTAGACTTCAAACATATAAAATGTTTTATCTAGATATGTTTTATATGAAAAGACTTTAAGACTGAATCAAATTTTCATTTTCCTCAGGCTGGATAAATAGTTTATGTTATTTTGGGAAACAGAGGAGAGAAATCTAGTTATTTTTCAGGCTAGATGTTAACTACAAAATAATGAGTGTTGGCATAACACTATCAGTATACCTGTCCTTTTTTTTTCTTTTGTGGAACTCCAAAACTGAGAAGAATTGAAGCTGGAGGCTTATGTTTTCCTTAATTGAGAGTACCTATAATCAACATGTACTCCGTTACAGTTGAGGCAAGTGCTGCTTTACTTAATAGAAATAAGTATCAAAATACTAACTGTAGCCAAGAAGTGATTGCTTGCATTGTTTTGGTGTAATAAGCCAACACTTGAATAGCTTTAATAATAAAGAGGTAAAAGAAGCAAGTTAGCAGTTTACCACTCTGCCTTGTCCTGTTTCACTGAAAGTCTGTATTAGCAATGTAATTTGTGTTCCGAAAGCTGTTTGAACTGCCTTGTTTAGTCATAAAGAAGCATGCGGGTGAGCCTCTGTCTCGATAGTTCAAACGCAAGCTTCTGGTCACACTGCAGAGAACCACAGATGAAGCTGCTGAATCCTAAGCAGTGATAGATGACCATATTCAATCTAAGTGGCAGTAATAGGCTGCATGAAGGTGCAAAGTAAAGTTAAAGGAGAATGAACTTAAATGATATCTTCTGCATACTTATAATAACTGAGGAGTAAAAGCAGTTCAAAAAAATGCACATTATGTAAAACAACTTACTAGAATCAGCTTAAATTGAATCAATCATCTGTACGGTTATAGTACAAATCATGCACAGTATCTTTTTTTGGATCTTGAAGTCTTCCAGATGCAACTGAATAAGCTGAAAATCATGCGTTTGTGCCCCGGTAGTCAGTGTTTAACTAGATTTTACCCATATCTGAGTTAGATGGCTGTTGATATTAAAATAAAGGAGGATGTTGTAGCCATTTGGTAATACTGGATGTCTTTGATAATTACTCCTTCAGACTTGGAAGCTTGAATTATACTTTAAGTATTCATTGGTGTTTACATGGTAATGCTAAATAATAAGCTACGGGTAAATACTATGTAACTGAGTACTTATAATAATTTCTCTATACTGGCATTTGCAGATACCAATTTATGTGTGTGAGTCGCTTAAGAATTGAGAAGAACTGGTTCACTTACGACCTTAAAAGAGTGAGGCAGAAGTTCAAAACATAGGAATAGTAAGTGGAACAAAAGAAAAAAGGCAGTGTAGACAGTTTTGTTTACTTTGAAGACTGTGGGTTCATCTTTATCAACTTTTTTGCAACAAAGCTATTGCTTTTATCTGGGTGATTTTTCTGTAATTGTTTGTGATGGTAACACTATTGTTACTCGGGTCTGTTTTTACATGTAATATGAAAGAGCAGTGAGCAGCCTGAGCATTATATGCTTGGTGAGAGAGGGATCTCTGCCTGGCAACCAAGTTTTGAGGCGGATCAAGAGCAAGCTTAGCAATGGAAGAATTCCAGTGGCTTAAAGAATTCCTCTGCTCCATAATATTTGCAAAAGAAGTTGGAGAGGGGGCACTAAGGCAATCCTTTGAATCTGTAGTTTCACTATATTTCAAAGAATCTCTGTCTTAAGAAGCAAAACTATTTTGCTTGCCTAGAAACCACCACCAAGATGGACAAATTTTGACATCATGAAATAATTAAGTTATATCTAGCTTGACAGATACTTCTGAAGAAAAGAGGAAAAATATTGGTTTGTATAATGCAATGCATAAATTTTCAGAGTTGTTCAGAAATGAATAGGGCTATTTTGTAACGGCAGAAATAGAAGAGGAGAAGGAAAATATCTTAGTAGGTAATTCTAGCCATGAGAAGGCTGACTTTAGACTTTCAATTTGTAAGAATACCTCATGTATTTAACTAAATGATCTTGTCAAATGATAAGGCTCTAATGGTAATATTTGTATTTCTGTTCAAAACAGGACAGGAGATGGTGAATAGCACAGTTAAAAGCATGTTATACTGTTTACTGAATGATGAGATTTCTGGATCAAATTTGAAAAGATCACCCACAGTACTTTTAAATGTAGCACAGTATTGATTCATTTATAAGTTATGATTCTCTTGCACTGTTGTTCTTTTCCTAATGGTCTCAATAGAGATGGGAACATTTCTCCCTTGATGAAAAAGGAAGCATTATTGTTGTAATTTGCCTTAGACTGAAGAAACGTTTAGGCAAACAAGATTGAATGGAAGGAAGCACAAAATGTGCATATGTTGATAAAGGATCCTACATTTGGAAAAAAAGCCCCATTAACCAGATAGGGTCTAGAGCACAAGCTTTTTATTAGTGGATGCTTTTGTAATGGAATTTCTAAATTAGAAAGGATGAGAAAATTTCAGTTGGTAGTGAGATAATTGCTTTAGGCCTTTAAAGGACTGTTTGAGAAGGAGCATGTTTAGAATAAAACTTGATGGTTTTGTGAGACTCTGTGAAATGTACAAGTAAGACAATGCAAAGTATTGTTATGTGTTAAAGTACAAACCCCAATTCTGCTGTGTCCTGCATAGGAACACTGTAGCTCAGCACCAGTATTCTTTGGCCAAACCTGATCGTATTAGTTCTGTATTTGGTCCATGGCAGTAAAAGGATCAGCTCCTTTCTCTAGCAAAGGTGTAGTGTTTTCATGCTGTGTGAGATGGTTTCCTTTGTCTCTGTTTTTAATAGAACAAATGACCTAATGGAATTTTTTTATCACAGAACACCAGACTTTGATGATGATATGGGGGTTCTTGTTCCTCATATGTGGTGCCTTCTTCTGTGGTGAATTCATAGCTGAGATATGAAAGAGCAATGTCGAAAATTGCGTATTCTCAGAATTGGTCTGCAGATCGTTTTCTAGAACTTAAGCAAAAGCAATATGACTTTAAGGGTGAGGGGAAAAAACACTTGTAAATGGCATTACAAGACGAAAAAAAGAAAAGTTGGAAGAATTAGGCCTGGTGGAAAAATAGATGAAAAACTGGAGGAGTGGAGAAAGTAGAAAAGATAAGATGTTTTTTTTTCAAAATCGTTTCACAACATATTTGCAGGTCATGTTAAAAGCTAAATAAGTCAAACTTGCTTTGAAACTTAAACTAAATACTAAATGTAGAAAAGTAAAAAGTTAAGGGAAAGGAGAAGAATGAGACATTACTGAGATTGGGTTCTTCTCAGAAAAGTTATTGAAGGTAAGAATGTAGGTGTATGACCACTGCAGATGTTTCCTACCTGTATGAATACTTGTTGGGTGGTGGCGGGGTTTCTGCTGTAAGACCAGCGACTTTGTGTTGTTACTACCACTGTGAGGCTATTGGGAAAAGCAGGAATTACATAAAAAGAAACAATTGTACAAAAGCTGTTGCTTTAGCATATTTTACCTACATGCTATTAACTAAGCGTGACATAAAGGAAGAACTTGATGAGGACTGATGATATCATAGTGTAAGCTGCATCCTAAATCCCAAATCTCAGGTAGCATTGCTTGGTATGATTTAAAATGGCCCTTCTTTAACTCAGGTAGTTGGTGATTAACTGCATGTTTGAAAATAGCTAGTTTTGCTAACAAATTTACTCCAGCATAATGAAGACAAAATAACTTTTTAGAAATAAGGGAGGGTTTCAGATCTTCTCTGTAACTGACATTATAATCAATATATTTTATAGCTTTTGTCTAGTCTAAAAATTGTGTTATAGAAACTTTTTTAAAGTAAATAGATGCTCAAGTAAAACTACTGTTGCAACTTAAAATTTTGTCCAAAATTTATGCTGATACATCTGAAACGGAGTATTGATGTATCACTGGTATGGTTTTGTAACTCTGAAAGGTGCTTCATGCATGGAGGGTACGTGAGTCTGCACTGGTGGAACTGAGCAAATGGTTGATCTCTTACCACGTACCTGTGGTGCCACCACATTCTGTGGTGCCTCTGGTGAGGGTTTGTTTCTGCTCAGTGTGAACAGGAGTTTTTTTGTTACATGGAAAATCCATAGGGATAACACATTCACATACTAAATGTCAGCTTTTGAACTGTACAGGATAGGAAGCATCAACGCAAAGCAAATACATATCAGAAATGGTTATGAGTATTGTATTGGCTTTTGATGCTTTCATAAATGTATCAAGTCATCTGCTTCTGTATTAGTTCAGTGCTTGCAGACCACTTTTAACATTGAAGATTTAACCAGTAAGGGTTTTCAGACATTGCATGTAATATTCAGGAAAACATTATTTGTGTTTGTCTTGAATGAGATTTTAAACTATTATTTAATCAAAAATTTGATACGGAACAAGAGGGAGAAGAAACTCGTAGTCTGTAATGTCTCAATTATGTGAAGGTCCAGAATGGACGCAGTTATAGTTATTCTGCTGTTTTCTCCTCATAGTGCCTTTAGACACTAGTGTAACTGTAAAAATACTGAGCTTATGCTGGTTTTAGTGAAATGTTACTTCTTAAAATGAATTTATTAACTGATAGTGGTTGGGATAGAACCTGACCTCTATGACAGTGAGCTGACTCAACTCTAGGAAGGCTTTCCACTTACGAGAGTGTTTTTAGTTGCACTAAATCTTCCTTGAAAAGAAATACATTTGTTTGCAGAGAAACAAATGTATTGTTGCAGTACAGATTCTTCTTTCTTAAAACTAAGGTTAAAAGGCAAAAAAGTGCAATATTTAGGTACTCTTTACCACTTCAGATAGTTTAAAATCATAGGTGCCTAACAAGTAACTGAGTGCCTTGGGATTTGTAAATACGCATGCAAGTCTGCTTTAGCATATACAATGTATTTAGTAAGTGGAGCCCAGAAAAAGGTCAAGGAAGCATTTATTGTATGTAAATTATATTAATTTAAATTAATTTAACCATTAATTAATTAATGGTTTTGTAAATAAGCTGATTGAGTTTTAGTTCAGCTGTTTGGTCTGTTTTAAAAGTTCTTATATTCTCTCTTCTCTTAAGGATACAGCGATCTGGTCTTGTTTTGTGATTTAGTTAGGTTTTCAGAGGACAATCAGAGAGACGTTTCTGGTCTGGGCTCTCTTGCTAAGTCCAAAATCTAATACATTTTGCATGTTCAAGATGTGTGCATAAGGTGTCAGTGCTGTAACTATTAATTTCTTGGAAGTATTTGGTAACTTTATGTACACAGGCAGGCATTGAAAATGGCGACCTGTTTGACTTTAGTAACAAAGTTATATCCAACTGTTCTTAGTCTGAGTAACTTGTTGTATGATATAGCTTGTTTGTATTCTGATATGAACCCTGTTACAGAAATTAACTTTTCTTAATGTGATGGTTCTTTGCTAGCCTTCATCAATGATTTTGCTTCATGCTATTACTCTTAATGCAGTGAAATTGCCCTCTGTTTTTGAGACAGTTGCAGGCACAATGTGTTCATCCACTCCGTTTTCCATTTTATGATATAGCCTTAGCAGCTGTTAAGACTGTGTTCTGCTTATCCATAAAGCTTTGCCTTTCAAGTTATCACTCTGATAT
Organism: Tapera naevia; assembly: GCA_033556795.1. NCBI lineage: Eukaryota > Metazoa > Chordata > Aves > Cuculiformes > Neomorphidae > Tapera > Tapera naevia. The sequence goes on along the minus strand of JAUMJJ010000088.1, from coordinate 16,494,575 downwards.
CTCTTAGACTAGTGACTATATAACCTTAAGATACAGGTTTGTTCCTTGTGGCTATACCCTGAGCCTGTTGTCTTCAGCTACTATGATGTTGTTTCAGCTTTTTCCCTACGTGGTCACCTTGAACCTGCTGATGCCAAAGCAAAGGTAAAGCTGTGAAATTGGCTACTGACAAGACTAGAGCTAAAACAAGCAGTATTAAGCTGTAGAGTTGCCTTTCCAAATAGAACTAATGACTACTCATTGAAGGCTCCCTATACTCAGTTGTAAGTTATTATGAGGGAAACTTTTTACTTCTTTACACAACATAAACAGGAATTACTTGCTTTCCAGAAGTCTTGTTATCTTCTCCAAACCAATCCCGGAGGTTAGTACAGGGTTCATTCTTTTGTTTAGAAAGAAGATGACTGGGAGGAGAATGTTTTGAAGGTCTTATGCTTTACAGAGTAAGCTTTAAGTTGAGGAGGAAAATTCTTAATTGAGAAATGCAGTCAGTGAGTCATAAATCAAGCAGTAAAAGTTTCAAGATCCTGCTGGGGAGAGACCTTAGGTCTAGGTGGCTCTTTTCTCCCATTGGATCAGTGTGTTCAATTACTTGGATAAACATTTAATCCTGTTGTACAACAGCAGCTGAATTTAGCAGCAGTAATGGCTTCCAAGATTGGACCAGATTTCCTCTTTAGACATGAAAAATATCAGAGGTATGCAGGGCATTTTAACTATGTTTATCATGATTGGTATATGTGTAATGACTAAAGGAAGCAGTTGGCTGATTTGAAAAAAAAATTGAAGGACATGATGCTCTTCCTAGCAAGTGAAGGACCATTTTGAAGAACAGAAATCTACTTTGAGTAGTATCTCTAAACACTGTTAGGCAAGACGTTGGTATGGGTGATACTATTTCAGCCAAACGTCTGGATACAACTCTGGCACAAGCTCCTTATTTTGCCTTATTTTTCTAGCTTCCTTCCAAAAGCACAGTAAGTGTGCTTATTTATATGCCTGTAGTGCTGGTTTTCTAACAACGAAATCTATCAATAAATGTTATTTTCTCTGTATGTGCATGTTAACCACACATTATTAAGTGTAGATAGGGTGCATGTAGCCCTTTTTTCTTCAAGTGTGTGCAGTGAACAAGATCTACATCTGGTGTTATTTCTTAACCAGCTAGGCTGAAGTCATCTAATTTTGATGCATTTGTGTACATGAATATAGTTTTTGTTGCTGTTAATATGTAAAGCGTATACTAAATAAGCCACAGCTACGTTCTCAGCAGTACTAGTAATGACCAACTCTTCCAGAAGTAATATAGTTACAAGAAAGAGAAGCTTTTTTATGATAGTGTTTTCCATCTAGAAGTTTGTCTTCATTCTTTAACATGTATATATTCTAATGAACAGGATTAACATCTGCTATGTACATCCTGTACATACTTGTAGTTTTATTGGCATGCTTATTCTTTCAAATTGAGTCAGACCAAGGCATAGTTACGCAGTGTTCGCTGTGTATTCAAACTCAATGCACTACCTTGTAAAGCCATCACAGGGCCCTAGTATGTATGGGAACAGTGTTGTTATAAGATGTAAGAGGTATAGATAAAGCGATGACCATCTGCTACCTGTCATCTTTAAGACTTTGTTACTGCAATAGCGGTGTGGCACTAATTAGTTCTGAAACAGCGTAAGCAGACTGTGAAACTATATTGAACTTGATAGTGGGAAACAAAAAAAAAAAGAGAAAATAACTGCAGAATAAAGTCAATTTTCTAAGGCTGCTTTCCTGAGTAGGATAGGAAGTCGGGTAGCCGGAGCCATCTGGATGGTAAGTTGGGTATTTTTCCTATTCTAGCATAGCCAGTGTCCCAGAAGTTTCCATGTGTGTTTTGTGATGACTAACATCTATAGTGTAAACCAGATCTGTTCTACAGTGTTGAATTTTTACTTTTCCACTGTAACTTTTATTCTTTCAGAAAGAACATTTCGCTTTGCAAAGCCAGTACAGAGACAAGGATGTTGGAAACTTACAGCACATGGTAAATAATGAGACTGATTGAATTCCTGATTGAAGCTTTGATTTCATCTTGTTCTTTAAAATAAAATTATAAGGGTGTTTTTCCTGAAGAACAAAATATTTATCCACCCTAATCAATAATTGTTGAATGTGTGGCATTGCCATCCATGAAGTAGAAAAGTGTCAATATCATTTTCCTAGGTATTTTGTAGGTGGTTTTGCTGACTAAAATAAATACGTAAATGTTACAGCTTTGAAGTTTTTGTTGAATAAAATAACAAAGCACAGGAGTGCTGACAGCCATTTTCATAGTTGGTGATTTGCTTTTTAGATTTATTGAGCCTTAAAATCTAAATAGTTTGAAACAAAAGTTTGAATTAAACTCTGAGTACTTACCAACTTCTGTCATGTCTGCTAGTCATTGGAATTTTTAAGTTCACGTTTCTTGATTCATAAGACAGTGGAGACGATGCACCTTTTACTTTGCTTAAAGTTTTAACAATAATAGGAATTACAGGTTCTGTGCAGGTACTATGGAACTGATTACTTGTTGTGTGTGTTTAGAAAGCTGTGAATGGAAGTCATCTTACTTGCGAAGCTGAAGAGCCACAGGAGCAAGATGGTCTTCAGCATATGTATCCTGTTTGTCAGCAAACATACTACAAAAATTGGAGCAGCAGGTACCCGCAAAACTTGGAACCTGGAAAAGTCTACATCAATCCAAGGGAACACTATGTATAATTCTATACCCAGAGGTCTTACATTTAATGTGTGAGCATTCTGATACCTGTTGACTGTATGATCAATATATCTCATTGGCTTTCATCTCTAAAATAATGGGTCTTTCTTTCCTGTGGGAGGAAATTGCATGGAGAATTTCATGTAGGTAAACCCTATGGCATTTAAGAATTAACTTGCTTCTAGCCCTTGGTATGTGTTTGTTTTTGTAATTATACCAACCTGCCAAAAGAGGAGAACCATTTAGCTTTATTAGCCTTTGTAGAAGTAAGATGTATAAATAGGAGATTAATTGGTAGCCACATGCAAAAACATAATTAGGCTGTTTCCCTGGTTATTTCTGGGAGTTTTTTCTCCCTAAATAGATATTTTACAGTAAACTTACCTATGTAAAAGTGAGTAAGTATGAGCAAGACAACTGAATCCCTGGTAACATAAGCAGGCTCAGGCTGAGAGTAATTTTTTTGCATCTTAGAAGACTTGGAATAGTAAGAATTTTGACTGGCCTGAACTATTGAATTTTCAACTAATTCTACCTCTCCCAGTCAAATGAGCAACTAGACTACCTCTCAAACTTGCTGTTTTCTAACATACATTGTGTGTCTTCCCACCTTGTTACAAGTGAAGCAATGTCCTTACATCAAAAACTTTTTACTTCATATGTATTCTGGCTGCCACTTGATTATAGTTTCGCAGTAGGTCTATATGAAACTTAGCTGCAGGGAGTAGATGACTAGACACTGGAAATGTGTTTATGTGTAGTAGCATCTTACCTACAAATTGCTATTTAGCGGTTTTTCCAAGTATAATTCCCATGTTAAGTGATCTATAGTTTGTCTTCCTTGGTAATAAATAAAATTAAAATTATTTGATTTCTTCTCTGTTTGCAGTAAAACTGCCTGTGATGTTTTCTTAAGCCTTAGCAAAAAAAGAGGAAGGCCTCAGTAGACTTCAAGTAGTATTTTTCAGAGCTGTCATCTTAGCTGGAGAATGTCCTGATTTTACCAGCACTAACAATATTAAACTTGAAATCTTTTTGTGGGGTAGTGGTTGAAATATGTGCTCAGGATCTTTTTAGAAGAGTAATTTTTCCTGGACTAAAAAATAAAATATCTAGCAAGTAAAAAAATGTATATCATATATTAGTGTTAAAATGAGTTTACAGGGCAATCTTAAAATATTCTAAGACAGCAGGAAATAGAACACTGAAATTTACTAGATAAACATAATTTACTCTGTACTTATGTGTACAGAACGTTCATAATGTTTTTTAGTCAGATGACCATAAGACAAAATGTTGAGAAGAATGGTTTTGTCATAGTAAACTAATTACAGAATTAAACATTACTTCGGCAGCATTTTTCTTTGTAGATGATTGGATTTTTCAGGCAGAGGGAAGAGTCATAGCTGTAGAAGCATTAGAATTGAAAGCTGGTATAGTTAAGTTTGCAGGCAGAATGTTATGAAACCTTCTTTGATCCACGTCACAGTAAAGTTAATGAGATCCCTACCCATAATAGAGCTAGGTAAATATTTCTAGTTCGTTACAGGTAGCAGCTAGAAGGTTATGGCTTAGGTGCTCATGTCCTGGACACTGAGAAGCAGACATTAACTGTTCTCTTGCCAAGTAGCTTTGTTTTACAGTGTGGATGAAGTTGACAGCTCTAAAGAAAAAAGTTGGAGAGAACCTGTTTCTCAGGAGCTTGCTCTGAACCACTGTCAATTTGCTTTTCCTTAAACACTGAGCACATTCATGTAATTGGAGCAACTTTTTTTCAATTTTAAAACCTCTTGCTGTATTTGAGACCTAACAAAGGACTTATTTTGCCCCAAAAATATTTTCTGATAGTATGAGTTTAAGCAGCTACCTCTTTCCACAAGCATTGCCTCATGTATCATTACATTACTGCAGATCTAAAAAACGTGTTGCCAGGACGTGAAAAGGAAACAGTATCTTGGCCAAATGTTAAAGCAAACAGAATTATAGAATATTGAAATGAAATATACTGTTTGAGAATTTGGCCAATATCACTGAGCAAAGCTTCATATGAAAGTTACTTGGTAATATAATATAGGTTGGCTCAAAAAAGTGTTACCGTGAGAGTGTTTGCACTACATTTGTTAGTACAAGGTGATATTGAGCAGATGATAATTCCGGTTCCTATTATGTTGGCACATGATGTAAAAAAACAGTTATTTTGGGTTCAGACCTTTTCTGCTTTTTATTCTTATTTGTGGATATATTTTGAAGGGTTGAAAATTTGGGGGAAAGAGGGAGGGAAGAAGATTGCTATCAACAAAGCTATAATTGCTTTTTTGAATAAAAATAGCCTGAAGAAAAATGTAGTCCAGCTAACTAGAGAAAGCTTTAACTGCAAGCTATCTATCAGCACTTAGTTTGCCCTGTAGTTGTTCGGGAAGTATGTTATCGTGGTTATTAACGGAGAAATGAACTTTTTATAATCTGTTCAGGGACATTTACAATGTTAGATTTTTTCACGTGTTGCTTGTAGTCCTAAGTGTAGCTGGATTTGGGGGGATTTTGGCACAGAATGCTCTGAAGAGAACAGAAAAATGTCTGCTAATTAGGATTTCCTGCAGAAGTGAGTGCAAATATACAAGTAAGTTTGCTTTTCTAAGATGTAGCAAATGTCTTTTTATTTTTGTACATATTCAAATGTTTGTATTTGTATATTGATTTGAATAAAAAGATTCAAAGTAGAGACTTTTCATATGTTCTTTAGATTTGTGATGGCTTAAGATATGGCTAATGCATCCACTTCTTTGGTGACATGTTTCTTCCTCTCTGATTGTGTGTGCAGAGCATGTGTTTTTTTTCTAGCAGTACCACTTTGAAATATTGAAATGAGATGTCCTTTCAATACTTGTTTTAGTTGAGGGATAATACTTCTCAAAAATCCAGCACTTACTTAAACTGAACACCTGTAATCACTGTTGAGGGAGGTAGGAATGCAGGGGAAGAATAGTATTGCCCTCTACTCAAGTGTATTTATTTTCTACAGGCTAATCTAATTATAGACAATGAAATTTTTGATTATGTCCAAAATGTTTGTGGATGTAATACAAAGGAAAACTAAGGAAATGTACTAACTAAAAGGGAAACGCTTAACAAGAGATTATTAAAGGACTATTATTATTAGGTCACAAAACTACCTAATGTATCAGGTATCCAGCTTGAGGAAAGCCTGATCAAGTGTAATAATTCATGAAGAATGGAGGGCAGGTTTTAACCTTCGAAGTTATTAACTTCATTTGCTTTCTGGCACAGTTACTTCTGTTTCCTTCTCCGAGTGATGCAAATCTGAGTGCAGAATGCTGTAATGTTGTTTAAATATGTGCTGAATAATAGTATAGTAACTTGTTTGGTGCCACAGACCTAAAGTTAATCGTTCAGTCCGAACCACTGTGTTGATTGAAGGCTCTGTATGTGAGTGCTGTAATAGCAGGTAGTAACAGGGCAGATGGAACTGTTTTGACTGCTTGGGTCACTTTAGAAACTACTGGGACAACTAAAGTTCCAGGCAAAGAAGCCATAATGGCCTTAGTTCTTAAATGCTCAGATGGGGAAACCTTTATGGCACCTGGCCTGTTTGACCCCGATGGGTCTCATCTAACTCCGAAGGGTAGGAGGATTCTAGCTCAGGAGCTGGCAGGGCTTGTTGAGAGGGCTTTAAACTAGACATGACGGGGGAGGGGGGAGTTACTAGGCTCGCCTAAGATGTCCCCGTGGAAGATGAGCCATCCCAAAAGGGGTTGTCAGTAACCCAACTGAAGTGCATGTACACAAATGCACGTAGTATGGGAAACAAGCAGGAGGAGCTAGAAGTCCTGGTCCAGCGGGAGAGATACGATATAGTTGCCATCACGGAAACGTGGTGGAACGACTGTCATAACTGGAGTGCTGCCATGGAAGGCTACAGGCTCTTCAGGAGAGACAGGCGTGAGAAGAGGGGTGGAGGGGTGGCCCTCTACAGCAGGGAAACCCTGGATACTGTTGAAGTTGAGATCGGTGATGACCAGGTTGAGTGCCTATGGGTAAGAGTCAGAGGGGCAGTCAGGTCTGACCTCCTGGTTGGAGTGTGCTACAGACCGCCCGACCAGGAGGAGGATTTGGATCTTCTGTTGTTTAAACAGCTGGAGGCTGCCTCTAGATCGGCTGCCCTTATTCTTTTAGGAGACTTTAACCTTCCAGATATCTGCTGGAAACTTAATACTGCTGAGAGGAGGCAGTCCAGGAGGTTCTTAGAGTGTATTGAGGACTGCTTTTTGTCACAGCTGGTGAGTGAGCCCACCAGGGGTGAGGCTCTGCTTGACTTGCTGTTTACAAACAAAGATGGGCTGGTGAGTGATGTTGTTGTCGGAGGATGTCTAGGGTCTAGTGATCATGAAATAATTGAGTTCTCTCTGAACAATGTAATAGGAAAAGCCAGGAACAGAACATCAATGCTGGACTTTCGGCGGGCAGATTTTGGATTATTTAAGGAACTGGTCAGGAAAGTACCCTGGGAAATAGCTCTTAGTGGCAAGGGGGTCCAGGAAGCTTGGATATACTTCAAGAATGAAATTTTGCAGGCGCAGGAGCGGGCTGTCCCTGTGTGTTGTAAGAAGAGTCGTAGGGGCAGACGGCCGGCCTGGATGAGTAGGGAACTTCTGAAGGAACTAAGTAAGAAAAAGAGGATGTATCATCGTTGGAAGGAAGGGGATGTAAGTCAGGTCATGTTCAAGGATGTTGTTAAGTCGTGTAGGAGAAAAATCAGGGAAGCAAAAGCCCAGCTGGAGCTCAAATTGGCCACTTCTGTTAAGGACAATAAGAAGAGTTTTTATAAATACATCAATGGCAGAAAGAAGGGCGGCAGCGACCTCCACTCCTTGTTGGATGTGGAGGGAAATATAGTAACCAGAGATGCAGAGAAGGCTGAGGTACTTAATGCCTTCTTTGCCTCAGTTTTTAACAACAAGGATGTCAGCTCGCTTGACAGTTGGCCCTCTGAAGTGGCTGATGGGGGCAGGGTGAAATATGGCCCTCCTGCAATCCATGAGGAGGAGGTTAGAGACCTGCTGAGCCACTTGGACCCTCATAAGTCTATGGGGCCGGATGGGATGCATCCTAGGGTGCTGAGAGAGCTGGCGGATGAGCTTGCTAAGCCGCTCTCCATCATCTTTCAGCAGTCCTGGCTCACTGGAGAGGTCCCGGAAGACTGGAAGTTGGCCAATGTGACGCCCATCCATAAGAAGGGCCGTAAGGATGATCCAGGTAATTACAGACCTGTCAGCCTGACCTCGGTCCCAGGTAAAATCATGGAGCAGATAATACTGGGTGATATCATGCACCACCTGCAGAACGGTCAAGAAATCAGGCCCAGCCAGCATGGATTTAGGAGGGGTAGGTCCTGCCTGACCAACCTGATCTCCTTTTACGACCATGTGACTCGCCTGGTGGATGAGAGGAAGGCTGTGGATGTGGTATACCTGGACTTCAGTAAGGCCTTTGACACGGTCCCCCACAGTAGACTCCTAGGGAAGCTGGCAGCCCGTGGCCTAGATGGGATAACTTTGTGCTGGGTTAGGAATTGGCTGGATGGCCGAGCCCAAAGAGTGGTGAATGGTGTTTCATCCAGTTGGCGGCCGGTCACCAGTGGTGTCCCTCAGGGTCCTGTCCTGTTTAATATCTTTATTGACGATTTGGATGAGGGGATTGAGTCCATCATCAGCAAATTTGCAGATGATACCAAGCTGGGAGGAAGAGTTGATCTGTTAGAGGGTAGGATGGCCCTACAGAGGGACCTGGACAGATTGGAGAGCTGGGCCGATTCTAATGGGATGATGTTTAATAAGTCCAAATGTCGGGTACTTCATTTTGGACACAACAATCCCATGCAGAGCTACAGACTGGGGACAGAGTGGCTGGAGAGTAGTCAGGTAGAAAAGGACCTGGGAGTGCTGGTGGACAGGAAGCTCAACATGAGCCAGCAGTGTGCCCAGGTGGCCAAGAAGGCCAATGGCATTCTGGCCTGCATCAGGAATAGTGTAGTAAGCAGGACCAGAGAAGTTATCGTCCCCCTGTACTCGGCACTGGTCAGGCCTCACCTTGAATATTGTGTCCAGTTCTGGGCCCCCCAGTTTGGGAAAGATGTTAGGATACTGGAATGTGTTCAGAGGAGGGCAACGAAGATGGTGAGGGGGCTGGAGCACAAGCCCTATGAGGAGTGACTGAGGGAATTGGGGCTGTTTAGCCTGGAGAAGAGGAGGCTCAGGGGAGACCTCATTGCTCTCTACAACTACCTAAAAGGAGGTTATAGTCGGGCAGGGGTTGGTCTCTTCTCTCAGGTGACCAGTGGCAGAACCAGAGGGCATCGATTCAGGCTTTGTCAGGGAAAGTTTAGACTTGATATGAGGAAAAAATTCTTCACTGAAAGGGTGATTGGCCATTGGAATGGGCTGCCCAGGGAGGTGGTGGAGTCACCTACCCTGGAGGTGTTTAAAGGGAGACTGGATGAGGCACTGAGTGCCATGGTTTAGATGATGGTTGGTGTTAGTGTTGGTGTTAGTGTTAGGTTATAGGTTGGACTTGATGATCTCAGAGGTCCTTTCCAACCTTGTGATACTGTGATACTGTGATGTCTGGTGAGAGATAGCCTGGGGGGTTTGATCTGCTTATGGTACATGTCTAGAGTATTGGAAGTCTGGGTTTGCCTTTTGGAAACACATTTCATTCCAGTAGCCAAGCTAATGCTTCATTGCTGCTTAAGGATTGTAGCACATTACCAATGTCATCAAAACATGGTTTGAGATTAATCAAGCTAGCCTACATTCTTTTAGTGGTGTTTCAAAGCTATATTATCTGGTTTTAGGCAATTGGTGGTGTAGGTCCTTTGAATACTGGGGAAATGTAGAACCACCCTCTTGGTGTGGAAAGACACGCATAACCTGGCAGGTTTTGTGGAGGTGGTCAACGATAGCTGTGTTCTAATGAAATGCTAAAATGTTATGTAAAAGTTACGGTAAGCTGTTAAGGTGATGAGTACTGTTAAAAAGCAAAAACTGAAGTGTGGCTGAATCTCAACAGGATAACACGTAATAATTTTTTTATTTATTCTGCCATGGAGGTAGATGGCTTGGAAATTTCAGTGGCATTAAAACCTATCAACTTTTTTTTCTTGCTGTGCAATTGAGTTGTCTTTTTAAAATATTTATGAGCAGTGAAAAATTACTGTGCAGGATTGACTTCGGTGAGAAGGGATCTAATTGGAGAGTACATTGGCTAATGACTTCGGCGTTTGTAATTTAGGTGACTTTTAGGGTATGCTGTTCACTTTTCTGCTTCTAGTATCACTGGCTGCTTTGAAAAGTAAAGATCTTTAACCAAAAACTGCACTAATTTAGGGGCATACCTGCCAATATACTGGTTCAAAATTCTGGTAAACCTCAGAGTTCGTTGCTGACAGGAAGTAAAGATTTCATATTTCTGTATTTATTGAAAAGTATGTCATTGTTCTTGGTCGCTAGCTTAATACCTTTAGCTGAATGATACTGAATGAAGATGCACAAAAAAATGGATTGTGAATCTTAGTAATAATTATTCAAATAATATGAAACCTGAGTAGAGATGTCAGGCATTTCAATCTGCAGTGACAACCCTTCAGTGCAGCTCTTCCTAGTCTTGTTTTGTGATATTACTTGAGTTGATTTTATGTGGTATCTAAATCCTTCAATTGCTAGTAGAGAATAAATTTTTACTTAGGAGCTTACACGAGTCAAGCTGTGATTCTTCTACCTTTTGTGTGACTAATCAAGACTGTTCACTTGCAATTATGCTCACTATTTTCAGACCAAGTTGGAGACAAAGACTCCAGCTTGCTCACCAGCACAGATGAATTGGAATTTACTGTGCAGGATTACACCCAGAATGCATAGAGTACATTTAATATATTAAAAAGCCATTAAATTTGTTGGAGTCTAGCTATTATATTCCAACTTGAAATGTACATTTCCAACTGAGATAAATTATAATTATAGTCTAACAAAGATTTATAGGAAATAACTTTTTTGATGCCGATTACTAGAGGAAGAAGTTTAAATGTTTGCTGTTGCACCACACCCATATTGGTTCTCATTTTAGTAAAATCTTACTTTAGTGGGTTCTGAGTTTTCATGGTGCTCGTGGCAGTGTATCAGGTACTCTTAATGCTCTTCGTGTAATGACAGTTTATATTTTTGGGCTAAGTCTTTCTCTACCGCACTTAAATCCAGTGCTAAGTGACATGGGTCTAAGTGCTTGGAAGTAACTTCATTCTTGCATCTATATGAAAATACTAATCTGGCTGGATCACTTAAGGCTTATAAGCAGAGTGTTAAAAGATGCTATAAAGAATTCAGCTGTCTTTTTTCACTTGTTCTTTTCATAATGTTTCATTTTATTTGTTTATTACTGGTTGGGATCTCTGAAATCTTGCTCCTAGTGGTCTTGCTGCATAGGTACTGTCTCTGGGGTTCGTGTATTTGTTTCAATCTTCTTGATGCTTCATCTTGTCTGTCTTGTAAAGAAGTCTTTTATAGTTCTTTGTATGACTTGAGATTTTCTTTGTTTCAACAGCTCCTTTGTTGACAGCAAAATGTTTTGGGATGGTATTCGTTTGTTTACACAGTTCAGTTCAAACTTCAGAAAGTGACGTTTTTCTTGCTGATTTATAGCTTAATGCTGTATTAGGTTACATGCAGCACAGCAGCATACCAACAAAAGGTGCTTCAGTCGTACTGGTTGCCTACTGGCTGGTCTCTAAGGGGAGAGGTAGACACCTATTAAAAGGTTAAGTGTACTCTCTCCTGTCACCATAATATATTGTATACATAAGAAAAAAGAAAGGAGTCCACAGATCTACGTGACTTTTCTGAACTGCTGTAGTAGTTTTGGAATAATTGTTTTTAGATTATATTTGTGACAAAAGCTGAATTTCTTGTTGTGTATGATAGATGAAAATGGAGCGGTTGGGTTTCTGTCTTCTGTTTGACTAAATTGGCTCTTACAAGACCAGGTTTCATCTACTGATGTGACTGCTCCTATTATGTTATAAAAGTTGAAGCTGTTGGAGTTTAATCCTACACTAACAAAGTTTTTCACTTCTTTGTGAATTGAGAAGAACTTCCTACAGACAAATAAAATGCCTTAGGACAGAAAAAGGGAGGGACAATAATAATAGTAAAACATATAGAACAAATGATGCACAATGCAGTTGCTCACTACCCAGTGACTGATGTCAAGCCTGTCCTTGAGCAGCTGTTGCCCCACTCCACCTCCTCAGACAACTCTCTCCAGTTTATATACTGAGCATGATGTCGTATGAGATGGAATATCCGTTTGGCCAGTTTGAAACAACTGTTGGACTGTGCTACCTCCCAGCTTCTTGTGCACCTGCTCTCTAGCAGAGTGTGGGAAGCTGAAAAGTCCTTGACTTGGTATAAACACTTAGCAACAACTAAACATCAGTGTTATCAACATTATTCTTGTACTAAATCTAACACATAGCACTATGCCAGCTGCTAGGAAGAAAACTGACTCTGTCTCAGCTGAAACTAGGACAAGGTCAAATCATCATTTGTTGGTTGCTTAGCCTACCTTGATGAACAAGTGGACAAAAGACTTAAGGTTTCCTGGAGAAGACTTGCATGATTTCTGGGTGCAGAAATTTCATTGTTGATGTTTGTGGCTTAACTTAATGCGTCACTTGCTGTGAGTTGGATCTGTTTCCTTTGACCAAGAATATTTCTAGAAGCCCTGTATTAGTAACAAATAACAAATATTGGATAAGGCAAAAGGTGTCTCAAGTTTGGATGTGTTTTGTGTTGGCTCTTCAAGCACTAAATATTTCCCACTAGTGTACCTAATTAGGACTTTATTAAGGAGGTAATGTATAATGCATTATTTAAGACTGAGAACAGGTTCTGTGTTATACCCTGTTTATCTCTTACCTTTCTGCTCTGGCTTCCCAAGGCAGTGTTAACTGATTTTTAACTCTGTGGAAATGGCTGAGAGTCAATGGTGCATAATGTTTTTTTTCTTCCTTCTTCATTTTCAGTAATGGCACGAGGGATGTGGTGCACATATGTGTATGTGTGTGTTATGTGTGAGAAATTTTCAAAGAGGCAAATGGGAAACTTGTCAACATGAGTTGTCCTTACAGCTGAATGAAGAATATGCAGCATCACAAATGGCTAAATCACCTTACTTTAAGCTGATACATCGTGTAGCAAGCTGAGAAAAAGGCAAATGTAGTGGCCTGTAATAGCTTGGAGCAAACAGCCGTCATCTTATACAGGAAGACTACCATTTAGGCTATTGCTTTCTCAAGGCAGCATAGCTAGTGAGGTAGCATGCTCAGTACTGGGATTTCAGGACAAAATGTCTTGACCTCTTGATGGTAGAAACAAGCTCTGTGCCTCTAGCATAATCAAGTAATGTTACTAATCAACAACAAAGAAAACTATATTCTCTACCAAAGCAGTGACTAACTTTCCAGTTTTTTGAAACCATTTTAAATAAACCAAAGGTGACAATTTTCTAGAAACCTCCTCCGTTTCTGACGTTTCCTAATAGCAGGAGCAGTCCAGTTAATTTGGATGTTGATGTTACTTAGCTGAATGTTGTAGGGTTTAGTAGTGTGTACCAAAGCCACAGTTTTGAGGCGAAGTGGGATATTGAGAATTGTCACTTTCAAATGTGTTACTACGAAATCATATCCACGTGTCACCGTCTGTTCAAGATCGGATCTGTATGAAGATTAAATTGCTGCATTACTGTCCCCTGGTCCACCAAAAGATTCATCTAGAAAGCTGAAGATAATTAGATTTCTAGTGTCACTGATTAGGCTTGAGTGCAGGATTTGCACAGCAGGTGTAATTGATCCCATGGATTTCTATGTGATATAAAATACCTAGTGCATACTTGTATCTAAAAGTGTTGATTATACAGTAGGTAGTTGTTACTTTATTGGGAAATAACTCAGTAATTTTGAATTGACTAAGGAAATCAGTTCTCTTTAAAAACACTGAAAGGAGGGGAAGAAACTACTATCAAGATCCCAGAACAGGAAGTGGCAGCTTAAAGTAGAAAACAAATTACAACTGAATAACCATAGTAAGTAGTGACATTGGCTCCTCTTGTGTTGGAAATTTCAGGTTTCAGATAAAAGTGTCTCTCTTGCAAGAATATAAACGATCTTGTCTGAAGCCAATTCAGAACTTGGCAAGCCTTTCTTTGAAAAAGCCATGGGAATGGAGACAGATGGAGATGAGTGTATGCTAAGGATTCTCACTGCACCTCTGACTTTCAGCTCTTGCTGAACTGTGTTTCTCTGCTCGGCACCTGAGTGACAAGCAGAAGGACTTACGCAGTTCACATTCTTTTTACATCAGCAGTTGAGACTGGTTTGGAATTTAGTTCTGGACTTTTCTCTGCCTGTCCCCTTGCACTAAACAAGTAAGACTAAAGGGAATAGTAATTGCTGAGGACTACTGTGCATTTGGATAGTACTAACTCTGTCTCAGGATAGTTCTATTAAAGAGCTTGTATCTCAACCTGATTAGTATAAGGAAATAAAATATAATGTGGCTCTCTGCGTTAGAGATGTTCTTGAATCCATTGAAAGATGTCAAACAACTGTCTTCAATACTGAATGTTCCCATAAATAGAGTAACAGGATAATGTGGTCTCGGAGATACCTTTTTTAAGGATGTTGGACTCTAATACCGGCATAAGCACACACTTGTTTTGTAAATGCAGATGACGGAAACGTTCTAGATATTTATACAGACTTACAGGCCACCAAAGCTGGCTTTCCTGGAATTCCGGAAAGTCACCATTTGGAGTCAGATGGTGAAGGGGTAAAAGATGGAATTTGACCTAAGTGTAAAATGTATGTAATTCTGAGTAGTTGTTACATTAATACAGGTAAGCTGTTTGCTCTGCTGTTTGGATTTCCCATACGTACTCCCAAAACTGAAGTCTTATTTAGACCAAAAGTATCAAAGGTAGTTTTTTGTGTGTTTTCATTTGAATCACTTTGCTGTTACTGAAATTCTTTTTGTTCACAAAATGTTAAGTGAACATATGGGGCTATAACTGCCTATAATATGGTTTATTTATCTTCAGTTAGAACCATAAATATCAGAACAAAGTTATGGTATCTAAGTTATGTATAGTATCAAAGTTATGGCAGTTAGTTACAAAAGTGAACTGGTATTTATTACCAGGCATGTGGTCAATACTGCTAACAGGTCTGTGATTGCCTGGTGTAACTATTGCTTAGTTTTCCATTTGTGGAAATTCAGTTCAGTTGAAAGATACATAGGAATACGAAATGATGTGACTGTCATGATACAGTGCTGATACACCCTTTCAGATTATTTTTCTCTCTTTAAGCATAGCTTTTCCCAGCTTTTATGTATGTGAGAGAACACTGCATGTACTGTGAAGTTGTTTAGACCAAACTGAAGTTCCCTTTTATTTCCCAAATTGCAAACCTTTGGAAGAAACAGAGATGAAATTCTAATTTGAGCTGATGTTAAACTTTTTCAAGAGAACCTACGCTTCTGAAGATGCACAATTTTATTGTGAAGTGAAGCATTGTTGCATCTCAGGGTCTTGTCCAAATTCTGCTTATTATATTACAGGGAAAAAATGTCCTGTAAGGGAAGTAAGCTTTAGTTTTATTTCTGTACTGCTTCAAGTTTGTGTTCTTCCTCAGTATCCTCCCTCACTCATGGTTTTGCCTTTAATAGTTGTGTCTGAGAACTGTGTTCAGCTGTGACATTTCCTAATAAGTCAGAAAATTTTCTGGGTTTGTTTTAGTAAATTTTTTGCTGATAAACGTCTAGCCAGAGAATAGATCTTTCTTTAGTTATACATCTGTTGATAGTGCTGCTTCTCTCTATTTGTTTTTGTGTGACTGCAAGGGTGAACTGAGGACAGAAAATGACCCTTTTTGCATCAGGACGGAACACATTGAGTAGCTGAAAATAGTATTCCACAGTCTATTGACTGTGCATGGGAACAGGTTCATTTGTGTGTTGTAGTCTGTCACAGGTATAGTAGTTGTGAGGCAGCCCAATATGTTTCTGTGTATGAAGCTGATAGTATAACAGATGGTTTTGGTTAGTATGTCATCAGTGTGTGCTGTACTGAATGCATATTGTTCATCCCACAAGTCTCTGCTAAGCACTGAGATAACTATAGCTACCTATCAGTCCTGAATCTACTCATGTGCCTCTGGAGCTAACCATATGGGGTGTGAACGTAATTAAAGGACTACTTCTTTGGCAGTTGCCTGCTGTCCCAAGTGACTAAAAATGCCCTGAATGCTTCAGGAATTGCTTCAAAAATAATGAAGATTATCTTGCTGTATACAGGAAAAACTGATACGATTTTCTTCTCAGAATTGCATGTGGTGCCAGAATAGCTTCTGGGGACTGGACTGCTAGATTCATAGGGAGAAGTTTTGGGGGAAAAAAAAAAGTTTCCTACTTTAATTTCAACTATGTGCTTGCTTCATTTTGACAGTTTGTGGTTTTTTTGCTTTGGTCAGCTCTAGTCACTGCAAGAGACTTGACAACTGCTGTCCTGTGTTGGGAGAGCCAAGACTAGACAGACTACTCCACATGGGGCTTCACAAATACAGAGAAGAAAGTTACCATTTCCCTTGACCTGCTGACTACGCTCTTACTAATACAGCCCAGTAGGCAGTTGGTCTTCATTGCTGCAAGGTCGTCCTGTTGACTCATGTCCAAGTTGTTATTCACCAGGGCCCGCAGATACTTCTCTGCAGAGGCAAATATTTGCTGTCTGCTTTTTCAGTTCCTGTGTTCTTTAACATGCAGCTCAAGTTAAACGTCTGTAACTGAGAAATTGAATCCTGCTATATACTTGATTTTATAGATACGTGTACTGGCAACAAAGAACTGTGTAGCAACTTGCTCACACGCACATATGTGCACCCCCTGCCCAGTGGGATAAGGTGGAAAATTAGAAGTAAAGGAGGTAAAACTCATGGGTTGGGATAAAAACAGTTTAATAATAAAAGTATATGCAGAGGGAGTGATAGACAGTGCAAACGACTCACCACCTGAGAAACTGATGCCCGGTGTGCTCTTGATGCAAAAATCCCAAGCTGTGCACCTTTGGCATGAACCACATGACAAACCGAGCTGCCACCTGTGCTGCCAACCCTGCCCCCTAGCCAACTACCCCCTTGTATAGTGAGCGTAGTGTTGTGGTATTGAATATCCCTTTGACTCATTTGGGTCATGTCCTGGCTGCGTCCCCTCCCAGCTTCTTGCAAAAGTTAACTGTCTCAGCCAAACCAAGAACAACTGTGCATATGGTTATGATGGGTAGTGGTCACTAAACTTCGATAAAAATATTGAATCTCTTATAAGGTTAAAATTGGCTTTGTGTGTTTGGTTACGCTGTGGGTTTGTGGTTTATTTGTTGTCACACTGCAGAGGCATGGTTCACCCTTTGCTGCCATGGTGATGAATCAAAGGTTAGCTGCAAACCAGACAGTTGTGGTAGGTGCACCTTAAGATGAGCTCATTCTCTGAATAGCACCTTTGATACTACTTACACGTCTCCAAAGACCTGCTACAGCTAAAATATTTTAATAGAAGAAAACAAAAACAACTAATTGTAGGTAGAAAAAGGAACAATGGTGCAGTCATACTTTGTTGTTCCAGTTCCTTCATAAATTTTGTTTTAAGGACAGTCGTTTTAGTGAATCATCACATAGCTTGATGTAACGTGTAGCTTCATAACAGGATGATGTCTAGTAAAGTTAATTGATTTGTGACTCTTAACTGGTCATTTGCCTTTATCACAAGCTTTAATTGGGTAATTAATTTGTAGCTAAGACTTTTTAGGTGGCTTTTCCCATTTTTCAGGAAGCTGTCCTTAACTTAGTGGGAATGTACAACTCCTGGTGCAATCTTATCTTTCATATTGCTGTAGTGTGATTTGCTCGATTATTTTTGTGTTCAGATTTGGAAATGGCAAGTATTTGAAAGGCAGAACAGCCTGGCACAGTGTGCTTTGTCTGCTATCCTGCAAGCATCCTTCCCTATTGGCAAAATTTGAATGTAAACTGGTTTAGGTTAAGATACCAGTGGATTTTGCTCTCGCAGTTGCTGATGCAACCAGATTTGGGATTTATGGAAAAGGAAGTCGTGTTGAGGGTCAAGGGTTATGAGTGAAAAGTGACTTGGCTTGCTGTTTGTCAGAGTAAAGACTGATCTATCTCTTTATATGTGCAAACTTCACCTACAGGGGAAAAAAAAAAAGCATTATATATACAGCCTCCCATAACCCACTCCCTGATAACAACCCCAGACAGCAGCATAGTGGGGTTGGGTAACAAATAGTAAATTATATGGGCTCTGAAATAATTGTCAAGGTGGAGGCATGGTTAACTTCAGAACTATATCATTTTGAACTGTGCATTTCATTCTTTTCTTAGCTGTTTCTCTGCTCTACAGTTTCTGAAACTATCATGACCAGCAAGGAAAGATAAAGTTCCAAAGTATTAGTGGCTCAGTCTGAAGCAGACACTTTCGTCTCATTTGTAGTGCTAGCAGGTTGAAGCTGGCTGTTCCCAGGCTTTACTAAGGCTGCCTAAAACTAACAGTGCAAACAAGCTTGTAAATATTATGATGAACACTGAAAGAGGGATGAGGATTAGTTTTATATTGCTAGTTAAACATCCTAATATCCAAGCAGACTTCTGTTGGAAACTCACATACCGTTTATGAACCTGGGAAAAAATGCTGTCTGAATTGACAGCAGCAAATTAAAACATGTCTGCTGAATTACCCAAGCTATAAATGAAATCACAGATAACACAGGCTACACATTGCTTTAGGTTCAACAGATCTTACACTAAGTAGCTCTCAAGTCTTACAAAGAGCTCGTAACAACTTGGACTTTTTTCTGTTCTTCCAGATATTTTTTTCTGTAGAAAACGTATGTACATAGTGTCCATGCTTCCCAGAGAGCTGAAATGTTTTAGACAATCAGTAGATTGAAATCCTAGAAGGAAATCATTTCTCTGTTTTGACAAATGCTTGCATTCTGAGATGTTGGTGGCTGTGGGAGGTGGAAAATGTGTGTGAAAAATGCTGGGACATATGGAGCACTTAGGAACTTAAATGTAAGGCTAGTAGGGTATGTCAGACTGTAAGAGCATGCTTCCCTCTGTCACATCTAGTTGTTCTTATATTCACTTTCACGGACTGGCATGACTTCATCTGTAAAACTGTTGTTTGTTAAATACCTAATAGCTCTGCTGGCTAGGGGCCTCCTGGTTTCCAGTTTACAGGTATATTTTGTAAATACATACTATTTACTCTTAAGATGAATTGCTTTCAGTTTTTTCTTTCTGGTGTCATGGTTGTTACCTCTTAGTGCATCTGTACACAGCAGCTGTGTTTCTCCCTTGCCCTTCGCTGGGCTGGGTTAAAAAATTGAGCTCTGTTTTGGTACTGCCAAAATATTGGATGTAACCGCCTAAGAGACAAATAATTCCTGAGCCTTCCTCTGTCCGACTTTGTTGTGAACACTTGTTACTTAGGCTTTCAAATCTCATACCAAATATTCCATCAAATCTCTCATACAGCATCCATGTTTTAGTAGTTTTATTTATTAAAATGTAGAAGAGGGGTTGTTTTTTCCTCTTCAGACACATGGGAAACAGCTTCAAGTCAGGCACTGCTGGAACTGCAATTGCCTGTTTGCTTCCACCCAGCATTCTTCTTTGGCCTACACAAGGGACCTGCTGTCTGGGGGTTAGTTAATGATTTGTGCTACTTTTAAAGCCTAATGACTTTTCTGTCTGAAATTGATACTTCATGTTCACCAACAATAGGGATGCGAAGCTGGCAGTTGTAACAGCAATTGACGTCTTTGGATGAGACTTAACTTCAACAGCATGTGGCAGAAACTGAAACCCTACTGTTTTACTGTAATTCGTTCAGACAGCTCTACTGTTAACAGTGCACGAGGAGACCAAATGAGCTCCCCCTCACAGCATTTTGTGCATTAGAAGTACATCAGTGAAGAGCCAGGGTTTAACCTGCCCTGCAAAGGTCTAGGGCTTCTGTGCCCCCGCCGGGTGCAGGAAAGGAACTACAAGGCTAAGGATCGCTCTAAAATAGGAAATTTTCCTCTGGAGATGTGTTGTTTTATACAAATAAAAGAAGCTTTTTCTAGAAAGGAGAGAGCATCTATCACCCTCATTAAACTGTCTTGTGGGCAGAAACCAAAGTTTGTGTCCCTGATCCGGTTCATTTTTCTAAGTAGCAAAGGTTCAGTAGGGGATGTTGAGAACCATGTTGAAGCACCCCCATAAAACCAAGGCCAAAGTTGCTTGAAATTGAAGATTTGGGATTGGGTTTTTTTGACTCCATGGTAACTATTCTCGTTTTGGATATTAATTCTCCTGAAGTTTTGTGTCTTCTCACAAGGTAATAGAAGGTTCCTGATTCATTGATGAATGAAAAAATACTGGCAACTTAGCATTTTTTGAACACTGATGACTCTTTCCAGCCCAGGTGTAGTTAATGGTAATTCTGTCTGATTTTGCTATGTCAATATAATGCCTTGTGGCTGCTTTGATGTGTGCTGCTAAGCATGTATCACTCTGCAACTCCAAAGTGTCAGCATTTCACTACTAGGCAAGTTATTATATGTCTTGAATGTGCTTCACCAAATGTACAGACTATCTTAGGATCTTCTAACATGGAAATCAGTCCAAAGACTAGGTGCTACTTATTACTACAAAAGTGCCAGACATATGGTCGAGCCAGGCACAGGGGAAAATTTAAAACAAATCCTGCTGTAATGTGGCAAGAAATAAATGGCATCTCCTCAGTAGCCCAGATGCATTTAGTTGAGGATGGAACCTGAAATATTATAAAGCCCACACCATTTCTTTTGGCTGTTTTTCTAATACATCTGAATAGTGAATCAACACATGACTAATCAGCTGTAAGCCCTGTAGCAGAGAGCCAGCTGAGCACTGGGCAATGCTAAACCTGCCAATCGTTGAAGCACAGCAGAAGTAAAACAAACAGCTACTGTCTCATAGCATTTGCAGCCTGAGTGCTCTTGCTGCTGGTGTTGCCAGCTATGATGAAATCTGAGTGTTTGTAGGTTTCTTCTCTTTCTGGAACTAAACTCCACAAATCAGTGTTGCTATGGAAAAAAGCCACATAATCATCAGGGGCAGACAATGAGCTAATTAATTGTAGAATCTGACTGCAATAGTGATACTACCCCTGGGATATAAACCAGTTACCATTAAATTCAAATAGCCATTTTCAGGGAAGTAGTATTTCCTTCAGTAGAATCTAGTGCTGGCTGATCAACTATGACACATGAAAGTTTAGGCAGTGATGGATGCATACCCAAGGATATGGACTCTCAGCTACTTACGAATGAACAAGTAGATCTAGTCTCTGCCTCCTTTTATGCAGAAATGGGCATAGGGAAGTGAAGAAAATGTCTTTTTATGCCCAGAAATATGTATATGTTTGGGTCACAAACTTGTGAACTGAAGATATGCAAAACCCTTTTGTTGTTCCTTGCCAATTAGTTATTGGTCTAAACATGATACTCTGATGAAAGGAACTTGCTGATTGCCTGGAATTTCTATGTAACTTTTCTCCCTGGTTTTTTTTTTTTTTCTTTTACTCTATTGAGTTTTGGTTAGGAAAAATCCCTAGTCCTGTCTTCCTGTTCGAAGCTGCTTGGTGAAGAGCATTATTATGGAGCAGCACGTAACATGTTTAAATAGAGGTGTTGCTTTACTAGAAGTGCTGAAATGCATAAAGAAGTTCAATTCATTTGGGGAACTGGATGTCAAGTTTGAATTCTAAGGATTTTAAATCTTGCTAGCATGAAGGCGCTGATCAGTCTCATATCAAAAATCAGAAATCTCAAAGGGCTGGAGAAAGAGGTAAAAGGTCAAGTTGCCTGCAATTTGAAAAGGAATTTTTAGTTGTTAAGGAAAACAGTTAGGAGTGAGAAATACCCTGCCTTACTCTGTGGTGGCTGATGGAAGAGGAAAATGGGAGATTTCACAAACAGTGTATGGGCTAATATGTGAGAAGGAAGCTGGGACACCATGTACTTTGTGTAGCTCAGAACTTGTAAGCTTATCAGTCATTGAAGAAAAGGGCAGAGCATTTCTTTATCCGATGCTCAAAATGCTTTTGAAGCGAAGACCTGGGCTTTTTCAGAAGGATGCAAGAATGTGTCCTTTCTGGATAAATCCAAAGTGGCACGTGTCGTGCTTGTCCTGGCCTGGTTAGATCCTCTGTATCTCTATCACTGCACCTCAGTAAGAGATGTCCATCTGTAGTTACAGTGGAGACTGTATTGGTAACATGGAAGAATCTGGAAAACAAGCATCTAGACCCATTATTGAATAATAAAGAAAATTTCAATTAATCAGAAGGCCTGCAAGCCTTAACAATATATTGAGCACAGCATTTGTAAGGCTCTCCCAAGTGCTGGGTAAACTGAGTATTTAACCAGATTGGTCAAAGATGCATTTCTGCAGCTGCTTTAGAGTTTATTTCTGCAGCTGCTTTAGAGTTTGAGCTTCATTTTCAATTCTGAAGGCAGATTTGTAGATGCCTAATGAGATCTGTCTGGTCTCCAGCTGCGTGTACCATTACAAACAGTGCTGACCTGTCTCAGCTTTTTGATGGCTGTAAGAAAAAAAGCAGTGTGCTAATGAGGGGCTTGGCTGTGTTTCTTGCCCCCCTTCCACAAGTGGGAACCTGCTGGGCCGTGCAAGGAGAGTTGCTGGAAGGGAATCTGGGTGCTATGGGGTGTTGTTTACTGTTTATATGGAGAAGAGTGCTGTGCGCAGACCTAGGGTTATGTGGTGAAGGATTTCCTCCCAACTAACATTTCTAGCAGGTCCTTTGATTAAACTATTGATTTGGAGGAAGTAAATTCAATAGAAAGGGCAAGTCTGCTATGTGTGGACAACACTGGGCTACAGTGGTGAGCTCAGGATCAAGTGAACGCAGATTGACTCACTTTAGGTGGCAAATGCATTGTGCTTCTGCATGTACTTGCTTTGGGAAGACATGGTTGATGTTGTAGTGAAGTTACTGGGATGCATTAACCAGCAGTTTGAACTAATGAGGCAAATGCTGCTTTGTCGAGGCTGTTTGTCATACCAGTGCTTGAAAAACTATTGGATTTGTAGTAAAATAGAGCTAAGGGGGCACATGAGGAGGGCTGGCATTTGCAGAGAATAGACTTTCCTATTTGTAGACCATTTTACTTCTAACAAATCACTTTGAGATTGCAATAAAGAACAGCAGATGACTCTTTCTCATAGTTCTCTGCTTTTTTTTTTTTTGTCCAGTTGTTGCAGCAGTGCCAAAGGGAACACTGCCAAGGGGAGTTCATTTACATGGAATTCCTCTTCCTTATCTTCTGTAACAATGAGCTCAGATTAGAGTGTCCATTCCTGGTGCAACACAGAGCAGACTGATGCTTGGAAATGAGTGAAAAACTAATGGAGTCATTGAAATACTTTGGGGTTATTTTGGTCATGGACAGCATTTGAATGCAGAAGAGTAAACACAGTAAGAAATCAGCAAGAGGCTGCTGCTTGTGGTTAAAGAACAGCAAAAAGCCAAATTAACAAAGAAATGAAAATTAATAGTTAGGGATGGAGGAAACTAAAGTTGTATCTGTGCTAAACTGAATTGGTAGGGTCAAATGTTTCTCAATCTGAGTTTCATCTAAGGTGTTATTGGAAAACGTATATCCAGAGGCTAATGCAGCCTTTTTGCTGCCAGAATAGCTCTGTTGGATTCAAAGCTGGGAATTAGATGCTCTAGGTGAGCTCCTCATAGAGAACAGCAACAGAAATGCTGAAAACAGAAGTCATACAGTGCCACATGGTAATACAGTAACCGAGGGAGGTTACACTCGCTGTTGTTGTCTTGCCTGGCAAAGCTGAGAGGTTTGTACTACTGCATCTTTGTAAGGTTAAAACATCACTCTCTTGCTGCACGCCAGAGTATCTTCTAGAGAACTTACCTCTCTTATCCTGTGTCACATTGTTTCTCAAAGGAGTCCAGGCAGCTAGCAGGCTCACAAAAATCTTTCACCTTGCATCATATATGTTCTCCAAAAACTGTTCTCTGCACAGACTAGATTTGCATAAGCAGGCAGGATAACCTGAAGAGAGTTTGTGTTAACAGAAAGAAGTTCTTCACAGGAACAGGTGGAATCAAAGATTTTGCCCTGCTAACAGGTGATTTCTTTTGGTTCTTAGCACAACTTTCATAGTCAAGTCAGACCTTTATTTCCAGTATGATTGACTTTTCACTCCTTTCCATGAAAAGCAAGAGAGCTTCTTCAGTAGAGAGAAGGATATGGAGGTCTTTTTCTCTATGATGGTGGGGATTTCTGAGTTCTGATGCTGTCCTATTAATATATCTATCCTGTTTCCAAATTCTGTGTATTTGTGACAAGATACCCCTGTCTCATTTAACTGTAGGATACAGAATTTGCTTTTTTTCATTTCAAAAGATTATGTTTTTTCCAATTTCTCACATCAAGTGCAATTGTAATCTTCTCCATGGGAATGCTCAGATCTTAAGTTTATTCTCTGATATTTTTACTTCATGTAAATGGCTTAGACCAAAAGTAAAGCTAACAGGTTTATTTCTCGCTCTAACTAATTACCTCATTATAGATTCTTTCATTCTCTTTCTCTGCCTCCTCCCTACCACTTTGCCTGTCCCAGCAAAATTATTAAGCAAACTTCAGGTTATAACCTTGCCAGTCCTACTACCAGACCTCAATCCCGTGCCACAACAAGCTGTAAAACTCTTCCTTTCAGTTTGGTGACTTAGCACAATATGAAACTGTAGGTTTAACTCATCAGTATAGTGGCTGTTTTTTTGAAAGAGACGGTACCATTGTCCCAGCTGCTTGCTTCCACTGCGCATTAAATCCAACTTTTCATCTTATCTTGCTGTCAGGAAACTTGCAGATGAGTCAATTCCAATCTAACCTTACTTAGTTTGAGGGGGACAAGGGTGCGTGGGTATTTTTTGAGTGGGTCAGAGTTTTGTATTGCCACCACCTGACTGCTCAATCCAGTCAATGGGAAACAGAGGGATTTTTTAGGTAGGATTGAGTATAGCAGGGGAGCCAGACTACCCCTTTGGCAGTAGCTTCTCGTTTGGCTGAGTTAGGTATATTCAGTATGTAATTTCTATTGAAACTTAACACCTTCTAGTCACCTGAAAATGGAAAGATATACTTGGTAAAATAAATTAAATTGGGCAAATACAGATATTTCATTGCTGCTACCTGACAAAGACCAGCCACAAACTAATTACCCCTCATTGGCTTGACTAGACCACAGTATCTTTCTTCGAGGGAGACCAGTAATTACTGAGAGAAACAGAGAGTATGGGCTTGAGTAATTGCTTAATCTAGGGAAGCTTTTCAGAAATGAATTTCTGTCTCTGCTAGAGTTTGAAAATACTCTATACTTTATTAGTCCTTTAGAGGACTAAAAGTGGTTCCATGTCTCAAAGTGAAGAAACTTCTTTTATATAATAATTTGTTTGAATTTTTGTTGCTGTACTCGAGAGGAGGATCTGGCCAGGAAATGCAAGGGCTTGTACTAAGTGCAATCAGGATGGACTGTTCAATGCACAGAGAAGTGGAAGCAATAAAATGAAATGGGGAGAAAAAGAAAGTTTCTATGTGCAGTTCTGAACCTTTTCAGAAGTTTGGGTTCATTTCCTCACGGGGGTCAGTGGCAGAAAAGTTAGGCATGTGTCAGTGACCAAGATTTATTCTCCATGAATAGTCTGGTAAAAGCTCCCTGAAAATTACAGAAAAGCTTTTTAGAGGACAACAGTGGCACCAGATGATATATTCAGCTGCATGGGTGTCAGGTTTGAACATAAGCCTGCTACCTGTGTGATTTTTATTTAAAATCTCCTTCCCTGCCAAGGAAACAAATCTATTAACTTGATTTGTTTAGGCTTGAATCTGTAACAGTTAATATCTCTTCCAAAGCTTAGGAGAATGATCTCCTCCAAACTCAGGGGAACCCAGTGTGTGATTGCAGTTGTACAGAATACAAGAGACCCCACAGATGGTGCTTGTAGCGGAAGTGCAGCACTTTAGAAATGTGAACATGCAACCATGCATGCCAAGAGCCTATTTTTGTCAGCAGTGCTGAAACACAAGTTAATCAATGCAGTCCTTGCACAAATCATTGGCTGCTAGCATAGCTGTCCTCCTGAAAGTTTTCCCGTAATCTCCAGTGAACCTTTCTTTCATAATAAAATAAATCTTAGCTGAATGGCACACTTACCATCTCTCCTGCTGCATTATTTATTCACTTCCAGCACTTAATTTGCTCATTTGAAATGCTGTGCTGTCATGTATTCGTCAGGGAAGATGTCTTTGTTTAGTCTGAGCAACTGCTCAGTCTGTCCTTAACCAAGCAGCATGCTTTTCTTTGGAAAGAGGATGTTTTGGAAGAGGTGGTCTTTCTCCCTCCCATTCCCTTTGGCCTCTTAGGTTTGGAACCGATAGGTAAAGAGGAAAATATGGTGTGGAAAAGTGATAGACTTGGGCTCAGAATGGAAACAGCAAATACACAAGCATTGGATCCTGCAAAAGGCTGAGGCATTGGTAAATCCAGGTACATTAGTATTCCTGTGAAGTGGTTATGAAGGTTACATAGAAATGCCAAGGAAGCAATATCTATGAAAGATCAAGCTTGACGCATGAAAACTCACCTTAATGTCACATTTTAGATCATGGCTTGGGATTTGGCTGACGCTGATGGTAAATGAGTGACAGGAAGGCCTTTCAGGATAAAACTGATGCTACTGTTGTGAAACCTGCTATTCAGCACTGTATTACTCTTAGGTTGTCCCAGCAATTTTTGAACTAAAGCCTGAACCTGCTTTCTAGTTTTCTGCTTGTTTATGTCTTGGTAAAGGTCCATTTACTGCCATTCTGGCTGTATTTTTATTTGTTCATTTAAACACTATTTTAACAGCCCAAGTGCGTTTTCCAAATCTGCCATTTGTCAAGGCTAACATGATGTATTTTCCCTGCATGTCGACAATGTCCATTCTGTTTCCTTTCCCTAAATCAGCATGTGGGATGGAGGGATGAATTTTTCATAGTGCATAGGTATGTCGCAGAGGACAGTCCAAGGAAGATGTGCAGCCTTTCACAGGAATGACATTGCAGTGTAAGACCCTTAGGAAGATGTCCTGATGATCTCGTGAATGGTGTGGCATACTCTGTACTTCTGTGTTTTGCAGTGAGGTAAGTCCTGGATTAAGCTCTACCTTTTTTCATTACTGTGCTGCTAAGTTCTAATAGTATCATCAAAGGCTGTAGTGAAGAAAAAAAAAAAGGAGCTTAAATTAATAGTTTGAAGGGCAAAGGAAAAATCAGAATGCAATAGTCTTCATGTTCTTGTTGCTTCTGTGCTGACATTTGAGCATGACCGGTCATTGCATGCATTTAAAACTCTCGTGGGCTCAGGACATTGGTCTGGAAAGGCTGATCTGCAGCCTGACAACCCACATTGATGTGGAAGCTGTAGATAGCCCAGTGTGGTATCAGAGGGTGTAGATTAAGCTAATACCATGTGAGATGACGAAAAGTAATTTCTGCTATGTGAGTAGGAGTTTAAAGGAGGGCATTGATAATCAACACTGTCAAATGTGAACTGTTGAAAGATGAGATACTTCAGACTTCCTACAGCTTTTTTTGAAGGTTTCCTGCCTCGTTGGGAAAGGTGATTTGATCAGTTACACTTCACTGGCACTCTGAAGGTACTGCTTAGTACACTGGGCTTGCTAACAAAGATTTCTTTGTAAAGATACTGTTTTCATTCCTACTTGAATAAACTTATTCTGGAAAGATAGGGTAATAAGTTTTTCTTTTCATTGAGCTAAAAATTATTCCTTGGTTGAAATGGAAATGAAGAAAAAACATAATGATGTAAAAGCATCTTAAAATAGCTTCTACCTGGAGTTAGCAACCTTTTTGGGGTGCCAGATAAAATTTGACAAGGCAGGTGGTTGTGATGTGAAGCATGCTCGTAAACAACACTGGAAGCTGAAAAATTGCCCCTCAGATGCAAAATGCCACTCAGTTACTGATGAGCAGAGCATTGCCTCTAAAAGAAGGCTGCCTGATCTAAGTTCAGATCATGCCCAAAGCTGGAGGCTGGTGCCTCTTCCCAAATGCCACAGCTTCCACCGGTGTAGGGCAATCTTCTCACAGGCTATGTTGGGCAGACATGCCAGAGGCAGCAAAGTCCAGAGACTGATTTAACTGATCTCTGTTGTGAAGCTATATCAAGAATGAATTGCAGTGTATAGGAACTTGCCAAAAATGCAGATCTCGGAACTCATACGTGTAGTTGCCTGTGTGGTTGCAAAGTCAAATGGATACTTGAAGAAACTACTTGGGGAACTTGCTCAGAATGGATTGATTTTTCCTGTTAAAGCTTAGAATCAATTTTTTGGGAGAAAGGTAAACTTTTCAGATACAGAAATCATAGCAGGTAATTCCAAAACCTAGGTATGTATTAAAAGGGATGAATCATTGTGTTTGGCTTCTTAAAAATGATTGTATTAGTGCTCAGCACGTATCAACATAATCTCCAGGAAGTTTTCCAGCAGTGTTTTATCTCTCCAGCGTTTTCGGATCAATAACACAAAATTAGAAAAAAGCTTTTTCTCTAATGGCTGCTGCTGACTGGCTCAAAAAGGATTCTAGTCAACTACTTTTATTCAGAAGCCACTGTCTCTGACTGTAAGATGCTTATTAGTTATAATATGTTGCTGGCAATTGATGAGTCATCCCAATAGTCAGACCAAGAGGTCTGAACAACAATTCTAAATATAGCAGATACAAAGAAAATGGAGAATCGGAAGTCTATTACCAAGGGCATTGCTAGCACAGCTGTTGGAATGCATGATGGAATATAATAAAAATTATTTGTAGTACGAAAATATAAGTTGAAACCTATTGTTACCTCTTGCAGTGACTAATCTGACAAATAACCTGGAAACTTCTTATTGAAGCATGTGTTTTCCTGTGCCATGCACACTACTGCCAGGGAGCTTATTGCAAGTGAAATTGTATTTTTGCTGTGTAATGTCAGATTGCATTCTTAAAAATTAGTTGTCATCTTCCCCTTCCCCTTCTCTGTTTCATTTTTCCATTACTAGAATGGGACACAAAGGCTCCTTCTACAGGATTTTCAACCTCGAAGCACATAATCATGGTATCTGGTGTAGAGCCATGAGCAGTTTGTAGAAAGCTCAATGCTTTTGCCATGGTTTAGATGTTCAAAAGAGGCGCTGCATCTGGACAGCAGCTCTCAAGACAGCAGCAGAGGGGGACAATAGCTCTCTAGAGTACCAGAAGGTTAAGGCCTAGGTATACAGATATCTTAGCTGTTGTATGTCACACTCAGACGATGGAGGGTGCTGGTGGTTCTGTTGCACACCACCTGATAGCCTCTAGCTATAAAGGAAGAAAGAAATGCCAGTTGCAAAAATTCAATCAACGAACCTGAAAAAAACAAAATCCAAATGTAAGTTTGTGAAGAGATTAAAAGCAACTGAGCTGCTGGGCCGCCTGGTAAATATAGAGGAGGGTGAGGCCTGGAATGACTAACTAGTGTTAGTGGTGTATTTGTGAGTGCAAGAGACTGGAACATGGAAATGCACTGCTTCCTCTAGCAAAACCATTATTTTCCAACCTGATCAAACATTAGGAGAATCAGTATTCACTTTGCTTTATCTACTGATATTTTAAGTTGGGGGGTTGTGTGGATCTAGATGATGCCTTTGTGCCAGTTCTTTGGTATGTTTTATAGAAAAGTGAAGGGCTTAATATGGAAATGCTTTTCTTGAATTTCAGAGTGACTAAATGGCCCTTAAATCTAATTATGTAATTTCTTTAAGTTGTTATTGTCTGTCAACCCTCAACACTATTCTAGGTGGTATATGAATAGTGAAGAGAAATCTAATTTTCAGGAATTCCTATTTCTTTTCAAGAGAAGATCTGCTTCTGATTTGTTTGGTGATTTACCAAACTTAAATGTGTGAGTATAT
The DNA here is from genome assembly GCA_033556795.1 of Tapera naevia. Taxonomy (NCBI): domain Eukaryota; kingdom Metazoa; phylum Chordata; class Aves; order Cuculiformes; family Neomorphidae; genus Tapera; species Tapera naevia. The sequence continues at coordinate 16,464,614 of JAUMJJ010000088.1, read as the reverse complement.
CTTTTTCAAGGCTTCTTGTACCTTGTTTTTTAAAATAATAATTAAAAAATCACAAATGTTGAAATCTATTGCATTCACCTGAGTTTGTACCTTCTATGAATTTTTCCATCTTGTTTTTTTGATACATTAGGAGTCACCTTAGGTCCTTGTCAACAAAACATGTCAAGAGGTTTACAATTGTGTTCTCACTCAAGTCATGTCTTCAGCTCTTAAGTTCCCTCTTTTATTCCTTTTGCAAGCTACTCTGATGATAGTTGTGTATGTGTTATAGTAGGAGGAGGGGAAGCACCAGGTATACCCTGAATGCCCTGCAGCTCTAGTAAATTTTACTAGGCACACAGTGATCTAATTACTTCCGTTTCATGTTCTTGAAGGGGGTGCCTGTATCTAACAGTTTTGTAAACGACAATAAAATAATGCAGAAGATTAGTTTCCACATACATTCAGAACTTTGCAAAGTAATGTTCCATTTAAAAGTCTATATCTGAAACTGTATTGACAAGTAAAAATGTTACCAAACAGTTGCTTCTTACTTTGGTGGAAAAACTTTGCTCTGAGCATGGGTTAGCTCAGGGTTGTCTAGCACAGGCCCAGGGTTTGTGCAGCTTGTCTCAGAGAGAGCTTAAAGAAGGCTCTCTGCTTTAAGAAAATATGCCAAAATAAGTGTTTGAAACAGCAATGATTCTTTCAGCTCTAGAATAAAGAGCTACCTCACTATAAGCTTCATTTAGAGAATGAGACTTACCTGAATTTGAGCCTCTATTTTTTACTGCTGGAGAGTGGTACTTTCTTCATGCCTTTCTTCTCTCAGCTACAGCAGCTGAAGAATTTGGGCAGGATTCCAGATGAATCAGAAGTCTGAATTGAGCCCGTTGCCGGAAAGAATGTGTCTCTGTGCACTGACTGCTGCACTGGAGCTTGACTCAGTTACTTGTCTGTGGATGCTCTGGAGGGTATCACAGAGTACAATTAGCTGGCTGGTGCTCAGAAGTTGTCACTCCTGAAAGAAAATGCAGATTCTCTAAAGAACGTTTGGCCCCAGTATAGATGATGACTGATACATTAAAAAAAATCCTGCATTTTACCATAAACAGCAGATGAAGCAGGTCCCCAGGCACTAAAGCGATAGGAAGTTTCTTTGCTCAGCCCACTGATTACATGCCAAGTGAGTCAATGGTTTATTGTAGGTATTTCATAGCGTGTTGTACAAACCACTGGGTTATATGAGGGAGATGAGGAACAGTGACAGCTTTTACCAGATTGTCTTAAACTATGGAGGAATTACTTTGGATGTCACATGAAGTTAAATGTTCAAAGGAATTGTGGTTGGACGGAAGTGCGGTAATTCCAACACCAGAGCTCCCCTGAAGGCAGAGAAAACATGCTCATGGGATAGCCCCATGACTTAGTAGGTCAGAAACATAATTGGTTTGATGTAAATTATGTTTCATTTTGTAGATAGAAGGAAGGAAAATTAGTACTAGAACACTTTATTTTAATGTTACATTCAGTGCACATATCACCTTGCATAAGGAAAAACGGAAGGTGTTAAGGCAATAAAACAAATGTTAATCATAATTTTCTTTCTTGGATCACTGTTAAGCAGCTGTCTTATTCATTGCTTCATTTCCACTAGGGGAAAATAATCTGGAATTGCAGTACTTTTATAGCTGCATCTGTCTGAGCCCACGTTGGAAATGCTAGCTCAATAGCAGGAAGCCACTTTAAAGCGCTCCACGTTGCTTGTCTGTGGCTCAGCACAACCAGTATGAAGAGAAAGCATGGATTTTTCTCTCAGATAAACCAAAAAAAAAGGTAGGACAGCTGTTGAGTTTCAGGCATGTGGATCATGCAGCATGGACACAGGACCTCATGGCATGTGGTGGATTGCAGTTTGGTTACAGTCCTGGAGGGTGAATGGTGTCTGTGTGGGGGAGTGTCAACACAACCTAACTGGAAACTAAAGATCAAACTGTCTCATAAGGTTTCTGTTGTTTTCTTTTTCTGGCTGGTCTGTTTACCCTAAGATCTCTTCTTTAGTATTGCGACATGTGTGTGTTTCCTCCATTACTTTCCTCCTCCACCTCTATGAATCACCAAAGACTTGCGTAAAAATGAAAAAAGAATTAATTTGGCAAGTACTGAAAGGCTCTTACAGTTGAAGGAATGGAAGTGCATCTTCAAATGTGAGTAATCCTTTTCATCCTTTTTAGCAGTGGATGCTGTCAACCTGGTGCTGCATCTGAACCTGAAGCACTGGAAATAAGCATAGTGTAGTCGTAAGGCCATACCAGCTAGGGTAGTTACTGGCTGAAATGTGGGCCCTTGCAGTTCACAGGTCGAGGTTCAAGGTAGTTTCAATTGCAGCTGGAAATTTCAAGACATGCTTCTTTTAGGCTTCTGGATCAAAAAGTTACATTATTGTATGTAAACCAAATGTGAAGACCACCAGGTGTTTTCAGACTCACTGAAAACACTATTTTGTTCAGAAGACTATAGGAATACATCAGATATAAGGGAGGCTTAGCCAATTAGTTGTGCTGAAGAGCTTTCCAACTACTTCTTTAATTCTTCAGAGGAAAGTTGTACACCATACTTGGGAATCTAGCCAACTTATGCCATTGGCCCAATGTGACATTTGCACATCTTCTGGACAGAGTTGATGACTGTAAGTCCACATAATGAAGGACTCACTTTTCTGTGGTCCTGTGCATTCATAGACTCAAATCACTGATGATGCTGGAAAGCAACTTTGCAGACATGGACCTGGGAATCCTGGTGGACAATAAGATGACCATGAGCCAGTAATGCACCTTCAGCCAATGCCATCCTGGGCTTCATAAAGAGGAATGTTGCCAGCAGGCTGAGGAAGGTGATACTTTCACTCTATTCAGCAGTGATGAGGCTGCATCTGGATTGTGTCTGGTGCTGGGCTTCCCAGTAGAAGAGAGACTTGAGAGAGTCCAGAAAAGGGCCACAGAGATAACCAACGGTTCAGAGCATTTTTCATACAACAAGAGGCTGAGAGAGATTAACTTATCAGTAGAGAGAACAGAAAGCTTGGAGGGATCTCGTCAATGTGTGTAAATATCTGATGGGCAGAGTGAAGAAGACAGAGCTAAACTTTCCTCAGTAATGCTTACCAGCAGAACAAGAGGCAGTGGCCCCGATCTGAAACGCAGAAAACCCCATCCAATTTGCTAAGAAAACACTTTTTTACTGTGTGGATGACTGAGTACTGCCACAGGTGGCCCAGACAGGTTGTGGAGTCACCATTCTTGGTGATATTAAAAGCCTGACTGGACACAATCCTTTGCAACCTACTGTAGCTGACTCTGTCTGATTCTTGATGCTTACACTGTTACACTTGAGAGCCAGAGAGGAAGGTAAGGGAGAGCATAACACCAGAGAATGCTTTTTATTTTAATGGTCTTTTACTGTATTACTGAGCTGTGCATTGTATTGTTAGGATAATTTGGACTCTGAAGGTTAGTGTTGTTTCAACTGCACTGTAATAACACTTTATTATATTTTAGTTAGGCTGTTAACATTTTAATTAGTCTAACAATTCTTGGTTTCCTGAATGAAGCATTTCCACTTTTGCCCATAATAAGGCTTTGAGTGTAATAACTTGTCACATAAGTACTACAATGATTGAAGAACAATAATTTTGTTCACAGAGAACAAACAAAGGACTGTGCTGATACACCAAAAGAAATCAGAGAGAAGCAGACGAAGTCAGAACGATCTTCATCCTGATGACTAATGGGTGAATAGTTGAACTATATTACTTACGTTATTTTAGCAGTCTCCTGAGAAGCCCAGTGGGAGGTGTTCTGGTGATGTATGAGAGAAGCCAAAAAAAATAACAGCAGTCCAAAAGAATTTTCCTGCCTTAGGTAAAACAGGGATGTGATGAGGGGAAAAAATTGTGTAGTTGAGATAGCTTCCATAATTCGTGCCAATTTCTTCTCTTAGTTTAGTCCACAGTTGATTTGCTTCGCACAATTTGCAGAGAGGGGAAGCACTAAAGGTCTGATTCTTTAATGTTCCCAGGATATTCTTGGTAAGTTTTTTTTTCCCCAGCTCGGTAATTTTAGCAATGCAATGGAATCGGGAAGTTGACGTGAAGTTGACATAAACTACAGCCAGCAACAAATTTTATCAAAGCCAACTGACAGGTTTAGGTACAATTCTGCAATAGGACAATAAGGAGATGTGAAAGACACTCAGTCCAGCACAGTCCATGTTTTCTGACCCCCTTGTCAGGTACTCTATCTCTAGACCAGGATTCTTTCTTTTGAAAGCACACTTGTAAACAGCTTGCAGTAGCTATGGTATTTTAGGACAACTGAAGCCATACACGTCTGTCTTTACCTGGTGCTGGCACCTGAAATTCTGAGTAAACAGTTATGTCAAACAATTTATAGCTATGTGTTATGATGATTCCTAAGCAACAATCAAAGCCTGTTGTTTTGATGTAATATAATGCCTTAGGCTTCTCAGAAAAGCTAGATTTATGCTTTAAAGCTTTACTAACTTTCACTGAAGCACTTAATGGAAACTGAAAGTTTTTACTTAAGGCCATAGGGGGCTAAAGGTTGCTTGTTTACCTTACAGATATTTTCAATGTCTGTTCTTGAATTTGGGGACTGTTTTTGTCTATGGGGTATAAACACTACGCAAACAAAAAACCAACAAAACTGGGCCAAAGTAAACAACTAAAGACTAGTAATAATGTATCTGCGGGTAAACAGGTGGATTTGGGACTGTAACTTGTACAAACACTTGAACACTTTCTTGCTGCTTATAGCTAAATGAAATATACTACATGTCTCCTAAAGATCTCAACTTTTTAAAAAAAATTGTACGCTAAAATTACGGGTTTATTTTTCTTCCTCATGGTAACATGGAGGAAGAAAACTTTTGTGTGTGAAATAATTTCAGTTTGTTTCAAAAAAGATTTTGAGAGAGGAATATTGAATGATTTTTATTTGGTCAAAATTTCATTTTCTGTGTTCACCTCCAAGAAAATATTGTCCATGCTACCAGTGGTGGAACCCACACAGCAATGCAGTCGTGTTCACAGCTTCAGGCACTCAGTAAAGGTTAGCAGCACTAGAGGCATAACAGCAGGCTATGACCTAGCTGCCAAGCGAGAAGAGAAATGAGGCTGGAAATAGTACAGAAAACTCCCGTGGCTCTTCCACAGCATGCCAGTGTGGAGGAAACAAATCTGGATCATGTACTTTATGAGCATTGCTTCAGATCTTACCTAGGTGCTGGCCTGTGAGGCTTGTGCTTGGAATGTCAGCATTCACTTCTTGAGCAACGCATCAGGCAGGGTATGAACTGTTCAATTGCTTCTCTTGGAGAAGCCAGCTGTGCCACTTAAAGAGCAGCACTCAGCAGTCCTGCAGTGGGCAGTGGCTTGTTTTCAGGTTGTGTGGCAGGCTGAGGTGGGAGGTGCTGCAAGACAGTGTCCCTGGACCTTTCCCATGGTATCATCTTGAGCCAGAATCCCTTAGCACAGGGTAAGGATGAGATGTAGGAGGAGTGACTGGTGTAGCAGCTCCAAGAGCTGAACTGGGCCTGTCTCTTTGTGGAGCTAGTGGGAGCAGGGCCAAGAGCCCCTTCTGACTGTAGTGGCAGACACTGAGCTTGGGACAAGGCAAGGAGACCACAGGAGTATTGTTTCCCTCAGAATGGGGCATACCAGTGTTTCCCCAGGGAAGGGTGAGGGCATCCCAGTGTTCTTCTGGACGCTGAGCTGGCAAAAGGGAGCAAATTTGGATCAAATAAAACATTTGCATTGCAAATAAAATGTTATACAGTATACTGTCATAATAGTGATTAGTACATAAAAACTAGCAAAGAGCCTTGTGCTCTGACTGAGCTCTGCATCATGCAGCATCCAGCACCCTGCATGCTGGAGTGACCTGAACTCCACAGACATAACAGAGACAACACTTCAGGCTCTGTTCTTGGAAGAGAAGGGCTGCTAGGATATAGAATTTTTCTCTTTGTCTACAAAGCAGGCATTTACCTGAGGCATGAAGGAATTGATCTGATCTAGCAGCAGGAGCAGGTACCTTCTTGTGCTGCACAGCAAAAATATTTGTGTGTGGAACATGGTCAGACAGACCTCCTTCATTGACTGATAACAACACAGAAAATACTGATTTCCTTTTACCTTACACTAAGCTTCATGTCATGAAATGTTGATTTTTTTTTTAATTTGGTTTCTTTTTCTCCTAATGCAGAGATGGACTTTGAGGTTGAAAATGTGAGGTAAGTGTGTGCTGCTCTTTGCCAATGAAATAAGATGCCAACCTCAAAGTCTGGGGTGAGGTGATCTACAGAGTGGCTTCCTCATGAATCTTCTTTAGTCTAGAAAAGAGCTTTTCCTTTCCAGTGGTGCATCTGTTTCACTTTGACAGCCACATTGATCGAGTGCATTATTTGGTGCTACAGGAATGCAGTTCAAGAGAAAAGGGAGTTAATAAATGATTGTTAATCCCTCAGCATCCATAGATGCAGGTAGGTGGTAATTTGGTCTCCTCCACTGCATGAATTATTCATAGATTTGTTAGAATTTATAGGTAGACATTGAATGATTCTTCTGTACCCAGATGAAATAAATGATTGAAACAAACATAAAAAAACAAGAAACAAAAAAATGCCTGTGTTCCAAAATGAAAAATCAGTACATAATCATAATTATTTTAGGGTTTTTATCTTAAAGCTTTGAGTTGTGATAATCTGTCTAGTAAATTTGGGCAAGAGGTAAGGTTTTAACATGGTGGAGAAACACTTATGACAAATGTGAAGGAAATTTAACAGGAATAAATGAACTCAATACCACTTGGAGGCTGGATTAGCATAGGTATCTATTCCTTCTGCAGACAGTTTCTCGGAGAGTCCATTTCAGAAGGAGGTGGTTAGGCATTAAGTATAGCATTAGGTTGTCAGCCTTGGAAGTATCATTGATTGATTTGCGAACGATGACTGATTAACTGATTATGTTCTAATGATGTTTCGGAAGACATGAAGTGCATTCCACTATGTGGATGACCCTTGGCTTTAAATTCCAGCAGATGACAGTTACTGGGCACATCAGTAAGAGAACAGAGGAAAGTGGCATAACGTGCCAGCGTAATCACTGTGAAAGCTCTGTCACCTATTTAGGTTGGGTAGCAGATTCTTGAAGAAGACAGAGGAAGCTGTAGCTAAGGGGTGAGTGGGAACAGGTTAACAAAATTGCTTTCATTGTTCTACATAGAAGTGGCTTTGATATTTTTAAACTTCCTGGTCTTTTTTTTCTGAGAAGCTGGAGCACCTGAGGTATGATACCTCATGTGAGATGTGTGTTCTGCTCTTTGTCCATTTTTTTGTGATTCATTCCTTCTGGTCTGTTATACATGGGTAGTTTTGTTATCTGTTATTCAACTGCTACACCTCCTGCTAATATTGTTGTATTGTTGTAAGCAAGACTGCCTTGCTTAGCAGCTCCAAGGCTGCTCCTCTTTCCCACCTCACTTTCTGAATGTAAAGAAGCCAAATAAACAATAGTTGTGATTCTCAGAGATCTCTGGGGATGTGTTACATCAGAGATGTGCTTGAAGACATGGATTTCCTTTCAAAATAGCTGCTGAATGCAGTATTGAAAAATCAGATGTACATCTTAAAACTCCAACCTAACAGTATGACAAAGAGTGCAAACAAAATTTGAGAAGCCTTCACTATTGGAATTCATCTCTCTCCAACACAAAGAGATAGCACAACAAACCAGCTTGTTGAGAAACTGAGGGACCTTTTAAAGTGTGAGGAAAAGAGCTTTTTAATCTACCTCTTTACAGTGAGAGATCTATTTCAGGTTATGCAGATCCATTGTGCTTTCAGTTGCACTAAATACAACAAAAGTACAATACTCAATGGTATAACTAGAATTATTATCCATGAAGATTTTTGTTAATTCTTCTATCTACTTATAGAAGATAAGGATCAATCAGAGCGAGCCTTCAAGAAGAAAATGAGAGGACAAGGTCTGGAAAAGCTGTGGTCACCCACAAACACCTCAAAGAACAGACTGGCAGGCAATGTAGTAGTCTTCAAATACCTAAAAGGATATTCCCATATAAAGGAATATATATTTTTTCTTCATATCCTTGGTGGGTAAGTGGGACTGTATACTGTAACATAGGAGATTCATATTAGACTTAAGCAAAGCTTGCTAATGATAAAGACAGCGAAGACTCAGTGAAAGTGGCTTGCAGTGGCACAGCTCTGGAGTCTACAAAAATGAAAGCTAAAAGAACAAGCCAGGAAGGAATAGTTATATTTTTTTTAATAGGTTTTATCCACTCTGTCTTGCTGCCTTCTTAAAATTTAATATGATGTTTCAGTGTTATATATATTTTTCTGTTAGAACATTGTTAGTAAATTTTATGTATTCAACTACAGTAATTTGTCAGTAAATTACCCTTCCATGTTCTGCAGATCAAACAGGTGAAGACCATAATTCAGACTGGGACTTCTAGCAGGCTGTAAAAGCCTGTAGGAAGTCCTCATGTTAACAAGCCTACAGCCTGAATAATAATCGGGTGAAAAGCGTGAGATGGAGTATGATAATTTTTGCAGAAGGCCACGTTTTCCTTAAGAAAACACCACCTGAAAGATGTCTTTTGAATCCAGGTATAGATTTGCTGTGTATTAGTGGAAGGAACTTGTAGTAAGCCTGGAGATGGCAGATTTTAGAATGATTCTTTCTGTTTAGTGATGGATTATAGCTTAAGTATCTTTGCAAATTTGACTCACAGATTATCTGTTTAGAGAGATGAGATAAAAGAGGTTTTCCTTGTAGCACCAGAGAAAGACAAAAATGAAACTCAGCCATATGGGCTTTGTGCTTACACGTGGTTTGGCTCTGTGGGAGACAGCATTCTCCAGCCTGTCAAAGCACATCATGCAATAAAAAGTTCTGACATAACTGATATTCCTTCTCTAAGCAATCAGTTTGTCTGGAGCCCAAGACTTTAAACCTGGCCAACAGGAGAATCCTTTATTGAGAATTGACCAACAGAAAAACAATGCTGGAGTTTTAAGTATTTCTGATATTTTTAAAGGATTTGGATTTCCCTTATAATACCTTAATTATAAAATCTATACTTTCAGGATTGCTCTTACTTAAATACACTTGTTTAGTTTCTTCCTGGCATGTGGATTTCTCAACTCCAGCCAGCACTGGCTAGCCAGAGAAGTTCCCTTCCTACAAGCTGAAAATCATTTAAATACTGTATTTCACTGTGTGTTTAACTCTTTGCATGCCACAGCATATATCAGCTGACTGATTTGAATCTATTAAATGGAAATATCAAATGTGATTGGACTCAGTCATCATTATGGAACCCATCCAACTTGAGATATTCTATGATACTATTTTCTGCACAGAAAGGTCAGTAACAAAGATCACAGTATCACAGTATCACAGTATCATAAGGTTGGAAAGGACCTCTGAGATCATCAAGTCCAACCTATAACCTAACACTAACACCAACCATCATCTAGACCATGGCACTCAGTGCCTCATCCAGTCTCCCTTTAAACACCTCCAGGGTAGGTGACTCCACCATCTCCCTGGGCAGCCCATTCCAATGGCCAATCACCCTTTCAAGTGAAGAATTTTTTCCTCACATCAAGTCTAAACTTTCCCTGACGAAGCTTAAGTCCATGCCCTCTGGTTCTGCCACTGGTCACCTGAGAGAAGAGACCAACCCCTGCCCGACTACAACCTCCTTTTAGGTAGTTGTAGAGAGCAATGAGGTCTCCCCTGAGCCTCCTCTTCTCCAGGCTAAACAGCCCCAATTCCCTCAGTCGCTCCTCATAGGGCTTGTGCTCCAGCCCCCTCACCATCTTCGTTGCCCTCCTCTGAACACATTCCAGTATCCTAACATCTTTCCCATACTGAGGGGCCCAGAACTGGACACAATATTCAAGGTGAGGCCTGACCAGTGCCGAGTACAGGGGGACAATAACTTCTCTGGTCCTGCTTACTACACTATTCCTGATGCAGGCCAGGATTCCATTGGCCTTCTTGGCCACCTGGGCACACTGCTGGCTCATGTTGAGCTTCCTGTCCACCAGCACTCCCAGGTCCTTTTCTACCTGACTACTCTCTAGCCACTCTGTCCCCAGTCTGTAGCTCTGCATGGGATTGTTGTGTCCAAAATGAAGTACCCAACATTTGGACTTATTAAACATCATCCCATTAGAATCGGCCCAGCTCTCCAATCTGTCCAGGTCCCTCTGTAGGGCCATCCTACCCTCTAACAGATCAACTCTTCCTCCCAGCTTGGTATCATCTGCAAATTTGCTGATGATGGACTCAATCCCCTCATCCAAATCGTCAATAAAGATATTAAACAGGACGGGACCCAATACCGATCCCTGGGGGACACCACTGGTAACCGGCCGCCAACTGGATGAAACACCATTCACCATCACTCTTTGGGCTCGGCCATCCAGCCAATTCCTAACCCAGCACAAAGTGCTCCCATCTAGGCCACGGGCTGCCAGCTTCCCTAGGAGTCTACTGTGGGGGACTGTGTCAAAGGCCTTACTGAAGTCCAAGTATACCACATCCACAGCCTTCCTCTCATCCACCAGGCGAGTCACATGGTCGTAAAAGGAGATCAGGTTGGTCAGGCAGGACCTACCCCTCCTAAATCCATGCTGGCTGGGCCTGATTTCTTGACCGTTCTGCAGGTGGTGCATGATTTCACCCAGGATTATCTTCTCCATGATTTTACCTGGGACCGAGGTCAGGCTGACAGGTCTGTAATTACCTGGATCATCCTTACGGCCCTTCTTGTGGATGGGCGTCACATTGGCCAACTTCCAGTCTTCCGGGACCTCTCCAGAGAGCCAGGACCGCTGAAAGATGATGGAGAGCGGCTTAGCAAGCTCATCCGCCAGCTCTCTCAGCACCCTAGGATGGATCCCATCCGGCCCCATAGACTTATGAGGGTCCAAGCGGCTCAGCAGGTCTCTAACCTCCTCCTCATGGATTGCAGGAGGGCCATATTTCACCCTGCCGCCATCAACCACTTCAGAGGGCCAACTGTCAAGCGAGCTGACATCCTTGTTGTTAAAAACTGAGGCAAAGAAAGCATTAAGTAACTCAGCCTTCTCTGCATCTCTGGTTACTATATTTTCCTCCACATCCAACAAGGAGTGGAGGTCGCTGCCGCCCTTCTTTCTGCCATTGATATATTTATAAAAACTCTTCTTATTGTCCTTAACAGAAGTGGCCAATTTGAGCTCCAGCTGGGCTTTTGCTTCCCTGATTTTTCTCCTACACGACTTAACAACATCCTTGAACATGACCTGACTTACATCCCCTTCCTTCCAACGATGATACATCCTCTTTTTCTTACTTAGTTCCTTCAGAAGTTCCCTACTCATCCAGGGCGGTCGTCTGCCCCTACGACTCTTCTTACAACACACAGGGACAGCCCGCTCCTGCGCCTGCAAAATTTCATTCTTGAAGTATATCCAAGCTTCCTGGACCCCTTGCCACTAAGAGCTATTTCCCAGGGTACTTTCCTGACCAGTTCCTTAAATAATCCAAAATCTGCCCGCCGAAAGTCCAGCATTGATGTTCTGTTCCTGGCTTTTCCTATTACATTGTTCAGAGAGAACTCAATTATTTCATGATCACTAGACCCCAGACAGCCTCCGACAACAACATCACTCACCAGCCCATCTTTGTTTGTAAACAGCAAGTCAAGCAGAGCCTCACCCCTGGTGGGCTCACTCACCAGCTGTGACAAAAAGCAGTCCTCAATACACTCTAAGAACCTCCTGGACTGCCTCCTCTCAGCAGTATTAAGTTTCCAGCAGATATCTGGAAGGTTCAAGTCTCCTAAAAGAATAAGGGCAGCCGATCTAGAGGCAGCCTCCAGCTGTTTAAACAACAGAAGATCCAAATCCTCCTCCTGGTCAGGCGGTCTGTAGCACACTCCAACCAGGAGGTCAGACCTGACTGCCCCTCTGACTCTTACCCATAGACACTCAACCTGGTCATCACCGATCTCAACTTCAACAGTATCCAGGGTTTCCCTAGCGTAGAGGGCCACCCCTCCACCCCTCTTCTCACGCCTGTCTCTCCTGAAAAGCCTGTAGCCTTCCATGGCAGCACTCCAGTTATGACAGTCGTTCCACCACGTTTCCGTGATGGCAACTATATCGTATCTCTCCCGCTGGACCAGGACTTCTAGCTCCTCCTGCTTGTTTCCCATACTGCGTGCATTTGTGTACATGCACTTCAGTTGGGTTACTGACAACCCCTTTTGGGATGGCTCGTCCTCCACGGGGACATCTTTGGCGAGCCTAGTAACTCCCCCCTCCCCCGTCATGCCTAGTTTAAAGCCCTCTCAACAAGCCCTGCCAGCTCCTGAGCTAGAATTCTCCTACCCTTCGGAGTTAGACGAGACCCATCGGGGTCAAACAGGCCAGGTGCCATAAAGGTTTCCCCATGATCAAAGAATCCAAAATTCCTCTGCCGGCACCAGCCCCTAAGCCATCTATTAACTGCATATATTCTCTTATTCCTGTCTGTATCCATCCCTGCCACTGGGGGAACTGAACAGAACACCACCTGTGCTCCTGCCTTATCTATCGACCATCCCAGCTCCTGGAGTTCCTTTTTAACCACCCTTGACCCTCTTTTCACTAGCTCATCACCGCCAGCCTGGATCACCAGAAGCGAGTAATAATCTGAGGGTTTAATTAGGTCCGGCAGTCTCTTGGCAATGTCGTGTACCTGGGCTTGGGGAAGGCAGCAGACTTCCCGATGAGTTGGGTCCATCCTACAAATAGGGCCCTCCGTCCCTTTCAGAAGGGAGTCTCCCACCACAATGACCCTCCTTTTCTTTTTCTTATTTGAGGTCCTGACCCGTCCGATGGGCAATGTGAGGTCAGCCTCTTCAGGTGAGCTCTCTGTCAGACTATCCTCCACCTGAACATCAAATTCCAACTCCCCAAACCTGTTTTGAAGGGGCAGCTGGAAAGTTGGCATTTGAAAGGGAGGTCTATAACCCCCACGAGAGCAGACCTGCTCCCAGTCCTCCTCACCAACCAGACCACTCCCCTTGTCCTGTTGCTGAGGAATATGGCATTCCTCAGCCTCCTGGGGAGGATTACTGGGAGGAGAGAGGTTTCTACTCCACCAGTCAATCTCCCTTTCACTTTCGCGAATACTTCTCAACCTCTCCACCTGATCCTTCAGATCTGCAACCATAAGGAGCAGATCCTGAATCTGTTCACATCTCAGACAAGCATTTTTTGTATGGAGTTTAAAAGCTGGGCTCCCAGCTCCTCTTCTTATAAACTCTTCATTTGCTTGAGATTCCTGCTCAGAAAGGCAGAATTAGGCAACTTTTAACAGGAGGTATTTGCCTAATTTGCAAGCTCTTACAGTGCTATTGAAACAGCACTTACAGGAAGGTAAAAAAATGCAGCCTATACTTGAGATATACACTGCAGCTAGAATCAAATGCTCGTGGTGTCTTCCTTTGGCACAGTTTCATCTGTGCTGCATAAATATCTGATGAACAAATGTCTCTAATCCCAGGAGGGAAATTTCCATCCCATCTGGTGCAGCTTCACAGCCTTAACTGTGAAGCAAGGGAGTAAAGATTGTCGAGTAGAGATGACCTTGCCCATGTAGTATTCTTGTTAACTGAGTTTACTTGCTGCACCTTCAGCAAAGACTGACCTCTGAAACACATTTTTATTAAGTCAGTCCTCTATGAAGGAAGAAAAAATGTGGTTTTGAACAAATTGTTGTTGGGGATTAGCTACTTGTCATAAGATGGAGAGTCCTGTATGCTGCTGCTTTTGATCCAAATTCCTCACCGGTCTGGAGGTTGTATGCAGTTGTGATGAAAATACTGGTTTAAGTCCTCTTAACAGGAAAAAATATAGTGGTTTTGTGTTCTCATCGATACATTGCTGATGAAAGACATTTGTCTTTTATGGTTGGGCATACATGCTGAAGCCTTGGATGAAAGCCTTTTGTTCTTGCTTTAAACATGGTGAAGAGAACATAAGATGGGAAAAATAAAGTAAATTTTATTGTAGCGGAGTTGTGTGGTTTTAGTGCTTTGATTTTTCCCACAAATTGACCAAGATGGAAATGAGAACTGGCTGTTGTTTTCCAATGTGGTCAGTAAATCTGCAAGAAGTTTTTTTGAAGTTTCAGATTTTAGATAATGAATGCACACAGAAGTCTTAGGTGAGTCACTCTTGTGTAATACTTCCTCTTTCCAATTCTTCAATGAAAATAATAACAATGAAAACAAATTAAAAATCAAGAATTCAGTGCTGCTTTCAAGACCTTTCCTTTAGCTTTGAGTAGGGTACTAATTGCATAGATTTGGCAGCTCTTAGGCATTTATCACTTGTACTTGCTTTTACTTTAGGTGATTAATTTAGTTGCAAAATAATTATTCTTTTTATTGTAGTAATTGCCATTAATAGCCCAGCAAGGCAGTTGTCCTTTGGCATTACATCAGGGCAAAAATGACAGTAAGATTGCTCTTGTGTGAAGAGTTAGAAATCTAGAGAACATCAGACTAGGGGTGAATGGGAAAGTGGTGAGGAAGAGGAATACCAAAAACAAGACATCATGACAGGCATCTTGGGGTGTATGCAATTGGGATTTATGCAATAGTCTTATGCAATTCATCTGTATAGAGGAAGAAGATAAGGTGTCAGATGCAAAAGAAATAATAATGAGGATGAGGAAGATCAGGGCAGAAAAGCATGAAATGTCAGGCAGCTGAAATTATTTTGGAAGCAGAACAAAGCCATGTGCTGAGAGTGATACCAATTGTGGCTCATGTAACAGTAGGGCAAAAAGTACTTTTCCATAGGTAGGCTGGCCAATTCAAATAGATGAATAAGTGTTAAGGTGTGATGCTTCAGACAGTGAAACAGGCTTCCTGAAGCAGCAAGTCTAACAGTATCTGTTTTCCTTTTCCCTGGTTGTCTACTCCTGATTCAGTGACCTGGTGGAAGGCACATAAAGTGGCAGTGACCTTACTCTGAGGGTGCAGCAGGAGCAGCACTGCCCAAATGTGGCTGAGGTTCTGAGTTGGAGGCAGTGCTAGAGTCATAGAATCATAGAATCATCTGAGTTGGAGGTCTCTTCCAACCCAGATGATTCTATGACTCAGGGTGTGATGTCCAGGAAGCCTGGTCAGGGTAGCAGGGCCCAGGGTAAGGCACTGGCATCCACATGGCAATTTGCAGAGCAGGTCTGGGAGGCTGGCCAAGCCCAAATTTTGTCCCTGAGCCTGAAAAGTGCAGGGGCTAGATGGAGGAGGGGAGATGGGATAGGGAGGAAAGGTAGGTCACAGAAAATAATGCTTATTAATGCCTCTGAGACCCTATCTTATGTCAGAAAGACTTAAAAAATGAGACTTTGTGGTACACGTGACCCACAGCTACCTAGTATGTTGTCTTCCTTTTATCTGAAGCTAACTCTTCATCAGCTTTTCCCCTGATGCTGCCTAAATTGCAAATGATTTCAAGAAGCCAGCTCCAGGACGTGGTTATGAATAGAAAAGTACAGGGAGAGCACATGTGCCAACATTTGCTACTGTGCCAGACAACTGCTGCTGCAGCACGGCTGCCTATGCTACAGCTAGACATGAATCTAAATGAGCAATAGAGACTGGAGCTGTAAGGTCAGCGAGTCGCTGGGCCATTGAGCTCTCAGGTTTTCCTTTCTCATACTTGTTTCTCTGCCAGTCTTCAGCCTTCTTGGTAGGGATTTGCTGTCATGGCCTTTGAGTCAGCAGATACCTTTTCTGGCTTAGGACACTGTAGTAGGTTGGCTTTTGGCTTTTTTTTTTTTCCGGATCTTCCTTAAAAATGGCCTTTACAGGTCTTTCTTAATGATGGAGGTCAGGATCCATGGAAGGTATTTCATATCTTCCTTTAACGTAACACAACATATAAATAAGGTGTAGATAAGGGGGTGTGTTCTTCATCTTCCGGGATGCTGGAGTGCAGGAGCTCCATTGCTGCTGGTCCTATCTGGAGCTGAGGCCTGTGGTGGCTGCTGTTGTCTGCCCATGCATGGGGGGAGAGTCCTGGGTCAGATTTAGCTGTTCTGCTTTCCTCAAGGGAAGTGGTGAGATTTGGCTAGTTCTTTACTTTGTTAGTTACCGGGTTTTACAATTTTGCATGCCTGCTTTGTTTTAGTTCCTTTTTGTCCTTTTTCACGGTTTCCCTTCCCCTCTTCCCTTTCTTGGGAGTTTTGCATGATATCGTTGCTGTATGTAGTTGTCTATATTTAGAAATACATATATTTAGTGTGATTTCAGTTTTTCGACAGTTTTTTTTTTCTTTGATAAGAGGGAGGCTTTGGGAAAGGGGCTTAAACTGAGCATTAGAGAGCTTGGGAATGCTAGCTGAAACCAGCTCAGACACTTACATGGTTTTGTTTTAAACAAGTATCAAGACTGTTTTCCCCTCCTGCTCTTCTTGCTTATCTTGTGTGATGGTTAACGAAGCAGAGTGAATACAAAGAAGAGGGACATAAGGGTGTATTCACATACAGTGGTTATGCAGAATCACTAGGTTGGAAAAGACCTTTGAGACCACCATGTCCAACCGTACCTGTCCACTATTAAACCGTATCTCTGAGCAATTCATCTGCTTGTCTCTTAAATGGATGGTTACTGAACTACTTCCCTGGGAAGCCCTTTCCAGTGCCTGATGACCCTTTCAGTGAAGAAAATTTTCCTGATGTTTAATCTGAACCTCCCCTGGTGCAACTTGAGGCTATATCCTCTTGTCCTATCACCTATCACTTGGAAGAAGAGACCAACATACACCTCAATACAACCTCTTTCCAGCTGCTCCTCGTAAGACTTGTTCTCCAGCCCCTTCACCAGCTTCATTGCCCTCCTCTGGATGTGCTCCAGCACCTCAGTGTCCTTCTTATAGTGAGGATCCCACAGATTCTTACAATAAAGTTAGTATGTGTTGTGTGAGAGGCTAAAGAGGGAAGTCTTGGCAGAGTGGCATTGCAGGCTAAACCTTACTTAGAGCCAAGCCTCTCCCTGCCGCCGGCTGCCCGGAAGCCGCGCAGCACCTCGGACAGCGCCGGCCCCCACTGCGTTTGTCCAAACCCAGAGAGCCGGGTGTTGGTCTGGACACAGGGATCCCTGTTCCAGACGGTAAGACGGTGCTCGAAGTAATTTCTGCCTCTTAGTTAGAATGGAGAAGCACCTTTCCTCACTGTTGAGTGGAATCAGAAAAGTATTGCATCTAATTTTTCTTCCTGAAAGCAGAATTTAATTTCTATCCTGTTCTTTAAAACAAGAGCTTGTATCTCATCCATAGAAATTAAAACTTCCTTACTAGTTCAATGAGGAAAAAATTCAATTATGCCTATCCCAACCTGTCAGAGCATGCAAGAGCAGTATATAGGGACTGTAGGTACTATTTGAAAGCATTGGTGTCTAATTGCTTCAACTCGGACCACAAGGCACAATGAGATTTATCTGTTCCTAGTGCTGCCATTGTTTCATTTGTCGATAAAAAAATCAGCCTCTGGCACTCATTTTGGCTGTGAAGGTGTAGGTTTGATTAATAAATGTGCATTCCTTTGTAGACAGTTGCAGATTGTTGGAGTATTTTTGTAGCAAATTCTCTTTGGAGAATATTAAAATCCTTTTTTTTTCTTACTGATTTGAGTGGAATAAAACATATTTTTACAATTCTTGTCAATACCCGGGCTGCTAATACCCTTTGTATATCGTATGCGACCTTCACGATCTGCCAAGAAGTTGTAGCATAAAAGGAGCTATAGAGTTCTGAGGGAATGGCGAGACTGGACTATGTACAGAGGAAGTTAGCAGAAATGAGTCACTGGCTTTTCAATCCAAACTGGGCACTAGTGCCTTCGTTTGGCTGTAGAGTTTATGAACGATGGAAAGTCAATAGTTTTGATTCAAAAAAAAATGCCAGACCTTGATAAAACATGGTAATGCATCACTCCTTGATGTTCTGGAATGCCATAAGTGTTTAGTATGATTTTCTTCCACCTGAACAAATGCTACCAGTTTGCTCTTGGACACATGTAATTTGTTTCTTTATAATTTCTTTTTCTTTGTTTCTACCCCACTCTACTCCTTGTCAAGCATCCCTGGATGAAAAGGGGTACTTATTGAAACAAAAATCTGATCAGAAATGTAACTCCTTAAAGAATAAGGCTTTATGCTCCGGGAGAAATTTTTTCAGCAGATCAAAGTAATGGCCTGTGTAATTGCCAAGTCAATCAAGTCATGAAGCAGAAAGCAAAGGCTTTGATTTCTGCTACCCTTATTCACAAGTACACAATGGGCTGTCATTGACTCAGTTGCTTCAGTTCCTATCTTTAAAACCTCTCGAGCTGCTGTTCTGTTGGTGATTCATACATTTAGAAACAAACTTGTAATAGAGCATTAATATATATTTTGAAGTCACAATCATCAAACCATTGTTCAGATAAAAAAAAAACAAGATTTTAAAGGAACAAAAATTTACTCTCCTGGACATCTGACAAAAGGTGCTTTGTATGTCTTTGTAGGTTTTGATATTTAATCATTAGATGAAGTACATTTTTGTTTTCTTTTCATTATTTTTTTTCTTACTGAGACAGTCAATCTTATCAGCAGATTTCTCTATGTTACCAGGGACATTTTCAGATAGAGGGCAGTTTTTAAAGGAAATCTAGATATAAAATGTGCTGTTAGTGGCTGATTTTTGATATTCATATAAACATAGTTTACAGGACCCATCTTTACCTTTAGAGTTATTATTTTCACTATAATTTTGTTCTTTTGAAAGGAAAGTATAGCAAGTTGGTCAGTAATCCAAAACTATCTGAAGTCACAACAGAAATCAGTAGCTACTGTTTGACTCCTGTGATCTGTTTTAGCAACAGCTAAGTTTTTAAGGAATGATATGAAAAGTCTTTAACATAGCAAATCTGCTCCTGAGCAATCTCACAGAGTAGATGAAGACTTATTAGTTACTAATGAAGTAAACCATCACATTAATGACTTGGCAGCTTACTGCCCAAGACTTTAGAATGAGTAATGCTACAAATCTTTGATCCCTCTCTGAGAAGAAACTGAGTATTTCCACTGTTAGTCTAGGACCTTACTAAACAAACTGAGAGAAAAATATACTTTCTCTGCCACTTTTTCAAGGGATAAGTAGGGAGTCACTGCAGTTCAAATGAGTTTTGAAAGCTGTAGATTTCCATTGTTTGGACCACAGTCGCTGGATTAAAGCAGGAAGCCTGTAACAGTGCTACCACAGGGATATTATTTTGCCCATTACACAAAATCACACAGAGAAAGTTTGAGGTTGGAAGGCTTCTCTGGAGACTGCTTAGTCCACTCCTCTGCTCAAGCAGGGTCAGCTAGAGCAAGTTGTAGAGGATAGTGACTCCAAGGATGAACACAGCTTCTCTAGGGAACATATTTCAGACTTTGACCACCCTCACAGTAAATCAATTTTATTTATTCTGTTCATATGTAATGTCCTGTATTTCAGTTTGCACTTGTGGCCTCTTGGTGATAAATCTTGACAAATTTCTTACATATTCTGATGCAAGTGCTGAGGCTAATCTTAGTTTTAGTTTTGTGGGCTTTTTTTAGGTCCTATTTGTTTTCTAAAAAATACTTTTTTTGCTACTAACCTTTTATTTGCTTGCTGGTCTTGGTGATTCCACTTGCATTTTGAAGCTGCAGTCTTGCAGGTATAAATTTCATTTGTTTTTCTGGGAATTTCTTACCCTGTGACATAAAGGTTATAGGGTACCAGATGCTGAAAAACATGCTTTTTCCATGTACAAGCAACAGAACATGATGGCCTGGAGTCTGCAAATGAGTTGGTAGCATGTAGGAAATAGCTGTCTTTGTTAAACTCTTTAAAGCTTCTTCTTTACTACTGGGTCACTGTTTGGCTCATATTTTTACTTTCTTTTTTCTTTAGTGTTTATCCCTGTGTGTTCCTTATGGTTTGACCTTTGCATATGGCCATCCATTTCTTTTCTTCAGACTAGAGGAGATTTTCGTTCTCACTAGCACGGTGGAGTGCATATGTAAATTTCCTGTATGTGACCGTATATATTTTGAGAAGACTTCTAACGATGCAGAGATCTGAATGTTCCAGGGAATTACTCTCATGTGAGAAAAAACCCATCCAGTTTAAAAAGTACCTGGAAAAAATCCTACTTTTCTTCTTACGAGCTTTTGGAAAATAGTTGTCCTCTTTTGGAATGTGGTAAAAAATATTTTCTTGTTTAGATTTTTAGATTTTGTCAGAGAAATCCTGCAACTTGCTAAATATTTCTAGAAAAAGCATGAACAAGTTCATCCCTTATTCTAGGAATAACGTTGTGTTTAATGAATGTAGAAGTACATATTTATTTAAAACAAACAAAAAAAATATCCTTGCAGAAGCTGGAAGGATTGCTGCTTTGACTTTGCATCCTTTACAATTCTAATTAAAAATTTGATCCACCTCTCTTTTTCCATTAAAGAAATCTTAATCAGTTACCTTGGATCTACGTTTGTATTTTCTAGAAATGCTGTTTCTTTTTGCAGAAAAGGAAAAAAAGTCCCACAGCAATTTTTTGTGGTTTAACTAGTGTTTCCCCATCTGTGCTTTGCTTACACACTCCCTTCATGGGAAAACTGGAGTCACAATCCAAATGCCTGGCAACAGAAGCAGTGGGCTTGATATTTATATTAGAACTGTAATACATGGACAACTGTTCTCTCTACCCTTTAAAAGTTATTGCTTCCAAAGACTAATATTTGGCTTTTTCAGCTGTGGGGTGTTGCTGTTAGATGAGGTTGGTGGGAGCCTGGGAAAGGACTCTACTGTGGCCCGTGAGGTGGTCCCTGCCCTGTGGATGCCCCATGGTGGGTAGAGTTGTCTCTGTTCAGCCCTGGGGCTGAGGTAGTGCTAGGTTGGTCTCCTGGTTAGTGCTGGGGTAGAGCTAAGAAACTCAGAGCCTATTCAATTTTCCTGCTGATTTGCTGAAAGATCTCAAGGTAATCCCTTCATTCTGCCTCTGTTTCCTTACCTGTAAAATTGGGGTATTGAAACTAATCTAATTTAATCAAATATTTTGAGGTCTACTGAAGGACATGTGCTGATGTTGGAACTATTAATTGGTAATATATATACATATAAAAGAGGACAAAAGTAAATTTAATAATACAGAACAATAATGACAGGGAGGATGCATTAAACCAGAGACTAGTCTGCCCCCTTGATATATGTCAATGTGTAATCAAGATAATTACCTTGTTCTTGATTTAGGGTGAGATTTTTTGTGCTAGTCAATCTTCTGTTCAAAAGCAGTTTTGAATGACCAGTCAGGTTGGCGTATCTTCACTTTGCCTTTTCCTTTGGGAGCTTACTGTCTGTTATCACAAAATGTCAATACCCTGTGCTAAAGGTCTTCATGGGAGTTAAGTCTCCCTGATGATGGGTTTGACTCCTAAACACATATATTCATACAGCAGTTAAATTACAGAGTTGCAGATGCGGATGTTGCATTGTCTCTCATTTCTTCCTAAAAAAATACTTCAAAGGATTGAAACAGTAGTGATAAAAATGACTTATAGTTGATGACGAGATGGAAGTAGCTCGTGGCTACTGCTGAAATTCTGTTGCCTGCCCGTCAAGCAAATACAGCAGGGATAAGCCTGTTCTCTTGCTAAAGGTATGTTGGAGAGTTTACTTACCGACTCCTGCATTATTATGCGGGGACAGCAGGTTTAAATTATGCATATGCAAAACAAAAGCCATGAGAGGACCCTTCTTAGAGATGGTTGGATAAGGCACAAAAGCCAGACTGCATCCAAATAGAGGACAATGTTTCTGCTTTGCTGCAGATCGATTTTAGCTTCTGGAGGTTTCTTTGTGACATTCGTGCTTAGCTAAGGGCAAGGAGCAGGCTGAGGGGTAAAATTTAGCATGAAGAAGAAGGGAAGAACATTTCCTTCTATTTTCTTCCCATAATTATTTTCTTTCATTTTCAAATGCCAGTTAAGACAACGTTAGGGATTATGATGCCTGGATATTTGTGTAGCATGGGTAAGCTTGTACTACCTGTATTTCATTCCTCCTACCTATACCACTGCACATTTCCACCACTTCTGCAACACTCCCTGCCTAAAAATGGGAAACTGTCAGTCTTAAATGAGCTGTATGTTAATATACTAAGCATGGTGGTGAGGAGTGGCAGAATTATTTCTAGGTACTGAGAGGTGGGAAAGTTAAATTGTTCTTGTATTGTAAAGCTTGCTTGCAATACTCAGGCAACAATACAAGCAACCGTAGGAAAGAAAAGTGCAAGCAAGAAATTTCACAAGGGCTATGATAAAAAACCTTGACCTGAAATGTTTGAGAACTAACTCATGGATCTATGACTCTTAAACCACTGGAAAAATAAACAAACAACAATAGTTAGAGATCCAGGATGCTCTGTGAAAAGTTGTCTAAAGCCCTGATGTGCTGTTTTTCACCTTGGATGGGTGAACCTACCCTTGTACACACCTACACCAGCTGATAATAATTGCCCGAGGTGGAGATATGCCATATCCCCTCACCTCACAGTCCTTCACCCAGTTCAGAGGCTATTGAGCTCCCTAACTGAGTGTCTTAGAAGTTAGAGCAGACAATGCAACAAAGCACCAACATACCAAAATGGTCCCTTCCTAACTCAGAGCACTGGGGAAGGAGGAAGAAATGCTGATGAATCAAGATGCTGTAATCATCTGCAGGGACTGAGTGACAGCCCTAGCTATGGCTCTCTTGTCAATTCATATCCTGTTCAGAATGCAGCAAAAGGGCTTCCATGTTTCCCACTGAGTCCTCTAAAACCTGACTGGAGAGAAGAGAAAGGACAGCAAGCATCAATTACTTTCCTTTCCTTAGTAAATAATGCTCACAGCATTTTAATTGCATTCTATGGATTAAAATCATCAACATGGAAACAGAACATTTTATTTTAGTGCAAAAAAACCCTCGTTTGTCTTCTTTTTTTTCTTTTTAAAGACAAACCAATAAGCATTCTAATTAGGGAAAAAATAATTTCCCTTAAGTTAGCAACCAAGCTGAGAAATCAATTATTTGTGTAGGCCTATTTCGTATCATTGTTACAGTTGGTGCCAAGATATTTTAGTTCAATTTCAATAGAGCCGAGTGCAATCCTTAGCCATGTTAGTCTTGAGTTTGATTACTGATTTTTAAGCCTCTGCTATAATTGGAAAGTATAAGGAAAAACACTATGAAAGAAGTTTGCAATAATTTAATTGGTTGCAGACAGCTAAACAAATCTCTTATAAGTAAAGCTTGTAATGGTAAACAAATTTATGGTGAGTCATAACTATAGATTGGCTAGCTCAGGAGCTGAACAGTTGAACAAAACAGCTAATTTAGAACTCTGTCCACAAAGGTTTGAACCAAAGCTATCATAGCAAATGTGCACACATTGATCGTCTTGGTAAAATTAATTTTATTTTTTTGTAAGACTGCATATCTGATGAACAAAAGAAATTGAACTGATACTGTTTGCTTTGGGTTCTCCAAGACGTTTGGCCATAGATGGCAGATGACACCAAGCTGACTGGGGCAATGGTCATACCAGAAGGATGAGATGTAATCCAGAGGGACCTGGACAAGCTGTAGAAGTGGGTCTTGTGTGAACCTTGAGGTTCAACAAAGTCAAGTGCAAGGTCCTACACCTGGATTTTGGCATTCTGCAGTTTCAATACAGGATGGGGGACGATGTGATTAACAGCAGCCCTGCGGAGAAGCACTTGGGGGTGCTGATAGATGAGAAGCTCGACATGAGTTGGCAGTGTGTGCTCGCAGCCCAGAAGGCCCAACCCATGTCCTGGGCTGCATCAAAAGAAGTGTTGCCAGCAGGGCAGGAGAGGGGATTCTCCCCCTCTACTCCGCTCTTGTGAGACCCCATGTGGAGCATTGTGTCCAGTTTTGGAATCTCCAACGCAAGAAGGATATGGAACTGTTGGAATGGGTCCTGAGAATGGCTACAAAGATGCTCAGAGGGCTGGAGTAGTTTGTGCTAAGAGGACACGCTGAGAGAGTTGGGCTTGTTCAACCTGGAGAGGAGATGGCTCTAGGGAGACCTCATAGCTGTCTCACAGTAGTTGAAGAAGGCCTACAGGAAAGCTGAGGAGGGACTTTTTACAAGGGCATGTGGTGATAGGACAAGGGAAAACAGCTTTAACATGGAAGGGGGAAGATTTAGCTTGGACATTAGGAAGAAATTCTTCCTAATGACGGTGGCGACACCCCGGCATAGGTTGCCCAGGGAAGCTGTGGATGCCCCCTCCCTGGAAGTGTTCAAAGCCAGGTTGGATGGGGTCTTGAACAGCCTGGTCTGGTGGGAGGTGTCCTTGCCCATGGCAGGGGGTGTGGGGAACTAGATGATCTTTAAGGTCCCTTCTTACCCAAACCATTCTATGATTCTATGAAATGCTATATAATGTCTGATTTTTGTCTTAAAAAAAACCCTCCAAAACAAAACCAACCTACTTAGCTCATATAAGGTGTTAGAAAACAGATGAATTCAGAACTGGCATATCTCAACATACTTGTCCTTGGGGGGATGTTTGTGAGTTCTTAATAATGGACATTTTCCTGATTAAGTGTTGCTGATTTTTTCTGACATTTTAATAATGATTTGAAATCTGAGGAAATATGTAACTTGTAAATAAAAGGGTGGGTAACAAACATTAAAGATGGGGTTACTGAGGCACTAATCAAGATTGTCTACTTGGTGATGTGCCTCTTGATTTAACCAAAAGCAAAGTGAGGACTAAGAGCAAGGATTTGCTTAAAAGCTTAACTGTCTGAGAAAGCAGTTGACGGGAAGATGGAGCTGGGAGAGTACTGTCCTAGCTGGACTGTTCAAGGACTGTCTGTGGCAACTAGAGGCTGGCAGTATTTATAAAAAGAAAGAGAAGTACCAAAGAAGATGATGCTGCCTTCTAAAAAAACCTGAAGACTTTTTTCCCAACTACCCAGCCTGTGGTTCACTGTTTTGTTTGTATTAAACAGCCCAACAGTGCTCTAGATAATTTAGGTTGGCATGACATTCTTCCCAATGAGACTTGACAAGTCCTTCAGTGCCATTATTGGAAGAAGGTGAGAGGTTCAACAAAACCCAGAGGCTGAAGGTCCCTTCACTTCATGGCTGCAAGTGGAACAGGCTTTTATCTATTGCACTTTGGTATGATTTTACCTACTGGATCACTTCATTAAGATAAGGGTCAGGTGTCTTAGGCTCAGGGATTCAAATGCTTACCTTGGGGAGATAACTCCCCAGTGCAGATCTTCCTCTGAAACACTATGCATTGGCTATGGCTGGAGATGGGATGCTGTAGGGCAAAAAAAAATGGCTTCAAATGGCAGAGTATCCATTCTCTTCGGTTCTGCAGCTGTATTCAGAATGAGCTTACCTATCTTTGCTCATCAGGTGTCATTATAGTGTGAGTGTCTCTTGGGAGATGTAGAGGGCAGATAAGAGTTACAGATTTCACTTCTGCATGGTATCCTGGAGTATTTTGCATGTGCTTGGTTTGCAAATAATGTTTGTTTACAAATAATATTTGTTTACAAATAATGTGTCTGCTTAGTGGGAAGAATTCCTTATGTAATTCCTTTGTAACACAGAAGATCAGAACTCTGCTCTTTTTACCTCCAAAGCCCCTGCAAATGTGTAAGCTGAAGGAAAATTCTTACATTTTCTGTAAGTAGGAGACTTTGTAGGCAAACAAGAGATAGAAGCACAAGTGATACAGCTTTGTTTAAGAAGTTGCGATAAGTTTGAAATTTTTATTCTCCTTACTCTGTTGTCTCTTTCCCTTCAAATAAAGAAACAATGTTTCATGATATAGAATGATTACAAAAGTCTGAAAGGAGATCAGGCAAATCTAAGTGTGATTCTTTTGAGAAGCAGACTTCCAGCCACTAGAACATATGTTTGAAGTTGCAAATACACACCTTTCTACCTCTTCCCTTCAGCAGCTGGTGTAGTTAGGTTATTTTAGTGAACCCTTGCTAATTTTCTGTAGTACAATTGTGACTTGCTCAACAGAAAATATTGTTCAGAGGGATATGACCTCTTGAATTTGGTGACTGCAGCTTAGGACCAGTCTGTTGCTGTGACATGTGAAATACATCGTAGTTCATTAAGATCAAATGAATTGGGTACTTGCTTACAGGGGCAGCATCTGCTGCCAAAAGTATTTAACCTGATTAACTGCTTTTTTTTAGAATCTTCTACTTGAATTGCTAACCTTCAAATGAGTCACCCCTTGGGAGATCATTGAAGATACAGCCACTTGTCTCAAAATTCAGCTGCTTGATCTTTATTGAACTTGATGAGCAAACATTTAAATGATAATTGAGACACTAATTAAATGCTGTGCCTGGACTCCTGGTTCAGGATTAAAAGGGAAGACTAAATTATTTAATGACAATTCAGGGAATTACAGGTCCTGTTCTTCATCAAACTTGTAAGAAAGAAGGGTCTGTTCAGAAGTTTCAAATCTATCTGCTGCTACCTACTTCTCTATCTCAACTGATTCCCTGGTTTTACCAGAACACCCCTAAGAACCCACTCATCAGAGTTTCCAAATGAGTGTCAGGTCAATATATTGTGAGTAAAATGGAGGTGTAGGACCTTGCTTTTGTTCTCCGCTTTCTTGTTCTCATTGTACAATTGACACTATTAAACATGCCTGCATTTATAAGTTCACTTACCTTTGAAAAAACGTGATCTGGCTCCTGGCTACAATTGAGTTGGTTAATTTTGTATTTCACATTCTTCCCTCTTCCTTTCGTTTCCACTTCCAATGAATTAGTTGCTTCTTCCTACATTTCTCACCCTGGCTTTTATTGCTGTTCATATACATGCCCACGTTTCCACTCTTTTTCTCTACAAACACACTTACAGCATCTCTTAAGGAAGTTAGGGTATTAGACCTTATCAAAATGTCTCATTCTCTTTAGTAAGTTGCATATAATTCTATCCTCAAATGACAGGAGATGACTGTTCCTCCCAACTTAGTCACGTATCATTGCTATCCTGTCTAGAAATCAGAGAAATGAGAATCATGCTTGGCAGTTTCACAGAGGCAGGCAAAAATTTCATCATTGCCAGTGATTTGTGCCCTGGGCAGAACAAATTTTTTCAACAGGGCCTGCACAGTACTTATGTGCTTGGTGCAGCGCCAGTTTTGCTTCTTCCTTTCCTATCCCTTCAGCAGCAACAGCGTGCAGCAGATCCATTTCCTTCACTGGGGGGAGTCAGGAACTCAGATGCTAGGGAAGCAGATGGGGCAAGAGTTGATTTGGAGCAATGACAGTTCCATAACCTTTCAGTATGAGCCTGAGATTGCAGCTTTCCCTGGTATTCCGTAGCAGAAGGCAACTCCGGGCACAGGTGACAGTACAGGCTTAGCACTGCACTCAAGCAGTGGTAGCTGGCAGCTGGGCTTCTTGAGTGTGGTGTGTTGGCCCTGACAAGGCAGTTCATGGTGGAGCGGGGTTTTTTGTGTCTTATGCTACCTAGCAGCCCTTATTCCAGCAAGTACTTCAGGAACTTTAAAGAGTTTAGCCAGTAGGGCTTATCAGCAGTCAAGAGGCAGCTCCAGGTGTGGAACCTAACTGGACTCTTCTCCATTTCCAAAGGGGCAAAATCAGTCAGGGTTTTTGTTCCTGTTTCTCTTTTTTTTCGGGGCAGAGGGATGTGTGATCTTTGTGTTTGCACATTTTGGAGAAAATAAGAAAAACTACTCTCCCTCCCCTGCCCCCCCCAAAAAACCCAAACAAACACCCAAAAAAATAAACCCAAATGATGTGGTTCTCCGCAGGGGTGGATGTTTACCTGGATGTTTCATAGTACAGTGGAGAGCTTCTAAAGTCTAACCTGACTAACAAAAAAATTCAATCAAAGAATGCCCTGAGTTGGAAGGGACCCACAAGGATCATCAAGTCCAACTTCTATCCCTACACAGGACACTCCCAACACTTAGACCGTGTGTCTGAGGGCATTATCCAAATGCTTCTTGAATGCTTGCAGACTTGGTGCCATGATTGCTTCCCTGAAGAGCTGTTCCAGTGCTCCACCACCCTTTGAGCGAAGAACCTTTTCCTAATAGCCAACATAAACCTCCCCTGGGACATCTTCCTGCCATTCCATCGTGTCCTGTCATTGGTCACCAGAGAGAAGAGATCAGCACCTGCTCCTCCTCCTTCCCTTGTGAGGAAGCAGTGAACTGTGATGAGGTCCCCTTTCAGTCTTCTCTTCTCTGGGCTGGACAGACCATGTGACTTCAGACTCTGCTCATATGATTTCCCCTCTAGACCCTTTACCAGCTTTGCGTCCCTCCTCTGGACACTCTTCAGTAGCTCTATAGATCCTTTTTTATACTGTGGTGCCCAAAACCACACACAATGCTTGAGGTGGGACTTCACCAGTGCAGAGCAGGACAATCACCTCCATTGACCAGATGGCAATGCTGTGCTTGACACACCCCAGGACATGGTTGTCCCTCTTGGCTGCCAGGGCTCACTGTTGGCTCATGTTCAACTTGCCATTGACCAGAACCCCCAGGTCCCTCTCTGCAGGGCTGCTCTCCAGCATCTCAGACCCCAGTCTGTCCGTATATTCAGGGCTGCTGTGTCCCAGGTGCAGAACCCCGCACTTGCCCTGGTTAAACTTCATGTGGTTGGCAATTGTCCAGCTCTCCAATTTGTTTAGATCTGTCTGCAGGGCCTCTCTGCCATCAAGAATGTCAATAGCTCCCCTGGTTTCATGTCATTAGCGAACATGGTTAGTAAACCTTCAAGTTGTGCATCCAGATCATTTATGAAGATAATAAAGAGTATTGGCCTTAAGATGGATCCTGGGGGAACCCCGCTAGTGACTGGTCACCAGCCTAATGTGACCCCATTCACTATGACCCTTTGAACCTGACCCATCAGTGTGGTGCAGCATTTCAGATGTGTTTTTCAAACCTTCATTGCTACAACTTGCAAATGTACTGTACATGGTATAAAGTAGTCATGAAAATGGTCTAATGAAGTATGTCTTCAGAAGCCAATGCAAATTACTTTTTCAGCTGGCTAAAATCACATTTAAATGTACTTAATTGGAAGTGGGTTTTAAAAACATTTAATAAGGCTACAGGAAGTTCCTTCTTTCAAAGTAGATATCCCAAAATTCCCTGGATTGTTTCTTCATGACACTTTATAAAAGATTAATTATGGCAAGCTACAGGGTTCAGGCTGAATAAGTGCTTTTTGGGTCACATATTTATACTTCCTTTTGATTGATAAAAAGAATATTGTGGCAATTGAGAGGTCCCTTGCCTTTTATTTAAAAATGTTCTGCACACTTGGCCAAGTAACCATCGAAATAACTTTTTTTTTTAATCTGAACTTTACCTTGAAATATGTTTTAGGTAATGGCATTTCCTCTTCTGAAATTGAACAACTGTTACAATGGAATATCAGTCAAAAGCTCTCTCCCCATGCATGATATATTTAACAGGGAGACAGTGATAACATATTAGCATATACCTGAACACCCTTGGTCCCATTGTGATGAGAAGCCTTGAGAACAATGGCATGGATGTGACAGGACTGGAAATCAGATGAAACATAATTGTATGTTTAGTCCACTTGTCCACAGAATTCCCAGGGATTTCCTTTTTCAAGTGACTGTTGCCTGAGAAACAGCAACAGAGCAAAACCAGATTATTTTGTACAGAATATCTTGGTCTGTTATATTACTCTTCAATGCAAGATTTTACCTTGTGTTTCAGAATCACATGAATGGTAGTGAAGGGAAGCTGAAAGCTTCCTAATCCTCTTTTTACATCTGCCTGTCTATCCCCTTTTCCCTCCATTCTTTCAAAATGCAAAGTTAAACTAAACAAAAACCCTATCAGGTATTTGACTGGAATGGTTTTCTGTATAAATATTTAGACCTAAGCCACAAACTTTTTCTAGGGTGCAGTGTGCTGGGTAACTTGAAATAAAAATGCTGTCTAGATGGTGGTACCTGTACTCTGTATCAAACTTCAGGATTTTTAATGGTGCCTAGAGGAAGGTGAATGCAAAATGTGCCTTCATGTGTTACCAGCTATGAAGCTGAACTTGAGAAGCGCTATTAAGGTCCCTCACCACAGGAAGCTATTCTGTCAGCTGGGTCACAGGGCGGGTACACTGTGTGTTTCTGTATGGACAGAGGTCAGGCTCTTCTGAGGAGCTGTGGCCAGAGCAGAGCTTTGGCCTCCTACAGTGGCTGAGGTCCCTAATGTGACTGTTGCCATCAGCCAGCTCTGAAACAGTCTCCAAGATGGGTAAGTAGTTTGAACAATTATTACAATATTGTTACAATACTACAGTGACTGACACTGTCATACACTGTGCTCTGTTGATTTACAGGTTAAAAAAAATCTATGGCTTGAAAAAAAGGCTGATATCAGCTGATAAAACTGATATGTGTCATTCTGACAAGCCCAGTCTCATACAAAAAAAATGTGGTAGAGCAGGAATGGGTCAGCAATTGCCTGTTTATAGAAGAAATGTCACAACCTGTGAATTTGTTTTCTTAAACGTGAGTGCTAGGAGGCAAAGATTAAACTAGCTGATAGGTTAAAAGCAACTTTTACAGAGGAAATGCTGGTTATCATATGAGGGGAGGGAAAAAAACATTAAGGTCCAGAACACATTTGGTTTTATAAGCACTGCAACTACCTGAAACCAGTCACCCATGCTCAAACTGCTTTTCATAAGCAGGTAACTAAAATTCAAGCACTTCCTTTGTAAGGCCTCTTGATTTCAGAAAAGGTAATCACTATCAGAAACTTCACAGGGAGTATATTCTTCCAGGAGTGTTTCACTCTTTTGTGAAGATGGTGGGAAGCTCAACACACTGGCAGGCTATATCAGCCAGGTACTTACTCTTACAAGTGCTACCTGCTCTATTATAATCCTTGTGTCTCTGAAATGACCAGCATCTTTCTACTTGATCTGCAGGATTAGCTCCCTTGTGTTGAACTCGTCTGGTCTTTTAGGAGAGTAACAGTTTGCTGAGCTGTTTGGCTAAGTAGTGCTTGGCAACCTCAGGGAATTGAATGCATTCAACTGGGTAGTGGACACGTAAATTTAAGGGGCACTGCTGTGTGCCCTATTGTGTGGTGTTATTTCATACCACATGTGTGTCTCCAAGGGCCCTCACTGTGCAGTTGACACAACCCTCAGGCATTAAATAGCTGGACCAATTGCTGCAGAGGGGGAGAAAACATGTAATAGCCAAAGTCACAGGCTGAATTTAGATGTTGTGGTGGAGGCAGCTATTGCATTCCAACTCTTTTAAAAAAGAACTGCTCCAAGACTTGTAAGCTATTGTATTGTGCTAGTTGCGGGATTTAAGACTGCTGACTGCCAGACAGTGAAGGTCACTTGATGTCTTCCTCTTTAAGGCAAATTACTGCTGTTTATATTAACAAGTGAGCAGAAATGCTGGCTAACTCCTGGCATGTTAACTCATGTCTCTCCTGGGGAACAGGTCTCTGATGGCCTCCCTTTAGGACCTGTAGGCAAGTTGGAAAGTTGTATATCCTGTAGGCGTCAAGCCCCATCAGGGCTTCCTTGTCAGGAGGTGTTACAGCAGCTGTCTGCAGTTTGTGTGACAGTGCTCCTCTCTGCCAATAAACTACTTTTGCTCTCTGTTGTGCTGTGTCTGCTGTCTGCAGAGCTATTGGGAAAGCTGCCAGGGAGAGAGTAACTGTGTGCACAAAGGTAGCTGGGTGGCACCTCTTGTAATCTGTGTTCTGCACAGTGTATTGATCAGCTTTGTAGATAGATCCCAGGAGGGTGAACATGAACATCACGTACCAGAGAATGACATTTTAATCAGAGACAGGTTTAACAATTGGGAGCAGCTGGGGTAATGTCTACTTAAGAAAAAGAAAATTGCACCCTAATCCCAGCCCCTCTCCTCCCCCCAATATGCTGGTTATCTCTTAGGAGCTATATGTAGTTAAATGTAGGATACAAACGAGTAGCTTGTGACAAGACTGAGAGCACTTTGAGCAGTAATACAAGTTAGACTCCGAAGTAAGATTTTTGCAGGCACACATGCATGTACCATGGCTAAGCGATGCAGCCTGCTCAATGCAGCACCATTCCCACCTGGAGCATTGCTTTTGACAGCTTCAAAATCACATGGCTCACAGGATGTGAAAGTGTTTCTGCTGCAGGAGACAGGACTCGCAAGGAGCAAGAGAGATTTAAAAGGAGAAGGTGGCTGGAGTTTTCTCTGTATTTGCAATGATATGGAGTTGTGAGAAAGATGAATCTCTTATGGGCTGATGTGCCAGCTTGCCCCACAAACATCTCAGGCAGGGTTGAAAACCAGCCACTCCAGAAACACTGGGGAAGCTTATCCTCCTTCTCAGCCTATAACATGCCATGTAGCTGAGTAGTTTAGACTTCCTGTGGTAAAATCTCGGAAGAAGAGCTCAATTAACCTTGAAAGTTTGTGTAGGAGGTTACTTTCTGCCTGCAAAGTAGAAAGTACCACTTATTCACAGGCATGAATGATGCCGATTCTGGTCCAAAGGTACACTTGAAAAGGATATTTGTTAGCTGCTTGTGGGAATTTATCTAAGCATCAGCTTCTGAAATGCCAAAAGAGAGAATAGCAAAATTATTCCCAAAGTGCCTTATGCTTCCTAATTGCTGGAAGTCTGTTTTATACAAAGAGGGAATTGAAGCAATTCACATAAGGAGGAGTGCTTATGCTCACAGATTTCTCTTCTGGGGAATAAGATTATCTTTCTTCTTTTGCTTTTGGATGTTTAAAATGAGGAAAGCAATGTATTGGAGCAGAGAGAAAGAAAAAACAGTCGATGTTACCTTGTTATCTGATGATGAAAGTTATCTCCCACCTCTGCTATGCCCTGAGAAAGACAGCAACTCTTTCCCGAGTGAACAGTACTTGCTTCAGAGCTGGAAATGTGCTTTCACTCCCAGTGTGGCCACACAGACTAAGTCTGCCTGCCTTTGAAGAACAGGCAATTTAGATTTTCCCAGAAGAAACTGGTCAGCTTAACCTGTTATCCTCTGCCAATAAAAAGAAGCAAGATGAATCTAGGAGAATGATTATTCTCTAGGTAGTGACATGACTGACATGCATTTTCTTGTGAAGAACCACAGTGGGCTACAACTATTAAGTAGTAGTAATTTACAAAATTCATGGCTAGTTTTATCACTCAGCTTCCTTTCATTGATTTTAAAGTCCGTGATTTTGTTCTGGCTACTATCCTTCAAATGCAGAAAACAATAGCAGCTAAGAGAAAAACTGTTTCTTCTGTACATTCAGTTACCACTTTACAGTGTGCATTTTAACATTCAAAATGTGCAGGCTACTGGCTGGTATATTCATCATGTTGGAGTGCCTGTATTCCTCTCGTGTTTCTAATGAGGTGCAAAATATTGAGAACACAAATGACAGGAAAAAGGCTACAGTTTTTTAAATGACCAAAATCATACATATTTTAAAGTTCTAGCCTAAGGTTATAGCACAACAAAGCAGGCAAAGTCTCTTTCATCTGCAGTTTACTTGGAAACTAGGACCAAATTTTTGTCTCCCCAGGTGGCAGAACACAGTAGAGAGTCTCCAGTACAAAAGCAAAAACCTAGTCATGTACCATCCGGCACTGCAGAGTCCATGTCAGTTATTTTGAAAGAATTCAATGATATCTTTCTTTGTAGCAGCAAAACAGATAAGGGCAGGGCAGTGAGAGAGCCAATGACAAAAGAAAACGAAAATGAAGGAAGAATTAATATAAGTCAATACTATTAGAAGAGCGTGTTACAGTATCTGATGTGAGAGAACATAATTAGAACACCACAAAACGTTTTCCCCCACCTCACTAGACAAAGGGTTACACTGACTTTGCCATCAGAAATTATGAACAGCATCAGCTCTTCTAAGATCTTAATATACATCACACCTTATGCATAAATTTTTGCTAGAACTCGAGGGCAGTTTTCTGAGATGAGAATTATTTTTCGCCTACAAATTACACTTTTGTGAGGAGCTGTACTGAGGAAATGATAGGTGAGATTTTGGTTCGATGAGCTGATGAACCAAGTGTGTGTGGCTGACGAATGGGATTTCTGACAAGGAGAGGTGTAGAGAAAAAAATAAAAGACCAAAGTTCAATTCCTTATGATTCTAACAGACTGGTGAAATTGCAGGCTGTCATGAGGAAAATCCTCTTTCTTAGATACAAAGGGACAGAGGACACTAATACAAAAATGCTGGCAAGAGTCACTTCCTGAATTATGTTGTTAGGTGTAAATAAGTTTTACGCAGGTCTTGGCAAAAGGTTGGGAGTAGAAATTTTAGCAAACTCGCTGTTACAGTAGCATTTAGAGGCATGTTCAAGACCCACTCTATCAACTGCAGTTTTCACAAGCAGTACACATCAAAGGTATT
This sequence comes from Tapera naevia, assembly GCA_033556795.1. Lineage (NCBI taxonomy): Eukaryota > Metazoa > Chordata > Aves > Cuculiformes > Neomorphidae > Tapera > Tapera naevia. The sequence continues at coordinate 16,429,975 of JAUMJJ010000088.1, read as the reverse complement.
GTGTATTTATAAATATATATATATATATTTGGTAAGACCCTCTGAGAACCATAAAATCAACTCGAAGAGATGAATAGTGAGAAAGGTAATCGAAAGAAATGGCTCATTTTCCATCTGGAGTTGTACTTGAAAAAAATTAAACACTTATCTAAAGCTTCAGGGAAAGCGTGACAAAGCTGGGAAAAGTTTCTCATCCCTTGCCCCTTGTATTTTGTGTATTTTACCAGAAGGTGTTATTGGAAGCCTTCAGCGGCAGAGAGTTCATGCAGTTTCCAGTGTTTCTCTTGTGCTTCCCTGTGCATGGCAGTGTTTCTATGTGGTGAGGGAGCAAGAGTAGACCAAAGGCTGTTCGTATTGACAGGACACATGGTCCTGGTGTATGAATTTGTTCCTTGGAATTGAACTTCCATTATATCAACTCACGCTAGAGTACAAAAAATGTAACAAAACTGAATCTGAGGAAGATGAAACTGGTAAGAGGTTTGGTGATACTGGGAGTGTGAATCAAATCTTTCCTTCAACAAAGCTGCAAAAGTTACCTGAATGTTGAGTGCACCGAAAGCGCTGATCACAGAGATGATTAACTTCTCTGTTTTGTTGCAGCTCTGATCTGATAGTGGGAAGTTCATATTTGTTTCGATACTTAAGCACTTATCTGTGAAGTAGCAATATAATGAACTATCCTAGATGCTTTTGATAACTTCCAGACAGGCCAGCGTAGTGAGCATTGCAGCTATAGATGTATATTTAGATACTAAGGAGTGATTTTCTGAGATAGTGTGGTAGATTTAGTTTATATTTAAATAATGCCTTAGACTATCATTTCTTACATATTTTCATGTCTACCTTTGATCTGAAATGTGTTAATCTAATGAGTGGGTAGAGGAAATGGTTACTATGGGAACGAAGCCTTTCTCTGACTTACTGCCCCAGTTTGCTGTTCTGGCAATCGAAGCACGCCACAAAGTGGAGCAAGGCCACCAGAGACAAATGTGGGTTTCAATCTTAAAGAGAGATTTTGAGGTTGGCTTTGGGGTATAGAGAATAACAGCAGACCTGTGGAGCCGTATCATGAATTTAAGGCAAAACAAGAGGATGAGGGAGCTGTATTAGAAAAAACCCTAACAAAGTGAGAGTCATTTGATGGGAAAGAGAAAAAGGCTTTACTACTGTGTTTCCTGGGGTGTAATTGATAAATTATTAAGGACAGCTGTTATAACTTGAATATTTTAAATCTGTTCCGGTAGTCATTAATAAGTTACTTTGTCTTTAAACAGCTATTTGAGCTGCATTTCCTTCCTGTTTTCTCGTGTAGACTCACAGAAGAAGCCATCAGTACTGAAAACATGGGTTTGTCTTCCTTTGACCTCAAGAGCATGTACCTGCAGCGATGTCCAGTGACCTCTGGGGATGTACTGTTGGCTGGGAAGCAGCCTCCCAAATTAGTATTATGTTTCCTCTGCTTCCACCTCCCTGGAAAACTCCTACACAATATGAAGCATGCATAAAGGGAAAAACTAAATTCCTTATTATTGCTTCTACAATTAAGGGGAGAACTTTTCTCTGAGTGGAAATGTTTTAATCCTCTCTTCCTCTTTTTTTTTTGCTTGGGCTAGACAAAGGAAAAAAGAAGAGGCCATCCTACCTCCCTTCAGCTCAGTAACTCTCAAGAAGAACATGAGCATTGGGTGGCTGGTCTCCCCAACTTCAGTACTTACAGATGAGCGGGTAATAATTCCTTTCAGCAATTAGTTTATCTGAGACGTTCATTCCTAACTACATTATGTGTGTCTTTTGTTCTGCCTGTTCTCTCAGAAAAAAAAAAAAAAAAAAGCCTGTACAATTTACATGGTTAAATCAAACCAGAATCAAAGAAATTTGATTTACTTTTTTTAAAAAAAGAAAAGTAATTAAAGAACGATAAGTGAAACACATGTTCAGCATCAACAATACAAATCACAATACTAGACATTAACAAAACATTAATAGATGCCTATGAATTTTTGAATTTCTAACTGAGATTTGGCTGCTGTTCTCCTATCTCTCTCCCACTCCTATGTTTCTCTCCACAATTACAAATTTTCATGCCTTTTTGTTTCATTCAAGCTTACTCCAGCTATGAAAGTCTCTTGGTAGTTCTTTGCTTGCTGTGTAATCCAATGATGATCCACCTAAGGAAGGTTCATCATTGGTGATTTCCTCCCAATGTTATCAGTTTTTGGGCAGGATGCCCTCTCAGTCAGATGTGAGTCTTACGCTGACCACTGGGTTATGCCAGGGATGCTCTTCTCCTGGCTGCTCTTGTCCAGGCAGCATCACTGGGCGGGGGGGGGTGGATCCCCCATGCCTGCCCCATTTTTGTCACTGAGGCTATGCTTCTCTGCCTACCACCTGCAGCCACGGTGCTTGGAATCTCTGGTTTCTGGGTCTTCATTCAGAGCCCCTACAACTTAAGTTTCAACTCTCTGGTGCTCTTTATGAAGTTTGATGCTCTGTTTGTTACTTGACTCATTTATTTGCTATTTCTATGTGTATGTCTCTCTACTAAAAACCTCAGGAACTCATTTAACTTTCAACACACCTGCCCACAAGTGCCTGGCTGAGGTGGGCTAAATTGCTTTTTCACACATGTGTATGTGATGGGCAGAGGTCTCTTTCTGACTATCTTTTGCACGACAGTCACATTGCAAAGTAGGAAGGATCAAGCTGTACCTAAAAATGGTGAAGCGAATTTTTAAAATAACTGAGACTGCCTTTCTTCCATTTTGAGCCTCACTGATGAAGAGAATCATAATATCTAAAGCACCCTGAGCTCAATGTGTCACCACACCGGCTTTCTCAGGCTGCACAGGTGTAACAGCAACATTTCCCTACCAGCCTTCAGCAGTGGTTCCTCTCCACTTCTGACATGTTCCCAAGCCCTTCTCCAGAGAGCTTTCAATGGTGCAAAGATGTCAATAATACAAATAATTAATGTCAAGTGGCTGTCAAGTCTAAGTATAAAAGTATAACGTACATAGATCCTTATTAATTAATTACATCCTCTCTGAAATTTTAACAATAAGCAAATTAGGAGGTATTATATGAGGATAATAATGCTTATTTTTCCAGGGGAATGTTGAGGAACAAAACAACTTTGGCACAAGAAATTCCTTATTGCAGTTTCTTTATCTCCCACGTTCTTCTGAAAACTGAATTTTAAAACATTTCATAGTTGAGGGTATAATTTTTACTCTATGGAAAGTGGAAATACACAATCATGATACAAAAAAAAAAATGTTCCATTACGTACTAAATACACAAAATTGATTATATAGAAAAGCAGCAAATGAGAAATTTTATTCTATCTCAACACAGACAGGTTTTTCCTATAGCCCAATGCAAATTCTTGCTGTCTGTGGTTAATATCCTTCCATCTGCTGTGCCTAGTTCAATCCAATCTTCCCTCTCAGAGCATTTCTGCATCTTCTGAATGAGGTAGAAGGGCAGGGACCTCATCCTGGCACTTATGGACTTTGAAGGAGGTGCAAACCAGGTATGTCAGACAAAGACTCCCAACACCACCATGTTAAAAAGAGCCTGTGTGAAAGATCTCTTTCATATAACCATACTGATATTTACGGGGTGAGAACTGTTCTTTTTCTTTTCTCTGTTATCTGTAAATTGGATATCTGATAGCATCAACTTTTTTGCTTTCTGTGTTTCTAAAAAAATTCTACAAATGGGAGGGTGGAGGAAAGAGTTACAAGAATAAACACAAAAACTTCAGAAAGGACTTGATAGGTAAATAATCTCACTAGAATGAGCAAGGAAGAGACAAATAAGGGAATATACTAAAAAATTATTACCTTTGGAATAACACAGGATTGTTTAATCTGGTGTAGAATCTTTTTAATACAACTTTTTTTTTCCTCTCATACTCAACCTATCCCAAATCCAGGTTGTTTCCAATACGAGTCTCTCTTTCCCATGGCTTTCTTGCCATTAGGTCTAGAATCAGATGAGAGAACATTCTTTCTAAGACCAGTTATTCAGGGTAATAGATGACTGTGAATGCCAGTGCAGTTATGGGAGTGCAGGACTGATGTGGTACAAGGAAGCTGGATGGGAGTGGGCTGGCAACAGAACAGTCAGGTATGAAGGTCCCATTGTAGGGAACAGGGCTTCGTGAGAGGAGGGGCTGGGAATTGCCTCAGATTTTCCCACACATTTTCCCCCTATTCTTCCCTTCAACTTCCTAACTTCTACAAAGGGGGAGAGGTGTGGAAGAAACCCAGGAATGACCTCTTCTTGGCTAGTGTCATTGTGGGAAGCTGATAGCTGCGAGCCTCTTCTCTAGGAGAGGAGAAGTGTAGAAGAAGAGCAGGAAGAGGAAACAAAACAAAATATCTAAAAGTGGTTACATGTTAAGGAGCCTGTTAGGCTGAAATTAGCTCTGTTGCTATAAAAATAAGAAAAGTTCTCCTAAGTAAGCTTCTTAATTTGATGATGCTAGATAATCTTCCAGACAAGCAGCAGAATTTGTCAGGCAATGGAACAGTTCTTCAGTCTCTGGTGGAGTAGCCAGTATTATCAAAACATGGTAAGCTATTGTGATTCCTACAATTACTCATGTAATTGATGTACCACTTGATTGTAGGAACTCAGTTTAAATAGATTTTTTTTTCTTCTCCCTTGCTCCCTAATTGATTTTTTTTTGAATGCTGAATCTTGACTTCTTCTCATAAAACAGATTACAGTCATTATGTCTGCATGCTTTTTAATCATTCTGCTGCATAATTACTGTTGCTGCTGTTGTCTTCTGGTTTACACTGTTTCTTTATTAGCAGCTCTTATTGCCAGAAGCTTTAAATGTTTAATAATCTGTCAAGGTGGTAAATTGTCTTTTTTACTTGAAGACCTTTCAGTGATATCTTTAAGCACCTGGCTTGGTCAGATGCTGTAATATTCACTTATCTCTGTCTGCTTGGTTATTTTTAATTACATTTTTCTGGATAAAAAAAAAAATTACTCATTCATCATACAAAAAATGTTCACGTGCAACTGTATAAGGCAGTAGGAAAACAGACCCTTGAGAAACAATGATAAGTCAATGACCAAAGATGACACATAGGGAAGACTTCATATGTTGGCACTAGCAAACAAGTCTTAATGCAACCTGACCCAGCATTCACAGTAAATGCAGGCTGTAGTGGTTTCCATAACACAGTGGGATTATGCCATCATTTCTTCTTCTCGACTTTTTTTTAAGAGTTTTCTTTCAAAGTCCCTGCAGGAATACAGCCATCCTTCTCCTGCAGCTCCTGTAGGCATTTTCTTATTCAGCATGTCAGCTCTGGAGCAGCTTGCCTTTCTCAAATGCCATATGAAACCAGACAGCTTATGGGCAGAATTTTATCACTGTAAAAGGCTGTGGGATCTCAGTTCTCACTCTCCAAGGAGTCCTGCAAGGCTTCTCCCTAGCAGCTGGTGTGTCCACCAGCCTTTGACGGGCAGGACTACTGGCTGATGCCACTTTGCAGCATTGATGGACAGCAGTCTCCTCTGGGGCTAGAGCTGTGAGCTGCAGGACTGCCCAGCTCACACAGAGCACAGAGCCAGGACATCCTGTCTTCCTTCGGGAATAGATGCTGGTGGCCCTGCTGCAGTGGCTGCTCCTCACCCAAAGTACCTGCTGGAGCCAGCAGCCTGGCTTCTGCATAAGCCCGTGGGTCACCTCTGTGTGCACAGTATCTCAGAAGTGGGGCAAAATTTTGTGAGTGAGCTTTTCTTGCATCCATGAGGTGAACAGGGACTGGAGAGCATTGGGAAGGTATGGAATAAGGGAATAGTTCAGCAGAGATTGCTGAAACTGGGGATACCATGACATGTCCACAGGTAAAGGACTGTGGTAGGGAGAAGATGCTAAATTCTCCCCTTCCATGGGGGAACAGGCAAATCTTAATGGGTCTCTCTGGGTTAGAAGGCAGAAAAAAACCCCTTTGTGCTAAAAGTTGATGAAGACTGGGAACAGGCCCCCTGGGGACCTGATGGTATTTCAGCTGCTGGGGTTTACCAAGGACTATGTGAGATGCAAGTCTGCCAAAAGTAACACAGATATAATAGGTATCTCCCTTCCTGCAGGGCAGTAGGTCAGGCTACCTCTTAGTTCTCTTCCCCCACCTACTTTGTTTGCATGGAAATGCAAGTTAGAAGGAATAGAAATGCTGGAATTTGCCCGTTTTACTCTACCCAAAATCTGAAAACAAATACTCAGAGTAGAAGTTGGGTCGTAGTGTTGATGTATGCAAGAAAGAATGAAATCTGAAGGAAAGTAGCAATCATTTATTACTAAAAAGAATGAAGAGTCAAGAATCACTTGTGGAAAAGAAGATATTTAGTTATATCTTAAATAGCATCTTACATATTTATATCATCTTTATAGTTGTGCACCATGGAACTGGTTACTATTTTTTTTAGCATTTTTTCATTAATGGAAGTGACTGCCTGCATTTCTTTAGCACCTTGTCTATGCCTAATTTTATCTTGCCAGAGGAAACTGGCAGATATTAAGTCTTGGGATTTTTCTTGTCTATATGATAATCCAGACAAGATTCTGATGATTCAGTACAATAGACTCCTCTCAGGAAATATTTGATTGCACTAAAATATACTCTGAAGTGCTAATCTCTTAACCTTCTGCAGTTCATTATTTGGACAAATAAAAATTGCATTTAAAGTGACCTAAAAGGTCTACTTGCCAAGATATAATCTAGTTAAAATTTTCTTAAATTGAATTTTGTGGACTGCATACCATGTATTGATTTAAAAAAAATCTTCTTAATGGAGTCATATACTAAGAGTCTTGACATGATTTTTTTTTCTATTTGATGGAGTTGATTTTTAGAAGAAACTTCAGCATTTTGATTTGTAAAGCTGACACCAGCTTAATGGCTTCTCTGCCAGATAAACCTTTGACCTTTGGGCCACTTCCTCCTTTGAGGAAAAAGCGACTGCCAAATTAACTAGTCCTGTGCTACTTATGAATAAGACTATCATGTTCCAACAACAGGAAGAATGTGAAGGCAACTTTGAATTCTCATCTTCAGGAATGGTGCTGTGCCCTTAATTCAAGATGCATCCTTTTTGCCTTTGAAATAAGAATTTTGGCAAATATTTAAATGTCCTTTTTGCTATGATTTATAATTCCTTATTCAGTTCTTCTTCAGACCAGAACAAAACCAAACAAAGAAGTACTTAAGTACTTGGAGAAGATACCTTCAGCTATGACTCATTTTCTCTAAGGCAAGGAGTTAGGAAAGAAAAATCAAGAACTTCTGTGTGTTGTTGGTTAATGAGGAGGGTCCTAACTTTATTACTGCCTTTTCTGGTCCCATCTAGGATTTCAGTGAGCAAAATTTTTGTTTTATGGATTTGAGACCTCTACAGCCATAGACATTTGTAAACCTGTGCGTCCCTGGTTTGTTCAGCGACCTCTGCCAGAGCAGCAAGTAGTCTGATGCCTCAGCATTGATTAATTGCCAAAACATGTGGCAAAAGAGAAACAAACAAGAATGGAATGAAATGGAATGAAATGCAGGATCTGTAGCCTGGAGATCTTTGCAGAGACGGTGGACCTTAGAGGGAAATTTCAGCGTGACCAAGAATAATGAGTCTTTGAACTCTGTCTGACCTCCTCCAGTGGATTTGATTTTAAAGATGGTAGTTTCAACAGCAATATTGGTTTTCTAGTGCTCTGTATCTCATCTTCAAAAACGTCTCATCTGAATTGATTCAGGAGGAAGGAATAAGTTTCTCTATGTAAAAAAGGTAAAAAATCCATTTGGTTTATTTTTTTAAGTATTGAAAATCTCATACAAAAAGCTTTTGAGGCAGGTAGATCCTAGTCATTTAATTGAGACAATAACTTAATTTCAGTAAAAATAAAAAATTAGGAACTCATTCAATTTTTTTTTTTTAAGATAATTTGCAGCATACCTGAAGTTGACAGCATTTGTTCGATTCATTGCAATTACTAGAAATGCTTTATCCATTCAGAAGCCTTCATGAAACCCCCAGGGACAGCTACGCTGTAATATATGATGTTTTTATCTTTATCTCTGATTTTTCTCTCACATGGTTCCCCCTTTGCTTTTATCTTCTCTAGATTACTACGTCTTGTTGCTTTAGTACTAATTTTTTCACTTGAAAAGGTAGTAGCAAAGCAATGCCGTTTCAAATAATTTATCTGAATTTCTAGTGTCTATTTCTCACATAAAACTAAACTATTTCTTGTTAAAATTACATTGTAGCTTTGCTACTGAACAAACTTAATCAATCAATAGTTCCTGTTTGATGCAGTAAATAAATAATGTTGTGGTTTGTGATAATCTCTGTGTTTTCCCACCACCAAACGGAAGGCTCATACCAAAGTGGGAGTGTGAAAATGGAGGAATTGACAGGCCCAGAAAAATGAACAATTACGTTGGTGTACTGAGGTCTGCAAGCAAGGCAATAGAATAAGGTAGAATACGTGCCTGGAATATCAAAATCTTACATGCTAGTTTAAAGAGTCCCAGGAGAGCTGCTGGACAGATAGTGTGTGGAAAACGAGCAATACTCTCATTTTAGTAGATTAGATTGCTTATCAGCCTGAAACTTGGAAATACAGGAAAGTGAGCCCAGAAGTGTCTGAAAATAGGAACATAAGTATCTCTTTCTAAACTAAAATACTGTTTATTTTCAGGAAATATGTATTAAAGCAACCTCATGTCAAAGATGAGGAGTCCTGATATGTTGCAAGGAGCAAAGTGTGGGAGCTTCTAGCAGGTGGTCCTTTGATCCCAGGTTACAGGCTGGCTGGTGATGCCAATAAGTCGTACAAGTCACAGATTTCAAATGTCACCTCTATCCAGCCACATCTGCAGTGTTATGAATGGAAAAATGACAATGAGAAGCGGATATACTCATGATATCTCTCACTTCTGTTTTAGGCACAAGCTATACTGTAAAATGTTTGCTTCTTTTGGTTCTTTTTTAAGTAATTTCCCACTTCAGAAAAAGCAAACGCATGTAATCAAAATAGTACACTACCCTGTGACTCCAGTGTGGATGGAAGAGTTACATCAGCAAATGCCTGAGCAGATTTAAAAGCACTACTTAAGAAATGGACCCCAGTGAGGATCTGATTGTAGTTTTAGGGGAAGTTAACTTGCTTGCTTCTGGATTTTGTTTCTGCCCTTTAAATGCAAATAAACTGCAATCTGGGTGATAGAAAAGAAACTGAATTGTGAGTCATGAATAGGATTATAAACTAAATACTTGTTGTAGGATCTACGCTGTTAATGTGAGAGCCAGAAAAACATCTCGAGTGTACAATTTTATTTCTATTTTCACAGAAGCAGCAGTTAAAAAAATCATTATCGCTCACTTCTGAGCTGATCACGTTTAATTTGGAAGTCACTGGAATGCAATAAACACAAAACCCCAGGGTGCCATTTTACTAGGACAGTTTTCAGAGAGGAACCACAGTTTCTGCTGCAAAGCACTGTTGATTTACATGGATTTTCTTGTCACAAGTTTTGGCAAAATATATCAGCTTGTGCTTCTTAACATCAACAAATAATACCTGACTTGCAAACGAGCTCCTTGGCAAGTACCCAGCCATGGGAGTTTCACAAACTTGACTGAATAAAAAAGACTTTCATTTCCCCAGTTTGTGAACTGATGCTATCCCTGCCTTGGTCTTCTGTAGCTGCTCTCTGGTCCGTGCTTCTCAGGCCCTTGATTCTTGGATATTGAAGCTATTCAGCCTGTTTGCTTTTGCCAAATTCCAAATGCCTTAAAGGGCTCTCAAGTTCATTTGTGCTCTCATGTTTGAAATTCATCTTTTCTACTGTGTAATATTGCTATCTTTTTCCTCACTATATAGACCATTCAAAATGTTCACCTTTTAAAGAAAAAAATTAAAAAGAGCAGCTTACTTTGTATTTTTCCTGTGCAACCTTCTTATTCATAATGAGCTTAAATATAAGGAACATAAACCCATCTGGAAATAAAATTATGCGCCAGATTCACTAAAAAAAAAGTAATTACATTATAATCAAACTGTCACTTTCTGAGATAGCGGGAGATGAAATACACCATAAGCTGACAAAAGAAGAGGATGGCTTGCTCTTTTAAATATCATCCATGACACAAAGCAGCGAAAAAACTGAATTACATACAGCATAACCAGGAAAGATCTTAGAGCCTGAGAGGCAGACCACAGCACTAATACCAGAGAAACAGAGACTTTCTTCTGGCGGATTGGGGGGATCTTACAGCCACAGGCAGCCCAACAGATGCACAGGCTACCGCTGCCAGTAGACTGACAGCCCGATAATATTTGGACACAGGGTGGGAAACACTGACCCATGCTTAGGAAATACATGGAATTATTGCAACATGTTTTGTACAGACTTCCAGATTCTGCAGCTATTTAGGTTCTTGAGCTATTGTCCTTCACCCAAAGCATTCCTGCCCCATCAAGCTGTTAGCCTATATTCAGCAGATGCTGACTCCTCTCTCAAGATAAATATGCAAGTGAATTGGGAAAATCTGAATGTGTGAGGGGTTCTCTTTGTTCATGTCCTGCTCTTTCCTGTGGCCCCTGTAACCTGCATTGCCTTAGCTGAAAGGTAATTCCTGGGTTTGAGGGGAAATTCAGAGTCCTCTGTAGCCACTGAGTAGATGGCAGCATTCAGGTGGGAGGGATTTCCTTTAGTTCTTCAGGCCCTTGTCATGGGAGCTGTTGTCGAGTAAAATCCCTTTTACCTCCTTTTCTTTGAGATTTGAGCCTGTTTCCTGGTTTTCTCTGTTAGCAATGGTTCCTTTACACGGACAGTCCTTGCTCTGATGCTTGAGAGCAGGCTGGTGGCAAGTGGGAGAGAAGCTGGTTTTATGATTTTGGATGCCAGCCTTGCCTTTCCAGCAGGGGCTAAGGAGATGGGGCAGGTGGGTGGCTGCAAGTTTTTTCTCATGGATTGACTGAAGCTGGTGGAAGACTGGCATGCATCAGAATGCTTCTCCTGTCAGTAATGTATCTAATGAAAGTGAAATTTGTTTTCATGTAGGGCCTTTCTTCTGGTAACTGAAAAAAACTTAAAAACTTCAGAAATATGAATGGGTTGAACTTTGTGACTTTGTATTCTGATTTTGTTTCTTTTCTAGAGATAAAAATGATAACATACTGTGAGGTCTGTATTGTGGAAGTGGCATAGCTGACAGGTTTATTCAGTGTCTTGCTTTTCTCTTTTCCTGCTATGAGTACAGCGACAGATCAGCACTTGTGTGCTCGCTGTGCATGGTGTTATTCACTATGCACAGTGGATAAGACCCATTTTGTGTATTCATGCCACATACCTATCTGGCAGGGTACAGTGAGCTTCAAGAAAACAGAAGCTGGGGGAAGCCACTGGAGAATTCCCAGTATTAGGGCTTGCTTTTTTAAGTTTAAAGCTCTGATTTGTTAAGTACATTTAATTTTATTTTTCTAAGAAAACTGGAAAGGTTTCAGTTCCAAGAACACAAACGTGAAATAAAGCTTCATCAAAAAGAAATAATAATAAAACCTTGTATAAATGCCTATGTAACTCTGTAATCTCTGTTTTGACACAAATATCTTTTGTCAGAGATGGCTTTTGACAACGTTTACTTCTGTCTGGGGAGACAGCATTTTTAAAGATACTGGTTTTTTCCTTCTGTCACCAAATCTCAGCACACGCAAGTCTTCTTGTGGACTGCCAACAGTGGACTACTGATGAGCTGTAAGTTGCGTATTGAAGGCCTCGTGGGTCTAGATTTAGCATCATCCTCATTTCACTTTATGCTACTGTTACTGGCAATAGACTTCGTTAAAATGATAGTTTTCTTGTCATTAATTTCACGCTCTAATAGGACCTTTTATCATGCAAGATGTGTAAGATGTCTTGAACTAGAAAAAACAAGCCAAACACAAAAACCCTTCTATTCTCTTGATAGGAGTTGCAAGTAGACTTTACTTCACTTTGTACAGACACTTTCAAGAGGCCACTGTGGCCTGCTGGACATAACAAAGCTATTTGAAACAGAAGTTGCTCCTGTCCCAGTGTCTTGGGTAGCCTCACTTTCCACTCTGTTGTTCTGTTGCAAGCATTGTGGCAGGGATGCTGGTTCATCTCCAACCTCATCTCTGCATGCAGCAAAGCACTGTTCAAAGTCCCAGAGCTGTGGCAGAGCCATGGGTGCTCAGTGGTGCCTGGAGTTTGAGCTCCCTGGTAGATTCAAATCCTTAAGAAAGGTGGAGGATTAGAGTGTATTCGCTTGTACTCAGTCCCTTTGGGACCCACTGCTGGGGCACAAAGTCTCTGACACAGCTTGACACTGAGGTATAAGGGCTAGATTTGTCCAAAATGTACTAACAGAGCAGGATTATTTTCTAGTCACTGTATGCATTCACTCCATACTTTTATTGGAGGTACCTTAGGTTCCTCAGCTGCCACCAAAAGTCTACACTTACCCTGATTATCAAGACTGCCTGCAGTAGTTTGTTTTTCTGTTTTTTTTTTTCTTTTTTTGAAAGCTGAAATTTGCATCCCCATTTCTGAAACATTTAAGTATCTCTGTCTTTTTTGGATCATGTTGGTCTCCTTTCCTCTCTCCACACCAATCCCAAGATGCACTAAATGGGCAGTGTGCCTCTGAAACTGTTTCACTGTCCGATCTCCTTATAAAAGCCCAAATGAAGAGTGGTGAGGCTGATCACTCACATAGCTTTTATTCTATTTTTTTCTTCTTCGAGCATGCTGATTCTGAGAAAATTAATATCACACTTCTTATAAACCTGTCTTTGTGGCTGATACACCCCCCCCCCCTTAAAAACTTGTCAAAACAACTTGCATAAGCTTGGTAATCTGCTAGAAACTGATGACATTGGAAAACAGGACAAATTCATATGAAGGCTTGTAGGAAAACAGATTTGGCTATTTGTAATCTCAAGATTTTAAATAGAATATCAGCTCAGAGGTGTGTGGTAAATTTTGATTTCAGAGAAGCCAAAGATGGAGGGTTTAGAAACAATCTCTGATGTATTTAAAACCCCCATCTGTGCAGTGTCTTGTCTCTGCCTTCAAAAGAGAAGCATTCTATGTTATCACTGCTCTTCAAGTAAAGGCAGAAAGGCTTGTTGACCTGGGTGAAATCAGTGGCTGGTCTTAATACAACATTGGAATGAAATATGCTCTAAAATCTAACCCATGTATGCCTAAGAGTGTTAGCAGCCTTAACAAGTACAAATCAGAAACTGCTGTTCTGCTTGCTTATTTTTCTGCTGTAATGAGCCTCATCTTTATAAAAACGTATTATTCCATTTTACACTCTGTAGATTAAATCCAGAACTTCTAATAACCAGGAGGTTTGCTTTCTCATAGTAAATTGATTGTAGTTACACTAGAAACAATCACAGCTCTTTACATTCCTGACCTATGACTTAAAATGGATATGTCATGCAAAACCAGCACAATGAGGAGGGCTCTCCCATTCTCCCTTTATATGTTTGATGAAGGAGGAAAACCCCTCACTTATAATACTTAATAATAAGTTTTTCTAAAAAATAAATGCTTAAAAATCCATTTTTTTTGTGTGGCTGTATTGGTCTGCATCACAACTAAGGTCTCTGTAATGCAAATCCCACTATGCAGCACTTGAGTTTTGGCCTTAGAAGCAAGTGGAGAGCTGACCACAACAACATTTATTCTAATCACTTATTTTATTACGACTTAATCTATTTTTCCAAAGGAGTCACTACACTTCACACAGGTACATCAATGCTGGACCTAGATTTTCTAGTAGAAACTGTCAGTCCCCTAGAGTTTAACACATTTTCAGTCGTATCCAGAAGCCTGTGCTTAACCTGTCCTTACTAATATTCTGATGCAAATTTAAATCCTTTGTCTCCACAGCATATCAAGGTGTTGGCATTTGCCTTCAGTTATCTGTATCAGTGTAAAGGCAAGAAATAAGCTACAAATCTGAGAGATATATTTAATTGCTATGTGGATTTTTGCTTTTGTTTTTTTACAGATATCCCCTTCCTTTAGTGCTATTGATTTATTTGACGAATCTCATTATGCAAATAGAACCAGAGCTCTGCCCTTAAAAAGGTTTTGCACATTAGCACCAAAACCTTGAAATTAATCTATTCTCCTTCAGCATTCTCATCCCTAATACAAGTAAAGTTGCTATGATACCTGTTGAGCTATCCTTCATGACAATGTTGAAGATGGCTTTGACAGCTTTGAAAATGCTGATGAAAAAAGAGAGATCATTTTATACGGAGCTGGTATACCAGATGAACATTGCTCTGATCATATCCCAAGGAAAAGTGTTTAGCTTGATTTTATGGAAGCTGCCGACAGACCTGGCTGAAAAGGTACAGTATTCTAAGAGAGAGCTTCATCTTTCTCATGGCCTGCCTAATTAAAAAGCTAATTGAAAATCAGCTCAGAACGAGCTTTCTCCCTGCAGACATAATCTTTGCTCAGGCTTCCAGCAACGCTTTTCAAGCATCAAAATATGTAGACAGTGGTCATGGGCTGCGGCTGAGAGGAGACAGCACCTATTTTAAGCCTCTCCGGGACACATTTGATAATGAAAGCCTGGACTGATTCAGCCTTTTTTTTTGTCCTACAGACAACTAGGAAGCTTACAGTAGTTCATGAGCTTTTCATCACTAAGACAGATCTGAGAGCCATCAGAATGGTAATGACATTCCACGTTACAATAATGAGGAATATATCATAAGGACATGAACTACAGGAGCTTTTTAATGGGCCTCTGTAGGAAAGATGCTGTCTTAGATAAACTGTAATGTCCGTAGGGCTCTGCACCAGTAAATGTTCAGGTAGCAGTCAGAGAAAGCTAAGTCAAATTGGATGGTAGAGTCATCAAGTACTTTTACAAAAAGACAATGACAGAAGACAAACAATAAGAGAAGCACAGAGTTATTGCTCTTGCACACAGTCCCAAATGAATAACAGTGATGAAAATAAACTAAAACCACTTAAAGCCATGTCAGGATGCTTCCTGAAAATCTCCCCAAGTTAGCAGCCATGAGTCCCCCAGCATTTCCCTTTAGCAACCTACCTCTTCATTCCCATCTGCACCTACGTGTAGGTGAAAGCCTGTTTCAGTGCTGAAAAAGGGGTTGGGTGAATGGTGGAGCCAGGCAAAACATCCTTCTCCATTAAAAATTTTGCTTTCTTGAGCAAGTAGGTCCATGTATTTTCTCTTTCTCTCCTGTTCATCTCACAAACAATTTTATTTGTACCAGTTTCAAAATAATGCTCCCATATTATTGATTCCCTATTCTAGTAAAGCCAGTCAGTACTTTTCAGACCAGTCTGTGTCCCCAGCTGTAGACATCAGACTCCCTCAACAGCTCTTCTCACATCTTCCCAACCTGGCCTGGTGCAGCAGTGGTGATGCAGCAGCACTGCAGCCTCTCTCTTCCTCTGGTTGAGGCTCTGAGCTCCACAGAACTAATCCTCTGAGTGGAGGGCTAGACCAGACACCTATGGGATCCTCTCCAGCCTGAATTATCCTGTGGCTCTGTGTCAAATCTCACAAGCACACTGTTGGTTTGAAGCCAGGCTGGCTTTGAAATTGGCACTTTTGCTCAGCATAACTTAAATATGCCAACTTTCTTGGATATCACTGGCTGGAATAACCAGTTCTGTCAGGCTCGGTAAGCTGGAGGCATCCTGTCCTGAAGGGAAGCAGAAAGGAAAGAGGAAGCCAGACTTGTATGTGGGGAGATGAACGATGGAGAGATGAAGCTGGTTTCTCAGGTTTATGAAGCCCATGGGAGCTGAGAACAGAGTTGGGAAATTTGGAGTCTGAAATGTATCTCTGTTTCTTTTCATAGCAACATAAAAAAACAGATTTTTTTAATACCAGCTGCCCTGGCTTGCTTGTGGCAGGACAAACTGTTTTCTGAAGCATAGGAGATAAGATCATGATTTGCAACTGAACTCGTTAATGACTGAGCTTGTTATTTACTTATTGAACATTTTTAGAGGTACTGTCATAGCTTCTATGGAGAGGACAGACACGTAAGAGTCAATCTGCCTTATGCAAATTAGAAGTGGGAAAATGGGCTTAGATAATGAGGAAGCCATAAATATCTTTGAATTATGTTTGCTACCAGAAATGTCAGGAACGAGACACAGTGATTGCTTATGACCTCATATTCATCGTTGAGTCCTTTTCTAATTCCTTTGCATTGATCCTTTGGTACCTTTGAAAAATACACTGTAAAGCAGATAGCTGGAAATGGAGTCTAGAGAGTATAATATCATGAGTTAAATTGACTCTATTGGGGTGCTTAACTCTGGTGGTAATTCTTCGCTGTATGTTGGTGTTACAGTGTCAGATAGGTATATATTCAGATGCATTTCTCCAAGGAAAAATGAATCCAATGAGTGATTGTCAGGTCATGTAATCAAGTAATTGTTCTTTTATCCCGCTATAGATTACTATTGATAGCAAGAATTGCCAGGAAACACTCATAAATTAAAAAGATCAGTGTGTGCACAAGAACTTCCACAGCAAAGTGGAGACCTTTGTCTAATGTTTATGCTATAAACATAGGGTGCAAGGCTGAATAACCAATATAATGATTATACAAATTTAGAAACAGAAAAGATATATGGTGATTAATGGGCAATTGTACTGTATCATTTGCTGCGGTGAGCTAATCAGTAGGGTTTTTGTAAGCCTCCAGAAATCCTTAGATATAATAAAAATATCTGTTCATTTCTTCTGAAATATTCTTCACTGGCTTTTCCCAACTATTTACATCGAGGCATACTCAAACAGCATCAAATAAAAAAAAGTTACAATGGCATGTGCATGGACACACATACAAATAGTTCTGTATTTGAGAAATAACTTTTCAGACAAAATTACTGAACTAATTAACAGTAATTGCTGAATAATTTTGTTGCATTTATTTTTTACAATTTATTTTATGTAGTTAAATTTCGTCATAATAAGTTATTTCTCAGGTCTCTCTGAGGGATATAATATAGGTAATTATTAACTTTGTCTCCATGGTAACAAAATCACTTCAGAAACCCTGAAGTTTATTTTAGGGTTAAGGAAGATAACAGTATTCAGCTCTACAGGGATCATCTTGTTCCGTGGCAGTTATTAACAATGAGGGAAGCATGGATTGTCTTTGAAAGGAGTTATATTGTAAGCTGGTAGACAAGAAGTTGATTATGAAGATCTGGTGCCTAACATTTAGCAACTGATTCAGTGTCAGTGATGAATTTCAGTCTATGGAGATGTTACTTATAAGTTTAAAATTATAGGAAAGGATGACATTCTGGGAATGTTTCAATTTGTAATTTTGTCATTACCTTGTTGATGGTGGCTTGCTATTGAGCATGATTTGTCATACATAGATGTCAATAATAAGAAGGATATGAAATAGAGCACACTTTTGTAAAGTCCTGGTTCAACAAACCTGTCACTTCAAATTTCTCAGTTATATTTTGTTATGAAATTGCGATGCCGCTTCATGCTCAGTCCAACTTGTTTGACTAATTGGATTCACTATTTAGCATAAGACTTGTAGCATATGCACAGCCTTTATCTGAACCAGTGGAGAAACCACCCAGATGAGTGTAGTGTGTAGTACTCAATTGTTGTAGACATGGACAGAGTGCTTAAAAAGAATCGAAACAAAAACAGAATTGAAAACCTCCTGTCGTATTGCAATCTTTGTATAAGGGGGGTGGTTGTGCAGTGACTCACATCTCTTGAACAGGATGATTTTTTGCAGTCTGGATGGAAACATTGCAAAGGTCTTCGGATCAGCCCATTTCTGGTTCTTGATCTGCAGGAATTATTTCTACTACTTCCAGTTTTCCCACCTATGCAGAACTTGGTCAATTCTGCAGCACAAACTGCCTGGGGAGTCCTGGGACAGCCAGATCCTCACCTAGGATGAACATCAACACACTTGAAGCCCAGAGATTGCACTACCCATAGCAGGGACCTACCTGGGGAAATCTTAATTTTCTGAAATTCCTCACTGAATAGCTCCTGAGAAAGTTAGGTATGTATTTTGCTCTGATGGTGACTGAGTTCAGCCAACACTAGCCTTTCATCCACCTTTTATTTTCTCAGGTTACTGATTCTTCTGTGCAGAGACTAACTATGAAGCTGCTGAAGTCCTGGAAACCAGGGAGCTAAGGACATAAATATACTGGATGTACAAGCAAGCACAGACCTGATTACACCACAATTATAATTATAGAACAAACCTGAACTTCTTCCTCATATCTCACAAATAAATTAAATGCAATAGCTCTTGCCTCACAATACACATAACAGTAATTTACAAAGTGTAGCTCCATTCTTGCTGGTGCCCCAGGAAACAGCAGATGCTGTTTCCAGAATATTAGCTTATAAACTTAACACTAGCTACTTCACCTTTCATTTATTTTTACTTGTAACATTAGTTTGCAATGATTAGGTTGATGAATAAAACCAAAAGTAATATAGCTTTTTCTGATGAGTAAATATCACAAGAAATTATTGGAAAAGTCTTGACAGGTAAAGCATCCACCTTTAAGTGCTTCATAAAATGTTAGTAATCATCACGTATTTTTGATCTGCAACTTCATGTAGCAGAGGAGTAAAAAGCCAAGCTAATGTTAAGCAGCCTGTGGCAAACAGAAATGGATGTGTAGAAGCCACACAATTCAAATTGACATTTTCTACAAACAAAGGCAACTCTACACTACTCAATAATTGAAAAATCCCTGTGGTATGAACATACATAATGATGGGCAGCAAAAATACTTAATTTTCCTTGCAGTTCTTGTTGTGGGATTCATGACTGGAACTTGCTGAATTATTCATTGGAAACAGTTCGTACTGTAGATCTGTCTCCTTTTTTGCATTCAGAAGTCAAGAGAGGTTTGGTTCAGTTAAAAGAGGTTGTGATATCATACTCGCTGGGCCAGCTCCAGCACCCAGGTATGTAGAGTTGGGATGAGAAAATCAAAATGTCCCTTTGTACAATCGTGGCTGTAGCTTTTAAAAATTCAATTTTCTCCCTGGTCGTATTTAGTCAGTATTTTATCATGCAGTTAGGTGACATACAATATTCTTTTCATCCTACATACTGCTCGTATACTTGCCATATGATCTTGTTGCTCCCTAGTCTCACACCATTTCAGGGCATGCATTTCTGTTCATGGATCTTCCTGCGCATTTAGTGATGTGAGTGCACAAAAAAGATTGAATGCAAGCTGTGAAGCCTCACGGCTGTGATGTTTTCCCAGGCAACCTGTTAACAAATTCAAGGTTTTCTTTGATAGCCCAAAAGACAGACAAATATTTCAGTCAAGAGCATGTGTAACTCGATTTTAAGCAAACAGTCACTGCCACACCTGTTCAAACTAATCATTGAGAGTTATGTTTTAGCAGGCCACAAATAGTTTTGCCCAAGTGACCATCTTTGTAGCACAAGTTCCTTGTGGCAAGGAAAAATGTTAGAAACTTTTTAAAAAAATAATGCCAGTGATTTGCTGGGGATCAAGCAAGCTATCCCAGTTAACTGCTGCACAATTAATCTCCACAGCGATGAATGATCCAAAAATCTAGTTCTTTGTCACTGTCATCATCTTTGATGAAGTACAACTAGGTTGTGACAGTCTCATATATGAATAGAACATTCATTCAGTCAGCATTGTTGCAGGATAGGGGAGTAAGTATCATAGTTTTGGTTATGATGCTAGTGAAGGTTTTAAATACATTCATCTCTTCCCTTTTAATTTGTAAATAAATGGACAGCAACAGCCAGATTCTTGATTTGGGTAGAGTATTGTAAATCAGAAGCAAACTATTGACTTGAGAGAGAGAAGCCTACCCACTAGCTTTTAATACTTGTTGTGTGTAAATATTTTTTTCCTAGAAAAATATTTCTAAAAGGATATATAAAATTGTACCATTAAACTTCACTGATCTCTCTCTGTAGCATGTCTTTTCTAAATTAAAAAATGCTTATTTACTTTGACACATGATTGAAAGCAAGTTTTTTTTTGTACATGCTAGAGTGTCTTGAGAACTGCATGCTATATCACATCAATCATACCTGAATTTCATGAGAATTTTTTATGTTATTTTCATGCAGCCAATTAATGTTATTGGGGTTTTTTTGGTTCTTTGGAGCTGGGATAGAGAATTCTCCATTTCTCTGAACACTTTTTTTAGAATTCAGTGAGCCTTCTGAGGATTGTCTTGTATTATAAGTGACAAAGTTTGGTAGTTAGGAAGGGGATGGAAAGATAAGCACTAATAAATTTACATGATATAAATTTGAATGACAACTACAAAAAGTGATTTGTATTCTGTACGGGTGGAGAAATGTCAGAAAAAAAAATCCCCAATCCCAGGTATCTCATTTTAAGCTCTAAACATTCAAATACGTTCCTTCTAGGCTGTGTATTCCCCACTGTTTTTCTTATAATTTTCTGTGCTCACTTTTATCATGGACTGAATATGTTTTGTCATATTGTTTTCCTTGGAACAAGATCATAGATAGCTGCTGTTGTACACATTTGTTGATGAAGCTGGAGTGTAAAAGATGTAAGTATTAGAAAGAGAAAATCAAATAAATCATAGGAAAAGGGAAGAGAATTCAGCACTTGGAAAGCATAAGAAGAAAATAATTTTTTTTATTTTAATGTCCTTAAATGTTAGCAAAAGATTAATGAGAAATTTCAAATTAATATCTGAATACTCCAAGTATTTTAAAGATGAACAAAGTAACTGAGAAATTCACCTTTTGGTTTAATCTAAAAAAGGAAAATATTTGTACAACAGAATGTTACTTTGCAATATGTGAAAAAGGAAATTATCATACACTCCTTCAAGCTCCTGCTTCTTCTAATTTTTAAAACCATCCTAAACATAGATTTTTCTTTTCATGAAGCAAAATAAGTTCCTTTCCACATCCCCCCAACTTGTGAGTGAGATGGGTGAACAGGGAAATAATTGTTCTCCAGACTTCATTCTGTAGCAAAAAAAATGATCTGGCCCAGCTTCAGTTCCGATGCCTCATAGAGCAAAACCAACTAGAGCATGACTCCAGGCATGACAGAGCAAAAGCAAACCTATAGCTCCTCACTTGTGCTTTTGACACCTTGCTGCTGTGAGATGAGCCACCAGGGTGCAGCTATGCCCCTGAAAAACTGCTACCTGACATATATTTGGGGTTCTCATCTTGTCGTTCCTGCAGCTCCCTCTGTCACACCTCCCAGGGGTGTGGGTGGCTTCTCACCAGAGATGCTTTCACGGCAGCTTATTAGTAAGGTTTTCTTGTCTCAGGACTCACTGCTCTTCAAAATCAGCTCTCACATGCTCGGGGGCTTTTTCTGTCCTCAGAGCATTGCTGCTGGCACGAATGGAACACACTGGGGCCAGTTTCTTGAAGTCGAACACTACCAAACAATCCAATAGAAATCCTCACAAGAGGAACCAATACGTTAAAACAGTGGTATGACACCCTGCTGTATCAATCAATCCTCCGTTTACCTCCTAAATCTTTTATTCAATGGAAAAAATCAAAGGTAAATAAGCAAGTAGCATAGTCCATGTACACTTGTGAACATAGCAGCTAAAACTGCCTCTTAAGGGACCATAAATCCAATAGCCAGCTACATTTAAAAGAGAAAAAATAGTAAGGTCCATTTGAAATAGCACTGTGTGCCAATACAAATGACTCTATATATGTCAGGAATGGCTCTTGAATACCATAAATCAATCCTCTAGATTGCTAGAAGGAGTGGAGGTTTAGTCAGAAGATGTCAAGAGATACCAGACTGCAATAATTCATAAAGGCACCTGCCTTGCATTGCCTGGTGGAACATTTCCAGAGATAAATATCAGAAAAGCAGAGTCATTATCCAGGCTTTCTTGTTGAAGAAGAATTCTTAAAGAACCGATCTTTTTCCTTTTTTTTTTTTGTCTCTGAGAAGCAGCGAAAGGGAGATCCTGCCTCTAGCTGCAAGCCGTCTGCTGTAAAGGCATGTATTTATGTTCAATGCTTCAGTCAATGCTTTTCAAAAGAGAGTTTAGTTGCTATGGAGAGGGAAGTCTCCTTTTCATTCACCACCACCTCTCCTTCCCCCAAGAAACGTGGATAAGAAGTGAACAATATGACTTTCTTCACCCTACAATCACACTATGTTTCAGCACTGTTTCTAGGCACCAGAAGTATTAATTCCCCTTTTTGTCATCTATCAAGAAGCAGAATACATTGGAAAATGTGACTGCAGATACCAAGGTGAGGGAAAAATGCAGGAGATCATCAAGTCTAAATGCTGGCCTGAGGACATCTGCAAAAGAGCTCCAGCTGAAGGCACAGGAGTAAATGCAATATACTGTTTGGCTTTCTTACCATACGGTAAAACCTGCTGAAGCCTTCATGTAGACTCCTAGAAAAGCTGGCAGCCCCTGGCTTAGATGGAAGCACTGTGTGCTGGGTTAGGAATTGGCTGAATGGCCAAGCCCAGAGAGTGGTGGTGAATGGTGTTTCATCCAGTTGGCAGCCGGTCACCAGTGGTGTCCCCCAGGGATCGGTATTGGGTCCCGTCCTGTTTAATATCTTTATTGATGATCTGGATGAGGAGATTGAGTCCATCATCAGCAAGTTTGCAGATGATACCAAGCTGGGAGGAAAGGTTGATCTATTACAGGGTAGGATGGCCCTACAGAGGGACCTGGACAGATCGGAGAGATGGGCCGATTCTAATGGGATGATGTTTAATAAGTCCAAATGTCGGGTACTTCATTTTGGACACAACAATCCCATGCAGAGCTACAGACTGGGGACAGAGTGGCTGGAGAGTAGTCAGGAAGAAAAGGACCTGGGAGTGCTGGTGGACAGGAAGCTCAACATGAGCCAGCAGTGTGCCCAGGTGACTAAGAAAGCCAATGGCATTCTGGCCTGCATCAGGAATAGTGTAGTGAGCAGGACCAGAGAAGTTATTGTCCCCCTGTACTCGGCACTGGTCAGGCCTCACCTTGAATACTGTGTACAGTTCTGGGCCCCCCAGTTTGGGAAAGATGTCAGAATGCTGGAGTGTGTCCAGAGAAGGGCAACGAAGATGGTGAAGGGGCTGGAGCAAAAGCCCTACGAGGAGCGACTGAAGGAGCTGGGGCTGTTTAGTCTGAAGAAGAGGAGGCTCAGGGGAGACCTCATTGCTCTCTACAACTACCTAAAAGGAGGTTGTAGTCAGGCAGGGGCTGGTCTCTTCTCTCAGGTGAGCAGTGACAGAACTAGAGGGCATGGACTCAAGCTTCGTCAGGGGAAGTTTAGACTTGATGTTAGGAAAAAGTTCTTCACTGAAAGGGTGATTGGCCATTGGAATGCACTGCCCAGGGAGGTGGTGGAGTCGCCAACCCTGGAGGTGTTTAAGGGGAGACTGGATGAGGCACTGAGTGCCATGGTTTAGATGATGGTGTTAGTGTTGTTGTTAGTGTTGGGTTATAGGTTATAGGTTGGACTCGATGATCTCAGAGGTCCTTTCCAACCTTATGATACTGTGATACTGTGATGTAGTGAATCCAGGTTCTGGTGTAGTAAAATGCCACAAACTTTTCAAAACAGGACTCGAAACATACTTAGTCCAATCCACAAATAAGTTGAAATGCTCACCTTTCAGTGACTTAGATTTGATGAGTGTGAAATAATTTTTTTGGAGACAGGCACATGCCTTATAGGAAGGGACACATTACTGAATTCTCATTGTACTAGAAATATTATTGATTCTCACAAGCACTCCTAGAGAGATGTCATGAACTGGAGCAGAGACAGTCTAGAGACTGTATTTACTCTGTTGAATCAGCAGAAGTGGTTCATTCAGACTTAGGATAAAGGCAGACTATTGCTTTTCTGCTGCTTTATTGTAGGGTAAATGAAAAATTATTTACTTCAAAGCTGTCAGTCTAATTATCCTCATCAGAATTAATAAATCTGTTATGGAAAATATTACTTTATTTAATTACACCATGAGGAAAAGGGAAAAATGAGAGGGAAAATGTGACTCTAAAATTTTGTCTTTACAGAAATATAATTATAACACGTAGTATTTCTAAAGAAGACAGGAAATAAAAAACATACATGCAGCTTTTTCCTGACAGTAGGATCAAGATACTTGATTAAATTTGTGCAAGAAACAGTCGTGTATTTTGAGTGAAGCTTCAGTATTTTCTTTAAAGAAATGTATTTTTAAAAAAAATCCTTATGCATATCTCAGAAAATGATGACATTTTGATTGGTTTTCCCCTGACTAGGGAAAATTTAACTTCATGAAAGTGGTTGGAGCCACAGAGTTTTGCATATCTGAGACACGTTCGGTTCAGCTGCTGAATTTACTCGGTACTCAGATTTTTTTCCATGCAGATGAGTGTTACTCCAAATCTTAACATTCTGACTTTTTGCCACAGCCTGTTGTTTTACTGATTGTGCTTTATAAGGAGATATGAGTCTACTTTAAGATATTAAAGCAGAAAGCCTCAATAATAAACAAGTTTTACATAGCTCTACAAGTTTCATACATAAAAAGCATACATGGAGTAAGAAAATGAAGGCAACACCTTTCTTTTTCCAGCACTATTGCAAATAAAATGATGGTTTATCAATAAATACATAATGCACTTTACAACCGCATTATAAACAGTGGGAGCTGAATGAATTTCAATTATGCAGACCAACAATATTACAGCATCCATTACATAAATCAAGCCTAGGCACAGGCCTGTAAGCTTTTGCTGCTTCACTGATTTTTATTGCTGTACAAAATGATAACTGGAAACCATATAGAACAAGGCAAATTAAGAATCTATTGGGAGGAAAATGCAATTGGAAATGAACATCCTCCCAAAAGCTACATTCATGAGCCAAATGCCTTGTGAGATTTTATCTTCCATGGACAATGTGATGATATTCCTGTGCATATATGGTTAAATTAATTTTCCCTTATCAGCATAAAAATGTAGCTGGCCAAAATCGATTAGGACTGCATAATATTTTAGATCACATTTTAT
Source organism: Tapera naevia (assembly GCA_033556795.1). Taxonomy (NCBI): domain Eukaryota; kingdom Metazoa; phylum Chordata; class Aves; order Cuculiformes; family Neomorphidae; genus Tapera; species Tapera naevia. Next base: position 16,404,850 of record JAUMJJ010000088.1, on the reverse strand, counting down.
TTAGGTGGAGAAGAGGAAAATATTTAATTTCAGCCTGGAATAGTATTGAGCAGAATAAGTGATTGAGTTCAAACAAAGAGATTCTGCTTCCTGGGTTTTTTTCCTTTGTTGCATGAATTAAATGATCTGTAAATTCATGGCAAGATGATGATTTTCTCAGTTTCATAACAGTGAAAGGAAAATAAAGCAATTTCTCTGTGGTCATACACAAACTTCTGACTTTCTGAATAAGAGTTCTCTGATTCTCTCCCTCTCTGAAGGATTATTCAGTTTCTGTGGGTTCAGTCAGTCAGTCTTTGTGCAATTCGAAGCTAAGGTGGGATGAGGCAGTCTGTGTCTTGCAGGATTGTCATGTAAATTAACTCATCATCTAAATTACTGCAAAATACCTATGTCTGTTAACAAACACAACTTGGTCCACAGAGGATACACAGTTGATTTAAACCAGTTCAGTCAAGTTGTACTATTATCCTACAATTTGTAATTCTATTATTACATTTGCTTGATAACTGATCTGAGCAAGCAATATTAGAGCCACTGGGCCAGGGGTACCAGGCTTGTCACTCTGCTAAACACTTTCAGCAGGCCCTGGGGCGCTGAGGACATTGTCCTTTGTACATTTCCCTCTGAAATTCACAAAATGGAAGACCATTTCAGTGTGAGTTAGAAAAAAACGGTAGGACAAGGGTGGTGTCTTTGTGTTTCCATATTTTCTAATTCTGTTATTTTACTTCTCCTTTTCATTTAAGTGTTACTTGAGGTTGGTTCGTTTTTTACTTTTTTTTCTTTCAGCCACAATGCTATAGAGAATTATTCAGCCTTCAGCTATTTTTCATGAAAACTTTTGAAGAATACATCTAGCGTGTGCCTTAGCTTCATGTTTCAATGACAAAACCCCCTCCAAAAAAAAGAGGCAAATATCTGCATAGGAGATTTATTTTGATGGCTACTTCTAGTTTCAGCCATGTGACTATTTTCTAATCCAAAATTCAAGCATTATTGAATTTATCATTTAAACTTAAGATCATTTAACCCTAAGATGTGATTTAAGTGCTTATTTTTTATATAATTTTTTTTATGTTAAGTATTTCACTGTATTTCTTCAATATACCAGATTTATTTCATACCTGTTTCTACTCCATCTTAAGGTAGATAATATTTTGTGTGCTGTGCTAAATGTGTTTGCCACTGTACCCTTCTAATGGCAAGGACTCATTTCTCTCTAAACTGTATGTGGTGGAAACCACTGAACAGAAGACTGCATTGCATGAGTCCCTCAGAAGCTGATGGCACATTCAGGCTTTCATGTGCCTGAATCTCCCACACAACTGAATGGAAATCTCAGCTGTTTAGGAGCTTGGGATCTAATCTCTGTTCATAGCATTTTATTAGAATGCAAAATAGTTTCTTCAAATTGAATTATAAGATAAGTTTATCCTGAAAGTGCTTTGAATAACTCTACTGTTCATTGCACAATATTTCATGGAGTACTATGGGTGAATGGAGCCTCCTGAATAAATATGTATCCTGCTATATACAAAATGGAAAATACATACATTTTCTCTAAATATTGCAATGCTGCCTCTATGCAAGACCATCAAAACAGTGGTAAGAAGTCTTTGCTGTCATGAAAGTGCTGACCTTGTTGATATTTGGAGAGATGGACATTAAAAGGCTTAACGAAGGGAAATGATTCCTTCAGGATGTGGGATTTTATTGAAACCATAGAGGGTGTAGGTGCAGCTTCCCTAGAAATTGTTAGACTAGACTGTGTTTAGTAAACAACAGAGGAATTTGGGTTAATAGAAAATATAAGCTAAGAATAACAAAACTGGGAGTTGTCCGCTGTAATTTTGTTGTTAGAAGTTCTGCTTATCACAATTTAAACTGTTTATAGCTTCTTATACGCCATACCAGAAGTCTCTTGAGTTTTTTTTACAGTTGCATCAGCTGGTTTTGTGAAAGACTTTCTTTTCCTTTCAGTTCTCGCTTATATCTATAGACCACCCTGTTTCTAAGAAACAGTTGCTCCTTCTTAATTGAGGCACATCTATTTGGGCAACCAAACGAAAGCAGAGACATTGAAAAGAACAATAAATAATGATAATTCACCAAGTATCTATCACCTTATTTTACCAGTAATAGCAATGCCTTTGGATAAATTTAGTGAAGAAAATGTGGATCAAATGTCAAAACAAATTATTCAGTTTGAGTTCTTTGTGATACAAAGCAGATGACTTTAACAGTCAACTCTTATGTTAGCAGAATTTTAATGGCAGTTTCGATTCATAATCTCTAGATTATAGGGAGGAGAAATAAGGAAAAGTAATCTTCGAGGTACAAAAGTTCTAGTATATAAAAGATCAATTAAAAAACAATAATAATTCGTGGAAAAAATCCCCACTCTTCCCCTTCCACCCCTTGGTCTACCCTCAAGAGGAAAGTGGAAGTGACATCTACTGTGATAAAACATTTCTTGGGCTGTCTGTGTTGGAGGAAATGAAAAACCATTAAACGGATAATAGAATAAAAGTGCAATGAGATGTTCAGAGAATCCATCAATAAAAGGATGGCAAGCAATTGCTAAAGACAGCCCTTTCTAAATGTAGCTTTATTGCCAGAGGATGGAAAATTGAGAGAGAATTTGCAAACAATTGAATTTATGGTAATGGCATATAAGCGTATTGTACCACCACAGCAAAGCACAGAACAAATATAAAAGACAAAATACAGGAATGCCCCATGGAAACCCTTGTGTTTTGCCTATTATCTCTGCGTACTGGAAACTGTAATAGTCTGATATTAAAATCAAATATATTGCAAAATGCATTAGGAGACAGTGACTGGAGGATATTCTAGGTATGTATCTGCTTTAAGGTGAATTGTTGGACTAAAAGAAATTCAAGATAAGAACAACGAGGAACTGGCTACTGTGTACTCAAGGAAGGTTTGTTTTTAGCTTCGGTGACACCTGGACAGTCTGATGCTCTTACCTTGGCAGATTATAGGTAAATTACTTCAGGATAATTTGAGTCCATTCGAATGTTAAACCTGTTTGGAAATGCACTGTCTCTAGGTCTATTCAATGAGCAGAGCTGACTACTAAACGGCAGGCAGGAGGAAAATAACTACCTGAGGGGCTCAGAGGTCGAGCCTCCCAATAACCAGGTAAACTGGAAAGGGGAAAAATAAACAGATACCTCTTCTGGACAAAGCCCCAGACAGAGCCTGATAGTGCTAAAAGCCCATGGTTGAAAAACTACAAGCACCGGGAAACCTAAATTTCAAGACAGCCTGTGCTTGGCAGGCAGGTCAGCGTTGAGGGAGGGACAAGTAAAGCTTTCCTGTAAAGCACGTTTTGATATTTGTGTGGAAAGAAATTGCTGGCACATTTTCAAAGGGTTTATTTATATGTGGGGTTTGTTTGAGTTATTTTCCATCCATGTCCCCACTTGTGTTGCCAGTAGCCTGCTTCAGCAGGCATGCCTCCCTTGGTGGCCATGGGGACTACAGGTGTACCTGCCCCTTCCCTGTCCCCACTGCTGCCCCCATATCCTACCACAGTACTGCTGACTGGGCCAGAGAAACACTCTAGATTTGAAAACAGTCTGTGATTATTTTATTAGTCTGTTTTTTAATGTGTAGTCTCAGCCAGAGGCTGCTGATGGGATTTGGTAGGACAGGAGTAGGTGCTCAGTTCAGCCCTGTTTTTCCCCTTTGACACATCTTATTAACACCTGCAGCAACACAGGTGGTGAGGAGCACTGCTCTTACAGCACATGTGCTTGGCTTCTGGTGGCACAAAGTTGCAGGTGTTCTGTTTGCAGTCCATGTCCACTTTTACTCCTGCTGTGTTTGGCTTTTAGGCGGGTGGTCATTCCCCCATGACCTGACAGCATGCATGATGTGTTTGGGTGTCACTGTGGACAGGGCAGTGGATATTGATGGGATTACCTGACTGTGTTACTACATTTTTCTGAGTTGAGATTCTGGACATAATTCCCTGCAAAGTGCAGAGAGTACAGAGGGTTTGCCAGATTTATCTTCTGTAGATTTTGGGCTGAGAATAGTGCTTGGAAGCAGAAAAAAAAAATGGGAGGAAAATAACCCATGTCAGTACATGTAATTCCGGAGCATTTGCTTTCAAAGTACTGTGGAACAAGGAGACCCCAAAGAAATGAATCAGAGAAATGCAAGTAAGTTGTGGCAGCCCATCTCAGCCTGTTCCTGTAGAGAGAAGAGCTCAGAGAATGCCTCTAAGAGTGAAAAAATTGTGAGAGTGGCCACCTGATGGCCTTGCTGAGGTGGTGGCACAAGCTACTGCCAGGCAAATATCTCTAAGACAAGCCTCTACTTTAAAGATTGAACGTTAATGACTTGGGCTGTGGCACAGCCTTCTGTTTCTTTCCCTGAAAATATTTCCTAAAAATCTAAATTAACATGTATCATAGTGTTGCTGTCATTAACGAGTCTACCTTTCCTGAAGTATTTCCTATTTGTGGGAAGTTTGTTGTTTTACACTGTTTCACCCAAAGCATAACAACTGCTTTATCTCTTGAAAGCCCATAAATGATAAAGGCAGAGCAATGTGAGTTCTGTTGAAAGATTTAAGCCTATCATTCCAAGGAGTGAAGTTGTCTGGGCAGCAAATGAGGATTTAAGTATCTTTGAGATATTTGCCTTTAATTGAGGAGGAATGGCATCATAAAATGCAAAAAAGTTTAATTTGCAGAAATGCTTGTCTTAATTATTAGCATCTCATTGAGCTACTGGTTATAGAGACAAGGGCTGGAGTGCTATCTGTAGCATGGCTGCTGTGGCTGAGGGACAAGCAGAGCCACATGGGTTCAGCTGAGCCTGGCCTCAGGTCACTGGGACCTCCAAACAATATATATCTTTGAATAGCTAAAGGCCTACAGTGCGGTAACCTGGTGTTACAGGGAGAAGCTACCCGTACCTTAGCTGAGAGGAGAAAACTTCAAGGGTAGTCACAAATCTGATAAAGCTGGGAAGCAATGGTAGGGATGTTGACGGTTGGGATGGAGGCTGGCCATGTCCCTTTATATGGCACAATGGTTGAGGTTATGTTGTTTCCCTCATTTTCATCTTAGGCATCCAGGATTTTGATGCCTCTGATGCTGGTGTCTCAGGAGGCACTCTGTAAGTAAAAAAAAGTGCATGGGAAGTGGGGAAGAGGTATTTTCATTTTAGCCTGAGCAGCTTAATATCTGTACTCTGTTTTTCTGTACCACAAGAATACTTGTGAAAAAAGATATATACCTGGGGAAACATTTTAAGAAATGATAATTATTTTTCCCAGATTATTTTCATATTAGCAAAAAATTTCATGGCTCTAACTACATTTTTTTAAAAGCCACAATAGAAATTAACATAGATACAATCTTCATGACTTTGCCATCACTCTATGAATGCTTCAAACTTTGTTTCTCAGAAAGCTGTGCTGGACTTTCCGAGCACTGATATGCAGCCACAGCTGCTGTTTTCTCCCCAGGAGCTGCCTCTCCCTCCAGTCAATACCAGCACGGGTGGCAGTTTGACGAGCTCTGATAAGGCTGGATGCTTAAAATCACCAGCTAGTGATAACAAGTGCTCAGCATGCTGTCCTTGCCCCTTCTGCCTCCTTCTATTCCCCAGCCAGGAATCCTAATTTACTTGCCTGCCTTTAAGCGCAGATCTGATTCAGTATTGGATTTGTCATCACCAACTTTCTTTATTCAAGTAGAACGGCTGAAAAGTAGCAAACGCAAGACTGCACCTGGCAGGGTCTGCCACTGTAGAAATCCCTGTCTGAAAGCTGGAGTCAGGCTCTCCTTTTAGATAAATAAGTTCTTGATAGAGGGAACCATGCATTTCCTTGTCAATCACTGCTTTCTGAGAAGTGCTCAGCTTTCATTTTGGGCCTGTTCACCACCAGCCCTGTCTTCAATTTATTCTATATAAACTGAGATGCTGTAATTGGACTTCTCCAAGTCTACACAGCCTTGTCTTGAAGTACCCAAGTGTCTTATTCAGGCTTCGATTACTTCTCTGACAGACTAAAGGCATACTGTTTGTTTGCTTATTAGGTAGCTTCTTATCTCATTTGTAGTCTTAAGAAACTCCATCATTTCAGTCATATGGCTGCAGTAATTAGGCTTCTTGCTTTTCTGGCCTGGCTAGTGCTACCTTAGCCTATATAAAGTGAGCAGAAGAAAGAGGTGTAAGAAAGAGAACGTCACCACCTGTAGCAGCCAAGAGTATAAGGTAAGAACTTTGGTCATACAAGTGGGATACTGAATCCTGTAAAGCTGGGGAGTTGAGCAGACCAAAGAGACACTAACACAGGGCCAGAGGCCAAAAAGATTAATAAGACAGATTACCTTTTCACAAAAACTTCTTATTGTCGTCTTCCATTGTCAACCTGTGCTAATTACATCTTGACTGGGAAGAAGACATTGCAACTTGAGGTTGCAGATACACCTCTGAATCTTCATCAAATGGCAACATGGGCCCAACAGACTGCTAATGTACAAATATTCTGATTTTTCACCTGCAATAATACCTGCAGTTAGAAAAAGATTCAGGATTCATAAAGGCCATTTATCTCCTGCAGAAGAGAATCTGACTTGAATGCATTCAAAGGCACTGCAAATTAGAAATATTTTAATCGTTATTCCTACTGCTGAGCACACGTAGCAGCAACAAATATTTCTCCAGATGGATGAACACTACAATCTGTTCCGGCCTGAAGCTGTCTCTGCTGCTAGTGAGTCACATGTTTCATTGCTGGGTCTTGCTGATGTGCTGTCTTCCTTGCTGAGAGCATAGGGTTGTCTCCAGCTGTTTACCAGTCCTTGCCTTGCTGCACTGGGTTGTTCCTAGTCACTTGTCAGGCTGTGCCAAGTACATCAGCTATCTCAGCCAGTCCATCTGCTAGCCTTTCACATGAGAGTGACTTGGGGCTCTTTTTCTGGAGGTCAGCAGTACTGCCAGGATCTTGTAGGACATGATACACTACCGGTGCTATGGGAACCTGACAAAAGGTTAAATCAGACACTTGCCTGGCACCATTTTAATTACTCAATAGGACAGTACAGGGTACTGCCTGCCAGTACTGCTGCTCATTTAGCCACCCTTAAATTTTGCTGAGGGAGGAAGAAGATTTAATAAATTATTGCCGAGCAACGAGCGTGGGTATAGTGCTGTGTTGTAGAATAGAACATTTTTAAACTAATTTCAGACTTTCTGGGTCACAGTTCACCTTCTTTCCTTTAAACTCCTCTAGGGGATTTCAATCAGTCAGCATTAAGGGGTCTTTTTTTTTTCCCATTTGGCAGAGTCTTGAATGCCTTCATTTTTCAAATAGAGAACTGATCCCATAATTCAGATGAGGAAGCTGTCTCATAGGTATGACACTGACCAGTAGGGGCAACTGGCTTTTATGTGCAGGGTCTGAGACCCAAAAAGTGTGACTTACTTAGATAATTGGCTTCCAACCTCTTGTCAAGTAACTGGTTTCTGTAGTAAAATCAACTATAGCTGATATCATTTTAAGGCTGAATCCTGAAAAAGTCTGAAAGAAGGAAGAGGAAGCTCGCTTTTTAAAAATGCAATGGGGTATTATGGTAAGGCTTTGGCTTTTCTAAAGATGATGAATATACTAGCAGACAAAATGCATCAGGGTGTTGTTGTCACAGCAATTTCAGTGGAAATTTTCTGTGCTTGCTTTCTAGCTGCAAAAAATGCACCCATGCCAGGAATTTTTTTCAGGCCCTGGGCATTTAAAGCCGGGCACTTAAAATTTTCTGAAGGTTATGGATTAAAACATAGAGGCACAAAATATTTCCTTCAACTGATTCTTCATGCAAAGAATAGGGACTCTAGGTGTCTGTTGAGCTTTCTTGCTTAGAGTCACAAGAAACTTTGTGAAAGGTGACATTAGAGGTGCCTTATCCTGCTTTGCTCTCTGTTCCAAAGTGAGAGAACTAGCTCAGGGTGCAAACTAGTAGCTATAAAAAAAGCAAAACAAAACAACCAACATCACATGCATAATTCGGAGCCCTCTCCATTATTGACACCTTTGTTATGTATCTCAGGAAGGACTGGTGGGGCACGGGATCTGAAATTCCTGAAAGCCAAGAGGACTGGGAAAAACCCTGGCGTTGATGGACAGAAGTCACAGGACCTGTGCCAAATGTGCTCCGGTGACAACTGCTTACCCCTGGCAAGCAGGGCAGTGGCCTTACTTCTTCTCTGGGTTCACTGCTTTGCACATGAAATTAACAAGATTTGTCATAAAAAAATATGCACATTGACCATCTGTGTTAATAATTGACTTAACAAGGATCTAACTGCCTCTGTCCCATCCCAGAGAAGTTAATTGAGGGGATTGTGTTTATAATCTGCCTTGAAAGTCCTAATCTTCTGTCCTGGCACTGCCAAGCCATGAATTGATTCATTGATTTTGGTCTCTTGGAGCGAAATAACAGCCTCCTGAGATAGACTTTGACAGTTTCCCAAAGAAAAAGTACACAGCATGGGGAACCAGGGAAAAAACAGAGGCTTCTTCATGGTCTTTAAATGTGGGTTATTAAACCCTACTTCCTAGAAAATGTAAATGTCAAGCCCTTAGGTATTCCTCAGGTCCTATGAAAAAGCTGCCATTGTTAGCAGGGAACCTTGAGAATGCGTGTGAGTGGCTTAAATAACAAAACAAAATAAGAGGTCATCCCTGCCTTTTGAATGGTGGTAGATGACATCTTGCAGAGGTAACTCTCTCCTAATTCTGAGGACCTCATTACCAGAGGAACTGCCCAACTACTTGAGCCACTGTGCAAGGATTGGGTCAGGGGGAATCAAAACACAATTATGGTGAGAGAAGGAAAAGTTTACATAGAGAAAGAGTGCTGGAAAATGCCATTGCAACTGAAAAATGGAAAAATGCAGGAAAACATGCTGGAGAGATCTAATTCTTCATTTTGTGCCAAAGCGAGATTAGCCACACTTTAGGTATTTTTTTATTAATATTTTTATATATAATTATTCTAAGCATAAGATAGTTAATATACTGTCTCTGCTCAATATTTTGTTCCTTTTGAAACAACAAATAACTTGGGTTTTTTTAGGGAAATAATTTCCTGTGGTCGGTTGGTGTATGATGAAGTCCTGATCCTATAAAGCTGAGCATGTATGTTCTCTTTTCAGGAAAGGTGGGCAATCATCCCCAGGATTCAAAGAAACACATTTATTGCATTCAGTATTTTCAGACACAAGCAGCATCCACATTGGTATAATAAAACATTTCTTCTGGGTGAATGGACCACATCCATCAACTGCTTCTTTCCTTTTTTGTTTCATATATAGGTCATTAAGGGTTTCTACTGTTCAAACCACTGAACTATATAAGAATTTTCTTTGAACTTACATATTTTTCATTATCCACCTTGCCCTCTTCATCTTGCTGGGAATTAGAGACAGGACAAAGCAGGAAGCTTGTCAGGGAAGTCCAATATCTCAGGGTGATATGAGATTACAGCCCAAATCTAATAAGGATAGATTAGTTTTATTTCCCATTTAGCCATAAGTGTTGCTGGTAGAACAAGATATTAAATCAACTTCTAAAATTTTACCTGTACTCCAAGCAGCTGGTCAGCTGTACTGATCCTCAGCGCTGGTACTTTCTTTTGCATCCTGAAAGACCATGGCCAAGACCTTACAGAAGAACTGCAAGCCAAATGCATCTTACATACTCAGATAAATCACTGAAAAAAGCCTGAAATTATTTTTATCCAGCCTTCTGCAAACAGATTCATGTCACTTCTAAATTTCTTTTTTTCTTGTGGCTCTGTGGTGGGTTTTTTTTCCTTCTTGACAAGCTCTTTGCTGTATGATAGCATCTGTTAGAGAAATACACTATGTGAGTCACTGTAATTTTAAAGGGATAAAGGATGACTGGTAATGGCTCTGGCTGCCTTAGTTTGCATGAAGTTTGCTGCTTTGGCTGCTGTGCAACGGAGCAGGGGGTAGGGGAGGGAAGTATCCTCTAGAGAGTCTGATTCACAACAAGCCACCTTGGTTCAGTTCTGTAATTAGAGATTTTTCCTTATTTGCAATTAAAATGTCAAATAACGTTAGAAGTGTTTGATTTGTGCTCAGTCACAGTGCAATCCTCCAGCTTACTGACGTTAAGGAAAAACTTGCAAGATGCTTCTTTTTTTAATCCAATTACAGGAACAGACTGAAATTAATTTACTGAATCATTGATTTTCCAGGGGGCAGAAAGTGATTTCAGCCATTTTGAAACAAGACTTGGGAAACTCAAGCAGGTTCTGTTATCTGCACAGTGGTACTCGTTTTGGGAACACAATCTAGACTTTTCCAGGTGCTACCCATTGACTTGGGCAGTGTTTGGTGTGGCCCGTAAACCTACTGAGTGACTGCATATTCATTTCGAAAATGGAGGCAATCGCGCAAATTAGAACTATCTGCTCTCATAGAAATCTCATATTATTTCATTGCCATTAGCAGCATTGTTAAGCTTAATCAGCTGTGGAGAAGTTAAAACACAACCTCACTTCAGGCAGAAGGAAGAGCGGTGTTCAGTCAAGTGGTGCCAGTGGGTTGGTAGGTCAGGAGGATGCTCCTGGGAGCAGGTAGGTCACATGTGAATGACTGATATGGAAATAGCATCTAGGACAAGAAGTCGAACTGGGAGGACGACTGAGGAGGTGACACCTTGTTTGAGACCAAAACTCCAGTTCAGGTGACACCTGGGGACAATTTTCCTGACATGATTGTCCCTCTTGCAGTTAGACAATAAATGTGTGATCAGTGACTCTCTTAAATCTCCACTATCTGGAATTCAGTGTTTCACTGAAACAAGGAGAAGCAGTGCAAGCCCTTCCTGGTATTACTTAATGAGGTGACAGACTCAAGTAGAAACTGAAAAACTGTTTTATGTGGGCAGTGACCCTTACAAATGAATGAAAATCTAGAAATCATTCTTAGTTTTAGTGGTGGTTGAAACTTTAGGACTCCCTACTTGAATGCTGAAAGATGTCTTATCTGTTGAAAATTATTTTAATACCCCATCCTTTTCTTCAGCTACTTGGCCAAGGGTGCCCTGGAAGGAGATTGCTGTGCAGCACATGTTGCCACACTAGCAAGTCTTTGCAGTCTCCTTAGGGCAGGTTCACATTATGCCTTCAAGCGTGGAGTGAACTAAAAGGATCCACTTCTAAAGTAACTGAACGTTACTTTGCTTATGGTCTGGAAAATCTCATTATGCAGATATGTCCCAGAAGTTTCCTGTTCTCTATTTTACCTTCTAGCTACTCCTGTGCTCTATTCATCCCATCTAACTGCAGACTGATGACTCTGTTGAGATACACAGATTTAGGAATGCATTTGCCCTACACTGCCCTTATATAAGGTGCAGTCAGCTTTGAGTTGCCTTCTGGAGGTGACACACCTGCTCCTCTTTTCAGGACCTGGATGAGGTGTCCTGCTCTGCAAGGCTCCAGGCTGAAGTACCTCAATAACCCAAATGTGGGGTCCATCAACATACCATTTCTTCTCTCAACATGAAAAACAACCTCTGTTTTGCTTTTATCATTTGTACTTCACCACCTTTTCCAAAGAGACTTGGAATTAGGATGTACTGGACAATTTAATAGAAGATGGATGTCATGGGAGAGATATCTTACTTCTCTGCAGTTGCTCCTGACAGGCTGATAGCATGACATGTATTTATAGGGCTACAAACACACTGCGTGAAAACAAACTCATTAATGTCTGATGCTTTTAAAGTATTCTGTCAAAAAAAACCCTCCATGCTGCAGTTCTCAGTGTCACTGTAACTTGGCCTTTTACTGCTGTAAATTATTTGATCTTTTTATAATGAAAAGGCAATTGCTGTCCTCAAATTGTCACTGCTACTGTATCTGAAGTTAACTTTCACACCTGTAATCTTTTCTATTATTTGATGTATTTCTTCAGCGGTGAATTCAAACCAGCCTGCTATGTTGAGCTCTGGCCAGGCGACTGCGTGTCTACAAGATGGTATTCGCATACAATAGTATGAAGGAATTTAAATTAATCAGGGGAAAAAGTCCTGCAGTCTACACAGTAAATTAAGCTATAGCCATCTAGGTTTAGAGCACTTTGGATGTGAATATAAGCTTTTAATTTCTGACTGAGTGGTCTGTTGCTTGTCTTGTTAACTCTGTTTCACACACACCCCAAGATACAGCTCCACAAGCTGTGTTTATGAAAACCCCTTTCTCAAGCAGAGTCCTATTCTCTCTTGCTGACATGATTCATGAAAGCTGCTCCAAGCATTGTCTCTAAAGCTCCTGCCAAAGTGACCAGAGGAGGACACGGTCCTTCTGTAAAGCTTCATTGGAAACCTCAACCTTGTAATCTAACACAAGCAGATGTTTCCCAGTGCTGGCAGTGGGCTACCCTTTCCTAACACATGTATTTTTAAAACTATGGGTGGCATTACATTTTGTTGCATGGTAATTGATCTAGTTAAAAATGTTTTCTTACAAAATGTAGAGTATGAGATGTACAAGTGAAAAGCCATTGCTGCTGCTGACTAAAATAAGAATAAAACATGGTTTGTGCTGTAGCTGGAAAAGAGAGCAACTAAAGAAAGCAGCACAGATCTCACATGTGCCTTCCATTTCACTTTGAAAATAATGACTCTGTAGAGTCTTTAATTTTTTAGGAAATACCTGGCCAGCTTTCACAGTGGTTTTCCATTGGTGTACAGTTTTTCGGTCAATGCACTTTATATTTGTTTTGTTTGTAGGTTGTGCTTTTTATACTCTGCTTTTTCAGTAACTTGTACTTTGAACAATGCAATGTTCAACAGCTTACACAGATGGACCATTGCTGATCAGAAATAGCATTAAAGGGGAGCAGAGGACCACAGAAACCTTTGACTGAAATGATAGAGAGGGTGAAGGATCTGATTCTCTTCTATTTATCCCAAAACATACGCTTTATTTCTCTGAAACATGACCTCTGAGTTAGGCCTTCTAATTAGAAAAACTACTGCTCTCTTTTGCAGTCCTTTTCTTATATCACAGAAATGGAGATTCAAAGATATGCACACAGAGGAACTCTCCACTAGGTCACTCCCTGTGATACTGCTTTCCCAAAAGGCAACCTATTGCCTTATCTGAAAGACTCTATAAACATGAATTGGTCACAAAGATTTTTTTCCCACAGACAGTAAGAAGAGAGGATTTAAGGGCTATAGTATTTGCCTATCCATTCATCTTGACTTGTAGCCTTTGATGAGGCTGCTGAAAAGCAAGTTCCCTGTTTAAGTGAAGAAACCAATATATACCAATGGAATGAGCAAAAGACATAATTAAAGAGCTGTCGCCTGGTTGGATTGGCGCAAAAATGTCTGCAGGTCTTCTTGGCAAATGAAACATTTGTAGAAAGGGACATCTTGAATTCAGCTGGTGTTGGCACTGGGAGAGGTGGTGGAGCTGGAGAAGGCCACAGAGCAGCTGCAGTGCCAGGGCAGGCCAGGCCAGAGGAGGGAGGTGGCTGTGGCTGAGCATACTCCCATCTGTCAGTGAGGGAGAAGGGATGAAAAGTCCATTCAGATCTTTAAACAACTTTCAGATGGAAAAATTGCTGTGGAGAGGGAAGCATGTACACCTTGCAATGCTGCTTAAATGCCTTGGCTGAAAATGCAGCTGCATTATATCAAATATAACATGTGGACATACATGTGTGGCCATAGGAGAGGAGGAGAAGAAGAAAGCAGAGTGAGAAACTCTTTTCTCCTCTCCTCCCCAGGCAGAAAAGACAGTGCTGCAAGCAGGCAAGAGGCACAGAAGCTAAGGATGGGGAGGGTCACTGAAATAGCCTGGTCGTTATTCCAATGCAGCCTCTGTGCCTTGTCCCCTGTCACACTATCCCGCCAAGCACGTGCCACCTACTCGTCCTCCCTTCTGTGAGGTGCTGTGGCCAAGGTTGCCTGCCAGCTACAGAGTCATTAGTACAGTTTTCAAAGAAGTTCAAAACAAAAACACAATGACAAAGTGGCAGTTTCTGTGCCAAGCGAACCTGAAAGGTTAGTTTACTCTCTAATGAAATTCCTGCTTCAAAGTCTCCATCTCTTTTTCACTGGGGAGTAGCGCTTTCTTTAAGCAATGTTTAGAGGACACCAGTCTGCAAGGGTAATCATTCTCGCCTCGGGCAGGAAGAGCTCACACACTAGCACTTCTGAAAAGGTTTTCTTTGTGAATAATTGAATTTGTCTCTGGAGCTCAAGATTTCTTCTTCTGTGGGGCTGACTGCAGCTCTGCTTCTTTCTTAGGTGCAGCTTACTGTAATTGAGGGAGAACTGTATTGCAGCTGAGGGTTTTGTGAGCATGATGCATAATAGGAGCGACTGCCACAGAAAGAGTCATTTGTAGTGTTCAGAATGTCTCCTCCGGTGGTGAACAGGACTGCAGAAAATAATTAAAGGACTGCACCCCTCACCACCCCTATTGCCACTCAATAGGAAAAGAAGTTAAAGTCACATGAGGCAGCAGAGGAATCCTTGAGCAATGGGCAGAGGCCTACCAGGGCCCCCTTCCTGGTGAGGTGAGTCTATCTGTTCTCATCAGCACTGCCACCACCTGGGATGCAGGGACCCCTGAGGATCATGTGTCCCTTCCCTAAGTGTAACTTGTTTTCCTCTTAAACATCTCAGCCTTGCAGTGGTTTCTGGGTCTCTCCAGAAAGGCTCATTTAGTGTGATGGAAAAACCTGTACATCCCAACTCTGAGACAAACATCCTTGCAGCTGCCCACCAGAGAAAAGCCCATTACAGATGTGTTCTCCCTCCAGCTACGGAGGTCCACTGCCCCAGGGCACGTGTCAATACCTCCTCTCTTCTCTGCTGTACTTAACCCAGTGTGTAGCATCCCACGTGGTACCTACCAAGCTGCTTTTAACTCTTCAGGAAAGGGGGCAGGAGGGAGGAACCTCTCATAGTAATGTGCATTGCTGTGAGCGGGACCTCGTATTCTGCTCCAGGGAAGAGATGCCTCCCTGCAGGTAGGATGAGATAAGTGGCATGTCTCAGAAGTGGTTTTTGATGTTTTGCGCAGAGGCAGGTCCTAGCTGTTCACACACATCAATGTCAGCAGCAGGGTGAATGACTATTTCAGACTTTGGGCTTAAGATAGGAATTGGGGCAAAACATAACCCTAAAGTGAACAAACTTCCATAGAGCTGGGAGTTTTCTTTCTTCCCTGTCTTTCATCACTTATCTCAGCAACAATGCTGGGTGGCTGCATTCAACCAACACAATACGACATGGCAGTAGCATATTTTTGGGATGTTATTTTAGAGGGGAAACAAATTCTAAGGGCAAGATATAGCTATGTAGTAACTCAAACGAGCTGCTCAGGGATTTCTGTGGCTATTGAATACACCACAGAGCACTTAGGCTGTCTTGTTGTATTGTGATGTATGTTTTAGAACAATAAAGAAGCTCATTTGAGACTGTTTTTTCCCCTGTGTTACCCAAAATACATTCTGTGATGGTACAAAGCTTACATGAACTGATCAGCAGGAGAAGCTAACTGCACTCATGAATGAAAGCCTAAATTCTAGACTGAATTCCAGTTTTCTTGTACTCCAGTATTTGCCGATAATCTCTGTATTCTTTGTGGTTTCTACTCTGAACTGGAAATCAGAGCATATATCTTTAATATTTTCACTCCCTTCTGTAGATGTTAGCCACAATGGCTTGAATATTATGTTTATCCTCAACTTCAGGTCTTCTTGATCCTCTGAGACAAATCTTTCTCTGTCAAACTTCTGAGTGACAAGCAGTGATTTCACCCCCAGAGACAATTCCCTTAGCAGTTACACAGGCATCCAGTGCATTTACCATGACCAGGTTTAATGCATTTCCTCAGGTAGGGGAGCAATGAAAACACGAAATGAATCATGCAGCAGCATTTATCCTCCAAGATGTGTCTGGAGGCTGTAGTTTGGCCAGTACTATCAGCTGTTCCAGCTGGAGACCTTAGCCTACTTAAATGTATTACCAAAAGGTTGCATATGTGTAAATTAGGGAAGCGGTATAAACGTTTATATCTGGTAGTGCATAAAATAGGGAAAGGACCAATGAGGTCTTTAAAACTGTACCTTGTATGATGGAGTTAGAGGGAGATCCACAGTCAGCAAAAAGTCAGTAGTTGGGGAAGAAATGGAAAACAGTTGGGAAGAAAACTGCAGGCAGTGGCTGATTTTTTCTGAAGGACTTGCCTGAGCAGCAGAGAGCTGTGTTATAAGAGAAAGGGGCCAGTAAAGGTGCACAGACAAATACTGAAATACTTCCAGGAAAGACATGTCAGGGCCTGGATCACTCAAGATGGACCAGCCACCCAAGGGGGGGGTGCTACTGTTGGAAAGAGGTATCCATTTAAGGGACTGTGTCATCCAGGTCACTTGCTTTCTCTGCTCTAGCAGGTGGGCTGTAATCAGTTTGCCCCCAAAGTCTAAGGGCTGGCTTGTCCTTGGGCACCTGGGGAGACAGCAAACAGGGATGACCAGACTTCTGCCCACCTGTACTTCTGAACACCCATCCCACATCAGGGAGAAACAGCAGATAATGTACGTCCACACTGTATATGTGAAGTGTCCTGCCCTGCTACTTTGGTTTTGGAGAAAGTGTGACAAGCAAAAATTCAAATATATTTCTTTCTGAAAAGCTTCCAGCAGCAGGTCCAATTTGCATAATACCTGTCTGCAATGAGATGCTTTGCTGACAGATGTATGCCCAGTTTATGGAAATGCAGTATTCTTCGAGGACAGTTCAGAAGGATTTACAGACAACTTGCAATAAAGACAGGTCACAGGACTGGCAGAAGCCATGCACCAACACCAAAGCTACCAGCTGAACAGAGTAAGGTATGGGGGTTAACCACACCAAGTGATGTTGTCATATGTGATGCTGTAATTCTTCTTCCTGCAGAAAATAGTTAATGGTCTCCTTCTCAGATATTTTTTTAAAAATGATCTGAAAAACTCTAAATTCACTCTAATTTGGGGAGATCCCTTCTGTTATCTGCCTGCTATCTTAGAAGACAGTGAGTGTAGGCAGTCTGAAAATAGTATATTTGAGCTATTTTGGAATAACACATGAAGGAAATGAAAGGAAGAAAAAAAAGTCAGATTTTTTTGTACGCTATGTACCAGATATTCAACTTTAGACACATGACAAGTTTTCAAGAAAATTTAACCCAATAAACTTTATTCTGAGCTTATCTGAAAAGACAAGAGGAGAAAAAAAAAGAATAGTCTTGAAAACGGGCTTGCTGTATAGGTAGTGTTATCAACATAAAGGTTTCACAAGATGAACTAATTTTATCACTTCAGCAGGAAATTGAGGCTTTTGCATTTAATGAAGCATTTCTCTGAAGTCACGCTAAAATGATGAGCGTGACTGTGCTGCACATCTGCCTGTCTGCACAGGGCAGACCACTTCAACTTCCTTTTCTGAGACACTGCCAGGAGCAGACCAAGAGAGCTACACGTTTACCAAAACTTCATCAAGCAAAGATGGAAAAAATGTGGCTCTTCTCCCTCTTCTGTTTAGTCTCAGTGCCCAGTGTTACAGGTGAGTGTGTCAGCGTGGTGCCTTAACTCAGCTTCAGATGGAGGGTGGCAAGGGGCAGGGTGATACGTGCAGACAGGTGTTGGTGTGTCTTACTAGGGCAAGCTGTAGGCACCAGTAATTATTTTCTGTTTTCTGACAACTTTCTGATAACCCTAATTATAATGTGCAGCCAGTAAGGAGTAAATGGCTTGTGCTGACTAGCAGTTTAATTTATTCAAAATGCCTACCTGTTTTCACCAGAGTAAACATTTCTGTGAGCTCACTTTTATTTACAGCAACATGTGATCATCTCCAATGAGCAGAAAGGAAAACTGCCTTCCAAATGCAAATCAAAAATATTTCTCTCTCTCTCACACACAAACCTATGTATGCAGAGAGAGGAAGAATTGAAACACTTAAAGGCAAAGTTAAATTTTACAGCTGCAACCCCTTAAATAGATTCTTCCCTTCCTCTTCCCCACCCAGTCCTACGTGCTGCGCTAAAAGGTCATGAAATAAGTTTGTCACTGGTAGTAAAACTTTCAGAAAAGTTGAGTAAGGATAACTTAATCCCCATCAGAGGGAGTTTAAACCAAAACAATTTGAGGAAACCGAACAAAAAGACTGATGCTTATAACCCCCCCACCCCGAACTGACTGACCAAGCTGAAAGGAAAATATTTCATATTTGTATTCATAAAAAATACAATTTCTCAAATGCAAAGAAAGAACTAAAAGCCTCAAGACATGGACATGCAGAAAAGGAATACTATTTATGGAAAAATAGGACTGATGTGTTGGGGTTTTTTTCCCCCGAGGATGAAATCCTCACTGAAGTCACTCCAAGGTGAAAGCGGACACCCATGCATGGAGATCAGATATTTAAATATCTGGGAGTTACTCTATTAATTTTCAAATGGAGCACAAATATTGGCTAATAGACAGCATTTGATTTGAAGAAATAAAGTTGGCATAAAACAAGACTAATTACACTGAGACACCAACAAGAAGTTAAGACAAATTTTGCATGAGAAGGTTTCCATTAAAATAACCTAAAGTGCTAGGATATTAACAGAAAACACAAATTTAAATGTTGTTTCTATATATTCAACAATTTCATCTTAATATAAAATATTTTAGTAATTCTTGATAGGCATTCTTTACATAGTCCTTTGACCTAATATAACATCAATATAAATATGAAAGATAACTTGCTAAGTGTCCCCTTGCGTGCTTATCTGATCACAAGACTGCTAATCACTTTTTTATTCAACTTTTGCTGATGCAAAACCTGCAGTGAATGTTTGCTATAATAAGCTCCTTGGATTGACAGAAATAGTTTTCAGAAATTTTTCTCACAGGACTTATCACTCAGGCTTATTTTTATTTACCTTCTTACGACATTCCATCTCTTGGAAGTCAATTAAAAGATGTACAGAACATGCACAGCAATAAAAAATGGAGACTAATGTTGGCCATGGCCATTCAGGAGCTTTTCTCTCCATACACGTAGTTTCTACACGTTCAAGTCATGATTCAGGGATTAGGTACCATATCTCAGCCAGCTCTGTGGGGATGTGGGACTCTCCCTTCTTCTTCCCTGTCAAACCGGAGCTGCGGATGTTCTGGATCCGTTTCAATACCACCTGAGTTGGCAGAGCACTAGGCATGCCATCCCACCTGTGGGCACTGGCCAGGCTGCCTGGCCCCTGGCAGGGCACCATCTGGCTCAGGCATCCTGTGGCTCAGGCATCCCAGCCCCCTGTACTGCACACAGAGCACAGGAGACATCAAAGCACAGAAAGTGGTACCAGCTTTTTTCAGTTAAAGAGGGCAAGCAGTATGCACTTTCTGCCATGAGGAGTCAGCAGTATGGCTGATGGGACTGAGGGGCAAGTTCTGAAAGAAAATTGTCCATGATGTTTAGATGAACACGGAGGATAAAATCCTCTGGAGATGGAGGGCAACAAGTCCATACGTAAGAACATCTGCACAAACTCATTCTTTTCTGGAGACTCCCATGCCCTTTTGAAAAAAAGGGCCTCTTTTGTCTATGGCTCTGTGGGTGTGATTGATTGCTTGTCTCACTACAGCTCCTCATCCATAAATTCTTCATCTCCTTGAGTTTGTCAGTGCCCTGCATGCAGGGATTTGGGGACTGCAAGCCACTTGTTCATAGGAGGGAGGAAGGCAGAGAAATCAGTTTTACTACAGCAGCAGCAAAACCAAGTAGTACAGGCTCATATTGAAAGCCTCGTCCCTTCACAGATCCATTACTCCATAATATGGCACACTAAGGACTGTCAACATGCTTTATGAAGTTAATTGAAGAAGAAACCACACGTATTGGTGCACCTCACTCTGACACTGAATGGACACTTTTTTAGGCCATGCAGAAGCTGTTTAATAACATGGAGCTAAAAGAACTGTTTTCTCTGTTGAACCAGCAAAGGCAATGGCAGTGGGCAGGGCGAAGAGTGCAGGGAAGAATTAGCCAGCAGGGATAAGTCATTTGTTCTTGCAAAGAGGGCTGGAGTATAACTCAGCCCAGCTCCTACTTTATTTATATCATTTGAAAGGTTTCCATTTTCACAGAGGGTCTCATAGCTCCCATTTCTCTCCTATGAGTGTGACAGGAACTTCCCACCCTTTTTCAGGCAAGCACACATTTGCTCCCCCAGTTCTCTCTCCACGCTCTGTACTGGTGGAGACCTGCTTTAAATTTCCTTGCTGGAAAGACTGTTGTCACATTTGCAGGTTATTGTCATTGGTTGTGGCTAAGGCACCAAAGCATGTCAAAGAGGGCTTAGAAGAAAGATTTGTTTAAACATTACTTACACTGAAAATGGTTCCATTTGTTTTTAAGGCCAGCCTGAAGATGTCATTACACAAACAGAAGTGGTCCGCGCTTTGCCAGGTACTGATGTGATCCTGGTGTGCAGCCTCCCAAAACCACCCACCACCTACATAATACAGACACAGTGGTCCAAGACTGAAGGTAACCAGCTTAACACAATAGCTGTTTATCACCCCGGTTATGGCACCCACTACTTCACATTTCCTGAGGCTTCTGAGAACTTTTCGGTGTCCTTCAGCACAAGGAAGTGCTGTGGCAGGGATGCTACAGCAGCTTTGTGTTCCCCCAGTCAAAACATCACATCTGAGTGTAATCAGTGGGCTCTGCATCTGAAAAACATTACCATCTCCCTCAGTGGGCATTATGAATGCAGTTTTGTTACTTACCCGTATGGGACAAAGGCTGCAAAAATTCAACTGATTGCCAAGGCAGAAGGTAAGTGATCATGAAAGAGATGTTACTTTTTCATAGTAAAGGTGGGGCAGAAGGAAGTGGAATACTAAAATAGATGACCATTTCTTGGTTGGTGATTATTTGGGGTTTGGAATGGTGCCACTGAATGCCATTGTCTCCATGGTTCCTACTTATCAGGCACTATTTAGCTGTTGTTATCCAGCTTCTGATTAGGAAACCTTATTTGTTTGGAAGTATATGAAGTTAGATTGCAAGGAAAAGAGGTGGTGAGATGGGTAGTTTCCACATTTTCTTATTGGAGAAACACAACACAGAGAAGACTGGATGAGCAGCTCAGGATATGGTGGGATCAAGGACATTGGATTTCCAAACCACATATGCTATGGGCATGCAGCACTGGACACACAAAAGACGCTTGTCTGGTCAGGGCTGGCATCTGCAGGACATGCTGAGTGTTATCTCAACGGAGGGATTTGTGTCCCTGCTGTCAAAAACGAACTGGAGCAAAGGAGAGGACTGCTTAGGACTATCACAAGAATAGAGACTTGGTTGCTTCTGTCAGCCAAAAGGAAGTTGGAAAGCAGCATGACTGCTCAAGTCTCAGGGAAAAATGTGAAATCCAGGGAGGACATTTAAATCATACCGGCAAAGGAACAAATGGTTTTAAACAGGATGTGAATGGATTTGACTACAAATGAAACAATAGTAGCAACCATTAGTGCAGCAACTTTGTGAACAGCTGTTTAATGACAGCAGTGAGGGCAAAAGTCCAAACTACTATGAAGACAGAGTTGGGCAGAGATGTAGGGCAAGCTGGGCAATCTTCTTGTTGTGCACTTGGGGCACTGGATTTGATGACCCTAGAAACCTCTTTGTGACCCGAGTTTCTGTTAACAAGCCAAGAAGGATTAAAGTAAATGCAATAAACCTGGCATGATTTCAGTTCAGAGCTGCAAGGCCGCTGTGCTCACCCTGCTTGTGCCCAGAGCTGTAGATGCAGCACATGTTCAAAGGTTAGAAGAAGGATGGGTGCAGGTGGCATAGTGAGTAGCAGAGGGCAGCAGAGCACTGGGGCAGCAGCATCCACGGGCATAGTGCTCCCAACGGCCTCTTTGGCCTGCATCTTCAGGCCAGACCAGTAGCAGGAGGGATATTGTTCCTCATGCTGGATCACATTACTCCTGTAGCAGAAGGAGCCTTGACTCCTATGGGGCCAGGGTCAAGGCACAGCTCCTCAGCAGCCTTCCTCTGAAGCAGGCTGGTAACTCTGGACAAACAAACTCTGGGGACCCTGTAAGCCTCATAAGAAGGAACAATTCACCGAAGCTGACACCTCACTCTCTGATGGCCCCTGCATGGCAATAGCTCCAAGCATTTCAGTGCTGTTATTCCAGAGTCACACCTCAGGGGCGACTCAGCAGTACCTTCCTGGCCTGATGAACTTGTAAAGGCAAAATTAGGTTCTGCATTTCCAGTAGAGGATGGCTGTGTTTAAACAGTACGTGCTGGATACTTATGCCAAGGAGGAAGCTGTGGCTTTACCTGGCATACAGGAGCGTGCTGCCCGAGGCTCCCCTTTGGGAATTTTTCTGCACTTCACAGGGCAGAGGGGCTGGATCAAGCAAAGAGCGATGAAGTACAAACAGTACTGGTAGCTGCATGAAACCTTGCCGTGCTTCTGTTCTTTCACGTGATTTTTCTCTGTCTCTTCCTTAATATAATAGCAATGCTAATCAGGCATTTCTCCTTTTCTCTTGCTGATGCTTTTGGTTGTACTAGCATGTTCAATGCTGTTATTGCTGTCTACATGTTAACCATGGGTAGCTCTTGTTCCTATTAACATCATTGTGGCTTTTTGCAGTAACTGTATGATGTAGCAAGCTGTGCTACTGACAACTGCTTGCTAGAGAGAACTAAGAAATTCAGTTTGCAAAGTACATTTTGTAGATTTGTATTTTAAGGTAACCAGATCTTTTGCAATGAACCGATTCCACTCAAAAGAAGGCGAAATACCTTAATTAAGATTTTAAGAGATATGGAGAAGGGTGCTAGTCATTAATGAAGTACAGCTCCCAGCTACATCAAAGTGAAGTGAAACCAGATGGATTCAACTAACAGATACTGCAGAAAGCCCACAGAGCAGCAGGCCTACATATGACTGTCAAACAGAGAAGACCTTAGTCAACAGGCTGTTAAAGAAGAAGGGGATCGAAGACAGGGAGGAAAGCAAGCAGCTGGGGTGTATAACTGTAAGAGCAGGCAGAGGCTGCTTGCAGACTGATCTCCTGGGGTGACTACTCATCTTCATACTTTTCCTATGCTGCACAACACTTTTTCATGATAGCTTGTCCTAGCAAATTGTCCGGTGCAGTTCTCTTCCTGGGGAAGCTATGGATTTACTTTCTTTGCCCTTTGTTTATCCCTTCCACATTACCCAGCCTCATTAGCGCTTGCGCACTCTGCGTTCCACCATGACTGCTGCCTTCTCAGCTGCTTCACTCTGGTGGAGAGCAGAGATGAGCTGTTTGTGCTACTGCATCTCCTCAGCACCACTCTGAGTGCTGCCATTCTTCACGTCCCGGCTTCACAGGCTGCATGCTGGCACCATCAACCCATGCTGGGGGGCCAGACATAAAGGAAGTTAGAGTCACCAGAAAGTCCCAACCGCCAAATTATGTAACCATCTGAGACTGCAGATATTCTCCAACTCCTCAAGATAAATATATAGATCTCTCTATCTCTCTATATCTATATATATCTCATATCTTGGCATACAAACTGGAGTTGGCAGGGGAACAAAGTTCAAGAGTTTCCCTGTGGTGTGTGCTAATGCCTGCCTACAGGGAAGAGGGAAGACAAGTCTGTGCAGCACAGCAGCAGCAGGGAGGTTGGCTGGCACAGCAGGCTGCACAGCACCTGGCTGAGGGCTGGAGAAATAAGCTCTCACCAAGGCACTTGTAGCATCTCATGGCCATCACCACGGCTCTTCCTGTTTAAATGCTTACACACACGCAGACCTATGTTTGGAAAACATCTGTGCTATGTTTGGTGCATATCTCTGCCCTTGCACAGATGAGATTGAGCTCTGGACTGGGAATGGGTAGGGAGGACTTGCTGAAATCCTTTTTCAAATAAATGACAAAGGAAAGAGTGACAAGCTCTCTGTTTCTGGTAGTGGGCAGGTTGGAGAATAACAAAAGGAGCACTTACACTGGAAAACAAGGTTAATCTTAGCCTGTCCGACATGCTTAATATTTTTGTTATTGAAAAGAAGGTCTGTGGGTATCTTCAGAGAAAAGGAAATACAGGTGTACAAAACTGATGTGAAGGTTTATTTCTGCAGAAAAAAAAAAAATGTAAGAGAAAAACTGTTTCAAATTACTCTCAGCTCCAAAAGGAAGACATCTTGATTCCGCGGTTAAGCAAAGTTTTTTATGAACTACCAAAAAAACCTTAAGGTAAAGCTGTGAACTAGAGTCATGAAACTGCATCTAGTATCAGATGCAGGGTTTTCACTTAACAGATGTGTCTATGGTAATAGTTGAAAATTACAGCTCCTTTCTAATCACAAAAGTGCTTGTTTGTTGAAAAAGCACAATCAGCATCATGTTTCTGATTTTCCTTCTTGGTCTTTTTGTTGTTGTTGCAATGATAAAAGAGGAGCAACACTACGTGAAGGAAGTGTGGTTGAATCAGACTTTAGAAATCCCATGCCTTGTGGACACGGCCTCAGAAGATTTGTCCTATTACCCTTTGAAATGGCTACTGGTAAGTATTTTTCATCTCAGGTAAAAATTTCAGAAGGGGCTACAAGGTTTTCTTGCAGATTGAAATAAAAATGTTATACTTTCCTTTGTCCTGTAGAATCTGCTAAACAAAAGGTGTCGGTCAAGTTGGACTGAGTTGATAAAAAGGAAAAAGTACAAACATGGGTTTGTAACATAGACATCACAAACAATAGCTGTTAAAGAAACAAAGAGGGAAAATTCCATCTTGATTGCTTTTAATTTTTCTGGAGTACATGGAGAGCAGGCCTGTGGAAAGTGGCAAAGGACTCAGCAAAGGTAACAGAACTAAAATATTCTTTGTGTTGTATTTCTCAGGGATTTTTGCTGTAGTGAAGCTTTAGCATCCCTGAAATATACATAGTCACTGCGCAGGGCAGAGAGATATCAAGCCACTTTGAAACAGAAGAAAATGGGGCTGGCTGTAATGGTTTTGATTTTGTTAACCTCTGTGTCACAGATGCATGCTAAAGACATGCAAACCCAGTTATATAGCTAACCACATAAAAGCTATTTTTAAGCAATTTGCTGAAATGTAATACTCATTATATTTTTGTACTGCATCTCAAATTCTGGATAAATGTATGGATGCATGTTTTAATGTAACCTTTTGGCACTAATTTCATTATGTACAGATAAGTATCAACCAGCAGTGTCCTTGTGCTTTGCCTGTTAATTTCTACCTATTGTCACTGAGCAGCTGTAACTGTTGAGGGTTTTCTTAAATGCAGTTTTCAAATATTTTAGGCTTTTTAGTCTTTTGTCCCAGCTTATTATCTATTTAGGTCACCCAATTGCAGTGCATTCTCACTATTAAAACTCGGAATTTTTGTAGGAAACATCCTTATTCTTACGACTTTTTCATGTTGCTAGCTCACTTTACAAAGCAGCAGAGGAAGGGGGAAAAAAACCCAAAAGTCAGTACAATTACATAATGGGTCGCCATGTGTCATTCAGAGCATAGCTTGCAAATATGTACCAAGACACAGATGGCCAGGATGTGCTGGCTGCACCTATATCTAGGGGTGGCTGTCAAGCAGGCATTAAGAGGAGATGACTTAGCTATTACTATCAGGTTCTCACTATGTAAAACCTAAAAGAGCAAGGATTTTCTTGGATTTGCTGTCACATTTAATATATATGAGATGCTCAGCATAAAGATTGCTGCAAAGAGAAAGCAGCTCCGTTGCTCTCTCTGCAGGCTACAGAGATCAGGACTTAGAAGACACAGCTATTTACTCCATAGTTTATTGGTAAAAGGATGTTCTGGGAGAGAACGCATTTGGAAAAAAACAGATGTTGCGAATGTCCACTTACTACTACACGATGCTAGGGATGCTAGGGAAGGTTTTCATAATGGGAATAGAGCTGGTTTACAAAAATGTTTGGGGAGTGTTCCTGGTCTTCACACATTTTGTGGTTTCCTCTTATCACAGGATGGAAATGGCAGGAAAGAGGAACTTCTGACTAAGGAGCCATCCTGTCCTGAAGTGTACAGGAACAGCAGCGTGCTGTATGGGCAAGAAATCCGCCTGGGTTTTAATAATACTCTACAGATTTTCCCCACCAAAATCACAGATGATGGCAGAGTGTTTTCCTGCCACGTGGTGTACCACCCAGAGAGAGTCCAGAAGAGCAGCACCACCGTGAGAGTATTCGGTAAGGGTCTTATGCCAACTGTCTGCTTACTTGCACTCAGAAATGTAACACTCCTGTCTGGTTCTGAATGCAATAATTTTTAAATACACTGGATTTTTTCATATATATATTTACATTGTATTTTTTTTCAGCTACAGTAAGTTAAGATGTTAGTCAATAATTCCATAGTTCTTAGGAAGAATTTGAGGCCATTCCTTCAATTTCTGGCATCAAAAATAGTAGATCTATTGCACATATAACAACAGCACTGGCATGCACATTGTCACTACTTCAGCCCTATGTATAAGCTTATGTTGGCACTTTGCAGGTTACAGGTAAGCAACTTGCTCAAGATCCCTGTGCCCCAGTCACAAAATGGTCATGCTGCCTGTGGCTAGGAAATCACAGCCAAAATTTACTAAGCAGCTAAAGCAGTTTGGAAGTGCTGTCATTGCAGAGGCATATCCTCAAAGGTATATGATGTTCAACTGCTGCCAAAAGCTCCGGTTCTGAAAATGATGTCCTGCTTGGGAGTCTCAGACTGGTCAGGAGTGGCAGGGTGCCTGTACCACAAACATGTGGGCTGACATTTCATGCTAGAAGTCTTCCTCATCTTTAGTTACTTGCTCTATTCTCTTTCTAGTGGCTTAGGAATTACTCTATAATCACTGAGGTACAACTGGATAAGAGCAATGCTACCCACTGAAAACTGTTTTTCTCTGCTTATAAAGCAAAGGTCTGGAAAACACATATTTCCAATGCTTCTAAAATGAATGGGTGTTAAGCAGTGGGTCTATCAACAGTCCCTTAACTGTAGCTGTGTGCCTGAGGAAGTCTGCAGCTTGGGCAAGGCACAGCCATGTGAGGCTGATGCTCTGAATGCAAAGAAAGATTCAATGGGGAGAAGAAAAAAAATGCATATGGGGGCTATTGGTCACTAACATAAAAGAAATAAAAATAGAACTATTCAAAATTTCTTCTTGCGTTTGCATGATTCAGACATGGGACTTACTTTTAAAAATGAACATTTGCCAAATAACTATGATGTTAGCTGGGTAATTGTTCAAGTATACTTACATACTTGAACTCTCCCTCCCCTTGTCCCTGCTGATGCTCTTGACTGGGTTTCTGTACCTGTTAGCCTAAGAGGTTGCTTTATTTGTCTTATTCTCTCTGCTACTGTGTCACATGTCATTTTCTGTGCATTTACCCACATCAGTATATTTGCACAACAGGGGAGAGAAGCAAAATAGAGAAAGCTGCTGCGGCCTTTGACGGTGGGATTTTCTGAACAGCCTGTGATGCTCCCAGTATCTGCTGGTTAGCCTTGGACCAGGATGCTAGGCAGTCAGCATCTCTTGGAGGTGTCCTGAGGGCAGAGTTGTCTAGAGGGACTCCGTGAGAGCTGGTTTGTGGTGGGAGCTAAGGAAAGTCTCTCAGACATCATCGATAGAGTCCAGATCTTGGAGGAAATGTTTCTTTGTATGCTTAGCCCTTTCACATCAAATATTTTGTAGATAAATAGCTATTTTCCATGCTGTCTCACTCTTTTCTGTTACAATTCACGGAAATCATGCTGCTTATCATAGAATCACAACAGCTCGTCTCCATTTACCTCTTTTGTGCTGCAGCAGGAGGGTCCAGAGCTGCCCCTGCACCAGCCCACATGCTCATGCAGTAGCATGGCAGGAGCTGGCAGTGATCAGGCAGAGACAGTGGCCAGAATAATCTGGCAATCCCCAGGTGACTTTTGGGGAGAGACAAATAGCAACTTCAGGTGACACCACATCTCTTGTCCCTTGTGCTGAAACTGACCTGGGAATGAAGATGTAAACGCTTATCTCCTAGCATGTAGCTCCAGCTTCAAATGGCCAGGGCAGGACCCAAAACGCGACAGCAAGCGTGTACAATGTCAACAGCATTGTATTGGTTTTATCAGTCATCCTGACCCTTAGAAACAACGTGACCCTAGAGAACAAAGGGCAATGAACTGTGGGGAGATGGGGAGATTTTTCCATCTCAGCAAGCCAGTATCCCGCTCGCCATCCAAACACTTGACCAGCTGAACCCCGTGGCTGGGTGGTGTGAAAGCAGGGCAGGGAGGGTAGCAGTGAGTGCACCATGTTGCTGTAATGGGCAGGAGAAGCAGGAGGAGAGAAAGGCCCTGTCACCTGGAGAAAGCTCCTTGTGCAGGATCCCTCTGAAAAAGGGCTAAATACAGCAGAAAAAAACAAAGTCTAAGGGGCAGCAGTGGCACTTCCCTATAGATGCGTGAGACGGCATGAGAATGGCTGAGAGCTGGGCAGTAGAGGATGGAGAAGGTACAAATGAAACTCTTGATGAAGTTGAGAGTCTTGATAGGTTGAGTAAAAGCAGACATTCAATTGAGAAAGCTTTTTTAAGAGGGTACTTTTAGACTGAAATGCTTTAAAATATTTCTTTTCTAAAACAGGTTTCTTTAAGATACAGGTTTTTGAGAAAATGTATGGCCTTTTGATGTCTAACTTTGCCAAATATTGATTTCTACTTTTTCTGAGAGTAAAAGCGCGGCAGCAGAAGCTAGTATTGAATAATATTGAATTTCTGCTAGACGCAAAATATTGGTAAATATCCTAGCAAGACAAATGAATGTCAAAGCGTTAATAGGGGCTGAGACGTTAAATGGGAAAGATGTATTAGATCATTCAGAGCTCTGTTTGAGAGCTGCCTGCAAACATGTCTTTCGAGAAAGTAGAGGACAGCATCCAATACAGATGGAGAAAAACATACCTATTCTCATTAAATAAATAAAAGGAAAAGCAGGCACTAGATTACATGTTATTTAGTCTCCCAGCCAACTTTTAGCTGAGATTAGAAGATCCAGTTTATTACATTTTTTTTTATGTCTGAAAAACATGGTTGTCCTTTGCCAGACCCACTATGGTCTCTACAGTGCCAAGGCAGAAACAAGGATGAAAACTTAAGACATTCATTTTCTGATAGGAAGAATCCACCAAACAAAAAAACAACCATCCAAACAAAAACCCAAGCCAGACAACCTAGAAGGAAAAATTTAAACAAATCAAAACCGTAAGGCCACGATGATCAACTATAGGCCACTGCCAGGCATAATCCATCAGTAAACTAGGTAGGAAAATGGAAATTAAAAATTGAAGGCAGGAGAGTCTTTGGTGGATTCACTATATAAAACAAGAAGAAAACTTGAGCAGTTCATCTTAGAGAGTAATGTAATGAACTGAGATGATCCTATATCAATTAACAGGGGTTATAAAACCAAGAAAAATAAAATTGGTTTGGTGCTAAAGATTAAAGTGAGGTTTAGGTTGGAAAGAGAAAGAATTGTGAATCTCTTAACTAATCCAGGGGCTGTGTTTGTTTTCAGTCCAGTTTTAAGGCTCAGGAAGGGCCAGAAGCACAGTTTATCCAAGGCTTTTGAGATTTTCTCTACATTAGCACAGTTTCAACAGTCCTAACTTAACAAGTCAGTTGACATTACTGCAAACCAATGATCCTAATGGCTAATTTAGAAATGCCAAGTTAGAGAGGCTTACAGTACCTGGCCACTTTTATCTATTCAGCCAGCTGCACCTAAAATCAACATGCTATGAAAAAAAAGAAAATAGTTTTTCCATTTCTTGTGGATGTGGTCATCAGAGACCTGCTGCTCTGCTGTGGAGGTGAGCTCAGGGCATCCCAGCAAGGCAGCAAGCATCTGTGGTGTGATGCTGTAACGTGTCTGCCCACGCAACAGCAGGTGGATAGCTTGTACCCAAGATCAATGAATGTTTTTGGAATTGGTGAAAGCCTTTGCAGATGACTTTGGCTTGTAAACACCCGAGGAACAAACAACTGGGAAGTGTTATATTTAGGCAGACCTAGGAAGAGAGGCTCCTGCTGCTGGAGCCATGACTGTAGAATGTTTCGATCTTGATTCTCCAGCAAAGCTGCCCAAGGGTAGTTTAGATAGGCAGTGAAATACATCACAGCTCTTATGGTAGCGGCTGCTGATACATGCTTGTAAACCACTTCTCTGACCTCAAATCAAAGCTGTGCAAGCTTTTATCTTGCTAGGTGCGTGGGTGAATGTAGGATTTAATTTCCACTCCTTTTTTGAAACTATGCTGTTAATTCTCATTAGAAGCTGTTATTGTGTCCTCCAACATCCATGTCATTAATACATTTCTGCTTGCTTTCCAGCCTACCCTGAGATCTCTGTTAGCCTGCAGGAGGGCTCAGCTGGCACCTTGTGGAAGGTGAGAGATTTTGGAGGGAAAAGTAATATCTGTGACTGTCACCATGACACCCCAGTAGAGCCAGGCAGGCCAAGCTGAACCAGACAAAGAAAGGACCTCCAAACTGAGGGAGCTTACAGGGTGAAAGGTGGGTCAATGAGTTAACCTCAGCCATTCATGCCTATTCTTCTCAGTGATTCCTATCCCTGCAGCATTGAGCTGCTTTAGTGAGCAAAAATTAGAGCTAGCTTAGGGATTTCTTATGGTGTGGAGAATGTCTGATTTTGCATTAGCCCTTGGGAAGGCTGTAGGACAGGGTCAAGAAGCTGTGAGGAGTCAGCTGTGTTACAAGGAGCTGCCATGCTCCCTTTCCCTCTCCATCTGCCAGCAGCCTCGAGCCACCCTCTCCACATTGCATAAAATCCCTCTCCAAGGAAAGCCACACACTACCTGCGATGCTGCTCCAAGGGACCAGGCTGTGGCAGCCCCTGCCTGCCACACATTCACCCTGGGGACTGGGAGGAGCAGGTGTTGCCAGAGCAGCGCTCCATGCACTGATGTGGTGTAACGTTTCGATGGAAAAGTGATGATCATGAGGACGATGGAGCAACTGGATTTAAGTCTAAGGGCCCCTATTTAGAGCTGAGCAGTTACATGTTTTTTTGAGGGCCTCTGTTTTATCACATGCTTGGTAACAGCAAAACCTAACAGGAAAGTCTGTTGTACCACACTGGCTATAAAACATATTTGTGGCCCATATGACTGACTAGTGAGACACTCTGGCTACCAGCTATAACAGTTTACTTCTTGTTCAATCCATCTAGGTTGAAGTTTTTGATCAGTGAGCATTCCAAATCAAGATAATTTCTTCCTTGGAAATTGCCTTTGTGGGCAGGCAGAAGCTTATATTAACCTTATTCACCTGTTGTCAGACAAGCCATGAGTCAGCTCTGCAAAACCAGTGTAATTATCCTAGTGGTTTATTTCTAGCTGTAATGCAAGACATTGCAGCCTTTTTGTCTGCACTGTCCTGCTGAGCAGAGCAAGGGGTGCTGCTATCATGGAACTCGGCAATAGAAACCAAAAACCACCTCCTTTGCTTCTCTTTTCCACTCCTTCTTACACGGCTTAAAACTACTTTGAATGTCAGATTTGTATTTCTTCCGAGGAAGCATTTTAAAAAATATTATGAACTAGAATTCACTGAAAAAGAAGGGAATAATGAAGAAAAAAGCAGGGAAAGCAATCACAGTACGAGTTCAGAGGTTATTTACCATGGCAAGGAAAGTGTTCCAGCTGGGTAGTTTCAGTCTTCTTTCTGAATGACTGACTTCTGGCTGGCTGAAATGCATCAAGCTTGCTTTCAAAAAAATAAGAATGTCTTTCTTCAAAAGTGGGAGCAAGAGGCCTTTGTGCTACATGAGTAGCATGTGTTTTTTTCTTTTCTTCTTCATTTAAATGGGCAAGGTATTTTCTCTCAGTGCTATAAGCTGCTAAGTAAATGTAATTGTGAACATCCAGGCAGCATAAGGATGAGACCTCCCACCCTGCTAGTGCCCAGCCTTTCATCCAGCCTTGACTTTGAGGTCTTTCCTATCTATTATTTGATAAGAAATTAAACAGAGCATAAATACCGATTTTTTGAGCATACAGCCAGAACTACTGCATCTAAAGTACGCAATTCCTTGTGGCTTATGGAAACCTCTTACCCTCTACAAAGGTACATTGTACCCTCTAAAAAAGTATCGGATTTTGTATATTTGACATATCATTGCGTTAGGCATTCTTTTTCATGGGGTTTGTCTCTTCATCTGCCTAATCAGGGGATGTCTAGTTCTCCCCATACACACTCTTGCCATTACTGATTTCAGTGTTTCTCCATGGGACTGTTTGTCACTGAGGCACAGGACTGAAAGCAGGAGGCTGGGGCATCACCCCACATATCTCCAGTCACAGCACAGGAGTGGAGCATGTTGGAACCCAGTCATACTCCACTTGGCACAGGGTGGTGGGGGTGTCCCTGGGCTCCCATTAAACAGTGTCTGCAACCAAAAAAAATGGAGGGAAAGAAACACAATAAAGAGGAAGTGAGTGCTTCCTTCCTGAGCAGGACAGTGAGTAAATAAGCTCTGTCTGTAAGGGATTCAGGAAGCCAGCAGTAGGTGAGAAATGATGGAAGCTAACAACTGGCTTTTACTGCCCCATAGCCTAATGTGAGCTGCATCGTGAGGAAGGCGTTTCCCAAGCCAAGCCTTGTGTGGTATGTGGACAGAGTGAGCCCGACGGAGCAACCTGGAGGTAATGCAGCCTCTCAACAGGACAATGGCACAGCTGTAGAAGTTGTTCCCAAGAAAACTGATGGTTGGGTCATCCGCTCCTGCTGCAGGGAGCCTGTAGGTGTCCTTCTGGTTAAAGGGGAGAATATCAGGCCTCCTCAAAGGGAACAGGCAGCGAACAGCTGTGACCACAGACCCCTGCAATTGCCAGTAATGGGAATGATAACTTGGCATAACTGTGCTTGTTTTGCCAAATCTTTGATAGCATCTCAGCAAATAAACTTGCAGCCATATGAGTTGCTTTTCTGTACCAATATTTTGCACAGCTCTGATTTATAGTTTGGGTTGTAATGAGAGGGTCTTACAGTTTCCCTTTTTTTCTTTCCCTAAGAAATTTTGGTTGAACAAGAAGACTTTCAAGACAGTGAAGGTTTCTATCAGCTGAGATCAACGATGATGTTGCAAGAAACCCAACAGACACATAAGACATTCTCTTGTGTATGTCTGTTTTCCTTCCTCAGGAATGAAACATGGAATATTTCATCAGAAGAAGTATTTGTTTCCTTTGGTAGGTTTTTCATAGATAGGACACATCTGAAATATAAAACATTAAGAACACTGAAGAAATGTACTCTCTGTCTTCATCACTGAAGCAATTCCAAGAGTATGGAAGTTTATCTCACAGCTTGAAATTTCTGGCAGTTTTTTTAGCTTAAGTTTTTCTCAAGCCTTTAAATGAGCTAAGAAACTCCTGCACAAACATAAGATGCTTGCTCTTTGTTTAGGCAAAAAGTCTGAACGCAACTCTTTGGAAAAACAAACCCTCGGAGTCAGAGCTATATTGTACATCCTCAGTGAAACCTGAAAAAGGCCCCTAAACCAGTTGAAACATTTTGGACATTGGAGAAACTGCCCTATAACTTATGCTATAAGAATTATCTACGCATTTAGGGATGTGTGGAGAAACACTGTCTCAAGTATTTGATGACAGCACGAGACGGGGATGTGCAGAGTTTTATGGATGACATTTCCAAGGATGCAGTGTGGCCACAAGAAGGACAGATTGATTTCCTTTAGCACTCTCTGGTTCATGCTTCCTCTTCAGGTGTAAATGCATAGGCACACCTTTTCTTTTTTTACTGCATGTGCTCCTTGCTGCACAGATAAAACAACTGAAATGCTGGCCCCTTAGCATCCTGCACAGATCCATCACACACCATGGTGACTACTCGCAGCTCAGTTGTGCAAACGTGGCTGTGGTACACTTATCAGTAAGTTTCTCCACAAAGAAAGACTGCATCAAAAGCTAGCACCCCTCTAGAAACATAGCTTTGGAGGGAAGGGAGATAAATCAAAATTTTGTCCAAAATGACTCATTTCTCCCAGTTTGCAGTTTTGTAGAAACACATTCAAATTGGAGAGGCGTCAGTTAAAGCAGTCTACATTCTTGCCTGAAGGTTATGCTAATGCTAATATAGATCCACTCTGTATAAAAATGTTAATGTATTTATATGTAACAGAAAGGAAAGAATTAAATTAATTCTCAACTATGTTTTGTGAAGGTGCTATACTAATGCACAGCATGACACAAACCCCAAACTAAATTTTCAGCCTTTATGACAAAGCCTAACTGCTTTTAAGAACTACTTTCATCTTTTTTTTTTTCTTTTCACTTCACAGACAATAAGTCTAATGAAGCCTCATCTGAAGCTTTCACCACCATGGCTTCTGAAGGTAGGATAAATGAGAGAATGAAATAACTTGGGTTATGTTAGAGGTGTGCCTATAAATTCCTACAGCTGTTGGAGAAATGATTTTGCAAACATGTTTCTGGATGGGTAGTAAGACACCCTTTTCTGCAGCTATGACTTCAGAGAAAATACAATAAACAGATATTTTGATGATGTAATCTATCATAATTAAGCCCAAGCATAATTAACTCCAGCCTTGAGGGGTACTTAATGTTATTTCTGATGCTTCAGCTGGCATTTGAACATAGCTTTTTCAGCACTGAATTGATAATTAAAAATAACAGCCCTACTAATGGCTCTACCTTCTGCTTAAGTATACAGCCAAGATCCTCAAAACTTTTCCTTAATTAAAGAACTGATGGGATGTTTCTTAATTTGTGTAAATGCCCACTCTGCCCCTGCAAATTTGTCTTATTATCAGCTTATTGCAAACAGATAAATTGTTCCCTTGATACCTCAGCTGAAGCCCTTTGGAGATGTCTCTCCTGGGGTTGCTTGCTCTGCTCCACACAGGAGGCAGCTGTATTTCAGTGGTGGGTTACATGAGTGCATCAGATAAATGCTGTAGACAAACAGCATGAAAAGTATGATTTTGTGTGTAGATAGCTTCTGTGAGTGCAGGTTGTGGCAGGCCCAGGAGGTTCAGCCAATATCCCTCTAGGTACTAGAAAGCTATCCCAGGTACAAGGATCCCCGAGAGAGAGACTGTCCTCTGCAAGGTGAACTCCCAAAGCAGCCCCTGCAACTTGTATCAGGTCACCACCCTGCTTCACCTTGCATACTCTTCAGTAATGTACTGGGAGCTGGTTACACCTCGAGGTGCCCCACTACCCTGGTTTTAGACCCGCTGCATCTTTGGTAAGGGATCCTCTTATGCCAGCCAGCTACTATGAAATCCCTGTTAGCACAAGCAAGGCTAAAATGAAGTGTGAAAGGAAGAGCAACACTGAGAACAGTAAAAGGAGGTACAAATGCTTGCAAAAGAAAGCAGCTAGAGATTTGATCATTTCCTAGATATGCTGATACTGTCCAAAGGGGGTCACTCCCTGTTGAACACCCTCTGATCATGCCTGACCACACAGAGGTACTGCTGCCTTCTCAGATACGTTTTTCTAATGGGGTGTGAGAGTTTTCATGGTTCACCTCCTCATGGATCCCTTTGAGGATATGTAATCCTATCTCCTAGGCTACTTGGAGGGTGCTATGTCTCACCTCCCAGGAAAAAAAAACTGAGACAACTCTTACTCAGGATGTAAATACTGCTTGGGCAGGATGGTGTCTCTGCTGATCTTGGCTGACTGGTTAACAGTCCTTTAAGTACAAGGAACGAATATCCCTCTCTCTCCTTCTTTGAGGACTTGGCAAGAACTTTTCAGTGCAAAATGTCCCTGAAATTTACTGTCAGGGTTGCAGTCTCTGAAATGCCTCATGGATGGAGCTGTGCAGGTGCCACAACTGGGTCATATATGTTATTTCAACCTGAATGACAATGGTATGTATTGGCTAAGACCTTGTAATCCACTTCTGCTTTCTGAGTTGAGGTGCAGACTGGAGATTCCCAGGACTCCAAAGCTTTTTCCCAAAAATAATTTTTTAACCTAGAGTTTTCACAGCACCTCAGGTGTTTCTTGTTTCTCACTGGACCAACTGATTGGGTTGTACATTGAAAGACTATTTGGAAATTAAGAGTGACGCACTCTCTCTTGAACCTTTGAATGACCCACTTTCCTAAAGCAGAATAAAAACCTTTCTCACCTTGAGTAAAAGTGCTTGTTTTGATTTGTTATAGACCTTGGAAATTCAGCATTTCCATCAGCTGTCATGACTACCTCAGGTAAGGAGAAATAAAAGAAGTCTTTTTATTTCCTCAGTTAATAGATAAATGATCTTTGCCTGACCTGTGCCTTAATGTAATGTACGCAAAGCCAGAAGTGTACCACAGAAAGATCAACGTGATCTGAGAATTTGCAAGCTACGAAATTATCCAAGAAGAGATCGGACACAAATCCTGCTAAAATTTTCATGTTAGAACAGCTTGTAAAGCGGTGTGCTAAATACCTCATATTATTCTTACATCTTTTTATAAAATGGGATAAACCCCCCCATACAACTATGAATAAATTTGTCCTGTTATGACAGAGATGAACATATGATAGAAAGGTTAAAATCACCACTTTTCCTTGACCCAATAGTAGTATATAATTCCCATTCATTAGGGTTATAAGATCAATACCACTGTTTTACCAGAGCATGCATGTGGATAACTGTATAAAACTATGTTTATGAGAGATAGAAGAAATGAGAGAAAAAGAGTAGGCTGTCTCCTGGGCTTCTATGGCTGCCACGCATTGTCAGAATTATTTCTGACAAGGCCCTGGCTATTCACGGGAGCACCACCATCAAGTACATATTCCACCTCATAGCAGTTAAATTCAACCCTGGGTATAAAAACGTAAATAAATAATGCAAATAGCTAGCACATGTGAAAGGGTCTGCATTAATAAAGTCAGCCATCTCTGATTGCCCCTTGAATTTGTGGGATGTGTTTGAGCTTTTAACCTTAGCTCTGACAGTGGGATTCTTGTCACAGAGCCTTCATTTACACATTTATACAACAGCTACTGCAATGTCTTTGATCTGGGTTGCTTTATACTTTTTTAATATTATTTTTTAAAGATCCTATTGACTAAATGTGATACCGTGTAATTTGTTTATCTTTAGAGCTTCAGTTTACATCTTTGGCATCTCCGGATTTCACAAGTCAAGAAAGCTTGGCCTCTGCTTCCAAGACACAAGGTAATAAATTCCACCAAAATGTTTTCTTTTTTCTTTAAGGTATAGCAGAAAGTTATATAAACACAATAAACATCTTACATTTTTATAGAAAACAATCTAATGTCCATTGAAGCCTTTTTCTGAGGGTATTATACAGTAGGAGGTCCACAGTTCAGAAATAAATATATGAGAAAATGCTTTTTTGAATTTGTCTTTTTTAATGCTCTGTTCAGGACATACACATTAATTTCAGCGAGTGAATAGACATCAAGCATATATTTTTAAAACATGTATTCCTTGCATCTCTTTAAGTAATACAATGCAAAATTAGAATGACATTAGAGCTAGAAAAAGTGCAACCCAAACAGCAGAGCACCAATAGACAAAATATTTACAACAGATGACTCAACTCAGTGATTTCTTCTCTGTGCTGGTGACACCGAGGGCAGGGCGTCTCTTTTGGAAGGGTTTAGCCTCATTTCTCCAGGGAGAGTTACATGTACTCTGCGCTGGCAGCAGACTGAATTGAGAGCAGATTAAGGTGTGAAGCTCCCGCCTATTGGATGGCTGGGTCTTGATCCCAAATTAAAGGGTTGATGCCCACCAGTCCCAGCAGAGCGCATTTTCTCCCAGCACAGCCTGTCTGCGAACATTTTTCTTTAAAGTCTCTTCATATTTTGAAGCCCAGCTGCTGACACCTGTAGGATTGGGGTTTTTTTAATCAGTGTTTAGAAGGGCGTTGGGGCTGCCCCCGTTGACAGTAAGGTATGTTCACTGCCATGTAGCCTGAATAAACGCAGGCTTCCATTTCAGAGACAAAACAGCCCATGTGAAACAGCAGCATGGACAGCACGAGGAAGAGGCAACATGACAAGGCAGTGCCAAACACCATCTTCTCCTCCATGGCCACACCAAATTTTTGGCTCAGAAATGATCCACCACTGAGGTGGCAGCAAGCATGAGTGAGTCTGACCCTTGGCAGCCTTGTTCTCCCCAATGAAAAAAATTGATTGGAACAGACTTCCACAAGCCTGTGGGTCATTGAATGTCCTCTTTAGGCTGTGTAATTTAATTCTGTAACCTTCACTTAAAGTAACATACATTATGCTACAGTGCATCTAGTTTTACCCAGAGATGTGTGACTAATGCAATGGGCAGTCTGTAGGGTAATACTGAAGGAAGATGCTGAACACAAGGCTTCATCCTGACCCAGCAGAGTGCTGTCTGGTTGCTGAATCACCCATTGAAAAGCCCCGTGGCAGGAACACAGATTGCAGCAACACTGAAATTAAAGTTTACTGCTTCTCAAGCTGCCTTCCCCAACCCTAAAGCAGAGATGCTTGCCCAGCCTGGCTGACAGTGTGGAAGCAAAGTGATTTTTCATGTGGACTGGAAGCCCTTCTGTCTCAACAAACAACTTCACAATTTCTGTAAATATACAATGTGAACAGAAAGGATTCTTCTTACTGGATTATATATCTCACGGGTTGAGGAGGTATAAGGTCAAAGTCATAGCGCAAGCTGGAGCTGTGCCATTTTTGTTCTGCAAGTAGCCCAACAAATATCTGTGTCCCTGATATGCTGTAGTCTTGCTGTGCTGACAATGGATTAGAGCTTCTCCTCTCTGGACCACTGATGGCTCCCATAGCAGTGCCATCATCAACTTCTCGAGCAGACTCTTTGGGCTGCAACCAAGTCAGAATGCTGAGTACAAGTCTGTCATTGTACAAGGGGGTTTGGTTCAGTTCCTGTTTTTTTGTGAGGTTTTAATGAAAATCCAAGACAACTGGGAACAGATACAAGGGAATAGTGCACAAATATAGACAGGAAGAGGAGGGGAGACAAAAAAACAAGACTGTTAAAATTGCAACCTGATCTTTGCTTATTTTCTAT
This sequence comes from Tapera naevia, assembly GCA_033556795.1. Lineage (NCBI taxonomy): Eukaryota > Metazoa > Chordata > Aves > Cuculiformes > Neomorphidae > Tapera > Tapera naevia. Next base: position 16,365,604 of record JAUMJJ010000088.1, on the reverse strand, counting down.
GATAGATCCGTCTTTGAGCCCCTAGATCCTGAGGTTTTGAATGCTGGGTTACAGCTGCATTTCACGTTCTCAGGTTTGTTCAGATGGCTTAATGATAATTTTCCAAAAATGAGACAGGTGTCAGGAAAGATGGACTCCTTATAGTAAGTGTAAACCAGTCCTCTTGTGAAAATAGAAGTCTACTTGCTAACCAAGTTTGCGTTTGAATACCAGATAAATAGCTAGTTCAGTCCTTGAACACTTAGCACTTGAAGAAAGATTAAAGGAAAATCTTAAATAAGTTGGTATTTGGCACCAGGCATTGCAGGCATGACTCCTGTACCCTAACTTCTTCAAAACTTCTCTTTGCTAGTTGAGAGAACAGTTTTGTCTCATTGCAGCTGGTGAAACCCTGCCTTATTCTACCTAAATTCTGATTTAGGTATGTTTGTTCATCACTGTCTATTTGCTTCTGGTTGAAACAAGCCAGTGAACTCAGTACTATTGAGCTGCAGCTGAAACTCATCTGAAATCCAAAAACATGTGCTTAAATGCCCTATATGTTTTCTCAAAGTTTATTCATCCATCTCACCAAACTCCGCTTGAGTTTCTAGCTTGTAGCAGGCTTCAAAAACAGACGCAAAATTTTGGAGTGCTTGTCTGAGGGAAGCCAGCATCTCAGGTAGGTTACAACTCTTTGGCCTCTTTAGAGAGGAAACAGAAGAAACAGGGAAAAACTAAGAACAAGTGATAAGATCCTCTGCAACAATTTTTACAAACTTATGTGTTTTTCACAGAAGAGCTGATTTCTGCTGCAGACACAAAAAGCTATACCAGCACCACAGCATTCAGTGAGAGTCTGACAACAGCAGGCGTTGTTGATGATGCATGTCCTTTGCTCCATAGGACTGTAACAGGGGAGTGATGTAACTAAATACAGGTGCTGCAAAGTACAGATGTGGCACCAACTTAGCAAGTGTTGGATGGCAAATCTACAGTGATTTGAGCATCTTGCAAAAAGATACAGCAGTGGGTACTCAGCTCTATGCAGTCCTCTGTGATGTCTTTGCCATAAACTTTAGCTCTGTGGTGCTTATTTTCAGCCACTAGTTGATGGTTATCAGGTCGCCATGCAAAATTTATTACTAAACATGGAAAAGGCATGCCCAAACAGAGGCCAAAAGTCAGGTGGTGCAATCTCTACCAGCTTTTCAATACTTCACAGAAGTAATTCCTCTACTAAGTTGTACTGAGTTAGCAGATAAAAGCTACTCTTCCAAGCCATCAAGGATCTGTAGCACCAAAAGGGCAACAAAACTTGTTTGAGTATCCTGTTTTTATTAGACATATTAATTTAATAAAATTAAAACTGAGAAAGTCACTAGGCAAATGCAGTGAGTATGGAGGGTAGTTTATAGATGAAATAAATTACTGGAGCAGCTAAATAAAATCACAGAGCAGCAATGAAATCATGTGATAATGTGGGACAATAAAGGCTGGCTAATAGAACATCAAATGGAAGCCTCATTAAAGATCAATAAAAAAACCCTAGGGGTGGACATTTTTTCACAAATCTTTCCCTTCAGAAAATCTCTACTCAGCAGCAGAAAGCCACAAGTAACTTTTTTTTTTTTTTAACACCTTGTTTTGGCTTTTTGTTTTTAGAACAGACAGAACCTGTCAATGCGCTGTTGCATTTGTATGGCAGTTGTCTTTTGGCTGAAGTGCAAAGGTAGCAGCCGCTTTCCATTTTCTGGATATATTTTTGGCAGCACTCTGATACTTATTTACCCGCATATAGCCCACAACCATGCATTTAGACTGAAACCTTCAGACAATGTCTAATGCTTCACAATCCTGCTCTTGCACAGCTTGCTGGTTCAAATTTTTGCTAAAAGCATGCTGTATTACACTACTACTTCCAGGAGGTACTGTGCATTGCACTAGTCATCGGCTTCCCTACAGCCATGCCCATCTGACCACCAGCTGAAGCATGGCCTTCAAGGGCCCTCAAGTCCAGCAGCTATAATTGAGGGCAATTTAAGAGCACACAGGCACTGGTGGGCCTATTGAGACACATCAACGTATTTCCCTGCACCCTCCCAGGGCCACGAGGCTTGTACAACCGGGATTACCATTATCATTTCAATCCACAGAGACTCTAACGCAAGCCATTATGTAGATAATAATAACTAGTGCTCATCGACATGCTGTATAGAGCACAGCGCTATGGGATTTCTAAGTGTATATTCTTTTTTCTTACATAAAACTTTTTAAAATGTCAGATTTACCATGCTTATCCTCATAAAATTAAACATCTAGTAAACTAGGAGAAAAGAGGGACTGAATTGAATTAATGCCCAAAACTCTCAGTAAATTTTGAGAGTTCTCTAAAATTGGACTGATTTTTTAGGACTTTTTTATTACATGCACATATACACACACAGAGACACTTAAGTGCTCAATTTCAATCAGAACCAGCATCTCTGTCATAAAAAAAGAGATTTTCCTGGCTCTATCTGGTTACTCATTTACATGATTTAAACAGTGGATATTTTTCTTGTATTTATAAATAATCTGGAGACTTTCAGGTCTCATACTAGAGACTTTCAGGTATTTCTAGTATTTCATTTGTTGTTTGCATCAGAGAAAAATGAAGAGTACAAAATAGCCACAGCCAAGCCTAATGAAGCAGCTACATACAGACTTGTAAGATAATTGAAGGATATAATTTCTTTTTGTACAGATTTGAGCAATTCCAGCACAGAATCCACACAAAGGCTCAGGAATGCTACATGGTCCTCTAAGAATACAAATGTGGTGCATGGTAAGTGCTGTGGGTAGCTCTGGAAATGCTGTGCCATTGTCTAGTCACATATTTTAGCTATTGTTTTGTAAGACACAAATGGAGAGATGGCTATAAACAAAACAGGAATGTATTCTTAGGCAGCACTGGTCTCAAACACAGGTAGCTGAGCTGTATTAGGAAAAGCAAAATATCACCCTACAACTAGACAGAAGACTATCTTTGTGGTTCAAACACAGTACTTGATAAAAGAGACCGTGGTTTCACTCAGTCATGGCAGAGGCGGACTCTTTGTGCTGCTGCTAAGCTACTCAATGTCTTTAGCTTTTTCATTACCACCAAAGAGCCAAAAAGCTTATCATTCTCTCAGACCGTTGTGCAGCTCAGGGTTGCCTGCTGGAACATCTTAATAGGTGTTTTCTAACAATCCATCTTTCTTCTAATGTTCTTTAAATTGATAAAAACACATTTTTTGTCTAATACGAGGTCATAGGCTAAAAATGCAGCCATATTGCCAAGTGAATTTTGACATGCTGATTTTGGAATTTGATTTCCAGTCTTCAGCAGGGTGAATAACAGTGGCTTCAAAACACAATCTTCATAAAACCAAACAAATAAACAAACAAAACCAAACAAGTTACTAAATATATTTTGTGCCCATATCTTTTTAGGTAACATGTCCTTCAGCATCACACATGAGCCAGCTTTAGTTACCAGAGGGAATGATTTCTTTACTACCAGCAGTCTGCTCAATAGCACAAGTGGGACATTATCCTACAAACCCTCTTCTTTCAACATGTCATTGCAGTAAGCAAGAAAAGCAGAGTAGCATAAAACCTTGAGCATTGTGCACATTTGACCAGGGGAGTTCAAAAAAGTTCCTGCCTTCTCCCTGCATCCACAAGAAATGTTTCAGTGCATGTTTTCTTCCAGTAGCAAAATTTGGCCAGTCACACTCTTGTGTCCCAGGGACCCAGCACAGCTCGTGCAGTGTGATAGACTTGGCTCCCAGCTGTTGCACTGGCTGCCGCTGTTGTTAAGACCCAGGCTGGGTGATGTACCAGTATGACCAGCTTTGCAAAGGGTCGTGATGCCAGCACAATAGGAGGTGACACTTGAGGCGGTATTGCCCAGGGACTCCTGTGCCCTCTCTGGCACCCAGACAATTTTTGCATGCTCTGTCACAGCTGGAGGAGGACCACACACCTCCTCTCCTTCCTCCCCATGGCTAGAACCCTAAGCACATCTCTTTTATCTGCCTGAAAGAATCCCAAGGGTGGCTGGGAAGAAGGGAGCAGTGGGGGGCCCAGCACTGAGATGGGGAGAGTCAGGTAGGGGATGCTCTATAGCCAACAAGAGCCCACCCCAAAAGGCAACTGCACACTTGACCAGATGTTTCAGTAGGGTTTGGTGTCAGTGGCATGAAAAATAAGCCAGTGCAAAGGAAGGCTAGGGCAGGCAGCTGTGCCTAGCTGAACTATGACGTGCTTCCTCTTCTCAGAAGCTTACAGAGGAACAGAGAAAAGCAGAAATTTTCAGATGAAAGACTTGCTGGGATGTGCCTCAATAATCCCGTCACGTGAACTGATGCGGGCTGAAATCAGCCTGCAAACCCAGTCAGAATAAAAGTGGGTTAAATCCACAAATTCAAGCTACAATTATCAGAGTTTGGAATCCTCAGCCTGTTAACCTGGCAGTCAGTGCTGATCTGGGGCTGTGTTGTGGCCAGTACAATGCCTGGTGGGGGGAGCAACGAGCCACAGGCAGCAAACCTAGATTTTCCTTCCTTTCTCAGGAGGTTCAACTGAGCTGTCTCCTGTGTCCCTTCCAGGCAGCACAAGGAACACAAAAGCCAGTCACTTCCTCTGGCCAACAGTGGTGGCCATCCTGCTCCTCTTCTGCAGTTTTCTAATAGCTTTAGGCATCAGGAAATGGTGTCAGTACCAGAAGGAGACGTAAGTACTAGGGAGGGGAAGCACAGGGATGGAAGGGGTGGTACAGAGGACAGCACAAACTCTAACCCAGCTGTCTGGATTCACGTATTTTTGTTTGAGGCTACCCACAGTGCAGGAGGCCTTTAGGTACATGGATCACTAATGCCATATTTTTTCATACAGCAGTATGAAATGTGGAGTTTTCTCAGTCCTTTCATCTGTTCTGTGAGTTATCTACAAAATAAACTTCTAAAAAAGAGCTGCGGTGCAGCTTCAGGGTGTGAGGGAAGAATATAACTCAATTCTTTTCCCCAGAGCACCCCACTTCTATTAGACTCCCTGCCAACTGCTCTTGCTTTCTCATTTTGCATGGTTACTTGAGGACAAGTTTTAATGAAATTGTACTTCTAGGGCAACTTTATTTGAGTTGTGAATAATATATGTGAAAGTAGGCTACCTGAAACTAAATCCTAGTCAAAGAAGCATTGAGTACGTAGTTATTACCAAAGTTAAGTTCACTACAAAAGCACTCAGAGACCTACTGATGAAAGCAGTATCTAAGAGCCAATTATTTTTTGTCTTACTAACAGTACTAAAATGTTAGAAAAATCATGGTGATAATGAATCATTTGCAGTTCTAGAAGGCTCTTTTGAAACATGACTGCAAACCCCGTACACTGAAGGTAAAAATGGAATTGATTTTTTTCACTGATTTGGGATGGGGCCTTTCTTTATCCTGGCCTAAAAATTGACAAAAAAAACCTTATGAGTTTTTAAATATATCTTCAGAGATCAGTGTGAGAAAAAGATCTCTGCAAGGGTTTTGAATGCTTCACCAGGACTGTGAATAAAGCATGAATAAAGCAAAATTGTAAGGTAGAAGCTGAGAAAGCCAAACAAATACCTGGAGGTGCACTGAGCTATAGGACAGAAACAGAGAAGTCACTGTAAGTTATAGCAAATGTCAGGTGCTCTTATAATGACTTAGTATCCATCAGTCTCCTCTTGTGAATGTTTTGCAACAGTCTTTTATATGGCTTGTGTGTGGTAGCACATTTTTTCTCTTCTATTTCAGTACGAGCAGACCTCCATCACTCAAGCCACCACTGCCTCCAATAAAGTACACCTCCATAGTGGAGTCTGATGGGACACCCCCACCCTGCCAAGAACTGGAAAACCTGTAACATTGTCTACGCTCTTTGTGTAGTGCGCAGAAGAGTGACACAGTTAAAAGGCTTTGCCTTTCGGTGTTAATGACCAATATTAGAATTCAGAGCATTTAAATTACATTGATGTCGGAAGCTGAGCACTCCAGAGGACACTTACTTCATCCCATCTATCTCTATGTATGCATTACGTTAACATCATTGTGAGTGTCACTGTGAGATTACATGTGCTTAATTTGAATTGGGTGATCAACTGGGAATTTACTGTTTTATTAATGGGAGCAGATTAACACATCACTCCGTCAGCCTGCCTGAAGAGTGTTGAAGCTTTTTGTTTTACTAAGTGTATAGAGATGACAGCTCTGCCATATGGACATCATGATTACACAGGAAATGCTGGCTTAACACAAGCTTTTTGATACCTACATAAGCTGTGCTTGCAATTATTTTTTACTATACAAACATTGATTAATATGACCCAATATAAATTTCCTACCACTGTGAAACCAAAAAATACATAATCAACACCTTATGGTGTGGATGCGGAAAGAAAACCGTCCGCAGCTGTTGTCACAGGACTGCAGCACAGGATCACGGGGAAGGTTGAGGAGCAGAACAGCACAGTGTAGACTGGGTGGAATTGTTTGAGAAGACATCTCAGTTGCCATTGGTGAAGTCACAAGAAGAGTCAGCTTCGGGTTCATGCACAAGCCACCGCTAGACCAGAGACTTAACGACTGAAGTGAATAAGGACCCTAAAGATAAGGGAAAAATGCCAGTCCTTTTGGAAGTGCTGTGCTTTTAAAACAATAATTACACTTGAGTATGCTTTTTGAAATTATATTTATGGTACATATGAAGAAAAACAGTAATATAATAATTTTATCCTCCTTTGGTCTTAATGAGTTTCTGTCATTTGTTGTCTTCACAATTTTCAAGACCTCAGGGATAGTTTCCCAGGCAGCTTAAACCTGTGGAAGGGACGATCCAGTCTTACACTTATCCTGCCCAGGCTGCATGTTTCCTGGCATTTACACTGATGATTAGAAGCCTGTGCTGAGGGGATCAGCTCAGCCTGGTGCACAGTTCTCAGCCAGGTCAGCAGCTGCCTGATCACTAACAAAGGGCACAAGAGCTGCAGCAGAAGCACTGTTTTGGCAGAAACGTGGTCTTACATTACCTTCAGCCAGCCAAGGAACTGTTCCTCCAAGCTTGTTTGAAAATGTATGGTTACCACAATGGTATTTCTGTAATTAATACAAATCAACTAAAATTCAATCATGTAAAGCTTAAAATTGGTATTCTGATTTGCTTTATTTACCGCTAAACAACGGTCGATGAATATCAGGGTTCAGAGCACTGTGTTTCCCAGGACTTAGGTGAATGAATGACTTACTGGAAAGAATGGTCTGACAGAACTTTATAAAGTATTTTGTTGTATTATTTACCTTGTAGCGCAAGCAGTTCTAAACCCATCACTGAGGGAATCTGTGCTGAACTGAAAATGCTTTCCTTCCTACAAAGCTATACAGACTTTGCATGCATGGAAGGCTCAATTATTAACTTGAGCGTTCCTTGTCCGTATGGGGCTGTATAAAACAAGCAAAGTCGTTTAACTTTTGTCATACTGTCAGTCACTGAAAAGAAGTCATCTTTTTGTTCGCAACACGTTAGGAAGAAATTCTGCACAAGGAGGGTGGTAAGACACTGGAAGATGTTGCCCAGGGAAGTTGTGGATGCCCCCTCGCTGGAAGTGTTCAGGGCCAGGCTGGATGAGGCCTTGAGCAGCCTGGTCTGGTGGGAAGCATCTCTGCCCATGGCAATGGGGTTAGAACTGGATGGGCTTTAAGGTCCCTTCTAACCTGAACAATTTTATGGTTCTATGGAAAAAAAAAAAAAAAAAAAAAACCTGGATAGCCATATTCCAAGGGATGTGGAGAGCCAGGACTTTATTTCTATTCATTAGATGAGAATGACTGTCTGTAGCACACCTGTCAAAGAGGGATTATTTTGTCAATCTGGAATATTTTAATCTCCACAGTCTCCTCCGATCAGAGACGTTCACTCTGACAAGGAGGTTTTGCAGGGTTCACAATTGGCATGATTTCCACGGCTATCTGCTAACAGAGCCAAGGCTGCAAGGAGAGCTAACAGGAGCTTTGTCTCGGTCGCTGACCCATCCATCCCTGAAGGATGCTGCTGCTTCCACAAATCTGCATCAGCAGTGTAAGGACCTCTCCGAATAGGGAAATCCCGGAGGCAGCCGCAGCCGCGCTCCCGCCGATGGCCAGCAGGTGGCGCCGCAGCCCCGCAGCCCGCTCCCATCCGGCTCCTCCCTCTGCCCGGGGAAGCCGGGGAGGAGGGATGCGGATAGGGAATCTCCCATGCCAGTTCCAGAGGAGCCAAGAGGCAGCCATCGCGGTGGAGCCTGAGCGGGGAAAGAGGAAGGAAATATACCCACCCGCAAGCCTTCATCTTTCCATTTTTCTGAAGCTAAATTGGGTGTAGGATAATTTACATTTTTGTTTGGCTTTCATTTTCTCTCTACCAGGGTAAGCCTGTAACATATAGTTACTCAAGAATTGTGATGAGGTCCAAAATTTACCCTGCTTTAATTTAACAAGAAAATAAACCCTCTCAAGCTATTATTTTTGGCATCAGTTACCCCAGTTTCTGGAGTTAAATCACTCAGGTTGGACTTGGGTTCTGTCAATCCTGGAATAATTTGGCCCAAATCAAGTTACCAGATGCTTGAAGATGGCAACAGGAGTGTCAGATAAAAGCTTTTCTGTAAGAGTTAAGTGTTTAAAGCTTGTTGTGTAAGTAAAGAAAAGATTTTCTTTAACAGAGTCTAGAGTTACATTACTAAATGTAAATCCATGACTCAATGAAACCTGTACAGCAGAACTGAGTCAGAATCTGAGGTCACGTATAACACAAACGAAATACTGTGAAATTAGGGGAGTGCTGTATGTGGTCTTTAACATGTGCATTATGCAGCTGTAAAAGCCACACACTGGAAAGCTAAGGAGGAGGATGGGTGCAAGTTATGTGCAAATTGTTTTCAACTGCTTCTGGTGAGACGGGAAAAAAGGGATAAAAAGCAAGAAATATATCTTCAGCATTTGTTTTGAGTTACTAATGCGCTTTTTGAAGTGAGTGGCAGGGCTTAAGAACTTCAGTGCATTCTGAAGTTCTGAAGGTTCACACTGAATTCAGTGGAGTGAATGACTTTTCCCAATGCCCCACAGTTGGTATTCGTGTCCGTTGTGTCCAGGCAGTGCTGGGCCCCGCTAGCTAGAGGCAGAGGAAAAGCTGCCAGCCCCGAGCCTATGAGCTGCATGGGGCAGGCAGGCATCCTCTGCTCTTTGGCAGCAAAGAGGACAGCTGTGAGCTTAGAGGATACTCTGGTATTGATATGCCTGACAACCATCCCAACAAGCCTTAATCCTCCTGAATGATCTTTGGCTCACTCTGAATCATGCGTCTTTTTTAAACAGCATTGCAGCGGCTTTTCTTACAAGACACCTTTTAGTTCTATAAGTTAATTGCATGGCTTGTTTATTTAAGAAGCACCTCTATAGTTTGCATGGTGTTCTCCAGTCATTGCAATGCAGGTGGTAGCTTGGCAGTGCCTGGGAGTAGGCAATGGGAGAGCACAGGCTGCCTGGCAATCCCAGAGCCAGACTCATTAGTTAACAGATACTGATAATAGGCTTTGCTGCCTGGGATTTCCTGGAGAAACAGTCCATATTAATATGGATCCACAGAGTTTTCTTTTCTAGGAAGACGTTTTCCTTATTGTAGCTGTATTGAAAGCCTTTTGAAATGCTCTGGCTTCATTTTAATGTATATGTTTGATTTTAAAAGCTGTGTACAGAAATTATTCCTGCTAACAAGAACAGGGTATTAGTTACCTGACATAGTCTTTGCTGGGTTTAAATCCAACACTTACTGGAACAGGCAAACATTAGAAAGATCTGTGTACACTAAAACTGCAGAAGAAGCCATATATGAAGGAGAATTTTTGTTTTATTTATTGTTTATGTTAGTAGGTAATTCTTCCTGACTCTGCAATTAACTTTGAGCAATAAGCCAATGGAAAGCTTCTAAAAATCTCTGCAGGCATATAATGATTACATAATCCTGTCTAAGGAGATTTTAATGGAAATAATATGAAATCATATTATATTTTAAATGATTTCTTAAGGCCAAGACAAAGCTCGAGAAAGTCCCCAGAAAAGATTATTTGATTTCAGAGAACATCGGATTATGTCTTTAAACCTCTCTTCCATCTGTTTTCTAGCATATGATGCTTCATCTCTTTCCTTTCAAAGTCTCCTGTACCAGGTTGCCCCAGTAAGGTTTTTAATCAGCGGAAAAAACATTGTGTCTGTTTGTCCCTTGGTTCCTTTCCAAACAGGAGGATTTCCAAATTAACTCTGGCATCTTACACAGCTTGAAACACCCTCATGTGGCGTAAATGAAGTATTGAATAGCTCTCTATTGTCAAACAGGCAACTCGCAGATGCCAGGGCTTGGCTTAAAGAAACGAACAAACAAGGCAAGAGAGAGAAGCAGGTAATAGACATATTGATATGAACTGACACTGCGGCTACAAGCAGTGGACAGAGGAAGGGAGGGGGAAGTCAATATTACAAAAGGTATATGATATGATAGACATCAAAGTATTTAAATGGACTTAGGAAATTCAAAAAATGCTGAGATAGAGTGTTTTTCTGACTTGATGTAAAATGGGAAATTAACACCGCTACTCGGTCTACTGCACTTGAAGAAGCGGTATTTTAAATGCAGTGATGTCTGCAGAGCTTTGTGATTGAGCATGTCTGATGGTTTTAAATGTTAAATTATTCCATTACAGTCAGGGTAAAAATGGTAATGAACAGCTTGGAAGAGTCTGAGTATACTTAGATGAGATGTTGAGCAATTAGCTTCTCTCTGTGAGAGTGAATCCTGCAGTTTTCTTCTCATCAGTAGCAAAGTGACCTTTAAAACATGCGGATGACACAGAAGCCATTTCAATAACTTATTTGATCTATTGTCTGCTGATAAATTGAATGCCAGGATTTGGAATTCACATAGCACCGTAGATTTTGGACTCAAATGGAAGATTTTGAAAACATTCACTGAAAACTTTTTAACGGTAGCATTGTGCCCTGTTGAATAATGAGAAATGTGTTATTGAGGTATTGAGCCTGGTAAGGAGCAGGAGGCTAAGCTCCCTGTAGTGCTGATGTTATCAATTTGTTTTCAACGCAAAACACTTCTAAAAAAAATTCAGTGTTCTGGCTTTATATTCTGTGTATGACCGCCCAAAAGCCACGTGTTAAAATTGTAATGAACGATATTTGTGTGTTTTGAATTGGCTAACAGGAAAAACCATATGCCTCTTATTGCTTAAATAGCGTCAGCCTGGTCCACACAACTAATCTTTTTACTATGTATTTGAAAATATTTGAATAATTTGAATACTATGTATTTGAAAATAGGGAGTGTGAATGTGTTAAGGAGTGTGAATGCTATCTGAGCTGCTAGATTGTCTGGGCTGCCCGTGATATTGGCTTCTACTCTGCACCAAGGCAAAAGAGTATTCTGAGCTCTTTCAGTAAATCCACATAAGGCATAAATACGACTGTATAATCCATGGGGAAAAACGGATACTAAAGTTTTAGTCAGGCTATCCTCACTGCTGAATGTGATACATCTGTGAATGCTGCAGCACTGTGGAAAAAATCAGCAATCTATTGACCTTGGTATAGAATTAAAAAATGCCAATAGTATGGTGCTATTCCTGCCTGCTTATGCATTCATTTCTGCTTGAAGTGGAGCATTTGAATCGTCTCAAGTGACAAGACCCTAGATAACTTGTTGGCCTAGTCTGCGGAAAATAAAAGTGTATTATTAAAGCACATTTGTTCCCTCTGGCCATTGCAATTAATGCTCATCATTGCAGGGTTTTGTTCTGATTATAGAACAAAATTACAGAGTTTTGTGGAGATGGAAAGAGGCTGAGGTTTTGCGGAAGAGAACAAACAATTTAATGCTCTTTTCTAGAAAAGCACAGGATTTTTGGACCATAAGAAAGTTCTGCTAGCAGTTACTGCCAGCAAGTATCTGTCTGTCGCATCTGAGGCTCATAGCTGAAGTCTCACCCTGCAGTGCTGAATGGATGCATCTCTTCCTTCCCTCATCACTTTGGTTTTAGCTGTTGGCACCTCATACAATCTAAATGTCCTTTGCAGCTTCTAGGTGTCTAGAAACCCTCTTAATCACAAGACCCACGGTATACCCATGCTGCTTGTCATAGCCTGGGTTATGCTGGAACCAGCTCTAAACAACTGAGAAACTTGCTGCACTGTGGAAGCAGTGAAGTACTCTGATGCTGTTGTGTGCTCCAGCACTATTAAAAAGTGATGACAAAGGGTCAGAGACTTTGGGGAGTCTGCTAAGGGAACTGATTTGAGACTCTCCCCATTCCAGCTTTAGCTTACATTTATTCTAGCTGATTTGAAGGCAGAGAACCGCTAAGACATGCTGTCATGGTAGAGGCGAGTAGCCTCATTTTCCCTTATCAGAGAACACCTTACCTGGTCCCCTTCAGATTCCACCATCTCTTACACACACTCTTTCTTCTTTATGTCATTTCAAAGATGGGAAATGCAGGATGGGGCCTGGCAAGTACACAAGAGTACCATGTCAGTGGTCAGCCTTAGTGGTTTTGGCTCTAGACTGCAGCTTCAGTGTGTAGAGTTTCACTGACACCAGTGAAGTACTGCCTGAAAGACATAAAAACATCCTCAAGAACATATCAACCTCAGTGAAATAGCTAGTTCTGTACTGCAAAGCTTTCCCATTCTGAAAAGCTACACTATGAAACAGTCATGGTTGCCATCTGTGTTTAAGGAGTTCGTACACTCTGGCTTGCTGGGAGGTCCCAAGCTGTGACAGTGGGAACACGAGAAAGAGAGTGAAGTAACATAAAGTAGTCATTTAAAGAGATAAACATGAAGGGATATAGACTGGAATTTCCACATAACAATCTGTCTTTCAGTTGAAGATACAAATTTAATTCCAAGAGAATGTCTATGATCCCATACGTATGGCTTTGAATAGCGTGGCCTTGTCTCCTCCATCAAGAGGCAACTGTACTAAGCATTCTTAACAGGAAGGGGGAGCAGAGCTGCAGGACAGTTGAATGCATGCCAAACCTGTCCTCTATGTTCTTCCTCGAGCAGGAGTGCTTTGTGGAAATCTGTCATAGAAATTGCGCTGTTTTTAAGATTGTTCAGTGTCAAAGTTATAAAAGCAAAATGTCTTTGTTTGCTTCCTTGAAAAGGAAAATGCAGATTTATGGAAGGAGATGGATCCTGGTTTTATTAGGTGAAAATAGATAGTTAACACATACATATTTACAGATACGTTAAGTTTATGTATACCTTAAATATATACTTTAATTACCATTTTTACTGTATATTAATGAAAGCATTCTGTGAGTAATGTTCACTTTAACATGCCAAATGAAAAACACCTGTTTATTTAAAGAAAACTGCCTTACAGACAAAACAGAGGACTTCTGAAATGGACATCCTTGGTATTTACTATTCAGCCTTTAGTAATTTGACAGTGAAAAATCATCTTTCAGACCAATGTTTTGTTTTTTATCACAAGCATATGATAGATGTCAGTGTTATAAACTTGGCTGTCTCTATGTCCTGTGTGAAGAGTATGGAAATAATATGTTTGTATATATTTGTAAGAAACATTTAAGAGGACTTGCTCACAAAGCATTATCCTTCAGAGACATGTAATAACACAAGGGAGAAAAAAATATATCTTAGAGAACCTCTTTTGTGTATCACAGCAAATCTAGAAAAAGTTTTGGACAAAATGCTTTACCCGACAGCTAAATGCAGTGTAAGGCAGTGTGTGAGACTGTCAGGGAAAGGGAATTGTTGAAAGAGCAAGTGGAAGAGGTTGAGGCTGCCTTGTCTTGCTCCTTAAAACTTCTGCTGTGGTGTTGATTCTTGTCAGGTGCAAACTGCTCCAGCTAATACACTTATTAACCAGCCAAATCATAAAACCGTTGTGTGGGCAGCATAAAACCATATTGAGGGCAGCTTTTCTAGTGCTACAGTGGTGTGAGTATCACAATCTAAGCTCACAGCGTTTTATATTGGGTATTAGTAAAAATTTCCTTACCAAGAGAGCAGTGAAGCACTGGAACAGGCTGCCCAGGGAAGTGATGGAGTCTCCTTCCGTGGAGGTGTTAAAAATGGTGTAGATGTGGCACTTTGGGACATGGTTTAGTTGGTATGGTGGTGCGTGGCTGACCATTGGACTGGATGACCTTAGAGGTGTTTTCAAACCTTAACGACTCTATGATTTGATGAATCCTGGTATACGAGGGGTAGCCCTGTGTGCGAGTGCCCACACATTCCTGCTGAACAGGTGAGGGCATGACCTCAAGTTGCCCTAGAAGATTCGTGTTAGCTATCTGGAAAAATTCCTTCACTGAAAAGGTGGTCAGGCACTGGCACACCTGCCATGGGGGTGGTTGATTCACTATCCCTGGAGGTGTTTAAAAGACGGGTAAATGAGGTGCTGAAGGATATGATTTAGTAGTGGACAGGTACAGTTGGACTCGGTGCTATCTCAAAGGTCTTTTCCAAGGGATTCCATGATCTCCAAGAGCGTGCCCCCACACAGTGTGGTAAGCAGAAGGCAGCGGGTTCAACAACGGCGAAGGCAGAGCCACATGGATCGGAGGGTTTTGACTGGGATGGCAGAAGCCCCGCGTGGTGCCACCTGCGGCGAGGAGACACCCGCGGCTGGCACTCCTCCCGCGCCAAACCTCCTCTGCCCCGCGCAGCCACTGTACCGCTCCCATTGGGCGGGCGGTGCGGGAAGAGCAGACCCCGATGTTTGCGGCCGCCTTGGTCGCACCACGGGAACTGCTGCGCTCCCCGCACCTGCACGCGCCGGGGCGGGGACTGGGGGCGGGGCGTGAATGGAGCCAGGTCATGGGTCGCGGAGGAGGCGTGGCTGGAGGGCGTGTCTTGGGCGGGGACGTGCGAGGTGGGCGGAGCCGCAGCCCGAGCCCAGGCCAGGAACGGGGCCAAAGGCGGAGCGGGGCCCTGAGCGTGGGCGGGGCCAGGCCGCAGCCCGGGCCGGGGCGTGGCCAGAGGCAGGCAGCCAATGGCTGGCGGCGCGCGCGCAGTGTCGCGCCGCGCGCGGCTGGCGCGCACCTGTTACATAAGGCAGGACCGGGCAGGGCGGGCGCTCTGGGCTCCGTCCCCGCTGCTCCCCGGGCCGGGGATGGGGCCGCCCGCGGGGAGGCAGCGCGGCCGCCGGAGGCGGTGGGCGGCAGCAGCCGAGGGGGCTGTGGCAGAGAGCAACGCGGACTGGATGGGCTCGCTGCCGGCGGCGCTGTGCTCCTTCCCGCTCTCCAACCTCGCCATCCCAGGTAGGGGCGGGGAACGGAGGGAAGCGGAGGGGAGGGCTGGGCTTGGGTGCCGGTCCCTCTCGGTGTGTGCTGCCTTAAGAAATCGCTCACACGGCGGCCGCGTGTGTGCTTGACCCGTAGCAACCGTGGGGACAGTCCTAATTTGTTGTCTCAGCCCTTCCTGGTGACCAAGGGCCAAGGAGAGCCTCGTCCCTGGTGGGGGAGGGGGCATCTGTAGATAGAGCTGTGAGTCTCTAACCCCTTGCCCTGCTTGTTTTCATTGCCTTTAACAGCGGTGTCTGTGACTTCTGGAGGTCCCGTTTAAGGTTTCTCTGGTTGTTTAAGCAAGACAGGTAGGGAGAAGGGTTTGTTTACGCTGATGAACCTTCAGCTGTCAGATTCAAAAGGAAATGTCTTTTTAAGCAGAACCCCTGTCTGTAAGCAGGTCGCCTATTGGTATTTGTGTCTCCCCCTTAGTGATGTGCTCACCCGGAGGCCAGGTGTGTGCTTGACCTGTAGCAGCCATGGGGACAGGTTGTCCTCGAGTGTGGGAGCCTGGTTTGGTGTCTTCCAACATGAACCTCATCACTGGCAGGAGAGGGGCTTCTATAAATAGAGGTGTGAGCCTCTAACCCCTTTCCCTGCGTGTTTTTGTTTCTTTAACAGAGGACTTTAACAGACTTCTGGAGGTCCTCTTAAGTTTTTTTCAGTTGTTTAAGGAAGGTTAAAAGCAGGTAGGGAGACAGGTTTGTTTATGCTGTTGAGCCTCCAGCTCTCAATTTCAAATGGAAATGTCTTTTGTAGCAGAATCCCTGTAAGTCTCTTGGCATGTGCCCCCTTAGTGAAGCACTCACTCAGAGGCCAGGTGTGTGCTTGACCTATAGAGCCACGGGGACAGTCTGTCTTCAGGTGTGGGTGCCTGGTTGGGTGTCTCAGCCCTTCCAGGGGCCAACGTGAACCTTATCTCTGGCAGGAGGTGAAGAAGGGCTTCTGTAAATAAAGCTGTGAATCTCTAACCCCTTGCCCTACTTGTTTTCATTGCTTTAACAGAGGTACCTGTGACCTCTGGAGGTCCTCTTTAAGGTATCTCAAGTTGTTTAAGCAAGGCTAAAGGCAGGTAGAGGTTAGTGTTTATTTAGACTGATGAGCCTCCAGCTGTCAGATTCAAATGGAAATGTGTTTTGTAGCAGAACCCATGTATAGTTTGTCAGAAAGGAAAAGAGTACAGCATGGTTATGAAATATCCCAATGTGTGATGTTACACTATCCCATGCAGAGCTACAGACTGGGGACAGAGTGGCTAGAGAGTAGTCAGGTAGAAAAGGACCTGGGAGTGCTGGTGGACAGGAAGCTCAACATGAGCCAGCAGTGTGCCCAGGTGGCCAAGAAGGCCAATGGAATCCTGGCCTGCATCAGGAATAGTGTAGTAAGCAGGACCAGAGAAGTTATTGTCCCCCTGTACTCGGCACTGGTCAGGCCTCACCTTGAATATTGTGTCCAGTTCTGGGCCCCCCAGTTTGGGAAAGATGTTAGGATACTGGAATGTGTTCAGAGGAGCGCAACGAAGATGGTGAGGGGGCTGGAGCACAAGCCCTATGAGGAGCAACTGAGGGAATTGGGGCTGTTTAGCCTGGAGAAGAGGAGGCTCAGGGGAGACCTCATTGCTCTCTACAACTACCTAAAAGGAGGTTGTAGTCAGACAGGGATTGGTCTCTTCTCTCAGGTGACCAGTGGCAGAACCAGAGGGCGTGGACTTAAGCTTCGTCAGGGAAAGTTTAGACTTGATATGAGGAAAAAATTCTTCACTGAAAGGGTGATTGGCCATTGGAATGGGCTGCCCAGGGAGGTGGTGGAGTCACCGACCCTGGAGGTGTTTAAAGGGAGACTGGATGAGGCACTGAGTGCCATGGTTTAGATGATGGTTGGTGTTAGTGTTGGTGTTAGTGTTAGGTTATAGGTTGGACTTGATGATCTCAGAGGTCCTTTCCAACCTTGTGATACTGTGATACTAAAGACACTAGAATACTGTAGTTACTTCTAAAGTTTTCCCCCTTTTCCAGCTAAACTTGATTAGCTCCTGCATAGAGCTTCTAGTTTAAGGAAATGGCAAGTGCAAGTGACATCACTTCTGGGTTATGGATAGATAAACTGAGAGGTGAGGAAGACCACAGATAACTCTGAAGTTGCTTAGGAATAGGCTGAATTTCCATCTGTAGCTGTCAAAAAAAAAAATCTTCTGTTGCTTGTAGATGTCAATAGGGAAGACTTCACGGGTGATTACTGTAGCAGTTCATTCTGTTACTGGATGTTAGGCTGGTCATTAGTGGTGCAGGGTTGATTTTGATGGTGGCCTCTTATCATAAACCCTTTGGGTATGTGTTGTATATGAGGACATGCAAAGGTACTTCCCTAGAAACACAACTTCCCTTTTTGTGCCAAGACAGATAACCAAACGGCATTTGAACCATGTAGAGAAGGTGCTATAGACCTCCTGTGGGGTACTACAGCACTCACTGCTGTATTTCCTGAATTAGAACTGCCTTGTTTTAATCAGAAGTAACGCCCCCACCTGACAGTGTCATGATCTTTTTATGTATCCAAGTTCATTTGAACACAGAAGAGGGGGCAGAAAAGATGTTGTGTCCATATAAACTTAAAGTGGCTGCGGATTTTGCAATTTCATTCTCTGTTTTAGTGAACAGTAGTAAATCAACTAGTTTTAGCAGTTTAAGGGCTGTAAAATTTTATTTGTAGAAGGTTATGGTGTTGATTTGTGTTAGGTACATTGTTGTTGTCCGTCATTTACAGTATGGATTGTGTCATGTTTGTCACAGAGGAATCAAGAAAATGAACTGCTGTTTCAGTAATACCACACTGTTTTTTAAATGATGGTATTTTCTTAAAAATGGTTGCAATGTATGTTTATTTGTATTCAAAGTCCCTGTGTTTTCCCATCCTTTTCCTGTATGTACCTCATGCAACCTGTGAATAGACAAAAAGCAGTTTGGGTAGAGGGTTAGGGATTTTTTTTTTTCACTTTAGAACAATGATTCTCTTACTGAGGTGGATTTTTGGTGTAGTACTTGACAAAGAAAGCTTTTTGGGTGTCGAGGTGATATTACTAGAAGTGAATGTGGAAAGAATGCACAAAACAGATTGCAATTGAGGCAGATGTTTACAGATGCTCAACAGCAATGAAGGCCAGTACTGCTTTCCAAACAGAGATGAAAGATAGGCTTCAGGTCAAATGAGAAGCATTTCTGTCCATGCTTAATATTCTTGTGTGCTTATGAGAGGTGTGGCCATCTTTTGTACGTCTGCATGCATTTGTTTTCATCAGTCAGCTTTTTTATTTTTGGGGTTTTTTTCTGTTCCTGCCTCCCAGTCACTTGCTGTGTGTAGGAGCAAAGATGTAATTGTAGTGATTGTGCTGGAACAGTTGAAACCTTAAAACCTTTTAGCTTTAAATAAAATCAACACTCAACACCCTCAAACTGTTGCTTGGTTTTGGGGTTTTTTTACCTTGTACTTTGGGGAAAAAAAGCAGCGTTTGGTTAAGATTTTACTTTTTTAAAAAAAAGAGGTGAAATTGTGGTGTTACAGGGCTATTTAAAGTGAAAGTATTGATAACATACACAGAAAAGAAACTGCTTAGAGGTAGCTCATTGTATGTTATCATAGGGGGAAAGTCTTAGTAATCCTCTTGTGTAAAGCTAAGGATATCTGTGTAGAGTTCTGCTTCTCTTGCAAACAGGTGCACTTCTAGAGTTGCTTGTTTTCACTGGTTTTAAATAAGGTAGGTGTGAACTCTGGGGATCATTTTTAGTGTAAACTATCCTATGATTCCCTGAGCTATTAAGTATGATGTGAAATGTGCTTCCTGAGAAGAAAGTTGTCACTTGGTCAAGCTTTAGAACCAACTGTTAACAGAAATTTAAGATGGATGTTTCGTGAGGTGTACTAGCTTGATGTTTACTGATTTAACTCTCCTCAAAACAGAGGAGACTCTGAAAAAAAATCGTGGCCATTCTTTTAAGGCTTGAGTGCAATCCGTTTCAGGGTTCAGGTATTTGTTCTTTCTCTTGGAAAACCTCTAGACTAAATACTAAACCAGCAGACTCTCATCCAAGTAAAAGAGATGAGGTCTACTGTGTGATCTAAGGAGAAAAGAAATCTTTTTATGATGAAAAATTGCCGAATATCAAGCAACTAAAATGTCTCAACTTAGATCCTTGCAATATAGTCAACAAAATTTACCACCTTCAACAAGTAGTGACCTTGTATGAAGCTCTAGAGGGTTTTCTCTTAATTATACTCCAGACTAATCCTCTTCAAATATGGGTTTAAAAATGAACTCTTAAACATTTTGATTGCGAACGTGACCCTCGGCAGGGTGATGTTTAGGTTAGTGTGTTTAATCTCAAGCTGATTTACTTTAAACAATTTTATGAAATTTTGTATGACTGTGCCACTTATTGATTTCCTTAGTCATCTCTTAATCTGTAGGTTTTCTCCCCCTGCCCACCCCCTCCAAAAGGAGCATGAGAGAAAACTGGAATGCTTTACAGCTTTACTTTTACAGCTCTCAAAATAAATTGTCTATGTAATGAATTTGCTAGAGAAGCCTATCCTGTTTCTTGCTTGTCCTTGCATGCTGATTCTTCATAGCACCTTGGTGTGTCCAGTTTTTACTGTTTAATTTTGACTCCGTGCCTTTCTAAGTAATTTTTGCAGTACCATAATTAACTAGGTGATAGTCTGAGAAGTATCTCTGCTTCTGAAGGCATAGCACCGCTGTCCAGTTTCGTCGAGGTTTTCCATGAATACTTGTGTTAGGATGGCTGATTCAATTAGATCACTTTCTGAGATAATGATAAGCTTATGCCAGTTGTCTTGGGACAGCAAAGCAATCTAGCAGATATTAACTGCTAACTATCAGTGTTTGCTTATAGGCTGCTTTAGTCCAGTCTCTAAGGTGCTGGGTGAAAGTGTGAACGGAAGAGTAGGCAGTTCTGTTTTCCGTTAGGTCTTGATAATAATGCATTTAATCTTGTCTGGGTTATTCCAGATTTGAATAATTAAGAGCCATGACATAATTGGTAAACATACTTGCTGTTTCTAATCAAACTGTGTTCCTGGTTTGGTTGCCCATTTTGGTCAGGATAGTTAGCTGTGAGTTTTGCCCAGTGTTAGTTTTCTTTCCTTATCCTATAGAGGAAAATTATGATTCCTTAGGTAAGGTTCCACTGGTACGTGGGAGAATAAGCAAACTTCTTGCAGAAACACCCAGAATAGTTATGGGTGCCATTTCATAAACAAGGAAGCTAGTCAAATAGCTAAATAGCTCTTATGTCCCTTGCCTTACCTACTCCATTCCTTGAATTTCCCATCACCTAAAAAAAAAAAGCCAGGATTCCCATTTCTCTCCATTCATTCTTATTTGGTCCTACAAGTGGAAATGAGTGCATTTTGCAAGCTGACTTTATGGAAAACTTTTCTGCGTTGAGGATAATTGTTTGGGGCAATTCTCTTGGAGTGTTTCCTGGCAGAAAAGCTTCTGGGAACAACCCTTTATGTGCTTGGACAAGCCCCAGGACGGATGCTGAAGCATGCAAATGTCCTGAGGTAGCATGGTGGTTAATTTCATGTGTCACAGTGCTGCAGATGTCAGCAGGAAAGAAGAGGTAGGATGGCTGTATGAAGAAAACACGGGGCACTATATTCTTTCACATAGCTTTAATGAACCTGTTATTGAGGAACGAATAAAGCTTAGGTGGGAAGAAATTAATTTGAATTGTAACTAAGTTCGATTTGAATTGGGTCTCTGGAGAAGAGCTGAAAAATAGAAAATTAGGAAAATGAAAAAGTTAGTTCAGCAATTTGAAATGTGATAGTAAAAGTAATTTAACACCAGTGTTCATCCTAGATTGCAAGTTTTCCTTTTTTTGACATTGAAATATAAATGTGTGTGTATTGTAGGTCAAATTTGTACCTCTAAGTCTGATTTGAAATTGTTTGCAACCTAAAGTTGACTTTCCACGTACTGGTATGCCTAGAGTTGTACGTAATGCTTGGCAGGATGTCCTGCTGGTGTGGAGTGCATCTCTGGGGAGAGGTAGGGCAGCTCTTCAGTCAGTGGCTTCTGGTGGTGCACAGACCCTTTTCTGCAGTCTCCTTCCATATTAGCTCATCCTCTTGAAGGTATGTGGGAGGATGGCTGGGATCTCATTTCTAAGCAATGCAGAGCAATTGTGACATGGATGCTGCTCATACCTCATCAGGCTGGCCAATTGGTTGAGAGTTGCCCATGGAATGCTGGGTTGTAGATAGCTAAAGCTGATGGAAGAACTGAGTTTTACAGTTCCAGAAGCATTTTTTAATAGAGAAAATAATCTTGGCTCAAATGACTAATTTGGAGGGCCGAAATAGTTGAAGTGTCTTTAATTTTTCACTGATCTATGATGTATCCCTGGCTGTCTAAAATAGTAAATGTTGGTCTTCTACTCCAAACTACAGCACTTGTCAAGCTGCTAGATTCCCCCCTACAACACACACACACTTTTTAAATTCACTTTCTAACTAACTTTTAGTTGAATAACTTTCTAGTTTGTTCATGGTAGTGTCAGTATGTCTGCATATTTGAATGTTTTTCCTGTGATGATAAGGTGCTGTGAGTGACTGCATCGTGCTGTCAGGAGGTGATGGGTGCCTCCTGTGCATCTCCCTCTCCACCAGCTCCAGCCAGCTCTGCTGTCCTGGCCGTGTGCCTGTTCACCAAAAGCTATGTGGGCTGCTTGCCTTTTAGTTGGCCAAGCAGAACTGAAATGGTTCTTAACTTGACAGGGCTGCTGCTTCTTTTAAGACCTGACCACCAGGATCTTAATAGATTTGATTATTTTTCATCTTTGCCTACCTGACCCTGAGACGAACTGCTGAACTTGCTCACGTTGTGGGTTTCTTTATTCATGGACTGGTGTGTGCTATGGATGTGCATCCTTAGAGGAAAAGCAATGGTGAACTTGAGACTGCATCCTCCTTCCAAACATTACTTCTTTGGAGTCCTAATTAAAAGAATCATTGAATCAGCTGAACTGGCCATCTGTTGGCCTAAAGCTCAAAGGGAGGAAATATATTAGGGTAATGTTCTGATTCACAAAGCTTTATTTTCCAATCAGTGAGGTAGTTACCATTAGAAGGAAACATCTGCTTAAGTATGGTGATGTTGGATATGATTTGAAACAGCAGAATTTGCAAGGAAGAACTTTGCCTGAAAGGACAAGTTATTTAATTAACCTCAGTAGTCCACTTCATTGTAGTAGCAAATCTCAACTCTTGCTAAATAGATGCTATTGAACTCTCTGTACTGTTACACTGATAAGAATATATGACAGGAGCTGTTCTGGTATTCTTAAGTAAAAAAGTATTCATTTTTGCCTCCCTATTTCAGGAACTGGTGTGGCAAACCCTGGATCTATGCAGAAGTTTCCCTGGAAAGCCATCCTTGGAGCGTAGCATTTCTCTCTTTAAAGAACTGCTAATGCCTGTTTAGCCAAAACCAGGTAGTTTTGTGGCATTTTGAGAACAATCTTCAACAGTGTAAGCTGATCTTAATTTTTTTTTATCAGGGAAAACTTTCTTCCTTTTTTATTAAAATCAAAGGGCTGAAGTTTTACTTCAGAGAAGACCAGTTGTAGCATTGATGTAAGTGGTTGTTCCTCTCCGATGTTGTGCGGCAGTCCCAATGTGTCTGTTCTTCCAGAAAAGGTGTAAAAAGAGGCAAAAGTACTGTGTAATAAAAAATAAGAAAAAATTTCCATAGAGCTTTTTCAGAAGAGAATGAGCCCTTGGTCTGCACTCTTCTGAGTGCTCACAGAAGAGGAATATCTGAGTCTAAACTGAAGGCTTTTTCTTTTTGGGGCAGGTGGATGTATCCATTCAGGCTTTGAAATGGTAGAGAAGTGCTGCCATTTTCTGCTTTCTCAATGCAGACAGCTGAGGTTACTGATAAATCAAAGTTATTGCTAAATCCCCAGAAAACCTTAATGACAATAGCTCCAATGCCAAACAATTTCTCCTGGGTGGAAAGAAAAGGAAACTACGATGTGATATTGTGTTTGAGACGGTTTTAAGCAGTCCCTTTCTCCCTTTATCTTTGTACCTCTTTTATTCTACCCACCATCATCACTGCCTCCCACACTGAAAGGGGCAGTGAGGGAAATCAGGGTAATTCTTTGACAGGGAGAGGAAGTTTTCTTAAGAGGATTTGGTCTGTACTAGGCTTTGTCCTCCCTAATGAGACTGCATTAAGAATACCTAAAGAATTCTTTTGGGATTCTATTAAAATATAAATACTCATCTCAATAGTTTTAGATAATTAATTATCAATAGGATGCTTGTTATTCCTGCCTCTCGTCCTTTTGTTGGGCAGGTTTAAATGAACTATGTGATTCACTTTTCATTAGTGAAGAGCTTTTAAGATCTTAATCTTTTGATTAGAAAATCTGGATTGTTAATGACCTAAATCCTGAGGACTTTTGGGCTTTGAGAGGCACTTTTGTTTATCTTGTTTTTCCCTCGGTTCTGGCACACATAGGACTTTTGGTTTAGGAGCACAGTGTAGTGCCTTAGCTTGCTAGCACTTGCATCCTGTGTGTTTTGGAACATGATTACAGTGCTTCTAGATGTCTTGGCTATGTAATGCTTGGTATGCTATGTCATGTGTGGTATTTTGTAATATATGGGGAATGTACTTTGTCCAGTGAGCAAAGCTTGCTCTAAGAAGTTTGGCGTCACTACAGCTAGAGTGATTCTTTGTCCGTGAATAACCCTCTAATGCTTCTAGGGGGTTGGTACACTGTTACCTTGCTGCTTGCTAATATTTAATATAATACAAGAGACTTTCTTGCATTTTTTCGTTCCATTGACGTGAAGATCGGGCCAAATTATTCTGGTCTAGTTAAACTTACTGACAGTGCACTCTTCTGCCTTTCTGCTTTCATTTATTTTTTCTTTGTTAGCCAGGTTTTTTGCGGAAAGTCTCTTTAGCTGCTGCTTGACTGGTCCCCAGCCTTGCAGCCAGAGAGGCCAGTGGTATGCTAGTAGACATGCTTGTATTGGAAAAAAGTTATTGTCTTGTCAAGTAGTTGACAGTGCATGAGTATGTTGAATGTTTTAAGAACTCTGCACTTCAAAATTGTTGAAATTCAAGGCTTAATAGCATTCTGTTGATGAGTGTCATATGAGCAACACTGTGGTTTAATTTGTCTGTGACTAAGCATGACAAATAGACGTACTGGAAAGTGAGACTTTGCTGCAGATATAATGATAAAAGGCTACTTCCTAACAATTAGCAGAAAGGCTTCAGAAAAAGTCATACTGAACAGTGAAATACCATCTACTTAAACAGATCACTTCTCAATTCAAGTTGTATGCTAACATACAATTAACTTGAGAAATTAGTGTAAGAAGAATAAAAAGAGGTTAAAGATATGAATAAAAACTAATCTACAGTTCTGTTACTGGGATAAAACTCAGAGGGCTATCCATCAATTTAACAATCTGATGTCTAGAATATAAGTCTTTAATACTATTCTATCCATATCATAGCCTTTGATAGTTAAATATCTGGGTATTTGATGGGATGTGACTGCTGTTCTTGAAGCTTCTAGTCTGTGTCAGATGAAAGAAATGAAGCTGAAACAGAGCAGTCATTGTCTCTTACTCTGTAAGGTCTGCCAGCTGAGTATGTTGATTCTTTCATGCTTAAATTTAATGCTTACTGCTTCACACTATGCATCCTCAGTCCATTGGAAGCAATTGGCAAAACATCATCTCTGTTTCTTGTGCCTAGCTTGGTTTTGGGAAGGGTTGATCACCAGACTGATGCCACGTCAGTGGAGCAGCTCAGTAAGACTTGCAGTCTAAATCCTAATCTGGTCTCGTGCACAGTGACTCAAGAAGTGTGCTGCACGTGCAGAAACGTGCCCTTGAGGCAGTTTGGACTGGGGTTCTGGCCTCTGTTCACCTGAAGGATGACAAAGACAAACTTACTTGGCTTTTCTGTGCCTTTTGGTTTCTCAGTCTGTTTGGTGCTGTGAGTTTTGTGATGCTTGCTCTGTTCCAGGCAAGCCTTGTTGCTGTTGTTGTACAATGGTACAGCACCAGAGTGTCTTCATGCATCCTTGTGTCAGACATGAATTGAGAATGTGGTTAGCAGCTCTAACACTGAGCTGCTAACAAAATGGGGCAGGTCTGTTCCATGCATCTGCTGTAGGCACTGGCTTTTACCTTTTAAATTGTACAGAGTTGGGTTGTTTTAGGTTATGCTTTTTCAAAAACAAATCAGGCTGTATCAGTAAGCAGCCCGACTCCTGCCATAGCTGCAGAATGGCTAGGCTTTCTGTGGAGTTTAGGGGAAAAGCAAAGGAGAGCAGGGATTATTTTAACATCATGATGCAATCAGCTTAGTGTGTAGCTTAACATCACAGCTAAGCTACATTAAAAGCCAGTGACTGAGCTGGTAATACAACATAGTGTTCTTAAATTAAAGAACAACTTGGTGGATGATGTCGATCCAAACCTAGCTTTGACTCCTCAGCCCACTGCTGATCTGAAGGCTTTGAGTTTGCTTTTTTACTCACACTAGTGGAAAAGTTCTTGTTCCATGTTTGGCCTAGATATTTCTTGCATTTGGTGTCTGGTCTTCTGTAAATGACTACTGAAAATGTAATTGGATATCTGTTGTGTATTTCCAGCCTCAGTATTAATGATGCTACTCTGTTGTTCTTAGGAGATCTTAGAGCAACTATGAAAAGGAGAGCTTGGTTTTTAGATGCTCCAGTTCAAATTCTACTTGGCTATATCTGGGTATTCATCAGGGCTGTCAAACTCACGGCTCCCACTGCTCTCCCGCTCCTGCAGCGTGACGGGTATCACACTGCATAAGTGACCAGCGCTGGCAGGAGCTCTGCGCTGCCACTGGGCAGGAACAAGGTGCTGGGCTGGATAAAACAAAGTGAAGGGCTGGATTTGGCCCGTAGGCTGCGAGTTTGATACCCCAGTATATGTACTATATGTATAAATATATATATTCATAGGTCTTTAAACAGAACCACAGAGAAGGAGTTTTAAGGATATTCTCTGATTATAGAGGAATGTCATGTAACTGAGTTTCTCACATAGCAACTGCCCTGTTTAAAGAGTGCAGTTCTTTAAAGAATGTGTTGAAAAAGTTTCAATGTGCTTGTGGCTTGTTTTTTCTTGCTGCTTTCTAGAGCTATGAATAGAAATTAATTTGTGATAGTGCGATGAGAATGTGTCATGTATGTTGCAGTCTGCAAAGGAAAGTCTTTTGTAGCTGTGAAACACGTGATCAGACAGGAAATCAAGATGCTTCCTGGCTTGTGTTTGTATAGACAACTCTGAGTTGACACAATACATTTGATGCCAGATAAAAATACCATTCTCTGGTAACTCAGATTTATCATTAACACTGAGGGAGCATACTGGTGCAAGTGACTCCTGTAGACAGCTGTCTAGAGGCTGCTGCACAGTCTTAGTTAAAATGAAAATAAAATTTATCTTATAGCCTTAGTCGTAGCATGTTAAACCATTTTCTACAGTGATCTAGAGAGGGAGAAGTTAAAATGGATAGAAGTGAGCTTAAAAATCCCCAAACCAACACCTGCATGAAGAAAAACAAACTCACATGATGACTGTGTGCAAAGTGACTCATTCAGAGGCAGAAGACAAAGTCCGTTGTGTTTGAAGTCTGCTTTCCAAATATTGTAGCAGCTTGAAGAGCTCATTCTGCTGGCTTTTACTGAAATGTCCTCAGTAGATGTTTGATCCTGTATTTTGTTTGGGGTTATACGTTTGGAAGTGACAAAACAAAAGCCTAGGTGTCACTCCAAAACTGACAGCTGCTTTTTGAGTAGTTCACTGTGGCAAGTACTAATTAGCTTCTTAAGCTGACATCTCTGTAAAAATAGCTTTTTGTTACTTGTTGCTTATTTCTAGAAGAATGAATCAAAAGCCACGAGGCACACTTACAAATACTGTGAAGAATTCATGAAGAGCTGATCTGAATTTTGAACTAATTGAAATTTTTGGAGAGGGAGTGTACTTAAGGATATTGTGAACTGACATTTGGTTTACGCACAGTCTGTTCTTGCACGTGGATAAAAAAATCCTGACAGGATAATCCAATTCAGATCGTAATCTTGCTTATAATTCTGACCTTGCGTCACAGGAAATGCATCAGTCTTCCAAGTGAGCACTGGTACCCAAATAAAAGGTTTGGGTAAAAGAAGCTGTGGATTCCTCAAATGTCTTAAAATTGAAGATGACAGATTAGGATTTTAAGAGTTGCAGACTGAGATAGAAGAAAAAATTCTAGATAAGTATAGTCCCAGAAACAGGGACAAGAACTCTGGAGCACGCAGGAAGGGAAAAGACAGATGTTGGCTGCGTAGTGCAGGATCACTGTAGCTCTGGGGTGCTGGAAAAGGAGCTGTTTGTGCTGAGTGAGGGTGAAGATGCTTTCCCTGTGCTTCAGGAAAGTGTGTGTGCAGAAAGCTGGTGGAATTTGTCTCAATGGTGAAACTTGTCTGTTCTTCTGAAGCAAAAAGGGAAGAAGTGGGGCTGTTGGAGTTCTTATACTGGGAGCTCCTCTACTGTGTTTGCTGGCTGGGGCTTCATAGGGAAGTCATGCATGGAGCAGTTGCAGCTTCTTGGTCAGAATGCTGATGCCTAGTGTAAATGATTAGAAATCCCTTGTAAACTCCAGTCTGTGGTAGATCAGCTTCTGTCTATCTTTGCATTGTGCAGCTCTGGGCTGTGCATTGTGCTGCTCAGATGCAGTGTAAACTGAGTTACGCTGCCATATTACTCTTTGTTCTGTTACTGACTTGGCTAAGACAGGTGTGTTTCATTGACTCTGAAGTTATTTTAAAGGAGTTTTGTTATGTCTCAGTTTTGTTTCCATTGGCTACTGAATTTCTAGTTGGAGTTTTTTCTAGTAAGCATAAATTTTATAGTGGAGATCCAGTTTCTCTGCCAAGGTATGTGTTCAATTCGCATTCTATTGGCAGGGAGTGGTGATTTTGATTGCCTTTTTTTTTGGTGAATTTTATGTTCACCATACTTGTGGTCACTCAAAGGTGCTGCCTGATGAAAGACATGTTCATAAACTTGTTTAGCATGAACTTAGTATCTGACTACACAGTAACCGGCAGCATAATCAATTGTTCCACTTCTAAGTTCAGCAAGTCATTGCCCACCTCAAACTACTAATCATTCATTTACTGTCTTTGATCTAGTGAGATGTGCTGTACAGATCCCTCTCACCATCCCATGAATAAAGGTATCTATTCCAAGATCTCTGGTGTGTTAGGTCACGATTGGATTTGCTAAGTAGAATGAAAATCAACCTTCATGCTTTCAGTGAAGCTGATATCAAATTGGTGATGTACCAGACTCGGCGAAAGCTTTGGAGGTAGATTGGTAGTTAGTAAATGGAGTGTTTCAAAGAAGTTTCCTTTTAGGACTTTGTCTCATGGTTAGGATTTTCAGAGTGCATTGAAATTGGGAGCTCACACAAAGGAGTTCACAACAAGGAACTTAAGCATATCTGTTGTTGTACAGTTAGGGAAAATTAAGGTGCAAAGGATAGTCTGAAGGACTGGACTCGCACTTGAGCATAACCCTTCTGTGACCCCACCATGCATGTAAGGCTTCTTTCATTTTACAGGGCACGTGGCTGTCTGTTGTGGGGGACTCAACTTTCTAAAATTCAATATTCCTGGCTTTTGTTTATAGGGTCACATGATTCTTTCAGCTACTGGGTTGACGAGAAATCTCCTGTGGGACCAGACCAAGCCACCGCCATCAAACGTTTGGCCAGAATTTCTTTGGTTAAAAAGATCATGAAAAAATGGTCAGTGACTCAAAATCTGACTTTCAAAGAGCAATTGGAAGGTGGAATCCGCTACTTTGATCTTCGTGTGTCTTCTAAACCTGGGGAAATAGGACAAGAAATTTACTTCATACACGGCTTGTTTGGCATCAAAGTATGGGATGGACTGAAGGAGATTAACACCTTTCTTGAGCAGCACCCTAAGGAAGTAGTCTTCTTGGATTTCAATCACTTTTATGCCATGGATGACAGCCACCACTGCTACTTGATCAACAGAATCCGCTCAGCATTTGGATCCAAACTTTGTTCTGTTGAATGTGTTGAATATGTGACGTTACAGTACATGTGGGAGAAGAAACACCAGGTGGGGAAAGGATGTGTAATGCTTTTAAAACACAAAAGGTTAAGATTTAAATAGAGAGGCAGGATGTGGTTCCCACTGAGAGGACACTGCCGAAGGTCAATTTAAAGCCTCCTAGGGCCGCCTTTATGTAGTATGCATGTTTCCTTCATCTATGTGTAGCCCTTCCATTCATGATGTGGTTAGACTGTGTCCCTTCCCAAGCATGTCTGTTAAATAATGAAATGATTAAATGACAGTGTCCTTGGGAGCCTTATGCTTCTTAAAAATGGTTTTCTCTTCTGGAAGAGCATGTTGTACTGAGTGGTGAGGATTTGATAAAAATGTCTTTTTGGCTAGTGTGAAGTATATAAGCTTTAAGATGACTGAGATGTGGTACAGAGTTTCTTAGCTCCTTTGCAGCCATTCAGATCTATAGTGGAAAGATTAAATGTCTCTTTTCTGCAGTATCTGCTTCCCTCTGTACACAAACTGATAACAGGAACAGAACAGCACATAATTCCTAAACTATAAAGTGCATGAGGCTTTGAGGAATTCCTCTAAATAGATGCTGTTAGCATTAGGATCTAGAACTGAATAATTCATAATATTGTGTGTTAAAGAAGTGTTGCATCTTTGCCATCCTCTTGTAGAGAACCACCTCGCAAGGCATAAAATACTAACTTTTGATTTAAAGAAGGTTTTGCTGACACCAAGACTTTGGCATCTCATGCAGTAAGTGCAAGTGGAATGCTGTTATGCCAGTCAGCCCGGTATGCTTTTGCCACTTAACAGGAGTTACGCAGAAGATGGCAAGACTGCTAAAATCTTTAAATTAAAATATGGATGTAATAGTCTCTGACGGTATTTTGAAATGCTTTTAAGCTGAATTCTTTGAATTGCCAGTATACTGGCAACTTTTTTCATTTTAAAGTGATGACCTGTAAAACTTGAAGCAATCCTGTCCTCATAGCTCCCCAAAATTATCTCAATCTCCTTTGTTGGCAACAGTGCAACAAATTTACTGATGCTCATAACTCAGGAGCAGCTTCTTTTTGCTTTATCCTCTTTTCACTGTTATGCTAGCTGCAGCAGTACTGTGTAAACATAAACCAGTGTAACATCCTTTTAAAATATAAGTAATGTAGTTATTAATTTTTGTTTTATCTCCTTTTCTTTGTTCTGTTAGGTACTCATATTCTACCACTATCCTCTGTATGAGGAATACCCCTTCCTATGGCCAGGGAATAAAATGCCAGCACCATGGGCTAATACAACCAATGTGCACAAACTGTTACAGTTCTTGGAGACCACTCTTGAGGAACGAAGTCGTTATGGAACTTTTCATGTTTCTCAAGCAATTCTCACACCTCGAGTAAAAACTATTGCACGACATTTAATTCGTGGTCTGAAGAACACACTTGTTCATAGGTAAGGACTTTGTCTTGACTTCTTAGTTCTTAACGTGTCATGCTGAAAGGGGCACTGAGTAAAGAAACTGACATGGTTGCTTAGAAGTAAGATTTGATGAAAGCATGTGATTTGGCTTCATTGCCATTGCTTGTGAGCTTTGCAGTCATTAAAAATAAAGAATTATTGAAATAATGAAGTAACAGAGTATGTATGTAACTGATTCCTGGGAACTGGAGCTCTTTCTGAATGTGATGTTATTTAAAAAAAAAAAATGGGCTGAACCTGTTTCAAACCAATAAGTCATTCCAATTTGGTTGAACTTGAATTTGGGGCATGTGCTACAGAGGTAAATTACCTGTTTGTGGACTCAGTTTTTCATTTGACTGTATAAATCTGTCTCAGTAATTTCAGTGGTAGTCAAAGATGTGTGTGACCTGAGACAGTATTTTCATCTTGAGCTCTTTTACCAAAAATAATCAAGACTTGTTTTTATACCACTGACTGTTGTACAATTAGTTTGCCCATGGGCAAGATACATTAGAAGAGTTTTGAGTAGCACAGATTGCCTGCAATTTTTAAGTGTTAACAATGTGGCGAGGATAGGTTCCATTTGACTTTTTTTATGCTTTATCTCCTTATAGCCTGTTTGCTAACAATTGCCAGTTTTGATTTATTGCCTGTTTTGATGTCACTAACGGTTTATCTTGCCATAATGATACCAAGTTCTAAATTACACTTGTATAGTTTGTCACAAATGATCTCATTTAATCAGCAACTGAGCTTAGCATTAAGCAGTGAGATTAAGGCACATCTTCAGCTGCCAGCTCATGTTCCCTTTGAGAGAGTGATTGGTCACTTTGGAAGTAATTGCCCCATTATTCTGAAGCCAAAGTCAATATAACTTTTCTTAAAAATCTGGGTGTTGTGCATTTGCAGTCAGAAAAGTTGTCGATGGAGGTAAGGAATTCCAGGTGAAGTACAAATCATGGAGTTTTCAGCCTCCTTCCTGTTTACAGACATTAATCTAGCAAAAGATAATGAAATACAAACGGAAGTTTGCCGAAGTATGTTCACATCTCCTTGGCTTGTGCTTTGCACGCATCTGCGTGGGCAGCATTGGACACTAGATGGTGCTCAGGTGCTTTAAGACTAGCGTTTACTGACACAAGTCACACTAAATAGGTCCTCGGTGGGGTTACTTAACAGAAAACATGGGTGTTAGCTTATGCCTGAGTACTATGTATTAAATGTAATGTTGTTTCGTAATTAAAGGAAAGATCAGACTGAATTTCTATTTTTCAACTAGTAAAGGATCATCTAATTTCATGGAATAGGTGAGCAGTTTTGTTTCAAGTGTCTTTTGGCACAGATCTGGGCTGTAAGCCACTAATAGGCTGGAAACTTGCCTTCGTTCCATCCCTTTCTCTTGGCCCCATTGTTACCACTTGTTTGAAAGGAAACTGTGAACATATAAAATAGATGTAGCTATTTGCTGGGGCATGATTGCTTGTATACATTTGCACATGCTGATTTGTGTGTGTGAATGTGTCTTTGCAGTTCTGCATAGATGGATTCTTTCTCATATGGAAATTTTGTCCTGAATATGAATATTTAAGTGTTCTTGAGCCCTTGCTAAATTAAAAATAACAGCATTCACACTTAGCTGGCCAAAGTCTGGTGTCCCTTGACAGGGACAATTATGCCTTGACTCAAGTTCTCTTGTCTGTTGGTTCTAGACAAGATTTTTCTTTTCTGGAACAAGAGTTGTGGGGTGTGATTAGGGGTTTCCTTTGTTTCTTCCCCATCCTGTTATCCAATTTGCTTGCCTACAGTCTTCTCATATAATTTTGTATGCATACTATGATGCTAGTTTAAATTTTTCTAGCATATTTAGTCATTTGTATCTAACAGTGCTGAAAACCCTGGTATTTGCAGGTTAGAATGCAAAAAAAGCTTTTGCAGATTCCCAGCTTGTTCTGTGTCCAAGAAATTACTTGAAATTGCTCCACATGCTAGAATTTCTAACTCCATTTAACTCCATTCCTGACATACTTTACTGTTCTGTGGTTAGTGATATATGGTGGGATACTCAACCCCTATAGAGCCGAGGACTTGATTGTGGATTTCCTTGATGCTATTGCTCTGGGTTCGTCTGGAGGCTGAGAGGAGTTTGGGGGCAGTGCACTTCATTTCTACCAACAACTTATTCCCTGCACACTATAAGGCAAAAGTGGTCAGGAGAACACCTTGGGCCAGAGACAACCTTGCGTTGTGCTACGCTGAAGTCTGCTGTGAAATTAAGCTTTTTATTCAACACTTACTTGGGTAAAAACAAACCAGGATGGAAGAAATTGTAGTACAGCACTAAGTCCTGAAGCACAGTCTGCTCAGTGAACATAGAGTTCACAAATGTTACTTTGTATGCATTGTAGTTTGGATTGATGACTGGCGAATATTTCTATAACTATCTATTGATAGTTAATGACCACATGCTAGGTTAGGTGCTCTTCTCGCCAGTCAGTTGCATTCTGTGTGGCAGCCAGGACCTGATCACAAATGTGAGATAACGTAATTTATAAACAGCAGGTCGTATTTCAGATAAGTGGAGTATGTAGAGAGAAATGTCTTAAAATGTTTAATTTTCTGTATTTCAATTTCTTTAGGAACCTGCCCATGATTTTGAATTGGGTGAAAGAACAGAAGCCAGGTGTTATGGGTGTTAACATAATTACATCAGACTTTGTGGAGCTGGTTGATTTTGCTGCTACAGTTATTGCACTAAATGACCTCCTCTTAGAAGATGATGAATCTTCAACTAAATCCTGATTGTTGTGTCCCACTTGTGCTTCTCAGTAGACATCTTCGAACTATGTTAAATGTTTTATTTATTAAGTGAAATCTATTGTAATCTCTGTTTATTTAAAGAAAAGGTTTTCTAGATGAAATGTGATTAAACATCACAAACACCACCCTTCTCCCAGTGAGGTCTGGATCTGAGTGGAACAAAGTGCTGTCTGGGAGCTGCTGCATGTCCGTGGCTACGTGTTTGAGTAAGTTATGCACACATCTGCTGCAGTCCGGCACGGGGTCTGCCTGCCAACAAGAGGCTGGCCTCAGCAGCAGATGTACCCGATTATGGTGCGCGTCTCCCTGGTGACCAGACTCACCGTGCCCTTGTGTACACATCCTGCTTATTTTCTCAACTCCAGGGCTCAAACCAAGGATCGCTGCTGATCCCTTAGCAGCAGTGTGACCAAGCCAACTGAGACAGTATTGTTCTTGGGCCACCTCAGGCATAGCTGGGGCTCAGCTGGAGGCTGCTGCTGTATTCATTACACTGACGCTACCTCTGACTTACTTGAAGAAACAATATTGCTGTTGTTCAGGAGGAAGCTGTTACACTGAGTATCCAAACTGTCCTTTGGGTCTGGGAGGTGATGCTCTGCCTCTTTGGACTTCAGGCTGTTCTGCTGGACCTCTTTATTTTACTTAATGCTCTAATATATTTATTGCAACCATATTTAAGTGTGTTTCTTTTGGCATTCATTTTGAGAATCTTTCAGACTTCAGACTACAAGGATTATAACTCACAAATCTGAATTCCTGCTGAGACATTTAAGAAATCACAGCACAAGCTCTTTCATTTGCTGGGCACTTCTTTCCATCTTCTGAGTTTTCTTTGTGTGAAGTCTCTCACCTGTCTCTAGAAGGAGGTGGTTTAAGTGGGAATTTGCTTGGTATTCAAAGAACTGGAGCTGACAGGGACAGCTCAAGACCCAGCTATTGAATCTCTGATTTGCAATGTGATATTGAATTCCAAAATCAGATGCAAAAGTTGTGCTTGTACTCGGAGCCCTGCAGCTATGGGGGAGACATTTCCCCAACCTGCACCTGCTTGTGACAAAGTAAGCAATAATCACACAAGCATGGGCAGACCTCAGCGCGGCTGCTTTCTGTAGTCACTCATGTTTGTGTTGATTAACAACAAAACGTGACCATGTGTACTTGAACTGATGCAGTCACATGTTAGTACTTATCAGCACTTTATTGACTAGCTGGTAGCAGTCCTACAGACTGATTTATCTTTGGTTAAAAAAAACACCAATGTGACTGATTAGCAGATACTTCTGTGTTCAATCTTCCTAAAGCAACTGTTGGTGCACTAATTATTGATGATGAATTTGTATTAACCTGTAAGTTATTTATAATAGAATGGATCATCATTATGGATATTTTATTCAAAAGGAAAGTGAATCTTCATATTTATTTATTTTGTTATCGTATCCTGTGTCTGCCATCATGGTCCAGCAGCCCAGAAAAATCCGAAACTTCTTTGCTTGCTTGTCACTGAATGAGGATGTGTTTATCTGAAGGCTTGTAAACCTTCCATGTGAACCTCGTCTGAGTTCTAAGTAGACTGTAATCTGATTTATCTGTTTGTATGGTTTTCATTAGAGTTCCTTGAATTTTTTGAAGTGAATCCTTTTTCTAAGGAAGTTGGGGCTGAGCGGAGAATGTCTGTCTCAAACTCTCTCGTTTCCTGTTGTGTTTCAATGACAGGGGCGAGTCACAAAAAAGTTTTGGGGAAATAGAGCTCAAATTTCTAGATTAAAACTTCCTTTGAAAACCTCAGCAGGAGTTTGTTATTTTTGCTGCTTTTTATGTAACTGTTGGAACGTGTTTTGAACAGTACTATTTTGTATGCAAACTTATTTAAAATACTTATCTTTTCCTTTGCTGAATTTTGCTTTTCTCATTTTTTTTTCAGTTAGGGCTTTTCTCATGGCCCTAACTGAAACTCCAGGATAGTGTTAAATATATGGATTTGATCTCAGTGGTTGTTTAGCTGCAAATTATCTTAGAGCTCAGAACTCAGAAAAACTTGGCTTGAATGCTGATAAGGCAGAAATAATACATTTGAAAGATTTCCTGCAGAATTGGAGATCAAGGCGAGAAGGTGAAGCAAGTATGATGTTTGCATTAGACCCTTAATGTATTTTGTACTCCATGTATCTACCTCAAAAGAGATTTATCAGGTTTAACCAATATTTACGTTGTGTGTGCACAGTAATGACTGTGATGTTAGTCCTTCTGTTATATTTATTTGAATGGAGATATGATGGCTGTAACTCAGGCCTTTGGATAGATTTTTAAGTACAAACTCAAAAGTTTTTCTAATGTGTTTCCTGTTAACTCTTGCTTCTTGAAAAGGCGTGCTATGTGTTAAGAGTGTTAGCAGAGGGAGAAGAAATGGAAAATAATTTTAGTATTAATGCAGTATGTGTAGGGAACACTTTTGTATGTTTGACCTGAGGACACTTGGGTGGTTTTTTGAGCAGTACTTGGTGTTAATTAATGTTTCTGTGTGAGGAACCTGACGGTCAAAATCCCAAGTCGGGCAGTTGGCAGATAATCTGTTGGCAGGCAACTTCTTCTCCTGTGGACACTCTATGCAGTGTTAATACTGATGTTTAGAATTGATTTTAGGTTAGTTCTAAACAATCCTAAGCAATATGAACTTTCTTCTGTTATACATTTATAACCCATAACAAAGCTACCTGTGTAATACTTATCTTTCTGACACAGCACCACTGCATATCCAGGTTCCCACACAGTTTGCAAAAAGGAGCTCATCTAGACTTGGACTTTGAGCTGTAGACTGTTTTCCATGTTATGAAAATGGTGATCTGGACTTGGAAGGGAGGATCAAGGAAGTAGGGCAGTAGTTTGCATCTAGTGCCCGCACTGAAGGTGTGGCAGTGTTTAGCCAGGTTTCAGGCAGCAGAGTGGAGCAGGTCTAGCAGGGAAGTGACAGCGACCACAGTTGGTACAGAGACACTCAGCTGAGAGTCTGGCCTCTGAGCAGACTGCAGCTGGGTAGAGCATGGAGCAACTGACAGACTGCAAGGTCACGTATGTATGAGCTTGAGGAAAATAAAGATTGGCTTGAATGCAGAAGGCTGGGGAATCCTTGCTGTTGGCAGCCTCTGGATGTTGAATACAGTGACTTTCTTGCTTCTATCTTCCCCAAGTAGTGTTTGCTTGTAAACAGTTTGGGTGGAAAATCCCCTCAAGAAGAGTTTTTCTGAGGACTGGACCATTCTGTGGGTACTAGAAGAGGAAAAGCCAGGAAACTAGCAGCCACTTGAGGCAAAGTATTTACTTGAATTGCATATTCTTGAATAATTACTTGTATAGTTTGTTATTACAGATTCAGGTTACCTAAATATTGTTTTATAACTGTTGCTTCTCTTCCTAGTGTGCTTTCAGTGAATGCTGAGCACGCTGGTGGTATGTGCACTCCTGGCACTTGTCACTGCTGTTTGCAGTAGGGCATACCTGGGGCACGGGAAACCTCTGTATGTACCACTCACAGGAAGCAGCAGGGAGGAAGTTGTTAGCAAGGATATGTAAGTTGCTAGCATCTTATTGAGTGCTTATAGTAGATACAAACAAAGAGGGATTGTTACTAGATTTTGCAGACTGACAATCTCTCAACTCCTTATTTGGGAACTACTGTCCTAATATTTTTAACAACTGTGGAGCTGTGAGTTGAATGTTGTTGTTTGAAGGTTTTTTGAGAACCAAGTACAAATCACTGCTGTCCAATTTTATATTAAGAACTGAAGGGATACTAGCTTGCATGTGCTTTGATGTGATGGTGAGAATCCCACTGGCAACACTGCTGGCAAGGCAAGTCTTAGGAATGCTATGGTCAATGAGAAATGTCAGTCTGGGAGTCTTTGGAGCAGAAATGCTGGCTATAAAAAGGCCCCTGTTCTGCTAAACAGACTCTTTAAAGAAGAAAGGAATAATGGGGAAATGGTATCTTTGTTTCTAATCCATTCTGTTTCCTCCTGGTTTGGTACTGAGTTAGTATGCTGGAATTTAGAAAGCACCTGTGCTCTAAAACTCAAGCAGCACTTTTGAGCAGGGATTTTGGCTCATAGAGAAGTAAGGCATCTGCCAAGATTTTTATCCACTCTTATCTGGCTAAGCCTTTGGAAATATTTTCTTTGTGTGCCTGCCTCAGGTGTCTGACTTCATTGCTGTATCATCTAGCAGACCAGGGTTTAGGACTTTTTATAGATAAATAGAAGATGTGGCCATTTTGGTTTAAAATTAGTTTACCTATGGAAGCGTGACAGAGCATGTGTGACTTGGTTTACTTGAATATGTAGTATTTAATATAGTCTGTGTGCAGTTTTAGCAAGACTTTGATCTAGACTTGTGTGTTGTTGCCGATATCTAAGCAAATTCTTTGATCAGAGGACCACTGTTTGGGAAAAGTTCAGGCACGTTGTCAGTGGTTGTTAAGCAAGAGAAATTGTCTAATGTGAGGAACTTCATTCCACATTCAGATCGGGTCAAGATGTAGTCCTTCCAGCAGTGGAAAAGTTTTTTTTTGTTTTCTTTTTCTTTTCTGTATCTGACAAACTCTTATTCCGTTTTTGGTAAGAATATAGCGTTTTACTTAGTCACACCTTTCAATGATAGTCTATCCAATTAGCTGTTTGGTTTAGGTTGTTGAATTGGTCTCTATCTTGTATTAAAAAAAATCAGTTTCACCAATTCAATGTCTGTATTGTTGAAGTGTATGTACTTCTGTAAGCATATTTATTTCTCTAAGTCTTATCGTGTAAACAAGTTTAACCTTTAATTGTAGGGACTGGAGTAGGAATGTCAGTGTTTGAACTGTTTGCTGAATCTGGTTATATTCTGTATTCCAAAATATTTGTATTCTGTGTTGTTCATTGAAACAGTACTTCTCTTACCATTTGTTAGACCTATGATGACTTCTATATCTCACTTAAATTGAACTGCAATGTATTCATTCTGAAAAATGTATCAAACAGTAAATTATATATAAAATTTTGGTGGTTCTTTGATTTTTCTCAATGTTAAATGTATTTTTCAATTGGAGTTTTATTTGTGCTGTTTATACTGTGGAAGGGAGATGAAGGAACCAAGTAAAGAGGAGCTGCCAATACTCACTTTTGTTTTGTGCAGTTTCTTGTCTTTCTCCTGGCAGTTGGTGCTTTACCAATCTGTCCAGTTTGGTTTTGTGAAACCAGGATGCCTCATCTGAACTGCAAATTATAAACTTGGCATTGACATCTGTTTCTGCTTTGTTCTACATCTCTAATTTTTTTAATCCTGAAAATAAAAGTACAGCTTGAGTTAATCATTTTGTGTTCTGCACTACTGACTGTTTTGATGCAATGTTGATTGCATTGGGTTAACTAACATCAGTTGAGCTCATTTACTTTTCTGATGCAGAATGGTGTCACTGAAGGTTGTTTTTTTGAGGTGCCAGATTTTGCTGTACTTGTTGGACTACCTGCAGGACGCCCAGACAACATGTTTATTTTTAGGATGGTGCTGACAACTTCTCTCTGGAAGTAGTAGTGCGAAGTGGTTAGATTGTGCGTGCTTGCTCTTGCATCCATGCACACTTGTATCTTTGACTGAACACACTGGGATAAAAGCTTGTTAATATATGAATCCAGTTTTATCTTCAAAGACAAGTAAAACCTTTGTGCAGCGCGTATGCTGTAATACAGGTGATGAAGCTCTGTGGTAGCACTTGATCAGGAGACAAAATATTGATGATTCCCAGGGCCTGGAATAATGTCTAATGCTTGTAATCCAGTAAGATCAGGGAGACCCTTATTGGGGTCTTGAGGATGTGGGGAGTACCGGGGCAGGGAGAAGGGGAGAGTGGATGACCCCAATTACCTTGTGTTTTTAGACACTGATAACTGACGGGTGCTGTGTCTGCAGGTTTTATTTTAAAATCCAGAAGGTAGAGCTGGGAGTTCAGAGCTTAATCACTACTGTCCCTACCAGTCATCTCAGACCTTGAGGTGAATGTTTACAAACCAGACTAGATTAACAGTGAGTCAAGGATACAGCCAGCCAATGTTTTCAGTAATGTGTCTGAAATATGATGTAGGCAGGGGAAGTGCCACGAGTTTTATAGAATTTATACCTATACAGCATAAGTGTAATGTGAATAGCATATACTGCCAGTGTATAAAAAGATTGCTGGTTAAATACCTTGCAGTAGCAGTGTTACTTTTCCCACACATGTACCTCTCCAGGTACTGTTTTTCTAGGCCAGGAATCGTATAATCTTAGAGGGGTCTTCAGGTGCAAGAGTGAGCATGATTTCGTCATTTAGCTTCCCTAGGGGGTTTAACCAATTTCTCTTTTTTCTTAAGGCTGTGTGCCTTTCAGCAGTGCTGGACAAGGGCACATGTGTATGTAACTGCACATATATACACAAGGTAGATGTGTTTTTTTCTGAAGCGTATAAAGAGACTGTATAAACTAGATGCATGTTCTGTGACAAACTTATGCATGCCCTTTATACAGA
Organism: Tapera naevia; assembly: GCA_033556795.1. Lineage (NCBI taxonomy): Eukaryota > Metazoa > Chordata > Aves > Cuculiformes > Neomorphidae > Tapera > Tapera naevia. Next base: position 16,325,209 of record JAUMJJ010000088.1, on the reverse strand, counting down.
GTTTTCCTGTTGCCTGTGATTAGCTGTTCAAACAGAACCATTCCTGAATTTCATGTGGCTTAGTATTTGCCTCTTAAGGAATACTGCTGAACAAGCATGCAGATTTTTAGCAGTGGAGGATAAACTCTTCCATGCTGCCTGAAGGAAAGCCAGCTAGAATCTGATGTGTGCTGCCAACTGCTGTCTTTCCATGTGTAGCTGGAAGGTGAGCAATGTGCTGGGCAGGCTCCAGAGCTGAGTAATGGTAATGTCACCAGTTCTTCTGATCAGTTAGGTGACACGCCAGTCACTTGCATAGACTAGAAAAACATTTAACTGAAAAGCTTCTCTCCAGTTTAGGTATAGAAAGCAAGGTTGGTGTGTCAAGTTCTCAGATGAGCAAATGCTGGGGAAAAAATGACTTTTTTAACTACTGCTGGATAATGAGCCCAGCTGTTCTTCCCAGGGATCCAGTGACTGATGCTTGTTTCTACTCTGTACAGCTAATAGCAGTGCTACCACCTGAGTCCAGACAAAGTGGAATCTTCTGGAGAAGACTGATGTGACCAAGATAATTACAGGTAACTTTTTGCATGGATAAACTGTTAGGATAATCATGCTTTAACATCAACCTGCCCTCAGTTTAGATATCTTCTTTAAATTAGAAGCAAAGTTTCCTTAGACTAGGAAGCAGTTGTTTTATGTCCTTTGTTTATCTCCTATCTGCAGTACAAATAAATATACCTTGGGAGATCTGCAGGATGATGGAGGAACTGCTTGAGGGAGAAGCTACTGTTGGACACATGGCTGTGTAGGTTTATATCTGCAGGTTCAACAAGAATTCACTTCAGTGAATAGGTACAGTTCCTTTCACTGACCAGTGAGAAAAAGTGCCTGTGGCAGAACTGTTTACGTGGCCAAATTTGTAAATTCAAAGTCTTTCAGCATAATAACCTACGGGCTGAAATTGCACAAAGTTGTGAATTGGATAGCAATTCAGAGAGGTGAATGCTTGTCTTGTGTAATTTGTAACTTCATTTTCAGTAGCTTAAAAATAAGCTCTACTTCTTTTTTGCAAGATACTATTGCTTAGCCTGGCTTCTAATTTAGAAGCAGAATTGGTACAGGGATGACTTTCAGCTGCTGTATGTGTGGGGAGTAGTTTCTTGTGGAAGAAAGCAAACAACTGGCAGTACATTAGGCATGAGTGCATCAAGGTAGCTAGCCAGTAGTTGCATAAAGTGCAAACTGTATGACACAATGTGGTTGCAGACTGTCTATAATTGAGGCAGTCACTTCAGCTGCTGGATGAACCTTTGAAAGATTTCTGACTCAAGAGATGCTGAGCAACAAATGAGTTGGTCTTCACGCGAAGACTTGCCGGTTTCACTGAAATGGCTTAAAAGCTTGTTTGGTGTGTGCAAAGCCCAGATGGTATTTTATGCTTGGGTTTGAAAGGGTAATTTCCATGTTTGATTGGAATTGCAGATGTCTTTGTTTCACCTCTAATAATCACAAGCAAGTTTTGTTGCTGTTAGTGGCAGATACTGTTTGGATTGCTCAGTACAGTGGCGAACAGTAGGCTCAGCCATGTCCTCCCTGCCCCCTCACTTTGTATTGCAAACAGCACCTTGATGTTTTTGCAGCTCTTAAGACCAGTTCCTCTTGGTTTGAAAACTTGAGAATGAAAAGTAAAGAAGAAACTCAGAGCTGAGTCTATCATGTTGTTTCTTAAAAATAGACTTTAAGTCAAGGGAAATAAAAGTCTGCCTGAGAGGATGTTCCTCCCTGCATCAGAGTTGTCATCTGGCAGACTGGGTAGGTGAAGAAAAACATACATTGTTTGATGAGCTCTGTGTAAATGAGAATTAAAGATGGTAAAAATATTTTTCTTGAGCTTTTTGCTGCTGGTGTTCATTTTTTTTTTCTCATAGCAACTGAGGAAAGGGTTGGGTTTCATTCCTGGGTTTTCTTCCAAATTGAAATTACAAAACCTAAAATCATGAGTGCAAGAAAGGAACAAAAGACATCCTGAGAAAGAGAGGCTGGAGCATTGGAAAGGGAGGAGGAGGAAAGGTATGCAGTAGAGATGGTACTGCAACTTGCCCTTTGGAATGGAAAATCAAACTTTTTTGTTTTGGGGCTTTTTTTGAGACAGAACAAATTATTACACTAAGTTCACTCTTTGAAAAGCATCCAGTACAGGGTTCATCTGATATGTTAAACGCAGTTGCACATTTACAAAAGTGCTGAGTTTTACTTGATTGCATCTATTGAAAGACTACACTGGCAGCAAATAAAATACAATGTGCCAGGCATTTCTCCTGAGAAAGAAAACAGTTGCTAGTATTTCAGCCTAAATGTCTTAAATGCCATTTTTTTTTCTCTAATTTTACATTTCTTTGAGAAATCATGATTTGAACTCTGAAGCATTAGCAGTTGCCCACATAGACTATGTCATAGTGATTATTGCTGGAAAATGTGCTTTGGTCATTGCCAAAACAAAAGTGTGTATTGCAAAGATAATGCTCTTCTGGTCCTCCATAAATCTGTCTTGAAAACTGTACTCAGTAACAGGATTGTCTGAGGATTCATGACCCAAGCTGTCTCACTATGTTGCTGCTATTGTTGCATGTTGCAAACATGTTTATAGAGTGATGAAGTGGTATTTTCAAGGCTGATTTCCCTCTTCCTCCATATGCTGGATATATATATATTCACCCTGTAGTCATGCACAATATTGACAACAACACTTGAAACCAGACAGACCTTTATAAGCTTTAAGATTCAACATGAATCCAAAACTCACAGTATCATAAGGTTGGAAAGGACCTCTGAGATCCTCAAGTCCAACCTATAACCCAACACTAACACCAGTGCTAACACCAACCATCATCCAAACCATGGCACTCAGTGCCTCAATTGTAGGTTTGCTGAAATGATATGACCACAGGCAGAACAAGGCTGCTGCAAGGATAGCTTACACTAGCAACAGCTAATGTGATCTGGTGGATCCCAGTAACTCCTGCTAGGTGATCGTTTGTTTTTGTAGTACCACATCTGTAAAGAGGCTTGTCAATGCTGTCTTCATGCCACTTGGATTTTGTGCACAAGGGGTATTGCATTCTCCGATGGTTATTTGACTGCCATCTCCTGGAAAGAATTACTAAAAACTAGACTAGAAAAAAAATTATGACAAGAAACTAGGTAATTACAGTTTCCTCTTCTTGCAATTATTGCCAAGAACAAAGACTTTGGAGTAGCTTAATTTCCCTTCTGCATTTAGATCCTTCCTTCTGTCTTGGGGCTTGCTTTGTTCCCTTTCCAAGGCTGAAGGATAATGTTAGCAATGTTAATAACGTGCACCAGGGAACCAGCTTCTTGAGATCATGTTTATAGTGAAATTCTGTTTACCCCAAAGTGAAATGAAAGAATTGGCCAGTGAATTTGTTCTCTGCTATTTTCTTGTACTGCAACTCTCAGAGCGGAAGAGGCTGTAGAAGCTATTAGAGCAATGCTTTTAGCAGAGAACGAAGGAAACAAGGTGAAAATCAAGCCTCTGGAGGACACTGAAATTCCCACTAAATGTGTGTGATTCCGAAGATAACTAAAAAGCAGCCAACTTGAAATCCTTGTTTTCTGGGCAGGAAAGCTATGAGCAGTTGGTTAGGGCACTTTAGAGGAGATAAGAAGGAAAATCCTTTTTACTGTCCTTATGCCCTCTGAAATGTAATGTTTAATAGGCAGATGTATACTGCTGCCCCCCTGCTGGTTCCCAAAGGGCACTGGTCAGTAGATTTAGATGCTCATCAGTGTGGTGTTCCAGATATTTACCGCATGCTTTATATTGTTAGAGATGTGTGGTTGCCCTGTCCTGTTCCCGGGATCTTGCATTTCTTGGGTCTGTATGCTTTTAGTAGTCTTTAGGCGCTCTTTGTGCCTATGGAACTGATGGTTGGGATTTCCTTCTTTGGTTTTAAGCCTTACCAAAATTAAGAAAAGGTCTGAGGGTGACAAACTGACATAAATTGTGGTGTCGTATTTGTTTAGAAGAAAACTGACTACCTTCTAATAAGCTAAAAATTAGTGGTGATCATTATACCTATCCAGATCAGAGGTGTTGCTCTTCATTCATTAAAGCCTTAGACACTACTGATGTGGTACTGAGGACTGCAAATATGTAGAGCAGCATGGGTAGAGCCATGGGCTAAGCAGACTGAAACTGAACTCCCACATATGGACTTATGATCACATTCTGTGAAGCGCAAGGGTGCATGTCCCACCTGGCTTTTCCTGTGGCCTTGAGTGTAGACTCCAAGGGTCAAAGTCAGGCTCAAGCATACACTCTTGAGATACCATCTCTAAAATTTCTGGGCGCCACACCTTGTTCTTCTTTTCCTGAAGACTCCTGTGCATGGTAGAACAGGAGGAGAGAAGCAAGCTGGTAGCATTTCACGTTAGAAATCTCAAGGCCGTGCTTGGATCTCTCTCTTGGTTCTGTCTTGTTGGATTCCTGTCGGTCAGGACACATCTGCTGTCCCCATCAAGTCTCGTCATTAATGCTGGTGCTGTTGTTTTCCTAGCTCAGAGGCAACTAGTGCACATAGTCATGTTCCCCAAAAGGGCTTAATTTGATTAGGTATGACTTTCTGGCTGCAGGTTGAGACAGTGTTCAGACTGACTTTTCTTTTTCCAGAGCTGATTGGTCTAGGACTAGTTTTGAAAGCTACCTTTTAGTTTCAAAACCACTTAACAGTCCTACTAAATGATTAATATTGGCAAGATGCCACCAAATGGGGCAGAGTCCAGTTCTAGTCAGGTGGTAGAGCTGTTCTTTGTTCTTAAATAAAACCATAAAGACCACCTAACACTCATTGAAATTTTCCCTTCTGATCTGATCGGAGCAGGATATATTAGCTTTCAGTCTGAGGGAAATGTGGGTTCTTCCTGCCTGTGCCTTCTTTTGTGAGTGGAGTAAAGAAAGAGGAATTCAGAAAATGCAGGGAGTTCTTGTTTCACTTTTCTGCCTGCTTGTTTTTAAGTGCCTGAGAGGGAAAAGAGCAGCTACCTTAGCAGGCTTTCCAGACTTCTGTTCTGACTAGAATTACTCCATGACAAATTTCATACTGGTTTTGATACCTGGGGAGGAGGCATCCTCCCCCAGGGGTATTTTGGACTCCTGTTATCATCCTACTGGATGAGTGGATTTACTGGTGTTTGTAAAACTCCATTTGCTGTCCTGTATGTTTGCTGTTCTGTTTCAACACACCTTTAGCTGACCTGTGCTCTAGAGCACTGTTAAACATTGCAGGCATGCTAAAGGACGGAAAATAATCTGCATTCTAATTTGGAGTGCAGCTCTTATACTCACTGGTGTAGCGCAAGGAGTGCTGTGGGTGGTACTAAACTGGTTTGGAGAGAAAAGGGAATTACATGAATTGTGGAACTGTGAACTTCTACCTGTCCCACCGTTGTACAGTTAGCATTTACCTGCTGGCAGATTTCTTTTTGAGGGGCTATTGGAGCTTTGAATTAGTGTGTGTTACAGAAGTAGCACTGGAAAGGGTTTGAGATGGAGTCCCAGTGTTGCTCAAGAAGATCTCCAGAGATGATTAATAAAACTTTAGCTGCTGAGCTCACTAAACATTCTTCCAGTTCAATGGCCTGTGTAGAATGCTGTGTTTAGTCAGTGTTTAATTCCTAAGCAACAAATGGTGATTGTCATACTAGAAAGCACTTGTGGTGTTGACTGAAGCAATGTAGACCAAGGATTAAAAAGGTCATGCGAGGGGATCTCTTCTGTAGCCCTAAAGCTCTCCTCTAGCATCAAGTCCCTTCACAGCAGGAGAAAAAGGGGAGAAGTTCATGCTGGCTTAAGGCCAATAATAAGCCTTCCAGTTAAAAAAAAAAAAGTCCTTGTTTAAAAAAATGACTGGGGGGTGGGGAGAAAGGAAATATTAACTGTGGAATGGGTGAAGAAAGTAGGAAACTGAGACATCTGCCCTTGTCCTGCTGACAGAAGAGCAGGAGAGCATGTAGGTGCTGCCCTTAGTCAGTAGGAGGGGAAATGCGCAGCAGCTAAAGTGGCAGCAGCTGTTGAGGATGCTGAGGACTGCCTGTACAGCTCTGATCTGGTAAGAAGTTTGAGGACTGCAAACAGTGCTCTCATGGAGCAGAGACAACCTGGGTCAGTGATGGGATGCCAGGTAGAAAACTTCAGAAGCTTTCACGTTGCAAAAGTCTAAAATCAGAAGAGCTCTTTTCCTCCCAGCTGAGATTCTGTAATCCTGGCTCACCCTTCTCCAAGATCTGCCGGCTTCCAAATGGTTATTCTACCTGCCCTTTTAGTAAATATCACATTTTAAAAAGCCACAGCCCTTGTGTCCGCATGAAGCACAGATTTCAATCCATGTCTGATGCTTCCTCCAGAAGATAACTCAGCCTTACTTCCACACACGCTAGAGTGCTTATGTCCTATCAGATGACTCAGTACTGTCATAGACAGGGCTGTGGGCTCTGAGCCGCCACCGGAGTTGTTTATCGCAAAGTCTGGTCTTGTTTTGTCTGAAGCTGAATATGCCAAGGACTCTATTAGCTTAGGCTTTGTGTGGGGGTGTGATACTCCCTTCTCCTATGAAATCAACTCAAAGCATTTGAAGTTTACAACTCTGTTTGTAAAAGTTTGGCCCAGTCCAATGGGACTGCTTTGGCTCTTTTGGCATATGTGCCAAGAGCATCTACAGAGGAATCACTCCTGCAGAGATGCTAGGTGATTTGGGTGATCTGGGTGATTTGTCCTTTATTTTCCATGTTTTATGTGTCAACGTGTATAATAGCAATTATTCTGCACTTTCCTAATTCTGCTGGGCAAAGTACACTAGGATTTTGTGATACAGGCACCATTCAAATCACTGCAGCTTCCTAATTATGATTCAGTATTTGGGATTACTTTGTCTTAAAGGCAGATAGAGCTATTACTTTTTCTTTGGGGGGGCTAGGCTGTTACTGAGCCTGGGCAAGTCGAGTAGAGGATGGAGTTCTATTTCAGTTTTAGAAGATTAAGGCAAAACTGGGTAGATTATCTTTGTTCTGCCAAGACCTCCACTGTTTAATTACTGAGAGCGAGGCTGCAAGATAATGGTAGGGCTTACTTGTGCCTGGGACACACTACTACTTCCGTCCTGGATATTGATTCCAGCACTTATTTAGTGGGCACCAAGAATAAATTTCCAATTGCAAGATAAGTTTAGTAATAAATTAATGATCTATGAGGATTTCAGTTATGGTGATGATTTATTTTGTCAATGAGTTGACGCTCTTGTAAACATTTAGGGTAGCTCTGCTAAAGTTGTCATTTATTAAGTCTTTGCTTTATTTTTCTTTTTAGATTCATGCTGTTTACCTTGAGAATGACAAATGAATGCTGTTTAACTGGTATGTCTTATGAGCCAGCATTACTTTGCTCAGTGTATCAGCAGGAGAGAGCTATTCTAGCAGCCAGGGTGCACATTCCAAAGCAATTAGAACAGTTTCATGAGTAAATACTGCTCAGGAGCTGATAAAATGCCTTTCAGATGTCTTCGTAAAACAGATTCAGGTGACCAGCAAAGAAATACTTTCTTTAATCTTTGCAATCAAATGTGATAATCCTTATTTTGATTTTAACAGCTTTTTCATTTAAAAATTGCTGTGAATTGGAAGTAGTTAATTGGTTTTGTTGGAGTAGCCCCAATCGCAGGGAAGAGAAAAGGTGATGACTGCAGATTCTCCACCCCGTCTGCTTCCCAAGGGCCCCTGCCCTCTGAGCATAACCACACATTGAAATAATTTCATGCTTGGCTAAATTGAGAGGATGAAAACTTCTAGGGAGGAGGAACAAATGGGAGGTTGGAAACCATAAAAGGAGGATTTCCTCTGCCTATAAAGTGGTATGTACATAACTGCATTTCATCTGGGGAGCTCTGCAAACTAAAGCATGCCTGTTTGTGGCTCAGAAGGAGCAAAGCTGCAAGCTGCAGCACTGCTTCCCAAGTTTCTTGGACCAGCAAACCCCTTCAGTTCTCAGCTTTTCCCCACATTGTCCCTTGTCACAGAGCGTTGAATTCCCAACTCTGCAACAGTGGAGTAGCCTCCAGGCCCCTTTACAGGCTTACCAGCTTCCTATGTACACCAGCTGTGAGAGCCCCTGACCAACAGTATTCTTTGGGTACAAGTGCAGGGAGCTGGCAACTATGTACTCAGAGTCCAAAGTTGAACATCTTTTCCAGAAACATGCTTTTAGAAACTAAACAAAGCAGTCTTTTAGATATGTGGGTTTTTTTCTTGTCTCCCCTGTTTCCCTGGGATTATTTTCTCTCCTATCCTTCATACCTCTTGGCTAGTAGTATTACTTTCTCTGAATTGATTCTTTTCTCCACATTGCTGTGTTATGAAGGATAAATAGAAAACTACAGAGATAGTTTTCTTTCAGACGTGTTTGTTTCTGGGGATTGTTGCTGTGATAAGTTGCACAAGAAGGCAGGCAGTGGGAGAGTTACCCAGGACACCCACTGGAAAATCTCAGTGCAAGGATGAAGGATAACAAGCACGCGAAGGGAGAGGAGCACAAGCTCTCTGTATGCAGCTGAGCACTGAGCCTGGAGAGCAATGAGGAACAGAGGTGGGCCTTGAACAAAGCCAGCTGAAGCTCAGCCTGGACAGTATGTGAAGCCAAACCCCAGGTCTGTTGTTTTGACTGTATAACTTAAAACTTATACTTGGACACTGTGGTCTAGGCCCTGGCCAAGCACTCAGAGCATTAGCCTGCCTGAGTATGGGGTATAAGTGGTCAGATTTGTCAATTTACAACCTAAGGCAACCATATAAGCATGCCCTGAACTTTATGCATGTGTAGCCCTGGTTGCAGTACAGTATTTGAAAATGGGGCCTCACTCCAGTCCTTCATCCTGATGAAGGATTTATGGAGAAGTTTTTAAGCATAAAGTTGTCTTTGTTCTGCACTGTACTGAATCATGCAGGTAGAGAATGTACGCAATGATCCTTTTAGTTTAAATCAGCTAGCAGAAGTAGGACTAGCATTGATTTGGGGTTTTGTGTTGGTCTTTTTCTGTTTTGACATGGTTTTCCTAGAGAGGAAAAACTGGTATGTGATGTGGTAGTATGAGAAACCTAAATCAAAGAATGGGCTTGGCAGTTCTCTGTGGACATCCCATGAGGCTGCTGGAGGCACATACCTGGTGAGGTTCCAGGCATGATCAGGTATAGGAAGATATTTTTGCTGCCTCTTGCCCAAGGGCTTCCCCTTTCCTGGTCCTCCCTCAAGCCTGCTTTCAGAACAGCAGCTCATGGTTGCACCTAGTGGAGCCTGGTTCTGCTAGAAACCTTGACCAGGAACAATCTTGGACCTGGAGCCTGATGTGATATCAGGATAAGTCCAATCCACTTTTACTCTTTCCTATCTCCCAATTCTATATATGCAATCCATACTTTTTCATTGCCTTTTCTTTAATTTTTAAATAGTGATTTAGACTAAATAGGGAAACAACTGTTGATTATGTTATGAAGCCTTATTTATGCCATAGTTACCTTTCTTAGCTTGACTCAGTTTAAAGAAAAACAAACACAAAACCAACCCACATCAAAAACCCAAATGCTTCCAGAATGAGGTGACTGTGACTAAACCTTTCCAACACTTCTGGGGCCTTCAGCTCAGAAGTGTCCTGGGTTTTGTTTGTTGTGAGTTGAAACCTAAACAAAATCATGACCTTAACCTTATTTCTACCCCTGAGCTCCAGTACATTAGACACAGAGGCACAAATTTGACCCACGTTATTTGAAGAGCTTTTGCAGGAACTTGCTCAGTTTTATAATCTTGTGAACCATTAAGAGGAAGCTTCTATAGTTTTACATTTAGGTTCAAGCTGCTGTCAGAGACCCCATAGTATTTCCTTGCTTTGGCTTGCAAAGCAACTGCCTTGGCTGTCAGCCAGCTGGCAGAGATCTTAGCTTTCAGGCCTCCCCGTGGACCCTGGCTCTCTACAGGTCAGCAGCCTGGCAGCAGGCAGAAGAGTTGGGTCTTGGCCAAATTGGCATGTGAAGTCCCTGATGGGTGAGGATGGTAGCAGGCCAAGACCCTAAACTCCTAGAGGCAGGGAGAGGGTTTTTATGATCCTTGGGAGCTGTTCGCTCAAAAAGATGTCTTCAATATGCAAGTCTAGATGAGGGGGTTTTCTATGTTCTCTGTTTTCTAATCCCACACTGAGTGGAACAGAGCTGAAATCTGCTGCAAAATGATATTCAGACTCATACCTTATTAAAATAATTTTAGTGATTTTTCTCCTAGAGAGCGTTACAATACTCTTCAAATTGAGAAGTATTTTGGCTGAGAAAGACCCCAAAATCAGAAAGTGTTCAGATCAAGGTCTTTCTGTTTTAAAAATTTTGACTGTTTAGAAAAAAATCTCCTCCTGTCAAGCATCTTAATCTGCTTAGCTCTTACCTGTTCCAAAGCGCTTGTGTTGGCATGACCAACAGAAGTCATGCAAGTGGGCCCACATGATGTGCAATGGAATTTGCCCATAGAAGAACTTCAAAATTCCTTTTATGTTGACTTATGTAAAATTCATGAGTTTGGATCAGAGTTTCCCCTTGAGTCTTTTAATTACTTGAAACCTGGATTGTCCTGCTGCGTCAATGTAGCTGTTTGGTTCTTTGCTGTAGGCCACAGTCTTGGCTTCAGCTACAAAACAGTATGAAGTGTGCCATTCTGGGATTCTGAACCCTGTGAACCCAAATAAACCTGACCTGTGTCCCTGATGTCTTGTATGCTGTGCAGCAAAAGGAGGTATGTCTTTCTCACTTTCAAACTTATTGGTCTTCCACTTTGCTAATTTTTCATTTGAATAATTTCCTGGAAAAGAGAACCTTTAAAGCTATTCTTTCACCTTTACTTCAGCAAGTAGGCTGAGTGCTACTAGTATGACAAGGCTTAAAGGAATTAGTACATTACAGTTTCAGTTGCTAATCTCTTGTAGAACGTGGGCTTTTGGAAGTGAATAACATCATCTTTTCCCTAATGACCTTCAGCTGTTTGTTCTGCATGGATTCAGGGTGTTATCTTTATATGTGCATATGACCAGCAACGAGGGTGCTAAAATAACTGAAATAGCGTAGTGCTTCCACAAAAATTAAGTCAGCTGAGGTGCTTAAGTCAGCATTAAAACTGCCTCAAAGACTATACTGATGATGACAAAACAAAAAGAAAATACTTTGACATGAGCACGTCTTCGCTGCTCAGGGAAGCAAAGAGAACCCTCTCAGTCACACAATGCTTGATCATGTCTCCTCATTAAGTTAGAAAAAATAGCAAAAATCGATTTTTGAGTTTCTGCTTTCACTTTCAGCTTCTTGAGGAATTTATCCTGTTTTTACCTCCTTGAATTAAGATTTAGTCTATGTATTCATCATTTCCGTGGTAGTTTTCTTGCACTTGCTCTATGTAAAGCTAAAGTAACACGTGCTTCAGCTGGAACGGTAGGAAGCCACTAGCTTCTTCCAGAAGCTCATAGTTTCAACACACATTCATAATGGAGATCTTGATCTCTAGGTTCACATGAAATAGCTGCAGGCTTCTCTGACGTGGCAGGCTGTGAAGTCCAGTGCTGGAGGACAAGAGGTAATGTGGTTGAAGAGGCGGAGAGGAAAACCAAGTTAGAGTTCCTCCTTATGAAAAAGGTGCTTCACATGTAGTCACAGAATATTTCATTTCTTTAAGTGTCCAATTAGAGAGCCAGGCATCCCTGGCTGCTTCACAGGGAGGGTTGTGGAGTTGAACAACAAGAGGCTAGAATTAAAAACCTCAGAGATTCAGTATGTTACATAGCTTACTGGATCCCCTCCTGTTTGCATTTCAGAAGAGTGCTTGTCTCAAATCCTTTCAGTATCCTTTGGCAAATCACACCATTTGAATTCCAGGTGAAGCTTTAACACTGGTTTATTTAAGATAGCTTCTCATTTCTGCTCTCAGCACTGATCTCCCCCCACCTTATCTCATTGAAGTTCACTCATGTTCTAGAATAATTTTTTGGAAGCTAGTTATTCAGGAAAAAGTAGCAAAAAGAAGGCCTTGCAGCATCTTCTGATGTTTAACAAAAGGTTAACAAATCCAAAAATAGCTCCACAAAGCTGTGGGCAATTTCAGGCCAGGTTTGCATTTTTCAAATTCTTGCTTAACCTTATTTGGCCATGCAAAATGGGATCCAGCAGTCTCTGGGGACACATATGCGGAGATGGGGCTTTGTTAAGATGAAAGTATGTGCTTTTTACTTTGGAGACACATGTCTAAATATGGACTGTGTTAATAACAAATGAGCCTGTTTTCTGGCAGGGCTACAGTTTCCCAGCATGCCTCAAGTTAAAAAGGCAAGCATACAGCAGCCCTTCAGCATAAAGCTTCATGACTTTGACAGCAACTGTATTGGAAGGTGGGGGGCAAGCAGAGGGATGTGCCAATGTTGACAGTGACAAGGCTTGTTTTGATTTCGGTGATTAGTTGTCTAAAACAAAGGCTTTAAATTGAAACAAACCAGCCAGAGAATGAAAACTAAGTATTATTTGTGAGCAGAGACTATTTTTTTTCCATTTTTGCTGTATTTTACCATTTTTGTAGTCTTTTTTTTTTTCCTGTGACCTATTGCTCTCCAAATGAAAAATAAAAGCAGACAAGCCATAAGATGGCCAAATGACATGCATAGATTTAGGGCATAAATATCGACTTAGGATTTGATACTGGTCAAGTGATAAAATTGAGGTGTGCCTCATAAAATGTAGCTCTTGGGAAAGGGGCAGTATGACATTAAAAAAAATCTCTGCTGGCTACGTACTTAACTATTCAGAAGTGTTGTGACTAAAATATTGCCCCTCAGTGCTTTGTAGGTACGAAACCTGTCAATGTTTGAGCCAAGGTGAAGAGTGTAAGGTGGATAGTAATGGAGAGGCATAGATGTATTAAAGTATGTGTTGCATAAATCTTTAACTGTACAAACACTTTTATAAATCTAAAAACAAGGCTGGGGAACTCTTGCAGGAGTAAGCAGAGGGGTACAGCTAGAGGCTGTCAGGAAGCCATCAGGCACAGAGCAGATGTTAGCAAAAAGGTAAAGGTAGTGATACAGCTCCTACTGCTTGCTTGGGCACTGCTGATGAGGCAATGTAAGCTAGTTAACAAAGAGATTTAGCTTCTCAAATAATTGCAGGCCAAAATCCTGTTCACAAAACAAATCCTTGTAGATCCTCTGTCCATAAAACAAAATTTAGAAAACAATAGGACAAGTGTAACTTTTCTATTAAGCAGAATGACTTAATAGAAGAGGTGACTCCTGAAAGAAAGGCTGAGAGGGTACTGGTGAGATTTCAATAGGGAACACATTACATCTCAAGCCAGTGGCTTCACAAACTTACTATGTAGTTTATGAAAACATGGGTCATCTAAAATGCTTTTTGGAGATTTTGAAAAGAAGACAAGCTGCAAGAATTTGCAGGCATGCCAATGACATGGTGCATGTTGGTGTAGCTGCATCATGAATTGAAGCAGATGGGAGTGTGGGGTGTGTGTGAGGGGGTGTCAGTTGTACCATATCTGCAATCCTGTCTTGATACCTATTCTTGAGAAAGTTGTTTTAAACTTGCTACAGTCTACTTGCATGTTTCTATATTACCATGCATATTGTAGAAATATTTGGAGCAAAATGTCTGGTTGAAATTTTCTTAGTGAAAGGGTTTTGCAGAAAATCATTTTACTGAAAAAATAAAAATTTCACATGAAAAAAGAAAACTCTTCCTGGACATTACCGTGGGGTTTTCTTGCTCTCTCTGTTCAAAATATTTTCCATGAAGAGAAGATTCTCAAGTTGAGGAGTCTTGCCTTCACAGCTTTCCTGTGAATATCTGTGCTTTGTGGTGGGATGGAGGAGAATATCAGTTCCAAGAAGGATTGTGTGGAATGAAGTCTCAGCAGAGCTTTGAACATGTGAAGTGTTAAAAAACCTCTATTTTTGATGTGAATGATATTCTGTCTTTTTGTAAATGGTTTTGAAAACCAGGGAGCAAAGAACTGCAAAAAATCCAAGTGCTGTCATTCTTACTGCGATATATTTACAAGTCCAAGAACAACAGCACTTTACTGGCTCTTGATTTTTCTTTATTTGTCTTTCGGTGCCCAGGTTTGCACCTGAATATTTGTAAGAGTGAGTGACATTGGTTGGAGTTGCAGGTCGTGCAGTACTATTTCACGTTATGCTCAAGGCCCCTCAGGCTCCACACCAGGATTAGAGGCTTTGTCCTGGAAGTTTTGCTGCACCCTTTCATCACAGCTGGTGCTGCTTTTACACTTCTGATGCCTGATGATGAGGGGAGAAGGTGACTGCTGAGGACTGATTTCACTTGGCTTTATGATGGTTATGACTTTGAAGTGTGTGACCTGTTCAGGGGTCTTCTCTAGAATGAAGTCCTGATGTGGCTGGAGAAGGGGCAAGTGAAGGACAGAGCTGAGCATAAGCAGTTCCCTTAAAATAGTGACCTGGTTTACTCCTTGTGGTGAGGTACTCAAAGCTAGTGATTTTGACTGTCTCTTCTTCTGCATTATATCTAAAGACAAGCTATAGGATTTTTATTGTCTTTATCTTCATATGCACTTAGAGACTGTCAAGAAAATATATATCTGTGCAAAGGTGGGGGCTGCAGCAGGTGTGTGATGCTTGACAGGGGAAAGACCTGGGTAGGAGCCAGTCTGTTCCTCTAGCTTGGGCAAAGCATTCCACAGAAATGAAACCACTCCTGTAGCCCCCGTGGGCTTTTTAGTGAGTTTCAGTAACATAGTATTACAGAAATCTGATAACCAATGTTATCACTGTTCCTGCTGCCTCTGTTTTGTCTCCAAGCACCACCCACGTTCTCAGAGGCTTGCTCTGTGCTGGCTGTCTGTGCCCACGTTCTGAGGTACGTTGGGACAAGGCTGGGATTCATGCCTGAAATGCCTGGTGCATACCGACAAACCCACTCCCACTGCCCGTCTGTTTGGAGGAGGCCCTGGTAGACCAAAGGGCCCTCATGGCCTCTGATAACTTAATTACTGGTGGCTTCAATGTTTATGGGGTGGAGTGTGCCTCCCATTTAGGATCTGACTTGTGCTAAGAAGCTGGCTTTGATGCATTGTTTCATGGGTGAATGATTTAAAGTGTCTGTGCAAAGTTGAAGGTTGTTTGAGTGATGTTATCAGTGCTCTTTTATAACACTGAGGCTTTGTTACTACCTGTTTGAAAACATTAATAACCACAGTATATTGGAGCTGGGCATATAAGCTCATCAGGCACAAGACTTCCTATGAAACAGTCATGTAGCCCTCTCAAAACCAGTATTTTGTGTGTGTACTTGTACTGCTGCTAATTACAAGGTAGTCATTGTTTATAACCTCACCTGCCCTTCCGGCTTCCTCTTTGGAAGGATGGGCATGACTCCATTTCCCTGAGGCAACCAGAGGCAACGTACTGTGGCTGATGGTTATTGACCATATCAGCCAAAGAATGGCACTTGAGAGGGGAATATCTGAGTTGGGATCCAACACTTAACTGTGTTAGGACTACCTGGAGAGTAGGACAGGGAGGAACAGCCCCCATCGTGTGGAACAGAAGACTTGCAGAATGAGGAGGAGACTGCAGGAATGGGGTCTTGTCCAACATGCACATGAATAAAATAAAGTATTGTGTAATAAAGTAGAATATGAATTCCAAGCAGAATAATTAATTTGAAATAACTGTATGGATAAATTAATATTAGATTCTTGAATCAGGAAACTGGGTTTTTAATCAGAAACTGAGAAGAAAGAAGGGAAGCATGCTTTTCCTTTGGAAACAATCAGATAGCAGCTGTATTGATGCAGACACAATAGCTGTCTGCAAAGAGCATGCAAGCCACCTAAGGATGAAATCACAATGCTCCCAGCAGACACTGGTATTCACTGTGGGAGGCATCACTGATGGCTGTGGATGAGGCTCTTCCCAAGTGGAAAGCTCTCTGGCATTACAGCTCAACATACTTGAAAGTTTTGATGAAAAGATTTTCTGTAGGGTAGAGAATTCACTTTTGTCAAAATTAAAACATTTCCTATAAAATTGTGGATCTTGGAGGAGAATAATTCTCAGCAAAACTGGAGTGTTTAGATTCCTCTGTTGGACTTTAGCTGAATAAAGTCAGGTTAACTCAGTTTGAAATGAAACATCTATACCTAATCAGTCATGTTTTAGGAAGATATTATGCTTCATTTGGCTTGTTAGAGAGTATACTTAAACCAAACCATCTGATATTTTAAGATTCATTTGGAAGTGAAGAAAGAATGTTTAAGCCAATGGTTCTCTTTACTGAAATCACAAATTTGCATTGCAAAAAGACTTTCCTTGATCTCAACTTAAAACTGGGATTTTTTAGCCTTTTGCTCTTGAGTGAACTGTCCTTAAACATCAGAATATTTTTTGAGAACAGAAACTGATTCTTGACTTAAGTACAATAAAGTATTTAATACAGATATCTACCCAACTGCTAAGATTCTTCAACACACTATTTTTTTAATGATTTAATTTAGGCTGTTAACTTCTAAACCTTAAAAGCATCCCCCTCTCCAGTCAGTGTTTCACCAAGAGCTTATTTTACGGGAGGGAGAAACAGGCAGAAGAGACATAACCAGCCCAACATCACCCAGCACATCGAAGCTTGACTTGGTTTAGACTCCTAGGAAGGAAGAAAAAAAAAATCAGTGTAGCACCAGTAAGCTCTGCAGGCTTAAACCCCACATCCATATTAGTGATCACAGGGAAGCAGATGGCAGGAGCAGGTTTTTGTCAGTGTGACTGTACTAATGCTTAGATATCCTGGGCCCTTCTTCTGTCCTTGCTAGCTGGTGGATCCACCTGTTCTGCCATGGGTTGTAGGGCTGATGGATGCGGTAGGTGCAAAAGAGGGGAAGAGGGAAGGAGGCAAATGTAAGCACTGAACCACCACCCGTGGGAGGCTCTGTGGGTCAGTGTCCTGCCTTCCAAGCTGTTCTGTGAAAAATGAAATTTGGAATGGGTTGAGTTTTACATTATTGTTATTGCAGGGCACCTGTGTCCAGACCTCATGGTGCAGCTCACATTGGGTGGAGCTGTTATTCTGGGCTTTGTGTGCATCTTGCTGAAAGCAGAGGGAGCAGAAACCTTGATGGAGAGTAGGGCTGTGTCTGGAGTTGAAACTTCTGTGAGCAATACAAGCATCTGCTAGAGGTGTTACTGTAGAAGATGGATGAGTGTGAATAGGAGTCTCCTGAATAGCTTACTGCAGCAGCATAAGGGAACATACTTTAAAATTATCACTTTTGCAGACACCTCTTCTTGATATGCTTGTTCTCAGAAACCTAGGTAGGGTAGTGGGGACACTGGTGTTTGGTAATGCTGTAGTGGTCTGGGAGGATACCAGGGCTGGGTGGAAAAACTGAGCTGAAAAGCTTCCAAGTATGTTTCTGATGAGGAAATGAAGTGTGAGACACAAAGCAGGAATGGAAATGAGAAATCCCTGACCAGCATACCTTGCTTTAGAAGGAATCTGCAGAGGCCTCTTCCCCAGCAGCAAGGCCACTGGCCTCTAGTAGACTGGAAAATGATTATGGACTGAACATTAAGCAAAACACAGGGCCTGGGAAAGGGCATGTTCTTCAGTGGGGTTTGAGAGCTATTTCCCTCTGTCTATTCTTGTCTTCCATAAATATTCTAAACTGGCACCAGTCTGTAGCCAGTTGCAGCCAATGTTGCATATTTTATATGAAATGACTTTTTGTAAATGTGACATAACTGCCTAGATCTGAAATTTAGGTTTAATTTTAAAATGGGAGGAATGGCTTATAAGCCTTAATGTAAAAGGAAATGTTTCAGTACACAGTTATTTTTAAACATGTTTTGTCATTGCAAAGTGATGTGAATCAAACACTTTCTTGCATTGTACCTAGAAATAAGCAAGACTGTATGGAAGAGTCTGATAACTGAAACTTAAAAGGTTGAACCCGCAGCACAGACAGCTTAACACACAGTGAAAAGTAACATGATTTCCTAAGAATCCAGAGCTGTTTGATCAGACTTGCTACTGTATCTGCCTGTCTTTTTCTGCTTGAAAACTCTTTGCATCTTATCCAACTTTGGTTAGCGTGTTAGAGGGAAGAAGGTACTAAACATAACTAACATTTGTCAAGGCTTATAAAAGCCAACAAAAGGATGGAGAAGCCATTCTTCTTGCCCAAGAGAGAGCTTAGAGGTGATAGAAACTTTTCATAGGCCCCAAGGAATCCATGTAGGGGAGCCCTTGTGAAATGCGCTGCAGGGGAAAGCTGCCATGGGAGGTTGCTATCTCCACCTTGGGTTTCATCAGGCCCCACTGCTTTAGGAACTCCTAGTACAGCCAAGGAATGCCTGTGTAGTAAGAGAGGAGCACTGGCAGTGTTTGAAGAGATGTAGAGATGCCATAAGTCTTTGTAAAACAAATAATTAAAAAAGAAGCAATAAGAAGCAATTAAAAAGCAAACAGCTGCGTGTGTGTAGTCTGTCTGTTAATGTGCCTGCCTACCGTTCATCTGTGTCTAGTGACCAGTGCACTTGCCACCACCACCTTGTCACCCCACTGGCTGGGGGAGAGAGAGAAACAGCCAGTTATTTCCACCTTTTTACTGGGGGTAGGCTCTAGGTGATAGGTCTACTCTTTCAGCATATTTATGGAAAAATTTTGTGGTGGGATGGTCACACAATGAGTCACAGAGTAGAGACCTGTTTGTTGGAGAATGGAGAATGCGGTGATTGTGATAGGGACTGTCCTCTCCATGAAGGTAATATTAGCTCTGAAGGTGACACATACCCAAACTACTGTGAACCCAGAGCTGAGATTGCTCAGATGCTCTTATCAGCATCATGGCAGGGCAGCAGAAACTGTGCCTCTAGCAACAGATGTAAGTCAAAATGCTCAAATCCCCACCCCGGTAATTCAGGGTATGAGGCAGTTATTGCAGGGACCTGACTGGGCTCTCCCCTGCTTGCTGTCTGCAATTACAGACATGTATCTCTATGTGCCTTTTTGAAAGGATCTTCTGATATTAACCCATTAAGTCAATGAAAACTATCAACAGTAATTCTATGGCACACGTTCTGGGGAAGAGGATAGATTTAAGGCTAGCTCTGTCTTCAAAAATTCTGTAAATATTTAAAAAATGGAAAACAGGGGGAACACACCTTTTACAGGGTTGCATTTCACAGATACAAATTGTAACGTATTTCTGCATACTTTTCCTAGCACAGCTTTGAGTTCTAGACAATGAAGTTGTCCACTTGATCTGCTAAGAAGAGGTACCATGTAGAGGTTCTACATAACTTCACTTTCAAGTGTCTCATTTCAGTGCTCAGTTTTAGAACACTCATTTCTTATTGCTATGGGTATTGGCCATGGTTGCTTTCGGTTTGCATGTGTGACTGCAGATTCTCAGTGACAGAGGGCAACTCTTTAGGAGGGGTGAAAAATAACTCCTTCAGGCTTATGATGGTTTGTGTGGAGCAGACTCAGTTTTGGGTGATGATTGTGATATTCTCTTCCTTATGGCTGATTTAAGCCTCATCTTTGTGCTTACAGGTAAGAAACCTACTCCAAAGTGTCCTGTAGCCTGCAGGAGGGTGGGACATGACAGTGCTGGGATGATGGTCAACAAGAGTGAACTTAAAATATCCCACGCATAGTGGCTGAGTTATGAAATGGCATAAATCCTGTTCTTTAGCAAGCAGAGTGTGCATATTCCTGATGACGGCCGAAATAGGAATATTGTGCTGTGGCAGGAAATCCTGCTAACACAGCAGTACAGTAAAATGGCAGGTTTGCTGCTGACAATTTTCACTGTGGAAAAGCTCTACTCTCTTAGATTCTCGTAAAGACCAAGTTACCACTTTATGGCTTGTTTCCTATACTGTGGAAGTGATGTGCTAGCTGTATTATTTTTTGGTGTAACGTGTAACCGTGTTAAATTTTTGGCTTTAGCAAATGGTAAGATTTATGAAACACTGAAGTTTATAAGCAAAAGAAAAATCACAGGGAATAGCAGTTAGGCAGTTTTTAAATCTTTGAAACTGATTGTAATGTTCTAAAATCTTTCATTAGGACAGATGCCTCTCAATTTCAAACTTTAAATGCCTTTTGAAGGCAAAATTGTTTTTCACACAATTCTATGTCCATGCTCACTTTGGTCTTCAAAGTGAAAGATCCACTGATCAGTGTTAATGATAAATGATACTATTAGAGTCAAGGAATAGTTTCTGCAATGCTAGGCTTTACTGTGGAAGAGAACAGTACAGATGTGAGCAGTAAACCAGACTTTTGCTGCAAAAGGCTTTAATTCAGCAGTTTTGGAATTCCAGATTTCCATTTTCTCTGAGACTCGTGGAAATGGAGTTTTTGTGTATGTTGAACATACACAAAGGCTTCTTAAATCTCTGGTTTTATCATGGATTATATTGCCCTTGGAAATTAATTGGAAATAAACCTGAGCATGCACAGACAATGTTGATTGTTGACACCATCAGCTGATGCTTTTCAAATTAAGCAGCACTGTATTTTTGGCACTGTTCATTTTTATGTTCTTTTTAGATTCTACCACTGTTGAAACTGTTTGGACCATAAGTCTTTACACTTAGGGCTGCAATTCTTTCACTCTGCCTTCTGCAGAGCACAGCAAGGAAAGACATGGTTTTGTTCCATCCAACACGAACACCAGACATAGCCTGACCATGGGTGTGCAAAGCAGAGCGGGATCTGGCATGCAAAGAGCAGTGGCTGCCTGTGAGGCTGGCTTGCTCTTTATGAGCACTATAGGCATGTCCTTAGTCTGCAGCTAGTATGGACTCTGCTGTCAGCTAAAATCCCTTGAACTGGGAAGAAAAGGTTTTGTTTGATGCAGAAGCAAATTAAACCTCTCTTCCTCCTGAAAGACATCTTTGAGCCTGTTTCTCAAGGGGATGGTGGAAATAGCTGAGCAATGGCTAATCCAGTTTGTTTCAGAGAGATCTCAGAGACAGGTATAAGAAGATCAGGTTATGGAAGAGAGGACAAAAAGCGATTGCATCTTCAGAGAGGCAATATGGGATACTTGTTACTCTCCCCCTTCCACTTGCTGGAGATGTTTTAATCTGCCTTTTTTCTAGCAGTACTCTGCTGAGGGAAGCATTTTGTCATTCCACTTCAACACCAGAGTAGTTTAAATCAGTCTTTAAAAGATGATAAACACAGTATAAAGGTGTTCTTTATTAAGCAAAAATTCTAACTAAACATAAGTATTGTTTTGTTTGATAAGTCTAGTCTAATAAGAATGGATCAGAAAAGTGCTTTTCGGGTAGTTGTCAGCAGATGATCATTCAAATGAAAGAATGGGTCAGAGAGGCATGAAGTCAGTTGTTGCAAGCAATCAGCTGGTTACAAGGTGGGGAAACAAATGGGTAAGTTGCAGATTTACAGAAAAAAGATCAAAAAATGATAGTGGCTGAGACAATATATTATAGTGAAAAAGTCAGTTCTTCCACAAGGTTAGATAGAGGTGACAGGACATGCAAATGATCTTACTCTTTGTGGAGATAATAGCAGTAATTCCTCGGCAAGACTAACTGGAGGGTCTTGAAAGCAATAAGAAGGAAAATCAGGGCCCTACACTGTGAAGAGAAAGACAGAGCTGTGTAATTTAGGGAAGACACAGCTGAAAGGAAAGTTTTCAAATAAATGAATTGTTTACAAAGACAAAAGCAATAATCTGTTCTCTGATCTATGGTGAACAGAATGGGCATTAAGATGATTTTGCTGAGAGTGACAGTAGCTGGGGTAGGCAACTTGCAGAATTCCTGTTCAAACCATGTAGATCATGTCTGCATAGTGCAGCTAATCCTGCCTGGGGGAAAGGTTATGTGGTGTGAACTCCTGAGGTCCTACTCAGTCCTGTGCTTCTGCAATCAAATGTGTGTGGGGAACCCTTAACCTGTCATGATACAACATTTTGGACAGTCCTTTCTTCAACCCTGTGCTTCCTGAACTCTGACTTCCGCTCGTTGCTTGTTGACACAAATTATACAGCAAGTTCTTTCAGGCAGGGACTGTGTTTACCTGCTTATTTATCTGGCATCAGTTGGGCTCCAGTTTTGACTGGAGCTTCAAGCATAAACAATAACAATTGTCAGAGTAGATTATTCAGGGCAGAGGAGTCTGAAGTCATTTGGTTATGAAAGGCTCCCCAG
The DNA here is from genome assembly GCA_033556795.1 of Tapera naevia. Lineage (NCBI taxonomy): Eukaryota > Metazoa > Chordata > Aves > Cuculiformes > Neomorphidae > Tapera > Tapera naevia. Next base: position 16,302,905 of record JAUMJJ010000088.1, on the reverse strand, counting down.
AGCATGAGTACTTGCTGTGACCCAGAAATGTTGGCATGAGAATCGATTAAATAGTAGGATTTATGTGGTAAACTTGCAGTGTTTCCTTGTGCAGAGAGCACAAAGTGGAATGGAGATGGAGCCTATTGTGTGAGATGCATGTGCAGCCTTCCTAAAGGGAATGTAAAATCTAGCCATTGGAAAGGGGGCTGAAGGAGCCAGTTTATCAGAAAGAGGGGCAATGAAGCTGGAGAGCGTGTTTTTGGAGTTTATGAAGTGAGATGAAATGAACAATAATTGCTGGGGAGGGCCTGAGGTTCAGGAGCCAAAGATATAGGGTATGAAGCTGAGTGACTCCCTTCCTAAACTTTCTCTGAAGGAAAGGATGACAGATCTGTTGCTTGGAGGCTGATTAAGTGCTGAAGAATACACAGCTGTGTGAAATGGGCCAAAAGCCCTTTTCCTCTTCCATTTCTCTGTTCTGCTACTGTGTGCCTTTGAATGTGCCTGCCAAATCTGCTTTCTGGGTTGGTGAGGAGAAACTGGGCATAATTATTCATATCATCTGCCTTGTTTCCAACAGATTTGCTGTTAATGCTGTAGCCTACCAGCAGCGGAAGGTACAGCATCTCTTAAATGGGAATTCAGGCCCTGGAAATTGTGGTTTTGTTTCCCATCAAAATTGTGGGAATTGTTGAGAAGGTCCCCAGCTGTTTTACATAGTGGGTCTCAGAGCTGTTAAGGACAGCTACCTGGGCAGACACAATGTGGGGCCACGAAGCAAAAATAGTTTTAAAATGCAAAATTTGTGCTTAAAAAAACACCACCAACATAAAACAACAAAAAAAACCCACCTCAACTCCTCAAAATGGCTAAAGATCTTAATGGGGGCTGTGTTAAGTCTTAATCTGAAAAAATAAATCTGCACTGAAGACTAAATGCAGGAGAATAGCTCTGAAGATGATCAAGGCCACTCTTTCAGTGTACTTTAACCAGCGCAGCAAGGGAATTTCCTAGCAAGTTATTATTAGCATGTGAAAGTGCAACATGTTGAATATGTGCAATGTATGCTCAGCTCAGAGCAATGAAACTGTCATGTTGATTTCTGCTCTGGACAAGTTTTGTTGCTCTGAGCTGAGCAGCATCCACGTCTTCAGCCATGGCAAATACCCAGTTTTTGAGGCTACAGTAAAGGAACAGCTAACAGAGCTATGAATTTGTGTGACAGACACGGTTTCTTTCCTAATCTATGGTGATCAATTTAAACCATGAAGTGTGAAATGTGATTACCCTTGTCCAGTGTTTGAATTAAGGGACTGTAAGGAAAGGCTTATTGCTCTGACTTGGTTTAGGGAGGGGAAAACAGGCACAAAGACCAAGAGCTGCCTCTGCATGTCTCTCTGAGGCAGGGCAGAAAGAGTCCTCTTCCATTTATTCACTGAGATATAAGTATGATGCAATAGAGGTGTTAAAATTTAATATGTCCTCCAGCTGCTGTGGAGGACAAATTAATGACATGTTAGTCTTTCCTCATAAACTGGAAATCAATTCTGGGGTAAAACAAGACACTCAGAAATCAATGCTGAGCTAGTAACAGGTTTTACACAAATCACAACCATTTATGCCATAGATATGGCATAATCTTAGCTTTACCTGAACATCTGTTAGTTGGCACAAAAGTCAGAGTGCAGCAGCTTGTGAATTAACCTGCACAGCAGACATTGTGGGTTTTTTTCCCCCCCTAGTAACCTTATCCATTTTTCAAGTGGGTCTGCTGGTTGTATTAGAGAAGTTGATGGGAGTCTTCCTTTCATTTATCCACAGTTGACAAGGTACTATATCTTCATTGGCACAGTTGTGGTGCCTCAGTATCTGAGCAGGAGCAGTGGTGTGGAAAGACTATCATTTCTACCTGGTGTAAAATAGAATTTGTGATGCCTTATATGGCCTTGAGCTGTCAAATAGGTGTAAATTTCGCCCCAAAACCCATTTTACACCATGTCTGAATGAAACAGATACAGGTGTGTCTATATAAGTACAGAAAATAGTACTGACTGTGGACTTTAGTTTGCAATGCACTGACTGAGTCCTCTGCCCTACCCTGAAAAGTTTCTAGTGTTCATTAATCAACAGCAAAGCACACTGTGTTTTCTATTAAACACTGGTACTTTTCACACCATGAGGCTGGTAAATGCATTTTGGGGCTGGATAACATTTCTTTTAAATTTGTGCTGCTGTTTGAGACATTAGCTTCATAGGGAAGGCACAGTGTTCACTAAACTGTATATGTCAGGCTAGAAAGCGTAAATGAGAACAGCTGAAAACTAGTGGTGGTTGTCATTGAAATACAAAGTGAAATTTTCTTTTGCTTCTTCACTTGCTTTTTTTTAGACTGAATTTCCATGCTTATATAACCAGTTATGGTAGCTTTCTAGACTCAGAGTTGCTGCTGTGCTCTGGAAACAACAGTGTGAAATGCTTTCATTTTAACACTCTGGTTTCATCTTAGTCCACTAGCATCCTGTGATTGCCTTAAGAGAGACAAATCCCATAAATACCAACATTCATAGCTGTTTGCTGTAATTGACTGCTTGCAAGTACTTGACTCTGCTTGCAGCTGCTTGGGCTTGGACATGTTATAATATTCATGAGGTATTGATGGTCCAAATCAAAGGGAAAAAATGCATTTTGCTAGCCAAGCCTGGAAGGTAGACTAGAAGAAATCTGCACAGTGAAACAAACAAAAAATCTCAGCTTTAGTTTGATGGGCTACTAGTAACTGATTGGTCTACCTGAGGACAGAATGGTGTTCTCTACCTGCCTATAAAATGCTGCACAACAATTATATTAGGGTAGTAAAGACTAGTAGAATTTACTCTTATTCTTTCAGACTTTCCACTTGCTTTTGAAAGCAAATTTGTATTTCTTTTCAATATTTGCTTCACACATGCTATTGTGTAGACTATTGGCAAGCTACCTACAAAGAGATTCCATTCTGGTTGCATGTCACCCTTTCATATTACGTTATTGACGTATTAATATATTTTCAGGTGTATGTCTGTACACTGAGATGTTTCAGGGAAATTTTTCTGTCTACTGTGTCTTTGGGGATGTTCTGTACGGGGATGCTGGAGAACTGCCGTCATGTGGGCAAGTCTCATTGCTAAACTCAGGGATTTTCACTTGTGAACTGAAGACTTCAATCTTCCTCCTTGACTCAAATCAGTGGCTTTGCTCAAAAAGAAAAGGCAGGGGAGGAAATGGGGTGACTTCAGGTTGGAATCCAGGAGAGCTGGAGAGATCCCTGAGTGTGGACCACTGTGAACTCAGCTGGGGTTCCAGTGTGCCTTTAGTGAGCACTCCTATTTAGCAACAACAGCTTTTTTTCATTCATGCCCTGTCCTAGGCTTGGACTGCCAGCATGTCACTGCAAGGCTGTGGTTTACACACCAGATAGGCAGTATTTAAAAGGTCCATTATTTCTTATAAATTAAGAAAGTACAGATAGGAATGAGATAGTTTGAGCTATGAATCATGTCTGACTAACATTAAAGGTTACAAGTCCAATGCTGCTTTCATCTGTATCCATTGAAGTTCTGCTATTGATGCTAATATATGAAAAAACAGGTGTTAGTACTGGAAAGCTTTTAATATGAAGTATTCATCTTATCTTGTTTCAGATTAGGTATTCCAAGTGTAACATCATTTATTTAACAGCTGTCAAAACAGTTTAATGTGGCAGAGGGGCTATTTCTCATCAGCAAACTTTTCAGCCTGTCTGACTTCAGATAATAAATCCCTTCATAGCATAAAATGTTTTCCTATGCAGAAACCAGTTATTAAATTGTGCCTTCGTTGAAGTTTTAATAATACACTGCATACAGGAGATATCTGTGGTTTGGATGGGAGAGAGATGAGAAGAAATGCAGCAATTTATATTTACATATTAGGGAATATGTCTGGATGATGAGGATGTGATAGAATTATGCAGAGCTGCAGTGATAGCTAAGAAAAATGTAGCATACAAATATGGATGTATCTTTCAACTGTTGCTAGTGTTGGCCACCACAAATAATAGCAAAGATGACATTGGCCCTATTTGGTTAGTTCACTATTTCAATTTAACTCTAATTTCCTCCAGATGTATGTGACATTAGCAATTTTTGTATAGTGTATATAGTTGGCTTAATACTTTCTGGATTATTTACTATTCTTACTCTGGGCTTGGTTCAGTAATCCTGATGGTATTTCTATTCCTCCACTACATTTCTGAAACATACTGGAGAGAATATTAGGGGAAGAAAGGAAATGCTCTTGGGCATTCTAAATTTCATAATCTTGTTAATATTGATCAATGTTTTAGGACTCAAACACTTTCATGCATAATAATTTGATAATCTCCAAGTATTTACAAGCATTTAATATTTCCATCTGGTAAATGAACACAAACTAAACTATGGGTTTGTTTTTTTTTAAAAAAAATTGTGCCTTGTTTTTAGCTTTCTTTTCTGCTTGCATATTACTGTATTTGGTGAAATTGCTGCTAGCCACAGGAGTTTGCATTTGTCATAGGGTATAATTTTCTAAAGGCATTTAAAAGCATTTGGGTTTACGATGCAGGGAGCTCTCTTACTGCATTGCTGTACACAGCTTCACTCTCATGATCTCTGCCATAAGCAAGGCCATGGTCACAATTGCTTCACCGGCTTCTCTTCTTTTTTTTTTGTTGCTTTTACATGAACTCAGTGCAATAAATTCATTTTTTGGCATTGGCAATCATTCCTATGGTCCTGGTATCTACTGGCTGGTGTACAAAACACAGGAAGCTCCTCACCAGTGCCTCCAGACACCTTTCATGCCTAGTATCAGCAAGCACCACCTTCTCACATAAGTCCTTTATCTTCCTGCTCCGTCTGCCCTACACCATCTCTTAACTTTTCATTGCTAATGCTAGATGTTCACTTATAAGTGTCGATAGCTGAAGTAGTTTACACTAATATTGCCACTGGTAATAGCAGCAGCAGGGAGCAGCTCTGGGCTCTGTTCTTTGAGCAGGGAAGAGATAGTCATTAGTTCAGGCAGTGTTTTGGTAACCTGTAAAGTATCTGGCATGCAACTTGTCTTGGAAACCCTAATTAAGACCATTCAGGTCCTGCAGCACTGGCCATCTCTGGCTGGTTGTAGAGAGCTGAGGAAATGTGATGGATCTACCCCTAGAGTCTCAGCTGTGAGCTCTCACTCTTGGTGCCAGAGCACAAAATGCTCTCTGCTTTTCTTGAATCCTTGAAAACAATTAAAAACCAAGTGACATCTGTCTTGCACATCCCTTCTTGGCATGCAAATAACAGATCTAATGACTACCGAAAGGAGAGGCACAGGCTCAAAACTTTGTAAGAATTTTAACTGTGTAGCTTCTCGGGATGTTGTTTTTTCATTTGCATGGCTATTAAAATTTAGGGTTAATAAATTGAAATACAAGCTAAAAAGGATATAAATAAGTCCCTTAGTAGCCTTTGAAAATCGAAATTGTCCTGCTAACCTGAAGAGGAAAATACTGCTTTATAATATCAGGCAATAAAATTAGATTTTACTGTAGCTGAGACTTTCTTGGATACTTGTATAACTTTGCGTGATATTTTGGAAATGCCTGATGTACACAAGCATAATAAATCTCATACTGTGTCTCAGCTGTAGACAAATGGTTTCATCTCTGAATGGTCCATGCAAATTGTTTGCTATATTTGAGAGGCAAATCGTTTAATTAGGCAATTAATAGTAAAAATTTTGCTCTTCTGCAGTATGACAAAATATTCAGCTGAATGTATTGCTCATTTGCTCCTTAAAGTTCTGTTTTGCCTCTTAAACAGTCAGCACTTGTTGAGTAATCTTTTTTCATATGAGAAAAACAGCTCTGATTTGCAGAGTCACTGCTTTCTCTGGTCCCACACAGAACACATCTCACTCATTTTTCTTTTGGGCCTGTATGTAGAGGAGTCATCAGTACCAGATATTTTGCAATTACTTCTGTTTGTTCAGAGAAGGCAATTAAGCATGTGATTCCTCATCTTTTAAAGGAATGCTGTGTCTTAATAGATGATTTGCAAATCCATTGAGCACAAAGGATAAAGTGCCACAGTCCCATGCTGAATTCTGCTGCAGCCACACATGGTAAATGAGGCAAAGGAATATCTAAGTAGCAGCAGTCTTTCTAGGAGAGTATATGAAGTGGTTGAGGGGAAAAAATTATTAGCACAAGGGAAAAAATAATCTTTCATCCCTCTCGGAGTCCCTGGTATCCAGAAGTATTACATCACTGTCTCAATCTTTCCAGTGTCATCAGTTCTGATAATTATGTGTGTACCCATCTGTAATAAGCAGTAGAACTTAACTAAACCAGAGTATTTCTTTTTGGCAAGCCATAACTTCTGCTTGGTGAATATTATGTGTGTCTGCAGACTCATTTGAAGATGGTTTTCCAAGATTATTTGGTTTGTGAGCTTGAACAGCCCCGCAAACTAGCACAGGGAGTAAATAGACTGGAAGAGGATGTTTAATCTGTCATTGTTCTTCATTAATAAAATAAAATCCAAAGAAAAGAGTGAATATGGACACTAGTACAGCTGAATTCAGTCCTATCAAAAGTTGAGATTCCCCAGTGTGTGTGAGCAGGACCTCTGCCCGGTGTCTCCCGGCCTCTAGGGATGGCTGCTCCTGATCAGTTAAAAAAAAAGTATATTAGCCATGATTAAAAAGTCAATCAGAAAAGTAGTCTTTAAAATTTTATAAGGACTTAAGACATACCTGCGTGAAGCCTGAAGCCAATTTAGGGTTTGAATCAATAGGAACATTACTTAGGCTATTTCTGCTGACAGATGATTTTTGCATAGGAACAGTTCTTAAACATATACAAGGTCTTTAAATTTGAAATCTCCTTCTTTATTTTAGCCAGCTTTAAACATTGACACTTCTAACATATTTATCTTCATCCAAATTTTGTCTCTCCGCATTCTTACCTTCTCTGCACCTCCAAAAGTTAGTCCTGAGTTTTTTCAACACATCTGAGAATATTACTTTCATTTGGTTGATGTCAGTGAACATGTGCAGCCCTGGCATACCAGTGGAATAAAACAGCGAGGCATCTGAGTGCCCTCTGCCATCCTGGCTTACAAGGCAGGGTTGTCCTAGGGGCCTGGAACTGGGAGAAGATAACTCGGGCATGCACGCACCCATGTCCATGCCTGGCTTCTCTGCAGTCATGTAGCTCCTCTGGTGTTTTGAAGGATGTGGGCGAGCAAGAGATCTGCAAGGATGGAAAGGTAGAACAGACATGAGGAGTGGTGGGAGAGGCTGGCACCTAGTATACCCCTGCGCATACTGGATGCTGTGAAGGTCAATGTCTACGGTACTTATGGCAAATGTTAGATGGACAGAACACCCAGGACTGCAGCTAGATGTCTGCAGAGGTTTTATATTTTCCATCTGTGCCTAGAGTGCTTGGCCCACATAGATAGTTGGACAAGGCAGGGAAAGACTTTTTTTCAGGCTGCCTGGAAGAGGAGAATTGCTTCAATGAAGGACAGGGCTGTTACATTCATCTTAGAAGTGATGGGCAGTCAGCAGCTGTTGTAGCAGCTGGCCGGGGCGAGTACTCTCATGTCAGCCAAGAGTCCTGCAGGACTCACACATAGTGTTTGGGCCACTGCTGTCCCAGGTAACTTGTGCCATGAATAATCTGCAGAGGCGGCCACCTCATACTGTTATTTTCTTCAGAGAATTAGAAGCTCCCTTGGATGAGAGCTGCCCCTGCCCTGTTACATTGGGCAATTGGCTGTGTATCTGGCAGCTTATGAAGGAAGCAAAAAAAAAGGATTCTTATGGTACAGTGCCCAGACACTCCGTTTTCCCTTCTCCAAAGGTTTATTGGTGTCATCCTTGCTTATACATCTGTGATGTGAAAGATGAAGAGGGGTACGTGAAGAGACTGGTTTTGTACCGTAACCTCCTGCAGTACGTCCCCAAGTTAGATGCTGCAACTATACCACCCTTCCCTGGCAATGACAACAGGTGTTGAAAATTTGAGTATTGTAACCTAAACCTACATGTGTATCATGGGTGACCCACAATAATATCCCTGCTGAAGGCACAGGCTGTAATTGTATAGCATGATTTTCTAAACTTTTAAGACACCATTTGGGATCTGAAGTCCTCAATGCTCTCTGAAATTCAAAGCCTTCCGAGTTGAGATGCTCTACATGCTGCATATGCAGAATCAGAGAGATCGAAACTCACAGGTCCTTCACAAAGTACACTGGATTATTTTAAAAAAAATTCTTCATATTTTGAATTTCTACAAATAATTCTGACATCACAGCTGACAAAGAATTTGTCATTTGCTTACTTTTATTACCGTCACTGTGGGTTACCATAGCAATGGGAGTGTTACAATACTTCCCACTCCTATGACACAAAGAAAATTTCAGTCTTTTCTAAAAGACTTGTTCTTGCTGAATTCAGAGGATATTCTAGCTTCTGCTTTGTTTTGTCTGGGTATCAAAATAAGAAGTTTGGTTAAATGGTAACTTTTTGCAATCTTGTTCTGCAAGTCTAGATTGCTTCTTGCATATCACAAATCAAAAATGAAGTGAAATGTAGCATGACTATAAAATATTAGCTTTTCCAGATGTTATGCTTGAGCACAAGATGTTCAAAGAAAAGTCTTTTGGCTTTCTACCAAGATGTCAAAGACATTTGGGATGAATTAAAATAAATTTTGTTAATTGCCACGTGCTAAAAAGAAAAACACTTTGTGCAGAGAGAAAAAATTATTCTGATGCTTCTCCATTAACTGATGACGAAGTTTAAGTTCCCTACTCAGAGTGATACAGATTCATACCAATTCTTTCAAAATCAACACCGAATCTGTTATTTACACTGCTGTTCAGGCAGGTGAGTTGAATACTTAGGTACTTTCTGCGACTCTAATAAAAGACTGCACTTCTCTTGGACAAATCACTTCAGATTAAATTTTTCAAAGGATTACATTAGTCTTAAAATGTATGTTTATTGTTTCATCATTTAAAATTGAAAGAAAATACAGACTAGTCTGGAAAATAAAGCCATACTTTCATTGATGCTGGTTATGTCCTGCAAAAATATTTTCTGAAACTTAACAGAAAGAGAAAATCTATGTCCAAAAAAAAAGCCCAAAAGCTCTTACTAAAGAGACATGGATGAATACAATATTTTAAAAATATTGCACATGCTGAGTAAGAAGATAATTTTCTTTGAGATCAGATTTCATGAAGCAGGAGTGCAGAGCACATGCTGGGGTTAAATTATTAAATATAGTGTATAGAAAAAATGATAAATAGCAGGGCAAAGCAATTTTTATATGGCATTTATTGCATTTTAAAAGAGGAAAAATATTCGGTGATGGTTAACATAACAGAGAAAATAAAATAAAGAATTGGGGAGGGGAACCGCACCAGATTAGATTTTTAAATATTAGCTTAAGTTAATGCTAAAGGAATATTAACTACTAAAATGCGAAACCTATATCTCCTGAATTGCCTCCCCCAATCAGAGAGAAAGATTTAACATTAAAACCTTACCTTGCAAGGCAGAAGTTCTAGATCTCTTTTCACTAGGCCCCTAGTTGTATTTCTTCCACATTGTGTACTTTTGAAAGGACACTTTGAAGGCAGAAAATGCATTGCAGACTACTTCAGCTTCTGAAGAAATAATCTAATTGTGCAGAATAAATGGGTAGTATTGAGTAAAGAAAAAGTTAAAGAAATGGTTTTCTTGGCCAGTATAGCTCATTACACCTTCATTTCAAAATCATAGTACTTCTGTGATTTTGTGAGCCTGGTTTGCTATAAGCATTTCTGCCTTTAGCAGAGGCTCTTCTGCTTGCTGTTTACTGCAGCAAAAAAAAAAGGGCTTTTGTTAAAATTGGAATCTGAAAGCAAAAAGCTGATAGGACTTGTACTGGTCACTGGCTGTCATTGAATCCTTAGAAGCTAAAATTTGCTACTTAAAATTGTAAATACGGACACTGTAAATTATTCTGCAATTATAGCAAGAAGCTCTGGTATGAGGAAGAAATATAACTTAAGTCTTCCCCATTATGGTCGAGCTAACTACTTCCAGCAAGATAAAAAGAGTGCCTGACATCTTGTAGGATGAGCTCTAAGACATGGATAGTTTTAATTTTGATATAATTTCACCTGTGGGCAACATTTTATGTGTTGATAAAGTGGTGATTCATAACAATATTCAAAGAAGGTAATGTACATTTGCTGTTATGTTCATCTTGCATGGTGAATAGGTGGCTGACTTGTTTGAATGACTGAGGTGACAGCACATTTTAGGATTCATTGAGCAAATATTTTTCTTTATTACCTCACTGCTACTGTGTTACTGTTGCATCTGATTAAAAATCTTAAAAAAAAAAAATCATCTGTCTGTGGAATAGGTCATAGTGGAAGGGGAAACCAAGTAACTTGACAAATCAGCGGCTGGCACAGTCTTGAGACTGACAACCTATGGCTCCTGGTGCCCTGAAACTCACCTTTGGAAGGAACAAGCCAGGTCTTTCAATGAAGCTGTTCTTTTTTCCCTGGGTCCTACAGGCTTGAGTGCTTCTGGAAGTATTTCCTGTCTTGGTGGTGTTTGAGTGCCTACGATTAGGTTTCCAGACCACTTGTCATCATACATGTTTCGGAGAAGTCTGATAATAAAAACCAAATAGCTCATCTTTAGTTTTTCACTTGAAATGTTTTTACAGAAACCAAACAAGCCTACTATTCTCTTGTAGCTATGGAAGAAGCTAGACTTCTCTGAGGCACAAAATAGAACAGCATGAAAAATGGCATACTTCGGTATTTACTTGTTTTACACTAGATAATGATGACAGATACTGCTTGTTTTCATTTAGAAGCCTTCTTCAGTTACAGCCACCCTTGCTTCAGCACAGACTTTATCTTTACATAGTAACTTACTGTGTGACATTGATTCCTTTAAAATACACAGTGTCTATTAACCTGCATAGAATTTACAGCTTCAGGTAGATTTTCCTCTCTAAACAGTTTTTAATTTTCATCTTTTAAGATTCTTTAACCTGGGCAGTCTATCTCTTTCTTCCCTTCATTATATGCAGTCTGGTTTTCATTCCACTTACCTCACTGCCTCACACAGACACTAAAACACATACTGTTCTTACTTACCTTGGGCTGTAATTTCTGTATATCTGTGGGTTTTTTTCTCCCCCACCTCCAGTCAGGAAACAACAACAAAAAAAAGGGTGTGCTTATAAAGACAGGAAAGTAACTTTAAATATCCTGATGGCAAAGCAAGCGTGTTTTTTTTTTTTTTGAAGACGCTCCAAATTTGTAGCTTTGTGTTTATTTTAGAGTCCTCTTCTGAGTCTAGAAGTGAAGCTTGTTCTAACAACATAAGCAGGACTTCCTTTTCTTCTCTCAACTCCCTGCCTTCCTGAGGCCTTACGAAGAGCATTTTCCTTGTAGAATAAATAACTACACCAAAATAGACATATAAGCAAATTGCTTGTAACTGAAAGCCCACTGTTATCTTACAGCTGGTCTCCATAGTTTATGCCGAACCTCACAGAAGGTTGTTAGCTTCTCTGAAACCTTTGTTTTGCACATCAGTTCCCTTCTAATGAGAACTCACCCTTGTTCCTGACCTTTCTTAATGCTAATTTCTACAAGCAATTGGTACAAGAAGGCTCCATAAAAACAGCTGTGGCTTTGTTAAGGCTTACAAACCATTCACCATATGCACTTACCTAACTGGAAACTACACCAGAGGCAGGAGCTGGCGTCAGGGCTGGATGCAGCTCTGGCAGCCATCAAGAGGAGCAGAGGAAGGTGATGACTGATGTGACTGCATGAGGGGCTGCCCCCAGGGTGGTCCCCAGGAAGGTGGTATGAGTCTTCCCAGCATGCCTCTGTTGCCTCTCGGCCCTTGGACACCAAAAGAAGCAATTAAAATCAGGGTGAGCCAGAGGTTGGAAATCACATCAGACTGGAGACGTTGTGTGGCACTTGTCCATGGTGTAACACCCATGAGGCACACGTGTTCCTAGGCTGTGGCTCCTGCAGTGAAGGTCATAGGTCATGTGCTTGGTAATGGAGTCCATAGAGAGTATCAGTAGCTTGGTACCAGACTTCCTTTGTGGTCTATTACTTAACTCATTTGCGACAGGTAGCTGAAGTCCATACAATGATGCTTTTGTTGCGTGGTCTCATTTTGCTACAGAGGATGCAGAAGGGTTCAGCTAGAGCTGATTCCATGAAGACTCCTCACTGTGAACAGAGGTGGGGCCTTGTAGTGCTGAGATAATACCATGTAATTATCATTACTACTGCTGTACTCTGCTGCTTTGCTTTGCTTTTTGCACTTTTTGAGGTGGAGTAAGAGCGACAGAGACGAGATTTAATTAAGCAATCTACACAGAACATTTTGTGGGTGAGTTCAGGACAGAGCTAGCATCTTCATTTCATAATAAACTGTAATTTCCAAGCTATAGGTCATGATCATAAAAGGTTAATGAACCTGGAGGTGATGTTATGTACCTAGAAGCATGAATAAGAAATGTATTTATAAGGCAAAAAAATTGGGAAGCAGCCCTCTCTTTTATTGTCAGAGCTACTTTTAGGTTCTGACCACGAGAAAACAAATTGTGGAGACAGCTGGAAAATTATGTTGCTGTTCCAGTTCAGGTGGTGTTGTCAGACTATGCAAGACCTAACGAGAGTAGAGCAGTTTTGCCCTTTAATTTGAACAGATGCAAGTTGGAGTCACAAGTAGGTTTGCATTGTAACTCTGGTTCAACCCTGAGTCATGGGATTATTTTATTCTGGTATATTCATTTTTGATGAACCACTTTCCTTCTTTTTTCATTAGGGTGGGTTAAACAAATGCTAATTCCTGAATGAAATACTTCTCCCTTGTTGAAACTTGAATGGGATATTTTCCAGAGTGCAAGATCAGAAACCACCCTTTGCACAATAGCTGTGCCAGAAATGGCTTACCAGGAAAGCAGCTTGTCTAGGGGTGGGTAACTTTAACAAAATGGACAAAAGGGTCTTTTTCAAGGAATATTTATATTTTGGTGTTTCTTGTCTTGTGACATCAATCTAATTTTTGGTACTGAATCAAGTTGTTACACATTTCTTTGATCCAAGTTGTTAAAATTTCCAGCTCTTGCTCAAGCAGACTGTCATTCCTGTTTTTCATTAAGGTATTTCGCGTAATACGAAAAATGTTTTTTCAGATCACAGCTGTCCTAGCTGTGAACAGCAGAAGGGGCCTTATCTACATGATTGCTAAGGCATGTCCAGGACCAGGTAGTGACTTTGTGTATTTTTACAGGAACCCATGTGCTCAGATGCCTACAAAGCAAAATGGGCAGGAGTGCAGCACCTACCTCACCCCAGCTGAGCAGCAGGCCTGGGCATTTGCACAGAATGAGTCATCTGTGCAGTTCCAAATTGCATCTACTGCAGTGACATAGGAAAGCACTAAATTGGAGCTTAAAAATTAGTGCAAGACACAAAGTAACTACTAGCTAGCTGAAGGATGCAAAGAGGTTTTAGAGACCTGAAAGATTTTCTTGTAACTCCAGCCCTTTACTGAAGAAAAGCATTTGTCCTAGGCTGGAAAACAAAGATGAAGCTACATGTATAGTCAAGATAGGCTTGACTGTGGTTGCTAATGTAAATGGAGAACTGATTTTTTTTTAAGGCAGTGTATTTAAACCAGAGTTAGAACTTTGAAGAAAAAAACCACCTTGCTTGGCACTAATTTTCCTTTTACAATTTGCCTATGTTTAAATCCATTTTGCTTTCTTCCCTAGAAATCTGGTCCTCCACAAAGTAGACTATGTAGCTATAGAAGCAAGAATGCACTGCTCTTGGAAAAGTCTGCATGTCTTTGTGCTTAGATTTCCTTGCTTTTACATCTGAGCTGAGCCCCCTACAATTGAAAATATTTAAAGGAAAACTAAATCCTAACGAATGTGAAAGGCACTTGCACAAAAACACAGGCGTTATTCCCCATCTTAATTGAAATACCTTAAAAGATTTTTGCATAGACTATACAAATAAACACAACTATTCATTCCCTTTATGCTCTTGTGCACCAGTTTTGAATGTTTTTGTTTCTATTTTCCTCTTCTAATCTTTTACCCTAATAAAGATTCGTAAATAAAATTTCTGTCAATGTCTAAGGTCAGCATCTGTGTGGTCACATCTCTTCTGTATCATTTTTCCTGTGAGCTTTCAGTTCACTCTCCTTTACTAGGAGTAAAATCAAGCACTCTGTTAGCGGCCAGAAGCCTGCAGTGAGAGGGCCATACCACAGCTCATCTAAGTCTGTGGATGCAAAAGGTGAAGAGCTTTCAGTCTACTCAAATAGTGATCAAGTATCTTTAGAGTCACTTTCATATGATAGCAACTTAGTTTAAAAGCAGAAAAAGTGCTGGTCTATTTCGTGACTTCTCAAGTCCTTTTTCTTTCATGTAAAGTCAATTTACTGTAAGCTGTGGACCCAGCTTGGCTTCAAAGTGTGCCTGGCTCTTCATTCACAAACTAAATGCTCCAGAGAGCTGCCAAATTGGGGAGATAATTCTGTCTCATTTTCTGGCAAGCTGAGGCTGCATGTATCACCTCATTTATATGCTAATTGAGGCCAAGCCTCCAAGCAGACTCCATACAATTTCCAGTGTGACTTGACTCTGTATGGCTATTCTGCCTTACAGCAGCTCAGCGTGTGTGCTCTAAGCCTGAGAGGGTTTAGTATGTCTTCATCAATGAAGCCCTATGCCTTGACCCCAGCTTTCAGAAAGTGACGACTAAATTTGAAGAGGATGGGTCACTCCCACAAAGAATTACCACGTTGCTGTGAAGGTGAGTTCACATCATTTCTTGACTGGGACTCTCTACATTTCAGCTCTGCAGGGATGCTGGCATTTATTAGGCCAACTGACCTAATAAGAGGTTGCAGAGGGCACAGCTAATTATGGGGACAACGTGTTGACAAGCAGCCTAGGTAGAACAGCCAGTTTTGTTACCTCCTCTCCTCTGCCAGCTCGTGCATGACGGGACGCAAAAGCTCACTCTCTTCAACTGCCTATTTTAAGGCCTAGTAAGGATCCATGCTTTGTCAGTTATTCCTTGAGGAATACTATATTGCTAGAGAGAGAGCAGGTACAAAATCTATGTATTCAGGGCTCCATTTGTTTGTTTAGGATGTCATGAATTTCAAAAGCTAAGGATGAAGTATTCAGTAAATGAGATGCTTGTCTCATGCTGAATTTTGTGGGATATTTCACCAAAGGCTACAGAACTTAGGCTGGGAAATGCCCATGCTTGTGATACAAATGCTGTGAACCTTTTCAGAGGGAAATATTAGTAACTTGCGCTTTAAAGCAAAGAAGTAACATTGGCTTAGAGGCATACTTTACCATCAACGCCAAGGATTAGAGGACCATGAAGTTTCCATGTGATATAATTTCCATAATTTTTTGAACTTTCTTTTAGAAATATATCAAAGTGTGGTTTAAAAATTTTGTTAAAAGATAACAGAGAACCTGGAAATTAGAGAATTCTCAGCTGGCAGCCATGTGTGCAAACCATTTGTGGATCTTGCACTGCAGTACAAGCCATTACAGACAACAGTAGCACAGGCATGGGATCACTGAGATGCAACATGTAAAATATCCAGTTCTGCTCCATGTGCCCAAAAAGGGGCTTCATAGCTTACTGGAGAGAGCAAACAGCCAAGGAAAGGCTGTTGACAAGAACAAAAGCATGTCAAAATTTCTTGTGTTCTCCCAGGCTGAGTGCACGCTCACAGCTTTGTAACAAGGGATTAGTTGAAATGAGGATATGTGCCTTGGGCTCAGGTACACACGGGATTTGCTGTTCTCTTCTGAGTTGTGGCAGTGCCCACCTCTCATCCAGGAAGTGAGGGGTATCATTTCAGCATAAGCTTCATCCCCAGCTCAAATTTACACCTCATTTGCAGGATAATTGGCTTATCCAGTGGAATTGGCACAGAGACTCTCTCTGCTCTCTGCCTCATCTGTTTATGTGTAGTCATGATGTGGCCAGGAAAGGAAAGAAGACTCATCAAGCCACAGGGAGAAAAAAAAAACGGAAGAGGGAGCATGACTGTTTTGCCTAATGATGAGACAATTTCCTAGGATGGAGCAGTTATGGGTTCTGGTACTTCCCAGAAGTACTTAAGTAAATGGTTTTGCAATCTGTTCATCACTCATCTGATGAAACTTCCAAGGGATTTCCAAAGCCTGCCCATGTATTCAGTTTTCTTTGTTCCTGTGAACAGCTTCTGTCTGTTCTCAACAGCGTGTTGCCTCCGGGTTATGACCTATTATTTGACAAAAACAGGTGCCAGGTGATGTTCCTGCCAGGGCATGACCACCAGGCTGAAGAATACTACCGTGCTTGTGCAAGAAAGCGACTCATTTATTTCCATGACACTGTGCTCTTTTGTGTGCTCCACGGAGCAGGTCTTGGCAAGTGGAGTTCATGCAAGTCTCTCTGTTTTCAGTGGAAAAGCTCCAAAGCTGACAAATTTCCTGTGTCAAACAGGTCAGAGAAAGGACATCCCTCTTCTAGACCAGGATGGTGTCGTTAGGTAAACAGGGATTGTTACTCTGCCTGGGAACTAGCCCAATCTAGATGTGAGCATTTAGAAATTGTGCTAAAGGAGATGATTGCAAAGGACAGGATCACAATGAGGGATCAGCCATGCTACAAAAGCACGTGGCCCAGGGAGGAGAGCCTGCTGCTGCACTCGATCACGATCTTGAGCTTTGCGAAGCTCTGCAAAGGGCAGCGGTCCTTGCTCCATCGCCCATCAGCATCTGCCCAGGCAACAAAGGCGGTAAAAATAGCTGAACAAGCTGGGAAGCACCAAGTGGGCGTGAGTCGGTTCCTAAGAGACTCGTATCTGAAGCACCTCCAAAAGTCTGGATATACCATATGAACAGTAGAAGCGTAGAGGTTGTTGCCTGCGCACTCTTGCTATCAGTGCTGTAGTCTTGTACTGCTGGAGTACAATGTCTGCTCCTTAGCAGAGCTGGAGGTTTGAAATTTGTTTATTCCATGCTGGAGTGAAAGGAGAACAGTTTGAAATGTTTATACATTTTTACGTATAGATTTTTCTTATAACATAGTTTTCTTAATATCTGCTTTTGGATGC
This sequence comes from Tapera naevia, assembly GCA_033556795.1. NCBI lineage: Eukaryota > Metazoa > Chordata > Aves > Cuculiformes > Neomorphidae > Tapera > Tapera naevia. The sequence continues at coordinate 16,285,673 of JAUMJJ010000088.1, read as the reverse complement.
TAATGGAATGTTTTAATTTGTGAGCATCTGTTTTGTGGTATGAGACACTGACCTGACACAGGATGCATCCCTCTTTAAAGTGATAGTTCTGCTTAACTTGGAGCACAGGTTTTAACTCCAGACCTTCTCAGATGAACAACACCAGAACTTTAACATAGATGATGCATTGCCAAGAGCCCTCCAGAATACGAAAACAGCTTCCACTTGTTGCCAAAAATGCCAGCTGTGACTGAAAGTTAAAAATCCTTTTTTTTTTTCCCCCAAGGTATTCTGGCTACGCTGTTTCTCACCCCATTGAAACTCTCTGGCAATACAGGTTTGCGTTTCACAAAGTTGTGAATTTATAGTAAGGGAAAATCCAGCTCTTACAGTAAAGACAACAACCCGCTGGCAGATTTAATTGGAAAAGGGAAATAGCTATGGAGAGGAAAGTGACTTAAAGGACATGGGGAAGAGTGGAAAAGACTATTTTCCTGTAGTAGTCAGATATTAACTTTGTCAAGGAAAAAGGAGCTGCTACATTTAAATACCGGGTTTCTTTACTGTGGAAAGATAGAAGGAGGTGGTCTCTAGCTCCAGAAGTTTTATGGGAAGCGATTTGTCTGTCTAAGAAGACTTATTATCAGTGGTTAGTGTCCTGTTGAGTAGTTCTGAGGGACATAAATGCAATGGCTTGCCTGGAAACTAAAAATGCGTATCTTGTGGTGCTGGCGGTTCCATGAAGTCTTGCTGAAGGTAGTGGGTGTAACAATCACCCTTCATTTGAGTTAACTGCAAAGTGCAATTAAGCTCTATGGAATAAATAGCTGAAACAATAGGAGCCACCACCCCAAAAAACGGGAGTACATACAAAGCTGTTTAAGAATGTGTTGTGTAGGTGGAGGGTTTGATAACAGGCTGAGTTAACGTGCAGGTGGCTGAATATTGTTCATGTGGAAGAGAAACCAGAAAGACATCATAGCAGCATGCAGAGAAGGCATCAAGAAAGTCCCAGCAAAATAAACACTTGCTGCCTGATTGAATAAAAGCTGAGTTTTCAGAAGTCAGGCACCTGGAGTTCCAAACAAGCAAGGTGTGATCTGCTCTGAAGTTCTCACGGATATATGAGAACTTGTGTTTGTGGAGCTGCTCTGAAGTCAGAAGGCTTTGTGTCAGAAAAACACAGTACTATGTTCCAATACTTGTGCATCTCCCAGAGAGAAATGATGCAGAAGTATTGACCAGCTCAGAACTTGGTAACACAGGTATTGCAGTGGCAGAGAAGCAAGTATCTCTGCTTCTATCTGCCATTAAGGAAGTGAATATTTTATAGGGAATGTTACTTCAGATTTCACTTTGGAAATTATAAATTGTTATCAATTAGAAACGACAGGCCAGCTCAGAATAAAACATAAACCAGACCCACCTGGCCTAAGAAGATTCTACTGGAACTTTTCATGTAGGAATATTTACTTGCCACAGAGTTAAATTTGGCAAAGTGAGACTTGCACTTAGGTTGGAGGTTTGCTTTTTGTCTTTATTGTACAGTCAGCATGATCACAGTTAACCTTCACTCATCTTTTTGATTACTACAATGTCCCTCATGTTCTCTCTCTTGAATGAACTTCATTATCCACCATCATCGCTTAGAAGAAACCAGACATTTTGCACAGTGTTTGCTTTGTCGACTAGATTTAGCATGTGAATGCCTTGTCTGCTGTGATAGAAAGGTTGTCTCGTGTCTTTATTTGAAAAGTCTTTTAACAATCTGTTTATAAGTGTGATCTTAAGATATTTCTAACATCACGAGCTTGGGCTGCAACTGAGACTAATTTCAAGACCATTTAAACAGTGCCTTTCACATATTATTCCTCTGGTTTTAAAGCGTCTCCAGACTCCACGTAATTTCCTGTACAGCTGAGTCTTTTTATTAAAGCACTGTCTGAATCTGACTTCCGTTAGTTCCACGAATGATGGCTCAGTGTACTTTAGATTCTTCTTATGCATACATTGCAAAAAATGCAAAGTGAATGGTCTTAAAGCAAAACTGTACAGAATTATGTTGCATTCTTCTGAACACTTGTTATCTCTCTGGTGATGCACTGGCCAGAGCACTGGCTTTTCTGAGCTTTCTGGATGTTTTATCCAGAGTTCAACCTCTAAATCTTTCATGTGTAATGAAGAAGTTTTAGTTAATTTCAAAAGTGAGAATACAATGAAGACAGTTATTTATTTCTCAAAAAATAGTAAGTAGTGTGAGATTGTACTTGGAATAAACCATGAGGGTCATGCAATCGAGTGCCTCACGAGCACAGGGGTAATAGCTAGTTAGACTCAAAAGGTCCACAAATCACACACTCTGCATATACCACAAGCCACAAAGCACTCCCCAGTGGTCTATAGCATCTTGAAGATATATAGTCCAATCCATTGAAAGCCACAGGCTGTCACTTGCCACAGTCAAGCTGTTGCAGTTATGGCAATCTACCATCTCTTATAACACACCATAAGAGACAGCACAGAGATCTAAGGCATTTTTGACTTCATAAGCACACAACTCCCTGAAGGACCTCTAAATGAAAATGCGCTAAGCAATTTATCCTACAGCATTCTTCAGGCAAACTTTCATGCTCTGCTGCTATTACATATGCTCAATATAGTATGCACACCTTGGGCCTGAGCATGCATGCTTGTAAACACACTCCCGGTGATTTTCAGAAATGACTCTTCTGTCTTTATGGAACAATTGTGTTGTGTCTTCTGGCCTCTGTAGAGCCAGAGAGAAGAGGTGGCACTTCTGTCCTTCCCAAGCTGGTCTCTTGGGAAAAGACAAAAGTTCTAATCCCTGTTTGAGGTGAAGCACGTTCTAGGTCCTAACTGTATAAGCAGACATCTCCTGGGACTTTTGATGCAGAGCTTTTTTTACTTCCAAGTCGTGCCAATGGCCTTCACTTCCATGAATAAGTAGGTGTGAATTGCCAGGAAGACTGCCCCCCCTCATGAAAAAACACATTCTGTAATTTCAGAAACAGCTGCATATGTTTAGTATCACTGTATTTGGATGCTTCTGGCGGTGTTGTTGTGCCCTGCTCTCTGTACATTGGTGAAGAGATGTGGACTGTTTTCCCTTGCATTTCTTCCCCTCTCAAACAAAAAATCTCCAATACAGTAACCAAAAAGTTATGCGCTACACAGGACCCTATAAAAAGTAGGTGTTTTTCAGAATGCTTACTATTTGTGTTTCATTTTGAGATTTAGTTCAGTTTAGGTCTTCATCATTTGAATCAATCTTAATTTATTACGTGGTAATAGCAGCTCTGCTAGGGACCAGAGTTCTCTAAAGTAGGTTCCACACAAAATGGGTCAAGGGAAAAATAAAGTAAGCTGAGGGCAGTGCTATTCTGATAATAGACAATCCAGAGCTTTGCTTTACATAGAGGACAGACTATCTTTTGACATCCAAATAGACCAGCAGTGTCACATTTGTTTCTCACAGGAAAATCCTTTCCCTAGGGTACAGACAGGAAATCCAAAATAAGAGGAGGTAAATACCAAAGGACCACTGAGGAAAGGGGAGGAGAAAAAAAAACAGAAAGAGCAGTGTTCACTTGTTGTGTTGGCTAAGGAAAGGCTCAGGAAAAAAAAAAACACTGTGTGAGAAATAAGTGCTTATTTTGATGCTATTTGAAGTACTCTGACTGCAGGATGAACCACTTCTGTGCTCTGAAGCTGTAGTGCAGATTGCTGTGCCTCCTGGTGAAGTCTTTATTTACTGTTTCTTTATTTTGTGAAAAAGCACTGAATTCCTTAGTGGAAAAAAAAATCAAAATTAATTTTATCCAACTATATATGAGATAATAGACCCTTGAGTTGTTCACAGCACCTGGTTTTCTGACTACTGAGCACCGTGATCCAGCAGCTTCTGTAAAGTCTTTGACTGTTTCGTGCTAGAATCTTTGGTGCAAACTCAGTGATCCGGTCCCGGTGCTGGGCTAGGACTTGCAGCACTTAACTCAGGAACTTTTGCTGACTGTATGTTGTCTAGGCTAACATAGCCCTCTTTGACATTTTTCCTCTGAGTCAGTGATACCACATTGCAGGCGTAACGTAGGGTAGGAGAGGCAGGAGCCAATCCACTGAGCCTTGTGATCGCTCTTTGAACCCACTTATGGGAGCTTCATTTTGGACAGATGCTGTTGCATCTGCTTCACCCCTCAGCATGCAAACACTGGGCACTAACGGGTGGCTAAGGAGAGCTGATTACTGAAGCACAAGGAACAGAGTAAGGATGATTCACCTTGTAATGAAGGGCCATGCAAGGCTCTTCTGCGTGGAGCTATTGAGATATTCCGTGACAAGGGAGACTGTGAAATAGGGACTCTGAAAAGGACATTCCTCCCATTGAATTTGCTGACTTGAGGTTTTTGTCAGCTGGACCTTTGGGCTTCTTGCCAGCCCAGAAAAAAGAATAACAAAGGCTGTTTCTTCTGTTGCATATGATCAGGGAAAAAAAGAGAGGAGGAGGAAAAAAAAATGAAGAACTGTAATATTTTTAAAAGAGAAATCTTTTTTCCAGAGAAGTAAAAATGTCTTATTTACACAGATATCCAGCCTCTGGTTACTGTAAACCCCAGCATAATTCTTAAATCTCTGCAAACTGTCATAGATCACATTAACATAGCACAGACGCCATTTGGCACTACATGGAAAGTCAGGATAGTCTTGAAACTGAACCCACAAGCCCACTGTGGTCAAAAATTAGAAAACAAAGCAAAGTCACAACATTAAGACTGAGAGGGAATTGTTTGAAAAGTATTTGGCCATTGAAGGCAAATTCAATATACCAAATTATAAATTAAAGAGTTATTTCCACTTATTCAACAATTTTTCACTTAGTTTTCAAGGTTCTTAGGAGTGTTTGTGCTCTTAAGACAATGTTTATCAGGAATGGGTTATGTCTGTGCCTTCAAATAAAAAAATATATAGGATAATCATATATCCTTGTTTTTCAAAACTCTTGTTTCAGGTTTTTTGGTCTTTTAAAAGCTGACTGAGCTCAGTGGTATCATGGTGCTTGTAGTCCCTGGCCATGGCATATTTGGTGAAAGTTGAGCTGATAGATAGCCTTTCCCAAACAAATTCCATTACACCAATATTTTCACACTCTCTTCCTGAGCTGCCACTGGATACAAGTGGCACTATTTTAAGGATTGCCAAGTTCTATCCAAATTCTCTTGGAAAAAAAAAAAACAAACCAACATATTTAAGAGTGAAGTATAGCTAACTATTGCTGTTCTCTCTCTGTATAAGCTGTTATCAAGTCTTTGAAGTTCTGCCAGCTTGTTTCCATTACAAGGAAAACCTGATACCAGCTGGAATTTTTGGAGTACAGAGGGAGCAATGGCAATGGTCCTGTTGACTTAAAAACTGTGCATAATGTCCTGTATTTTTCTGAACACAGAATAAACTGGAAACAGTTTTATTTTTGGATGTGTCTGCCTTTTCAGCAGTACTGCACCCCTAAGAAGCTCCATCTTTTTTGAACTTCTTTCTAGTGAGATATCCACTGCAACTTTTCTCATTCTCTCACTTGTTTTCAAAGCTTTTATTTTTCATCTCCCCTGCCCATTAGTACTTCAAGCTATCAAATGTTCCAGCCCTGTGTTTATCTGCCCTGTGAGAAGCCTCCCTGCTCACATAGCGTAGCTTCTACTTTGTGTTTTGGGTATTAGTTTCTGGGGTTTTTCTGCTATTGCTACCCCTGAGAGTCTTTTGAGTCTTCCATTTTGCTTAATGCAAGACTGGGACCAATGAAAATGGTTATTAACACTTTCAGTCTAACAGTTGGCTGCAGCTAGTGACATAAAAAACAGCTGTTATATTCTATTGATTGCATGCATCAGTGGGCAGGTAAAGTTTTATAATCAAGATAATCTGTGGTAAGGATCCTTCCTAGTATATACCGCTTGCACAAACAAGCTATAGCCCTGCTTCATCTACAAAACAGGGTTCAATTTCAGCATGTGTACTGTATTAAGCTTTCTTTGCATCAATGTAAAAAAATCTTCTGCAATATGTCGTGATTTGAGCCATATGGTGTGTGAGAAACAGGTGGAGCAAAGGCTGAGCAAAAAGCATGAAAGGAAGAAAAAAACATTTTTTAATAGTCAAGATAAAGGACTACACTTGTGGCCATCACCCTTGCAACAATTATTATCAGAGTAAACAGTCAAGCCCTTCCTAAAAAAAGAACTTATCCAGAGAATCAAGGCTGAATATAAGAAGTTATCCACCGTCATGCTGCATGCTTGACAAAGGTGCTGCTAAAAGTTCTTCAGTATATTTTATATATGGCCATGAACTGCTGCAGGATTGTGAACTCTGACTTATGAGTGTTCATAATTTGCTCTTTTTTTGCTACATTTTTTTTACCTTCATCAGAGAGCTTTATTTCAGTGCCCCAATTGCATGATTCTCAAACCCGCTAAGATTCTTCAAAGTGGTTGCTGGAGAACTTCCCAAGTAAATATTTGCTGAAGTGCTTATTAGCAAGACGATTTCCTTGTATATTTTCAGTTTCCATGAACATTCTTATTAGAAATGTTAACAGAAATGAGAGGCAATTTGCAAAAGTGTTGATATTTCTAGCATAGTTGGATAGGATGGTTTAATACACTTGCAAACCTTTTTATTTTGTCTTTGTTTGACGTCTGTTTTCTTTTTATAACAACAACAACAAAAAGTATGCAGTTGCATGTTCCTGTGGCAAGTAAAAGCCAAAACAGTCCTCCAGCTGTTAAAATTAGTGTTAGATCTGAATTTTCTATGGATTTCCCGCTGCATGGCAGGAAATCAGCTTTCATTGCTGCTTCCCCCTCCTCCCCATCTAGCCTCCTATTAGATTAATACCAGAAGCATGAAGTAACGCTTAACAGAAAGTTGTTGCTTTTAGCTCTGGGAAAACTTGGCAGCCTCTCCAGAAATGAAGGAGGGGAGGGGGAACCTGAAACCTCTGTTCACTAAAAAGAAGACGAAGCATGAGGAATAAAGAAACATTTTTCTCCTGTTAAACTTCTGAGGTTTAAAAAAGCACACTAATGACAAACTGTTTCTAAGTCTAATGAGGATCCTCTGTCAGCCCTTTCCTCTCTTTAAGCATTAATCACATGGTTCCTATGGGCTGCTTATGTGTTCCCATTTCATACTGCTACCTAATTTATGTCCTTTCAGCAAAGTTTATAACTAAGATAGCATATTTCTCTTCTTGTTTAGAATGGGTTTCTAGTTTAGAGGAAGGTCTGGGGAGCTTGCAACCAAAATAAAGGTTCTCACGAACACTGGGATGCCTCCCTGACTGAAGGCTTCAGTTATACAAAGAGGGAAGGAAAAAAATTGCAATGTGTGAACAAGGCATTATGAAAAACAAGTGAGACCACCCCCAGCTTCCTATCTCAGATTTCACAGTGGTCTTTAAACTACAGTACAAAATTATAAAATTTATTAAAACAACATGTTAAATTGTCGTATGTTAGATTCTTGTGATACTGTGGGATCAGCAAGCGTATTTTATTGCTTCCTTTGGGCCTAGTCCTACATCAGTCAGTGGAAACGTCATTGGAAGCGTATGGTGTTGTGGCCGCAGCAATGCAGGCTCAGACTGAGAAGCCTGTCTGGGGCTTCTTCACAAACAAGCTACCCAAGCTGCTGGGAACAGTGCTGCAGGACAGAGATGGATGCTTTCAGGTGAGCAGCATAGATAAGAATATGCACATAAATCAGCAGGCTTTACACAGTCCAGCTCCTGTAAAATAGTGTTTCTAAACTTCTCATATTTCCTAAATCGTCGAGTTTGTTTGGCTTTCAGCTTACCATTGTACCATTAGCCAAAATGTTGCCCCATAAAGTCTCATCTTCTGGTAACACAGGGGCACTAGTCAACTCAGGCTGGGCAGGTGGAGAGGTGTGGAGTGTTGAATCTGAAGAACCTAAGTGCTTTACTTTCTTTGGAGTAAGCTCATGATGCAAACAGCTCTTCCAGCAGATTGCAGCCTCCCTACAGCTGTGAAGGACAAGGACATCCACGAGCCTTCCCATGGTTTCACTACCTACCCTGCCTGCTGGAGACCAGTCCTCTTGCTGGCATGCCAACAGACCCCGTGAGGAAAGTGGCACATCCAACCACATTGATAGTAGGATGGCTGGGCACAGTCCCCCCTCATTCCCCATGGTAACCCAAAAAGGTCTTAACATAAGAAGGAAAGCGAAGAACAGGATACATATTGACCTGGCATTGGGTATATTTGAGGTGCATGTGCCATATAGTGCCTAGCATGCCAGCAAGCTGTCTTGGCCTCAAGAGCCAGATTCCTACAGCATCCATCAGTTAAAAACCTGCAGTGTGGCGTTGGTCCAACTCCTCCCTTCCCCTGCATATTCTGACAGGATCTGAATGCATTTAATTCTACGATCCTCTCCCCCACCTTGTTATTTCTTTAGGATTTTGTTGAAGGGGGTGCAAGTGCAGCAGGGAGTTAGATAGTGGCTTGTCACTTGATTTTGCATTGGGCATTAGTGTATCTTCAGGATGTTTGTCTCAGGGGTTTGTATATTTTGTCTAAGCTTGTAAGGCAGTTTTGAGTAATGGTTACATAGGGACAAAATGGTTATATTTTATAGTTTTCAGTTGCTTTTAATCCCCCCCCCCCCCCCCTACTGGGAGAAAAAAACCAGAAAGCTGAGGCTAAAACACATCTCTACATCTTACTCTGCCTCTATTAGTGTGGGAAAGTAGTAGTGATACTGTGTCATCCTTTGTGCCAGTAATGGGATTTAATTCCACATTTGGGGGCCATCTGCTAAGAAAAAACCTCTACAACCCTTCTCAATGCTCATATAAAAACTTGTCAACAAAGGCTTCTTCACAAATCAGTTGTGAGGCTATATTTTATCTAAACTTTCTTAGACAGAGCTTTTTCCTTTATGACATCCACTACATCAATTCCAGCTTAAATAATGCTGAACAGAATGAAGTACATTTTGGCAACCATCCTTCCTTTTGGTAGAAATGCATTGTTTTATCTCTTTTGACTCTGTGCTAATTAGTTGAGTTTCACCTAAAGGAGAAGACTATATTTTGCAGGAGGAGGAAAACAAATGAGTATTTATTTCAAAACAGAAATCTATCTTTACACAGGTTAACTGTCAAATTAAAGTAATATCTTGTCTTCTTGCATTCAATGCCTTACACTTGCTGAGATTTCTTGTATAACCTTGTACAAGTGGCTTAAATGCTTTTAGATATCTTCTAATTCCCTACTAAAGAAGATACTATCTCACTGACATGACCACCCGTTGTTAGATATTCTGCATCCAGATTGATAGAGGCCAAAGAAGAACAGAAAACTTCCCTGGCTTGGCAGCACAGACAAATTATAAGGCTCAAAACTAAAGTGCATATAGGAACTCATGAATGAGCTTATTACTTGCTGGGAAAAAGATAAGTCTAGAAGGGACAGCTGTAGGATGAAGATACCTTTGTAACCAACAACTGAATACAAAACGAGTTGCTGCTCTCATCTGTGACTCTGGTTGTAATTGAGTGCAGCTATTGCATTTGCACCATATATCTTCTGCCAACCATTCGCCTACTAACTTAACATGTATGAGGAGTTGGACCAAAGTTTTGCCTGTAGACCTAGTGCTTGGAGTTTTCAACATTTTTGCTCACAGATTGTATAATAAAAATGTACTTGTGTACAGAAAAACTTCAGTAACCTTGTAGTGAATTTAGCTGCAGTATCAGCCTTGGCTAATTAAGCCCTAAGCCAATCCCATGCACAGAAGCATGCTGATTCTAGCAAAGGGAAGCGATTAATCAGTTGCAAAGACAAACAGCCATACACAAGCTAATAGAGTAGTGCTCTTGTGATTTGAAGCAGAGTGATGTTTGGCCTGTGTTAGCAAAAAATCCTTTTGATTACCAAAATGTTCTATTTAAAGAAGAAATAGCATGCTTCTTTATTGCACTAAACAGTCTAGTTGCTTTAATAAAAATTGTTACCTTTCCAACAAATCTTGTCTTGTTTGTATCTTTAGGCCATAATGCTTACAACATTGCTACTACTTAAATGAGTCATTATGAGTTGTGCATTTTATTGATGGAGACACTTGTAAGGTAACTACCTATTATTAACATAAAACTAACAGTCTAAATCAGTTGAGTCCTCACTTTAATGGTAGTCCTGCATTGCAGTTATCCTCTAAGCTGGGCAGTGGGCATGGGCAGTGGGCATTGAAGGAAGAGCAAACACCACAACCATACTGCAGATCTAGGCAAATCCTCACAGAAGTGCAACAAAACCCCACCGTACTAAGTCATATCCCTTAAGCTCTGAATTCAGCTGCAAAAACAGGCAGCACTTGATGATTCAGAGGAATGCGAAACCTGACAGCTTTCTTGTCTTACAATTACAACATAGTTAATTGTGTACAACTGTGCAAAGGAAGAGAATGAGGAAATTCCTTTCTTGACCCTTCCAGCAATTGACTTGTGCCCTGGAGCATGAGATTTGATTAGTCCTGTAACTTATTTTCCCTAGGCAGCTGCTTCTTGATAGATCTTGTGTGACGATTTAGGAAAGTCACAAGAACACTCCACTGGTTGAAACTCAGTCTACCTTATTTTATTATTGTTTGATATACCTCTGTACTGTGTGCTGCATTAACAGATTTTTAGATTTTAACTTGGATAACCAGTGTAACTATTGGGTGTGATTTTTTTCCAAAGGAATGGTACTGCTGAATGCATTCATGCTCCAGGTTGCCTTCTTATTTTTCAAAGATTCCCAGTGAGCCTTAAAACCCAAGTTTCTTTCAATACCTAAAATACAGCCTCAAAATGTCTTTGATGAAGATAGAGTGGAAGAATTACTGTTTGCTTTGAAGTTTCAGCAGAAGTTGTGACCATTGTTATTATTTTCAAGCTATGAACAATTGTGTAGTTTTATTCTGCAGCAGCAGGCAACAGCTGGGTTTCTTCACTGAGGCAGTGGTTCAAAACGCTCTGGTTACATGCTGCAAAGCACTGAATCCTTATGACCTCATTTGTTGCTCTGTGTTTGTTCAAAAGGGTGCAACTTAATAATCCATTGGTGTATTGAAGAAACAGAAGCTTGGTCTCAAGCACAGCTGCTCAGATCTATGCTGTTCCTCTTCTAACCATTCAGCAACTTGTTGGAACTTTTTCAGAGGGGAGAGAGGTGCAGGGAAGGAAGAGGTTTCATATGGATCATTTTCTTGCTCTGTTCTTCACAAATAACTGTGTCAGCCCACCAAACGAGATCACATGATTGGGAACTCAGATGAATAGTTAAGGCAGGAAATGGAAGAAACCAGACCAGTTTTGCCACCAAAGAAAACCTGGCGCGCAACTAGACCCAGTTATCAATGGATAGCTTTATCTCAACTATGTCAGGCTAGATATTGTCTCTCCTCCTGCAGTCCGCATAAAACGTGAACCAACTCCCTGCTGTGGGCTATGGCTCATTTGACAGAAATGCAGTCATGTCCACACCTGATGTTGATGAAATCTATAAAGGTAGACAGACCAGGTAATGCAGAGGTTGTGGTTGTGGGTGCCTACTCGGAGGTGACTTCAGTTTTGAAGTCACTGAAGAGATCTCTCCTTCCCTGTTACTGATGCATAACATTGACGTATTTTATTACCATTTTCAATGCTCCTGATTAATGCATACTTTTTGCAAACATTCCAACATTTGATTTCTACTTATATGAATTACCATGGAAACTAAACTTTTATTGGGCATGCTTGCATACTAAGGGGCGAAGAATTTTGAAAGCCACTATGATATGTAATACAATTGATGTACCCTGCAACTGCCATGAAAACAGTTAAAGCTATCTAGGTGCACTGTTGAACCCGTCTAAGACTTGTCACTCTTGTGCAAGTTTCCATACCCTTTTACATGATGTTCTTTGATAATAGTATTGTTGCTTTTGCTCCTAAAAGAGTTTTCAGCTCTTTAGTTTTTGGAATTCCTCTTGTTTTCTAATTTTTAAACTAGAAATTTAAATTAAATGAAATTTCCAAGAAAGCTTTTTTTTTTTCAAATTGACAGACTCTTGCCTATTAGGCATTCCAACTTACGAAATTATTTTAGGGTCTCACCCACGGCTAGTTTTGCGTACCTCTTATTATTTTAGAAATAAGCGTTATTCCTTATTTTTCTCTCCTTTGCTGCCAAGAAGCAGAGACACTGACTCAATAAAATTTTCCCAGCATACAAGGGGAAACATAGACTCTTCCTGATCCAGCTTTGGTGCCACCTGACCTACAGTGTAGGAGCTAACTAAAGGAACATTTCGCCCAGCACATTGAAATTCCTTCAGGGTAATAGTTTAACCACAAGTGCAAAGTTACTCTTCTACATACTATTAGGTGTCCTTTTCCCTAGGGAGATCCTTGCAGACTATAACTTAAGAGTTTTCCCACTTAAAAGGAAAGGAAAGATCACATGAGACAAAGGGAAAATGGGCTGGTTTTGGCTCTGGCTGTGGCAGGCTTAAAAGTCATTCTTGCCTGTTCCAGCTGCGAGCACATCCTTAACTCTGCATTACTTACATGTATATGTTTTTATTTTGTTAACTGCTTGTACTCCTTGCTTGTTCAGTGAACAAAACAGAAGAGCCAAGTTCAACGCCAGTAGTAAAAGAAGTAATTGTGGGAGCATCACATAAGAAGAGCTCATCTAGGTTCTGACCTATTAGAGTAATTAGTCTCAAAATTTTGTCTTTTTATGCATAAACTAGGACATCAAGACAGCCAAAGCCATTTATTTAATTTTTCGTATTCTCTGGTACTGTGGGTATTCCAGATTTCAATGAATTATTACAAAGTTTATATTGCGGTAAAGTAATTGTTTTGGCCAAGTAAAATATTCCCTGGAATACGCAAAGTAGGACCTGGATCACAACAAACCCTGTTTCCCAAGGCAGATGGGAACAGTCAGCAATTGCAATAGTGGTTTACATCTGCTGAGTGCTGTGTGAACTTTGACTTGTTTTGCAGGACACTGTGCAGCAGGTACACGCTGCGATCCCCAAATTTCCTCTTTGGGAAACAAACAGCAAAAGGTAGAATGATGAAGCCACACAACATGAAACAAGATCACTGCTCAGGATACTCTGGCTCGCTGCCCGGAGCACAGTCCTCCACCCTGGCTCGCTTCTCTCACCACCGGCATTTTCCTTACGAAGTTGACACTATACGTGCACTCGGAAAGCACAAAGATCATTGCATGCCCTGAGATCCCAGCTTCCACTGATCCCAGGGGTGCAAGGACACCTCCTTGGAGGCTCTTTGCCCTTTTCATTTTCCTTGGTAACAGCTGCAACCCAGCAGTTATCTTGCTGTCTGTGGTCATTGAGCAGTCTTCTGAATGAGGACCTCTGAAGGGGTCTGGATCGGCAACCCCAGCAACTCAACAGACACGGGCAGACGAGGAATGTCTCTCAGGGCTAACGTTGGTTTGTGCACTTACTTTAGTCTGAAAGCTCCTCCAGCGAGTCCCCGCCAGGCTCATTGGCTTGCTCCCTGCTTTGGGACAGTGAAATGCTGCCAATGGTGGATGCCACCTGTATGCATTCTTTGCTGATGCATGGCACCCAGAAGGGAGGGGTCTTTTGGGGGCCCTGTGTATACGTATGTAAGTATACAAAGATGCACATGTAAGTATTTACACGTGAGGCCAACCGTATCCTGGGCTGCATCAAAAGAAGCATGGTCAGTAGGTTGAGTGAGGTGATTCTCCCCTTCCACTCCACTCTCGTGAGACCCCACCTGGAGTATTGTGTGGAATCCCCAACATAAGAAAGATACAGAACACTAGAAACAGGTCCAGAGGAGCGCTACAAAGATGTTGAGAGGGCTGGAGCACCTCTGCTATGAGGACAGGCTGAGAGAGTTGGGCTTGTTCAGCCTTAAGAGAAGGCTCCGGGTAGACCTTAAGGCAGCCTTCCAGTACCTGAAGGGGTCTACAAGAAAGCTGGGGAGGAACTTTTTAAAAGGACATGTGGTGATAGGATAAGGTGGAATAGCTTTAAACTGGAAGGGGAAAGATTTAGATTACACATTTGAAGAAATTCTTCCTGATCAGGGTGGTGAGGCACTGGCACAGATTGCCCCAGGAAGCTGTGGATGCCCCCTCCCTGGAAGTGTTCAAGGCCAGGTTGGATGGTGCCTTGAGCAGTCTGGTCTGGTGGGAGCTGTCCCTGCCCTTGGCAGGGGGGTTGGAACTGGATGGGCTTTAAGGTCCCTTCCAACCCAAACCATTCTATGATTCTATGATTTCAGCTAAGACTTCATGGCAAAAAGGCAGCAGGGTGCGACCCCCGGGCTGGGAGAGCGGAGGGCACATCTCTAACGCGGCTTCCCCAGGGGGATGAGGAGGAGGAGAGAGGGTGCAGGTAAACGCACCCCCACGCAAAGAAAACCGTTCCCGCGCCCTCCTAGAGCCACCCTGTTTGCCCAGCTAATCTCGCAGGCAGGAAATTGCCTCGCGATTCATATTTATGGATCGCGAAGCGCCCTCCACGGCCCCGGCAACACCCTCCCCCCGCTCTGTGGATGAGCCCAGCGCCACGAGCACACCCGTGCGCGCCCCCCTCCTCCCCGCGGCCCTTGGGCCGTCCCGCTCCCGCGCCCCCGGCCTGAGGGGAGCGAACCATTGCGCCCGGGGGGGAGGGGAGTGCCCCACGCCCCGGCCCCGCCGAGGGGCGGCGCTGGCTGCCGCGCGGGAGGGGCTCCCGGCGGCGCGGGGACGGGAGGCGCTCCCAGCAGCGGGCAGCAGGGAAGCGGGATGTGCAGGGGCGAGCGGCGGCTGGAGGCGGCGTGGTGAGTGGGGGCACAGGGAAAGCACCATCCCGCGGGGTGGGTGTTAGCGCTCCCGGGGCGCGGCGGCGGCAGAGCCCTAGCGGACTGCCCGGCGGTGCTGGGCGGCTGCCCGGAGGGGATATGGGAGGCTCTCCGGGGGGGCGGTGCTGGGCTGTGCTTGGGGGGATGCTGGGCGTGTTGGGGAGCTGCCCGTGGGATGCTGGGGCTGCCTATGGGGGGATGTTCGGGGGGTGCTGGGAGGCTGCCCGCGGGGATGCTGGGGGGATGCTGGGAATGCTGGGGAGTTGCCCGTGTGATGCTGAGGCTGCCCATGGTGGGATGCTGGGCGTGCTGGGGAGCTACTCGTAGGGGGGATGGCTGGGGCTGCCTGGGGAGGGGTTCCTCCCCGTGCTGACGCCAGCTCAGCTGCTTACAGCTGTCTCCGGGTTTTGGCTACTTTTTAGGGGAGTTTGTGCCAACCATCCGCCAGCCCTGTCGCGTTTCTGACCCTCTCTTCTTGAGAGAGGGGAGACCCTGCATCCACCCGCCGTGTCCCTTTCGGCTCCGGTCGCCTCTCCCTCTGTTTGTCCCGGTGTTTCCCAGCGCTGCCGGCGAACAAAGCCTCTGTCCCGGCCAGCGGGGCGGAGGTGTCCGTCCCTGCGTGTCCGTGGGTCGAGGAGGCAAGGGAGGAACCGCGGGGCTTGGCTCGCTTTGGTTTTCCATCATCGAAGATCTACCTGGGGAAGGGGAAGGCGTAGGACAGGGCTCTTTGTCCGCGCTTCTTTGTTAGGGTGGTGGCTTTTAAAGCCTCCCTGCGGCTGTGCGAAGGATGCTGTGCCCAGCGGAGATGGGTTTCTCCCAGGGCTGAGCTGTTGATGGATGGATGTCGTCTCGGCATCACTGGAGTTTAGCAACAGGAATCCGACATTGCGTCTAATTGGCTTGCGGAAATCAAGTTGTGTTTTTTTGGGGCTCGGTCTCCCTTGACAGATTTAGAGCTCGTAACTTGCCCTTCGTGTAGCCCTGTCAGCAGCCGGGGCTGGGGCTGCACGCTCAGTGGTGAATTCAGCTTGGATACCGGAGCCTTTTTGGAAAGCCTACCTGCCACCCACCAGCAAAAGGAGGAATGGGATGGGAACCAACAGTTCTCCCGCCTTCTCCTCTGCCCCAAATCTGCTTGAGGAATTTCCCCATGTGCAGAAGTGTAAATAGACTGGCTATGCTTACATAAAGGCTCAAGAGATGGGTTTTCTGCTTCTGCCATTGAGTGCTTGTGTGGTCTTAAACACATGGCTTTTGTCACCAGTTCCTTTTCCCCCAAGTGCTCATATTGTCAGTATGTCACCTTGTGTACATGCCTTGACTTTGCACGTGCCTGAATCTTCCATGTCTGTCTCCAAGGCAGCTGAGTGAACATGTTGCTGGTCAGAACAGCACATTAGCTTTCTTTTAGGGGGAGAAGGGAGATGAGAGAGACAGTTTTGCAAGTTTTCTCATGTTTCTCTTTCTCTATATTCTGATAGATAAGGTCCCCAAAGATAACGTAATGGCAGAGGGGAAGAGAAATAGGAGGCAGTAAGGCATGGTAGTGCTAAATGGAATGGCAGAGGAGGCAAATGGGCTTGCTTTCCCATAGCAGAAGGAGGTGGTGTAGGAGAGAAAGGAGATGAAGTTATCGGAACATGGAAGAGTGCCTACCTTTGATGTCAAGGGAGAGGTAGGCTGTACTAAGGGGGGAAACAGAGGAGTTACCTTTAAGATGATCAAATAGTAACACCTTATTGCAGAGCCAATAATATATTATTATTGCTTTACACAGTTCCTTTTCCACACCAGAAATTTATTTCCCTTACATTTTGACAAATGCTAAATTGATGCTTTTGTGCGGCCATGTTTTTAATGAGAGAATGGAAATCTTGACCACAACAAGGGCAGGAAGAGTAGTTATTTTTTCCATTTTTTTCCGTATCAGTTACTGTCTGTGCTTGTCAGATATGATTAGCAGCTTGCTCCTTGAGAGTATGCAAAAATACCAGTTGAGCATTGATGAACATTTGGAGCATTTTGTTTTTAGACAGGAAGCAGAGGATGGGTAAGGTGAAGACTGCAGTTCTACCTTGAGGCTGGAGTTGGATCAGAAGGACTAGGGGGGTTTGGATGGGAAGATGTGTCTGTCTTTCCCACTTGAAGATCCAGAGAAAAGCTGAAATAATGCAGACGTGGGAGGAAGTGCTGGTGATTGTTTATGAAGGAATTAATGCTGTGTTCACTGCACATGGTGTGTATTCTCTGCATTTCCATTTGTTAAACAAACAATTCTGATGTGTAGTAACTGCCAGTATGGTGCACAGTGCTTCCCTTTGAATTAACTAAACAGCTGTGAGACAATGCCCTGTTTGGAGTGTTCAGAGGAGATGCTGTTCATTTAGGTTTTGTTTTAGACTGGTGGGGCACATCCAAGATGTTGCAGAAGTCATTGAGGTGTTTTGCCCTGTAGAAAGTCCTGCAGAGACTGCAGAATAGGAGTGGACTCCATAAATGTGACCAGACTTGGTTTTTCTTACTCAAATCTCACCCAGGTGGGATTAGTTTTTATTGAGTGAATCATTTTATGTAACTGCCTTAATTATATTAAATGGTGTAACTGCAGATATTGTACCTGTATTCCTCACTCAAGGGAACGCAGTCCTGGGACTTGCTGATAAATGCTGCCCTGTAATTGTTCAGGTGGGCCCACAATTCAGTAGCACAACAGCCACGGCGGATGCCACTTGAGCTATTGCTGTCATGATGTGGTTTGCCAAGCAAGTGTGATGAGAAGCATTTAGTCTGGGGGCATGGTCACTACCCTGAGAATGCTGGAAAATGAAGAAGCGTTAAAGAGCTGGAGGGGACGTTTGGAAATATGGGGCAAGCATCTCAGGAAGAAGACAAATGAAGGAGAAATAGACAAATGAAATAAGAGAGACAGAAACTGTCAGAATAAGTGGGCGCTGGAGGGAGCTGATTAAGGAAAGGAAGTGACAGGCACAAAGTGGCTGTGAAAGAAATCAGCACAGAGGAAAGCAGATCATGGGCAAAGGTTGCCTGAGAGAGTGGGAAAATAAAAAAGGCAGATAGGAAAAAAATGGAAAGGACGTGCATGAAGACCAAAAAATGAAAAAGAGGGTAGATGAACTTTGAACTGTTCCAGTCAGTGTTTCTAGTTACTTAGATTTTTGGGGACTTGCCTACCTGCTGTGTGTGGCAAGCTCTCAATGAATTTGTTAGGGGCATCCTAGAGGCAAGTTTTCTTGTCAGGTAGGATGGGAAGGGAAAAACTTTTCTTTAGGATCTTTCTGCTCATGTACAGTGAATGAATATGGATTCATAGTTTTTTTTCACTCACCCCCTTCATGAAATTTTAGATCAAGAGATCCTGTATTTCCTGGGATTTGGGAGTGAGAATTATATTAGTTCAAAATATTTGTGTACTTTTACTCCTACACCATATATGTTGTTCATTTTGAGTTTTGTTAGGCTGCACAATGAGATAATAAGCAGTCACAGTCCACTAGCAGATCTTTTGATTTGCCATGTCAGTGTGTGTTTTTAAAGTCTCGATTTGCAAATCTTTTCAGCATGCTCAATTTTTAATAGGAAAAGAGTTAATGAAATAGTGTCAGAATAATGCCTGAGAGCTTATCGTTACTGGCATGAGATGAATCAGTCATTGGGTCAGATAACTGACTCTTCAGCTTAACTACCAGAAGAGTACCAAGATAGAAAATAGGAGTGTGACTTGAGGTTGGCTTGTCCTCTGCCAGTGCTCTTTTACTGGATTGAAAAAAAGGAGTTTATTAGTTTAACAGAAACCTCTTCTAAGACATTTCTACCTGTTGATGGATTCTGTTATGGCAGAAAAGAAATAACTCTTCTTCTAACATCAACTTAACTCAGTGAACTAGTCCAGATGACACCGCGGTTTGTGTGATTGCAAAATAAGGAGGAGACAATGGAGTCTGCTAAAATAATGCAGTTTAAGTGCTTTAATCTTTTGTCCTAACAAATGTGTAGAAATGAGATTAGAGGCATTGAAATGTGTACTTTAGCAGTTTCAGTTTCTGGTAAGAGTAGCTATTATGGCACAAAAGTTATAAAGCGTCAACATCTTCACTGTCATTTCTAGTGGGACACACTCAGCACTCAGTGTCTCTTATGACGCTTCCTAAAAATCTTAATTTGTCATCACCAAACTATAATATTTACATGGTATATGAATGTTTTCATTTTTGATGCATGTTTAAAATTGTCAGTTGTCATGACCCAATTAAAATGATTATGTGGTTTCCATCTACTGGAAAGAGCAATTGATTTGACAATGTCTACAATGTTGATGCTTATCAAGTAGGAGAGAGTCATGCTTAGACAGTAGGACAGAATACTTAAATGTGTCGCATTTGGGTGCAATTTTTGGAGTAGCTGGGGTAGTTATTCCAGTAAAATAAATGTGGTTTTTGAGGGGAATAAAGTTATTTTGGGGTATTTTCTATTGTTGCTGTATTGCCCCTTTTTTGCTTCTTCTCCAATATCCAACACAATGATTTGTCAGAGGAAGAGATAAGCTGTTAAGAGTGACTTCCTCTGCCACTCCCATTTCCACATCGGAAACCTGCAGGATTACAAGGGAGTGATTTAGTCAAATCTGATTCACAGATACTTGATTTTTAATTTATTTAGTGTTGATACCAAGCTGTGAGCTTTGTGAACTAAAACTCCCTGTGCCTGTAAGTAAACCATGTGCTCACTTCCACCACAGGGACCAATGTATTGCAGGACATGTATCGTGTCAAGCCCAGCTATGCTGGCAGGAAATAAGCTGTAGCTTAGAGTATAGTATATTGTGTTGTGGGGGAGGAGGAGGAAACAAAGAAGGTTGTTTAAGGTGACCTTTCGATAACAGCCTTGTGGAGTTGCCCAGTTTTTGGCAGAGATGTCCATAATCTGTCTGAAGGATGTATCCATTCACTAGTTTATAGATACAGAATCTCTACCAAATGATGCAGATGTCTTTCTGTACTTTGGTTTGACAGTAGGCTTTAAGGGGTTGGGGAAAGACAAATTTACACTAGATGTTTTGGAAGTAAACTATGGAATTTGAGGAGCTTTACTTTCCCGTCAGTTTGAGCCTATCAGGACTTTTGGTTGTATATAAACAAAGTCAGGGAAAAAAACCAGGTTGATTTAATCAGGAGCAAGTACATTGTCGTCAGGTCATGCAAGAAAAGAGTAAGTCAACTTTGTAATGGAGCAGTCCATTCACACTCCTAGATGGTGCTACACCATGGGAAAATTAAATCTCTGGGCACGGAAACCAACAGCACTCATTCACCGAATGTATTTCAGAGTGGAAAAATTTAGGAGGCTTTCTTGCTTCCAGAGCAGGCTGTGTTTTATTGGAACAGACAAAACGGACCCTAATCATTTGAAAAACTTCTTGTTTCAGAATAAATGAAACTCTTATGATGGTGTGTGGACTGTGACAAAGACAAGTTTTTGTTCTTGCCCTCCATCACTTGGGGTTTCATCTGTTTTCTGTGGCTGGCTGCACAGTGCTTTAGGAGAGGGGACAGGAGCTGCTGGGAACCACTGGTAATGTTTTGGGAGAATCTGAAAATGAAGAAACAATGACATGCAGAAAAGCCTTAAAGGACGGATTGGCCAAATTTAAGAACTTTGTTTAAAATTGGCTTTATTTTCAGTTAGAGGAGTACTTCAGCAGTGCCTGAGGTATTGCAACCGACTGGGTTGGTAATGTAAGAGCAAAGTGGGTGCCATAGTAGACTCATCTGAAGGGAGGTGGTGTCAGCCCAGGCAGCAGTAAAGGAAGGGGAGGGAAACCATATGGTTACAAAACATCGTCTTAAATTTATGGGCCAAGAGCTGAGTAGAGCTGTACCTGCAGCTTGGTTGGGCTGCAGCTCTGTGCCCCTATGCTGAGGGAAAGGAGCTTTTATGTCAAGCCACTCTGTGTTATAATATCTTAAAACCGGAATCCTTTGTTTGACTCACCACCTATTTGAGTCATGAATCACTGTTTCTTCTGGTCGTTAGTGAAACAAAGCTTAATTTGGCCTGGGTATTGTAGAGATGAAACATGATTGGTAATGCTGTATACATTCACTTCAGATGACTTTATAAATCCCAGATGAAATCATTTTACTTCGTTCCAGCCAAGGCAGAGTGCAGCATGTGCTCTGTAACGAGAGTCAGCCTGGCTGGTTTTGGATGAGGCCATGTGTAATCCTCATCTGAAAGAATATGATTTCATGGCAGCAGATAAACTGTGGATTTTGACCTGTGAATTTGCTTAGCTCATTAATTCATTGTTTCTTGTTTATGCTCACAGCAGAATTTTAGAAAGTTTTTACCCCAAAAAATCTGATTATTACTAGGTGATGATTTCTCTGATCTCTCATCCTCTAAGAAGAGAGGTGTGTAACGAGTCCTCAAACTTGAACTAAAATCATATAAATATTTAGCCTTAAAAAGACATTCTTCCTTTCAGCTATTAGCAAACCTAGGTATTAGGCAAACTGAACTGAAGACTGAATTTTCAATTACATAGAAACTCTTCCCTCTCAGCTGTTCTGTCTTTACTGTTTGTCGAATTGATTGATAGCCATCATCTCCTGAGATAGAAAGAATGGGGGCTTTGGTGATCTTACCAATGATTTTAACCCTAAAGCAGCAAAGACAGAAATGCAGGATATCTAATTATATCTTTTCTTTTAAAGCAACCCTCTCTTTTGCCTTTTAATTCCAGGTTTTCTGTATTTTAGTTTTCTGTTCAATTATATAATTATACTTTTGTTACAGAGCAGTGTGAAATGTTGAGAGTTGCTAGTTTTCTCTATCAACTTGAACATACCCTGAAAAGTTAATTTTTTCGCTCATTTCTGGGCAGCTCTGGGCTTGAAGTGCGGTATTTTTAGTAGTGATTACACAAGCGATATGCCAAGATGGCAAGGTAGCAGCAGTTTTAAATGGATTTTTGTCCTGTCCTTTATAGGCACAGGAAAGGCAGAAAGCCTGTTTGACAAGTTGGAGAACTGCTGTTAGCTCTTGCTGAGGTCAGTTGCCTGTCAGCCACAGCCCTGCAGGCACCCCCCCAGTCCCACTCCTGGCAAAGAAGAGGCCTGGGATGCCGTGTAGGTTTCAAGTTGGAGGATGCGAGGCAAGCTGGAAGGAATTAGGGAAGGAGTCTTAGTCGGGTGGAAGGGTCAGTGGGGTAAAAAGGGTATTAAATGTTTCATGTCAACAAAATAAGCTGGTGAGCATGAAACTTGGGTTGAAAAGCTATCTGCTGTCCAGGCTGTTTCCCACCATCTGCTCTGGAAAACTTCTGTCCCGTGAATAACTCTACTGGAGAGGGCAGATATGGTGGATGAGTCCTCCCAGGAGGTACGGCACTCTGAGGGTCTCCTTGCTTGCTCTGGTTCCTTGGAGACCAGCACTATTTTTGGAGAAAAGTGCTTTTGGAGGAGGCTGTCAGGGTGCAGCTAGCCTTGTGCTATAAGGATGGAGAGGTGCCCAATAGGGTGGAAACTCTGTCCTTAGGAGGAGTGAAAAAAGACCTCTGCAGGTAAAGAAGCAACACTGCAAATGTTCATGAGGGAGCAGATGGGAGGGACAGGGTTTGGGCCCATGCGGGACAAGTGAGGGGGAAGCCCAGTGGTCAGGACAAATGAGTCTCTCTCTGCAGGGATTAGCAGTCAGCTCCCTTCTCCCAGGGCTCTCCTCCCAAGAGAATAACATGAAAAAACATGGCATAAAAAATCTGTGCAAGGGAGACCTGAAACATTGCAACTGTGATGACTGCGGTTAATTAAATAGGTGGCTCGTCTCTAGACAGTCCCAGACATCTGTCTCCCTTCTTCATTTGTTTTTCTTTCGCATTTCTGTTTGCTTGTCCAGAGTTAAAGCCCAGAGGACCTACAGATGGTCACCATTTTGTCACTTGATGAAATCTTTTTTTTGAAGCTTTTTGGTCGACCTTTTAAAAACAGATGTGTGTATAAAAAAAATAAACCTTTTAATTGAGCAACTGGCTAGAGGTGTCCTGCTTGGATTTAGACTTAATTTTAGTCTTTAGTGGCTGGGATTTAATTTTGGTGTTTCTTTTAAGCCAAGCCTCTCTTGTAACCATATCAATTTTATTTCTTTTTAATAAACTTTAAAGAATCACTTTACATTCCTAGTCTGGCTTCTTTGGAACCTCAGAAATCATTTCATGCCAAAACATTTTCTGTGTTTTGGATCGCATACCTGTTTTTGTGTAGGTTTCTTTGTGATTGCAGGATGCTGGTGCTGTGTGGGCTGAAATTCATCTATGGGCTTTCGAAAATAAAATCTTCAGCAGAGAGACGTCCAACCTTGTTAATGGTTTCTTAAGGAAGCCGCAGGATTGCAGACGAAACTCAGGAGCTGTGACTAGTAACTGCATGCACAGACTGGGATCATAGATAATAGCTGATTATCAAATCAAATTATATAAAGTTTTAAACTGATAAAACAACTGCAGTCAGGTTTTTTTTCACTGTCTCCTCATTAAACATGGAGTGCCTTTTCCAAATACCTTTTAAAATATTTCTTTTGGAGTTGACTCTGGCAATTCTATGATAAGAGAAAAACAATTTTGGTCTATATTATATACTTGGAAAATTGTTCTCAGGATGCGTTTCTTGACATACATTTTTTTCTTTTATTACTTCATTTACAGGTCAAAATTTACCTGGCTTACTCAAATTAGCGTTGTTTTAACCATCCTCTAGAAGACAAATATGATGCCAAACAGAAGTAACTTCTCCTTTCAGAATGCTGGATCAGGTAAACAATTAATAGAAATGAAGTTTATGTGTGAATGTACTGAAATCTTTCAGAATTTGTTGTCAATTTTGGTCTTTTAATTTTCCCAACACATGCATAAGATCAGCACTGTGTTCTTGTTCCGTGTCTAACTCATTTCACCAGACAAAATAAGGCCACAGCTGGATACACTGCAGACAGACAGCCCTCCCCCCTCAGTTTAATGCCTGGCTGGAATAGAAATCAGTGACCCCCCAGCTATGTAGCTTGGGAAAATAAGGAAAGAAAAGGAATGAGGAGAAAAAAAAAAAAAAAAAGAAGAAAAAAAATGGAAGAATTTTCTTTTGTATAGCTCCAGGGAGCAAATACTTTTGCTGAACAGAGTAGCCTTGCGCTGTACTCTGAAGGTTACCAAGTGAGAGCTCAGGCTGATGTGGAGGCAGCATGGGTTCAGGACACACCATGGCCCAGGTACCTATTACTGTATGCAATGGTCAGGATGTGTAACACATCATGGCATATTCATAAAGTCTCATCCCAAACATTACCCTAAAAATAAACAAAACAAACAAGATCTGGTTTGTGGGATGTGGCTAGAGTTTAGTTAAACATGTACTGTAGTCCAGTTGGGATTTAACTGTATGATTGAGGGCACTGTGCCACTGGAATGGGAAACACAGAACAACACGCATGAGGGAAAAGTGGAATCTGAGTGGCTACACAAAGGTATTGTGACCTTGGATTTCAAGTACAATGAACCCTTCATTGCAGTGGTGAACAGGCCTGAAAGTTTCCACGAGCTAACTTGTTTTTTGGCAAAAACATTCAATCTTTGTAGGATTAAATGTGCCCTGCTGGTATTTCAAGGCAGTAATAAACCATTACTAGTGTCCCATTAACATGTCTGCTAAGTTATTTATATAGGAGTCAGTAGAATATATGCAAAAATCATTTGAACTTCAGCTGTGTTCAAGTTATGATTCGGACAGTGCAATTTTGATGTGATGTTAGCTTTCAGTCTTAAGAGATGTTTGGAAGAGGGAAGGAGAAAGAGAGAGGATGGTGGAAATTAGGTTCCATTCCACAACGGAAGGTTAAGTGTACGAGGGATATACATTGTGCTTTATATATGTGTGAGTGAGTTTGAGCTAGCTTCCCCAAGTCTACCTTTCCAACGCTCAGTGAAATTCCCCTCGCCCCCTCTCCACTTCCCCTCAGGCAAAGGAAAAAAGCTATAAAAACTTAATAAAAACCAAAGTCACACTAAATATGTATTTCTACATATATTTAACTACACATAGCAAGGATATCATGCAAAACTCCCAAGAAAAGAAAGAGGGGAAGGGAAAATGGGAAAAAGGGACAAAAAAGGAACTAAAACAAAACAGGTATGCACAGTTGAAAAAAAATGGTAACTAACAAAGTAAAGAACTGGCAAAATCTCACCACGTCCCTTAAGAAAAACAGGACAGCCAAATCCAACCCAGCATTCTACCCTCACACATGGGCAGACAACAGCAGCCACCACAGGCCTCAGCTCCAGACAAGATCAACGCAAGGGTGCTCCTGCTCCCAAGCCTCACCGGAAGAGAAAAGGGATGAACTCTTTATTATGCCTTATTTATATGTTGTGTTACGTTAAAGGAAGATATAGAATACTTCGGTGGATCCTGACCTCCATTGTTAAGGAATCCGAAAAGCCAACCCACTACGAAGTGCTCTTAAATAACTTTTACATCTGTTCTTCTTCCTTCGAACACCACTAATATGATGAATGCTTGATCTTTTCCAGGTGATTTTGTCTTGTCCTGACAAGAGTTCTGTTGAATGTGGGTCACGTTCCTCCCTTTGTTCATTTGAACTTCATCATTGCTACTGATCAAAAGTTGTGAAAATAGCTAAAATGTAAAGTAAAATGTCAAATTAGAAGAAACTGCAGTTCACTGGTCACAGTGATGATGGTCTGATGGAGATCTCTGTGAACTTACTAGTTTAAAGCAATTTACTTGTATTATCGTAACAAACATGTTAAAATTGGAGCGAATAAAAACACGGTCAGCATAAAAATATTAAATTCTGTGTAGTAGTAAACCTGAGGCTTGGGTTTGAAGCTGCAAGTTAATGTTTTTGGCCACTAGCAGAGCTTGTGATTAGAACTTGCATAGACAGGTCTACTATGCTCCAGGAGATGTTTGATATTTTTTTAGTATTCCCTCCGCTAGCCTCCCCCCATGCTGACTCCTTATATGTTCTGCTTATTCAATTGCATTATTAATGATGATTACCTTTGTTCTTAAACTTATGGGTTTGTTACTTAAAAATGGAGGAGAATGTGTTGTTACACACTTAATGCTTGCCACAATTTCATAGAGGAAGTCTATGTAACAGAGGTCTATTTAATGATGCCCTGGATAGTAATGAATTCCACGTTTTTTTGCCTTGTTAGCAGTGAATGTCCCAGAAAGAAGGACCTGCTCAAAGAATGCACTACCACCTTCCCCTAGATATACAAATGTAGTGATCCTCAGTGAAGCTGTATCATACCAGCTCTGATGGATGGGAGGCAGAAATCAAAGTTTTGTATCTAAGTTCATATACTTGTTTGAAGTGGCACTTGGAAAAGGATTAAAGTATCACCTCTGAGGATTTTAAAGGCACTTTACACATTTTGGTATTAGGTTGCCCTGCTGAGTGACAAGCTGAGATTAGATTTCTCATGAGGTGGCTGAAGTCACAGGTGAAATGTGACTGAGCCAAGATTAAACACCAGATTTGACCCTTGTTTTCAGAAGCAACACTTGCAGGTACTGCAGGATCTGACACTGAAGAGAGCTTTATTAGTTTTAAGCACAGTCTAGCACATGCAAGGAGCTGCTGTAAATGTTAAAGGTGCCATTTCTATATCAGCTGGGGTCTCAGTGCAAGGTTGCTTGTTTGTCTCCTGCAGTGACTGATTCTGTCAGGAGCTGAATTCCTTTCTCTGCTTTCAGCCAAGTGGAACTCGGAACTGCAAGCTGGAGCTGGACACAGCATTGAACAACAACATCCATCACTGTAAAGGCTATCCTCTTCCAGAATATAAATTTTAATTCTCAACAAGCGTTAGGACCTGGAATCTTAAACCCCTGACAGTGTTTCCAATGATCATGTAATTTTGTTGGTTTGAATGAAGTAATGGAGCCTAGCATTAGGTTGCCTTAAGGCTATCTCTTAACTAAAGTGCTCTTTTTAGATATAGTTATGACTTCGTATTTTAAGAACACTGAACTGAAACACTTTGAAAAATGGGCCTCAGTTTTGTACTTTTCCATGAAGCTTTGCTCAACAGTCCACAGTGTAAGCAGAAAAATGACAAACTCTTTCTGAGCTTCAGATTGAGTTCGTTAGTATTTGGGGGTGCGGATGCATTAGCTGTATGGGTTAAAATGTGAGCACTAGTTTATGTTCTGTATCCTGAGCCCTGGGAAGGCTACATTCAGTTCTTTACTTTGCTCTTGGCTTTGTATCTTCTCTCTGCACATCACTTGCTGTGAAATATGAGGACAGTAACGTCTTAGGAGGCTCAGGATTGTAAAGGCTGAGCCATGGAGTCTTGCAATGGGAAGGACACCAAAGAAAGAATCTAGCCTTTTTCTGACTGTATTGCTGATTTCTAATGTGAAATTGATGATGTCCTTCTTTATCCTGTTCTTTTCTTAATCTCTCAGTTTTGCAAAAACAGAGATGGGAAATTTGTGCGTCTCCTCCTTTGCTTAGTGATCTGAGACACATTTATTACAAGCACAGTAATTATTACAAAAAGTGTTCTTTTCAAGTTAATGTGCAGGCATGCATATGCAAGAGGCTACTTATTTGCTAAATGCATTATTTGTGTCATTTTCTCTTCCTTACAGATTCCAGTAAGATTATGGCAGAGTATAGCCACGCACAAAACCAGATGGAATTACAAAATGCTAGTTTGGGAAAGGGTTCTGTGGCAAATTCCCTTGAAAATGGTCTCCAGGATATTATGGAAAACCTCAACCCAAAGAAATATTCATCAAGTCTCAAATTTAAAACAAATGGGGACTATGCTGGCTCATATTTAACCCTTTCACAACCTATGCCAGTTAAACCTAATGCTTCCTCCAGTGTTAAAAGTACACATTCTGTTACCAAAATTCAAGGAGGCAAGCAGTTCCCCTGTGAAAGCCCATATCTTCCAGAAAAAAGTATCTCTGTAAAGCATTTGGGTTCCATATCAGGCCCATCTCCATCCCTTAGTGGATACAGTTTAGGAAGGACAGACTTTGTTATTAATACCGGCACAGAAAATGAAAAATCCCTTGGACACATGGATAAGTTTCATTACTCCAAATACAGTCAGAAGAACAAATCGTATGACAACGTCTACTTCCCAGGAATACTGGAGACTAAGAAAATCTCGGGCTCTCTTCTGACTATGTGGAATGGAAACTCAGGGAATGAGCTGATGCTTTCACCTACTAGCAATTCAGGAGCAGCCAGCATGCCTTCTAGTCCAAAGCAAGGCAGGAGGATGAATATTGAAGACAACCTGGCGCTTAACATAAAACCAGTTAAGCACAAGGATGTAATGATGGAGACTCTGAGTTCACGGCCCAGGAAATACTCTGGTGGATCTCTAAGTCATATGGGAATGTACAGTCGTTCCCTACCCAGACTTTATAAATCAACAGAAAGCCAGCTGGTGCCATTAAGTTTGCCCCCGAGAAGCTCTCTCGGTAACACTAAAAGGAAGAAACTTGGAGAGAAAGATCTACCTCAGAATGCCTTAGATGCTGATAATTACCTGAATTTTTCTTCTTGCAGCTCAGGGGTATCACCACATGCAAATCTTGTCTCTGGGAACAATCCCTATGCCAGTTCAACTCTTAGTGTTCCTGCAAGCCCTCGAGTTGCTAAAAAAATGCTTTTAGCACCTTCTTCCCCATATCTTTCTGATGATTTTGATAGACTTGGACTCTCAGGAACAAGTCCTAGTAGTTCTTTCTCCCCAGTGGATTTTGACAGGTCATTCTCTGTCCGAAGAAACCTTTCTACCAGTTCAGTGGAACTTGATGACCCAGATCTGGAAAGTTACAGACAGACACCAAACTCACTGCAAACGTCCATGCGAGAGCGGAAGAACAGCATTAGCTCCATTTCAGGAAGAGAAGACCTCATGGACTATCACAGGAGACAGAGGGAGGAGCGGCTTCGGGAGCAGGAGATGGAACGACTGGTAATTTTTTCTCTTTGTTTTTCGTGGCAGTTAGCATTTGCAAAGTGTCCATCCAAGATCTAGCCATCAGGAGGGTGCCGCAAAGCATAAGATGCCATGTTTTGAAATTCAAATGTTGCCTGTTTCATATGCCTTGTTTTTTATCCCAATTCACGAAGCTAATGCTTAAATAGTGTGCTGCTGTAACAGCTCGGATAGGCAGTGCCGTTCATCCATCTTACAAAAATGTTGGAACCCATGTAAATTCTGTTCAGTCATCCTGTGGGCTCTGTTAAACTGTCTACATATGTAAAATCCACAAATTGCCCTGCAGGGATCCAGCACTTTTTGGTTTAGATATGGCACTGTTTTGTGGTAAGTGGGTGAAAAATGAGACTCTGCCTTGTGCTGCTCAGTCGTGTGTGCTGTGCTGTGGAGTCAGGTATACACTGGTGTGGGTTTGACATCCATCATCAGAGCATTCTCTGCTTGGTTGTGGTTTTTCCTTCTGAGAGTTATTATTAAAATACAGGCCTCCTTGCTTCTCCCCATCCTGAAATGGAGAGTAGCAAAAGGGGGAGCAGAGTTTCTCGCTTTGTCTCTAGTTATTGTAAAGCAGTGCATTACTTGGTAGTACAATGTAATTTAGGTA
Organism: Tapera naevia; assembly: GCA_033556795.1. Taxonomy (NCBI): domain Eukaryota; kingdom Metazoa; phylum Chordata; class Aves; order Cuculiformes; family Neomorphidae; genus Tapera; species Tapera naevia. The sequence continues at coordinate 16,256,084 of JAUMJJ010000088.1, read as the reverse complement.
TTATTAACACAGCTTTTGGGTAGGGAAACAAAAAGGTCTTCAGAATACACAAAGATAGTTGAAACAGTCTCTGAAAGTTTACTTAGTATTTCATTGAAAAAAGTTTCCTTGGTGGCTACAAGAGTCTCTTACCCTATTAATATACATTCGTATGGTACTGATTTTATCATCCGTATAGAAACCAAGATGGTTAGGTGGGTCAATTTGTATTAGTGAGTTTCTAGATTTGAGATACTTACTCTACATTTGTGTGCTTTAAATCAAATTTGAAAGAGAATAGCTTTTCTTTTTCTTTTTTTTTTTGTTGTTGTTATGAGAGATGGACAATTTGGGGTTGTTTCAGTATTCAGTAATACTAAAAGTTATTCTGGTTTTACATGTGGATGTAATGACTGCATGGGATTTTTACCCCTCTCTCTATTTCATTTCTTGCTAGACAATACTTCCTTGAAGTCCTGATTCTTTAAAAAGAGGGTTTGCCTACTGTTTTTTACATTTTGTAGTTTTTGAAAGAAGATGTTTTGTCTGTTGTATTTAAATAGAATATGAAGGAATTTTCTCTTGCTTGAGTTCGTCTTCTGCTCAGAATCGTCCTTAATATCTTTTTCCTGTTATTAGAGTTATCCAGCAGAAGGGTTGAATATCAGGAGAGCGCTTCTTTCCAGTGGTTTGTATCTCTGAAAACCATCGTAAATAGATTTTTCAGATCACTGAAAGAAAGGAGTATATTGAGGGGGAAACAAAAAAAATCCCCATATCAGCTTGTACTGTTACTGTTTCAGTTTGGGGGTATTTTTGTCCTGCGTGGATCTAGTCATGGGTCTATCCAAACAGGGTTTTTATACATCCAGCCTGAGCTTTCAAAGAGCAGCTTTGTCTGACTTTGTGTAACATGAGGTGGACAAAGATTAGAGATCCAGGTCTGCTCAGGCCTTTTTTGTTTATTTGGGTTTTTCGGGGTTTTTTTTGTGATGAGAGAGGAGGGTGTGCATAACAAACCACAACCAAACAAGCACCCACAGACAGCAAAACTGTGATGAGTAGAGTAAAAGTCTGAATTGAGTAGCTGGTAGGTAAATAGCAGGGGAAACATGGTCCTTCTATACACAAGTATTAGACTATTACATACTGTGTTTTTGAAGCAAGGTAGAGAGAAGAAAAATGTAGGACTACTCAGAGAACTTAATCAGAAACATAACTCCTCTTTTTAGAGGATTAGATGGCTCTATGGCCAAGATACACCCTGTGGCTATCCTGCTGGCACAGAGCAAGTTTGGGGTGTTGTGTTTGATAGCTATTATTCACCTCTGGATTTTTTTTCTTAGTAAAATCTGTACACACATTGTAGTCTGACCTAGTATCTGCCCTTGGTTTCTTTATTTACTTTCATTTTTTTTTTTCTTTTTCTTTTCCATATAATTTTTTTCTACAAATTTTACTTGTGCTTAGTTTGTATTTTAAGTAGCAGAGGCTCCTCTGAAAGTTTGCATTCTGAGCTGCTGCTAGGGCCTGCATAGGAAGCCAAATGATCTGCTGTCATTGACCAAGCAGATAAACAAAGAATTTTTAAAAATAGTACAATGGTAGTAAAAATACACATTGCAGGGTTTTTTTTTTAATTAAATTTAAACATCTGAGTTTTAATATGTTCTCATGCACCAAACAGAAAAGACACGTATGTATTTGTGTAGGATTTGGTGTTTCTACCACTCTCTTTTGATTTGCTTATTACGACTGGGTTCACCCACACCACCTGAAGACTGGTGCCACTTCTGTTCTACCAGCCTGTTCCTCTGTGACTGTAGGAGTGAGAGGGACCAGAGGTCCTGTTGTTCCCATCCCTCTGACATAACTGCTCAGTGCTGGAGAGCGCTGGGCTGTGTGAGCAGGGTGGGACACTGTGAGGTTGCTGCTGGAGCTTGCACAGGCAGCATGCTCCTGGGTCACCATCTATGTATCTTTCCTTAGCAGCCCAGTTGACTGGACATTGCTTCTTAGCTTGGGGATGTTTATACAAGCTTTACACAAGCAGAAGTTGGAGTTAGCTATTGCTGAAGCTAGCCCAGGAGCCTTGTAAACAAGGAAAAAAATTATCGCTGTGATCTAAGAATATTCAATGAGATTCAATTAGCTATTGAATTTTTTTTTTTTTTTTTAAGAGGAAATCTCACTCTTTTCCCTGGGATAAAAGCCCAGCTGTGGTAGCTTCTGGAACTGAAAGGCAGTCTTTCTTTTCAGCCCATGGAGAGGGCACGGGTGGAACAGCACAGGCAGCTTAGTCAGAGAGATACTAACGCCATCTCTTCTGTTTGATAGCTGCTCATTTGAATGGAACTGAACCTGATTTTTCTACTGCTGGCTTTTAGGCAGTACAATATAATTCCTCTAGATGGTGGTAGCTACTTAAAAATTAGATGTGCAATATCTATGTGGTATCTTCCACAGTCCAGCTGTCTGTATGGATTTGTAAACATAGGCTTGTTAATGGAGTTTCACGAGATGCAGGAATTGGCTGGGAGAGATTTCAGCCTATATGACTGATGCCTGAATGAGCAATAATAAAATTTAAGGAGCTTATTCCATTGTCTACTTTTTTCAGTCAGAAGAGCACTGGATTTCATTAAGTTTATTCAGCAAGTGGGAAATAACACAGAGTATCCTTGTGCCTAGTTTGCAGTGACGCGTTGCAATTTAGTAAGATGTGCTTACATGAGGGAAAATTAGATGAAAATATTTTTGAATTTTTGAGGTGGTACTGCTTTAAAATGATGGTTAGTAGAACTTGTTTAAACCTCCTATGCAACTTGGAAAAATCTTTTATACGTGTTTTATAAATTTATTTTTGCACTGGGTCTTTTTATAGATTATAGGTCTTTTACTGATCTTTTTATAGATCCTTTAAACAAAACGTACCCAAGCAGTACGTGAATATATGACTTACCTCTTACAGGAACCCCAGAAAAACAGATGAAGGCTAAATCAAGGTAATTTTTCCCATCACTGGTGTTTGACAGTCTCTATAGTGTTACAGAATAACTACTTAACATCAGATTAGTTTATTACATGACCAAGTGCCATATAATAGGATAAAAAAAAACCCTGCAGCACATAATTAATGCTGTCAACTCAGTAAATTTTCAGGAGCATTCAGTTTTAATTGTGTTCCAGAACATTTCCGTGGGATTTATAATAGTCCAAGGTGTGTATTACATATACTTAATTTTTTCAGCTACAAGTTTTATGCATGTGAACAGTATGGGACAGGAAGAAGTCAATTTCACGAGACCTATTTTCATTTATAGAACTTAAATACTGCAGTGCAGCTCCTTTGGGCTCCTACTCTGTGTGATTTGAAAAGGAGCATCTGCACAGACACTGTAGGGGCTAAAGGGCACTGGTGAAGAACACTGTTATTTTGGAAGCCGGTGGCATTTCCTCAGGAGCTGCATATGTGCCTTCAGATACAGGAGCTAATTCTGCAGAAAGTCTTGTGCTCAGTTCCTCCCTGGAGGTTGGCTCTACTCTGTGCTACCGATCTCTTTTGCTTTTACTGGTCTGTTTCCTTCTGTGTCTGTACCAGGAAGGTAAGGATGAGGTATGCCATCCTGGTTCCTTCACCTGGTTCTCTACTCCAAGCTGAAGTGGTTTCTGTGCAGCGCTTATATGTGCAGGTACCTCTACTGTGAAAGTCTGCTTGCACGTTGCCTGTGAGAGATGGACATGAAATATGGGTGCTTTCTCTGGATTGTGTGCTGCTAATGGTAACCTCAGAGACAAAAGAGTAACTCTAGCAAAACAAGAACTGAAAATGATGAAATAAATGAGGTTAGAGTGAAAAACTGGTGCAAACTAGGGGGAGGGGGAAGAACAGTTGGCAAGCTGCTCTTGGACCCAGTTAAAGTCTCAGTTTGAAGTAGTTTTCAATATCTGACAGGTGTGAAATCATCACTTCCTTAGAAATCGAGGCAGGAAAGACAAACCTTTCTTGTGTCTTTTGCCCATGGGGTACTGAACGTGTTTGTAAGAAAGTAAGTGTGGGGAGTTTTTCTGCTTTACTCCCTGGTGTCTCTGTGTCTTTCTTCCGGAACCTTTTTTACTAGCTGCTGCTCAGAGGTTTTGCTGTGAAGCTGTTTGTTTTCCTGCCCATGGGGTTTTTAAAGAGCAGCAATGGAAGACTGCTAGGAATATTTTGGTAGCTGAAAAGAGCAGCCTCTTCTGGCAAAGGCAAAAGGATCTGTAGCTGCATTGACTAGCCAAAATTTTCATTAACATCAGTCACGAAAGATGGACTGCGCATGTACTTTTAATGAAATCTGGGGTTGTCCAGTTGCTAATGGCACTTATCTGAAAAGCTTCCTGTCTGCCACAGCTGATTAACCAAGTCTTGTCTTGATAACTAGATGTGTCATTGTCTCTACACATTTGTAAAATTCATATACGTCACATGCAGCAGATGAACAAATCCAGGAATCACAGACATGGTTGCTGTTAAGAGTGGGAGGTATTTGTCTCTGGTATTTTGGAATATTTTTCTTTACTGTATGTCTGGAATATCTCTTAATGTAATTGTTGATCATTAGCAGAGGAAGTTTATTATCCCCTTATCCTACCCTCCTTCAGCACCTAAATTTGCAGCCATCCATGTGTATATTTGTCAAAGCCAGAAGCGGTGAAACTGCTCAGGCAGAAAGTGCACAAGACCTTTGTACTCCTTTTTTTGTAGCATCTAGGACTTCCACTGAATATACACGAAAATTATTTAAATGTCTGTTAGAAAGATCATTTTATGGGAAATACACTGAAAGGCTTACAGGACTTGATTAAATACCCCTCCCTAGAGCCAGAATCAATTTTAAATCAAAATTCTTCTTGTTACATACTGTTTTTTTCTTTCTGACGTGTTCAGCATCATGAATAACTTGTGGGGTATTTCTTTTAAAATTATTGACTGGATTTTCCATATGCTACTGCTTTTGCACTTTGTTTTGGAGAGGTGCTTTCCTGTCTCACTGCTTGACTCAGAAATTTGTGCTGGAAACAGTTAAATGCAGGTGTGCTGGAGATGGAATGAGTTGGCTGAGATGAAATGATGAGAATAGAGTGTATAAAATAACCACAGAGCTTCCTGTCTGTAAGCCTCTCGTCACATATCAAAATAGAAGTGAGAGATATCAGTATTTCTGTAATGTGACTGAAAGTTGATCAGGAATTTTTTTGAAGAGTGGCAGAGGTTTCCCTGCAAATTTTAAGCTGTCCTGAGACTTGAGGAAAAAGAACATCTTTTCTTTCTGGCTGCTTAGCACAGGCTGTGTTTGCAGTGAGAGCCCCTTACCTGAGTGCTTAGGCTAGGATGAGCACGGCTGTGCTTTGAAATTTGCCAATTCCTGTTAGTATTGAAGGGAGAGAGGCTTGGCATGGGGTAACCTGATATACCCTGTTGTTGCAGGGCAGGATGGGACTTCATGTCCTGATGCCTTGTTTTGCATCGCTAACCATTATGACAACTGTATGAAAGGGCCAGGCCTGGTGCCGTCGCAACAGGGAGAGCTGCATAATTACCGGTGATCCTGGCCAGCGCTTGCACAGTGCTTCAGGAATTGGGTTGTGTGGCCAAACGACTAGGGAGGATAGCGGTATTGGAGGGGTGAGGGAAGAGGCTTTGTGTCTGGCTGTGGTTGCCTGGAGAGGAACAAGCCTTTGGGGAGTTGTAATTATGTTGATCATTTGGCATTGAAGGATATCTGCAGAATCTGCTGGACCCATTTTGTGGAAAATACAGGCTTGCAGTTGCTTCCCTGCAGCTGCTGTGGGCTCTGTTTTTTCAGAGGCTCATCTCTGCTGGTGCTGTCACAGAAAGCTTCAGAGGAAACCTGCAGTGGGGACCTGGGAATAAGCTACCTGAAGGCAAAATTTCTGTCTTGCAGTGTGCTCTTGGTTGGGTAGTGCTTGGAAATGGATGGGTTCAGATGGGGTTTCCAGCTCAGAAATGCAGCTCTTAACTATGGAATATACAGTGTGATGCAAATGTGCAGTGCATACAACTGGGTAGCTTCTTGGTACCTGTGTAAAAAGCTGGTTGCTTGTAAATCAGTGTTAAATTTTCGTAAAACTCCAATGACTTGCTGCAGGGAAAAGGGCAGGCAGGACATTGCCCAGACACTTATTGTTGTTACCACTTGCTGTTGGGCACAGGGAGTTTTAGGACTGTCAGAAATAGCTGCTTTGGAAATCCTGTTTGCAAATGTAACGCCAGGTAGAGCTTGGAAAGTGAGTGTGTCTGTAGTGGTTCTTGGGGAAGGAAGGTGAGGATTTTGGGGTTTTGGCTTTCTTTTAAATGCTACTAAAAATAAGAAGGATTTCCTAGAAATCAGAAGTGAGATCATTAGTGCAAGTATGAATGTCAAGCATGGAATTCTCACAGTAGTCTTTTTTCCAGCAGGGTTTTCAATAGGCTTATGGTAAGCAAATTTTATTTATGTTATTTTTATTCTGTAACGAAAGAAATATGAAATTACAGAAAAGCATTACCTTTTAAAAAATGAAAATATAAAAAAATTCATCTGAAATAGAATTACAGGAAGCTATGCATGCAGTAAAACAAAACAAATATAGCTTTCTGATACTTCTTATAAAGTATCATGGAGGTCTGGAAATCTAGAGTTAACTGTGTATAGCAACTAGAAGCATGCCAGATCAAACTGGCACAGCTATTCAGATTGTCAATTTTGAAATGTTAACATGAATCCATAGGGAATTTGTGTTAACAGGTAAATAAAGATTTCCCCCACTTTTGTGCATTTGACATCTGTTGTATTTTAGATATGATGTTTCGTTTTTCTGTTGATGCATCTAAAACTATGTTTCAAAAAATGTGGCCAAATTCTCTCCCAAAAAAAGGAAATTGAACTTAACAAAACAGACAATCCCAAAAAGTCGGGAATTAATGACTTCATGGAAAATCTGTGCAGTAGTTTGTAGGTTGGTGGGAGTATAGTGTAAGTGTAAAGTGGTACAATTAGTGATTTATACGGTGAGCTCACTATATATGTGTACATACAAATGAACTGTGGTTTCAACAACCTGAATAAACAATATTAATATTAAAATTTTCTACATTGGATAGATAAATAAGGATATTTTCTTTAAGTAGATATTAATTTCTGTGGAATGTACCTTTTATTATTTAAGTTTCTTCTTCCACATTCACTTTGATTCCTCACCTTGCACTGTAATTTATTTATGTATATCTGTTTATTATTAACTCTAAGTGACAGACCCATACATGGAACTGGAGGACTGTAATCCTTCACTAAAAAAAAAACCTCTAAAACTTTTTTTAACTTCATCTTTACTTTAGCTCACATGTGGAGCTTAGTGCTATTATCTTTTTATAAATTAGGAACGACAGCGGCTGGAGACAATCCTCAATCTTTGTGCAGAGTATTCCAAATCTGATGGCGACCCCGCTTCAGCTACAACAGTTGCTGATGTTCAAAAAATTAACAAAGAACTCGAAAAACTTCAGCTGTCCGACGAGGATTCAGTGTTCGAAGACTCCCAGGTGAATCTGGAAACGAGGTTCAGAAGCCACTTGAAATCATCTGCAAGTGATTCAGATTTCTCAGACCTGAGCAGCCACAGCCGTGGCACTGCTTCTTTTCTCCCCTCCAGAGAGTTAAGAGCTGATGAGCACTTCAACGAGAGCATGAAGCCTCCACCTTTTCCTGCTCCTGGCTTCGTGAAGGATGCCGCAGAATCGTCCTACCTAAGCATTACACCAAAGGTAACAATCCAGGAAAGAGTACAATCCCAGAATTGTTCTCTCGGAGTTGGCAGAGGCCACAGTTAGGATGGCTTAGGTGTGAGAATTAATCTCAGAGTTCATGCGACTTAGCAGCCAACTAATGATTATTATATTTTCTGCGTAAGTTATTGGTACTGGAAGTATGGTTTTTCACAGGGGTGTACAGTTCAAGAAGAGTTTTAAGGTTTTCTGAGGGAGAAGGATTTGCTTGAATATTTATAGCTACTTAAATAAGTAAATTAGCAGTGTGCTGGGGTGTAGGAGGGAAGCTCTGCTGTCTTCTCCCCACCTGAGGCTCCTGTCTTCTGTAAGAGAAGGTTGTTTTCTTATGGGCAAACCAGAACAGTGACACAGGAGGTGAAGAGGAGTTGGCTGAGCCAAATTAACTGTCCTGTCTTCTTTCCCAGGGCTGGATCTGAGCCACTTGTCAAATCAGTTGTTCCCTCTCTTGGGGCATGCAGCAGGATCCAGCCTCCTGCCTCCCTAACCCAGCTCCTGTGTTTAATAAACTGCAGCTCTTTTCCTATGAGCTTCACACTGCTGTTTCATTACTGAAGGAAAATTATCCATTAAAAAAATGAGCTAACAGCATTCCTAAAAATGTCCTTCAGCTGGGGCAATAGCAGACTCATCTGGGCGGGGGGAAGGGGCCTTTCGTCACCCAGGGTCAGTGAATAGGCTCTGGTGTGCAGCAAAACCTGGTGGCAAGCAGGGTGTTAAATAACTGTATTCAAGTGTTAGAATCAGAAACATAATAAGATGAAGCAAAGCCATAAAAGTAGGCTTCTGTTTATTCACACCTTCAAAATGCTTCGTCTCTCATTTCTACTTTTACACACTGTATGAGCTTCAGTGTGGTTATATGCCTAGCATGAATTGTATTTAACCTCTGCTTATTTTACTTACACATTTCTAATCAGTAGAACTCTGTATGTGTAGAAGAGAAGTGTGATAGAAAAATATTTTATCTTATAAAGGGGTATCTCTGGAAATCTGTCTGCTGAGTCTTTCAGTGTGAAATTATGTTGAACGGAAATGTACTATTATAGCTTTAGTTGGTCTTTGTGTGTTGGAAAGGTAGTAAGGGATTTCACTGTCAAATTACTGTTGCCTTGTATTTCTTTCCACTTGTTGCTTTTTTAATGCAAGTAAGAGGTCCTATTTTAAGTCCTTATTAGGAAGTTGAAACTGAAGATGTTATGTCAGCATTATCTGAACAGGATACTGAACAAAAAGAGGCTTTCCTGTTAGGATTACTTATGCTAATCAAGGAATACCATTCATTTATTCATTGTAAAAGGTGTTCTGCTAAGCCCTGAAAAAAGCAACAAGCAACTGTGTTAATTAAACACAGCTCATTGTTTTAAAATGTCGAGATCAGATTTGTCCAGGATAAAATGCCTGCTCTCAGAATAGCCATTCAGTAGCTGAGCTGAGTCTCTTTTGAGCAAGGCTGTGTGGTCCAGTGGTTAATGCGAAGCCCTGCACACAACCCACTTCTGATTCTAACTGGGGGACAATGAGCGAGCAGCCTTACCAGAGTAATCCGATTGCAAGCCCCTAGTGTCAGATGAACATGAAGAATACTTTTGAAACTCAATACTCTTTGATCTAGCCTTTGCTGGTATAAGATCACATGTATTTTCTTAATAATGCTGTTTAATTCTTGGCACAGTTATCTAGTAAGTAAATGGTAATGAAAAGAGCAGCGTTAAGGGTATTACTTCCTCAGTGCAAACTGGGGCGACAAGCAACCTTTCTCCTTATTTTATGGAAGCCATCTATCTTAATGGCTGTTTACAAAAATGTCGTATCCTATATCCTGGTTTTGTATGTGAACAGCTGAAATTTATGTAAAAAGCATCTTCAGCCATCTATGTTTTCCCTTATTAAGGGAAAAATTGGATTTGAGCAACCTAAATAGCACTGAATGTAAAGTATTCTCAAAGGTTAAATTTTAATAATTCCAGTAGAATGAATAGTATTTACTCTTAAGTGTAGTATTTACTTCCAATGTCTGGAAGTAAAGTATCATGTTTGTTTCTCTTATACACTTTCTAAACACAGGAGTAGCAATATAGTAGATGTGTTCAAAATCAGCAGTACTGTGCTTCTCAAAAATGATCACAATATAAAAGGGGGAAGGAAAAACAGTGTTTAACTCTTTTTCTAATGAATGTCTTGTAATGTGCAACTGCAGATACCAGAATGCACAAGTGATGAGCAAAGAGGACAGGAGCTTGGTCGACTGGAGGAGGAGCGCATAGTAATACTAAATAACTTGGAAGAACTTGAGCAGAAGATCAAAGATTTAAATGACCAGATGGATGAATCCTCAAGAGAGGTATGAAATACATTTTGGTTTTAAATGTCTTGCTTGTTAGGTATGTCTGCATAGCATAAGTGTGATGGGTTCAGCAAGTACATAGGGAACTCATGGATGTATGTAGCCTTCATAATCTGTGCTTTCTCACCAGGATTAGGCATAGAAGTATGGAATTGGCACACTCCTCCTATGAAGGTTATTTTTTCCCCAGTTGGGAGATGGATGTGGTTCGTGGATTAGCCTTCCCGGTTGTAAACATTATACTCCTAAGTGGAATTAGAACAATCTTGCTTGTTTAATGGTCACTCAATTGATCAAAGTACTTGGGAGTTTTATGGTGGTATCTGCTGTGACCATTTAAAGGGAAAGGAAGTGAGACAACTTCCTTTCAAACTAACTTGGCTTTACAGTGGCAAGGGTACGTTGGCACCCTCTAGGCTTCTGGAATCTCATAGATGCAGACTATGCTGGCCAGGCATTTCACTTGTGCTTGCTCCAATTATCAGGGACGGGAAAGAAACAGCTGTTCCAGAAGGTTTTCCTACGGACCTTGGGCACAGAGATTTGGTACAGTATCATAACAGGAGGAATCACAGAGAAGAGATAGAAAAGAAAATATTTTGGAAAACAGAATCTTCAAACTAAAGTTCATTTGGACCTTTTTTTTTTGGAAGTGTTTTTGCAGATTTGTGATCTCTTTTTAATTTATATTTGTGTCGGTAAAACTTACATTTTTATATTTTTTTAATCTTTTTAAAATGTTTCTCTCTTTTGAGTAATCACCAACTCATTCCCCTTCCCCCTGAAAATAATATGTATCAAGATTTCTTCTTTATCTGGACTGCTTCTGAAAATGTTTTGTTTTCCCAGTTGGATATGGAATGTGCCCTTTTGGATGGGGAACAGAAATCTGAAACAACAGAGCTGCTGAAAGAGAAGGAAATATTGGATCATCTAAACCGAAAAATAGCTGAGCTGGAGAGAAATGTTATTGGTGAAAAGACAAAGGTAACTGACTTATCTTAGCTAGCTGTGTGCTGTTTCCCTTGATCTGCAAAATACATTTATGTGATTCAAATATTGATGGAGGTTATTTTATGAAGTACTGTCTGTAAGTAAATTAACTTGATAAATATGGAAGAAAAAAATAGTTGTCTCACCATCGTCTCCCTGTAACAATCTTGTTTCCCAAGGTAGGCTTGACAAGCAAAATATAGTATGCTGAAGTAAAAAGACCTAACCTACTGCAAATATATTTTTGATTAATAAGAAATCCATACAGGGCTTGGACTTGGGTTATCCGTTATTTAAAAGAACAGTACTAATTGAACTGTTCATTCACTTCCATTGTAGGTTATATATTTAGAATTAAAAAAAAAATCCTTTCTCAGCAAAGTAATGGAATTAAAGAAGGCTGTGGTTTTTGAGATGGCTTCTTATAGAGAATGATATATGACATCTGTCAAGTATATAATTTTTAAGAAATTATGTTGGTTTATTTTGTTCAATTTTAGTACTGTAGAACATTCTGTGATTAAAAATAGTCCAAGAAATTAATTAACTCTCCTGTACAGTCAGATACTTAATTGCATTTATTTGAAAACTAGGATAGCACTGTAATAAGATTTAACGTACAGAAGTGGAAAGGGCCTGCAAGATGAAGCTGTCCTCCTCAAACCAGGGAGCGCTTGTTCCCTCCTGCAGGCTCTCTGATGGCCTCTCCAGGTGGGCCGTTCCCTTCTCTGTGGGGGATATGCCACAGCCCATAATATGTCAAGGTCAGGAAGTTTTTCCAGGGCTTTCAGCTAGTAAAAGCCATTCCTTTTTTAAATTTCATCCTCTGTTTCATAATTTAAATCTGTCACTTGTGGAAATACTCTAGCTCGTCTCTCCCTCTCCTTTTTAAAGCTTTCCAGAAATATCTGGAAGTCTTCCGCAGTATTTACTTTTGCTTAGACAAGCTGCATATTTTTAGCTCTTTCACAGTTCCCATTTAATTCGCACCTTACAGCTTGCATTGTTTTATTCTGAGCTTTTTGTCTTGATTTTCTGCCTATGCTGTCATAAGCCTGAATGCTGTTTTGTGGCTGTACTCATCAAGCTTGTGTCTGTGGAGAATGGTGCTCCCACCTCTCTGCCCACTGGAGTGACAGTGCACATCCAGTTTAAGCTTGAACTTTCGTGGACTTCCCTGCCTGTACTTTTCCTTGTTCTTGTTCTCAGTGATCCATCAGCTTTCAGTGTTGCCCGTGGTTGCATTTGAAGTTGTCAATGGAACATGTTTATATTGTTTTTTTAGTATAAAGATGAGTTTAAAGTTGGTAATGATAGGTAGGGTAGTACAAGCAGATACTCTCCAAAAGGATGCTGCTAGAAGTCTTGGTTGGTAGGTCATAACATATCCAGAAATTCAAGAGATCTTTTGCCTGTTATATTTGTTCTCTCGTAGTCTCAAAGTTCAGGGAAACTAATGGAAATTACTGTAAAGCCTGTAGGTTGCTTAAATTTTCTTGCAATCATACGATGGAACATTAACGTGTAGTAGTCAGAAAATTAAAATGCCAGGTCTGGTTTAAGTTTTCAGTTGAACTGAAACACGGAGAGCAGCCTAGAAATAGCACTTCTGTTATATAAAAGGCAAGTTCACTCAAAACGTTTTTTCAGTATGAAACATGCCACCAGTCAGATCAGTTACAATATTTTAGTAGTCTTTTCTTCTGTGTTCCTATTTTTTTAAAAAAGCAGTCATCAAATCACTCAGCTGTTAGTGCTGCTCTAGATTTAAAGCCATGGCTCAGTTAATGCTGAAATTATCTTTGTAGAAATAAACTCTAAGAGAGTCCACAGTTTTTGCTCTGGAAGATGTCTGAAAGCGTTACGCGAAAGTGAGAGATTAAAAAAGAAATGGAAGACAAGCTGCTGTGAACAGGGAAAATATAAAGTGACAGCTAAAGTGTTTCTGGAGAAAGTGGCCTCAGCCAGCACAACAGATGGCACTGATCATGTCAACAAATAAAAGTTCTGGCTGACATGAAACAACAGCATTTTTTAAAGCTTAACTTGTGTGTCTGTACGTTTAAGGTTACAGCCCTGCAGATCTGGTGTAGGACAGACAAGGTCTCAACTCTGTAGTAGTACAGGATCAACCCTTTCCAAAAAAGGGTGCTCAGGAGGGAGCAGGCAGTCCTTTTTGCTGAAATAATTTGGAACTTCTGATATCCTCAACAGAGTTAAGGCTCAGGTTTTGGCCAGTAGTTGCCACCCTGCTGATGATACTTTTTTTGTTGTTTCTCGCAAGTGTCCCAGTGCCCACACAGTGGTCACAGTTTCTTCTAGATGCCTGGATGTTTTACCCCTAATGATAATGGTGGTCTTGGTTTTGGTGGAGCTTCCTGGCAAGAAGCTGTCAGGTCCCATGGTTCAGACAGTGGTTACATTCCTGTCAGGAAAAGGAAGCAATAGCTGAATACACTGCATAGTTGTAATCTTGAGGTGAGAGGGAGAGCTAATTTCACTCACAAAATGATGATGGTGTGTTAGTGCTATACATGATGGCATTTGTCTCTGGAGTGACTTGAGCATCTCCTGGAATTTGCCACTGATCTCAGCACCTGTTTGACAGGAAACCCCTGCCTGGTTTTTTCATGCTTACCCATGGCACTTACTCAAAAAACTTGTGAAATTCTTAAAAAGAGAGATCATAAACTACAATCTGATTATGGGGTCATGTGATGTTCTTAAAATAGACAGTAGGTGGAAGCTCTTATACTACTTTCTACCTGATTCAGTTTTTTTTAAATGCCCTGTGCACAACTCATTTAGATGAAGACACAGTTTTGCCAACTCTTCCGCAGCTTTAAAGCCACAGTTTCTAGCACTTGTGAGGTGAGAGAATTGCCAGAAAAACATACTTGAAGGCAGAGGAGTTGTGAGTTGAGTTTTGGGCTCTTTGCTGTGGTACAATGTTTCTGTGTCCCAGCACCTTGCTTGTAAATCAAGAAAGGATTTTGCAAGCCAATTTGTACATTATATGGTGTGCTACTTCCTGATCTCATTCGAGTCCTGTGCTCAGCCCTGCCTGAACATATGGCAGGACTAATAGTGAGGAAGAAGGAATGAACTGGTGGGGAAGATAATGTAGCACACACTCTGTGATGAGTTGAAAGCGTTTCCCTTGTTTTTGTGAATATGTCACCACGCATATTGTAAGGATGGAAACAATTAGTGTTGACTTAGGTTTTGGAAATAAGGGCTATAAGTGGTTGCCGTTTAGAAAAGAAGATGACAGAGCCTTTTGCGCTGTTGCAGGGCTCGTGCATATCTGCCAGGTGTAAGTGCTGACAGGACTCAGTTGTCCTGGCCAGCGTAGTTGCATCGAAGGGTGTTTGGCATGGCCTGTGCTTTCAGTTATTCTGGAAATTTTGCTAGTCTATGGAAGAAGGTCCAGCTTTGCCTCCAAGGCAGTGCTTCTTGAGCACAACTTAAAATTGTCTCATTCTTTTTTGTATGTTTGTTTTTAATCATCATGTGCTACATATGTAGTTTTATTCACAGAATAAGATTACCAACTACCTATTTGAATAGCAGCATTTAAGCTATTAATTGCAAGTTCCAGTTATGCAGGGACAACCAGGATAATTCACTAGTAACACAATTTGAAGATACAACCTCAAGTTATCCAGGAAAGCCATTTACTACAGGTGTTGACAAAATTGCTTCAAGTGCTGCTCTGGAGAGAGCTGAGCTGGGCAGAACCCAGAAATAAGCAAGCAAGTTGGCTGGTCTCCCTTTTTCCTGCCATCCAGGCCCGGCTCCCTGTAATTACTACAGTGGTCATTCATGTTACTGTACTGTAGCTGTACAATAATGATGCTCTTGTTTCGAGTGAAAGAGTGCCTCAGAGTCACAGCACTTAGTTACAGCTTCCTCCTGATGACCCTTCACTCACGAGACTTAGTTCAGGATTAACGTTTGTCCATAAGGAGGCTGGAGAAAATTGTATTTGCTGATTGGATGTTATCCAGATTTGCGAAATGCTTTCTTTTCATACAGTGCTTCCTTAGTGTGTATACTTTTAAAACATGCAGTCCAACATATGTGGACAAGGATGCTTAATGATTTGCCACACCTGATGTGTCCAAGTTAAAGTATGAGGATGAAAGTAACAACATAGATGGGAAACGAAGAACAGATCAGCGAGCATGGATAAAGAGGATTAATTGAAAATGAGTAATGAATGCAGCAGAAGTGCTGTGGGAGGTGATCATGACTAAATGGGAGGTTTGGCAGAGAGTTCCAAAACAATTATTTATGCAAAAGTTTAGACTGTGTTTTAAGAGAGGGAGGTTATTCCTCTTCTTCTGGAGGGCCTTTGCCTTATGTCATGGTAAAAATACATACTCTGGGACTCCTTTATTGATCTGGGTCCCTCTTCAAGAGCAGAAAGCAGGAGCAGCTGGCAGTGGATAAGTCATCTTTTCTGGAATACATTTATTTTTGTCCACGTGCTTTTGTGGAAATATTTTTCAGTCATTAGCAGAATGTCCCAGACATGCCAAAACATATGAAGCTCAGCCTCTTTGCTGAATTAGTACTGCGAAAGCTTGCAAGAATTGAGTCAAGGGAAGAGCAGCTGTCTGGTAAGCCACCAGCAATCAAAGTTAAATATACAAGTGGTCTCTCCTCAGTCCTTTCTGTTCTGGATTCAAAATTTCTGCTATCGATTTTTATTCTGATGAATTAGACAAATTTCTGCCTCACAGCATAGCATTTTAAATCTTTCCTGGTCAGATTCCAGTTCAGCAATATGTAAGCAAATGTTTTCAATTGACAAGTTATTATGGATATGTCATTAACCTCCTTAAGACATGATACACAAGATAAGTATTTTGAGGAATACTTGCATATTCACATAAGGATATCTTGTAGAGAGAACAGTAATGAGGAAAAATATGATTATGAAGACTCAAGGAGGAAAATCTGAGTTCACAAGCTTTGTTTTAAAACAATCATGAGGAAAATAACAGAATGGCTTGTAATTCTAAGAGAATCCTATTATTGTCATCTAGGTATTGAAGGCTATACAGAATTTCAATTTTCTCACTTGAAATTTTTTTCTTCTAATTTGAATGATTATTTCCTCTTCTGCATTTGTGAAGGAGCAGTGCTGTAGAATCAGGAGTTTTTGTTTGCCTCCCCATGTGTGCACTAGAACAACACATTGCAGCGGTCAAAGAATGAGCTTGGAAATTAAAAAAAACTTGAGTTGTCATGGAAACAAGTTAATGTGTACAACTATTGTGATTTTTTTACTTACAGCTGAGGAATTGCTTACTCCTATTTAAAATGCTTTTTAACATTAGCTTTATACATGCACATGAAATAAAAATATTGACATCTCTCATACCAATGCCATCACAGTATACAGTCTATTATTATATAGTAGATCAGTTCCCACTTGAACAGTAAAAAGAACTACTGTGAAATATCTTCTGTCATATTATGCTGCTTTTCGTATACATGCTGTTTTCCCCCTTTTAATGGCTTCTTTTATGAAATGCACAGGGGTTTACTGACAAATAACTAAACTATGACAAGTTTTATGCTCCTGTCCTGAAGGAAATCGAGGAATGCAGGAAAAACTAGTCTGAAAAATATAGAAGAAGAGCATGTACAGTTTGTGCACAAGAAGACCTGTTTCATTCCTATAGTATCTGTTTAATCAGAGGTGTATGTGGTCTGATTTGTATCAGCCATAGCACTGGAAATGCTTTCAGTTTGCAAATGTGCTGGGAGATTTGTTAGACCTCAGGTTTAACACTCTGCCCAAATGTACCATTGCCTCTTTCAGTAAGAAACCACTAAAAAGCAGGTAACATTTCCTAGCCTGTTTTCGGTTAGGGACTAGACTGTTTTCTTGCAAATCCGTGGCAAGGCTTAGGCCAATTTCATCAGTGGGTTATTCAAGCCAAATTTTCTTGCTCTTACACTTATTCTCGAAAATGTCTTACTGAATAGGCAAATTCTGTAGCATCAGATCACTTCCAAGAGGAAAGGAATCATTTCTGTAGTCTGCTCTTTCTCCTGCATTTCTAGCTTTTGCTGTGGGTTATTTTAAAGAAGGGGAAAGGTGGCTTTCTGGAGTACAGAAGAATAAAGTTTGGCTAGAGGTGAAGGCATGAAGGTAAGCTGGAAAAGCTTTTCAGAACAAAGAACTGCATGTGCTTCTGCTTATTTCTCAGAAAACTGTGAGAGTTCTGAGAGTAGCTGATTCCATCCAGAGAGATAGGGCATGCATGTCTGAGGTTTGGTGTGGCTACCTTAAAACATGATGATTTGCCGGTGAGTTGACTAAGATAGACCCTGGAGTACTTCAGACTGGTGGATTTAAAGTATAAGAGTCTGTTGTATAGGAAGACATTCAGTATTTCTTCATTTATGGTTTGTAGTTTTCTTTGGAGTTTCTGTCTCTCTGAAAATAACACATATGTTTGGGGGGGGAGTGGTGTGTGGAAGGTTGTAGAGCCAGCCCAATTCACCGAGCCATACACTTCATTTCACAGTGAACTTGTGAAAATAGTAGGTTTCTTGCTTTGATTTTATACCAGTTTTTATCTGGATTTTTGAGAAGTTTTATCCGTTTCATCCACATTTACTCTGACTCCTTTCTGCAGAGTAAATATTTTTTGCAGGAAGGTTGGTTCAGAAGGCACAGACATATTGCTGTTCTAGAATTTTAGCCTGCCTGCAGTAGCAGAAGGTGACGAAGGACAAATTGAAAAGCAGAACTCCTCTGCAGAAGGGGTGAGGGAACCTGCTAGGGTTTTAAGTAGCGGTATTGATCAGGCAGGGAGCATCCTTAGCCACTGCAGACAACACTGAAGCAATTGGTTTCTTTTTTCTGTTGTTCCCATTCTTTTAGGGGCTTTCATTGTCTTTAATACTGTCCTTTTATCTTCTCTGTGTCCTCATCATCTCTGAGATGTGTTGGGTATATATTCTTTTTTTTTTATTTTCCCTTTCCCCTAAAATTAATTTTACCAGATCTAAAGGTTGATTTCCTTTTTTGACCCATGTTGGTCACTTATGTTCCGTGTTCAAACCATGGATGCTCTGCTGACATCCCACGTCTGCGCTCGTGGAGGGCAGAGTCACACATCAATTCTTTCACCTGCTATCCTTCACAATATTCAGATATCCCCCAAAAACTGATCAAAGCCCCCAGCATCATCAAAATCCAAATCAGTCCTGCTCCATATCCTAGCTGACCTCAAGTTCATGTAACACGTATCTAGAGGCAGACAGTAGTGCAAGTTGGGCAGTAGGCTTAGACCAGATGTTATGTTTTACTGAGCTGTACTTCTTTTCTATAGAAACAGGATGTTAAGAATTCAGCCAGACTACAGTTAAGGCGACTCCAGAGTCAGCGCTGGGGCTGGGAAGCAGTTGCCTGCAGAGAAATGTTTAATAAATACAGACTCTTGCGGTTGAATGAGGATGAGCAGCTGGAGCACATGGGTTCTCTTTCACAGCCCTGGTTCGGGCTGCTCTTGAGCAAACGGCTTGCAGAGTTAACCACAGGCCTGACTCAGCTGCATCTTGCATTTAGCTTGCAAGATTAATTAGTTATTAATCTTTTCTCTTTTGAAAGAACATGCCTTCATCCATTTATAGGAGAGACTGTATGAAAAAAAATCTGATTCTTCATTTATTTATCAAATTACTTTTGGGAATTAAATGGACTTTACCAATGCACAGCCAGAGATGTCAGCAAACTTAACTCCACAGCTGCAAAATGTCCAATGCCTCTCATTGCTGAAAGTGATATTTCCTGTTAAGAGTGCAGATTTTGGAGGGAGCCAGTATGGTGGGATGTTAGCACTTCCTGTGCTATAAATAGAGAAGATGAGTATCACTTTCAGTCTCAAAGGAATACATTTCTAATTTCTTGAGGGAAGTAACAGTATCTCTGGCAGGATTCACAGGAAGTTTTATACTTGCTTATGATGTCCCCTCACACTCAAGATTTGACTTGCTCATTAATGAATGAGCATGCTTGTTGCAGCACATAGACATTTAGAGAGCTGTTAATAGCTTCAGAGGCACAATACTGCAGCTAAGGTCAGAGAAGTCCTTGCTGCTTTTAGGTTGCCAGGTGGGCAGAAAAGGAAAGCATGAAGCAATGTGGCAGACTGTAGGTTGAATGTTAAATGGGCAGCCAGGTTTGTCAGGAGGAAAGCTACCAGTTTATTCATAGTTTTCCTTCCACATTGGAAGTAAGGATGATTCAGCAAATGGGGTCCTTGGGGACAGAGGTCTAGAGGTGACCTCTCAAGAGTTGCATGCTTCTCCCTCATTGTGCAGCTTCTGTGTGCTACATTCTCTATATTTCTGACCCCTGCAGCTGCTGTTATAAGATAGAAACTAGTATAGGAAGTCCAGGTAATTGAATATTCTGGCTCAGTTGCTCATTTTTACAAGCTTAAAATAAATAAAATAATCTTTTGTATTCAGCATTTTGTTCATCTGTATGAACTGAGAAACTGTACATGTAAATGAAAATAGCAGAGCTGGGAATTTGGTTGACATTGGGTTTGAATGTGACTGCTTCCTGTTGTTGTTTTTAAATACTGGGAAAATGAAATCTCAGCCCCTGATCACTCTCAGATTTAGAGATAAAACCATAAAGAAAGCAAACAGCTAATACATGTTTGTTATTGCGCCTTCACAGTGCATGAAGGTTTGCCAACCTTCTCAGGAACAAAAAAGAGAGTGTTCTGTGGGAAGACCATCCCACAGTTTGTAATAGCAAGTGCTATATACTACAAGAAGTTCCTTCTCTATGTCATGTCCCATAAGGGTTCAGCAGAGAGTATTTGATCACATGCTGAGCCGTGCATTTGATTTTAAACTTAAATAATAGTTGGGACTGCAAAAAGGACAGATGAGATGCTGTGACAGAATTCAACTGTTCTTGGAGCATCCAAAAGAAGCAGCTGGAATTTTGGGCCTGATGCTGTTAATTTTTAGAGGAGAGGAGAGTTAGAGATGATCTGAGAGGAAATGCATAGCTACAGAACAAGTAAGAAAAGTGTGACTCTAGAAGGTAGCAGAGAGCTGGTCATAGACTTACTTCATTGTTTATGCCTGGCATATCAGGCATATTGGTTTTTCCAGTTGTTGATCTCAGTTGAAGAAAATAACATCTGCTATGTTTGCCAGTGTAGATGCAAGTAAAAGGCATTGAAAAAATTCTCTGCACTCTGATATTGGTTCCCAAACTTTGGTCCACAGATAAATAATAGTCTACAAGGTAGCCTTAAGTCCTCTGCAGCCAGTATTGGTGTACAGTGAAATCTTGTAGTATTTTATTACAAAGATGTAAAGGTTAAAGGGTTTTGAGGGTGAGAAGCAATGTGCCGAGTACTGCTGCTTGAGTGGAAGGAGAAGAAAGCTGAACTACTTGGAAGAGATGAGGGAGGGTCCCCGTTGATCCCCAAGAAAAGGTTACAATTCCTATATCCTGAAGCAGTTTGCTAAATCACTTAGTGTTTATGCTACAGCAGGATTTCCTGTCCCAGAGTTACTTCTTTATAAAGCTCTGTCTCAAGTCTGTTTTTTCACTCCTTGCTAAATGTACTTACCTGCTCAGAGGCAAATAGGCATGTAATACTCTCCTGGGAAGATCCATTTTCCCCTCACTGACAGACTACTGTCATTTTTCCACCCATTTTGCTTTCTAAGAGCTACTCTTTCCTTTCTCCTTCATCAGTTACCTCACTAACATGGCTGCCTCATTATTATTTATTTTCTTTTTCATTAGGTGAGACAAGTGTTTGGGCAGTGGGCTTTAGTGGCATCATCCAAGCACAGGTGCAAAACAGGGACAAGGGAGAGAATTAATCACCACGCTAAAATGATTAACGTTTTGTTTTGATCATTTTGCATCCCACCATTGCATTTCAACTAACAAGAGGTTTCTGTCTTTGACCTACATGCATCAACTGTTTGTTAAGTTTTCACCATGCACTGTCATAATCACTAACAACTGCTTGGGTTTGAAGGTAATTGTGTTTATTTTCTGGTTCATGCTTCAGGAAAAATTAAAACTTGATGCTGAGAGGGAAAAACTAGAGAGGCTTCAGGAGCTTTATTCGGAGCAGAAGACGCAGCTTGATAATTGCCCTGAGTCCATGAGGGAACAATTACAGCAGCAGCTGAAGAGGGTCAGTAGCAAGTTTCAAGATTGCACTAATTTTTTAAATTTTTTTTTTCTTAGAGCGAAGTGTAATGTATTCTGTTTCAGATATATCTGGACATCTTTGCAACTTATAATTCTTAAAAGTTATGAGGGTTATGTTACTTTGTGGAATGCTTGTAGTAGGTAACATGCATGATGGCAAACGAGTAGAGTGCGAATGGGCAGATTAGAAATTATTTTGTGTTGAGTGTTTTTAAAGCTTTGGGCTGCTTGCCTGTAATTAGCACCTTATGCCTGCTGCATGTTGTGATGTTTGGATGGATGGTGGAGCAACGATCTTTACCTGTGTGAGCAAAGACAGGAACTGAACTTTGATCAGTGGGATCAGCCGTTTTACTAGCACTTCCCTGCAGCTATTGTTTGATCCGATTGTGTGCTTCTCCTTCGCAACACTGTAAATGGCTGTCTCTGTGAAGCTACAGAGAACTTCTTCTTAGGTTATAACTTAGCTGTTGTCCTGAACCGTGCTTTGAAAAATTCATTTTGAAAATCAGACCATTTATTAAAATAGCTTTATTTTTCCCTACATTTTCAACAGTTGCACGTTGGTGTAATAACCTTTGTGTAAAGGCCAATTGCAGCTTGATTTTATTTTGTAATTTTATTTGTAACCAAAAAGATACAATATTGTCTGTGAAAGTACAGTTATTCTCTGTGGAAAGCTTTTAGTATTCATTAGTGTTAAGTGGATTCTAAAGCACATATAGTTGTCTTTAGTGGAGGAGGGGAATAATTTTCAAAGCATCAGTACAGCAGGCTCAAGAGGTCACCTGAAAGTCAAACTTGATTTGTTTAATTTTTTTTTTCTGGCTTGAGTGCTTACATCAGGAATAGGAGCTGTAATAGTGACCAAAAAACCGTCTTTTTCTGCTTTGTAGGAAATATTCTTCAGATTTTTGTATATTTGCAGGATTCTGTTTTGTTTTTTTTTTTTTTCAAAGAGCAGAAAGTAAAAGAGTCCAGCTTTGGAAATAACAATGTTACATTTTTCTTTAGTAATGGGGAAGTTTGCTGGGTTTGAGACACTTAAGGATTTTTGTAATTTAGCTGAAAAAAAAGGGCAGTATTATGCAGTATCTCATACATAAAAAGGAAAGGAAACCTCTACTGTTCCATCACGTGCTTGAGGGTATTAATTTGTGAGAAATTGCAGTCTTGTTGCTGTGAGTTGGTCGTAAATAGTTTTTCACTGTTGACCACCAAGAGGCTTCTAGAAATCTAGTAACATTTTTGAAGATTTTTTTCTTCTTTACAAGTTGGCGTAATAACAATTCTAGATTTGAAAGTGGGACAAAACATGAAATATGGGGGTGCAGTTAAATATCTAGTTAGTCCTATTATACCAAACCAGTTGTAGTGAAAGTTAGCTGTGGCTGCTGTGGTCAAAGCAGTAGAAGTTATCGCTGAATTAGGGCACAGTAGCTCTTAAACAGATATCAAGTGTGAGAGCAGTTATGAAATTACAGTAAGTATTATACCTAAAATAGAGAGAATATCTTCTTCCCCCAAAATAATGCTGGTACAGGATTAAATACTTGAGTCTGCAGCAGGTGGTCATGTGCTACGTTACTGCCAGCATGGAAGGTGTTGAGGATGATGGAATCCCTTACTGCTTCATCCCTGGGACTTCAGTAGCTTTGTAATTGGTATCCAGGGGAGTGGGCAGCCAATTTCACTGCAGTGGGAGTTTGGGCTGGAGTTGACAGTGGGCAGCTGCTGTGCTTGTGTGCTTCCTGAAGTCAGTAGTACACTCTCCCTGCTGTGCAGGTAGGACACTTCATCAGAGACTGTTGAAAGCCGTGGGCTTGTGGAAGGCGCTGAGGGAAAACACCGATCTTCCTGATGCCTTATTTGTAGCTCATTAGCATGCTTCATCCTTCACTGTTAATATGAAAGCACCACAGCTTGCTTATTCTCATGTGCCAGGGCTTATGGAGATTCACGTAAATGAAAAATGAGAATAGATACCTGGATTCCTGCACAGATCTGAAAAGACACTGTCTATTGCTAGGAAATAACTTACTCTTTGTATAAAATTCTAATTTTTCCAGATATGTGGGCCCATGGAGCTCCCTCCACATCTGGAAGTAAGGGTGACATTGTCTTCCATTGAATTTTCTCCAGTGCCATTATTGAAGCAATAGAGACGTAGGAGAAAGTTATGGTTTGGAAATCCAGACCGGAAACATCGTGTCTGTTGTTTGTTAATATATTACAAATTACAATATTTTGATGTCAGTTGTTTTAATAAAAGGGTGGGAGTACACGTGCTACCTGGTCTGGGAAGCCATTACCTACAGCAAGAACAATTGTCCTCCTACAAATTGCTGCTGAGTAGGATGCTTGTGAAGGTTATGACGAGGACTCTGTGGGCAAATCTCAGAGCCAGACCTTATGTTCCTGCTGCTGTGCCCTGCTCCTGCTGGCTGCCAGGGGTCTCAGCCCCCAAGGGCCTGCCTCACTGGTGATCTCCCTGCAATGTGCTTGCAGTCACTGGTAGTGCTGTGCTACTGCCACTTACCATTTGGAGGGTTTTAAACTGGAAGTGGACTTGGTTTCGAATTAGGTATGGGTTTTTTTTTTTTATTAGTGGACACAGTCGTACAGAATGTGGTAAAATTCTTGTTCCATAGCATGTCTCACAAAGAATACAGCATTTTGTGAGCACAACTGGCTACAAGTTACCTTTCTGGCCTGTCTCAACTCTGTTCTTCTGCTTCAGTAGCAATTAATGTGGTATGAAATAGGCTGAATTTGTTGACTTTCATGACCCAGGCAAGACCCTTCTGTTTGTTTGAATGCTGAAGATGGCTGACTGGTTTGAATTTCTGTATTATAGATAACTGTCCTCCTGTAATTTTTAGTCCACACCTTTGCATTTGATCTCTTCACTGTCTCCTACAAGTGAAAGGCACCTCTTTGGAGAATAATTGCAAGATGTTGATGTTTCATACAGTAACATTGATTTTTCATGTTCTATATTGTGTGTCTTTCCCTGGTACATTGGAAGCTGAGTTTGAATGCTTTTATAGAGACCTGTCTGCTTTTCTCAGTTGCTGACCTTTGCCTTAGGTCAAGCAAAGGTCAAAATAAGAAAAGAAGCAAGTTTGCATTTGTCTAAAATGATAAATTCCTTACAGGATGTAGGGTTTTTTGTGTAAAAAGTTATGTTCAATGTGCCTATTTTAGAGAGCCTTAGCATTTAACAATACTGTGATTATTTAAAACATCCTTTTCTTTATAGCTCTGAAACTTCTAAGTAGGAATTCATGTTATGAATACACAGGTGTTGCAGGAAAAAGATTTGCATTCAGTTTTTGTACTAAAAGTGCCATAAGTTTAATCTTTTCATCCTTAAGCAGAAGACAGGTGTGTTGTTATTTCTTGGATCTTTTCTGCAGCATTCGACCTCTTTTACCTAACAAAACCTGGCATTGTTCTGGGTGAATATATAAAAGTGGTCTGGTACCTTTTCTGAAGTAATACGCCTACTGATGAGGGTGGATGACTGGAATCCTTAATTGTCTGTTTGCACGGGGAGCAGTTGTCAGCTCTGATTCGATGGTTCATGATCAGCCTCTGGCTGAGCAACTTGTTGTGGTTGGACATCACTGCTGAGGTGATGGCAGTGTGCTAATGGCACACAGCTCCATGTAGCTTTTGTCTTATCTGACCATATGTCTGTTAATAAAAACAGTACTGATACTTGGGCTAGAGCTGAACAAATTGTAACTGCAGTTCAGACTCTTTCATTACAGTGTCTGTTCCCTTAATTAGTTAATTCAGCATGCTCTTCTCCAGTGTTACTGGGATGGTACTTTCTGTCCTTTTTTTGGTTGGCAAGCAAATGCTTTCCCAGTTTGGCATCTGACATCCTCACCAAATGGGTTCAGGCTTCAGTGGTGTTGCAGCCAGGCTATAGGAGAGTGTGCTTGGTGGGTAGAAATTTCCAACCTGCTCTGAATGCTGCAAAACAGCTCCCTCACCATGCAGGTGCTTTGTCTGTATTAGCAGGGGAGGAACAGCAGGAGTGATGGAGAAAGCAACTTCAAAATAATGAATAGCCTCATTTGATCTCTTTATTTACAACTGTAAGTAATTAAAATCACTGAGCTCTTATTTGAACAAATTGTATGATACACATAAATACTGTTTTAGACTGATTGTTGTGTTTATAATTGTCTCTACTCTGGTGTCAATGAAAACGTGATTACTTTTTTTTTTTTTTACTTAAGGATGCTGATATTTTGGACATAGAAAGCAAACACTTTGAAGATCTGGAATTTCAACAGCTTGAACATGAAAGCAGATTAGATGAAGAGAAAGAAAATCTAACACAACAGCTCCTGCGTGAAGTAGCTGAATATCAGCGCAGCATTGTCAGTAGAAAGGTAAAAGAACTAACACTGGGCTCATTTATTCTTTGCTATTGAGCTGAAAGGAGATGAAATGGACCTAAAGCCTGGTCATCTGTAAGAAATAATGCAAAACTTTCCTCTTTGAAAAAGCTTTTTGAAGCAGAGCAGAGATGATGGCCCAGTAACATTCTCCACAGATCAAATCATGGCATTCTTCAAAAGGAAATAAATCAATAGAATTCCATGATCTGTTTGTATATTTGCCTATGGCGATTAAACCCTTTAATTTTCTACAAAAAGTACCAAAGCACTGGTTTTTCTTCTTTCAGAAAGGAGAATTGTATTTTCTTGACAAAACAACAGTTATTTTATGCTCATGACTGATGTCGATGTTAAATGATTTTGTTAAAATAACAATAAAACACCAAATAAAGAAAATACCTTAATTTTTAAATCAGTTGTAAAGGACCTATCTCAACCGATTAAATAGTAGTTCTCAGAGATCAGAAGTTGCATCTCTAAAACAGCTCTGTTTGATATATGGACAATAGTCACCATATTGCCAAAGAATAGGCAAAATTCTTCTTTTGTCTCTTGAATAAATTGTCTCTTTACTATCTAAATCTTGTTTGATTATCTCCTTCAGAGCAGTGAACTCTTTTGTAAAAACTTCTTTTCCTACTGCTTTGCTCATTTATATGAGTGAACTCTCATAACTAAGATCCTTGCGGCATGTTGTCTTATGCTTTGAAAATAAAACATGTCAGTTGTGATTATTTTCTTTTTATATTAGGAAAAGATTTCTGCTCTTAAAAAACAAGCCAATCATATTGTCCAGCAAGCACAGAGAGAACAAGATCATTTTGTAAAAGAGAAAAACAACTTAATAATGATGCTGCAAAGGGTAGGTACTTATTGTCTATCAAAAATATTTTTAGCATGTAATGAAAGAGCACTTCATAGAATAAAAGAACGTAGAGCACAAAAAAATCATCAATTGTACAGAAGCTAGCAAGTAGGTAATCATGTGGTAGATATTGTTTGCATCCATTAACCTTTAAAACATGTAATTAATTAGCAGTTTTCCTAAGAGAAAACGCTAATGGCATTTGATAATTGAGAGTGTTTTAGAGGTGCCCCCCTTCTAAAGGACTCAACCAGAGGCACCCACGTGCTGACATTAGAAGTCGAAGCCTGTGCTCCCTGTGTGGCTGCTGGAACTGTTGCACAGAGAGTCAGATTTTTGGCTTGCAGTAGCCCGTACTTGGCCACATTATGAGCCACTTATTAACCAGATGTGAGCTGATGTTAAGAAACTGGCGTAAACCCTTCACATCCATTTTGTTTTGCTTTTAATCGTGAGAGAAATCATGTTTGGTTCATTAAGCAAAATCAGCACTTTCAAAATGCTGAAGGAAGCCTATTTGCTTTGGCTGTGGTTTGCATATAAGGTCTTTACTAGCTTTTCACTAGTTTTTCATTGTGTACCTCCATTTTTTGTTCAGTTTTGCTGTAAATGGGTGAAGTTGAAGCTCTGCTGGGCAGTGTCTAGCCTTTCTATATTACACAATTAAGAAAACAGCTAGCATTAGTTTCATTACATGGCTGTTGATATTTAACATAAAATGTCTACTTTTAACAGGAAAAAGAGAATCTCTGTAATCTGGAAAAGAAATATTCCACGCTCTCTGGAGGAAAGGGATTTCCTGTCAGTCCCAATAGTCTAAAAGAGGTAAAGACATTCACTGCTTTTGACCTTGTCATAAGTAACTTTTAATAACACTTCATACAAAAGCACTTTATTACTTAGTGATGTCCTATTCATGCAATTGGTTTTTGAGATGTGATAAAATTACTTTGTAAGGCTATTCATGTAAGTCCAAATGCATGAGTGAGCAAAAATAGCTTCTCTTGATGTTTTCCCAGATGTGACTGGTATCGCCTTAATCTTTTACACTGGAAAAATTAATAGTTTTTATGTGTGTGTCTAATTTTCTCAAAATAGACAATTAAACCTCATTGAAGTGAAGAAGAATGAGGTCCAAGAATAACTGTTCATGTTTGAATGCAGTTCAGTCTTATTTTTGCACTGTGGCTTTTATCATTGCCTCCCCTCCCTTTATTCAAAACCTCTGCAGTAAAGCATAGCAAGTGTACATTTTCATTTTTTTAAAAAGCATTGAATTGAAGACTTCACGCTATTGTGGTTGTAAGATACCTGTTGAGCTATTTGTTTAACTGTTTTGAATGGTTAGTGTAAAGGTGTTAAATATATTTTTTACTGATAAAAATCCGAGTTAGTTGGGAGAATGCACAGTGAGACCCAGAGCTCACCTGCAGCTTTCATTGCTTTGAGAGTACCACTTTAAACCTCAACATCCATGAGCAAGGTCTGTGCAAGGTAAGCCACAGCCTGTTGCAAAGATTCAGTCAGTATATACAATATTAGCATTAACTCCCCAAATTTATCTTCTTTGCCTGACTTGGTGGATCTGCACATTGCAGATAAACATGAAGTTATAAATGGAGAAGCAGAAAATCTAGCTTTAAAAATACACTGGCAGGAGTCTGTGGCTACTTCATTAACACCTGCTTAAGAAGTCAGGTCTGACTGGACTTGCCAGATCTGCTTGTATTAAAGCCATGAACAAGGTGTGCCACATCTAGTGAATTAGGCGTCACTGTGGGAATGTCAGCTCTTGAAGTCTAAAGCAATCGTATCCTTTCAGCACCTGGGAAATGTGATCTTGCTTATTTGGCCCCCCAAGTTCCTGGTGAACCCAGGTGGCCTCCAGCACGTGCCAGTGAGGTTGAGCACTCTTCCTCACTGCAAGCCATGTTGCAGGTAGACTTTCAGTGTCCTAGGTTGTGTCCTGTTCTGGGCATCTCACCTCCCTCCAGGACATTTGGCGAGACTAAGCTTCATTTTTTCATTTTGAAGTGGATCTGTTCCTTCTCTAGAGAGTGGATGCTATCTCTGATTTTTATCTTCGTATTTACATAATGGTTTGTTTGGTTACAGGTATTTCAAGATGCAACTACATTAAGTGAATGTAACACTCTTTTTATTCATATGTATTATTCAATGGTGTCATTCTGTTCACTGCAGTGAAGTCAGTTAGGACTTACTCCAAGGCAAATCAGAGAAGGAACTGTGTGGGCTATCTTTTCATGCTCAGGGTCTCCATAGGCTCTGTCTCACAAAGGAAATTACTTTCATTGCCAGATGTTCCTCAGTCCAGTTTAATTTTTCTCTGATTGTCTGGCACCTTTAAAAATAAGGCACAGGCTTAAACAGACTGCCTGCTAATTTCACTATGCAGTTGCTCATGTATCAGTCAAATCTGTGGGCCAACATTTCCAAGCCCTTCCTCACGAAAGCACACATTTGTAACTCTCTGCCATCTGTCATGACGCTCACTCCCTGCATGCACAGCAATAAAAAGTAACGCGGCCTCACGTAAAGCCACAGGATGTTTATCCCAGTACTTAAAAAAGTGGGGAAAATCAATGCTCTTTAAAAGATCAGCATTGACAGAATGACTTGGATGCCTAATCTACTTCAAAAACATTTATTTAATCTAATGTAATATGGGCCTGAGCTAACGCACAACACAGTCATTTGTTTGCCTTTTTTTAACCTTGTGGTGAATCCCCATTGGGGTTGTAAGCCTGAACTGAATGTTTTTCATGTAATGGTGAAAGGGCTTCTCTCCTCTATAAAAATGAATGCAGTATTGCCTTCATAGTCTTGCAAAGTTTTGGCTACTGATATACTCCTTCTACAAAGTGTTTAAGCAGGCTTTATATTTACTTACACTAGACTCTATTTTACTGTAATATGGCCACATGTTTTGAGAGGGAAACTTCAGTATCTTATCCAGCCTCCTTTTCATTTAATAGTTCATCAAATAATGTCAGAATTAAGATTTGTCTCCTGTATCTAGAGTGCTGTGTTCACAGTATGATACTTAATTTTCCAGAATTGTGTATCTGCTTGAAATAACTGATAAAATACATTGAAAATTATGCTAATAGATAATAGGGTTGATATTTATTTCAACTTGCCTTGCTAAATGTATGTATTTTTAAAAAGAAGAACTACTATAGCAGTTTGTGGCTTCTTTTACTGAATTGCTGAAGTGTGGTACCAGTCAGTTTGCTGGTATCATAATAGAAACATAGCCCATTCAACAACTGCTCAATTTAAAAGCAATACTGTCTTGATTTAAAAAAATAATCATACTTCTATCTCATTTTTATGACATTGCTTCAACAGTGATTTATTCTTCCTTTTGCATAGCCTTGTTTTCTATGGATAAGAAGTTAGGACATTTGACTTCTTACGGTCTGGTATCCTATATACCATGAATTAGAATACATATTTTATTTTTTAAATAACATTATTCATTTAACACCAAAACACTACCAACATCTTACCTGAGTCTCCTAGTAACATCTAAAACTGAAACTTCTAGATAATGCAAATGTTGTGTCAGTTTAATTTATAGAGTAGCAATGGCTTGTCCGTGTTTAAGTTCTTCCCAGTTCTGTTTTTTTTCAAATTAGCTTAACAGTTAGATGGGAAACTAATCAGGGTAAGTTAATTTTTTTAAACACCGACCAAAAAAAAAGAAGAAATAAAAACATGGGTGAATAAGATTAATTCTTCCTTTTCCTCCAATCTGCTTTCCTGAGAAAGAGCCACATAATTTCTAAAGGGTATTTACATTTTAGACTTTTGGTCACTTAATGTACATTTGCTTTTAGATTACACAAATATTTTTGGAATTACATAAATCACAATTTTCAGGATCCAGGTATCCAACATTTGAAAAAGCTTGCTAATCATTTAATTTTACTTATGATGAAGTATTTCAGTGATAACAAATATTTGGCTGTATCACTCTAAACTAACTTTCATCGTACTGGATACATTAATACTCTTGCACGTCTTTTGGCTTTTGCTTCTTTTAACTTCTGAATTCCTCCTTTTAGGGCTATATCAGTGTAAATGAAATTAGTGAGCTGTATGGCAATTCCACGAATATATCCCCTTCCACTCAGCCCCCCACAGATGCTGAAGCAGTTGCCACTGAGCCTTCCGCGGCTGTGCTGACGAGCCAGCCACAAAATAAAGAGGTTTGTTTGAGAGACATTTCCCTTTGTTTGCGTTGTTCTTTCATGGCTACCTTTTTCTTTTTTTTTAATTTTATATTTTGGTAATTCAGTTTGTAACAAGTTGACCCTAAGGCAAACTGCCATCTGTCAGTTATCAAGTCAGATAACAGTTTAGTAATGGTAAAGGTGAAGGTCTGCTCCAGTTTTCAGGTCTTTGATGATGTAGATGAGACTTTGAAGGCCAAAAAAGCTGAGTGTTTATGACCTAAGAGGCAGTAAGTGACAGTCTTTGCCGGTCAAACACTATAATGTCATGCACCTTTGGTAAATGATCTGTGGACAAGATTAATAAGTATTTGATCAATGGTGTTTAGGTGTTCATTTTGTATGTTTTACTGTTTGGTGGCAGGGGGGGGTTGCCTATGAGGTGGTAGAAGTATATCTTGAATATCTGTGGGAGATGGGTAGCTTCTACTTATCTTAGCTGTTCCACAGAGTCTGTCCAGTCTGTGTCTTCTAGTTTATTCTTTTCCTCATTCTTTGTGATGTTTTTACATTTGTAATAACAATAGCAAATTTTTAATAAATCCCCTTTTAAAAAAATGGAATAACCTTGTGAATGTGAAGCCACCTATCTTTACGTTACAATAAAGCAGCAACTGATTTAGAATTTGGCATTTCTGTGCTGCTTCTGGTAGTTCAGTATGCCTTGAGAGTTGCAATACAATCCATCTCCTTTCCTGCTAAATGCTCCGACAAACACAGTGTTAAAACTGCAACTTGTATGTGCCGTATCTTTTGAGCAATTCCAGAAAGAAAACTCTGTGTGTAATTTCTCTTTTTTCTATAAAGCTAAGATCACCTCTCTGTTCTGGATTTGTGTTTCCTCACTCTCTTTCTCCTCGCTCTATTGCTCAACTTCCATCAGTCCATTGGCCTGAGGTCATGGCTACTCATGTAGATCCTATTCCTTTATCTGATACACCTCCACCTCTGCCAGCTAAGAAACACCGCAGGCAACAACAGGTAACACATGCAAAGCTGATAACTTGGGATTATTTTCTTTGTTTGTTCTTGCTATGCTGGCCATGAAGTTGAATTGTGGGGAAAGTTTTTGGAGTGATATGATAGATGACATTCATTGTGCTTGCAGAATGTTGCACTTAAAGGTATTGCTCATTTAAAAATCAACACAATGCATTATAGAATGTTACTGAACAAAACATCTCCTTATATAAACAATCCCGAGGCATATACTAAGATTTAGAAGCCATTGCAACTGTCAGAACACTTGCAGTAGTAAAGTACAAGTGCCTACATTTGAAATCCTAAATTAATGTTTCATTTAATTTGAACAATGCTTCTCAAAAGCTGTACTGGTTTTGAGCCACCAGTTCATTAGAATAACTTGTAAGTAAATATTTTTCTTTGTAATTTGATTCTGCTTGTACACTACTCTCAAGTATTTTTTTTAATAGGTACACAAAAAGTGCACATGAATTTAATGTCTTTTCTTAATTAGCCTGATTTTAATGTGATATTGGTAGAAATCCTGGAAAGCCCTGTGAAGCAGGAGATATTCTGTAGTTTAGATTTCATTCTTTCTAGTGAGCTTCCTAGACTGTCACCTTCACTATATTCCATATAGAGTTTAATTGAGCAAGTAGGTCAATTCATTGTGTCAAAACTATAACAAATTACATTTGAAGCATTTCAGAAATCTGGAAGAGCGAAAGAAACAGCACAGGGAATGCATGTACATGAGTGATACTTTACCTCGCAAAAAAACAACTCCATCTGTATCACCACACTTCAATAGCTCTACGCTGGGACGAAGCATTGCATCTAAAGTACGTAGTTGCATGCAATTAATGGTCTTCCTGTGTCTGTATAAAAACCTGTATTGTGTTAGAGGTAGAGTTGGGTAGCACTGTAAGCATTGTGTAATCCCCACAAATTTGCCCCTGAAATTGACTTCGAAAGAACTTGAGGTTTGTTAAGGTGTGGAAATATACATGAAGCCTTTTGTACTTCCAGCCTTTATTCTGACCTCTGGAAATACTGTGCTGTAGTGCATTAATTATAAATGCATGATTACTATCTCAAGGACTGTATATTCAGGCTAGTTTAAATTGATTTTAGAAACACAACAGGTTTTTTTCCTTCCTACCTAAGGCCTCTAAATGGTAAAGATAAGATTGTGTATAAAGTGAAAATGATCTTTATTTGTACATGGTAAATCAATAAACAGCAGGAAAGTAGAGATACTACTTTGAAAATGTTTTGGCCTAATAGAGACTGCACAACTAAAATGTTCATGGCCGATTGATATGACATGACATTGATATGTATGACGAAGCAAGTTATTTTACCATTAGTTGCTGATTCAAAAAAAGTCTTGAAGTGTAGTTTTAAACACATATTTACAAAATTCCCTGCAGGGACATTTACCATTAGGACAGAGCAACAGCTGTGGGAGCGTACTTCCTCACTGCCTGGCAACCATGACCAAAGAGTCAGAGTCGAGAAGGATGCACAAAGGTAAGATCTTTTTATTTGCTTCATTTCTGTTTAAATTCAATGTTCAATTTTTCAGGAAAGAAGCCTGAAACTGGTGTTCCTATACTCAACAGGGCTGTAAAATAAAAGTTAAAAGTTGCTTCTTGGTGAAAAAGCAAGCTGTAAATTTAATTTTCAGATATCTGCAAAATAAGATGTTAAGATTATGATATGGGTACACATGTAGTTTTGAGGTATGTGATCACCAAATATAAGAAAAGGATGTTGAAAAATACACATTGGGTTAATTGGTTGTATGAGTGATTCATAGGCAATATATTATCTGTTGCTTTCTTTTTTCGCTTTTTTAAAAAAATTGTCATGTTGTGATCTTAATTGTTTTTCACAGGCATATGTATTTGAGAATCTGTAACTGGGGCATTATAAGTGGTCCTAAATATTTGGGCTGCAAAATGTGAAAGGAGAGAATGTTCCATCCTGGATAGATAGCTGCATTTCTGTAATAAGGACAGGGCAATTCTAGATCCAAAAGAAAGCTACATCTTTGAAACATGATCTTGTAGGGTATCGATTCCGTGCCTGTTGTCTGTCGACTTGAGCCAACACAATTTCTCCTTTCAGAAAATGTATTAGTCATGTGTCCCATCTTCAAATGGAGTTGCTCCTCGGTGCCATCTGTCAGTTTGTTTTCTTTCCAGCAACTGCATCATTGTTATCAATATAAGTGCCAGAGGTCCTTACGTAGAATTGCTCTGGCTAAGCCTGAGATGTGATAGGATCCATCCTGTTGTGATAGGATTTGTCAAAGCTAGCAGCTGTTAAAGGTCAAAGAGGACAACTGAGGTCAGCCATACGTACCAAGATGACTCAATATAGGGACTGAAGCTTGCTGGGAAAGGATCATGACTTGCTTAATGCACTTTATAAAGCTGATCCAGTTGTGATTTGTTGTTTTTGACCTTTAGTTATGCAACAGGCCCTCCACAAACCTACCATGTTGTGGCTAACTTATCTTGAATTATTTCAGATACGATACAAAAGGAGCTTCATGCTCAGCTTGGAAAGCTTCTTTGATGTAATATGTGTACAAGGGTAGAATAGCTTGCCAAGGACATTCAGATTCATCATTGTGCTCTTGTGCAGAAAACGCTTTGTTTCAGTTTGAAAACAGTAAGGATATTTTGGCTAAACTTTGACAACAAGAGATCAAATATTAAAAGTTGGAAATATTTCTGTAAAATGATTGCAAGAGTGCTAGTGTGAGACCTAAATCACAATTCTAAAGTATTACCAAGCCTAATACAGGCAAAGATAAGAGTTTTAAAAATAAATTTATCAATTTTAATATGTACTTTTTTGTCACCATGCAACTAAGATGATTATAGGAGCAGAATCAGATTTCTTGTCCTGAAAGTGAGAAAGAAGCTTGTCAAACTGAAACTGAATTATGGCCTGACAAAGAAGAGTGGCAGGGAAGAATGAGAGAGATTTATTCGTTAAAGCTTTTGGCACAGTAGTTGTCATATGCTGTGGAGAATGATATGTGTTATACTGCTTGCCATACTAGTTGACCATTATTTTTTCAAATATCCAACAGTTTGAACATATATACTAAATTATGAAGAGATTTGTGCTAGGAAAGAGGAAACGGTTCTAGATGTCCTTTTCTGAAACATCAGCTTTGCCAAAGGGAAATAATGACAGGTGATTTTCTTGAGTTTTCACAGTAAAAGACGAGTCAAAACATGAAGGATAGAGGAATCTCAAGGATTATTGTGGCTTGACTGCCTCTTTTAGTAGTTAGTGAAGGGTTTATTCTCTTTGCGTTCAACATGGAGCTTCCTGACTTTATTACTGTTGAGGAGTTTGAAGAGTATAACTGCTTTCTTTGCTCCAAAGTGCCATGTTTCTATGTTGGAGAAAGATTCTTTCTCTTGGTAACTCACCACAGAAGATTTGCTTCGCAGTGTAAAACTCGGCAAGGACAGAGATATCCAAGTCAGGTGGCTAGATTCAGATCCCAAAGTATTTCATTCCAGCTATACAGAAGATCCCGAGAAACCAGTCTTCAGGCACCTTTCTTTCAGCCTTATAGGCATAGCCTTAATGACTGTCCTGGTACAAGCAGGGAAGGGACTGATTTCAACTTTGTGTGATTTCTGGCTTCCCCTAGCACCTCATACCCATACTCAGTGCGTGGAGAAAAACCAAGCTTTACTTCAATCATGAGTAAAGAAAATGAATTTTTGTGGAACTTTGAGAAATGAGTGAGATTTGGGAAATGTTTTGAACACATTGTAGTACTTAAACATACCACACAGTACAATTGAAATGGAATGCTACTGTAAATTAAAATTCTGTAATCTTATGTGGCTTCCACTAAAATCAGTGGGACTTGAGTCTGTGTAAGTAAGATGAATTTTAGCAGACATTATTGAAAACCAAGCCAAGTATCATGTCAATGTACATGCTAGACAATGTTCTTCCATTACACTGTGATAAATGTTTGTTATGTAATGAATACACTGTGTTTCTTACAAAACATTCTTGAGGTAGGTTATGGCTGCCTTTTCAGACTCAGTGAATATTGTGCAGGAGGAGGATTTTCCACCAAATCAGTGGAACTCTGCAAATGTATACTGCTTATACTGATAAACATGTGATTACTCCTCTTCCTGTTCGAAGCATTAGTTGTTCACCTAAAATAGGTGATGAATAGATAAAAACTGTTATTGACTTGTCATGCACACTGAGCCACTGCTTGCTTTCCTTTTGTTTTTTTTCTCACTTGGCAGATCTTTAAATTTGTAAGTTTTCTGTGTTCAAGGGGGGGATGTATTGCAAATGTCGGGGGGGGAGGGGGGGTCTTCATTACTAAAACCTTGAGCATACAACTGCACAAAGAGCATCAGAGCGGGATGTGCTTGGTCCAGTGGAAAGCCAGGGTCTCACATGGTGAATGCCACTTCATGCACTCAGTTTGAAGGACTGACTGTCATGCAGTGTCCCACAAACTGTTATACAAAGAGAGTGATGAGCTCCTGAAGCTGTATTAGTAGCTTACTCTGTTCCTTTGGGCTTAAAAGCATCAAACAAGCTTCTAGACCAAATGTTCTGGCATTTTGTATAGATCTGAAAACAAGTATATTCATCACTGTCTTGAGGAATTCTCAGCTCAGCTACCTTAAAGATATTATCTGAGAATTATCACTAAACAAGTAATGGTCTAATATGATTTTTTTTCTAATATGCTTTCTCCAGTTTTTCTTATTTCAATCCAAGAAGGTAAACATAAAAGTCTGAGATGAAAAATTCTAAGTTAAAACTGAAGTTATTAAATGTAAAAGAGCCACTTGAGTTTGACATGGATTTCAATTTCATTTTCTTTGTGCCAATATCTATGAATAAAGTTTAGGCTGGATCTAGTAGGAAATATTTTCATGTATTTTTAGGTACAAAACTTGCATTTCATCAGTCGTGAATTCAAGAATGGTTCTTGAAAGACACAGTCATTATCAGTAGTCATGGGCTAAGTTAAGAGCAACTTAAGAGAATGCATCTTCAACATAAATCATTAGTGGAAAAAGCTATTTCTTAGCAATGATTCATGAAGTACTTTTGAAGGCCTGTATCTAGAGACCTCACTCTGCACAGGTCAAAAGTTGGCCCCAGGAAGCTCCCATGGAAGCTGGGTGCCTGAAGCCTCCTCAAGGACAGGCAGGAGTGAAGAGAAAGGATGAGCCAATTCAGTCTCATTGATTGCAGGGTAGACTCCAGAAGGGAAGAGAGAATGGTTAACTGGGGGTTAAGATGTAAGACAAGACATAACACTGGGAACAAAACTGTTGGGACAAAGAAGTTATGTACCAACAAGATAAATTACTTGTATTCTTTCTAAACTCCACAGAAAAACAGTGACCTGAG
Organism: Tapera naevia; assembly: GCA_033556795.1. Classification (NCBI taxonomy): domain Eukaryota; kingdom Metazoa; phylum Chordata; class Aves; order Cuculiformes; family Neomorphidae; genus Tapera; species Tapera naevia. Next base: position 16,218,771 of record JAUMJJ010000088.1, on the reverse strand, counting down.
GGCAAGGTATATATATGCAAAGAAACTGAAAGATTTTCAAAGCAAGTTTGTTGTTTGTTTTTTTTCTTTTAAACTCTTTCTCTTATTGAACTCAGGAAAAGTCAGAAAAGGTATGAAAACATCCCTTTACGTGGCTTTATCTATCATTGCTATATTTCAGCAAAAGTACCAATTGCATCAGCACTGTCAAGTAGTTTCCAAAATCTTGAAAAACTTTTAAATAATTGTTAAATAATGATAGCACGTCAAAAATTCTTTTTTCCTGCTGCCAAATAACCTGTCACAACAAAACTCCTGATTAATGCTAATACCTGCACAGCTATACCTTTCTGCAGGCCTCATTTTTTACTTCTTTGCTCATAGCGACACAAGTAGAGCAGAAAATTTAGAAATCTTTGGAGATCTGTGGGTGACAGTGACAAGGTCGGCAGACTGGGGCTTCCTACTTTGACATGTTTCCATACAAAAAATGTATCTTCACATGTTAATGCCAATCCTTTTTGTTTAAATGAAAAGAAAAAATAGAACTAAAAGAAAATGTACTGGGATCTTTTTTTATGAAATAAGAAGTTTTTTACCATACTTGACAGTGCCACTTTCAATAGCAGCTTTCACCTGTAGTTCTGACTTGACCATAATTTTGTGGTGGTATATCAGGCTTCTGTGATTTTTCAATAACTCCTTTGGCATATTTTTAAATGTTATGGCTTTATGAATATTTGCAATTTTTAGCTCAATAGTATGGCTGGTAACTGTTAATTTTACTGGTTTACTACAGATAATACAAGCCAGTGCACCAAGAAACATTTTAGCTCTTGTATCAGCCAACACTCGGCTGATACAATTCTTGGCTTGTGGGAAGCTTTATTGAAGAGCTGGATCTTACCAAACGTCTAATATTTTTAAGTGCATGTTCTATGAAAAGGCACCTGAGCAGTTAAAAATCCCTTAAGCAACAGACTGTGTCTGCACGATGCGTAAGTGGGGCTGTAAGGGAGTCAGGTTGGTTGTGGCCTTCTTGGTGTCAAAACGCAGCCAATTCTCTGCTTTGAACTGCCTGTTGCTTACGACATGAAAAGAAAATGAGAACATCTTGTTATGCTTTGTTCCTGTGATGCATCTCATTTTTGCGACCTAATGACTGTGTATTTCTTACAGTGTTTAGTTACATTTGCATGATGACATTAATTTAACTGATGAATATTTTGCTTAAAAAATATGGTCTTTATCTTCATGGAAAGTTGATTTACCTTTAGGAGAACATTTGTAAAACTGCTACAGTTCTCTTTGCCTTTTAGGTGGGTTTATTTTTCAGTGACATATAAGATCTTTGAGTAGTCAAGGTTTTGCAAAGGGCTTGTTAGAAAAACACGCATTTGAATAAAGCTCTCTCAGTAATTTATTTTTTCTCTCTTTCCCTAATGAATAATTGATAACCATTTCACAGGAGCAATTAGTCATTCCAAAGGTTCGAGTATGAAAGGTAATTGCCTATCTCCAATAACAGCAGCATTTGCCATAATAATGGAAAAAAACAAACCCATGTGAATCAGTAACACCTGTGTTGTGTGATGCTATTATCTATGGCTGTTGAGGTGTATTTGTGTCCCTTTTGTCTCTTTTACTAATCGGTGCAATGAACTTTTCTTGAAATTTAGTGTTCTTTCAAATGACAAATATAATCCTATTAGTTCCTTAGAATCCAGCTTTATTTGTCTGCAAGAAACCTTTGTATGGTACAAAGGCAAGATAGAATAAAACTATCTGCCTTGAAAATGCTTGTAGGTCATGATTTCCTTAATAATATCCTTTAATTATTCAGTTTCAGTCATGCCTTTCAGATACCTTTTTGAGAATATTACAGCCTTTCCAAGGTAGAGCTGCAGTTGTTGGCTCCCTGAACTGGAACTCTCCCTGCTCCAGCATGGCAAAAATACCAGACAATAACCTTGTATGTGCAGACATGCCATGGTCTAGATGATGGTTGGTGTTAGTGTTAGGTTATAGGTTGGACTTGATGATCTCAGAGGTCCTTTCCAACCTTATGATACTGTGATACTGTGATACTGTGATACTGTGACAGAAAATAAGAATAAGGCAGGAAAGTTTTCCCACTTTAAGCATGTTTTCCTAATATCAGTGTCCAGTAAAAATTTTTATCTGGACTTTGCTGCATTTGTACATTTGTCTGCATTTTTCCTGTGTCTGTTTATCTTAAATATGTGGAATGTCAGTGGCTGGTTTCCTGTACGAATGTGTGGTTTTCATGTAGCCTAACAGTCCTTCCTAATCTCCAGCTCTGCCACTGGCACAGATTTTGCGTCAGGAATGTACAGAGAGTATTATCAACTTGAATGACTATCAGTTATGAGAAAGTCTCACTTCTTGCATTTATTTGATGGAAAAGATGAGCAGTGCAGTTGCATTTGTAATCACATGAATTAAATGAACCTTAAAAGGGCACTGTGGAATAACTTCAGCAGTTAAAACAACAACTGTCGTTATACTCTGCTTTTCATCAGGCAAGCTCAACAACCGCTCTGCAAGTTTGTGTAAATACTGCTGCATTATTTACCAAGAGCAATTAAATGTGACAAAAATAATTCTGAAGATATTTTTTTTTAAAGGAGACATAGCCAAAGTTCCCTATGTTCAAGAAGGTTGGCTTTTCAGAAAAGATGATTTTGCGGAAAAAGAACAGTACAAAGAATTTGAATATTGCATTAACCTTGTTTTTTTTTACAGTCATTGAAGTATAGGGTTCAGTCATGTAGGGTGAACTGCAGTTTCAGAACTCCAGGGAAGTACCTCTACACCAGTAATTATGACTGTGACAAGTAGCCCATATTATTTCAGGTGAAAACAGAATCCCAACTTGCAGTTATCAGAAGGCAAAGTTCCCCAAACAGACAAAAAAAATCCACATTTAATAAAATTAATTAAACAAATACTCAAGCCCATTGAATAGCTGGACTTCCTTTTTTTTTTAACTTTCCTTTTTTTTTTTAAATTATATCAGTGTCAGTTTTTCTAGATCCCTAAATTTAGCTGCATTACTTTCCAGATTAGATATTTCATTTTAAAACTAAAATGTAATGAATTCAAATTAAATTTTCATAATACACATACAAGAATATATTGAAAAGCCAGCTACGCTGATCTGCATATAATTGCGTCCCTCATAGATAAAACAAGTATTAAAATATTTTCTTTCTTTTATAATTAAGTTGTAAAATTAACCGTGATATTGTAGTACCTTGGTCATAATGCATTTAAGACTGAGGTGATGTTCAAAATGCTTGTGCTGCTAACTTGTTATGTTTGTGTCATAAAATTTCTGTGTAAAATAAATGTTTCCTCCTTATTCTGTAGGATATAATCATCAACGTATCTGTGAAAACCAAAGGCAGAAGTCTCCTGAATTCTACAGCAGAACAGCATCCGAATCAAATGTGTATTTGAATAGTTTCCATTACCCAGATCGTAGTTACAAGGACCACGCCTTTGATACACTAAGCTTAGACAGTTCTGACAGTATGGAGACAAGCATATCAGCCTGCTCACCAGATAACATTTCCAGGTAAAGTATCTTTCTTTCTGATGTTGTAATGGTCGTGGGTTTATAATGAAGAAAGGGAACATATACACTGTATGTGTTGATGCTGTGGTAATGTGAATGCTGTTAACTGGTTTAATAAAATATACGATCAATAGACAGGCATAATATTTAGTATTTGTGCAGCCCTTCACCATCAGGTTTAAATGTCATCTCACCTGTCCATTTAAAAATGGGAAATAAGGCTAAGTGGTAATGTTGAAGGCCATCGAGAAGTCAGTGTCAATCCTGAAAGGAAATTATGAAGTCATTGATGCACTTTTCAGACCTGGTAATACCTGAGCTTCCTTCCTTGGTTACTAGAGACTTCCTGTGGTAGGAAATGTCTCAAAGACATTTGCCGGTGATGAAGTTCACTTGTTCTGCATGTCAAGCATGTTAACTTACTAGAGCCTTATGCTGAAGCACTTAGGGCTCCTCAGGCAATCTATTCTTGCCTTTTCCCCTCTCTTTTCTGGGTCAGTAAAAATGAAGAGATGACACTGAAAGGCTTAGAGCCCTTGGCTGCTTTTCTCATCCTCGGAGGCTGTCAGCTCAGACACTGCTCCTCAGATAAAAGGAACATCAGTGATCTGTGTTAAAAGAAAAGTCCAGCTGAGTCTCAACATTGTGTGCAAACAATTTTCTTCTTACAGTCTAGTTTTAATGACAGTGCTTTAATTTATGCTTACAGTTCTGCCCCAGCAGATTCAGAAGCGTAAGAGGGGGCTGATAATTAAGTACAATATTGTCACACGATTAAGAATCTCTTGTGAACGCAAGGACAGCTTTTTTGGCTAGCATGTTGTGTTTCACTCGGTATCAGTTTCCTGATACCCAAGTTTCCTGGGTATCAGCCCACTGACTTCCTCTTATAGGCTGCAATGTTAAGGGTTTCATAAAATACCGTTGGCACGGATTCTGCTGGCTGGTTTTATTTGTTTTGTTTACCCTTTTTTTTTTTAAAAGTAAAAACATTGACTCAGGTTTTGACGATTTTTGTTTTGAATAGATACACTGTCAGCAAATTTCTGATAGCTGAAGACAGGCTGGGGATTAACTCTTATCTGTGCCCTAAACTAACACGACAGTGGTATGAAATATGTCGCTTTTTGACTTGCTGCTCTGACAATTTTGGAGGAAGATGGTATGTGTCTGAACTACCTTGAGGCCATCTCAAGGATTCTCCAGCCCAGGACTGGGGACCCCAGACAGTCAATGTCAGTAGAAAACCAAAAGAACACACCCAAACCAATCAAAAAAAAACCCAGAAAAGAACACATTAATACAGACATTTCAGTTTCTCACAGGGCAAAGATTAATGAGGGAAGAAAAGAGCTTGGGCTGGTTTTGTTCATAAATCTTGGAAGGTAGACAGTATATTTTCCTTGACAAAATTTCCCTTAAGTAAAATGAATTTGTATTCATTTAGATGGTGTTTGAAAATCTTTTCTAGCCATATCAGACTTCAGAGAAGAACAGTTTATCTGCTTTGTTCAGAAACATTTAAAATATATAAGGTATATACTGCCTTGTGTAAAATTAGAGACCTTTTTTTTTTTGCTGGAAATGCATAAAATCTTTTCTCAGACTACAGAAGAAACAGAACCCCTGTAGTTATTCAGCAACTCACCAAACAGTAGTTGTTTCAAGATTCATTAGCAACTTATTTTTTTCATGGTTAATGTTTTGGAGATTTTGATCTTCTGCTATGCATTAATTTCTGTAAGCAGGATACATAAATCAAGGATGGAAGCATTTAACAAAAGCTGAAGTATCAACAGGTTTTTTTTAATGGGAAAAGCTAATGCAATTGACTATCTACCAGGTTGCTCACATGACTTATGGCCCCATTGCTTTTGCTGAAGTTACTTGACCCAGATTCTCTTGGCCTATCACCTAAACATAGTGTCACCAAACTCGGCTGAGGCATCTAAGTCAGTGGCCCCCTTTTTTTTCAGAGACAATAAGCTTTTAGAGCTCAGCTAGATTTCAGATGGATTATACCTCTTCTACAAGCTTGGGTTAAATGAGGTATGTTATTTTTGTATTGCATTGTATCCTGTCATTAAACATATTTCTGTCTGAAACTGGGGATGTCTGCTCAAGGCTCTCACACTTCTGACAAAAATCCTGGCCTTACAGACGTAACCATCAGAGTTGTGCTCAGAAAATGAGGGTTGTTGTTGTTATTTTTATTTTTATCTTGCCCAGGACACATATTTGGACTACTTCTACCTGTGTCCCTTCACAGTTGGCCTGCACGCTATTAAGTAGCATGAAGAGACCTGCCATCTTGACACCCACTTCCACTTCAGATAGCATTTTCAGTACAATCCCAGATCAGGATTCTCTCTGTCCTAAACATTTGAATTCATTTATTTCCTCATGTTGTACTTCAATCTAATAGCATTATTAATGGTAATATAGTAATATTTAACATCAACTGTTTTTCTTGAACAGCATAAGATGAAATATAAAATAGAGAGCATGCCATGGAAATGCCACAGTTGTGGCATTAAATTGAGATAACAGTTGTGGCTGTTAAATTGAGATAAACAAAGAAATTGTATTGGAGAAAAGAATACAAATAAAAAGAAAAAAGGACAGGCAAAGGTGATAACTGTGTTGTGCTGGGCCAGGGTCTCATACTCTTTGCAACTACCCTTGTTTCTTTGGCTCACTGGTTACTTTAACTAGTAGATCTTTCCTGGTGGAATGGCTGTTACGCATTCCTCTTATTCCTCCTTATTTTTATTGAGCATTTTATGAGGATGAGCTCAGACACAAAACAAAAACAGCTACATCCAGAAAAACTGGTATATTCAGATGGCTACAATGCCAGCTCTGAGGATCAGTAGTGTGTTCTCTTAGGACATGGTAACCACCTCTATTCGTATTCCATTATCTGGGAGAAGATGACAGATCAAAGGGGACTGAAAAAATGCATTCTTAGGCACTTGAGTCTGCATTTTTCACAACTCTGCATGGGGAACGAACATTAAGAGCATACCATATACTTTATCCATAGTTTTTTATTAGTGCCTACTACACTGAATTGGATCATAACTCAATTCTTAAACTCTAATGTTGGAGTGCAAAATGTCTTTAAATACCAAGTATACCTTTAAATAACTCGTTTTTTATTTTCATGCAGTGCTAGCACTTCAAATGTTGCAAGACTGGAAGAGATGGAGAGACTTCTGAAACAAGCGCATGCTGAAAAAACTAGGCTGCTTGAAACCAGGGTAAGCATAATTTATGAGAAAAACTGAGTGTTACTTAGATAGTATCACAGTAACACAAGGTTGGAAAAGACCTCTGAGATCATCTAGTCCCACCTATGACCCAACACCTACTTGTCATTTAAACCACGGCACTAAGCACCTTGTCCAATCTGTTTTAAATACCTCCAGGGACAATGACTCCACCACCTCCCTGGGTATCTCATTCCAATGGCCAACCACCCTTTCAGTGAAAAATTTTTTCCTAATATCAAGCCTAAAAGCCTAAATATCCTCCTGAATGCAAGGTTGTACCTTAAATCGTTTACACTTAACAGACACTTAAATTACCTTAGTTTGGTTTCATCCTCAGACTACATATTTCAACCCATGTGCAATAGCTGCTATCTCAATGGATCAAATGATGGCAAAATCCCATCACAAGGTAGTAAGCATTGTTCCTACACCTGCTAGGAGAGCTGCTTAAGAAGAACCTTCATTTCTAGAGTGGTAGTATTTGCAATACTGATTCCAATTCTCAGTTCACTTTTCTGGATATATATTTCTGCCTACGTAAGAGGTGAAAACAAATACAGTCCTAACTAGCAATTACATTGTCAGCTATAGTTTCTACATATAATTGAAGTTTTGCATGTGCTGTGGTATTTAGGAACGGGAGATGGAAGCTAAAAAACGAGCTCTGGAAGAGGAAAAGCGCCGCAGAGAGCAACTAGAGAAAAGACTGGAAGAAGAAACTAGCCAGAGGCAAAAATTAATTGAAAAGGAAGTCAAAATACGTGAGAAACAAAGAGCACAGGTGAGATACATTGACATGAGATGGTTTGTAAGGGCAAGATTTCGCCTTGATAATACAGAACGGACTAAGTGTATTTCTGCCAATGGTAAACAGAACTGCTTTCAGATGAATAGATGAATTTAAGATTTCTAAGGTATATCTGTGCCACTAAAATATGTATGTTTCGGCTCTTGGGGCCTTAGGTAGATGTCTGGGTACTCATTTAAAGCTAAAGAATATCATAGATATCTATTTAGCATCTTACATCAAAAGCATAAATATTAATCCTATAAGGTTTGTTATTGAGTATAGGCATAGCAGAATTTTTTTAGCCTGAACAACTGAAATGTGTGAGTGTGTTAATTTTATAAACCATTGGTGTTTGGTTTTCTTTCTTTTAATACATAAAATATCATGGAATGTGAATTGTCATTTCTAAATATTTGACTAAAAAAAAGAGATAAAAAAGCTTTTTCAGCTCCATGTCTACTCTAGAGAGAAAACTATTTTTCCTAAAATTCCTGGGACTATAAAACATGGGATACGTTATTTAATTAAAACAGTGTTACCTCCTGCACTTCTTGCTTATCGTTACAATTTAGAGGTATCTTGAGCTTTCTTTAGGCTCAGAGGTCTTACCTATTTGTTTATTCCACAAGTAATAAGATCTACATAGTACAGCAAACAAACTAGGCAGTCTTTTTATCATTAGTATAGTATAGCAAGACGATGTCCCTGTCTTAGTATATTTTCTGAGTGCAGAAGATTCCACATAATATTTGAATATCTTCCTCCTTTTGTCTGTTTTACCTTCAGTAATTCTTTTTCATGAGTTATTTTATATTTTTTTATGAACAGCCTTACATAACTTGGCTTATAACACTAAATCAGAATGCAAAGGCAAACCAAAAGGAACTTTTAAGCTGTTTTTGGTTAAATATATCCATTCCTTTGTTTTTATATAAAATACAATTACCAAATGTTAAATTTTATGTGTAATTTACTTGAATGTCTTCCTTTTTGTTTTCTATGAAATTTTAAAGACAACTCAAGTATGGCATAAACAACGATACCATGCTTGTTTCTTTATGCCAAATTGGAGCATGCATGTGCTGTAATAGAATTCCCTATAACTTACTGCTAATTGGCAGATTTGGCAGAGAAGCTGAAGACTAATTGGCAGGAATACAAAACATATCTGTCGGAGATAATTATGTTTTCTTTTGTTAACTTGTTACTTTCCCTTGTATAGTGAGACTCAATTTTTATTTTTTCTCTCAGGAATTCCTCAACTGCAGAAACATAAACTAGTGGAAGGAACACCACTTCACACTTGCCAAAGCTGGTGCCAGCTTCTGTCATACAGGACTGCGTAATTTTAGAAGGGTGCTAAGAGTTCTTGCAGGCATTCTTGAGAATGAGGGAAGTCCCTTCGATTTGTGACTCACAGTGGGATTTAACAGGATAACTTTAGGCGAAGAGCAGGGGCAGATTAGATTCTCCAGTTCATTAACATCTCTGGAGTCAGGGGAGAGAGAGAGAGTGAGAGAGATGCTCCTTTCAAGGGTCATTCAGAGCATCTAAATTCAGCTTCTGTTCTGAATTGCCCTATGATGTAGCCTCTGCCTGCCTTGAATGCAGCCTGGAGCCTTGGGAGATTTGTCTTCTGTTTTTAAAATGAGGAGGGAAGCTGTGCATAGACTCTTCAGGCACAAAACCCAAGCATATTCTCTCAGGGGGCAGAGGTCTCAAATCATTACATCCTCCTGCTTATTCTCACAACTGATACTATCTGGGCTTGATGCAGAGTCTTGAACTGCACCATTTCCTCTGCAGCTTTGCTGGTTTTGGAGAGGGGTGCACTTCAGCTCTCTCCATATCATACTGCTGACTATGAACTAGATACCACATTTAATTCCTTAAAAAAAATAATTGTATTGTTCACAGTAGCCTCTGTGAAACTAGCAGTTACAGTTCACTCTCGTTAGTTTTTCCTATAATAGCATGTTGTTCTTACTTATATTACTCTCTATATGAAAATACTTCTAGCAATAAAATATTAATGAGTGAGATGTGTAGTGAGCGTCTAGCCTGGAGAAATAAAGGGTTTGCTTGACATCATGTAAATGAAGTTCTTACACTTAATCTAAAGCAGTCATACGCCTTTACATTTAGCTAATAATTTAATTCTAAAACAACTTTTCTCTGCTGCGGTCCCTTTTTTATCAGTTTATGAACTCATGATTTCAATAAACTCCTATGCTCTAATCTGTCTTTTACCAGGTTATCGAATGCTTCGTGAAGTCACAAGTTTTAAGGATTTTTCTTTTAAAGAGAATTAGGGCTTCAGCAAAAGCTCTTTATTTTTCTTGCTTTCATTCTTAGAATCTATGGACAGTTTGCAGTGATGTCCTTGCAGCAGAAAGAGTGAAGACTTCCATTAAAAATAATTTGATTTCCTTTTCTTTACTGTAGGCCCGTCCCTTGACTCGATATTTGCCTGTTAGAAAGGAAGACTTTGACCTACGAAGCCACATCGAAACTGCCGGTCACAATATAGAGACCTGTTACCATGTCTCCCTCACAGAGAAGACCTGCCGAGGCTTTCTGATTAAAATGGGAGGAAAAATTAAAACATGGAAAAAACGATGGTTTGTTTTTGACAGAAACAAGAGAACTTTTACTTATTATGCAGGTAGGTTGCAAGATCACTACTAGGGCACATCTGTCCCTCTGTTTTCCTATAAACCTCAGATGAGTTATGAACATGTAGGGAGTCCTGAGTAAAACTTATATTTCCATTTTGTCGGATGTTATGCTCAGAGCTCATGCAATCCCTTCTCTACAGTGTTCAATCCTAATTCCAGGTAAGACAGAAATGAGCCTAACAGACAAAGAGGGAGATGTGTATAGGCAAGAGGAAAAAGTTAAAAAAATTATCAGGTTCCTAGTACACAGAAAAATGGCTCCAAATAATTTCTTTTGAAATATTATATACGTCCCCCAATAAAAGAATGATTTCTTGTACCCTTCATACAAGAATATAATTTATTATACTTACAATGGAAATTAAATAGATTGCTTCTGCAGTCCCATTGCTTCCTGTGCTAAAAAGTCTTCCAGGAAATTAAATGAAGAGGAATACAGTTTTTGAGTTTGCCGTATTTTTAGAGTCTAAGGAATTTCAAATGAACAACATGGAATACTGTAAAGACGTTTAGGTACACTTTTTCTTTTGTAGCAGTAGTTATGTTACTAGTTAATAGTTTCGGATTTGAGGCCAGTACAGTTGCCATAATTTGAATTGCTAAAGAAAACTTCTAATAATGTCTCAAGAACTCCAGTCAACAAATACAGTTTAATGAGAATTCCGTACCAGCTGCACAAAAAAGCAGCTGCTTTTATGACTGAGGATACGCCTCAATCAGGGCTGTCAAACTCAGGTCTCCCACCGCTCTCCTGCAGCGTAATGCACGTCACGCTGCACACGTGACCAGCGCTGGCAGCAGTGCAGGGGCAAGAGCTCGGCGCTGCCACTGGGGAGAAACACGTTGCTGGGCTGCATAAAACCAGGGGGAGGGCTGGATTCGGCCCGTGGGCAGTGAGTTTGACACTCCTGGCCTGGATCTTTAAATATATAGTCGACTTCCAAAACAAATATTAATGCTGTGAAGTCAAAGTAATTGAACTCTAAGTGAATATACTGGTATATTGTTTTAGTTCTGTGAGGGTACTGAACAATTTAGTGCAGCAACTGAAGCATCTGCACTTTCTGACCTGAAGCATACAGAGAACTCTACAACAACTCTTGTGATAGGAGCTTATGGGTACCTGAAATTCTTTTGTAACCAAGATCCAAGGTGGGGCTTGAATGGAAAAAGCTCATAGAAACTCATCTACAATCTGCTAACCTCACATTTGAATAATAAATAGTAGACTGAGACTGAGAGAGATCATTGCAAATGGGAGGAAGCATTTTTTTAATAGGTACAAGCACAAATGATGTTCTAATATAAAGCTTTTGCTATCAAATTGCATTTCAAGTTAACTTATTGTAACAGTTTTCCTTTGAAGGCAAACTATAGGTCTCAGCCTGCGAGCTATGTAAAGTCTGGCTGCCTTCCATGGAATTGGAAGATTGGATGTATTTCAGACATCTGTCCTTCTGTTGGCTAATACCAGCTATAATGTAAATAGATGAGAAAATCGCAAATGCTTTATTTCCTTGGACACCAGCTGGAAACCAAACCGACCAATTAGTAAGAAAGGATGAAGATTTCTGTGGGATTTCACGAGCAGAAGTGTTAATCCAGTTACTTATCAGCTTAAACATATACGGAGATGCAAATTAAGATTTTGTTTCTCGAAATACTGTTCATTTGAGTTCTCAGAAGTCATTCTCTCTTTTCCATTTTAGATAAACACGAAACTAAATTAAAAGGTGTAATATATTTTCAAGCTATTGAAGAAGTCTATTATGATCATCTAAAGAATGCATATAAGGTAAACTTTGTTCTTTTGCTTCAACTAAGTTGTCATTCAGCAGTACCCAAAGTACGGCTGCTGCTGTACAGTCAAAGGGAGAGCGGACATTATTAGATGACAAAAAAAAGAAACAACCAAAAACTCAGAGTGGAGGAAAAAGAAGATGAAGCCACATCAGTAATTAGCGATAGTGGTTTTTTTATACTGATGAAAGCAGAGGTAAGAGTGTCTACCTGCCAAGTGGAATTTGCTGCGGGGAATTCCTTAATCGAGTGGTGAGATCACTGAAATCAGTGGCTTTGGCAGATCATGTACAGCTGTATGCATCTGTCACAGGGATGGAGTTAATTGGTGCAGGCAGCTCATGGCACTCCCTGCCTCTCATCTGTAACTTAAATGAGCTGTGAACAAGGTAAACTATATCCTTGGCATGTGGATTTGTGAAAGCCAAGGAGGTTTTGACCACTGGACAGAGTGGGAAAGCTGACTTGGGCATGAAATGACAGTTTGAGCCCTACACTACTATGTCATAAATGTAGTGGAAACACATTGTACAAAGGGTTTATGGTAGATACAAACAATTTAAACACATCTCTGCTTCCAGTACTACAATGTAAGATGCAGTGGTACAGCATTTTGCATTTTCTCTTTCTCCTTAACCCTATTGCAAATCTCCCTGTTAAGTAATTTCAGGTTTGGCTGAATATGAGCCAGCAGTGTGCCCAGGTGGCCAAGAAGGCCAATGACATCTTGGCCTGTATCAAAACCAGTGTGGCCAGCAGGACAAGGGAGGTTATTTTACCCCTGCACTCGGCACTGGTGAGGCCACACCTCAAGTACTGTGTTCATTTCTGGGCCCCTCAGTATAAGAAGGACATTGAGATGTTCGAGCACGTCCAGAGAAGGGCGACAAGGCTGGTGAAGGGGCTGGAAAACAAGTCCTGTGAGGAACGGCTGAGGGAACTGGAGTTGTTTAGCTTGGAGAAGAGGAGACTGAGGGGAGACCTCATCTCTGTCTACAACTGCCTGAAAGGAGGCTGTGGGCGATGAGTGTTGATCTCTTCTCTCAAGTGACAGGTGATAGAACAAGGGGAAATGGCCATAAATTGTGCCAGGGGAGTTTCAGACTAGATATTAGGAAGAATTTCTTTACTGAAAGGGTGGTCAGGCACTGGAACAGCTGCCCAGGGAGGTGGTTGAGTCATCATCCCTGGAGGTATTTAAAAAAAGGATAGATGAGTTTTTAAGGGACATGATTTAGGGAATAATGGGTGCGGTTGGACTCAAAGATCTCAGAGGTCTTTTCCAACTGGAAGATTCTATAATTCTATGATAATAAATGGCTTTTATTTCATTCTTTTGCTATTCTTATTTCTGTTTTATTTTAGAGTCCCAACCCGTTGCTCACCTTCAGTGTTAAGACACATGACCGGATATACTATATGGTTGCTCCTTCACCAGAAGCCATGAGGATATGGATGGATGTAATTGTTACAGGCGCAGAAGGCTACACCCACTTCATGTTGTAATAAAAAGGGCAACAGGGCATACTGCAATAACATAACATATGAAGTTAGCCATATGTAGTGAAATCTGAAAAGCCAGTGAATACTCTGAAATATCCTCCTTATGATGTGCACCCAAAACCTCGGAATGTGATGGTTTTATAAATGCATTGAAAAGGGGGGCTTGTTACTTGTTTTAGTTGATATTTATAGGAATGAAAGAGCTAAAGCTATTGAGAGAATCATAGTGCTCCAAAATGGATAACTAGGCAATTTAAATTACAGCATCTTGGTTCAATGCTAATTTTCTACAGGTTCTCTTATATGGAGAATATCTTCACGAATTCATACTAAACGGTTTACAAATGTGTGTGTTCTCATCAGTATGCAAAAATTCTAGTAATGGAACAAAAAGGTGTAATAAGCATATATTTTAATATGCAGCCATTCAACCTTTATAGATGATTAGGTGACTTTTAAAAACTTTTTAGTCAAGTATTTTATAAAAATATAAACAAAAAAGCAGCCCTGAGGTACACACAGTTCTTGCCTTAGTAGTTAAGTATTACAACAGAGCCAAAGAGTTATACTATTCCCTTATCATAATGTTTTTCAAATTGGTAGTCATACCTAACTTTCTGTAAGGGGACAGTGCCAAAACTCTTAATAACTTTTAATATAATTCAGTTTTTATAATATTCAGTGTGTTCAAACACCGACACCAATTGTATGTTTAAAGTCTGCATCTATGGAAGTAAACAAAAAAAGAGAAGGGTAACTTTATGCAGATACATTTTTCCACAAGGATATGAGACTGAAACACATGTATTGACTTCCTCATAAGGAGGGGATTTTTTCATCTTCTCTGTTGAACAGAATAAGCTAATTCTAGGCTCTACACCAATTTTCTTTTATGTGGCAAGGTAACTCTGTGCTAAGTGAACACTTTACTGAAACCTCCCAAACACTGGTCTCCTTCAAGCTAGTGTTAAAATCTCTACCTATCTAAGTTCTTTGGAGCCAATTTTTGGCCATAGAGAGTTGGGGTTTTTTTAAGTGCATATCTGCACAGAACAGTACTGTAAATTAGAATGAAAAGAGAGGGGCAAGTTCTAAGAGCTTACACCAAGCAGTGTATGTATAAAAACCCCTGAAAACTTTAAGTAGCAGAGACTGAGATTCATAAAACAGCAAAAATACCAAGAATGCAGTGGTCTCCCATTTTAAAATTGCTTACAAGTTGTCAAGTAATACTGCAGAAACAAATTACTTAATTGAACTGACCTTAAAGAAAATCTCTTATGACTTTAAAGAGGTTCTATTTCAGTAATCAAACTTATGTGCTATGTGGTTTGTGTCATAGAAGAAAGCACATTAGCTTTTTTTCTTGATGAAAAGTTAATGGCTTTTGATGGAACAAATAGAAAACTGAAAGCAGAATAGAAGTATGCCAGCAAAATATTTTTGTTCTATTTTTTAAACCCTGTATCTGTAATGAACGGGTTGACTTTTTTTTGTGGTATGCACAGGTGATATGGTTGCTCTAGCATGACAAACATCAATTTTGACTTTAATCATGGAAGAAGGGACTGTTATGGCAAGACAATTGTTACCATCTGTGTAGATCACAGCTTGTAATCTAATGATTTAAAACACTATCAGAAATAAATTGCTTTGGTTTATATAATTATTTTTCCCTAATGTATCTTGATTTTATGTATGGTTATAAAGGTTTTCTAATAATTTTTGTATCCTGCATGATGCAATGAAGGCATTTCAATAAACATTTTTAAAAATACACTTGTTTTCAATATTCACTCACTGCTTCATCTTGAGACATTTCTGCTTGTCTTCTGAACAGTTTTGTAAGAAACTTTGTATTTCTTAGTAATGCTTAATTACTATCTAGCCATTGTATCCCTGTGTCTTAACGGTGTGTTTCCCCATAAAAGTGCTACGGAAAATAATTTTCAGATGGCAGTGAAATTAGGAGTGTAGTCTGTTTGCTGCATGTACATAATGACATAAAACTTCTCTCATTTTTATAACCCTCTTTGAAAAATTTATCACTAGCCTTAGATATAGACTTTTTTTTCTTTTAACTGCAAAACAGAAATTGCTTAAGTTTAAGGGTTTCTGATTTTTCTCAGTATTTGATTCAGACATGACTCAAATTGCAGGAAGCATTAGGTTATTATAGGAGCCCATGCAGTTTTACGACTTTTTCACTCAGTTTGCTATCGTCATTACAAAGTGTGGTGGGTTTTGCAGTAGTGGACATCAAAGCAATATAAGCAAAGCATGGCAGTATGCACCATCTTTTATTATGGGTCTGCCAGCCCTGCAAGCTTATCCTCATAGGAGTTAAGTACATACTTGCCACAAAGGACTTCAGGAAATTGCAAAGCATGTAGACTATATCTTAAAAAACTCAGTCTCTTGAGTCTTGGCCAACCTGCCATCAAGGGGCTGTGCTGGTGCTTGCCTAGGAAAATACTTTTGCAGGTGCTGGCCTCCTGTGTCGTTGTTTTCTTCACAAAATCACAGAACGGATTGGGCTGGAAGGGACCTTAAAAATCATCCAGTTCCAACCCCCCCCCCCCCCCCCCGCTTCTTCTAGGTCAGGTTGCTCTAAGCCTCATCCAAGTTGGTCTTGAACACCTCCAGGGATGGGTGCATCCACCACTTCCTCTCTGCTTGCCCTGTATTATAAAAGGTATAGTGCGTAATGATCTTGTGGAAGGAAAGCTTTTTCTTGGCTACCATGCCTGTGCAAGTAAGGCCAAGCAGAGATGATGGATAAGGAGGTCTGGGCTGGCTCGAATGAAACAGCCAAGCCCTGGCACTGCTGCAGAGGTGATTGAAGGACCAAATATAGGGTTTGTATTGTCATTTCAGGCCACCTGTATGGGCACAGTAATTGTGCATTATAATTCATATACATCGTGCAATGTGTGCTTTGCAACACTTCACACCCACATATCCAGACTACCTGAAGCAGTGAGGCTTTCTAGACAGGGTCTCACTAGCTTCGTCTGAACAGAAAGACCTTCAAGGAGGGTCCCCTATCCAAGAACACAAACGTGTCTAGGAAAGTGAATTACAGAACCACAAATGGTTTGGGTTGGAAGGCACCTTAAAGCCCATCCAGTTTCAACCCTCCCTGCCATAGGCAGGGACACCTCCTGCCAGACCAGGCTGCTCAAGGCACCATCCAGCCTGGCCCTGAACACTTCCAGGGAGATGAAGCTTTCCCGTGCTAGCACCTCACAACCCTGATCAGGAAGAATTTCTTCCAAATGTCTGATCTAAATCTACCCCTTTCCAATTTAAAGCCATTCCCCCTCATCCTATTATTCCATGCCCTTGTAAAAAGTCCCCCTCTCTCCTGGAGCCCCTTCAGGTACTGGAAGGAAGCTATAAGGTCTCCGTGGAGCATTTTCTCCCGGCTGAATAATGCCAACTCTCTCAGCCTGTCCTCATAGCAGAGGTGCTCCTACTCTCATCATCTTCGTGGTCTCCTCCGGGACTCCAACGGTTCCATATCCTTCTTATGTTGGGGATTCCAGAATTGGACGCAATATTCCAGGCGGGGCTCCTTAACTGTTTGCTTGTATCGACAAAAACGTTTCCTACTTCACAAACCACCACACCCTCCACACCCCGCCGTATCTCCCCTCCCCGCACCTCCCGTCGCAGCCGCGACGCATGCGACCCTCCCGCCGGGTGTGAGGGGCAACGGGCGGGGCGATGGTGATTGGCGGGGCAAGGGGCGGGGCGATTGGCGATTGGCGGGGCGATTGGCGGGGCGATTGGCGGGGCGATGGGCGTGGGGCGGGGCGATGGGCGTGGGGCGGGGCGATGGGCGTGGGGCGGGGCGATAGGCGTGGGGCGGGGCGATGGGCGTGGGGCGGGGCGATGGGCGTGGGGCGGGGCGATGGGCGTGGGGCGGGTAGCAGCCATGGTGGCGGCGGGCGCGCTGCAGGCCGTGGTGCGGGGCGGCGGTTGCCGTCGCCTGTCGGCCGTGGCGATATCGGTGTGGCCGCTGAGGGCGGCCCTGGGGCTGCCGGGTAAGGGGAAGGCCGGGCCCCGCGGCGCCTCCTACGGGGCGGTCCGGCGCGGCCGTCAGTCAGTCAGTCAGTCAGTCAGTCAGTCTGTCTGTCAGTCAGTCAGTCTGTCTGTCAGTCAGTCAGAGGGGAGGGGATGGGATGGGATGCGGGTGCGCGGGGCCGAGGGAGGGGCGACGTTCAGGATCCTGCGGCCTCTCTTCTTCCCCCTCCTCTCTTCTCCCTCCTCCGCACTCTGCAGAGCCCGTATCGACCAGGAGCGGGCAAGGGTGGGAATGGCGGTGTTGAACGGCTCCTCTCCGAGTTCCCGACAGGGTTTTCCTCCTTTGCCCGGCGTGCGCGGCGTGTAGGGTCGGTGCCTGGGCTCGCAAAGCTGTGCGTGGCTGCGGAGCAGCTGCTTTCCCTCTTTCCCTGCTGGGTTTAAGCGTCTGCAACTCCTCCTACTGCTCCCTGAGGAGCAGGCCAGATAGCTTGCTTGGATGTGAAGCGTAGCTACATGTGAGGCTCTGCCAGCCCTGAAGAGCTCCGCCGGCATCCATTTCGGGGGGGGGATGAATCGTTAAGGTTGGAAAGAACAGCTAAGATCATAGAACCATAGAATGGTTTGGGTTAGAAGGGACCTCAAATCCCATCCAGTTCCACGCCCCCCCCCCCCCCCCCCCCCCCCCCGCCCTGCCATGGTCTGGGACGCCTCCCACCAGACCGGGCTGCTCAAAGCCCCATCCAGCCTGGCCTGGAACACTTCCGCGGGGGGCATCCACAGCTTCACTGGGCAACCTGTGGCAATGTCTCGCCACCCTCATTCTGAAGAATTTCTTCCTAATGTCCAATCTAAATCTTCCCCCTTCCAGTTTAAAGGCATTCCTCCTCATCCTATCATAAAGTCCAGCCGTCCATCCAATCATCCAGTCCAGCTCAGGCCAAACACATAATGCCCCTTCTTGCAGTTGCACACTCAGTGCTCATCTGAGTATTTGAGTTTATTCGTTGCCTTAAATTCAGCAGGTAACTGCTGTTCTTGATGAGGTGGTGAACCTCATCTGAGTTTGCTCAATGTAGAATTGAGTAAAACTTCGGCACTTTGGGTGCACATTTTGTATCTGTATAAAAACATAAATACAGTGGATTTTCATTGATGCTTTTCCTTTCTGTGTGTTGGGAATGGTAGCATGATCAGAATATTATCATTATTGAGTGTGATGTTAGGTGGTCAGAGACTGGACTAAGCAGCAATTCCTGCTGTCAAACTGTTGGCCTTCTTAGCATAGATAATTGCATGAAATGAGGTTTGGACAATGTTGAGTCCATTATCTACCAGAGGTGCATTAATCTGCTGCTGCTGCTGTTGGCAATGGGTAGGTGATGGTGCCAGAACATTCCCAGGGTTTTTTTCAGGATTTTTTTGGTTTTGACATGTTGCACTCGTCACAAGCGCAGTTTATTTGGTCATAATGTGATTAAAATTGCACAGTGATTCTGTGATGATATGAATAGATTTCCATAGCGTCAGGCAAGGGTCCTGTGATCTTCCTGTAGCTAGCTCCTGTTGTCTGTAACTTTTTATAAATACTGAGTACCACCTTGCACCCTTCAGAAGTTCACCCTGCTTTTACTGAAAATAGGAAGAGAAATTACTGAGTAGCTGTTGAGCTATTGATGTTTTTGGCTGTCTGAAGGGATATGTGAGAATGTGACCCCAGTGAGCCTTGCTTTTGGATTGGGTGGCATGGTTGCTTTAGGGTTTTGCATTATTCAGGTTAGAATTGCTGCTGGTGTGCTTAAAGTAATTTGTTAATGGGAAATGCTGGTTTGTGAAGTACCTCAGACAGCGGTTGTTTCCTGTAGCTGCAGTTTAAAGCCAGTTATTTGAGGACACCTCCAGAGTGCTGCAGGATGGAAATAACAATGACTTCAGAGATTGTTATCAGCTCTTAAGGGGGAGAAAAATTATTCTAATTCTTACCAAGTTTAGCACTTCTTGCTGTATCTCCTCATTTACTGGCAGGTGAAAAAGTGACTGGCTTGCTTACAGAGACAGACACAAACCTAAAGCTGTAGCTTGGATACATCTGGATAAATGTACCATTACTGTGCATTTATTTCCTTTTATAATAATTGATACATCAGTAGGATAGAGAACTGTGCAATCATTCAGGAAAGATGTAATTGTTGTAATCTATAGTTTGAATGGTATGATTTCTGTTAGACTGTAGGAATGTGCTGAATACTATCTGCATCCTGCATCTTCTGTACATCCACATTTACTCTTGCACATACATGTTTAAAAAGAAACAACCTGCCCCCAAAACCTTGAGTGTAACCCCTCTGATAGTGGGAAAATGGGACTCAAAGCTGAGGACAAGTTAGATGGCATCTCAGCCTGTTTTTGTAGTAGATATGCAGTCATACTTCTAGGAAGACCTGATGTATTTAGTTATTCAAGAACCAGTATTCAAGAACCATTCTTCTTCCAAACTAATAATTAGGAGTATAGAAGTCTTAGAAGCCTCGGCCAAGCTTTCAGTTTAGCAAATTATCTTACTGAATGGGACAATAAGAGTGGATTAAATCTCCATAACACCTCTATCCACAACAGAGGTACAGCTGACTGCTAAACTTAGACTGAATACTGTAGCGGCTGTTGAGATTCATTTGTTCATTAGATAGCATTTGCTTTGTTAATCTTTTGGCTTCGTTTGAAACCAACTCAAGTTTTTGATGGCTTTTAGTATGAATAAGGAAGTCCAACATAGTGTTTGTTTTTCCAGTGTGTTGGGTTTGTTCTTTTGAACTAAAACAAACCAAAATAATTTTAGACTTATACTGATAGGAAGACATCTCTCTCATGTAATACGTTGCAGATCACTTTGGCAGAAGTTGCACTAAACAGTCTCTCACTTTTTAAATATTTGCAAAATACTTAGGTTTGCAAAGTGCTTTCTTCAGTCTGGATAAACATGGAATAACTATCTGTGCGTCTTGGAGATGCATGAGAAAATCAGAGCTCTACAATGGTTAGCTCTGTTTCTTCTTATGGGATGTGTTTAATGTATTCTGCAATTACAGAAAATGTAGCTGTATTTTTTTTTTTACCTTCTGTGCTTCATATCTGAGAAAAAGACTAATGTTAGGATGGCATAGTCTTAAAAGGAGTCTTCTATTAAGAATTCCTGGCAATAATATTTGATTTAAGCAAAATAGCTGTTGATAATTTGGTGAAAAAGACTAGATGTTATTTATTTCTTTTGGTTTTAAACAATGCTAATATTGTTTTATGTCCATCATGTTGAAAAAGTCACATTTCTTTCCTACTTCCTACTTTTAAACTTACCCATCATACATCTCCTTCATATATCTAGGGGTTTGTTGCAGAAGCAATTTTGACTATCAGTTTTTATTTTCATCCAATATTTGTCACCACATGTACTTGTAAATGTACCGTTGCACACAGTACCTTAGTCCCAGAGTTATATTTTTTGAAATTCAGTTTGGAAAAAAAACAAAAAGAAAATAGAAGAAGTTAAACTAAGCAGATTATTTCATGTGAAATAAGTAAATATATTCAAGATTGTATAAAACATGAAGACAGATGAAGTATAGGATATCTTAGCATTTGCCTTCAGTTGGGCAGTTTGCTCATTGCTGAGTGAACTCCTTACATTGTTGGCATTTAGTTATTTCAGAATGAATCACACTCAGTTTTCCCTACTAGGTTAATCAATGCTAGTTTGTCATTGAAGAGTATAGGCGATCCTTTTTTTTTTGTCTTGAGGTAAAATATCTTATTTTCACATAATATGCCCATATTTCCTAAATCCTAATTGTATAAAGTGAGGTTATCATGATGATTTTACTAAATATCTCTTTTTATTAGTTTGCAGGCTGAAATCGTCAGTCAGCTTTCTTACTCGACCAGATCAACCAAATCTTGCTTATCGTAAACTGAAAGGCAGGAATCCAGGAGTAATTTTCCTTCCAGGGCTGAATTCAAATATGAATGGTCAGAAAGCAACTGCACTTGAAGATTTCTGCAACTCTCTAGGTCACGCCTTCATCAGGTACATTCAGAGTGTACTTCTTGAGAAAATCAAACTGGTAACATGTGTGGGGGGAAGGGATGTGCAAAAACATGTAAACTTTGGCGTTTGAATTGGAATGCATACTGTGCTATATACAAGCTGAGAATTGTCTCCCGTTTCAAATGCAGGATTTCTGTCTGTAAGGAGACAGCTAAATCAGGAGAATGTATTCAGAAAGTAATTCAGAAAATTCTCTTGATAAATTCCTATAGTCTACTATGAGTACGGGAAAAAAAAACGTGGAAAAGAAAGGATGTGGAGCTCTGTTTTTTTAAGTTACTGCTATAACATGCCTCTTATCTGCCAAAGCTTATTAAGTTACCCAATGTCTCTTGTGGTTTTAGAAGAACAAGCACGTGCTTGGTGATTGTCTCTTTTGATAGATTAGGTTACATGCTGAGTTTCATAAGTCTTTGTATTTGGGTATAGCGTTTGAAAGAGAGTTTGCAATGTTTTTAAAATACCTTTAAAACTGAAGTATTTGAGTTTTTTGTCTGTAAGGGAAACTTTTTGTCTGGGAAATGTCCTGGTAAGTTTGAATATTGTTATATCAAATGATAAGAAAACACTGCATCACTTAGTTGCAACTGTTGTATTTAAACCTCTTTTCATGGGATTTCTGGTACTGGTGATGTACAGGACCAAGTAAGAAAATATCCAATACGGTACCTTGTACACTGCTTTATTTGATTAAACAGTACTGTTTAGTTAGCTTCTGTATTACTCTGCACAGTGTTATGACATTCATTTTGATGGTTACTTTTCCAGATTTGATTATACAGGATGTGGAAGTTCAGGTGGGAAATTTGAGGACTGTACAATTGGGAAGTGGAGAAAAGACGTTCTGTCTATACTCGATGAACTTACAGATGGACCACAGGTTATATTTTATTTTTAAATATAGAGTGCTTTTTGTCCTCAAGATAGAATATTAACAAAAATATGCTGTAATATCTCTGGTCAACAGTAGCTTTTATTTAACAACTGACACCTGCTCGCTTTCAAGCTGAATCATTTGAGAAGTCATATTTGTGGGACCTCTTTTACAAGCAGGTAGATCACAAAATCATGGAAACGTGGGTTGGCAGAACCTCCTAGAGGTTGTTTATTAGAGCCTCGCGCTCAGAGCAGAGCTGTCACCTCTGGGAACCTGAGTGCCTCATGGCAGAAGTTCCACCTGACAGGGAACGGGGAACTGTTCCAATGCAGTGTAGCTCTGCATCGGGGAACCATTCCAATGCAGAGAGCTTCATGAAAGTGTGTCACTGTCTCAATGCTGATGCATTAATTAAAGGATTTGCAGGAATACTACGAGTTACTGGACAGACTGGAGAGATGGGCTGATTCTAAAGGGATGATGTTTAATAAGTCCAAATGTCGGGTACTTCATTTTGGACACAACAATCCCATGCAGAGCTGTAGGCTGGGGACAGAGTGGCTTGAGAGTAGTCAGGCAGAAAGGGACCTGGGAGTGCTGGTTGACAGGAAGCTCAACATGAGCCAGCAGTGTGCTCAGGTGGCCAAGAAAGCCAATGGCATTCTGGCCTGCATCAGGAATAGTGTGGCAAGCAGGACCAGAGAAGTTATTGTCCCCCTGTACTCGGCACTGGTCAGGCCTCACCTTGAATACTGTGTCCAGTTTTGGGCCCCCCAGTTTGGGAAAGATGTCAAGATGCTGAAGTGTGTCCAGAGGAGGGCAACGAAGATGGTGAAGGGGCTGGAGCACAAGCCCTACGAGGAGCGACTGAGGGAGCTGGGGCTGTTTAGTCTGAAGAAGAGGAGGCTCAGGGGAGACCTCATTGCTCTCTACAACTACCTAAAAGGAGGTTGTAGTCAGGCAGGGGTTGGTCTCTTCTTTGAGGTGAGCAGTGACAGAACTAGAGGGCATGGACTCAAGCTTCGTCAGGAAAAGTTTAGACTTGATGTTAGGAAAAAGTTCTTCACTGAAAGGGTGATTGGCCATTGGAATGCGCTGCCCAGGGAGGTGGTGGAGTCGCCGACCCTGAAGGTGTTTAAGGGGAGACTGGATGAGGCACTGAGTGCCATGGTTTAGATGATGGTTGGTGTTAATGTTTGTGTTGGTGTTAGTGTTGGGTTATAAGTTGACTCGATGATCTCGGAGGTCCTTTCCAACCTTGTGATACTGTGATAACTCTACATGATAAAATATCTTGAAAAATCACCAGATTTAACTTCTTCAGTTACTTTAGAAATGACTGTGAGAAATTTGAAATCTGCAACCTAGAAATGCCTGGTATTGCACTTAAACCTATTTTGTATTATGAATTGTTTTTGTTGACCTCTTTCACTGCACTCAGCCTTTACCTTGTACATTTATTTTAAGAAGGAAGCAAAGTATTCATATGATACTGAATTGTTTCAACTCTTTATTTTGTTTGCAGTGTTTCAGTCTCAGACAGCAATAACCAGCCATGCCAAACAAAAAGAATAATAAAATACCAGGTCCTATGGTACTTACTCAGGCAGAATTTCCACTGGAGGTGACAGCAGTTCTGCCTGGGTAAGAACAGCAGGATTATGCCCGAAGTTTTAGTAATTAAACAGAATGAAAACTGATACTTTGTACAAGAAGAAAAAAATATTAGCTGTTTCCTGTAAAATAGAATAAAATTTAAAAATATTATTTTCTCTCTTTTTTCAGATTCTAGTGGGCTCCAGCTTGGGTGGATGGCTGATGCTTCATGCTGCCATAGCACGCCCAGATAAAGTAGCTGCTTTAGTTGGAGTAGCTGTAGCAACAGACCATCTTGTAACAACTTTTAAGAAGCTTCCCATTGAGGTAAATGTTGATGGTTGGCTTTTGTGCAATCTAAAAATCTGTCAAGTGTTGCAGAAATTCTGTTGTTCTAACTATACTTTTCCTACAAGTTTTCCAGTAATTTTTCTGTTTGTGGTCGAAGTAAGCTGAGAATTTACATTAATCTGAAAGTCTGCAAAATACTCTGCTTCCAGACCAAGGGTGTCAAACTCACGGCTCCCGCTCCCGCAGCGTAACGCGCGTCACATGCTGTACACGTTGGCAGGAACGTAGGGGCAAGGAGCTCAGCACTGCTGCTGGCTAGAGACAAGGTGCCAGGCTGAATAAAACAAGATGGAGGGCTGGACTGGGCCCCGCAGGCTGTGAGTTAGACACCCACATTCTAGGATGAAGCTAGTGTAAGCAACTACCCAGAATGTGTTTCTATTACCGTGACATACAGGATGTGAAGTCAGATTCCTGCAGTTCAGGAGTCCATTAGATTTCAGTGTTGAATATCTTATATTTGCATTCATATTGGATCCTTGTGCTTTCAAGGATGGAGAAGTAGCTGCTAAAGTAATTGAGATGGCATTGGATGAGGTGAATCTAGTTGTGTGTGTAGAAGGGGAATTCTTCAGATACAGTGTGTTTGAGAAGGCTATAAGATGTAGGTGGTGGAAAGTCTCTAAGTTGCTTCCTTTATGGCACTTTTAGTGTCAGTGTTATTACTTAAGACAAGATAAGTTTCTCTAACTACAGTATATAGATACAGCTATTGTGGCAAAGACTGAAAAGACTGATCACTGGAAAATTTCTTTTTCCTGCAATTCTCCTTGTTTGAGGTTCAGTGAGCTGATTGAAGCGAGAGAGACTTGTTTATTGTGGCTATACATCTTTTTCCTTCTGATAGATTGTTGCTGAGAAACTTAATTTAATTTGTGAATCCTAACTAGATTAATTTGCAGGATTAAAGTGCAGATTGGCTTTTGTGACATGGGGAGTTTTGTCTTCTCAGATGCTTGAAGGTAAACAGGAATATACCTTCTCTGCTAATTAAAAATGGACAAAGGGAAGTTTTATGCCTAAGGAAATTTTACTGCATTTGGAACAGAAATAAGTTGAGGCACTCTAAAGAACTTGTAGCATGTGTCTTGTCTATTCTTTGCTCTCTTTTTTTTCCATAGGCACAAAAAGAAGTAGAAGAAAAAGGTGAATGGAAGTTTCCAACAAAGCATAATGAGGAAGGATATTACTACTTGAGATACGACTTTATCAGAGAAGCAGAAAACCACTGCGTGCTCAATAGTCCTATTCCTATAACGTGTCCCATACGACTTATTCATGGCATGAAGGATGATGATGTCCCTTGGCAGATCTCTATGCAAGTTGCTGATCGTGTTTTGAGCAAAGATGTGGATGTTATCCTCCGCAAAATTGGCCAGCATCGGATGAGTGAGAAGGAGGATACAAAACTTCTTGTGAATACAGTTGATGATATAATTGACAAGCTGGCAACACTAGCATAAGCTGCAGAGTAGCATAAGTGCATGAACTCTACACCTGACTCTTTTCCATGAGTAGCAGAGACCCTGATCCCAGGCCTGTGACTATCACAGTAGGAACTGAGCTTTATCTGCTGTTCCCTTACCTCTGTTTCATAAATACAGGTATTTTAGTAATGCTGCATTTGCACAGACAGTCCAAAGTGTGAAGGAGTGCCTCTTTTATATTCAGAACCTCTCCTTCACCACTTAAACCTTGTTTTCAGAAGCTTTCTGCACTTTTGTATTAAATGATTTTTCTTTTTTTTTTTTTTGCTCCGGCCTCCACAGTAAGACTTTAATTTCCCCTAACTTTGATGCCTTTTCCGTATTGTCCTTTTGCTGTAACATTCATATGTTTTATTTCTGAAACCATCTGTGCAAGGCAAGATGCAACTGAAATGTGAGGTTACTGTTACTAGGAGTAGTGAATAACATGAAGCATAATAAATGGATTTCAGATAAATATGTTGTTCTTAAGTACTATTAAAATTGAGAAGTGGAAGGCACACCCTGATGGTGTGCTTGGGGTACTACCTAACAAAGGACTTAAATTCTAAGAGTGCAGGACCTCAAAGCTCTTTTATCTATGCTAATCAGTAGGGTTATGTCTTCTTCTCCAGACTGTCTTTTTGTAATACTTAATTTGTGGGTCTACTATTAAGGGAACAATATATTATCTTAGTGTAAAATGAATCTGGATCAATACAGTGACTCTTTTATAGTAACCTCTTTACAGTAGGGAGTACAGGACTGTAGGGCATAACTACCTCTTTTCTATGATTTGAGACCCATAGATTATTAGGAATAATGTCTTCCAGAGTTAGGAATTTGAGCTACACTATTATGAGCCTGAAAACTTGTAACTGAAACTTGATAGTCATCTACATTACAAGAATTAGCTCTTTAGAATTTAATAGTAAGTGAATTTAATTGCAAATGTGACAATTACCAGAATTTTTTTCCAAAATTATTGTTCCATTGATACGCTTGAGAGAGAGGAACTTAAGTGAGAGGCTGGAAGTATTTCAGGCTGGCCTTAATACAAAAGATCAGTCAAAAGTATATTGTTGTTTCTGGCTTTCCTATTTTAAGTAGTAAATGTCATTACTGTTGCTGCCTTAAAGGACTAAAAGTGCTGAGGGTGAGGTATTTCTAGAGGCATTGTTTTAAATATTAGCATCAGTGGAAATATCATTTATGGAGCTTTGCTGAGGGAGTTGTTTTTAATTTTTAAAACACCCCAGATAACTAGAACAAAAAGAACCCAAACCCACTGCCCCAAAAAAAACACAAACCTAAATTTCGGATTAGTTCCTGTGACGTATAGTTTCATTTAGGCTTCAATACTGCAAACCCCAATAAACTATGATGTAAAAAAAATGAATTCTGGTATAAGAGTGAAAATGATGCCTATAGTTAAGATGCAAACATTCTTAACTCAAGTGTACAGATTCCCTAGTTCAGTCTAGGTCGGGATACTTCTTAAGGAATCACAACATTCCATAAAATCTTGTTTCCAAGTATTTCTGTTTCTGAAGGGAGTATACTTTTTTTTTTTGTATCTCTCTGACTACGCAGTTCACTACTAACTTAAGTTTTAAAACATCTTGAAAATGTATTTTACTTTTGAGAAAAATTAATTCAGATAATTTATGCAAATTGCTCAACCGCTTCCATTCCTGAAGGTTGAGCTGTGTTCATATCCATGTATTCTTAAAATGTTCTACTCTTTATATGTATTCATATTACTTGCAGCTAATAAAACCTGAAAAATAGATTTGGTGAGTTGTAAACACATGGTCAAAACAAAATTGTTCCTTCAAAACTTTCTGCTCTTCACTTACCTGTGGCAATTTTTTTAACCCACTTTGGTCACATCTTCTAGATGTAAGACAAAGTTGAAAAAAGTAGACTGCAGTAATTCTGAAGTAATTATAATTAAAGCCCAGAGTTATCACTTTGTTCACATGTATGAAAGTTATTTGAATAGCTTTGAGCTATTTTTTTTTTAATTGGGAGTTACACCTGTAAGGATTCAATTGAACTGCAGTACTTCAGAGAGGGAACAGTCATTATAGGTCTGTCTAAACTGTAGCTGTATATTTCTTCTGAAAGAATTGCACTGTAGTCATTCAAAGCTTCATCTTAGCTCTTACTAAACAATTGATATTTCATGTGTAAAATCTTCTTGTTACAATGTCTTAAAGCAAGACAGCTGAAAACAAATGTGAAAGGAAGCAGTTGTATGAGTAGTTTTCAGGTTGGTTGGTTTGTTAGTGAGGTTTTGTTGATTTTTTTTTCCTCATTATTTTGCAATAATAACATTAAGTGGGAGAAGGCGGCATAACGGTGGATGCAATTGTCAAGGATGCAAAACTGCAGCATTGCTTTCTCAAACCTTAGCATTACTGAAATTTAATCCTAGGGAGAGTTTTTTTGTGTGACATGTTTTGTACTACTCTCTGTTCTCCTTCTCTGCTTGCTCAGTGGAGATTAGGGGTAGCATTTACATTACAGGTATACCCAAAATTTGCTACATAGAGCAACGATACTTTCTTCATAGAGTCAGTTTTCCCTGATAGTATTTTCAGATTCAGTGAATGCTACTGCCCCTCTTTCTGTGTTAACTTACCATTTTCTAAATCAAGCCTGTATCTCTTAAATTTGAAGAAGTGGAGTAGTGGGGTTGAGGGAGACCTTATGCAGACAGACTTTTTCCTCTAACTTTGCCACGGGAGTTGGTTGGTATTTCTCTTTGCAAGCATTACATTTTCCTACTATATTTTGTGCCCTGAGTTTATGCCTGTGGCATTTCTTTCATCTTTGCCAGTAGATGTCTAAATAGTGAGTTGTATTCAATATCAGTCACATTTAAAAATGAGTATTTACTTCCTCTGTAGAAATACGGTGTTAAAGTATTAAACGTGGAAAGCTCTGCATGGTGCGAATTTTTAAAATCCTTTGTAATTCTTCTTATGTTGTGGGTTTTTTTTTTCTTTTTTTATGGTCTTGTAATTTTCAGCCAAATACAAAGTATGTTTTGTGAATATACAATATATATTTCCTCAACAATAAGCTGGATTCATGCAAAATAATCTGTGTCTTTTATGCTTTCAAATTTAGCAACTCTGTCTTGTGGTGATGGGGCTGTTAATTTTCTGCAAATGCCTTAACCTACACTTAATTGTTTTCAGTAGTGCTCTTAGCTCAAGTTGTCGGCTTCTTGTTATGTTTCACTTTGGACAAGTCTGAAATTGCCTTCTGGGTTCATCTATCACTGAACTTATAGTATGGACATAGTGTCATAGAATGGTTTGAGTTGGAAGGCACCTTTAAAGATCATTCAGTTTAAATCCCTCTGCTATGGGCAGGGACACCTTCTACTATACCTGGCTACTCAAATCCCTATCCTACCTGGCCCTAACACCCCTGGGATAGGGCACTGTCACAGTACAAGGAAGCTCTGGATGCTAACGATGGAACTCAGCTGCTTGTGTTGTTGATTTTGATCAAACAACACTAGCTAAATGAGCACCTTGGGGTATTTAACTTATGTGTAATGCTTAAACTATGTAATGTTGACATCTGCTGAGAAGTTATAGTCATTTGAGTTTCATGAGTAAATGATTAAAAGCTTTTATAGATAGGCAGAAAGCTTCATTAATATAAAATACCAAAGAAGCAGGTAATAGTTTTCATTAAAAAGAAACAAAAGCATTACCAGCTGACCTCAGCTGTCCCTATCCTTACGAAAATTTTCATTACAGAGGTGTTGCAAATTCGAACTTATGAAACAAACTATTCTGCCTTCGAAAAAGGAAGGAAAGGAAGAGGCACGCTTTCCTGTGTTTGGGATTAAACTCTGCAGCCGACCACTATGTGTTGAAAGAGTCTCTAAAGCTTGTTCAATTTGTTTCCTAATAAACAAGTGCTCTTATTGTGTGCATGTTAAGCTCTACTAATTCAGTTGTATATACTTTTTTTAATCTTGTCAAGAATTCTATTTGTTCTATGTCTTCTGTTGTTTGGGTTTGCATTACACACTTCAGTTTTATCTTTTTTGAGTTTAATGGTGTTAAGTGCATCATGTAGTTTCAGCTTGGCTGTCTTAATTTCTCTTGCATCAACACTAAATACAAACAAAGCAGTGCTCACAAAAAAAAGGCCTAGCTGGATAGGGCTTAGAAGAACTGCCTCCTGCTGTTTCGTTTTTATGTTAATTTTGATTACATGCTCTCTTGGACACGCTGTTATTCAGTGGGGCTAAGAGATTTATGGTGCCATACTTTTCGTATCAAATTAAAACATGCCTAGAGAGAAACTTTCAAGCCGCTACATGTCTGCAACTGCTATCTATGCTCTAGTTGTACTGCAATGCAGAATTACAACATTTTCTCTGAACCAGTGCCTTTGTCAGGGTCACTATGTTAGGTTATGGTTCTCACTTCTCCTTGGTCCCTGTCTCCTTGGGAGAGTAGGGAACAAAATAAAACAAAAACAAGTGGCATGGAAAAATCATGTCCTTGGGAATAATGAGATTTGAACTTCCTTGTTTTTTGAGTAACTTGGTTGTGCTGTTATACAGAAGCCTACCTTAGCCTTCCAGATTTTGTTTGTGCTAAAAATTATGTAAAAGATAAAGACTTCTCTGAAAATAGAAACAGGTTATGTGTTGCTCCTGTCTTTAAGATCAGTGGTCTCTGCTTTGAGCTGATGTGCAAATTCAGTCAAATGTGCAAGAATGTAGAATTTCCCTAAAGCTTAGTGAAAATTGAACAACTGTGTAAAGAGTGCATGCAGAAATACAAAAAAATCGGTGGGCATTCTTGCCCTTCCGCCCTTGCTCACAAGCCCAGCAGGCAAGGCACTGCTGCTTAATAGGAGGCAGCTCATTACATACATGGTTTTAATGCCATTGTGCATGTTGCTTTTCTCCTGGCAGGTGTTTTCAAGGGGAAGAGATAACTGTAACGGTTGGGAAGAAGAGGCGGAGATGAAGGACAAAAATATACTGCTCACAGATATACTGCTCATAGGTCAGTTTATATAGCTCAGATTTACTTTGTGACTGTAGGACCTCATCTCTCTTCAATATATATTTACCTAGAAGATAATTGTGTTAGTTACAGCCTTGGTCATGTGATGAATAAATCTAAATTACAGGACCTATTGCAGTCTAGTTCAGGCTTGACCTTGTATTTCTCTTTCAAGTCCTGAATATTTATGTTATATGGTCCAATGCTTCTATCCCATTAAAGAGAAATGGGCGTCCTCCCTATGGTGCAGTAGTTGTAGCTTGTGATCTGCTCATGGGTGAGGAGTTGACGTGTTCTCAGCCTGCTAGTGTCTTGTTTTGAGTTTGGCGAGGAGCTTTGGCTAGCTCCATGTTTATATTTGGTATGAAAAGCAAATGACAGCTGCTAAAATTTCCAGTCGCTTGGTTCTGAAACTGAAATACAAATTTGAAATGTTTTTAGGCTAGCACGTGAATGATTGTGTTCTTTTTGGTCCCTCTGACCTGCACCCTGTTGTCCACTTGCCTCCTACATGGCAACATGAGAAGGTCACTGCTGCCTGTCAGGGTGGAAGCAATGCTCATATCGGTGGCAAAGGTATGCCAAACAGTAGCACACTTAAAGGCTGTAGTGATGTAAGTGGCCTGCTCAGACTTTGGTCCTGGAAAAACAATCCCTGAAGGACACGGGCTGCCTGCAATCAGATCTGGGCCTTGTGAGAATCCTCTCCTTTGCTTCTGCATTGACTATGGTTTGCTGATCACAGAGGGTGTGCTGGGATGTGCCAGTCCTTAGGACAGTAACTCTTGAAAAAGTCCCTGACAGCAAAGCTAAATCCCTAATCATAAGAAAAAACATCTATGTAGTTAGTGGACTTGATCTTGTTTGTTTGTAAGTCTTGCTTTCTGTTTTTACCTATATTTCAGAAAAATAAAGGTGTTATGTTTGTGTTCTTCTGGTGAATGTGTATTGCAATGTGTAATTTTCAGACCAAGGTAGAAGTTACTGGTTTTGTTGGCAACAGATTAAAAATTGATATGATGAAATATGGAGTCTTTCAAGGATTCTGTGAGTCCAGCAGAAGTCTTTAAAGATCCTGAGAATTAAAATGCGCTATTTTCCTCCAAGGTCATCCTGAATATCAGGAATGCTAGCAATTATATGCACAGGAGCTGTTTTCCAGTGGTCAGTAGTAACTGTTTTGCTGGCAAGCTTCCTGGACATGGTCAATGACATATGAATCGCAGAAACACTTCTGGTAATGGCAGTCTTAGGAACTGCTTTGTTCTGCAGACTGGATGTCAGTGCATTCTGTTCTGTCGCACAAATAGGATGGTTCTTCCTTCCTGAATTACTTTATTTTTAATCCCAAATTCGAGGTGTTCAATCTATGCATTTGCTTGGGGCTTAACATCTTCAGAGCTGGCAGAGAAACCCTTTTGTAGGAGAAAGACTTGCTTAAGTTAGCAGTTGTTGTCTTTGATGCTCTCTAGACTTCAGATTTCAAATTAATGAGGAAGTTAGAACTTCTAAAATTAATGGTCACCCCCAGTTCTGATATCTCTGCCACCTGGTTTGCACAGTTAAAAAGATGGCAATATTCCAATAGCCTCATTTTTCCCCTGATCTGACTGGTTGTCTTGTGTAAAATGTCTCCAAGTGCCTTATGACAAAGCAAGGCCATGAATAAAACTGAGAGTCTGCAGAGAGCTTACCTGGCTCTCAGAGAGCTCTCTGAAAGGGCCCTGTACTTGCACGAAGTTTGTATTGAACGTTAGCATCCTCTGCAACTCTATAAAACGTGACCTCATGACGTAGCTGTGTATGCCAGGAGCAGCTTTCGACAGCCCTGGGAAATTTTCTAATGTTTTTTTTTTTTAACTTGGTTTAGAAAGGTCCATTATTGCTTTGTGGCAGACCTGGGAAATAGTGCCTGGCCTTTCCGGTTATTCTAATTACCGGATAGCTTTGTCTATTGGGAATTGACTCAGCATACTTAGGAAGATAGGGATTTGGGATGGCTAGAATACCAGGGCTGTCTAAGGAATAGACAGCCTAAGTAATGAATAAGGAATATAATGAATAAGGACATACTAAGGAATGAATTGCCAAACAGCTAATCTAACAAAGGTTAAGCGTTGCTCTGTAGCAGGGTAAATGTTACTTTTCCCTCTGTGTTCCAGCTGGAAGACATTGAAAGTGATCGAGTTACTCTGGATCTAAAAGTGAGTAGTGAGCTAATTAATCTCAGTTTTGTTGTTGCTGGCAGCATTTGTTTATAGATTTATAAATATTTTTAAATTTATAGGGTAATATTGTGATTATCTGAAAGTATAAGATGAGCTGTAACACTTACAGGCATGAAATATTACTTCAAGTATTCAAACCATCCCTATTTTTAGTCATAAATTCCAATCTTCTGTTACCAAGGAAAATAAGATGACAAAATTATCGGAAGGAGTAGGTGAAGTATTCTGATGGTAGTACCTTTGCTGCTGAAAATCTTCACCTTTATTTTAAAAAAACGTTTCTAGCCAGAAGGTTTAAATATACCAGAACTCAAGTTCCTTCAATTCTTCTGTGCTTTGTAGCCACATGCTCTTCCCATTTCTTCTAGTTTTGTTGAGCCAAGGAGACACTCCTGAAGTGATTACTCTAATTTTCAATCCTCTGGTTACTGGAGTGACTACTTTAATTTACTTCATTTTTTACCAGTTTTTCTGGAGAGTGATTGTCAGAACTGGATATGATATTCCCATTATTGTTGCACTTCCCACATTCTATTCATCCCAGCTCTTTGGTCACAGTGTCTTACCCAGTGTCTGTGTCCACTTTCTTATCTTCCATCATCCTTTGCGTTTCTCTTTTAGCATCTGGTGTTTCATAGGACAGAGTGCTATGTTCTGAAAGGTGCTTTTTCTGATCATGACTAGACTTTCACTGCAATGAGACACATTTTTGCCTGCTTCCAGGTAGACTGCTTTCAAGGAGTTTTTGTTGTCTTTGTGGATTACTTGTCACAGCTTGCATGAGCTAGGATCATCTTAGGAGTCTGAGCTTTTTTTGTGACTTCTATAATAATTACATATTAATTAGTTTAGGCCTGGGAACACATTCGTGTACAAACTGAATAGAAGTATGCACAATATTAATGACTTTTCAGTTACAGTCATATTATAGGACCTACTAGTAAGCCAGCTTTAATCTGTTTAATTTGTCATGTTGTTTTGGAATCAGTTTAGTTTCCTAATCAAGGTGTCATGCAGCAGCTAACTCTAATCTATTACAGAGCTTTTAGTAAATTGCATCAACACTATAATTTAAAAAAAAAAAAAATTCCATTGTTTTCCCAGGATAGATGGCACAGAAGTGGGCTTATGATTTGATTACTTGTAGTGTGGAAATATTGGGGGGAGGTGGCTGGCATTTTTCCAGTACTCTGCCACTTTCCTGGTTTTCAAGGCCTTATTAAAAATTGATATTGATGGACAAGCTTGCTTTTCAGCTTCCACAGCATGGAACCGTCCCTCGAGCACAGGTTGCATAGCAAACGTCTGTGAAGGGGGAGACCTCTGCTCTTTAGCTTAGGAGAGTTAAATTACCCATCCTTGCCCCCAGGTTAGGAAATGAGGTCAGAGGCTGATGCAAAGGTTGGTTTTCATGACATCTCATCGCTGAGCACTGAGCACCCTGGTGTGACCAGAAACAGGCAAGCAACCTAGGTAGTTCCCTTATAAAAAGAAGAATGCAAAGAGATCTGAAAGTGCAAATTAAAGCTTCTCATTCTTCGTAGGACTGGCCGAAGAGTGCAAAACCCAGCCCTTAAGAGTTGCTTGAACAGCAAGGATGTCAAATTCACATACTGCCTTTGCTGGTGGAGCTGCAGTTTACTCCTCCTCTGATCTCCAGGCGTGGTTTGCAGTCTTGGTTTATGTGCATTTGCTGTGCCTTAAACTGTATGTTCGCTGGGATGGAAAGTGATGAAGTGATGGCCCTGTCACGTAGCATGCTCTGAGTTATGTAATCAAATATTTCATAAGGCTTTAAAGCTACCAGTGCAAAGAAGAGAAAGCACTAAATGGAGCCTGTGGAGGACAACAGTGAATTGGGTCATCTATTAAATTTTTCATCTCTTGAGTCTGCTCAAGCCCAGCAACATCTGAAGCAGTATAACTCTGAGAATTCATGGTCTTAAAATGAGAAAATAATGGATGAAGAGGCTATTATGAGATAGATATACAAAGAGCTGTATTCCTTTACCCTTTGGTTTCTTTCTGAATGTACTAGAAGGACTTCTGTTGGCAAAGCGGATTGTACATCCACCTCAGGTTTATCAGCCTTCTTGCATATCAAGTTGAACACAAATCATTTGCCAGAAGGGAACTATTTTGTAGCAGGGTAAATACCACATCATGAATGAAGGACATTTGATAGAGTCTTGTGCAACTCAGAGAAGAGAAAAATTATTTAATTTAATAAAGCATGAACCTATGCAAATGAGGTCAGGAAAGTCTCGTCTTAACTCTCCTCTCTCCCACTGCAGTAGTATAATCAAAATTTAAACTTCAGTACATGGGCATAGCTCCCTTGCTCTCACTGGAAGTATGCTGACTCATATCATCAGAAAGTAACAACCCTTGTGCTAGGTTTGCTAGTTTTCAACTATTTCCCCTTGTATTTAGTGGTTCAAGTTGTTTTCTCAGGACACTACTACTCTATTTCATAGCCAAATATATACTAATGATGGGGTGATAATAATATTCTGCTACCTACATTCTTTTCCCTGACTTTTTATCCTGCTGTCTCCTTGGTGAAACTTTCTATCAGCACTTGAGTAAGGAAGAGGAGAAATTATTTTTCATACTGCAAGCCTGTTAATATTGTGACGCGGAACAGAGAAAAAGCTTTTGCATCTGCTTTGTGATTAAAAAAAACTAAGATGCATAGTAATTTCTGTTACCTTCATTTAGCACTTAAGGATTGTGAAGTACCTCTATTTGTATTTCTATCTGGCACAGAGATTCTTGGTGCAGTTTGGGCTGGTGCAGACTAGGTGGAGTAAAACTGAGCCTGTCGGGTGAACAGCACAAGGCTGAGGAAACGTGCATGAAAACAGACTGCAGATGGGCGAGATAAACAGGATCCCCAGGCTGTGACTGAGTAGGCAGGCCTCTTTAATGGCTCTTAGCAACGCCCCTGCTTTGACCCTCCTCATATGTGAGGAAAATCAAATCAATACACTGTTCTTCAAACCACGATGCTGCAGCAGCAGCAGGGCATTGTGGCAGCCTTCGGCTCTTAAATTCATCAACGCTTTTCAGTTTGCTGATCTCTGGATATCCATCCCTGCATCTCTCCTGAGGAAAACACTGACTCCGTCTTTAATCGGATTGCTTGAGCTCTCATGTACGACCTTCTTCTTGTTAACAAGTATTAGGTAGGCAATTTTAAAGTGCTTTTGGATTTGCAATGCAGCTTTTACATTGATCTGAGAACTCTATTGTGTTCTCTGTAAACATAGCAGAAGCCTCTCTTAAAATCTATTCTGTTTCAAACATTACTTCTGTTTTTTTGGTTGGGCAGAGGGGATTTCTATTTTTTCCTTCTTTTTATTAAAGTTGTACCTGATATATGCTTTTGGAAAAGGATATTCCCTTGTTGATCCCTCCTCTGTTCTTCAGAATAGCTACAACTGGTGCCATACAGTTGCTCTCAGTGCTGATGAACATCTGTTCAACTGTCTAACCTATAGGGCAGGCTGCTCACTCTCTTTTATTTTTTAATTTTCCGGTGTGTGTTTCAAAGCTGCAGATCAGGACTCTACCCACAAAGAAAGTTCTGCTTTGGTTCCAGAGATGGCTAACAGAGGACCAAGCTATGGCTTAAGCCGAGAAGTTCAGGAAAAGATTGAACAGAAATATGACCCGGAATTAGAGTCTAGGCTGGTGAACTGGATTATTGTACAGTGTGGAGAACAGATAGAGCACCCTCCTCCTGGAAGGCAACATTTTCAGACCTGGTTGATGGATGGAACAGTAAGTGTTTTGTCCAATTAGTTGCATGTTTTTATATGCACAGTGTCCTTATTTTCTGTCTTTCTCTAGCAAAACTGGCCTGAGCTCATGGCCAGTGCAGAAATACATATCTGAAGATATTTATTTTATTATACCAGGAATCTAAATCTCAGAAGATAATTATTCTACTATTGCTCTGGGATTAGTACAGTACTTATGATTCTTATGAGTCATGCATGTTTTGTATGAGTATGACTCATTCCACCACCACCTTTTCTCATACAGTTAAATGAGATATGTTTTAAAATCAGATGTATATTTTATCTATAAGATAGTCAGTGTTGACAGAGAAAGATGAAGAGAGACAGAAAATTGGAAGGACTGGATTATGTCATAACTGTTTTCTCCTTGGGAATAATTCTGTAGCTAGAACACTATTCCATTGGTTTATTGAACAACAGGCAGATACTGCTGTTTGCAGTGGGATGTAAGAATACGTTAATCATTGAATCTCTGCCAAAATGACTATAACAATATTTCAATTGACATTGCTTATTTTTTTGGCTTGGGCATGTGGTTTCTTCACTGTCAGTTGTTATATAACCTTTACCAGTGATTGCTTTGTTGTTTCTTGCAGATTAGGATTTGCCATCAGTTAATGAAAGCTTTAATGCGTTTCTAATACCCTTTGATTATTATCAATTCACTTCTTTGTTTTTGGCTGAAGAAATTATGTTTCTGACAGAAACTGGTCAGGTCAAAAGCATTTTGTAGCATCATTTCTCATGTAGAAATTGCCTTCTAGTTTAGTGACTGCTTTCTAATTTTGTTCCTGTATTTATCTCTCAGCTGTTATGCAAGTTAATAAACAGTTTACATCCAAAGGGAAATGAGCCCATCACAAAGATCTCTGAATCAAAAATGGCTTTCAAGCAGATGGAACAAATTTCTCAGTTCTTAAAAGCTGCTGAAATCTACGGAGTAAGAACAACAGATATTTTCCAGACAGTGGATTTATGGGAAGGTAAAAATAATAAACTGGAAGTCAGCTTGCAGTCTTCATTTTATGTTGCTTTGATGTGTTGTAATGGTGCGTTTTGTCTAAGGCATATTCTCTAACCTAATTATCTTTTATTTCTGTTTGCCTTACCTCATTAGCATGTTCTTCCGGGTGTGCATTATCTACTTTGAGGGATTTATACTGCCCTGAGGGCATAATGGAGCTTTTACCAGCTCATGTGTTATCCAGAACCCCATCATTCTGATAGAAATCCACAGATCTAACATTCTCTATGCTAATCATTTCCAAGTAAATAGCTTCTAATAGCAAATAGGGAAAACCCTTATTCTGATGACAAGATTTTATTGCAGTTTTCCAATTAGAAGCAAAGCTTAAATTAGAGCTATAAAATGCATTCCCGGGAGCATATATGCCTCTGTGGAGCTTATGAGAGTTCATTTATGATTAGAAAGAAGCAAACCTCACTGCTGACACTACGTTAGCTGAGCATCTCTGTCTAAGGATACAGTCTTTTTAGAGAGGTCACTATGGCAACAGCAAACCACAGCCCCTGTGGTTTTGCAGTAGCTCAAGTGAAGGCTATCTCCATTCCGTGCTTGAGGTGGGAATTGTGTGTTTTAGTTCCTGAAGAGCTGAGTCATTTGTGCAGGTTTATGTGCTGATTTTGCCCACTTCTGTGGTGGTGCATCTTTTCCAGGTGCTCTAACCACACAATGTTGGATATCCTGGATCTCTCTGGACAAGGTCATGCGTGAGGGCTCAAAAAAAGCACAGCTGCAAGTTAGTGAAAGGGACAAAAATCTGCCACGAGAATGAAACAGTGGAAAGAAGAAAACAATCCATTGAGAAAGGTCGTATACTTTGTGTATGAACACACACAAAGCTAAAAAAAAGTGGGCTCTGTTTTCACAGGCTGTCAGGATATATGGAAGAGATCATTCTCTGAAGGACAGCTCAAGGAAAGAAAGGCTAGGGAACTCTTTGCAGATACGTTCAAAGGGAAGGATATACTGACAACTCGCATTACTGGGATCTGTACTGATCTCAGGGTGCCAGATTTGCTTGACAAATCCTACCTTTGGGCAGAAGAGCAGGTTCGTTTCTTCTAGTTCAGTCTTTAGTGTTTAATCCAAGCTACCTTTAAAGTCTTAAAAGAAGGGATTTTCACTCCCCTGAAGTAACACCCTCCCCGTCTCATCCTCACAGGCTGCTGAAAGAGAAGCTCCATCTATCTTGTAAGGAATGATAACAACTCATTTCAGATGCTGTTCTTTGCCATCTTTTACATCTCATAATGGCTTCACATCATGCAAATGAAAGTATGGTACAGTGATCCTCACGATGAAAAGGACTTGCTTTGAAGCCAAAAAGCTCCTAATGATGGTGTCTCTCTCCTCATTTCTCTTCCTTTCACTCGTCACCTTTTTCCTCAATAGAAATAAGGGAAAAAAAAGCTAGTAACTTCCAGAGGACAGGAAGTCAAAACTCTAGGAGGGAGACATACAAGACTTTTCTCCACTGGTATTTCAGGACTTCCCAAAACTAATCTGTGTCTTCTCACTTTCCCATTCCCCTTACATCCCTCCTGCTGCTCATTTCAGTGCTGAGATGAGACAGTGTGTCTCTCCAGCAGTGAGTCACTGCAAGCTTTTTGTGTCTAACCGTAACTCTGACCTCTAGCATCTGTGTTGCTTCAGGGCTGAATCGTCTGAACCTGGATGCATTAGCTGGACAGAAAGGACAGTCTCTTTTTCATTATTTCATAATTACAGCACTACTACACTTCAGGCCACAACCTCTTTAGAAAGAGAGGATATGACAATATATGTTTATAGGGAGAGAAGAGTATGCGTGACTGAAAAACAGCTTTTCTCTGGTACTAATTGTTTTCTGAGAGCTTTTGCTTTGCAATTCTTAGTAATGATTATATAAAATGTTTTAGGATGCAGTCTGCTGTTGGCAGTTTCAAACTCACTCAGTCCATCTGGTGCATTTTTCTTTATCTCTGTAACTTCTAGGTCCAGCAGAAGAATTATCTCTCTTTCATTCCTTTCTTAGTTAAATGTACTGTGCTGGGCAGTTTTTCCTAATCCATGCCCAAGATACTATGTTCACTGTTTTTCACAGATAGTTTCCTGGTCTATTTCCAGGCAGGCAAGAGGCAGCCGTACCTCTGGGTACTTATTCAGCCTTTACAAAACAGCATTTCAGGAATACTCTGCAGAGCAGTTCTCCATCTTTGGCTCTGAACCTTCCTCTTTCTGTACCTGGAGAAGGTGTCCCTCTGGCCGGTTTTCCCCCAAAGAAGAAGGCTTAGCATAGGAAGTGACCAGAGGTCTCTTTCTGCTTGTACAGGCAGTGCCACGATCCTCCATGAGGCTGTGCTACTCTAAGCATGCTGCAGAGGCCTCTGAAGGTGAAGAAGAAATGCCTGCAGCATGATTCAAGGGGGGTTGAGGCTGGGGGCCAGGCAGGAGGCCCACATGGCTGTCAGTGAGCAAGTACTGGCACTGAGGGAAGGCGCTGACCCCAATTTTCAGCAATGCCAGAGTAAAGCATGGCTTCAGAGAAAATGGATAATCCCTTCTGTCAGGTGGCTGCAGTGTTAGGTGAATTTCTCAGTTGAGATTTAAAACTTTTCGCAGCCCTTTTTACGCTGACCATCAAGCCCCTAGTATCCTTTGCTGTAAGAGAGCAAATACTACAAGACCACACAGATCTGGGGCCTTCCTTCACCGGCAGCACTCTACATATGCAGCAAGGAGACTCTGCAAAGCAAGGCAAAGGCTGTGGCTTTGTTTTCTCACGTGGCACTTGGCTCCCACTCAGTCTATTTTTCCCCTGTGGTGTCTCCCACTCGCCACCAACAAATAAATCTGAGCAGCGTGTAGAGCGTGGGGGAACTGCCAGATGGCTCTGCGAGGCTGAGCATCTTTTTTAGCTACCCATCTTTTGTTTCTTTTTTCTGTGCTTGCCATCATTATTCAGCTCATTCGCTTTTAAATCCTTTTTCACATCCCCCTTCATCCCAGTCAGTCACCGCACTCCTTGTTGTACAGGAGGCATCCCAAGGACGTTGTATGTGGCATCTGTTGCAGCATATGGCACATCTGCTGCTTCGGGGAGCACTGAGTGTTTCTACCTCGCTCTTTTACACGTGTGCCTGTTTTCGTGTGTTAGATGTCAGCTCCTCAGCTGCCCTCTTAAGCAAGGACCATATTTGATGCATTTTGTGTCTTAAATACAGTAAAACGAGGATTCTGGATAGCTGACAATTTATTTTCTGCGCAAATGATCCCCTGCAGATAGGATTGCTGTAAACTTTAATAGGCTGTATGACAGTCACCGTTGGAAGCTGCTAGATGTTTTCAGCTTTAGGGTGTCTTCATCACCTCAAGCAGTGTGTTATGCATTTCGGTCTGTATGAACTGAAGCCCTGAACTGCATCTGCCTATAATTAGGGTGATGCGTAAGAGTAACATAGAGCATGCAAGGATTGC
The DNA here is from genome assembly GCA_033556795.1 of Tapera naevia. Lineage (NCBI taxonomy): Eukaryota > Metazoa > Chordata > Aves > Cuculiformes > Neomorphidae > Tapera > Tapera naevia. The sequence goes on along the minus strand of JAUMJJ010000088.1, from coordinate 16,177,165 downwards.
TTCTTTCTACACTCCAGCTGGTCTACGCTGATTTTCATTATTATTGGTCTAGTTCAGATATTTCTGAAATCTGTTATCATCATGATGTCTCTAGTCTCTCCTGTTTTTATTAATTACTTATATTAGCATGTGAAGAACTTGCAGTCAAAATCAGATGTTTTATCCCTGCCCATGGCAGGGGGCTTGGAACTAGATGATCTTTAAGGTCCCCTCCAACCCAAACCATTTTATGATTCTATGTTTCTAACTAGATAAATTATTTTAAGAAAGAGGAAGAAATGGCACAGAAAGAAAAGGAAGGGAGTCACAGAAACACTTACAGAAGGGTTTCAGAAGGGAGATGCAAAAGACAGGTTTTCAACAACTTACCACTTAATTCAATTGGAAATATGTGCCGCAACTCAGTTTTTCTAGAAAAAGAAAAAGTTGCCATGTCTGGATTGAGTAGTGAGTTAGAATCCGTCTGACTTTGATGTCTTTATGTTCCCTGCCTTTTTTACACCAAGTAACAAAGCGCAGGGGAAGAACTAAGAAAAAAGGAACAGTGTTAATTTTTTTAAAAATTTCTCTTTCTTTTTTTTAATTCACTGAAGAAATCAGCAAAAGATGTTGACCAAAAAGGAAGATGTATTTATTAACCTAATTTTTTGGAAGGAGAGACAGGAGGAGGGCATACTATGTGAACCTCTATTGAAAATGAGCCTTATATTTCAAAGGTGTAAGGTGTCCTCTTGGAAACCTGGTGAATTTTCAGCTAAGTGGAAGATGTGCCTCTAAGGAAGTGACAGGCAAGTTCACCCCTCCCAAAACAAATGGGATAAATTATCCTGAGAAGCTTTTCTCTCTGTGTTGTTTATGGAGTGAACCTAAAGAACTAGTGATGACCGGAGACTTTTACTTGGCTGGAGATGAGCCCTGACTTTTTGAAATGAGGCATGAAGTGAGGTAACATACAGGGGGAGAAAGTGGGAGACAAGTGGAATGGACAGCAGAAACTGAAGATAAGAAACTGCAGAACATCAGGTTTCAGCAGTGTATAGTAAGGTTTTGGGAGGTGATTTGATGGTTATATTTAGAAGGATTAGTACAAGTTATATGCATAAGTGCTCTCCAGGACTGCTGTGAGCTCTTTTAGCACAGGGACTGACTGGAAATGCCAGAGGTTAAATGGTAGGATTATTCTTACCAGTTTACAGGTGAAGAAACTTGAGACACAGCACAGTTGTTTACCACATTATTCTCCTTTAGCCACATTTTACTGAGTATATTATTGTCCTTTGTACACCCAAGTGATCTCTTCTAAGGAGAAAATTTTGCCAAAAGGATTATCTAGAAGGATTTAAGATAGTGTAGGGGAAGTCATTAAAATAGGCAGAGACTTGGAAACCTGGAAACATCTGAATTGTCCTTTATTAACACTGTAAGTACCTCCATTTCAGCAACTATAAAATAGCACTTCTAATGCTATTAGTGCACTTTTCTCAAGGGAGCTGAGGGAATTAGTTAATACGTTGGATAAATGTGTTTATCATTGTGCCAAGCTATTCCTTGTGCAAGGATTTCTTACATTCATTTCACCGTCTGGCTTTCTAGGGAAGGACATGGCAGCAGTGCAAAGAACCTTAATGGCTCTAGGCAGTTTGGCAGTCACCAAGGATGACGGCTGCTACAAAGGAGATCCATCCTGGTTTCACAGGTAAAATCCAAAGTACAGCTTCCCAGAGTTGTCTTTCCAAAGAAGCTGGTAATCTTGTATACCCTTAGGCCTTAAAGAAATTTATTGGAAAAGGAAGGCAAGGGAAAGAAAATTCCAAAATTTCCTTGTAATGGAGTGAGATTCCTCCATCTAGGAGTATTTCTTGTTCCAATATGTCTGAGGCATGTTAGCAGAAAGAGTGCTGGCTGCTTGAATTCATACTTCTTTTGGTTTGTCTTGAACCTTGAGCTGGTTTAATTGAAGCTAAGGGAGATTTGAATTCTAGGTGAATAACTGCAAACTTATATGTATTCTTTGTATGAAATAAGTTTAAATTAACTTAATACAGTACACAAGGAGATTTGTATTTATTGAACGTAATTGGGTTTAAAATTCAAATTCAGTTACAGGCTTTAATATAAACCAGACATGAAATCACTATGACCCAGACAGGATTATTTGTTTTATGTAACTAAAACAAAGTCCTAAATGGAAAAATTAATTTTCATTTGGACTCTTAATTGTAGGTTGGAACAGTTTTCATTGGCATAAATGAAGATGTGATCACCTCCCGTCTCTCTTAGCTGTCTGTCCTGCCTGTGCTGCTTGGATAGCCAATCCATATCTATTGCAGCCCCTAAAATAGCATTTTATAGCTGCTGCTTCTTTGAGGAAAGCTGATGTTATTTCTAAAAGGAAATAACATATGGCAGATGAGGAACTGTTTTCTGAATGGCTTACCCATCTCTTCAGGCATATCAAGCCTCCTCACTGCCACCCAGTGTTAATCATGAGACAGGGCACTCACGCCGATTCTTAATCGCCTTAAGTTAAATTGGAAGAAGTCAAGATTAAATGGAATGAGAGTATCCATGTGGGGATCTTCAGTGATTAAAATACTCTCACACTTGACCTAAGCCATTTAACTTTCCAGTCCCACCAGACCTGATATCCTCCTTCCTTGGATGCCCTTGCAAGGTTTGTGGACCTATGTCTGTTATCTTGTACTTTGACAGCCACAAGCACTGGTGCAAAGTTGGCATAAAAATTAACAAATTGGCATAGTGGGCTAAGTTTGTAGTAAAGGTGATGCCTGGTGATAGCAGACAGGCCAAACAGAACCTGAAATGGGGTGAGACTTGGCCTCAGCAATTTTTCTAGCCTAGCATTGTCCTCTAGTGTTGGGGTGCGGAGAAAAAGGGGATTGTAACTCGATGTGATATTACAGGGTAACCTGATCCCAAGACAAACAGACACAGCAGGGTAGAAAGATTGTACCTGGGTGGGAGTAGAGTCTGGTTAATTGAAAGCCTCCCTCAGTCTGGAGCTCTGCCGATTCTTACTGGCTTATTGGGAAGCAATAGACTAGTCCTTCTCCCTTGTAAATGACTTGTTTTCCCCACTTTATACCAATGAAATCTTAATCTAAGATGAGCAGTTTCTGAAAAGGCAGCTGAGCACAAACTTTTGTGCTTCTTAACTGCCACTTTTACCCTTGGTGCTATTTTCAGGGGAAAGACTCTCCTTTTAAACTCCAACAAAGGTTAATTGATCCAAATGGCTTTTGAGATCAGGGATGTGGAACAAAAGTGGTCAGTATGTTTTGGCAGAAGATAAAGGACTATCATACAGTTAAGACACAGGTGCGAAGGGCAAACTCTATTGCTTAGAAGAGGGAGATCTGGAAATGGCAACAATGGCAATTCTTCTGTCCTGAGGGCAACCATCACCCACTCTGAAAATGAGTGAGTCACTTCTCTGTCTCATTGTTTCTCTGAGTACATTCAGCTCTTATTTACTGCACTGAGTTAAGATGTACCAGTTTGTACTGTTGCTCTAGATGGGTATCAGTTTGTATTATGGCAAAGGTAATGTTTCATTGATCAGATCCCGTGGACCACTGCTTTTAAGGGCTATAGGGCTTAACACAAATTAATCCTGTCATGAGTGTTATTTACAGCACTACATAAGTATTTTACCTGTCGTAGCTGCTGGTAAAGTCCCTTGGGGTTCTGGAATAAGTGGTACAGTGAAAGTCTGAAGTGTTACAGGTTTGACTAGAGCATTACTTCTAACTGCAGGAAAGCAATTAGCCCAGCCAGTATTGCTCAGCCCGTGGGATGGTGCAAATGAAATACTGCATTCGAGTCTGTTAGCATGAGCCAATTTCAGATTGCTTTTTGTGATCCTCTGGCCATACACTTAATGACAATGTGTGTATATGTTCCTTTCTTTGTGTGCGTCTGGACAGGAAAGCACAGCAGAATCGACGAGGATTTTCAGAAGAGCAGCTTCGTCAGGGACAGAACGTAATAGGCCTTCAGATGGGCAGCAACAAAGGAGCATCACAGTCGGGTATGACAGGCTATGGGATGCCAAGGCAGATTATCTAAAAGCATCTCCGACTGTAGAGACGTCTGTAGAGAAAACACTCCTTCTGCAGCATGGTCTGTTGAAAAAAAAAGAAAAAAAAATGCTCATTAGTTCCCTTTCTGCCTGGTTTTTAATAGTTAGTGCTCTCTAAGGTTTGAGGTGTTTTTTGTTTGGTTTGTTTTATTTGCAGCTGCAAGAGTTTCTGTAGGAGCTCAGGTTTTTGTGGTGGTGTGTCAGTTCACAGTACGTGCGCACTGCTGCCTCCTACTTTTCACTTCTGAACTATGCAACAAAAATTATTCTGTATTAATTTATTTGCAAAGTGTTATCTTCCATATTTCTCTCACTCTACACTTGTATTTCAACCAGTAACCTCATTCTTCAATTCAGTGATGACATTGTTTGACCTGAGAATAAAGGCAAATTAAAGACACCTTGTAGACTTGCTGTTTAAAGGAGATAAAAGCAATTAAAACCAACTACTATATGGTACAGCACTGAGGAGTTAAATGTTTTGAATGATTAATCTGTCTCATCTTGAACTTGGAGCATTCTCTGAGTGACTCCTTGCCAGCGTCTGTGTTACACATTCAGTTTAGTGTTTGTCTAAAGGCACACCCGATATATTTTCCTAAAGAGAAGAAAAAATATATTATGCATTGAGTCTGATTCATGTGGTCCCACCCAATTTAGCTCAAATCTCCCTTGACTTAGTGTGCTGAGTTGACTCTAGCCAGCAGCTGGGCATCCACACAGCTGCTCACTCACTCCCTTGTTGAGAAGGCAAGAAGACTTGTGAATAGAGATAAAATCAGTTTAACACAGAAAGAAAAAGCTGTGTGTGAAAGCAAAGTAAAATAAGGAATTTATTCACTGCTGCCTGTTGGCAGGCAAACATTTAGCTGCATCCTGGAAAGAAGGGCCTCAGCATGCATGATGTTTACTTGGGAAGTTAAACACTATAACCACAAACATACCCCTTGCTCCTTTTCCCTGAGGTTTTGTTGCTGACCATGACATTGTATGTATGGGATATCAATTTGGTCAGTTGTGGTCAGCTGTCCCAGCTGTGTCCTCTCCCAACTTCTTGCCCGTCCCTCACTTCAGGGACAGAATGAGAAAGGGAGAAAGCTCTGACACTGTGCAGACCCTGTTTAGCAATAGCCATCACGCTGGTGTGTTACTAACACTACTTTAGTCACAAATCCAAAGCACCTTATGGGCTTTTGGGGAGAAGATTAACTCCATCCCAGCCAGAGTCAGTACACCCAGGGGCAGGTGAGTCTCCAAACTCCGAGAATTCTTCACCATGAGAGGAGGATCTGTCAGACAGAGGTGAAAGTGGTTTTACTTTGCGATAGTTGAAGTTGTATCAAACAAAATGATGCAAAACAAGTTGTGTTTTAAATGAGAAAGAAGAAATAGAGTAGAAGTGCCAGAATGCCTCTGACCTGGAAAATGCCCATGGCTTAGATTCAAAGCTCTCTTCTGATGGACTGTAAAAGCAGCGGGTAGTTCATTTTGGAACAGTTTGCTGGAGAGTCAATAGAAGAACTCCTTGCTGACAGAGTCACCTGGCCGTGAAAGCTTACTAGAGCAGGTTTACCTGCTGGTAAGCATGGGTTGCCTCACAGCAGTGTGACACATACACTTGGGGGATATATGCTATTTTCTCTGCAGGGGTTTCTTCCTGTTGTTAACTACAATATCTCTGCTAGCTTCTCTCACAAAGCTCGATTGCTTCTTCCCTGCAGCCAAGTAGGAACAGAAATATGATAATCAAACTAATTTTTTAATTTATGACACACTTCCAAGAAGTCCTGAGAACATAATTTGTGGGCAGGTGAAAAATGAAGGGTAATCTGTTGTAACAGCTGTCTGAGTGCCTAGGCAGTGTTGACTTCTGTCCATCTCACACTGCCCTACGTCTGAACCTAGTGACACGGGGTGGTAGCTAATTGTTCTAGAGAGATGATACACAGACTGATGTGGCTTCAAAAGCATCTACCACTGAGGAAACTGAAGGGATGATTCCCTCATGTCAGATAAAGCTGTATCCTCCCTGTCAGGAGTAGAATAGCAATAATACCTACCCACTTCAGTTGGGCTTTGCTGTAACATTGCAAGTGAGAAGTGAGGTAAAGGTCACATTACATGGCTGTCGCTGAGGGGATCTATAGCAGCTGCTGCTGAAAAGGTCCTACCCCTACTTGTACCTCCTCTTACAACCTGCCAGGCCATTGCGGCTCATCCACTGTGCTCTTATCAAGCACTCTTTTTGTCCTTACTGCCTCTTAAGCTATTTTACTGTTACTTAGGTGTATTATCTCAGTATAGGATTAGATTACCACCCCAAATTTTGCATCTGGGGTAGGAGCTTGCTTTTCAGCTGTGGTGGGGCTTTAGCTCAGTGCAAATTATGACACGTACCTGACCCCTTGATATTACATTAGGTGCAATATGAAGAGAGTTGCAAGTTTTCTTTCTAAAACCAAATAAGCTGATTAAGGTAAAAAAATAAAATCCCTGACCTTCTCTGGGCTAGTGGAATGAGAGACTACTGCCACCAGAAATTAAAGCTTTATGAATGTGACCTGCAATTGTCTTCCCCTAATAGAAACTGGAAAGTCACAGCCACAGCAGACAAAACAACTGGATGAGGGCAGCTGGAAGAACTGCCTTGCAGGTAAGGAGTCTGAGAGGCCACAGCCTGCAGGAGATGAGTCTGAACTTGGTGACTTGGGTCTCCTCTGCCTCTGTTTGGCTGCAGAATTGCCATTCTGCATGTCCTTCTCTTAGGAAACAACAATTTTAGGGGTCTCATGATAATTATGCTCCTAGGATATGTTACTTTCTGTACCCCTGAACCCACCTGCCCCACTTCTCTGTCAAATTTTCTCTCTGACTTTGCAACCAGTGGAGGGGACTTGAGCAAATTCAGGCCCTAGCCATTAGCCTGCCTGACTCAGAAGAGCAGTCAGACCTACTGGTCAAAGCAGCCATCCATCCAGTCCATTGTTGTGCCTCTGGCAGCAGCAAAAGAAGAGGCTATTTAGAAAGAGCACTTGATCCTGGCCACTTTCTGTGGTGCCTGCCTATCCTTCTCCATCATTGCGATTACTTCAATAGGTCACATTGCGGCAGAAGAAAGACCATGCCCCATTTAAATATTCTTTCATCAAAGCTATATTCCCCAATCACGTGTGCTTTCATTAGGTTTGGCATTCTAACAGCCTCGTTGAAGTTATAGAAAACGTTGTGTGTTTGCATAGCAAAAAAACCCAACATGATAATTTTAACAAACTGTATTAGCAACAACAGCTATGTATGCCAGGAAAGAAAATCTATACCCTGTGGCTGCAGACACAGGACCTAGTTAGTGTGGGAACAATGACAACAGTTAAGGCTAATCCCCAGAATCTTAGATTTGGTAACCCCTCCCCAAGATCATGACGTATTCTTTCATAACCTTAAACCATCAAACTAATCTAGCTGTTAATATCTGGCAGAAGATGCTGCAAAGTATATTTTATTCTGTGGGTTAACCTTAGTATTCCATATTCCCATATGATGGATATAGAAATATTAATGTCATTATTTATTAAATATTAACATGCTTTGGCCTACTAATATCCTCCTCTTAAAACATCCTTCCTGCCAAGCTTACAAACATCTTAAGCTAAGGAGTAAATTAATTTAGGCTAGTTAATAACCAATTCAGCAGAAAGTATCATTGCTTTTCTTATATTAACAATAGACCACTATGCATTTGCTTCTACTGCATCAAGATCACTTATGCAAGTCTCCCAGATGCCTATTAATTTCTGTGACAAACTTATGCATTGTTAACACTAAAAGCCTTAATACTCCTTAGAACAGAGACACACGGGAGCTCTCAACCCATAGTGAAGGACATGGTGTGCTCTTGGGAGGGGGTGCGCATGTGTTTCCTCTCTTAGCTATTAGCTTCTTTAATGATTAGGGCAGCATTCTCTTCATGGATGATGAACAACATCTCATTTAAGGCTGTGAACTCAGATTGACAACAAGTATGAGCTAAGAGAAGACCCCTCACATGCTGCTGTAATACTTTTTGAAGCCTGGCAGTAACTTGGTCAGCTATCCCACCTTAGAACCAAAATAAAATATTCTTGTGAGAAAGTGCTTTAAATATCCTCCCCTCAACAGCTGTACCAGGGAAAGACCCATCATAGCACGATGGACCAGAAACACTTTAACCATTACCTTGTTATTCCATTTGCCCTACTTGTAGAAATGTAAATTATATTTATCTGCTTTCGGGGTTTTGAGACCATGACCTCATCAGGATGATTATTTAGTCATTTCTTTTCAACATTAAGATGGCAATTTGTTCTTCTGAAAGGGTACTCAATAGGAATGTGAGTGAAGAAGAGCCTCATACATAAACGTGGAATACAAGTTTATCCCCATTTATAAAGAGAGTAGAAAGCAAGTACGATAAACAGAAAGTCAATATTAAGTTCATTCAGTTCAGTTAAGATGGTCTATTAGGCTAACATAACATGATGTGGTTTAAATTAAAGCTAATGATGGTGAACGGCATGAAGAGGCTTCGCTTGTCATTAAATTTGTCTATAGCATCACTTTGAAACGTACCTCTTCCAATAGCATCCTTCACACTCAGCAGGGGTGCAAGGAGAAGGTGCTGCTGACAACAATAGATGCCAGCTGACCCTTTCCTTCCACCTGAGAGCTGCTCTCCTGGGCTGTTCACACGTGAGCCACAGCACATCTAGACCAAGCTGGCTTGCTTTACAAACTGCTTAAGCCAAAACAGAGCCACCAGGGAGGAAGGGTGAGGACTCACGAGGTCAGAGTTTCATTTCTATATCCGAAATCAATTGCATTTGACTCCGGCTGCATTGTTTGGATTTCTTATTTCTCTTGTATCAAAGCACTGCTGAAACTTACATAATAGTGATGGCTGGGACAGCTTGTGCATTAATAGGATCAGCGACATGGTAATGTCTCCCAGCGGGAAATAAGCTTTAAATATCTTCAGAAAGGAAGTTAGCATCTTTATAGAACAGAAATTCAGCCATTTACTTTCAACCCATTCTGTGACTGCCATGGTAGCATCTGAGCCAGGGAGTGAGGGGTCATCAAGGTTGCAGGTAAGCATGTGTGCATAGGCCCCTCCTCCAGTTATTTTGTCTTCTATAAACTTAAAAAGAATAATAAAAGCTGATTTTGTAAAGTACGCGTAAGATAAGGGAAGCAATCTGTGACATCCTAAATTTAAGGCAGTCACCAAATAGATGGGGAGAGGAATAGACAGCACGTGTTTTGTGCACAGTATGCTTTTGATTGGAAATACGTGTTTTCCCTTTCTGTGGGGCTTGGTGTCCTGCAGAAAAGGCAAGTGACATGGGCACAAAGACAGCACAAGTGGCTGCTAGGAAAACATGTGCAGGAAGCCACCTGTTCCCTCTCTAACAAACAGATTTACCTATTTAAAATTTGCTGAGTTTGTTCTTCCTACTTGAATCTCCAAAATAAAAACACCACAGTTCTGTGACTAAGCTCAAGTAATGGAAAACAGTGAGGTAAAATGTAAAGGAGGGATGAAAAAAAAAAATATTAACTATTATTGGGGAGGGGGGAATCACAGCCTTGCATTGAAGGAATATTTTCTGCTCTCATCTTGCAGTGTTCGTGTGACAGCATAGTACATGATGCTGTGACATTCAAGTAAAGTTATAATGCCATTTCTCAGATGCAGTAATACATTTTTCCGTAGTCCTGTTGGATTTATAGAGGAAATTAGAGAGGTGACCTTTCTCCCTAATAAAATTTCTGTTAAATTGCTCACTTTGGTAGAAATGTTACTCTGTTATTGGGCAAGAATAAATCCTATGCTGTAGTGAGTCAGTGCTCTGCAGACTGTGTAGCAGGGTTAATGCTCATGTCTAGCTTCAGAAGAAGTGGTGTTCAAAAACACAGGAGCTGTCTCTGTTTTGCTTTGAGGATCTGCAGGACTAAGCTCACCTGGCAAGGGGAGAGACAGCACTAGAGAGACGGAGCAGGCACATGGCCTGTGGGAGATGGAATCAACACCGCATGTTTAAGACAGACCGATGACTGCTAAACATTGCCAAACTGGATTTTAAGAAAGGATATGCATTGTCATCTTTTCAGTAAAGATGTAGGGTGCATGAAAGCTTTTGTGCTTGCACGCAAATTAGATAAAAGTGTTCTATTTCTCTCATTTCTTGTTAAGGCACAGAAAAAGAGATGGACAAAAATTAGAAGAGTTTTTTTTAGGAGCAGGTTTTGCATTATTGTTATTATGAGTCAACATTTCAAACTAAGTTCCTTTTTTCTCCCACACATAACACAAATGGAAAGGTAGCTCTGCTGCTTCCAGATCCTTCCAACATGCAAACCAAGAGTTGCTGTTTTGACCAACCTCTTAAAGAAGCTGGAGCATGTTCTCCCCATGTATGTGCCTTAACATGCCCAGAGCTGCTGAGCACCGGACCTGGCGTTTAAGAGTTTGACCCTTGGTAAAAGGTGAACAAAAACATTTCCCCTCTTGCAGGAAAACAGTCACATAAATGCAGGACTGGCTTTAAAGTGCTTGGCTACCATGACAACACTGTTTTTCCATATGAATAGAAAAGCTTTTAATGCAAGAAGGAAAAGTCAATACTTCAGGTAGCAGTTAGGAAGGTGTGAGTGGGATATCAAGGGAATCTGTGCATGTGCCAGGAATGATCCATCATCTCCTGGAATCCTCTGGAGAGACCATTTTCGCTGACCCGCAGATAAATCAAACATCGAGCCACAGTTCTGAAAGTGCTGTTAAATCAAAGCAGCATTTCTTGGATTCGCTCTGCCTTAGAAGACTATTTCAGAAGATGGGCTACACCTGGGTCCACACACAAATAGAAGCTGGAGAAGGTTTTGCTACTAAAAAAGAAGAGTTTGAGCTAAAGTCAGATAGATTTTGTTGCTGGATTGCGTGGAGGGACTGTCTAAGGAAAGATAAGGTGGTGTATATAAAACTCAGACTCATGCACATAAGCTGAAGTGTAGTTTGCTTTTTTGTTTTCGGAGTTTTTCTCTAAGGCAGTGTCCCTGAAGCGGCTCAGCATTGGCAGGAGCTGCTGGGAGTGTAACAAAACAGCTATTAATACTTCTTTGCTGTTTGTTATTAGGTGCCTTTTATTGCTGGATGTTGATTGAGCAGTTATTAACAGTGGGCAGTGTGGCCACCGCTGAAAGTAAACTGTGTAAGATTGTGGCTGTATGAGGGCATCTCTCCCTGAATGTGGAGCTGGTGGGGGCAGTGGACAGCTGGCTTACTTGGGAAAGGCTTGAAGCTATGATGTGCTGATTGCCACCATGAAGGTCTAAGCAGTGAGTTTCAAGGAAAAGACTTGCAGTTCCTAAGTCCTGGGATTGATTTTTCAGAGTCCTGTGCTTTCAGTTTAGTTCTTTACCATTTGTAACAAAGAGATCTGCTCTTTAGTATTTCTTAATGTCATTAAAAAGTATTTCTGCTTGGATCTCCAAAAGAGATGCACTGAAATTATAGCGTGTGTTTTGTAAGACATTTATTTAGCCCAATAAATAAATTTATTTTTTAAATAAATAAATTTATTGCTCAATAAATAAAAGTTATTTTCTTCTCCTGCTGTGAAATGTTTAGTTACATCGATCCTTCTGCCCCTTCCCTTACTATTTTAATAAGATGCCAAATACAATGGCTGGAACAGATGTGGGGTTTTTGTGTGTGTGTGTGTGTGTGTGTGTTAATAAATCAAGCTATTGCCATAACCTTTCAAGAGGGAATACAGAGAGAAGCAGTATTTGAAGATGATTGTTGTGGTAGGTTTCTGTGTTTCCTGGATGTGAAACACCAGTTACCAGTTGATTCAGAATAAGTACAAAAAATAAGAATAGTGCATTTGTTGTAATTTGTTGTTTTTCTTCTTTGCTATTGCTTCTGTCTTTTTCTCTTTCTTTTTATATCCTTGGTGTAGGATGAGGATCAAAAGCAAAATTATTGTTTACAGCCAGTTTCAGCAGGTTCTGTAAAATATTCTGAATCCATGAATGATTAAACAGTTTTTGTACTGTTTGCTTTTGAAGTGGGAGTTGTGAAGTAAAAGCAAGGCATAATACTGCCGTGTCACTGAAGCAGGCTGCATGAGCGAACCTCACTTTGGCAGAATATGTTCTGTATTTAAAATGTCTGTGCGTATGTGTAATATGATGCGTCCCTTAAGATCTACCTTCTGCAATCGCTCTGTGAATTGCACTTCCACTGGAGTCAAGTATACCCAGGCAAATTGGATTACTAGCTGGAGATAAATGGACCCAGGGAGCACTTAGCTGAAGGAGCACTACTGCTCGTGCCCTTTAATGATGTATAAATGCTGTCCCCTAGAAAAGCGGGGAGTAGGAAGGAAGGAGGTTTCAGTTCTGAACACTGTCTACTCTAAGTTTCTGAGTATTAGCTAAAATGGGATGAATCATGAACCTTACCATTCCTCTAGAATGAATCCTCAGTTTTGAAGACAGTGAATTTCAGAAAATGTTACCTTCTTCATAATAATATTGAAATGAAAGGGGCAATTTATCTTTGTGCTTTGGACAATCTTCTTAAAATTAATCTGTTAGTTTAATCTGTACTGTATATATAAGATGCATGACTAAGGCCAGATGAGAACAGCTAGTATGCTTTTAACTTCAAAATCTTTCCTTACAGTGATATTTTTAGAGTATCAGGATTGGAGAACGGAAGACGGAAACAAATGGATTTCTTTGTTCATTTACAGTGTCATGGTGATAAGATGTGAGCCCCAAAGAGCAATTGACTAAAATGCAGCAGTCGTGAGTGCTGCAGATGGGGAATGGTGCATGCAACACCGTGCAAGGGGCAGAGAAAACAAAGGTGTTTTTTTGACTCTTGGACTGCTTGTTTAAATGTGAAAAGGGGTGGAGAATATAGTACGACAGAAGAAAAACTCAAAGCAAATATTTTCTACTTGCAACCGACTTGACTGTTTTATACATGTGTGGGTCTTTATGGAAAAAAATGCAAATGAGAAAGTAAGTGAATTGGAAGAACAGATGGATTTAAAGTTGTCTTTCTAGTGAGCAGGCTTGAAATAATGCATGAAATTCAGGGGAAGATGGATGGAATAAAAGATGTTCTCAGGAAAAAAAAAAGACTAGAGCAGAGAGGGTCCTTAGGAGTGGGAAGCAGCTGCTCTATTAGGAAAAGAAGGTTCCCTGGAGATGAATGACCTCTACAAATGGAAATATAAACCTATCAGACTTAATAGCATCAATACTACTTCTGTCACCGCAGGTCACTAAAGGTCTCAAATTTTACTTGTCCTCTTGGTCAACATTTGTATATTCTCAGTAAATATTGCTAATTTAAAGCCTATATATAGCAAGTGAAGGTGCAAGTGTTGTCATCTAGGATGGGAGTGAGGGAAGGTGGAGCTTTATTCACATTAGTGGGAAGCTGTTCATAGCAGAGACCAGTAATGTACTTTGCTTAAAGAGAACTGGCATTTGCTTGTTTATTTTGCTGGCTAAAAATAAGACAGAATGTGCAGCAAAATGCACATGCTCTCTCCAGAACCTCACCTCTGCACAGACAAAGCTGCTGTACTGGGATAAGCTGTTCCTGTATCTGGTGGGAACTACTGATCTGAAGAAAGAAAAATGTTCCCAGTGAAGTCTTTATTCTGGGATGGATGAGTGTCTATCCATCAAAATTGAACCAAGACTTCCAAAAGAACAGGATTTTTTTTAAAAAAACCCTTGGTTTGCTCCTTGGAGTGTGGAAAATTAACTCCAAAAATAGCTCTTTATAGAACGTTACTTATGAGCTGGGTGCTTATAACCACGCTTTGTCCTTTGAGATAAAAGCTGTGGCTATTGTCGCTTGCTTGGCGTTTTACAGGATGAATCATGTTTCCTCCCTCAGGATTCATTAAAAATGCAAAGCACTTCTGAGACTTATGCTATCTGGGAATCTTTTAAAATCTTCAGGAGGGTATCTGTACTGAAAATGCAATATATCATGAAGAATAATTGAAACACAAAATTTCTGTAACTTATTTGAACAACAGGAATCACGTTCTACATACAGTCTCCCTGCCTACCCCTTCCATCCCCCTCCCCCCAAACACAGAGATTTTGGAGTATAGATCTTCTGTTCTTTAAAATGTTGCTAGAGAAAATTTAAGAAATTATTAGACCAAGCCAAGTTCAGAAATTCATCTCTTCAACAGGATCCCAGCAATGTGATGGCTTAAGCGTAAGGGTAGCAGAGCCCTTATGGCTACCTCCGGGTAATAGCCTGGAAGAGAAATATTGACAGCCCTGCATGTTATTTGCAAGATTGAGAGTTGAGGTACCATGAGACTGCGTAAGATCCCAAGCTACACGAGGAGGGGTCCAGGCTGTCCATGTAAATGTATAGACATTTTTTATCTTCTTTGTATTGTTATGTGGCCATGGCACATAACAAAGAGGGTGACTATATCAGCATCTCAGATGATCCTAAATTAGCTCTTCTCTCCTTTTGACTCAGTGGAACACCACAAGGAATCGATCTCACCTGTTAAAATAAATCCACAAGTCTGGACAGGCAAAATGTAGGAAGTTGACTAGCCAATATGCAACTGGATATAGGGAGCTCCCTGTGCCTGAAAGTTGAGGCACACAAATGTTTAGCTGCGCTCCGTTACATGGAGGAAGTGCAGAGCCTTGGCAGGTTCTGATGTTACTGTGTACAAAGGATTTAGTATGGGGATCTTATCCTGTGCTTTCAAGACAACAAAGGAATCCAAGATCTCACTGCACTAAACAGGTGCAGCTTATGTGACCTGCTATCTTTTCTAGGCACTGTACTAATACATGTGTGATCAGCTTCCATTTCCTGTGATAAACTCCTGATCTTAAAGTACTGATCATCAAGCCCTTAAACAGACCTCAGGTTGCTTCCCCAGTCTGGCAAATTGCTGTTCAGACTGATTTCCCCAATGCTCTTTATTAGCTTTATTTTATCCTTTCTGAGGTGATTTGCTCTAAGGTTGAGAGAGTTGAACCTGCTGAGATAGAACTGTTTATTTGAAAGAATACAGAGTAGAACCTGGTTGTGGAAAAAATGTAGCATTTAAAGCCCAGGTAAAGCTTTTGTCCACAGAACTGGGTCAAGGGGTGTTACTTTGAGATGCCTGCTGATGGAGATGGGCAATATGACATGGAGGAAGGTTCACAAGATTTTCGAGCTGAGTCTGTATGGAGACTCAAGGGCTGTAAAGGGGAATTCTCTCCGCTGAACTTCCAAAAAGCAGATACAAAATGTAAAAAGAAAAGAAAAAATCCTTAGCTGTAGTTCAGACTATGGTGTCCCTTTTTTTTCAGTCAGGGTCTTGTAATGACATTGTGGATGGGGCTGTAAATCCTCCCTGTTAATAGCTCTTCAGTTCTTGCAATTTCATCGTGTGACAGTGAATGTGTAAGGGCATTGCCGTATCCAGATCATGACCACATCCAGCCCTTTGGAGTGCTGCTGCTCTAACTAACACACAAATAGCAATCTCTAATGTAGAACTTAGAAGCAGATGGGAGAAACAAAAGCAGCTTATGTGGATGATAGTAACAAATTTTGTATTTAGACTTTCGTTTTTATTTGCATCAACCCAGATCCTCTTAACCTCTGCCTGTTATTTCATTGCACTCAGACCGATGGCACGAGCAGATATTTAAACAGGTAATCAATACCTAATGAAGATTAGCATCCCTACCACTGAAATAGAGCAGTTGGCTGCAGATACTCAAAGATGTCAAGGCCAGAGAGGACTGTGATAACCTAGCTAGAACATCAGAAGAATCTCTGCAAAAAGTTTGAACAGGGGGCAACGTAATTTGGTGAACAAGAGTCAGTGTAATCCTTGGTCAGTTATATCCATGGATAAGAACCCTCACTAGTGGATCATCTTGACTAGTTTGTCCATGCTTGTGTGTGTCTTGTTTTTTTTTTTTCTGACTACCAGATTTTCTTTGCAAGTTATCTAGTTGGAATGCCCAGCTTCTGCAGGCACTTACAGTTTTTTTTTGTCTTGGTGAGCAGCCTACCAATAGCAGAGCTCTGCAATTCAAACACTAAAAATACTTTTGTGTAAACTGTTCCTTGTCAAATTAACTAAACTAGCTTCCTGATATCCCTTCTTGTCAGTTATGGTTTTTACAGTCTTTGAATTAACCTCTGTTGGTCTTTCAGGTACTTTATGTTACTTCTAAAGATTGTTGATGGATGACAGATGACAACAGCATTGTCAGTCATTTTTAGGGGATGGTATGTCGAACTGCTCCATAACTGCTGAACAAAGAAACTGAAATACGAAATTCACCAGGCTGAGCTAAACAGTTTGTCTAGAGTTTGGAAGTGGAGATATCTTAGTGTTAATAGCAAGTTAATTCCAGTTGCTTGCTTTAAAATAAAAAAATAAAAAACCCAACCTCTTCCTCTCCTTAATGTCTTAAAGTTATGGGTACTGGCTGTAGTCTGTCCTTGCCTGGATAACAATATCACAGGACACTGATACTTGTTAGAGTGGGGATAAAAGGTGGCCCGAATGCCCTGCTGAAGACTTTTTAGGTGGAAGCAGTGAAGACAGAAAAAGTTCCAGTTTCCTCTCGGGCTTTTTGGTTCTATTCTTCTGCTTAGAAGATGACTAGAGAAGCAGAAATGAGATGAAAGGTCAAGACTGAAAAGAAGGAGGATGGGCTGGTATTCGAAAGACAGAGGAAGGAAAGCAAGGAGTAAAGCTTCCAGTGCTGGCTTTCTTCCAGGGCATCAAAGTTATTTCTTTCTTAATTGAAAGGAAAATGCACCTGTGGAAAGGCAGGACAAGTATATTGCATTAGCATTTTATAGGGTGTTTTATTTGTGGCAAACACTGGGGCTAGGCTGGTTCAAGGATTGTAGAGGTGATTGGATGGGGAAAACACTGTGGTCCTGTGTATGAGTAAAACAACTTTGGTTCACTTGCACTAAACAGTGGTTGAATGTGCCTGATACCTGGAGTGTGGCCCAAACTCATTCACCAGTAATGCTTTGAATTGTCGTGTCAAACTCTGCTCAGACCTGACCTATCCAAGTACACACGACTGAGCACTCTAACAGATGTGAGTTCACACATCAGCACACCTCATCACCTGAAAAGCTACAAATGGTACTTGTGCTTGGCTGAAGTGCTGCCATGAGTTGACTTCTGTAGAGGGTTTTATCATTGGCTTCAACACAAGCACAACTGGATCAACTTTATTATTGTGGAAACTATGTTTCAAATGCATTATTTATTTTATTTGAAATGCAGCAGATTTCCTAGCCCTGTCATCCTCCTAAAAAGTTATATTTATCCTCGTATTATGAATCATGCGTGCTGTGTCATTTCTACTTGCCTTGCTGCCCACCATACATAGCTGTCCAGTTTCATATAAGCAAGAAAGAAATTGAGAGTAAAACTACTTAATCGCCCCAGTATGAGACAAGAGGTACAAGACCATTAACTGACAGAATAACAGGTCTTGTCTGTTTTTAAAATGCCACAGACTGATAAATGGGTGCTATGGCCAAATTATGTACTCATTTAGCCTTTTTGTTTTAATTTAAACTGACAGTGTTATAAATAACTAAGCTGTTCTTGGTCTGCATAGACAAGGCAAAATAGCTCTATTAGCGCTCAGGGAAGATGCTGTGCAAGACGATCAGATGCTTCGTTTCAAATGATATGCTCTGTCAATGGCAACCATGTGTTGTTTCTTGATCTTTGAAGATAGCTCAATTGCCTGTAATTTACGAGATTATTTCATCTGTTGGAAACTATAATTTTCTTTGTACCAGAGGCCTCTAGTGCATAGCCAAGCATTGTCAGGAATCACAAAGTAAGAGCTCAAGGAGAAGAAAAAAGAAATATGAACACCGTGATTTGAAGCTGAATCACAAGATGGCAAAGATCTTGAAGGCAAGCAGCATGATATTCAGTGTGGGAGGAGAAAGAGGTTCAAAGTTGATACTGGAACATGTTAATAGTCAATTATTAATGTTAGTATTTAGTAATCAAATGCCAACTCCTTTCGTACTTTAGTAAAACCTCATTTCAACTTTCTCACAACTTCAACTTTAGAAACAGCTATTCTGTGCTGGCTGTGTCTCTTGTGATGGAAAGCATGTATCCAAAATGTTAATGATTTGCTGTATGTATGCAGATCTCTTCAGAATATTAATACCATATTAATTATTAGTAGTACATGCTTATATCTATTCAACCTTTTCTAGATTAAAACTGAAACTGAATTACAAAATCAGCTATGTTAATAGGAATTTCAGAAAACCTTTTCTTTACCTGTTGGAAGTAATCTTTGCTGTCAATTGAATAACAATATAAGGTACAACATGCAGTTTACAGTGTTAGTGTCAGCTTTGATGAAAATCGATTGACTTAAGAACCTTTATGGATGCCTTCTGAAATGTTATCATAAACCATTATTCAAACACGTGTTTAGATTTCGCAGACATATTAAGACCTGTGCTTAGCGTATTTAAAGAAAAACTGATGCAAGCAATATGTGAGAGAATTCTTCTAGGTACCGGAACCAGGTTTAGCAGAATTAAGTTTGCATTGCATATGGACTCTTCTTCCTCACACTTTTTTGTTCAGCTTGTTAGACATTGCTGCTTAGCAAAGGAAGATCTTGAAAAACAAACTGTCAATTTTGAGGTTCAGTTTAGGAAAAATTGACATGCCGAAGTTAGGAGCTCTCTAGATTACCTTGATATGTTAGTGGACTAATGCTGGCAAGATGGTTCTAGGTTTCATCAGTTAAAAGAGCAGGAAAGACCGCATCTGAACCGATCATGAAGACAGCTTTTGTCAGGAGGGAAATACTGCTATTATACAGGGAGTATTTTGTGGATGATACGTCTGTTCATGTCTAAGATAATTGCCTCTTTTCTATCTGTACTCAGTGGTGAAATTGTGATTAAGCTTCTATGCCTTGAATGCTTCTCTGTCACTATTGAGCATTGACTGAGTATAGAAAACAAACTTGGACTTACATGCCTAACTTCCAGACAGTCTGATACTGGTAAGATGAATGCTACCTCTCTCCTCCCATAGCATTAGGTTTGTGCAATGCAGGATGAGATTTTTCTCCTCAATAGATGAATTGTTGTTATCCTGGCTTCTTCCATACCTGTGATATAGGCAGACATCTCGGCTGCGGCTTGAGGGTGCCACATAGATCTGCTGCAGCCTTTCCACTCAGTGGGCTGTGGGAAGCCAGACTAGGGATGGTGTCACAGATTAGAGTAGCAGGCTGCCCTTGCTGAGGGAGGCGTGCGTTGACTTAAAAACGAGAGAGAGAGGGAAGAGAAAATCAGGCTACCAAACCCATGTGCATGAGGAAGACACAGCCCTAAGAGAGAATGATGCAAGTAAACCAAGTGCCACTGCCATTGTGTGCATAGAGAACTGTGATTTGTGACAGTGGGTTTTGTAGTAGCAGAAAAGCATGAGAGGAGGTGGACCTGATCTGGAAACCATGACAAGGGCAAGAAAATATGCTTCTGAAATTAATCAATAGAGGTGTAGTGTTGATTTGGTTCAGAAGGAGATACAAGGCATGTTTTGGTATGCATTACTTGCAAGGGATAAAATCAAGCTGCTTAATACTAGTTCATGCATAGCAAGTAATGGTTCTAAGCCAATAGGTCTTTCAGATGGACCTATGTGAAAGCACATTTCTTCACAGAGCTCAGAAATTGAAAGACTGACTCATTAACTTTCAAGTTGACCTGGAATCACTGGTATTTATCAATGGAACTTGAGAATAGGTCTATGGATTGCATTAGCTTTGGATTTTTTTAATCTTCAGCCTTTTTTATATCAGGAACATGCAATAAGTGAAATGGAAGGAAAGAGCAGTGCTTGCTTTCATAATGATTTTATTTCTAATGTGTTTCTTGTCTTATTTCAGTTTGCCAAGCTCTTTATTCTTAGCTTTATTTGGAAAGAAAATGCTCTTATCTTGAAAAAAACACTTAAACCTTAACTTTTCATTTTAAAATGAGGACAAGGGGAATTAAAAACCAAATATTGCAGCAGCGTTGTGGGTTAGCTGTGGCTCTAAGTCAGACTCTCACCCACCAGCTCCATCCCTGCCTTCCATCCTCAGCAGGATGAGGGTGGAGAAAACGGGAAGAACAGGAAGGACAAAAAAATTGATGGATTGAGATAAAGCCAGATATTACTTGCTAATTAACGTCACAGGCAAAACAGACTCAACTTGGGGAAAATTGACTTAATCTGTAGTCAATTAAAATAAAAATGTAGCTACTAATTTGGGTAGTGGGGAACAAAAAGGCAAACATTGAAACAACACTGTTCCTCCTTCCTTTCGAAGGCTCAACTTAACTCCTTCATTCGCAACTCCTCTACTTGCCCAGCCCCCTCCACCCTACCAAACCCTGAGAAATGCAGTGAGGAAAGAGGGTTTATGGTTAGTAAACAACAGTTTCTCTTTGCTGCTCTTTCTTTCTCACTCTTGTTCTCTGCTAAAGCATGGGCTTTCCATGAGTTGCAGTCCTTCTAGAATATCCATCTGCTCCATGGGCTGCAGCATGGTGTTCTGCTCTGGCACCTGGAAGAACATTTCCTTCTTCATAATTTCATAATTTTTCTTCATTTATTTTTTTTCATACAAGTGGCCTGTTTACACCTTTGATTTATGAAAGGTGCATAATGTTATTTATCTCATTCAAGGAACTGAAATAAATTCTACATCAGCCTTTCTGTGTAAGCTAGAGAAAACGGCATATAATTTTCTTGCTAGTTTTAAAGCACACATTTAATACTATACCTTTTGATTGACTCTTCTTGCTTCAATAAGAAACATCATAGTTATTTTTATGTTCTCAGAAGAAAATGCGTGCAGATAAAAAGCTAAAGTGAAAGCTATGCGCTTTTTCAGAGCATAAAGGACTCAATAAACAAGCAAAAGACTTTGATACCTACAAAGGGAAAGTATTTTTAAGTACAGTGCTCTTTTAATACATAGATCAACTTCTGAAATACCATTTGTAACATAGTAATTCCCTGTACATAGGATAGTGGAAGGCTTTTGGCAATTACATGAACACTTCAAAAGACCACAGGCGTCCCTCAAAATTAAGTGTAATTAAAAAAAAAATTGAGTTGGAAGAATTTATATATAGTAATACGGAATAAATTAACAGATTTTCCTATGCTACTAAAGCATTAATAATGCTCAGAGCTTTAAGTATCACTTCGTATGATTAAAATAGTACAAGTTTCGAGAACCCATAAGAAACAATGACTAAGGACTTTGTTATTGTGCTTCAGGGCATCAGTCAAAGACTAACACAAGAAACATTTTTGTTTGCAAGTATATTATCTAACTGTAGCATTTTTTGCCTTGTAGTTAAAGTCATTATTGCTGATTGCACCAATGGAACACAGGACACACCTGGAGCTTACCAGTTATGAGATCTGGCTGCTTATTTTCTATTTGACACCTCCACGCTACTGTGTTTCAGAAGTTCTTACAATTGTTAGTCTAGGCTTTATATCCTCAAAGATAAATTAATAGAGTATGTATTTCTTAATAAAAAGTTGGCATTTTTCCAGTGCCATTTCTGAATTTGACCCAAGGAAGGCATTGAGAATTTTAATCACTTAAAAGTAAAGACAAATCTACAGTGAGCATCCATTGAGGAAAGTACTGGTTTACATCCTTTATAAATATTTAATTACAGAAGAAAATTGGATGGAACTGTTACGATGCAGGTGACTTCCTACATCTGATGTCATAAAGGATTCTCAGTTTGAAGCCTGATCTATTTTAACCATATGAAACACTTTGCTTGGAACAGCTTATTTCATGGTTACAAGACACCAACCATTTAAGGTGTTGAAATTTATTTTCCTTCTTTTAGCTACATGATTTTTCTCTCATATTTATGTTTTACTTAATACTTTTCTTGTTTATGACAAATAATTTTGTGAAGATTTTCTGATATATAGATTTTAGAACTATATTTTTATTTTAACAAGTTGGATTCTATTTCAGCTTAAAAGGCTATGAAAAGTCTATTTATTCAGTCCAACTTTGATGTCTAATGTTACTTGATATCATTCTTCCAGTATTCACAAAAGAGCAGCAGGGCTGATGAGATTACAGTTTGAAACTCATCAATGTAAATTGATGCCTCTCTTGGTCCTGGATGTTGCTGTTAGCTGTCTTCAGCTTCAGAACTAGGAGTAGAGCCTGGGAAAAGGTACAAGGCTCTTTTTTTTCAGTTGGGATAAGCAATAAAATTAATTCTTCTGGAATGGATGAAAAAAATGATCAACCTGCAGCCAAACCTGAAGAAGAACTAAGTGTAAGTAGGTGACTTAAGCATTTATTCTTTCTTGACTCTGTTAACTCTCATATGATCAAGCATTGAATAAACTTAATACCCCAGTTGATTTGTTATAAAATTCTGGTTTATAACTCCATCTGAAAATGTCAACATATGTTACTATATTTTCTGATTTCCTTGTAACAAGTGTTTTCAGACAACTGAAATAATGGGAATATCAGTGTGACAATATGAAAAATCTTACATTGGTGTCATGGCAGCATATTTTTCCAAAAAGTAATCAATCTTTAGGCAAGAAAGGTAACATTAAAGTAGGTAAAGCATTTTGCTTTTCCCTAAGAGTGAGATTATTGCATGAGCATTAACTCATGACAAAGAAGTGAATAAATAATTTAGTGTATGGTGATTGTCAAATTGCAATTTTAGTTGGAAACCAATTCTAGAATACAAGAATTATGTTGCAGTAGAGAGGAAAGCTGAATTAAGAATTGTGATCCTTATTGAAGGAAGGGAACAGCTTAACTTTGCCTTTGTTTTTCATTCCATAAAGCGTTTATTGTAATACTAATGCAACCTGGGGAAATATTTAAAATGTAGAGCATAGCATTCAATATTCCTATGAATTATTTGAAACAGAGAATTTTGCCATACCAGCCTTGATTCATGAAGTGCAGGGTGTTGTTTTTTTTAAAAATAATGTTAGAATTGCTGTAGAAGCAATAAAGACATTAATTGTTTAAAGTGCATACTTATAGTCCAGTAATGCCAATCTTGAGCAGTTTTTCAAGATTTTTGACAGGAACTTTGTGTCTGGTTGGATCTACAGATACAAAAAAAAAAGGAATGACAGGAATGACATGGGAAAATTAAATACAAAATACTCTGAGGAGAAGATTAATGAAAATGACAACTGTCCCAATTGTTCCATAATGACCTAAAATTCAGATGTCAGAACTGAGCGTTCGTTGGGCTGTCTTAATGTATAAGGGAGCTTTATATGACAGATCAGAACTTTAAACAAATAGGTAATTTGGGTTTTATCCTTACATTTTTCTCAATAAATTTTTTTAATAAATACAGAAGACAAGCAAATCAAGTCCTTCTTGCGAACATGAAAAACAAGTGCAGTTAATTACCAAGATAGAAAACAGGAGTCTGAAATTTTCCAATTCAGTGTTCTCATGTTTTGCTTGAGGAAATTGTAAAGTACTGGGTCTTATTAGTGCCTTCATTGTTACTTCAGCTCTGAAGTCCACGGTTGACAGACATTGCATTTGACCATGGGACTGACAGGATATATTTGATGTTCCTTATGCTCTCTCTGTGAGGATGCACAGAGCTCTTTTGTTGAAGTCATTGTCCCACTGAGTATTGAATATTTCCAGGGATGGAGATTTCCTGACCGCTCTGCGCATGGCTCAGGTGCACGGCTCTCATGGTTGAAATCCATATTTCTTCTTTTCTCCATCCACCTTGCCCCCACCAGAATTTCCCCTACTGCCATGTGTAACTGTTGTGACTGGCTATTCACCGTGCATCGGTGAGAAAAGGGTGGCTCTCCATAACCCACTTTAGGTAGGGAAATCTATAATGACATTTACTCAGACTGACTTTGCCTTCTTGTCTTCAACTAAATAATCACAGGGTTCTCAGATTTTTGTTGTACAACATATCCTCCAACTCCCCTGCCTCTTGATGGCCCTCCCCTGGAATCCCTCCAGTTTATCAATCTTTTTGTGTTATACTGATGGGACCCAAGCTGGACATAGTACTTCAGATGTTGGGCAGAAGGAAACAACCACTTATTGCAGATTATTTCACAGCACTGCTTTTGCAAATGGCTAGAAATTATATTGGCATTTTCTGGGCATCAAACTCCATCAGCACACAGTTTTTGTAGCCACTATATTAAACTTAGCATCCCATACTAATAACTCAGAGTGCATTTCTTAGCTGAGTGCTTGCTGACTTTTATAATCTTTTCCCTTCTCAAGTGAAATATGGTTGGTAGGGATAAGAAATGAGTCTTGTGTCCACACCTTTTAGTCTGCAACTGGCCACATGCCCTTGCAGTGTATCTTCTGAGATGTTTCAAAGAATGACATGACAGTAAACAGCCTGGCAGCTTGATGCAGCCTTGCTACTCACTGCCTATCCCTTGTAGCTCTGCAGAGGCTAAGAATGGTCTATTGAGCATAAGGAACACACAGATCTGCCGGAGTGAAGGTCTGTGCTGCTGCATGTGCATCTGTTCTGATGTGGTTGTGAACTCTGGTATATTTCTGTGTGGCCACTGAAAAGGATGAGGTGATGGGGCAGGGATGTGCCCCTCAGTAGAGCAGAGCTATGTGCACCTTGAGCAAACCATACACCAGCTATGATTGTTTTTTGTCAGAAATTCCTGACTTGCATTGCTGAGAGATGATATACATCTGAGTAGGTTCTAGCCCACAAGTGGCATAAAATCAGCTGTGAGGTAGGGAAGGCCTACTTTGAAAATACTTTAAAATTAATTAGGCTATTCCAAAGATGAAGACCAAAACAAACCACAAAAAAAAGAGCTTTTTCCTTATACTTAAGATGGTGAAGTTCAGTTTTATCTTTGTGTATATAAGGTATTGAGCCATGCCTTTTTCTATCAGCCTGATTTGTGCTTCAGAGAAGACTTCATGCTAAAACTCTTGCTGCTATCTGATGACTGGTGTTTATGAACATCTCCAGTCATGAAGAACCCACAACTTTCTAAGGCAACCTCTTGAAAATTTCTCTCTCACAAGTGTCAGCATGGTTTTGGAATATTTTTCTGAGTATGGGGACTGAAACTAGATGATCTCTAAGGCCCCTTCCAATCCAAACCATTCTCTGATTCTATGATGTGGCAATATTATGTAATTAATTTTATAGTTTTCAAGTTTATTAATGGTGCTTGTGCAGCTAGATATCATAGCTATGCCTGTGTTCATACTTGGTGCCCTTGGTCATTAGTGCCCCAAGTGGTCTAGGAATTTGCGAGCTCACCTCTGCAGAGGTGAGACAATGAATTGACTTGAGAAAAGGTGATGGAACTTCTAGCTCATCTCACAACAAAATATTTGACTGCCATGTGAGATGTTCAAGAGGGAACTTTATGAAGTCCTAGAGGTTTCCTTAGGCAGCTCTTGCTGTTCCTACAGTAACTGATATACATTATATTTGCATGCTTAATTGTGTTAATTATCTCCTGCAGAGGAAAGTGTCTGGGGAAGTGTCTGGAACAAACAGACTTTCCAGAACAGACTAAACTGTAGATAGGTCAGGCACTCACAGGAAGTATGAATTGCTCCTGCAAGTGCAGAAATGGTCACATAGTAGTCTTTTCTACTCAGATAAGATGGTTAGTACATGTTTTGAATGCAGCTTTACAAAATCTGGGACTGTAGTTGAAAAACCATCAAGGGGCTGGATATCTGATTGATGACCTTGCCGAGGTCCCATCTCAGCAAGACCTACACTGTGTCCTATTCACTGGAGGAAGTTTCTTAGAGGGAGCTAGACATGCAGGAAGAGGCTGTCCATACCCACTGCTCCTCATTCTGAAAGGAAGTAGCGACTCCTTTCTGAGGAATGAATGGGTTGAGCCCACTTATATTGGGGTAGTTCTGGTTGGAGAAGAAAGAGACTTAAATGTTTTTGAGGAGGAACAGCAGTGTCATTTTGACCATAAGCTGGGAAGTGTGCCTATACCTGTTTTCTGATTCCCCAGCAGGGACATGACTAGCCATAGTATTGGAACAAGGGCTGATTATTTGAATATTGTGCTAACCCCTCCCTCCCACTTCACACAAAGGGAGGAATGTATGGCAGTATGTGCATCTGATTCTGCGCTGAACATGTGTAAGTGTAGCTAAGATTTGGGTCATGAGACACCTTGTTAGGTCACGTTGCCAAGCTGCTGTCGAAAAGTTGCAGATCTGCAGTTTGTGTCTGTGCACACGTGTCAGCTGCTGACGGTGTCAGGTAATTCAGTGTTGTCTATCCTTTGGTCTAAAGAGAGATAATTTACTTTACAGAAATGAGGTTTGCTTGAGGATATTAGTATCCATTTGTATGGTTAATGCTGGGTAGCTGTTGCATGTTGAGATGTTATTCTAGGGCACATTTTGTTTTCATATCCTATACAATAGGGACTGACTCTGTGTTGTATCTCTACAAATGTCTGGAAGAAAAGAACCTTAATTTCTGGCTGAAGTTTTAAACTGCAACCAAGTTAATTGTAGCTGTGTATATGCAGTAACAGATGAATATATGTGGGAATGTCTTCTAGTTGTTCGTCAGTCAATTGCTATTAGAACTGTTCTACATCTTTTGTTGTCTTTCACCTTATTTTAGGTAGCCAACATCTCAGTCCAAATGGTAGCTGCAGAAGATAAGTTGGTAAAGAGGATTCTGGCAATGAAAAAACATGGCAAATCGAAGAAAAAAGATAAGTTGCTGTGGAATTTTCAAAACAAAATAATTCTCTTTACCCTCATTCTGTTCGTTTTAGGAGTTGTAACCTGGACATTACTGTGGCTTTTCATTGGTGAGTTCCTGAAAGCTCATGCCAATTTCAAACATCACTATCCCCAGTAGCACTTTCACCTGGGTTTAGGATCTCATTGTCCTGAAAACTGTTTTTAAAGTAAACATGGAACTTCTTTAAATGGAGCCTGAAAGACTTTTGGGTGTCTTTGTTAGGACTCAACAAGTAATGTTAAGGGCAAGCATAGATGCTGACTTTAGGAAGTGTGACTGTTTTTTGTGTTATGCAATATATTTTTATGTGCTAACTAATTGCACAGATGTGATGGTACCTATGAGTTCGATTCCTCAAAAGTTCTACCCTGTTTCTTGGCCTGCTGCAGGTCAGGTGCATCTTTTGTCACATGCAGAATAGATTTAAAGAGGAGTAAAATATGGATGTGTCTAATTGGGCAGTAAAAGCTATGTTCTTCCCTTTAGACCCCGATGCTAATACTGCCTAAGTTTCTTAGGGATGCTCCAGAATCAGGATGTTGATATTGCCTTCATTATGCTTTTTCATTTGTATGGTGGTATCTTATCTCGTGTGTAGGGAACAGGTGCTCAATTAACCTTCATATCAATTTAGAAAGGATTGGCTGTGAAAATGTAATGTTCTTTTGGTAGTTGTTTCCATTTGTAAGACCCAATAAATTAATTTGGTTTACTTTTAATTAGAAAAAAAATCTTGTTGTTATTACAAAATAAAAAATAAAGACAGAAAAAAGGGCTAACTCTTGTCTTTGTTTCTTGCAGTTCAGGCAGAAAATAAAGATGCATTGTATTTTGTTGGACTGTTTCGCATTGCAAACATAGAGTTCCTCCCAGAATACAGGCAGAAGGAGTCAAAAGAATTCCTCTCTGTGGCACAGAATGTGCAGCATGTGGTAAGATGAGTGGGCTGCTTGGCTAGGAAAAAGATCAGAGCTGTGAACAAGAGGTGCAACTTTCAGGTGCCATTGAGTCTACTGTGGTGTTTTGTGGCTTGTTTTTTTTTTTTCTTCTTCTTCTTTTCCTTTCTGGAAGACTGTGTGCAAAGGGTGGCTATCTGGAAGTAGGAAGAAGTTGAATGTTTCCAGCTTGCTAAAAACAATCTGAATTTTTAAAAGGTCTGTTTGTCTTTTATTGAAAAAATTTACATATTTCCCCCACAAATCGTGGCCTATGAATAGAACCCTATAAAAATCTTTCAGAACTTAATTGCCACTTTTGAGGTATTAAACTGAGGAAGTCTTTTGCATTTAAATTGGTATCTGCTGCCAGTGTTCTACTTTAAAGCATCTATAATTACCCTAGAGCTTTCAAACATATTTACATTTCCATTTCATTCTGATGCTAGGTAATCTAAAGACCATTATTCTTCCCAAATACCTTGCATCAGTCAAAGCAGAAATAGCACTCTGTTGTAGGTGATTAAGGCTGCTCTAGAGTGGAAAGAGCACAGTGGGAATCTTCATTAAAAGAGAATTTGACTCTAAAGACATTTGGTGTAGGAAGGAAAAAGACATTAGTGTCAGGAAATACAATACTATCCATGTAAGGATTCAAACAATAGTATGAAAACTGCTAAACAAACAAAAAAATATTAATGTCAGATGTCTCCAAGAGACAGTTGTGAAGTTTTTGTCATCTTATAATATGAACTCATGTTTCTGTTTTCCAGCTCTATCTTCACCTCCACCAAAAGTGGAATTGCTAAGCACTTGAAAGCAGTCTATTTTTCCTAGTTCTGCATGTTAACAACTGAAATGCTTTAGGCAGATAACCAGTGCAAGACATGTCCTTCCTGTGCTCTCCATTGAGCAGCTTTAACCTGCTGTGAGCCCCATGTCTTGCTTTTGTCCTGGAACATCCTGCTGTTTTTGCACATAATGCAGACAGGTGTCAGACAGCAGGTGTGAACTGTCAGCATCACCATCTCCTATTTGAATGTCAATTGAAGTTTATTTTTCATCTGTAAACTTTACCTGAGTTCAACTATGGATTTTACATTGCTTAAATTGTGTTTTGTGGTGATGTGCCTATTGACTAAAATTTCTAGTAGGAATATGGGGGAATTGGGGTTTTGTATGGTTTTTTTCTCCTTGAAAGACTTTTTTACATGGCTGCTACCCCAGAGTGGTAGTGGAAGGACTTTTCAAGATAGTCTGCTTTTCCCTTTGATAGTAAAAATAATGCATAAAACTCCTTGTAGTCTAATCTGGAGAAAGATTGAACTCCACTCATTTTATTTAGGCCCTTAAAACGATAGTTTAGACTTCCTTTGTCAAATACTGAAAGTTAGGGACTAATATTAAGGTGATTTTTACAGCCTTTGCTTCAGAATAGTATCTGTGTTATAGTCCCTTGGTCACTAATTTTAATCATTAAGCAACAGAATGAGGTCTGAACAGCTTGAGGTACATGCCACCTTGTGGCTTTAGAAGCCACAAAACTTGAACAAGAGGAAGTTTGTCACAGTAATATTATCACATATGTCCAAAGAATTGGTGCAATCAGGATCTTACTTTCCCCAAAAGCAGTCCTACAGCATGAAATGGGCAGAAATTATCCTTCTTTTTATATTCTGCACTGTTGAAAGAAATATGTTAATATCAAGATGTTAATGAAGAAAATGGTCATAAACTGAATAAAAATGCACAAAATTCCTCATAAACATTAGAAAAATCTTTTTAACTGTGAACATGATCAACTGGATCAACAGCTATCAACTGGATATGAACCTGAGCAACATGGTATAGTGAACCCTGCTTTGAACAGGGGGGTTGGACTAGATGCTCTTCAAAGGCCCCTTCCAGTCTCAGTCTTGCTGTGATTCTGTGGAGAAGCTCTGACGTATGCTGCTAACTACACCTTGATAGTAACATACCAGATGTTATGGGCACATGCTCATTTCCTGAAGACTTCCTGGTCAGAAGTTTCCACATCAGGATAGGGAAGCCCTCTCTATTTGGAATTTGCTGGACAAAGAATGGACACCCTTTTCAAAACTCATTTATTTGGAAAAATCATTGCTGTACACATCAGCTGGCCATGGACAGAAGATTTGATGTTTCTTGGGAATATTTGGGTACATTGAAGAGCTGGTCTGTTTGTGTCTGTTGCTCTGCCTAGTCTGACTGACGTGTGTCTGGATATATGGCCACATTGCATATTCTGGTATTCCTAGGGAAGTCTAGACGTATAACATCTCTAGGTACAGTTGATTTTCAAAAATGCTAAATCTCAGTATTTTCTCCTTCAGATGAACTTGGTCTACACAACCTCCTCTTTCTCCAAGTTTTATAAGCAGTCTACAGTTTCAGAAGTCAGGTAAAACAGTGGCTAATGCAATTACATTTCTGCTGAGTAGTGTATAGTGTAAACAGCCCATGAGAGAGGCTTATTTTTGGTGGTTATGTTTTAATCTCTTTGTTATGTACTTGTACTGATAGCGAAATACATTTGTAACCTATACCAATTAATTTCACAAAAGTATGGGCAAACTAAAGTCATATAAGCAATTCCTTGTTTGCCATGAGTATAATCTAAGGTAAGTAAAATACTGTCCCTGAAGAGATTTGGTGATACTTTGGCTGACAGAATTTAACCACTTAAACATGCTGTTGGAGCACAGCTTTGTATTAATGACTAGGTTGCCCAAATTTTATAGAAAATATTATTGATATAAAACTGTTTTTTACTGACAGAAGGGGGAAATCTCTATACTGTAAAGTACACTTTAATATTATATGCACAATTAATACTAGAGGATTAGGTATTCCAATGCTCTTTAACCAAACCAAGTTTCAGTTAAGGAACAAGAGTTTCTGGGGTACGTTTGATTTAAAAGTCTTTCTCCCCACTAGGAAGTAAAGATTGAGGTAAGCATATACGACCTTTAATGTGCTGCTTAAGTAATCTGGGAATTGTTTTACAGAGTGCAGTACATAGTACAATGTGAGATGCATAGTGAGGCGGAGTTCTGCATTCCTGGAGATGATACTTCTACTATTTCTCTTTTGATCTTTAGGAGACAATACAAGTCAAATTAAAACACATATTATGATTTCCATAGATCTCAAAAGTCAGGAGCTCCCAGAAAATCAGCCTAGTGAAGATTCCCAAAGGGGTGCGAAGAGGGTGTGAAGAGTGTGTTTGGGGCATTTTTTTTGGTTTTTTTTATTTAAAAAAGAGAGAAAAAATACATGTCAAAGTAACAAAGCAAGATGGAAATGAGCCATAAACTTCTAAATTTGTACTTCTGAAGCTTGTGTTAAGAGTCTAGTCTTCAAAAAACATTCAACATGATGGTAATCTGTAGGAACTTTTTATTTCAGTAACAACAACAATGGAGGCCTTCTTATTCATTTTTGGATCGTATTTGTGGTACCACAGGCGAAAGGCCAAGCGCTGTGTGAGGATTGTGTGGCTGCCATTTTGAAGGATTCCATTCAGACAAGTATCATTAACCGGACCTCAGTGGGAAGTCTTCAGGGCCTTGCGGTTGACATGGACTCCATTGTACTAAGTGGTCAGTATCAACACATACCCATATATCCTTGGAGAAACACTTCGTTAAGAAAAAGTTTTTGTCTTGGAGTAGCAAATTCTATAAATAAACCAAAATCTTTATCCAGCATCTTCAGCTTTTAATACTAAAATTATTACAGAAAAGATAAAAAGGGAAAAGGAAAATCAAAACCAGATTTTAGGTCAAATCAAGGTACAAAGTGTCCTTGTGAACAACAATTGCAAAACTTCCTACACTTAGAATGTGTTTACGTTCATATTCAGGAGCTAAGCCTGACACCTTGTAGGCAGCTCAGATTTGGGCTACACAGTGACTTTAAAATTATAAAAAATATGAAAGGTTGAGGATTCCACATGGATCAGGCTTTAGCCACTCCACTGAAAATGAGATTCGTATCACTCATTTATTAAAGATTAAAAAACAGGTTATAAAGCTGTCCATTTATTAAACAACTCCTATTCCATTCCCCTCTGGGGAAGAAAGTATTAATGTAGGATTCAAGTATCTGTTTAATATAATTAGCTGCATAATGCTGTATGATTTTCAGCTCTATTAACAAAAGATAGAATGAGTTTCATTTAAACAACGCTGTCCAGCTGAAAACTGAAAAGACTTACTGACCAAGGATGAGAAAATGAGAAAATACCTCTGTCTCAGTCCTTCATTTAAATTTGACTGCTTAATGGACATACATTCTTTTCTTGCCTCAAGTTCTAAGATGACTGGAGACATCCAAAGTTGCTTGCAGAATTTGCAGAAATGAAGTGGTCTTGGGCAGCCTCCCTTGTTGAGATAGCTGTTTTCCTTTGTGTGTTTAATGTTATGAATAAAGAAGTGCGTTTGAACTAAACCCTGAGTTCTGGATTTTGGGCAAATGAGAAGACTCACTCAACTTTCTTTCTGTGCAGCAGGTCTGCGGTCAGATTATTGGTCAACAACAGGAAAAGGTAATTCACCATTTTAGCAGCTTCCTGGTGGAGGAAAGGTGGAGAACCAACCTTTTTAGTTCATGCCTTAGTCTGAAGGATACTGTTTAGAGTTAATTTAAGAGCATTAAATTCAGCTTTGGCATTTATCTCCCGAATTGCTATGAGGATGATCAAGAGTCTTGCATGCAACAAATAGAGCAACTATTTTCCTTTAGTCTGGCTGGTAAAAACCTTGTGGCACAGTAGGAAATGAACTCAGGTTGTTAGTTATTTGTTGTTCACTCTGTGTTGAAGAGAAGATTAAGCTTTCCCAAACTGGGCAGTAGTGAATTTAAATATATTTATTGGCATGTCAGATAAAAAAACTAGTGCTGTTTTTCATCCTCTACCATCCTTTACTCCCTTTACTTCAAGGTTAGTGATGACTTCTTCTTTTGAATGGTTTCCCTAACAGAAATTAGTTTAAGCAGTTCAGTTTAGCCAGGTTTATGTGACACGCTATTTAGATACCTGCTTGATTTCGCATTGTAAACCTCTCAGCAGGGTTCTTTGGCAGTAGGAAGACTTTACAAGCAGTTTAAAAGTATAGGGCATCTATGTTCAATAGTATGTGGGGTAAGTGCCTAGAAAAAATGTGCTACTAGGCTTCACAATAGTATGCTAATCACTTTGATGCAGACACCTGATAAGTCTCTGTTGGGTCAGCAGTGTCAATTAAGTAGGGATGTATTGGCCTCCCTTGTTCCTTGACACAGGTTTACTTTTCATCTTCTGAAGTTGCACCCTTTCAGTCTTTGAAGGGCTTTATATCTTTCTATGTCTATGTTTGTCTTTTCTGAGACATTGACTTGTATTGTTTCAACAATTATGTTTCTATATGTGATTTTGGCTTCTGTTATCTTGTGAAGATTTTATTTTCATGCTTTTTCAGAATTCAACACGTTTTGTCACTGTAGTCAAGTCAAGATCTACTCGTACAGCTGTCCATGGGTGCACTTGGTGTCACAGACCCTGGACCATCATTTGTAATGCTTAGATTGATATAAACCCATAATTTCACAAAATTCACATGAAATTTGCTACAGCATTCTTTTGCCCAAAACCTTTCCTGACCTAGACTGCAAAGCACAGCAATATTGGCATCTGTCACATCTTCTTACATGCATTTTAATTATGCAGAAGAATTGTGTTCTCTGTTGCTTTCTTGTATAGCGATTTCATCTCCCAGTTCATTGTTCCAGGGCAGAGGAATTAGTACAGTCAGATCTTACACTTCTATTTATTCCAGAGGACATTCTCTAAAGGAGAAGAAAATAAGAACAATGCAACACAAATATAGATTCTAAGAATTTTTTGGATTTATATGGTATCCTTCACACAAAGGGTGAAGCATGGCCTGTCCTATTCTAGGCATCTTTCAGAGACTTATGATGTAGCCAGCCAAAGGTGGCAACTGGTTTCTGAGAGAAGTGTAGTACTGGCATGTAATGAGGTTGCAGGGGAAAACCAACATGGATCGCTGCAGGAATTGAGAAAGTCTTGTACTGGTGCAATTTCATTTGTTGGGAAGTCTTGAGTATGTCTGCTTAGGACCACAGATTGTGATGCGGAGATTAAAGTGTTAATGCAGCAACATACAAGGAAGGTGCATCACACACTTGTGTTTTGAGAGCAATGGAGTTACTTTTGGCATGAAGATGCACCTTGTTAGTATTTCAGGCACAGCACTGGAGTGCAGTTTTGTTGAAGAATGTGTGGGAGAAGGGGCTTGTAGAAATTCAGCAAGCTTGAGTGAGCTGCATTGCCATGGTGCCTGGTTATGCAGGGTCTCATTGGGTAAAGACAGTATCCAACTTTGGTTTCAAATTTGCATTACTTCTAGTTTCAGAGCCAGCTTTGAAATCATTATGGTCCTCACCAGCAGTGAGCTTGTCACCTTATTAACTATTTAGTAGAAATAATGGTATTCATATAATTTTAAAGATTACAGATCAAAGCTAACTTTGTTAAGAGTGAGTAAATAAGTGCAAATACCTATTATAAAAAAAGAATATTATTGGGAATAGATAAGAACAAGAAGGAAAAAAGAACAACAATGGCTCAACTAAAGTTTTAAATAGTTATGACTATAATTCAGTTCAGTGGTATGTGACCCTTATGGGCCACGTTCACAGCATTAGTTTCAAGACTGTAACTTGGAGGTGGAAGTCGGATAAAACCTGTCACTTCCTGGATTGATTAACTGTTGGTTAAAATGCCAAGATTTAATTTGAGACAACAATTGATATTGAACTTTAACAGTGCTCTAATTGGTGTTCCACAAGAGTAACTATTTCAGAGAGTTATTTTTTTAATAGGCAGTCATTAATGCAAATATTTACTTTGGATCTTATCTCCCTAATTTGCATTTTCCTCCTACTCAGCTTCAAAGAGCTATGTTAAGAGTTTTAGATATGAACAAACAAAAAAATCCCTAAGCTTTTTGCTGAATGGGAGCTGCAATGTTGACTGACACAGACTTCAATGTTTGACTCGAAGACAACAATTGCTCCCGGTTAATTGGAAAATCAGAAACAAATAGGGTAATTTTTTGATGATTCCTATCTAAATTATGACACAGCATTTCTTTTTTTTTCTTTTAAGAAAAGTGTTTTTAACCTAGGCCATATTGCTTCCATCTATTTCTGAAAGTGAGTTCTAATGCTGCAAAAGTTTTCTGCACTTGACAGAACAAACTCCTAGTCTGAATTAATTTGGACCCTGCTTTGAGCAGTGTGTTGAACAAGAAAGAGCCTAGTATCCAATTCATTCCCCAGAATGAATTCACTAGAATGAATTGGTGAATCTGAATTTAGTGGTAGCACATACAGCTCATTTCACAATAAAACATTAAGAAGCCTGATGTTTGAATAGTAATCTAAAAAATGCGGATTAATGCAATTCTTATTTTGTTTCTATTTTACTTATTATAAATATCCCAATATCTGTAGAGGCAAGTAGCTGATTTCTGGTTTGATATACATTTCCCAGTTAACAGTTATATAAATACTTTATCTTCTGGAAGCTCCACAGACCTTTAATTGCAAAAGTCTGTGCAAAATGGCAGTGCTTTTATGCAAATTCCCTACGAGGACTTATTTACAGCACTCTTTCTGATGTTATGAAGTTTTATGAATACAATTTTCTTTGATCACAGATTTGTAACTAAGATGCAAACAAAAAGTAGCACATAGTACTTTGTTTTCACATTTAGTTATGCATCCATATGTTGCTTTAGTTCAAAATTCTTTTAAGGATTTTATTTATTTATCTATTTACTCCTTGAGAATTTAACAGTTTTGTAGTGAGTGTCCAGTGGTGAAAATGTGACATTTCCACAGGAACAAATTGTATGTATGATCTGTATGCTGATCGCCTACATGAGCGCTTTCCTCTGGATATCCATGCTACCTCAGGGGGAACGATCTGTTACTTTAAGCTGATTGCATCTGTGGGCCATCTTATTCGTCTTTCAATAGTATCCCTTCAGATTGAAGCAGATAACTGTATCACTGACTCGCTAATCATTTATGACTCTCTGATGCCAATCAAACATAAGATACTGTACCGGTAAGTATAAATTTTCATTGAGAATTCATTGATAAACATTCATTTGTTTGTTTTTTTTTGAGGGATTTTTGTACTCAACTGGTAGCTTTATGTTTTGTTAAAAATACTCTGATCTTCATACATTGTGCACACAATACCCAGCAAAAGTCTTTATTCGTTGTTTGTTTTTACAAAAGTTGAAAAGTTGATCTTGCTAATAAAAGAAACAGTTAAATAGTCTTTAAATTCTTCTTTGTCCTTCAACTGGAGTGCCTTTACACTTAGTTGCAGAATTGTGAGGTGTTCATACCTTACTGGGTGGAATTTTTTGTTTCTTATCAGGAAGCAGATACTAACTAAAAGAAAAATGTCAAAATTTCATCTCCTAAGC
The DNA here is from genome assembly GCA_033556795.1 of Tapera naevia. Lineage (NCBI taxonomy): Eukaryota > Metazoa > Chordata > Aves > Cuculiformes > Neomorphidae > Tapera > Tapera naevia. The sequence continues at coordinate 16,140,670 of JAUMJJ010000088.1, read as the reverse complement.
AAACTCTTCTTCCATATCAAGATTAGCAATTTTCATATGAAAACTGAAGTTCTAAAACTATCTTGTGATTCTTTGGCTACTTACCGGCACTCACCAGTTCAGTGCCTTTTTTTTAGACACCCTATTTGAGTAGTTTAGAGAGTCTTTAAAATCTAGAGTTGAAGATTTGATGGGTTGAGAGATGCAGATTATTTTTTTAAGTATTATTTTTCTATTTTTTTTCTCTCTTTATGATCCAGTAGGCTGGATTTTTTTTGTTGTTGTTTATAATTCCTGGTAACTACTTCCATAGGGCTCTGTTATACCAGAAGGTGAAGACAGCGTCTCCACCAAGTAGATGAAGAGCTCAATGTTTCGACCACTGAAATCCTTTTCTCTGGCCTGTCAGTTTGTTTATAAGCCTCAAAGAAGAGCATTGGCTTTTCAGTCCTATTTGAGAGCTCTCCTCTAGTAATCTGAATCACTCACTGACTTGTCTATGAAACAGCAGATGGTGTTCATCTGCTTATCAGTATCTATACAGAACTGAGGATTTCTGCTAGGTAATACGTATGTTAAAAACAATTTTTTAAATGAGACTAGTTGATTGGCCCAGTTTCTTCATTTCTGACCTGAAGAATGACTTGCTTGTCTTTCCCACTCCCAAAACCCAAGCTAAATCTCTTGGTCTAGTAAAATAAATGTTCTCTTTCGACAAGCTTTTCTTTACTGCTATCTTCATAAATTTTTGCTTGGAATGAAAGTTAGCAGTCAGTATTACCTCCTAGAACTAACCATTCAGTCCTTCTTTTTCATGTTTGCAATTTCTTCCTTTTTTATAAGAAGTGACTTTCCAGTATTGAGTTTCTAACTGGCCTTTCAACAGGTACTTTTGTGTTTTAGAGCATGGAGTTTTCACTAGGATTTGAAATAAGTAAGCTCTGCACCAGTGGAAAATTCATGGACAGAACTTGAGCAATGTTGGGTTTTTGTTTGTTTTTTTCATGGATTACCTATGTACTCTCCTTTCTTCCCCCTCAGATCTTGTGAACCAACAAATTCATTGGTGTCACTTGTATCCACAAATAGTCTCATGCTATTAATGTTTAAGGCAGCAAAGATAAAGGAACAGAAGGAATTCCATGGCTATTTTGAGGTCATTACACAAGAAAGTAAGTTTGTTCTGTGTTTGAAAATGTTTCTTGTACTGTTTCTGTCTAGAATCCCAAAGTGGTGGTCATGTTCCTGACTAACAATAAACGACTCCTGTATTTCAGTTTCATCTTTTTCTACATTCCTCTCTGATACCTTCATCTCCCTCTGCATTACTGTGTGTCTGTCTTCTTTTTGAGTAATGTGGTCTGTGCCGATCAGTTGCTCTTAAGTGAAACACAAAGGTAGAATGCTGAAACCAGTACTGAGTTTAGCTGGTCAGGACTGCAGTGTGCCAGTAGATGGAGTTGTTATTCCAGGTGTTGCACAGCTCTGGCCTCTCTGCTGTGGAACTCAGTGGTGATGTCAAAGGTGGAAGAAGTTCCAAACTAAAATGCTTTAAGTGCACTAAGTTTCAGAAAATAAAACCTCAGCAGCTTTGTCTGCATTTTCTGTCGGTTCCCTGCTTCCTCATTAACGTAAAGGAGTCAGTAATGTTTGTGCTTCAAGTTCATCATCTGCTTTTTATTGCTTTAAGCTTTAAGAAGTGGTTAGATCATAATCACAAATAGTGCAATGAACATCAGGCTAGTAGGACAAAGAAATTCAAGCTGCTTAGAAAGATGCTGCCTGTTTTCCCGGCTGAGTGTAATTAAGCATTAAAATACCGTTGTAGAAGCATGTAATGAACTCTCCACTGTAAGAAACTTTAAGCTCAGGGCTATTGCTTTATTTGGTTGTTTTAAATTCAGGGCTGCTTCTTTTTTGTTGGTTTGTGTATGTTTGTGTTGTTTTTTAAAAATTTTCTAAATTCATTAAGCAGTCTTAAAAAGGTTTTGGCTTCCAGGAGGCTAGTTAGGTTGGTACATTGTCCATTTCTCTTCTAACTGGCTGCGTTTTAAGACTAGAGATCCTGATGCACTGCTGCAGCGTAAATGCATTGTGCAACACTCTTCACTAAGACTTGTTTGCAGAACTTCCTTCACTAAAATAACTGATGTAAAACCTGACAATTTTTTTCTTCTGGTCCAGCAGAGTCCAGTAAGCATTCCTAGATTTTACATCCTTTGTCTGTCTGAATTGTTGGGAACTTGAACCCAGATAAATATAATTCCTAATCTGCGTCGTCTTGTGATTAAAGCCTACTGTCAATTTTGGGTGCCTGCTAAATAGCTTTGCTGGAAACATATTAATGTTTACCAACTTTTGCCTCCTTTTGTTCCCTAGGGTGTGGGAAAGAAATAGTGACAAAAGAGAAGATTGGCTATGAAGGGAGAATCACAAGTCCGTATTACCCAAGCTATTATCCTCCAAATTGTCTTTGTGCATGGAACTTCCAGGTAACATGGATCTCTTTCTATCTTAGGCACTGTGTTCAGGGTTTTTTTTGTATTGCTGTTTCCTTTATTTTTTTTCTTGTGCACTTATTCTTAGAAAAGAAAACATAGTTCCTAATGTGTCCTGTTATAAAGGTGAAGCACTGAGACAAGTTTTGGTGTTTAGCCTGCAGAATTACTTCACGGCAGAGAATATAAGACTCTTCCCACTCCCAAAAATTTGGAAAAAAAGAATATGTACAAAAGATTTCTCTAACCTACTTACTACTCTGATGTCTCCATTGTCTACTTTGTTATGCTTGATATCCTATCAGCATATATCCTATCAATCCAACAGACTTCTTTCTTGGTATCTTTTCCTGTGTCTGTTCAGATACTTCCCTGAAAGCAAATGACTGAAAGTTTACATTGGTTGAATATAGTTTTGTCATGCCTTTTCTGATGATGCGAGTGGTCCCTTCCTGATGCTGCTAAAATATGATCTCTGGTTTATAGGTTGTCCTTCAGTGTTTTCCTCTCTAAAGAATATGGCAATGAATATGATGCAGTCCACTGTTTACCCATCTTTCTGCTCGTGATACTCATGTCTGGTTAATATAATTGTTTGTTGTGTTGAATGAAACTAATCTGAATGGAGTCCAACTAGCCATGACCCACAGCCTCCTCTTCTTCTGACTTTCTTTGCTTAAGTTAGGTCTTCAGTTCACCCTGGACTTCTGAGAGAAATTTTTCTGGGCACTTAACAAGGGCAGTCCCCAAGGCTTATTTCTCAAAATAGTCTAGTTTTTCGGTAGTTCAATGCTGAAACTTCCGTTCTTTCCCAAACCCTCTTTTCTGTAAGACAGCAGGAGAAAAATCTCCATTTCTGGATTCTTGAACCGAACCAGCCCTTGTTTTTAAAGGAACGTTGCCTTCTTCTTCAAAAAGGTTCTGTTCTTTTTAATAAAGGAAAATCCAATGAATTATGAACCCTCATGATACTGATGAACTTAAAAATCTTTTGTAAAATGCTAAAGAACTCTTAGCTGAGCAGGTGCTAGCAGAAGACTGTAACATTGTGGTTGAAATAACTTCTAGCATTACAAAGTTGACACAGGTATTCAGCGCAGTATCTTAGCTAAAAATCCACTGGGGCTGCGTGAACCTATATGAGTAAATTTGGATGTGTTTGAGTGCTTTGATCTTGATACAAAAGCTGCTTTCTATGGCCAGTGGCTTTTTGAAGATTAAAAGACTGTTGGCTAGAGCCTGCAGCTGTGGTGGGGTTTTGCCAGCCTTTGGTTTTGACTGAAGGCTGAATAGCTGGCAGGTGTCTCAAGTGCTGCTGTTGAGCTGGCAAAGCCAGCACAGCTCCCAGAGTGTGGCATTGCCAAACACTGTAACTGCTGAGACAAGTCTAAAGACTTTAATGTACTATGTCTACAAAAGGAAAAAGAAGACTGCTTGCACTGTCTTTCTTGCTCACAACAGACTCCACAGAAGAGCCTTGGTATAGCTCTGAAGTTTCATAACTATACCATCAGTGAGAAGAATATTAAAGGCTGTGAGAGAGGATGGTGGAAAATTAATGAACACATGTAAGTACTTCTGCATGGGTTAATAAACTAACATTGCCAAAATAAACCTTCTCATCACTGCTGCAGCTCAACCTGAAGAGTTTCCACAAAGATAGAGATACTTCAATGGTGTCTCTTATCATTCTTTCACTTTGCTTGGTGAAGTAGCTGAATCTTTTTAAAACACATACATATTAAAGGTTTTCTTTAGATAAACATGAGAAAGATGAAAACAAGGGCCTTTGGTACTCTTTGGAGAGAAAGAAATGGAAATAGTTGGGTGAAGGCAGGTGTCCTGTGAACCCCCCAAAAATGCTGGGATTTCTGGGATCATTGAACAAGGTCTGTTAAACCCCCTTTTAAGTGTAACTTAATTCTATGATTGCTCACAAGGATAATGCCCAACCTAATTAACTTCTCAGTGAAACTTATTACAGTGAGATATTGGAAATAGAAGAGTAGCTGTTTCTGCATTCCAGTCACTGGCTCTTGAAAGAGAAACCACATAGATTGGCTGCCAAGGTACCACTGTATTTCTTAAGTGTTTTTTTATTAAAACATATCTGCTATTTTTTTTTTTACTAAAATCCTGCTGCTTTCCGGCACACATTGCAACTCATTTTTCCCCTCAATTTTTTAAGTCATCTTTCAGTCACTGGCAAAGTTAGATTTAGAAAGTTGGACTTCTTAATTTTTTTTTTTAAACTTTCTTCAAGTGGAAACCTTTGTAAGATCGAACTTGAATCTGAATTTCTGAACACACTACTGAAAATAAGTGAAGTCAGGCAGGCCTTTAAGAATGTAACTGAAAGTATTACAGAGAGGAGAAAAATCTTTCAATATTCCTTGATACCATGCTGTACTTATACAGAAAAAAAATCACTTTGTCTGAAGCTCCTAAAACTGTGGCTTGATAGAAATCAGTTGCTGCACTAGAAGTGCACATGAAAACATCAGTCAAAATATCTAACATTTGATGGATTTGTGGTTTTTTGGCATTCTTTTTTGACATAGCTGGGGAGATTTTATGTGTTAGGGATGGCAGAAATATGAATCAAATGAAGGCAAAATCTGGATAAAACAAATAATGAAATGATGCTTCCACAGAATCAAATGTCAGAGTATGACCCTTAGAAACACATTCGGGGTTAGTTTTGAAGTTCTGCAGAAGAGCACAAGCTCTTAATTTCTATTGTAAGTTACTCATGATATAAGTAGATCAAGACAAATTTTTCTCTCAAAGTGTCTTTTTCACTGAAAAAAAGGCTTTTCAACCTCTATGATTTTCTGATCCATGTCTACTTTTCATGGAAAAAAAGGTATCCCAGTACCTCCTTCAATATACAGGACACATTCTCCTTAACAATTTTCTCTCTGTAGCAATGGCGAAGAGTTCCAGATGGTGCCTAGGAACCTCCATTTGACCTGCAGAAATGATCTGTAGAGGGCTTCCAAGATTCTGTAGCTCTGTCTTACAAATCCCACAAGCATTTCTCTACAGGAGGTAGCTTCCTTGATATAGCTGTCTCAATTCTTCCACAGATAGGCAGTAACTTCCTCTACTTCTGCTGAGATGAAGTTATTTTATGTGGCTGAAAAATGGTCAATGCATTGTGCATTTTTTTTTCATGGTTTTGTTGGAGGGAAGTTGTCTAAGTCATTGACAGAAAGAGAAAATGTAAGAAATATCTGAGGCTAATTTAGGGGAATCAGATGGTTAGGTGGCATTTTGCAATGTACTTTGGCAGGCTGTTCTATGTTGGGAACATAGATACTAGAGACACTAAAATGAGTGAGAATAAGACTTCCTGTAGCAGGAAATCTTCACTCTTAGCCCTGATAGATTTTTTCTTTCTCTTTGATGATTATTATATTAGAAAGCTGTTAAATTAACTCTCTTTTTTTGCATCTGTTTTCAAGATGATTATGAAGACACTATTTTTGAAATTATTTTGTTCTTTTTTTTTTTTTGGCATTGCTGGAACAGAGTCTCCTAGATGTGTTAAAAGGATGTTTCATTTTCATAGGGTGAAACAAGGCATATATGGAAACATATGAGTGAGTGTGTTATTCCTTATGGTACTCTTCAGTGGGATGCAGAGGACACTAGATGACATCTATTCACATGAAAATCACCTCCCAATTTCCCTGCATTCATTGACATGAAGCGCAGTCCTCATGCACTGCCTGAGGTTGCCAAAATAAACAAGGGAAATATCTACCTCTGGATAACAGTCCAGTAGTCCATTTAACAATACAATAATTCATTTTTCATGTTCTTCAAGCTCATTCTAACTACAGTGTGTGACTTCACACTGCTGTCAAGCAAGTGTGTGTGCCAAGTGCACTAAGAATCTATACAGCTGCTTCTGCTCCTGAATTCCTAAATCTGTTTAGACTGGTAAGTACTTTCTTTGACAGGACTTTTAAAGCCAGATGTTTTTTCTCATAAGTGGTGCATTTTGAGGGCACTGTAGTGGAGCAGAGGAAAGAATCCTTATTTCTACTTTCAGAACAACCTGTACTATCGATGTTAGCTGTTTTATCATATTTGAAACTGTCTCAAATTTTTAAAGCACCACTCAGAAACCTTTCCCTGTTAAAGAATTGGTTGGTCAGTTTTGTTTGTTTGAGGGGTGGGGGTTGTGGTTTTTGTTTGGTTTGGTTTTTTTTCCAGCTACTGCAGCATCTAAATTCCAGATGTGACGTCTTTGGCGTCTTTGATCAAATGAGCAATAGAAATTCATTAGCAATGCATACATTAAATATTTCCTGGAATTAGGAAACATTTAGGTTTCTCTGAGTTAAGTGGCACCTAGGCAGAAATCCAAGGAAGATCTTTGCCAAAATGGCAGCTTAAAGCAGCTGCACACTCCAGGGTTGGATTGTTTTTCTATCTAGACTAGTTATTTGAAGACATGACTTTTAAAAGTAAAGTTCCAAAATGCGAATGGTGGATAAAGGCTGTGTGACTACCTAGAAATATTTTCAGTGTCCGTAAACCTATTTTCCTCTGCCTCCAAAGTAATTGGACCAATTTTATCCCAATGCCTTTGTGCTCTTTTCTTTCAGGGCAGTCTTCGAAATCAGAGCAGCTGAATTTGCTCTCCACTGTGCTGACGCTTACCCTCCCACCAAACTTACTTAAGTCTTCCCTAAAATCCAAATCCTTTGAAAATAGATATCAGAAGTGGTGACTAAAATACCCACATTTGTCTTGATAAATTTCATTATACCTCCACTCCTCTAGACTTTCTGGCAAAACATTCTGCTTATACGTGTGTGGTCATGAAGGATTATGGCCAGTGTTCTGGGGAATTTGAGTACTGCTTCAGATTTTATTTCTTAGTTAAATTATGGCAGCTGACTGTTACTGAATTTCAGTGATGTTGACATTTAAATTTTACGTAAGGCAATTGATGTGAAGGCTGCTTTAGAACTCCATTGAACACTTTTAGGTACTGCGGTTACTATGTTGATCACCAAACAGTCTTCCACATTGCAAGTTCTGCTGTCAACATCGAGCTTCAGTGCAGTTCGAAGGTGTCAGAGAAGCCGCTTCTGGTGGAGTATGGCAGCTATAATATCAGTGAGCGTAAGATGGATTTTATCTTTTTTCAAACCACCTTTGCATGTCAACCTGTGCAGCAGCCGTTTTTCAGGTCCAGGAAGACTTAATTAGTTTAATGCAGGAAATTATCTGTTGGGTTTTTGTTTATTTCCTTTTCTACTCTTACTAGCAAACAAAGAGTCTTTTCTAGCTCATCAAGGTTATACAGCTAAGGTTCATGGGCATGTGCTCTGGTTTCCTGTATGTGCACAGCCTGCTGTCTTCTTCACAGTTTGTAAAGCTTCCTGTATGACTCTGGTCACGATGCAGTCAAGTGAAGTCTGCTGTTCCCGTTTGCTTTCATCCCCACAGTTTTGTTTACAATGTTTCTATTGCTACAAAGACTTCCAGATAATGAACAGAGAGTACCAAAACACCAACTGCTTATTCTAGCATTTCCATTGGTTTAAATAATTTGTGTACAAGCTGAATTCTGAGCTGAAAAAGTCTCAAAAATTTGATAATACTGTCTTCTGACAGTGAGTTTTTTCGAGTCTTGAAATAGAAAACTATTTACACCTTTTCCCCTGTGTTAATTTTTCATGTTCATGTTGTTAAAATAATAGAGAAGCAATGGTTTCTAATCATATCTGCTTGTCACACTACAGCAATTTTACACATTGCATAAAAGAGTTATTATTTTATTTTATTCTAAAGTGCAAACATTTCTGTAATTTATAAGTCACTTCAACACAGGTTGCTAACTGAAGTTGCAAAGTGCTTCAAATTTTGGTGATTGAAAGTGAGACTGTCCTTTAAAAGAAGATGGCATTCTAAGCTGTCTTGTGTCCTACTATATAACACTGGCTGATCTGGAACACTCCTAGTGTAAAGCCTGCAGTACAAAGTGCAGTAACAGCTGAACTGGAAATTTAGAGACATTTTTTCTTCTTTTTTAAATCCCAGTTTTCATTATCTGAACTCAATTTAAGTGCTGGCAACACATACAGACTGTTAAACTTGGATCAAATTTATCATTCCTTAGAAAAGCCTAGTGACTGTAAATTGAAATGAATTGGCAATATTTGGGAAAGGAAGCTTAAGTTGTTTCTTTTTTTACCCCCAGCATGTCCACCTGGACATTTCAAATGTTCTACTGGCTTATGCATCCAACAGACACAACGCTGTGATGGGATAAACAACTGCTTTGACGAAAGTGATGAACTCTTTTGTGGTTTGTATTCAGTTATTAGAGGTCTTGACTGGAAAACTCAATGAATTTATTCTCTAGTCTTAAACTGCTGAAACAAGGTGAAAGTATTTCTTGGGGGTGGAGGGGGTGCAGGAAATGCTGCTTCCAGCTTTGTTTATATCTCCAAGTATAGACTACCAGTCAGTCTCTTGAGTGGTGAATACATAGTTAATTAACAGAAGAGAAATCAAAGGATGAACATGGTATGGCACTGGAAAGCATGAGGAAGAAAGTTAAGTGTGCAAAAATAGCTGTAATAGGTTCTATTTTAGGTTTTTCTCATGTAATAAATGCTGATAATTACAAAATTCTATTCTATTTTGAGATGAGTTATCATTGCGGAGGAATGCTAAGTTGTGGAGCATAGAGTAGATGAGAGTGATAATAAATGTCCATGGATAAAGAGAGTTAGAACTTGAGCCACTCCACTTGGGACATTTTTTGAACTGGGATAGGTCACTGAACTCTTATATTTTATTTTCTCCATGTGTAATGTGGCAATCATACACCTCCTTGTACTGTGGAGCAAAGCTCTGGAAGTGTTACCAGAGCATAGTTAGAGGGTAGTGTTAGCATTACAAGCACACTTCTGTAGCTGATTTGACTTACGTTTTTAAAGCTGTCCCTGAGTGGAACTGTAACTCCAGCTTTGCAACACAGGATAACCTGCTTGTCTGCAATGGAGTAAGTGATTGTGAGAATGGAAAAGATGAACAGAACTGCACCCACAGTAAGGCTACTCTTGATTATTTTTTTTCTCTCTTCTATTGTCTGTCCAGTCCTGACTTGAATACTGGATGCTGTATTTGAAGAGTTAAAAGGCACTATCCATTCTAATTTGTGCTGTATAATTCTGTTTAGTTTTCTTATATGCTTATAAAAAAGCCATTATAGATTTTGAATGTTTTCTTTTTAATGAGCTCATGAACATCTGTTTCAGGAAATTACTGCCAGAAGAATTAAGTACTCTGGGTGTGGGTTGAGGATCTAGGGATTTAAATCTTGAATCCTGGATTTTATCCCTTTAAAGCATAACTTTGTGCAAATTATTTCCTGGATCTGTTTTACCATCTGTAAAATAACTATAAATATAATACTTCCTCTGGAGCAGTTTTCAGGGTTTTAAGGTTTATGTGTTTAAAATGCTATGGAAGCTATAAATTTAGCATTGGGCGCATGAAAATTTTGAGTCAGCCATTTCTTTAACTTTTTTTGAATAAATGGACATATGCAAGGGAGTACAAATGGGAAGTACTGCAAGTAATTTTTTTTTTTTAAAAGGTTTTTTTACCTGCTCGACTAGGCAGTTTGTGTAAATAGATTGGGTTTGAGTGACCTCATTTATTGTGAGCCAAAGGGAAACAGGAAAATGCCAAGGCTGAGATTGCAGTTTAACTGGATAAAATTAGCAAGACTTCTTTCACTACTGACTTACATTTCATATTTAATACTGAAATATAAAGGAGGGATTATTTCTAGAGTATTAGAGGGTTTCTTTTCTCTAGCCTAACACTCGCTATACAGCTGACTTTTTGTTTCTACATCCATGTTCATAAGGACAAAATCCTTATTCAGATTCAGCCCACTTAATGCAAGCCTTTGTACAGATGCAGTTCTGCTTGGACAGTTTATTCTACTTAGAGATTGGTTTAAGCCATCTCAGCCATTTTTATTTGTTTGCTATATTCCCTTCTACCTATCAATACACGCATGCATCTTTTATCTGCACAAAACGTGCCTTCATGTGCTAAGCTGAACCAATGCTTTTTTTATTTTTTCCTCACCACAACTATTTCAGGTATTCCTTGCACCAACCACACATTTAAGTGTAGGAATAACATTTGCATTAGGAAACAAAATGCAAAGTGCGATGGGACAGTGGACTGTGTTGATGGAAGTGATGAAAGCAGCTGCAGTAAGTCCCTCTCAAATGTTCATCTTTTCGAACTTTGAACTTTTTACACAATGAAGGCCTTTATTTCTTCCTGTTTCAAAGTGGGCACAACTCACACAGTAGCAATTCAGTTTTTATTGCATCCTCTCAGTGACAGTGGGGTAATGATTATCAGTTTATTTCATGTCTGGTTGCAGAAGTTCTTGTGGCGGGGTGAGCTTAGTGTTATGAGAGTTCATAGTTGGATGTCTTAGTCTTATTGTAGCTCTCTTAAGGAGCAGGAAAGCAGGGTTAATTGCAGAGTGAACTTGGGTAGCTAATAAGGCAGCATTTTTTTTTGCCTGAAGCAATGTCAGGTGTTTTGTTGGAGTCAGATAGTATTCAGATCTTCAGGGGTAACAACGCTACAGTGAAATAAAAAACACATTTTCCCTTCTCTTTCTCTTCTAGATGGAGAAGAACCCAATATTTCATAGTATCAAGATAAACTCTAGTCTCAAATCTTCCTAAAGGAACCTCTGTACAAGATTTTAATTTGTTTTGCTGTAAAGTAACTAGGTGATTGTTAATGCAGTAGCAATAAAAGTGGGGTTAGGATTGGTTGCTTAAACTAAGTATTTTTGGGTGTTTTATCTGGCCCTCAGCTGTTTCTGGCATACTACCGGTATACCAAATCTACCAGCACCTAACTTGGATGCCGTACGACATCTTAAAAGACTAATTATATGGCTACTTGTATTTGGAAACATGAATGCTGCTTTTGACTCTTTGGCTGAGTGCTGGAAAGAGCCCAGAAACATTGACACCTATGTGTGCGAATGTGGGACTAAAACTCCTGAGCAGGGGCTTTATGTGCGTGCTGTATGGACAGGTACAAGCCTCTACTGAAGGGTCTCTTTCCATTGTTTTTCAAATTACATTGTGCAGCTTTTGTGCTGAGACATGAGTTCTGTGACTGTGAGTTAGTAATATACAACATTTTCAGACTTTCAGTTGTCTCCATGCAAATTATTGATTGGACCACCTTGTTTCTGAAATAATATATGACTGAAGACCACATACAAGGCTGCTACTGTAAACATTTTTCTTGTATGGTTCCAACAGTTCTGGCAAGAAATAAGTGTCCTGATGATGCTTAACTTCATTCCTTCCTGATGGACTACTTTCACTTTAGGGCTGATAGTATTAAAAAGAGATAAGGGATTGTCTATTTTTATATATTCATATTGATGCTTATTAAATCAGTGGACCTTTTGCATTTTGCTCACAAGAAGTGTTCAGAGACCAATTTCTGCAGCAGAGCTAGAAAAGAAATATATTAAATTTCCCAGACCAATGTCTCGTTTTTATGGAGTCACTTATTTTTTTCAACCACAGGGTAGTCAAAAGGAGAAGTTTTCTGATTAGATCAGGGAGAGGAAATAGATTTCAAAAATTTCAAAGTGCAAGATTCTTTCTTGCCCTGTGTGGGAAGAATTCTCATTAAAGAAATGCACTAGGGATGAGGATTGTAACTTGAAATATCTCTTGCAGGTTGTGGCAGCAGCAAGAGCAGCAATCACATCTCTCGGATAGTAGGTGGTACGAACACTGAAGTAGGTGAATGGCCTTGGCAGGTCAGCCTCCTCTTTGTGGGAGCTGCTTACTGTGGGGCATCAGTGATATCGAAGGAATGGCTTGTGTCTGCAGCTCACTGCTTCCAAGGGAGCAAGTAAGCAGTCTTCTCCCTAACTGTCCCAAACATCACTAGAATTCCCAAATGCCTTCAACTTTCAGAACTGGAACCACACTGAGACAGGATATGTCCTCATCTTTCACCAGCTTGGCTGTCAGGGCGCGTTTTGGAGTACTCTTTTAAGAGATGGCTTGTCTATTTGCTCCCAACCAGGCTGGCTGATCCCAGAGCATGGCATGCTCACCTAGGGATGCAAATACAAGGCCGTGCAAAGTTCGTATCTGCAGTGAGACGTATCATTGTTCATGAATACTACAACAACAGGAACTATGACTATGACATTGCACTGCTGCAGCTAAGCAAGCCATGGCCAGATGCAATGAGCCATGTCATCCAGCCCATCTGCGTGCCACCCTTTTCGCACAAAGTCCGCAGTGGTGACAAGTGCTGGATAACAGGTTGGGGCCAAAAGCAAGAAGCAGGTGAGTTTTATAGCTTTTGTAGAGCTAATTCTTGTTTGCAGGTGAACAGCAGCAGTCATAGTTGTGGATTGTACTTTTGTTGCATAGCTGAGTTGTGCAGAAAATCATAATACTTTGAATTTACTGTCCTGTGGAAGTATGTTCCTGCATGTACGCACCTTCACATGCTCAGGGAAACAGGCTGCTAGTCCTGTGGATCTGGAATTCCCCCGTGCATGTTGTTAGCTAAGACTTGCAGGGAGCCACATTACTCCAAAATGACATGGTATTATTTTACCCCTTTGTTACTCTTGGAGGTGTGTTAGCATGCCTAAAGAGACCCTTTGCTGCTTGCTGGATGAGGATGAAAATGCCAGGTCTCCATCTTCCCACCTTTGGTCTCTGAAGGCTAAAGAACCCTGCAGTGCCGACCCCTGCTGCAAGGGGCCAGCTCTGTCCTCAGAGTGAAGCTTGGCAAAATGATCACCTCACTGACAAAACGGTCACCCTTGTAAATGTGGGTTGCCCCATGACAGGAGTAGACCTGGCCCTCCCACCACCTTACCCTAAGCTACGTCTTCCTTGTTGTGAATGCTGGTATCTTCTGTGCCACTTGTGACCACCTTCCTAAAGACCTTCCAGGGTAACCATATATGTGATGGCTTCCCTCAGTGTAAATCATACAAATACCACCACATCAAGCTCCAGGTCTGCAAATCTCTTTAAATAGTTGTAAGAGAATAGTTGGTTGTGAACCAAGTGCAACCATCTCACCAGTAAATGATGGATGTATGGTGTGGTGCAGTGTCTGTTAGGCAATTTAAAAGCTGCTTATTTGAAAGATAAATGTGATGCCTTAAAAAAAAAAAAAAAAGAGTTTTCTTTTCCATGTTTCCCTTTTTCCCCCTCATTGGTTTATATAATTTGATTACCAAACAGTCTTTTAGGTATTTTTTAAGCATACTTTATTATGTACCAGCTTTATTAAATCCCAAAACAGAGTTTCAGCATGTAAACCAGCACTTGCCTGTTTGAAAATGTTGGTGAAGTTTCCTAGTCTATGGCCAGATTTTGAGAGGATAACCTGGTGACATTAGTAGAGCTGTAGTATTGAAAGGAGGGAATAATTCAGTTTAATTCTTTTTTTTCTGAACTACGTATCTTACAGAAAAAGAGAGGACAAAATTTTGAGATACATCCAAGCACTTTATGCTGCCAGAACAATCTGCATTCTGTAATTCTGACTCATAATTTTAATTTTGGATCTAGCACCTTCAGAGACACTGCTCTAACTACAAATATGTCTTGTGATAATCCAAACACCTTAGTAAAATCCCACTTCCTTTTAAAAATAGAAAGAAAACTAATTAAGAATTCTTGAGACATTTTGCAAACGGCATTAGAAAAAGCTTTTTGGCCAGCCCTAGTGATTATGCCATTGCATTTGGTGCAGCCAAATGAAGATCACATTACACAAATGCCCAATAATTAGAAGAGGTTTTGTGCATTGTTTTAGTCAATTGTTAGGAATCTGGAATAGCTTGGAGGTCAAAAATATTTGTGGATATTTTCTGAAGACTTCTTTTATTGTATTTTAATAGCTGGGTAAAATGCTAAATCTTGTTTAATCATCCTTCCTTCGATTTATTTTCCAGATTCTGAAGGTTCAGCGATTCTTCAGAAAGCAGAGGTAGAAATTATTGACCAAACATTATGTCATTCCACATATGGAATTATCACAGCTAGGATGTTTTGTGCTGGACTAATGTCTGGGAAAAGAGATGGGTGCAAAGTATGTATCTTAGCACACTTCACATAGAGTTTATCTTGCTTTTCATTGTTCTGTGGTGAGATGTAAGAAAAACCAGTCAGACCAACTGCAATGTAGGAATTGTCTATCAGTAAATCTGTTATCCAGGTGTTTTCAGAGTTTTGCTGCTTTATTTGGATGAGTAATATCACTAAGTTACGGTTATATGTCAAGGGTCAGTCAATTTACAAGTCCCAGTAACAAGTTGAAGTTGGTCAATTTTTGGCACGAGAGTGTCCCAGTTGAAGAAAAAGCTGAGAAAATAGCTTCTTTCTTTTCACAACTTCTCCTTCCCAATTCCTCAAGGGTTATCTGATGAGATACAGACTACTAGACATAAATTTTCAATACATAATATTCTGATATCACAATCCTGAAAGATAATAAACATTCTGAATTTAATTCTGGGGAATACTATAATATAAAATATTATATATAATGTTTATAATATATACTATATTTTATTACATAGAACTTATATTCTAGTTTTCCCTGGTCTATATAAAAGTGAGACCACAATGGCTCTCAGGGCAAGCAAAGTCTGGGGGTTTTCTGAAGGAGTATAATGCACTAGCTGCTTTTTAGATGTCAGCAAAGGCATTAATATTAAGCATAATTTTCACTGCCTGCAGAATTCTTTTGTGCAGTTATCTGTCTGGCTACTCAAGATATAGCCAATGAAGGACATAACTTACAAGTCCTTTGACTGCATTTCCGTAAGATCAAATGATGTGTGATTTTGGTAGTTGTCAAAGCTGATCAAAACCTATTGTGTGTGTTTTGTGAAAAATGCTGGTGTCCTGCTTTTATTTTGTCCAAGGAATTAAAGAATAAGTTGAAAATTTGACTGTATAAATGCAAATTTTTGGCTATCAAGGATGGAAAAAATGATCTGCTGACTTACAGCTTTAACAATTTTGTGAGACAATTCAAGATAATTGTGCTTTGAGCAGCAGGTGGCTTTACTGGATCATCTCCTGAGGTCCGTTCTAACTTGCATATCTTAAGGTCCTATAAATTTACAGCAAAATAGTTTACTAGCTCTAACACAATATATGTCTAGAAGGAAGACACTTCTTTCGCAACTCACCTTTTGCTTTGGAAGTCCTTATTGCATCCAATGCTTTCACAAAGTTGAATTTGCTACCAGCTGTCTTTTTCAGAGAGGTTGTGCATGCAGCAGTCTTACAGGAAACTATAAGTTTGGTTCAAGAAACTTTCCCCAAATGGTGCACATTTGTTTTTTTTACTGAACATCTGCCAATATATTTCTACAAGAAAATCAGATAGAGGAAGAGTACTATTTGCTTTGTCCTGTATAATGGAATCATATCATCCTGTGCAGATCTTCGAAGTCTGTTATAGACTTCATTTTAACTGCCCTAATCACAAAGACAGTATGTGCCCCTAGAGGGCAACATTTTTATTCTATTCTTTCTGAAAAAAATGACCAAAGTAACAAAAAAACCCCAACAAATCCATTGAGGGATCTAATCTGTTTTCATTTACTTTTAATTTAAAAGAAGTTTTATCATTACTAAATATTATAATAGTTTTTAATTTCTTTACTTTTTTTTGAATCATTAGATGTATAACCTATAAAATAACATACCTATTAAGTAATAGCTTTTGGGTTTAGCTGTAAGTTTAAGGTTAGGAAGCAAAGTGTGAATTGCAAATCTATCCCAAGAAAGGTAATATTTTGGTGTCTTTAAAGAGTGAGAGCTAGCCATCTCTCCTTCAGAAGAGCAAACTTCGATATAACTCTGCAAACTCATCTGCTTCAAGAAAAAAAGAAACCTGTTAACTATCTGATAGTTTGAACTATGTGAATAGGAAAATCTAATAACAGTTGGAATTACTCAGGCAAAATATCTCCTGTGGTATTTTTGCCCCAATATTAATAACCTCTATTGTAAACACATACACTCAATATATTCTTTTTTTTAGGGTGATTCTGGTGGACCGTTGTCATGTCAAAGCAAAGGAGATGGAAAATGGTTTTTGACTGGCATCGTTAGCTGGGGTTACGGATGTGGAAGACCAAATTTCCCAGGTGTCTACACAAGAGTGTCAAATTTTGCACCATGGATTCACAAATACGTGCCTTCAGCCTTGTAATTTGAAAACTTTTTTCCTGGAATAAAACGTATCCAGATCATCCGCAATAAAACTCATATTTAGTAAAACTGTTCAGTGGCTGAATTTCTTTGCATGTCTCACTCTGATCCTGGAGCACACGTGACAAATGTCCTTTCTTCAAACCTTGGTGAAAGAGGAAAAGACTGTTCCTTGTAGAAGCTGTTCTATGCAGATATCTGGAGACATAGGAGGAGACGTAATGAAAAACTTCTGGCACTTCATGTTTGTGTTCCAAGCACCAACTAAGTGCATGTGCTATCAAGAAGATATTGACCACGTAGAGAGAAAGAGCATAAGCCTTACTCAGTCATTTCCTCTGAGAGGTGTATGGCTAAATACTGTAGTAACTGTGAAATAGCAATCAACTGTTTCTACTCTTGAAAATGCTGCTTTTCCTACTTCCTATATCAAGAACCGCTGATGATGGGGAGGGGGTGGAGGATTACAGAAAGTGAACCCCACAGGTCCCTCATTTTTTGAGATCAGAAATTCTGCTGTTAAGCATGGAACAAAGCTTTAATCTCATTCCAAATTCCACTTTAATCAACGGCATGATTTGGAGTTGCTAACTCTTTTATTTCCTGCCTTAATTTCTTAAAATAATGCCTTATTAAAGTTCATCCACCTGATAATTTAAGTTCTTTATCTTCAGGCAAACTTAACAACATGAGTAAATACGGTGACATATGTTATTGCAGTGGACTTGTCCTTGTCCAAGTAAAACTGATGCTTCTTCACTCTGAGAGGTACTGCTGTGGAATTGAGTTCTCTGACTGCATATAACTTCTTAAAAGTCCTAATAGAATTTTTAGAGATGATGCAAAAGAGGTTTTAGTTCCTGCAGGCTTTTTGTGTGGGCTTCTATTCCAGGAAGGAAGGGGCAAAGCATTAATATAAGTCAGTCAGCAGGTCTTCTGTGTAGCAGAGATAAGCTGTTGTAAAAAAGAGGACTTAAACAAAGCAGTCTGTCTACAAATGTAGTTGGCACTCCTGAGCTGTGAGAACTATCTTTTAATTAATCCCTTTTATTGTCTCTATGTGATCTGTGTGGGAGTTTTTTCTCTTTTTTTGAGGCTAAGCTTTTTAGGCCTGTTTTGTTTTTTCCAGGTTTTGTCCTTTACCTGCTCTCTCTCTCAACACATCTAAAATATGTTATTACCCCCTCCACATCCTTGATTTTCTGATTTCACACAGAGAATACCTTGAGCTTGCTGATTTGCTGATTTAAAACTCTTTTTAATTTCAAACAGGAAATGTGAGTATGAATTGTTTTGCAGTTACGTTTATTCTGTGGTACCAGCTTGAGGCTGGAAAATTCAGGATGTCTGTGGAATTATGCGGGTTTTTTTCTCTTGTATTTCTCATAAATGATTCCAGCAGGGGTTTGTTACCAGTTGCCTCATTTACCTTACTGTAGGACCTTTTATCTGTAAATTTCTTGCATGTCCATTGCATCTTAAATTATTTCCTGCTCTTCTGTTTCTGAAAGAAGGGGGTAACCAATCTGTTTTCAAATGATGGGATCCATATCCTACTTAGACTATTAGGGAAACAAAGAGTTACAGTGTTGTTAACTTCTCCTCCCCACCTTCTTTGACTGCAGATCAGCTGGCTCCAACTTCAAGCAGTATGGCAAAGGTAAAATGAGAGAAGGCTGGTGAGCGTGGCAGGGAGAGCAGTATGTTAGCCTGGGTTGTGTTTAAGAAATGAGGTTCATTTGGGATTCCACTATAAGGTTTGTTAAAAGGCATTTCTCAAGGCATCATGAGGCAGGCTTTGCCTTCCAGCCAGGTTTCTGTGTACAGCATACCAGCTCCTCACGACTCCGAGCAGGCTGCAGGGCAGGTAAGAGACACGGATAAGCTCTAATGCAGAAAACGATCTCTCTTCCCACTCTGGTATTGTCTCTGTATTGCCCTCTGTTTTTCATATGTAAATTGCTCATAACCAAAGTGATAGCAATTCTCCTCCCCACTTATATAACTTGAAATGCATGTCACAAATGGATTTCATATGTAATATAGCTTGTAACATGAAAGATATTAGCTTAATTTAAGCCTATTTGAAAACTAAAAGGGCAAATACACTAAAATGTGGTACAATAGCTCTTCTTACTATTACTAAATTATGCCTTTCCATATCTTTCTTTAGGAAAATGTGCATATTCGCTACTGTCTGCCCCTCCGCCAAGATAGCTTGTCTCAGAAGTACTATTTCTTCAAACGGATGAGGCTGTGTTTCTGGAGAAGATGGCTTCTGGGAATATTACCTGTAGTTTCGCTAATAGTTACAGTAATCGTGCTAGTCCTGCACTATTCATTCTGTAAGTGTTACTCTCCAGCATGATCTAGATGGGATGGCTATTTTATATTGTGTGAATGGTTAGTATGAAAAGCTAAGCACAAAGTAGCTCAGCGCGTAGTGCACCTATAAACTTTTGACTTTTCCTTAATGTCTTTGCTAAGGCAACAAAATGCACAAAATTAAGCTATTGGTAGTAGCACAAGAATAAAGAAGATACGTGTGTGTTTTATCTCTAATTTTTTTGTCTCTGCTTATGAATACCATCATTACTATAAATATCATCTTTCCAAAGAGCATATAAGAATTAACTGTCTTCTACTCATTTTTAAATAGAACAGGTACCTATGTACACTCCTTCCTAGATCTCAACTTACAACCATTAAAATCATGCCTCCACAAGAGAACAGCACAGCAGAAAATGGGATTTTAACAATTAGGACTTACAAATAGAAATATGTGCCCGTACCTCAGTCTTCTCCTTTTCTTCTGTGCATTGTACTAACAATTGGACTGACTCAGTGCTCTGGCCTATTGTTGTGTGTTTCTCTTAAGCACTAATGCTTACCAACGCCAAGGACAAACACATGCTTTTGCAAGACACTTATTCCAGAAGTTTTCCCGTAATGTTATTACGTGTCCTAACTTTTTAACCTTTTTTTTTTTTTTCCTCAGCTCCAGCTTTCTCCTTTCTTTATATTGGTGGAAGTGTAGAGGTTCCTAATTTCACTTATACCAATGACCTCAATGATCCAAAGTCACAGAAATTCCTCCTGCAAGCAGAAGCAATTCAAAACTATGTAAGTTCCCAGATAAGTATGGCAGTAATTTAAAAATATGTATTACATAATCAGATTGGGAATGAGAAGAAGACTCCAGTCTCTCACATCGTATTTTTTTCTTAAAAATACTAAGTTTAAAGCTAGCAAGGACCTTGGTGGCATACAGCTTTAGGAATATAGTTAGGCAGCTGAGGTTGTTTGTCTCACAGTAAGGCTAATATTTCCTGGGTAATAAAACTGGGGGTTTCAATCTTATGCACAAATGAATCTTCTTTAAGGAATTAGGAGTGTGGGATTTATTTGGTTTTACTTTATTCAAATATTCTTCCTTGCTACTTTTTTCTCTGATCTTTTATTTTTTTTTTAATTATAGCCTAAATTCAATGCTTAACTTTTTGATTTGTTGTGTTTTCCCATATCCCTGAAATAATGCTTGCTTTCTTGAACTTCTTATTTGAGTTCCTGTTTGTGAGATCAATACTGTTTCCTGGTTACATGTGAACTGCAGTTTTAAATACAAAGCAGTTCTCTGTTAGTCTGTATTTTCCAAAAGAGCTAATCAAGTGTCTGAGAACTGTTTTGTGCACAGCAAATGCAAGTTTCTCATGTCCAGATTATATGTTGGAAATTTAAAGACTAGAATAAAAATATAAATGTATTCATAAAGGCTTCTTTTTCATGGCTAATTATCGAGAGCTATATCAGTGGTCTTGAAATGTGATGTGACTTAAAAGTAATTTTTTTAATTGGAAATGAATGCACATTTATGATCCTTATTTGATATATTTTGTGAAAAAGTGATGCATAGTGCTTGTAGTATGGGAGGGGGATGAGGAAGGGGAAAGAAATAAAGAAGACAAGTACTCTTACAGCATAGGGGATGATATTGACAGTAAAACAACATTTAATTTTTCTTTTACCATTATTTTACTGTCAGTTTGCAGAATCCTATGAGTCCTCCTCCTTGGGAAAGTACTACCTGAAGTCTGTCGTGGTGGCTTTCAGGTAGGCTCTGTTCCAGCATGTGGAACAAATTCGAGATATCCAATCGTGTTTGTCTTCTCTTTTTTTTGTGCATTTTAAATTAGTTGTCTGGATGAATATACAGATCTCTACAATGTGGAAAGAAAAATGTGTAATTGCACCTAAGTATGCGAGCTAAGAGTTAAGATAATAGCATGATTTCTCACTTGCCCTGTAGAATTAGTGGGAGAACTTAAGTTTGATTAATTGTGCCTTGGTTTACAGATTGCTTTGTAGTCTCTCCATTTACTTTTGAAAGTAGAGCTCAGCAGGGTTTTTTTCTCTGCCACTTGCAGAATTTTATTTTGTTTTTGTCTATTTAAGTTACATTTAACATCTCAAAACAAAACTTCAAGGTATAATTTAAGGCTCTCTACTTAAGCTCATGGTGAGAAGTGTAAATATACTGAGCAGATGGCTGCTACTGTCCTGACAGGTTTTGAAAGCTTCTGAAAGTCAGTCCATAGGCCGTTTTGAAAGGAAGAATGTGATGGACTGTCACTTCAAATCATTATATAATTATTTTTATGCAAACGTACGGATTATTTATTTTAACAAGAATTGTGTGAAATGTTATATCAACATGTGGACATAAAATTATGTTGTTTTATGGTAAGAGACTAACTTAATATTTACAGGATGTTGTGTCTAGAACATTAATACGGTCATAAATGTGTGTAATTTTGTGCAGGGATGGAAACATCCAATTCCGTAATGATTAGGTGTAGTTTTCAGGCACAGTGTATTACTGTCTAAGTAACATATTTTTGAAGTATTTCTACTGTATAAAAAAAAAGGAATTGTTAAACGAGAGCTTTTTGCCACAGTGTTTAGCTGCAACATTTTGCACAGCAGTACAGCTGCCTATGAAACTATGCAAACTGAAAATGCAGACCCGTGGAAATCATGCCTAAAATACTGATTAGGGTGTATATATAATGCATTTTTTTCCCTCCACAGTGAAGGAGAGTCTGGACTTCGAGCTTACTTCTGGAATACATTCTGGGCACCACAAGATATCATTGCTTCTCTTAAAAAATTAACCCCAGCTGAACAAAAAGAAATCTGTAGTAAGCAAACAACTCACACATTCAGTTCTTCTGGGGTGGAAGATTTGGATCTCGTTACAATGGAGCTATTTGGTAACAATGTACCTGTTATTTAAAACCTATTCTGTCTATTTTTCTTTCTCCAGTTTGTGTCATCGGCTTGTGTAGCTGATAGCTATTAAATTTCAGTTTCAGGTTTTGCAGAACATGATGTGATGCTAAAATCAGGTAATTATTCTTCAATCTCAGCCACTATCACCTTGGGGGAAAAAGTATCCTGTAACATAAAAATGGTAGTTCCCCAGTTATTTATGTATCTGCAGGGCCTACCAACTAAACCAATCTAGGGACCTCCCTGGCCTCTGCTTCAAATAAAGGCTGAGATGAAAATGACTAACAGCTTTTATTCTGATGTTCTGACTAGAATGGTTGAAATTTAATATTTCCTTCTGAATTGCAATAAGCTGTGGCTCCTTTTCTTGGCAACTTTTAAAAAGCTACTATATAAAATTATACTTAATTTATTTGCCTTGTCACTACATAATTTTGATTATTCGTAGTTGATGATCAGCCACTGATCTAGCTTCTTTTCTTTTGTGTAGCAGTATCCTTTGACCTGTATGCTAAGCCAGGTAACAACAGGACTCTAACTCTGATGAATCCCAAAAAGTCTTTTTATCAATGGAGGCTGCGAGTTCCTTCTAACTATGTGGTGAGACTGGCAGTTATCACTTTGCAAGGTATCACTCCAGAGAGCTGTGCATCACACCATTTGTCAGCATATGATTTCCTTCTTCCTTTGCAGAACAAGATCATTACAAGGTATGACAGTACAGAACAAAGATGTTTTATTGAGCTGTACAGAAACAATCTGAAACTGTTGCAATGTCAAAATGATATCAAACTGGCTTCCAAAATGTAAGGCTATGAATACACCTTAATTAAAAATTCCATATGAAGCTATAAAAAGATCTTCCATATTATTCCTCCTTCAATGAATTATGAAATTCTTGTGGGTTTTCTTCTAAGTTATGACTAATTTTTACTGGTTTAAATTTCATGCAGTTAATGTCACAACTCAAAAATATACAGACTTTTTTTTCGAGTATTGTGTTCTATTACTTTTAGATAACACGTGTTTTATAACAGTTCAGACACAGGCAAATCTGCATTCAAGGTGGGTGTTGTGTCTATGGAAGGCTCCACCTTAAGTCACTGTGTAGTCTGTTTTCGTAAGTGATAAAAGATAGTCTTGGAACCTTCAGTAACCATGCTGCTTTCACTTTAAAGAATCAAATTTAATTTATGAACAAGTTATCCATCATGAACCTTTCTTCACTAACAAAATAAACAAGTTTCTGAATCTGAGGATGGATGATTTCAAGGGTTTGTTTTTTGTAAGAACTTTTAGGAAGAGGCTAGCAGTGTCTGAAATGCAATTATTTAGTAGAACCTTAACTTACCTGAAATGAGTAGATAGTCCTCTTCATCTCTATGAACAGATTTCTTCCTCTTCTTATGCAAAAAGTCACAAGAGCTTGCTGTTGCTGACAGAAGGTGATCAGACATGGTGTGAGGTCTGGGTTTTTGTAAGGAGTTATACTCAGATTATAGTATAACATATACAATCCTATTCCTGATGATGGACTGCATCTGCTCTGCTTCTGATTATGAGTTATTGCCAAGACTATTACTCTATTTTGCATTATTAGCAATAGCTCAGCTTTCTGCGAACCAGAAATGTAGAGTTAGCCACATACATGAAAGAACTAGGAAGCTAGCAAAACAAGTGTAAGATATAACATGTGAAGAAGACATTGATACATTAAGTTGTAAGACAGCAAGTTCAAGAAATATGCTTTCAAAGAATTGGGACAGAATTTGGTTATAGAAATGATGTTAAAAGCCCTATGGTACCTCCAAAAAGTTGACTAACAAATGTGTGGGTTTTTGCATATGTGTATCAGTTTTCTCATTAAACTAAAAGCTAATAGTCATATACTGAGGATAGATGCAGTAGAACTAATATCTCCAATATATTTCATAGCTAGATGTTATTGTATTATAGCCATTATTCCCCGACATCTGGGTCTCAGATCTCATATGGTGACTGAAAGGTTTCTTACCAGTTTCTGTGAACTGCAGTAATACAGTAATAATGTTCAGTAACAAATACTAAAGAGTGAATGAGCTGAGATTCTGAGATGTACTGTAAAAGCAGGCACCTCATGCAGACAATTCTTTTCATATATGCTTACCTTGCTTTTCTGATGATGCTCTGACAAAAGGTACAGCTAAAAGATAAGCCAGGATGTCAACTGGATAGAAGATCAAGACATTGAAAGATTTCCATGTGGCAGTGGGAAGGGGAATCAAATTGTTCACTTTATAAAGGACTTGACAAGCATTGCTATTAAAAGGTTTTACTAATGTCTGCGAAAGAGAAGAAAACCACAGACGCATTGTGTAGTGTCTCACATGAAATGAGAGCAGAGAATAGCCTGCTAAAAGTAGAAGTGGGCTACTCTCAGTTTAAGGTTAAAAAATTTGATTTTAAAGCTGCCACTCTGGATCTCAGTGATGTAGAGGTGTGCTGGCAATACTTTCTTACTGCACGGGCTTATCTTAATTGTTTTAATTTGTTGTGTATAGAAGAAGAGAAAGCCCTTAGAAATTTTTCACACACAGATTTGTAAGTTAATGAAAAGAAATCCAAAATATGCTGTGGATTTCAGAATAGAATAAATATAAGACTGAATTTACAGATGCAAGAAATAGCATCTCAAATTACAAGTGATAGTAGATATTCAAATTTCGAGAAAGAAATTAACTCCTCCTTATTTAAACAGAAGAAGAATGATAAGAAATAGTTGCCATGCATGGGTTTCCACACATCTTGTGTGGCAGCTTTGGTGGTGTGAAACCAAGCTGAATCTTAACAGACTGGAAATGCTTTGAGCTTGTTTTTTGTTGCATAGATGCTGCACAGTACTGCTGTGCTACCACTTGTTGCCTTTTCGTTGCTACCTGTTACTAACTCTGTACCACCATCACTACTGAAGTAATATCATCTGGCACTGCCTTTCTGATGTTTATGCAGGCCTGAAACTTCAAAGCACCTGTTAGACAAGAAAACCTGCAATGTTCACCCTGGGTGGGTCAGCCTTAATGCTGGGAAATTCTAGCACCTCATGTAGGGTCAACTGAGTGGAAGAATAAAAGGGAAGTGGTAACCAGGGGAATACTTCTGAAACATAGAACACCAGATCAGTGTTATTACTGCCTGCTTTCTCATCAAAGATGACTGGAGTGTGGGAAGCGTTCTCTTAATGCAATCTTTGTAATATTTTAGGTGGTGTGGACCTGGGGCCTGGACTCCTGTTATACGTTTAACATCATCAAGCAATGTAATGTTGCTTACCTTCTCACTGGACCAAAGACAAGACCGTAATGTATTGAAAGCCCATTTTCAAGCTATTCCTAAAATTAGTAAGTAATTAGTAGAAACAACTATCTGACTTAAGCACATATATCTCTCGTTGCCTAACATATTTGGGGGAGGGAATGTTGTTGTATGTCAGGGAATTGTCATTCTGATCCATTTAAAAAAAGTCTGAGAGATGAACAAGAATTGACAACATCCTTTGACTTGATATATTTTTTTTGTCTTCCCAATTACTACCCAAACCATCTCTCCCAGAGATTAGTCTTATTATGCAGGTAGTACTACTGTTCATAAGCAGTTGTTGCAGATCAGCCAGCCAGCACTTCAGGCACTCTGTCTAGCAAAAGCTAGATAGCTTCAGTAGCAGAGCAGCAGTTTTATCAGTTTTGGCAATCTATCTCAAGATCAAGGAATATACATTTAACGAAAATGGAAAACAAGAGTAAGCACATACTTTTAATTTGTCTTTGAACCTTTTCTAAAAGCACTGTTCAGTGTAGTTAACTGTATAAGATAAGTGTATATTCCAAACCTATGGAGTAGTATGAATTTTGTAGAAGTTCTGGGGCTTATGAAATATTTTGAATAAGTTTATTTTGTAACTTATGGAAAAAAGCATAGAGGATAACATATTGATAAATATCTCCAAAGCTTGCCCGTTTCAGGTTTATGTCTCTGTGAATATTTCTTAAACAAATACTCATCCTATGTGCATTGCTAATTGGAATTGTGTCATTGTTCTGAAGATGGACATTCTGAATTATATATAGTCTAGGTTTTGCCAAACATTTTTCTGTTTTCAAAACTGTCTTAATTTCTCTTATTCATATTTGCATATTTGTTACCTAAAGGAAACAAAGACCACCAAGGAATGGATACTTAGCAGAGTTCTTGATAGAAAATAAAACCTTAAATATAGTGTTCAAACGTGGCATTAGTTTTTAGACTGAGGACTGACACAGAAACATCCAGGTTTATACTAAATTAATCAGAGGTTTCACTTCATTGGGCTGATTGCTTTTTAATTTTTTAAAATGTCTAGAGAAATGTCAGCAGTAAATTGCAAGGAGGAGGTCTGTTGTGTCCACATATAGTTGCTGCTTCCACTTACCATCAAAGAACATTTTTTTAGAAAAAACTCAGCCAGAGGAGATTTGTGCTTCTTTTTAATTGTAATATGATCCAAAAATACGACAAATTCAGAGTGATGAGGAAGTGGAAGTTAGATGATTTTCTGTTAATACAGCCCAAACATGACTTTAATACTGTCACAACTAGTTCTAACTCTGTACATACAGAAGAATCTTAGCAAGTGAAGTAGGTTCTGGTCTTTAGCTCAGCTGAGGTAACTGTTCCTTGCTGATATGTTTCTCTCCCAGTGTGTGGTGGTCATTATATTTCCTGGAACGGGACACTGAGTTCCCCTTATTACCCAAGTTACTACCCACCAAACATTGACTGCAGCTGGATCATAAGAGTAAGTGTTGGAAACTTCTGGGCAGGGATAGTTTTGCTTGATGTGATACATACTCAAAATTTGGAGAATTGGATTTCAGTGTGGGTGAAATGAAGGGAAAACATACTAAGACCACTGCACCTGACTTCTTCTCAGGCAACCATTTCTTTCCTGTTCTACGTGAAAATGTTAGTTGTGGGAACAAAACATTGCAGCTTCCAAAAAGTTAAGAATTACTATGTTAAATGTCAAAGTTAAGAATAATTATGGGAATATTCATAAATCATTTGGTGCCTCAACACGACCTGAATTGTACAAAGACAAAAGTGAGATCAAACATTCCTTTTACCAGAGGGAAGCAAAGAAATTTAGTACAAACCAAGATGTTAATATCAAACAAAAAGACATACAATGGAAGTGCCTTTAAAGTTCATTTGGTTTTCGTTTTTGTATTTGGTGCTAGAACTAAAGCCAGCAAACCTAAGCAGACCGCAAAATGTATTCCTACAAAATATTTTATACTGTATAGTGTATTTATAACGATGTAAAAATACAAATGATGTTATAGCAAAAGCAATAAGTAAATTATGTTTCATGACAGGAAAAAAAGTGTTAGATAAGATCAAATTCCTAGCAGCCAGAAGAAACTGCTAATAATTAGGGCTTGGTTTCTATGTTATAAGGAAAAATTTGTCGTGCAAATAATGTCTCATGTGATAGATACCACATTGTATTTCCCCAAACTCTGCATAAACAGGACCTTCTCTGGCTCAAAAATTCAGCTCTGGATTTCCAGAAAGGGCTTAAAATCTGCTTATGATTTCCATCAAATTCCTGGTGTATTTAACTGTTGATCCATTGAGCATTTCATTACATTTTGGTTTTCCCTGGAAAAAAGATGTTCGCATCTATGAGTTGGCAACAGTCTTTACATTTCACCTGCTCGATGAAAATTATTAGCCGCTTGTTGCACAAAATATGTGTATATATATCTTATCTACATGCGAGAAAGGGAAGAAAACTGTTTACTCAAGCAGAGCAGTCACAGCTAACACAGTTGGGTGACCAGCTACCATAGATGTCTTAAATTAATATAAACTCCTGGAACAGGTGGCAGTACAAACATAGCATGAACCTCAGATACAGTGCTTTGCGCTGGCTGCAGGAAGGCTTACACTCCTTTTTCTGGCCCAATATAGCCAAAGTTGGGTCTAAAATATTTCTATACATGTTTAAAACAACAAATTTTTGGTTCTTCAAAGGGTACTGATTTACATCATAAAAAGTGCAACATTTTCAATCTAATAGTAAGTAAACCAAGTTTTACCATCTTAGAAGCACCAGCCTTTTCATTTTGTGGATGTATAAGTTGTGATATTTCTCCTTTTGGTTTTAGGCACCATTGCCTGGCTACAAGCTCTTATTGAAAATCCTTGTAATACAAATTCAAGAGAAGTCTCCAGGGTCCAGTAAATGTGATAGAGACTGGTTAGAAATCAATGGGGTTAGGTAGGTAAATATGCTACTTTCTAACATTAATTCACACTTTGACACTCTGCTCAACATACTGTACTTAAGAAAAAAGCAATTAGCCACTTCCAGTGCAGAAAGATATATTTCGACAAGAATTGGCAGATTTCCACAAAATGCCAGCAGAGTAATGTTCTTAATCCTGCTTTAATACTAAACACTTGTCACTACGTTAATTTAAGCATCCTGCTTTTCCTCGTGTTAGGCATTATTACCTTGTTGTTCCCCTTAAGAGCAATGATACAGACAAGTGGAGCATTTTACGCAGCTGCAGTAGAACTGTAAATTCCTGGCAACAGCCTTGACATTAGTGAAGAGTTTGCAACATCTGAAGTTTCATTTTCTATATCATTCTTCAGTGATAATAATTGTTTTCTGTAAATAAGGAGAATTGCAATGTGTGTGCTTAAAAAGACAAAACAGTATTCACAGTGATTTGTCTCTTGAAAAGAGCATATTGAAACCAGCAACAGTTGTTGGATTTGCCTGTATGATCCCATTACTGGATTTCCAAACCCAAATGGGAAATCTGAATTCAAACATGCTTAGAAGTGATTTGTATTTGTAAGGTAGATCCTGATATTGTTCGTCTTGATGTATTTTGTTTCAAAGTCTGAAAAGTGGTGGAGTGGAAGGCATCTGTAAATAGCTTCCTAATACTTCTGTTGTGCTGTTTAACACTCTAAAAATCCCACTGTTCTTTATCGTCTTGTTTTAAAGCTTTTTGGCATTGGTACACATCTTTAAAAGGAGATACAGATGGATGGCAATGGTCAGTTTGGTTAGAAATTGTTTTTTCTCACTTTTGCCTTGCTAGATACTGTAAAGTTCTTTCAGAAAACAACAGAAACAGAGAATATGGTTATTCTGTCGCAATCAATTTCCATTCTGACGAACTGGTCACCCACAGAGGGTTTTATATTGAGTACAAAGCCTTCAGTCACTCAGACCGTAAGTGAATAAGCACATATTTTAATTTTTAAAGTGAAACCTTTGAGAAACCATGTTTGACAGTCTAACAATATACAAATCGACCTGCTTTTTATTTCTTAACCTAATTGCAAGAGATGAATGTTTAAAATGTTATTATGTATTTATTTGAAAATAAAGATGTAAAAATTGGATAACAGATGCTTTTAGAAGCTAGTACTTATTTCCTAACCTTTAACAACATTTCTGTAAAATGGGAAGTAAAAGTAAAATTTCCCAGTTTCTGTAGATCTAATGATTTGGCATTTTGCTAATGTCTTAAAATATCCAAACTGCCACATGAAAACAGTACGGCAAAGAACCTCCTAGCCCGACTCTTCAGCCAACAGGATTTAACCATGAGTAGTTAGTTTTTTCTTTAAAATCACAACTCAATGTACCCTGAATCATCTTCCAGGTTAAGACAAGCTATTGAAGTTTTCAGTGACCATTAATGAGGACTTCTGGATAGCAGATGTTGCAAAAGTATGACTGGGTTTCTTAGAGCCCTTTCCAGTCTCCCCAGACTCTACACTTCTGGATCAGTGTAAGATTTTTGGGAGGCTTCCAGAGGGTGGAACTGGGATTTTCAGGAGATAAAAAATATTCCCTTGTGATATTTCTTAGAAAAGATATATGTGCAATAAATTCTTTGTAAATGCCTTCTCTTTCCTTTACCCAATTAAGCTCTAAGTTGTTAATGTTTTCTGTAATTTCAAAAGATCAGTTCGTTTTGTGAAACCTCTTCAGATCCTCAGCTTGCTTGACTAAATATAGTTCTGTTTGTTGCTTACTTAAAAATATTAAGGCATTAAACTCTCTGGTATCGATGTTTGTTTCACACCTTTCATTAGTAGCAAGTGGCAGATTTTGTGGTCAGTCATTCTGTAGGACTTGGATATTTTCAGGGATTCGATTTCCATTAATATGCGTGTCTATTTTTTTTCCCCTGGTACCTCTGAAAAAGTGGAGGAGAACAAACGTTTTGATATACTGAGAAGAAGTGAAAGTGAAAGAAATTCTTGGTGAAAGGCTGTTTCAAAATGAAATTGCTAGATTTGAAAACTATTTGATAAAACACTCACATCAGAAATGTAATACACAGAGATGAATTTCTATAACATGTTGTCAGGAAATTTTTATTTCTAATACTGGGAGTTCTATTACCTTAACAAATTGAAGAAGTGTTCACTATAGGTAGTAATTACGTATCTGTGCTGAATCAGCCCTTAGAGCAAGGCAGTGAACGTGAATTTAATTTTCATGGTCCATTTAGATGAATATTGATTCAATTAATTCAGGTGTTAGTGCAGAACTAGGTTTTGGTAGGGCAATTATTTGTTTGTGTTCTCCTTTAAACAGTTTTTTCCAGGTAGTTTAGAGGCTGGCTGAAATTACCTCTAACATACTGGTGGCTGTCTTTAAAATCACATGGAGGATGTGGGTGAAGATCCAAAAGTCTGGAAAAGAGGCTGTGTAATGCATTTCTTCAAAGAGCGGGAAAACAGAATAAAATGAGAAGGGCATTTGCACCGATTTTTGCAAGTGAAGCTTCCAAAAAAAATAATTAAACACAAGTAATGAAAATAAACTATTTGTAAACTGTGGAAAAGGCATTAAAAATTAGCATGGGGGTTTTAATTTTTTTTTTTGTTCTCTGCTGTGAGAGGATAAATGAGAAATTGTACTTCAGCACTGTCTTGTGTAACAAACTTCTCAGTAAATAAAGGAAACACGGTGAGAAAAATTATAGAAAACTGTTTTCACAGAATGTTTGCTAAGGACTCATTGCCAAAATGGAAGGATATTTTCATTGTCCTTCTGCCAGTACCTGTTATGGGACTTTTCATAATTTTTGTTAGTCATCTAAATGATGGATTAGAGAAGACGATTACGAAACAAAAGTGCCACACAATAGAAAGAAGAATGTATTTAAGATGGATGTGTTTATAAATGATCTCGACAAAGTGGAGAACACA
Source organism: Tapera naevia (assembly GCA_033556795.1). Taxonomy (NCBI): domain Eukaryota; kingdom Metazoa; phylum Chordata; class Aves; order Cuculiformes; family Neomorphidae; genus Tapera; species Tapera naevia. Next base: position 16,109,328 of record JAUMJJ010000088.1, on the reverse strand, counting down.
TATGGAGAAAATTATAATTCCTTTCAATAAAGACAGGATCTGAACTTTGGTAGTCGAGTATACATGTGGATTGCCTAAGTTGTTTTTCTACTGAAAAATGGATAGGAGGCGATAGTGGCTCTGAAGCTGGCTTGGATCACAAAGTCATACAATTTTCCATGTGTGTTTTGTGCTTGTTTAGTGTTTCTCCATTTTTGGTTTTGGTCTGTTTGTGTGTTTCCTTTTTATTTTTTCTTCTTTTTTTTTTTTAAAGTAGCACACTAGGATGTAAGACAGGAGTTTGAAAATAACTTTCCAGTCAACAGTGGGAAGGCTTCAGTTAAAGTACTATATCTATATTGGGCATTGCACAGCAAAGAAGGTAAGGAACAATGAAGAGATGCCAGAAAGAGTGACCAGAAGGTAATCCAAGGTCAGAGAGCGTAGCACAGGTTAAATAGTGCAACAAGCCTCTCTGTTGCTGGAGGCTATCAAAACCAAGGTGGTGTAATGTTTGGCAGAGATGGCACAGTTAACATCAAGATGACCTCTGGTTGGGAGTGTAGCACGTGGCTGATAGCCAGCTATTTGGATTATAACGCCTTTACAGATTTTTCTTCTTCAGGTTGTAATCCAGAACAGTTGAACTGTGGTGACGGGAAGTGTAAGCATCAGTATAAGACTTGTAAAGATGATGACAGCTGTGGGGAGGAAAGTGATGAAAACAACTGCTGTAAGTATACATTTTTAGCTGTTTTCCAAAAAATGGTAGAAGGCAGAAGCAAGGATATGGTTATTTTAATGGATAAATATCATATCTCTAAATTTTTTCATAGCACAAAATACAAGTTTCATAAGAATGAAAAAAAAAAAAGCAGTGTTTAACTGGTCCTTGGGAGAGTCTAGACAAGAAATTAATGAAGCAAAATCCAAGATAAGAGTGATTTTAGTTAGACGACCTAACGACAGTCTGCTGGCGATCTTATTAGAAGGACTATTTTTTCCCAGCTTCTGTCAGATCAATATCAAATAATGTAAGGGAGGGAGACATAATAGCTTTGGGACTTCTACCCATATGCATGTTGTCTTTACAGTAAATCCACTATGGTCCTGGATGTTATTGGTGCAAATAACATCTCCCTAGTGACTTGCTGTATTTTGCCTTTATTATTGTTGCCTTGCTTTAAATATTAGGCCCCTAAAGTAGCTAGGTTTATGTCCTTGTTTGTTGAAAAAAAAAGAATAGATAATTCCTGCCACTGTTTGAAGGTCATTGTAAACAATTGATAATAAGATTGACAGTAACAGAAGATTATTGCTAAGATCTGTCAGGAATCCCACATAATAAACTGCAATGGCCTTTAACCAAAAATTTGTTGGAGGTACCCATAAAGCTTTCTCTACAATTTTCTCAACTTACACTTAAAAACAAGAAGTTGACTTAGAGATGGTACCTACCATGAAAATTTATAATTTATAATGCCAGCAGTGCTGATGAAGGGTAAAGCGAAAAATCTGACAAGTCTGGCTTGCTCAATTTAGAGTTAAGTAAAATGAGAGAGAGTCTGTTCTGTCATTTTCCTCATCAACAGTGATTGAGATATTAGTGCGATTACTTATAAAAGTGGAGTGTTCCCCTCTCCTCCATCCATAGAGGGACCAATTTACACTAGTTCAGACTTCTGACTTCATGCAGACTGGAACGTCAAGCTTTGAACAACTTTCACCACTGAGTAGGTTGAATGTGCAAGTATTTTAAATAATTTGGAACTGTGGCTCCAAGCATATGACACTATGTTCTCTCTTATTTCAGCCTACAAAAGTTGTTCCTCTCATGCATACAAATGCCTCAATGGAAAGTGTTTGCTGAAATCAAATCCTGAGTGTGATGGGAAAAGAGATTGTGCAGATGGATCTGATGAAATGAACTGTGGTGTGGTAACATTTATTTAAAATTTCTTAATGTCTTGTGAAACTGAATCAGGAATTTGTGCTATGGTCAAACTTTATTGCATTAAGACTTGAGTAAATCAGATGTGAGTTTAAAAAAAATGAATCTCCTGGTAAATATCTGTATGAAAATATCTATATTGAATGTTATACTGTCCAGAGGGGAGCCATGAAGATGATCAGAGGGCTGGAACACCTCCCATATGAGGACAGACTGAGAAAGTTGGGCTTGTTCAGCCTGGGGAAGTGAAGGCTCTGGGGAGCCTTATAGCAGCTTTCCAGTACCTGAAGGGGCTACAGGAAAGATGAGGAGGGGATCTTTATCTGGAAGTGCAGTGATAGGATGAGGGGCAATGGAACTGGATGATCTTTAAGGTCCCTTCCAACACAAGCCATTCTGTGATTTTATGATATGTTCTGTCTGTGGTGACTTATTCAAGCAATACACACAGGATAAGCTCATAGGTCTTAGTGCCTGTTTCAACCTAATGAAATGTGGTCAAGGAGCTGTGCATGTAAGGAGGGAAAAGATATGGTAACTTATTCAAGTGAACTTCTTGAAACAATTCAGCTTAAAATTTTGCTTGAATATCTTTTTTGAGTTACTAGCCTCAAAAAGAAAACTATAAGGGGGATGGTCAATGAATGGTTTATTCTTAACTTGCCTATTGAGTGAGGGCAAGAATCCTTACCTTTTTACAAATTGCACAATAATAAAATACTTTTTTCCATCACCTGTGAGGCCTATGGCTAAAAGCTTGTATATTAAGCATAGCAAAATGAAATGACCTTGTGTTATTTGTTACTAGTTTATTCAATTATTTCTATTAGCTTGTGGAAGACATCAGCTTAAGAAAAACAGAATTGTTGGAGGTGAAGATGCAAGATCTGGAAAGTGGCCTTGGCAAGCAAGTTTACAGATGGGAACACACGGTCATGTATGTGGCGCAACCGTTATTTCTAATAAATGGCTTATATCTGCTGCCCATTGCTTCCTGGATTCTGAATCTGTGAGGTATAAAGCAGTTATAATGTCATAGAGTATTTGTAGTTTAAAACCTTACAGTGTTGATTTCAGAAGTCTGTAGTAGCTATTGTCTAGATAAGTTGATTTAGACTGTAACTTTGTGACATAATCTCAGTACATGAACCCTGAATATTGTATTCTCCTGGCTTCAAAAGTCCTAAGTACCCGAAGTAATTATTCTGCCTCCATTACACTGTTTTGTCAGATCGAGGATCAAGACCATATTTGTAGAAGGCAGGTATTTTCTGAGAAATAGAAGCTATGGCTTTTTCTCCCAAGAAAATGATTATTTATTGGTAAGTGTAGTGTAAAATCCACCAATGTTCAGTTTAGGTAGTGTAAATTGAAAAGATATATCTCATACGTGTGGTAAGGACGAAATAGAATTTAATAATACATTTTTCCTGACTTTCAAAGTGTGCTGCATTGCAAGGAATTGGTCTTACAGCTCCAGGAAATTATTATTTTCAAAATGTTAAGTAAAACCATTATTTAATGTTTTAGAAGACAGAGACTAAAGCACATCTATCTTCCTATGTGGTATTCTACACCATTCACTTTGGTTTTGATGAATCTCATCAAATACTGAAAAGCAGATAAAATGGAGTGAGCTGACACTGCATTACTTTCCAATGGGACATTCTAAAAACATTCTCTTTACAGATACTCCAGTCCTTCAGGATGGAGAGCATATATGGGCTTATGTGCTATTAATGATAAGAGCAATCGTGTGGCTATGAGATCAATCAAAAGGATCATTGTCCACCCACAGTATGACCAATCTATCTCGGACTATGATATTGCCCTATTGGAAATGGATTCACCTGTGTTCTTCAGTGAGCTGGTACAGCCCATTTGTTTACCCAGCACCTCTAGAGTATTTGTTTATGGAACTGTCTGCTATGTAACTGGCTGGGGAGCCATAAAAGAAAATAGTATGTTCATTTCCTGGATATACTTCTTGCAAATTTGGCTTAATTTTTAATTCTAACAATAAATTATTGTAATAAGAAAAAGTATCTCAGTTTATTTAGTAGGTCTATAAAAGAGAGAAAATTGCCCTTTAGGTACAGACTGTGAATTCTGAATATTTGATGGCAGGTGATAAATGCAAATACATGTACTCGAGTGTCACAAAAAATAGAAAAATAATTTATCATAGATTTACAGAAATGTGACATTTTCATGCTTGTGGTGCATTTTATATGGTGCATAGGTCATAAGGAATCCCACAAGTATAGAAAACAGTGACTTGCAAGTACTGCAGAGAAAGAATATTTCTGTAAGGTGTGTGTTTGACAATATGGGGCTATGAACAGCAATAACTGCAAAATTATGATGGAGCATTTTTTGCTTTGTCTGTCTTAACCAAAGGCAATTTAATACATGCCACATGAAGAGTCCTGCCTGTGCAGCCTGGAGTGGGATTTTGCAATGGGGAGGCAAGAAAAAAAGCAAAGAGTTGGAGAGGGGCGATGGAGGAGCCCACGGGATCTTGGTCCTGGCATTGAACAGATGCCATCTTTGAAACCTGGGCTTAAACAGCCTCTCAACGTTGTAGTGATCCCCACAATTGTACTAAGACGCAATCCCTCATGTTTAATAAGAAGCCATATGTTATGGTAATTCTGGTTTACTTAATAGGACTTTTTTATAAAATATTTAAATCTAGATAATAATGTAATAGACTGATGAATGTAATGTCTTTACAATTGATGCCTTCCTACAATGTCTTGCTTTTTAACAAAATGGTGTAGGTAATATTTAACAGTCAATATAAAAACATGTGAAAAACCTTGCTTTTTTATCTTATCTGTTTCATTCCCAGCCAATGCTCAGAGCCGAATGAGCAAGCAAACCAAATCCCAGTACTTTTTTCTCTGATCATCCAGGTGTTGAAAAGGTTATGTTCACTGTTGATCCAAAACATAACATTATTTAGTTCACAAGGATATCTTATGCCAATACTATATTACAGAATTAAGCTCTTAGCATCACTTTTGACTTAACAGTTTGATATTTTCTAAAAATCATTTTTTTCCTCCTCCTATCTTCATTCATCAGCTCCTTCCCTAGAATTGTGAGGATGGAAAAGAATATAGAAATTTCTATTACTAGGACTTTGACAATGTCTGGAGCCTAACCATACTGTAAATAACAACGAAAACTGCAGGCATAGTTTGAAATGGCATTCGAAATTACTCACATTCTGTAGAATCTTGTATTATAATTTGCATGGCTTTTTTTCTACTTTCTGGCAGAACAAGCTCAAAATAATAAGGACTAAGGAAATGGAAAGAAGGTGTTTAGGGATTTCTGTGTCTAGAGGGTAGTGTAGACAACAGTTTTCAAAAGTTATGGGCAGGCAGTAATGGAAGAGAGGGGAATTATTTTCGTGACATCAGCTGGATAGATTTTGAGGTTAGAACAACTCTCTTGTTTGGCAGTTGGTACCTCTGTAAGAAATCTGTACTGCCATAACCTCTGCAATATTATTTGTATTTTTTTCTAGGTAATCTTGCCAGAACACTGCAGGAAGCTCGAGTGAAAATAATTAGCAACAGTGTTTGCAACAAGCTGTATGATGATCTCATCACATCACGTATGCTGTGTGCTGGGAATCTTAATGGTGGTGTTGATGCATGCCAGGTAATCTGGAACTTGTAGAGAAACTAGAAAGGAATGTCTTCTTTTGTTAGAAAACTGTTGTTTGTGGGGTTTTTTTCTTCCTTAGTAACAGAGTGAAATGACTTGAGTGTATGGCTGTTTTAATATGGCAATTGAAGAATCCCCAAAATAAGGAAGGAAATTTGGTAAAAATAATCTCTGAATCTCTTGAGAAATGTTGTTTTGCAAAATCAAGTGGTAAAATATCTCAAAAATAATTCTTTTTTTTTCCTCTTCAACAATTAAGTTTCCTATAAGAGAACATACATGTAAGGATAAAGGGAATAAAGTTAAAGCTATCTGCAATTTTTCCTATTCGTATTGATTTTTTTTTCCCTTTCTTGTTGTCTGGATGTGGATTAATAAAATACTGTAACAACATGTATTGTTACAGTTACAAAGAAATACAAAAGGCAAAGGTAAGCTAGGTTTGGTAAATGTAGTTACAATGCTGCCTTTTAGTTTTGAATGCTCATTCATGTGTATGATTACAAGTTCTGATTACGTCATGGTATCAGAAGTCATATGACCTAATTTATTTTCACACACAATCAAAAACTGCTCTTTGGTTATATTCCAACTTTCTTGACTCTGTCTTTTTTTCTCCTTCTCAGTTATTAGATTAGTTTGGTATTTTATCAATATTTAAACTTATTATGATAAATATCCACCTTCAAAATTACAAATATGGTTATTATACCACTTATTGTCTAAAGGGAGAGAAATTTGTTACTGATTTTAGACTGTGGTAATTTGATAGAATTTTTGTGTAATAGATAAATTTTACTATGTTAATGTAATAAAATAATTTTTACAAGATCACATTTTGTAATGGGTCAAAGTTCTTTATATGTAGTAGACTATTTGCAAGATCTTCCTGCAGTCTCTAAGTCCTAATTCAATGAATTATTATTTTTGTTGACTTTATGTGCTGTTTGTGTATAACCTTAGACCTTGGAACTGTTTTGCAAAATTTGTTATTTTAGAAGTTTGATATTCTTCAAAAAAATATGTTACTTAAGGAATGTCTTTGATTTTTCAGATGGACATTTTAACTGATTCTGCTATATGGCAAACTACTCAATCTGATTTCCAACATAATATGCTGTGATTAGGTCCTACTATGCTGGTCCTCTGAGCCTTTAAGTTCTTAGTCTGGGTAGCATCTTTGCTATTTCTTTCTTTTCTGTCACTAATATATTTCCTCCATAGCGCTAGAGAGGAATGATGCTGGCAGTTCAGAAAATCCCCACAGAACCTGAAACCCTTTTACTACAGTTTCAGACTTGTGACATCCTGATTTGTTTCATTTCTTCATGGACATCTAAGCTGTGCATATACTACACAGGCTGTGTGAAGCTTCCAAATACTTTTCATCTTTAGATCATGTGATACTTACAGAGAGAAATAAAGTATTTAATCTTTCAGACCGCGTTTTCTTCTCAAGCTAGGATATCCTTCGGTTTTGGTTCCTCTTTGTAGTATCCTTTTTCTCTCCACTGGCATGCAGCCTCTTTGGTCTTTCAGAATAGGCCAGGCTATATAGCCTCCTTTCTCAAATCACTTTGAGATCAGCCTCTTGGATTACCAAAATTGCCAGTGCGACAACAGCTTGAGAAAGAGGAAGAGCTGTTCTGGCTTCTGCTCTTATGACTAGATAATTTTTTTCATTCAATGATGAAAGCTTTCTGTTGTTTTTCTTTTCTTTTGTACTTGTCTTTCTTGACTTTCTTTTCCAGCTGAGGGCAACAAACAATCCCAGGGCAGATTGAAAGAAGCTGACTGCCTTGTGTGCTGTTGACTGCTTTATATGTATAAGGAAGAGCTGCAGAGATGAGCTGCATTCATTGTGGATGAGAAGCTCAATATGAGCTAGCAATGTGCGCTTGCAGTCCAGAAAGCCAGCTGTATCCTGGGCTGCACCAGAAAAAGTGTAGCCAGCAGGTCAAGGGAGGTGATTCTGAGGCTCTGCTCTGCTCTTGTGACATCTCACCTGGAGTCCTGCATTCTGTTCTGGAGTCCTCGGCACAGGGAGGACATGGATCTGTTAGAGTGAGTCCAGAGGAGGGCCACAAAGATGATCAGAGGGCTAGAGCAGCTGTGCTGTGAGAACAAGCTGAGAGAGCTGGGGTTGCTCAGCCTAGAAAAGAGAAGGCTCCAGGGAGACCTTATAGCAGCCTCCCAGTACTTAAAGGGGGCTACAGGAAAGCTGGAGACAGGCTGTTTATCAGAGAGTGTAGTGATAGGATGAGGGGTAATGGTTTTTAAACTGAAAAAAGTAGATTTATATGAGATATTAGGAAGAATTTTTTCACTGTGAGGCAGCGAAATAGGTCACCCTGGGAAGCTGTGAATGCCACAACCATGGTGGTGTTCATGGCCAGGCTGGATGAGGTTTTGAGCAATGTGATTTAGTGGGAGGTGTCGCTGTCCATGGCAGGGGCTTTGAGAACAGATGATCTTTAAGATCCCTTCCAATCCAAACCATTCTATGATTTTATAGTAACTGCTCAGAGTTGTATATACTGGTCTACTCATAGAAGGTATACAAGGTGAAAACAATAAAGAATTTGTGAGTGCAAAAGCTTTTTGTTTCTGTGAATGAAAATTAATGGGAAGTTTTACTTTTCTAAATTGCAAATCTGCATGTTCCCTTTGAGAAGCCAGTTTTTATTTAAACGTTCCTTAGTCTTTTTTTTTTCCTTCCTCTCCCCCTAGAAATGTATACTTGATCTTTATAGTGAAATAGCTGATAATACTTAAATGTGCCTGGGTTTTTTCTTGATTTTTTTTTCTTATTTTTTCCTCTTTTTTTAATACTCAGTGTAAGAGTTCTGTATTCGTCTGTGAATAGCTTATGGTCAGATGGTAGCAGAATTCCCACTTTCCATCCTTTTCTTCTCTTCTTCCCGTTCAGACTGCATTCAATTGCTGTATGAATCCTGTAATGGGACATTAGCATTGAGTAATCTTTTAAACTTGCCATTGCTTTATATTGATTACTGCAGTACTTTCATATGTTAAAATAAATAGAATAAATTTGACATCTAGCTGGACACATTCTATGCAGAAAAAAGTATTCTAATATTAAATTTTTATTTGAGAAAGAGGACGGCAGTTATTTACTGTCCTTCAATAACCTAACTATTATTACAATACTTTGTGTGTCTGTTTGTGTGTGCGTTTGTGCGTGCAATTATACTGATGGCTGAACCTCCTTCATTTTAGGGAGATTCTGGAGGTCCTTTAGCCTGCACAGGAAAGGAAAATAAGTGGTATCTTGCTGGCATTGTGAGCTGGGGTGAAGGATGTGCTCGGCGCAATCGTCCTGGTGTGTATACTAAGGTGACAGCACTTTATGATTGGATTCGTCGGAATACAAACTGATGTGCCAAGGAGAAAATGCAGATCATCTCCCGTATAGAAGCTGCTTTCCACTGTAGCCTATCCTGTCCACCTCTGATGTTGTAACATGAAAACACTATTGACTGTGTTTTTTTTGTGAAAGAATGCACTTTCTTAATCAAGAAACTATCACTTGTTGCTCACCTAGCAGTATCCTCAGCAGCTGAAATATCACTGCCTTAAAACCAAAATAGAATGGATTAGAACCTTTAACAAAAATCCAGCCAAATCTCTCTTTCACATACCATATTCTCTCCTTCCCTCTCCCTTGCTATTTATATATCTATATATATTTCCACACACATATATCTGGATATTCACAGCCACGTCCTATATACATTCAACTGACATATTTTACCTTAGTGATGTTACAGACTTCTAAACATAAATAATTATTTTATGTTTCTTGAAAATACAAATCTTATAATCAGTATAGTGCACATAGCTGAGACCTATTAATTCTTTAATTATGCAGCCACTGCATGACTGTTCCTTTCTGGGCTGTACTTTTTCACCTGTCTCCTGTGTTTTCCTAAAAACATCAGATATATAGCTCACAAATACTAGGATGGTGCGAGAGATTTTCATTGAAGAACTGGAAAAGCATCACTTGAGTCCTTTGGAGTGATATTTAAACAAGACAAAATAAATACTCCATTTAACTACTTGAACAAAAGGAAACTTTAGTGCTTTCTTACATTCTCTCTAGAATTTGAACATAGCTGTAGAGTCTGATGTTCTCAATATGTTACAAGTGTATTTCCCTGGCTCTGGTTCTGGCATGTTTTGTGAATGCTTTCATGCTCCCTGTGGGTTTGCATTACTTTTCTGGATGTCCTTGGTCTGCAGTGAGCAGACTTTCAGGGTCAGGATTTTGATTTTGTATCTCAGACTGGGCTGTGCCACAGGATATTGAAAAGAACTTAAAAGGAAGAAGGATTTATGTGGTTGGATACAACCCTGGACTCAAAGACAGTAGAAAAGGAAATGACAGCTGCAATCCTTTAACCCTACAAATAAATCTTACTTCAATAATTCTAATCTCCTGATGTCCAAATCGAGCTGGTTTGAGGTTACCAAAGCTGTTTATTGGATTCAACAATGCTGATATTCAGTTAAATAAAAGATTAATTTAAACAGTCTTTCTAGATGGTCTTAAAATTGTGCTTGGTATTTGGAAGTGTTTGGCTTTCACCTTTAATATATAAAAATATTAATTAAGTTGGTAATTTGAATAGAGGCCATTGCTGTCCATACAGCACACTTTTATTCTGCACTCCAGAGATATGTGATCCTCCTTTAGTTTTGAACCCATCTTGACAGTATGTAAGGAAAACACAGGAATGAACTAACACTTTAATCTGCATGCAGTGATATTGCTGCATCTAACATTGATACTACTTTTCCGTCCTTTCTTGCACCAGTGTTGGGCATTCCCCATCCCCCTGCTCCAATGATTCTGTCAGACTTATTATACAACCTGTACCAAAAGCCTACATTTTAGGGATTTTAGTACTTTTAGAGCTAGTCAATCATTCACATCTTCCTTTTTAATAAACATATGCTAACAATGCAAGTTGGGTATGTTTTATTCAATCAATTGTGCCTCTGAAACTCTAATCTCCAGGTGCAACCAAAACTGCATTTGTACCTTGGAGTTCCATCTTCCTGTAAAGCTGAACCTAACTTGCCTGCTTCATGAAAGCACACAATTTAAGGGCATGAGTTTCTTTTCCTTATATTGAAACCAGAGATATTTTCATTATGGAAGAAAACAGTTTCCTGCTGTTCTGTTTTAGATAAAAGCCTAGGCAAGATCACTTCTTGACTTCCCATTTTCCTTGAGAGTTTCTCAGCTCTACTGTCAGAAGGGTCAGTTACTTGACATGCAAGAACGGCACACCCAGATGATAGAATCTCAAGAATTTACAAGGAGCTCCACCACAGATGTAAATAAGAGGACTTTGGCTTTGGCAGGGTGAGATCCATAATGATTAACTCATTTGACTTAGAAAACCTGTTCTGGTTTCAGACAACTCAGTAGGAAGGTGGAAACTGAATAAATGAAGCTCTTCCCCACCAGAAGTACTGAGAACCATCACTTAAATGCTTTTATAGTAAAGATGTCCCAGGTAAAACGTTTTGGATACACATACATGTTTTGATCTTGGTGACTGCTCAGGTTCATCTTCAGTCCTTCAGAGTTCTCAGGATTCTCCAGAACGAAAAGGTGGGATATCAATTTGTATTTCTTTTTATTTGCTGAATGAAACAAAGCTGTGTGCTCAGATCTGTGGAGTGCCATTGCCTGGATGGCTGTGACATGACGTCAGGAAACTGAACCCCAGCAATGCTTCAGACACAAGCAGCCAGATGAGTTGCACAAAGAGAAAATCTGGGAGGAGAAAGCATCCTCAGCATTTGGCAGGAAAAAGCCAGAGCAGTGCTGTGAGTGGATGCTCAGCCAGTAGGGGAGGAGTTGAACAAAGAGTCTTTGTTTCCTTCACAATGTATGATCTTCTCTCTGCTGGGACAAGAGAGTGAGCAAGAGTGCAGTTACCGGCTGCCCGCCCAACCCTTTTGATCCAGAGGGGAGAGAAGCGCTCTGTGGGGAGGAAGGAGAAGCAGAAGGATGCAGTCAGAACAGGAGAAATGAGAGGAGGTAGGATGAAGGATACTGGGGAGGGGGCGGGGAGAAATCAGCCCTTGGTTGCAAGAAGTTGTTATGAGTGGCTCTTAAGTAGCTGGGGAGAGTTCATTTGGGAAGTTAATGCAGACCAGATCTTAACTCACCGTGATCTTCTTTATAAAACATGTCCTGTAGAGAACAGGCTGAAGTTGAAGGCCATCTTCCTCTTCTCTTCAGATTTCTCCTGTTTTTTTTAACATGGAAGCAGCTTCTCTGGTTTAGGTTGGTTAGTATATGAATACACATAAATGGTTCTTTAACACCAGACATGATTTGAGGCTGCATAACAGCTAGAGAGAGGACAAATTATGGGACAAAGGTCAGTAGTGTTCATTTTTTATTTACTACAGAGGGAAACTAAAATTAGAAATCTTGATAGATATTTCAAGTTCACAGCCTAGCAGAACAGTACGCTATGGGATCCTTTACTCAGTTTGTGCTCCCCAGAATCATGTCTGTTTAGCTGTGTGGATAACAGCAATAGTATTTTACTGTTTGGTTCCCTTCAAAATTGCCTCAGCATATGACAACATTGCTGAAGGTTTAGTCACCTGCTTGTGCATGTCACGGACTGGCACAGTCAGGTGGACAAACTGGAAAACCTGGTATTGCACTGCAGAGGACTGTAGTTCTGGTGACTGGGCAAATCGATACTTCTTCCGCCTCCCATTTCTCTGTAACTAGTGCAGATGACGTTGTTTGTCCTTCCAAGGAATCCCCCTTATTTATCAGTATTTTGAGATCACTCCTGTGAAAACTCTCCCAGCTCTCCCTGTTACTGTCTCCAGCCTCATACCAGAACTGCTACTGACCATAACTGCAGCTAAAACCAGAAGGAAATGAGTTGCCTCCGTGCTTGCTTCAGAGACAGAGGTTCTCACACAGAGACAGAAGCTATGAAAAGGCAAGACTCCAGTCAGGAGCATGAGATTATTGAATTACAAGAAGATAATATGAAGGAAAGTGAGGCTGATCATGAAAAGCCTCTAAATGGCAAAACAAGAAAGGTAGGAATTTCACTTGCTCATTTGATGCTTGCTACTAGGGAAAACACCACACAGCAAAAGAAATTACACTTTGCAGCCGTATCTTATAGGGATGGTTTAATTTGTTGTTTCAGGGAGAGGGAGGGCTTATTCACTTGAAGGTAAAGGCTGAAAACTTGTTAAGTATATTCCTTTTCTTATTCTCCATGAAGTATGCTAATATTGGAGTAGTATTTTTAAGCTTTTTTTATGGATGTTTGTGACCTTTAACTTAGGAAATGGAGTTGCAATTGGTGCTCTGAAGTTTGCTTTCTCTCTTTGTGTGCTGTCAGTGGGATTGGGCTGAAAACCAGAAAGGAGAAAAGTTGAAACCTTTATTAAAAACAAGGTTTCTTTAAGAACAAATTAATTAGAAAACAGCACTGCCAAAACACAGTAACAATGCTCTGCAACAAACCATGCTGGATTCTCTTTCTTTTTATCTTTGAGTAATTTCCAAATGCTAACAAATACGAATTTGTACGAAGAGAGTGTCCCAAAGCGTCAGCTAAAACCAGCATATGAGTCCTAAGGGTGGTAGATCTTAGCATTTAGCTTGAAGCTATGGAATGGACTAAAGCTGGCAGAGAAATAATATATACTCACAAGTAGCTGTTGTACAATGATTATCATTACTTACTGAAGAACAGAGGGAACATCTGTGGCAGAGCTAAGAAGTTTCCCATTTTTCTCAAGCGATGGCTGAGCCCTCCTGAGAGCTCAGCTGTATTAGTCACTTCCCCTCCCTTCCTGCTCCTGGCTGAGCAAGAGTGACTACTTCCTTGTGTGAGTCCCGCTGATCACCTCTGTTGGCTAGTTCATTCCACCAGCTGGGCAAGAAACCCATTTACTCTATTATATGGGGGTCAGTTACTTCTCCTCCAGTCTGGTAAGCTGTATCAGCTTGCTGCAGGGTCAGAAAAATTCTAGGGAGGTGCAAAGAGGAACAGGAGAGGGTGGAGGAGAGGCAGGGGTGAGCTAGATCTGCTTGACTGTCTTGAGAAACTTTACCCTTAAGTTTCTGTTTAACCTTCCCCTTCCCAGAACTGAATTTTTATTTGGGTTCTGTTTCTGCTGATTCTAGCATTTGGCTCCTACCCTATAGGGATCCCTTATAGGGATTGCTGGAAAATAATCATGCTCTGTTTCATACTCAGATGGCAGGTTAATCAGAACTACCTTGCCACCTAGGAGAGACTTTCTCTGGTGCTGCTCCCTCCCAGCAGTCTTGTGATGTATGTGGGCAACGTCCAGAGGGTGTTGGCCCAACTGGTAGGGGATACTTGAGGAGATGAATGTGTGCTTGAGATCAAGCCAGTTTGCTTTGTATGATTAAGGATTACATCTTTTTTGATAGTGTAAATATGTGGCTCAATCGAAACTTGAGCTTGGTAACTGCCTGTGTCAACTGTTATTACTATGTTTTATTTCATAGTTGTACTCTAGGCAGTAGTTACTGGCTTTTTTTCTTTTTCAGACACAAAAAGGTTTGTTAGTGTCATGGATTAAATTGAAGCTTCATCCTTTTAATGTATTTTAAAAATTAAATAAAAAGTATGTACATAATCGTGACCAGACTTAATAGTGTGCTTTAAGAAGAATCATATTCAGCCTTTGCCCTTTGTTCTCCACCAAAGCGAAATTCTGCACGCAAGGCTGTCTGCAGAGAGCACTTTCCCTTTCTCTGCCCCCTGCCCCTGGAGAAATGATTATTGTGAGATCTTTCTGTGGGTATCTGTTTTCTCTCCCTGTTCATCTACCACCCCCAGACAAGCTTTAAGCCTGCTGGTGGATGTCAGTTAAATTCGATGAAAGGCTTTCTATTACACTGGGTTCTTATAAAGTTCAAAAAGTGAAGGAAGGTAACCTTGGTCAGTGCCTCTCGCTAGCATCTGTTTCCTGCCAACATGAATGTGTGTGGCACAGATAACCTACAGTACATGCTTTTCCATGCCTGGTACTTTTGCCATAAAGGATTTGTGTTGTAAGGGGAGGAGGACTTAAAAAAGCAAAATTATCTTTTTACGAATTCCTGTCCTTCCTTTAGTCTTCTATCTGTGGGACAAAAAAAATTGATTTTTTTTTGTTTTGCTATGTCACCTAAACTATTATTTTTAAAAAGATTAGTACTGCTAGAGTAACTAATTGAAAGGCTAATTTCTGCCATGACCTTGAGTCTTACTAAAGATTAAATGAAAGGCAGTTATTGTCTTTTCTCTCCTATATGAACATGCACAATTGCTCTGAAAAGATTCTTCGTGATCTCCTAGAACTGGTGAGATAAATATACTCAATGACCTTCAAGTTTCAAATCTGCTGAATTAAAAAGGATTCTGCTATAAGAGTCTTAATATTTTTACAGAGTTTTTTAATGCAATAATGTCTCATGAAGCAGTCCACTTGCTCTGGGTGGTGGCATCCAGGAGTTATGCAGACTGACATCATCAACATAGCAGAGGTGAATGATTCCGGAAAGTCTCCCACAGCTTGCAGAGCATATAAATTAAATCAACGTAGACAAAAAAAAAATAAAATTAGAAGACATGAAAGTACCTTTGTAACACCTCAGCTTAACAGACAATTCCAGAGTTGGAAATCCTGCACAAATGGGCAAGTTTCTCTTTGAAGTAATAGCCTGCTTGTGAATGTCTTTTGCCTTCTGCAGGTCTATATTCCCACTTGCAGCAGTACTTAAGGGTGGGAACAACTTATGTAGGGCATTGCTTACCAATGAGACTCTTCCATTTCTGTGGGTTATATATTATATATATGTTGCAACATATATTGTATATATGTTATTATTTTACCGTAGAGACTTGCTTAAATAATTTTCCTACCTGATTTCATTAATCAACATGCCCTTTCCTTTTGTAACTAGGAGAGAGATCACTGGAAATCATGCAGGAACATAGTTTTCTGGAAGTGTAAACTGTGGATGGTTATAATTACAATTTTTCTAGTGTTCTTCCTGGTCATTCTCATCAGCCTCATTCTTTATTCTAGTAAGTATCTCGCTCTTGTTTCGTCCTCTATAAAAAATATGGGATATGTATAATCGAATATAATATGAATTGAACAGTAGCATCTTCTAAACTCCTTTAAACCGCTGAAGGGACTGGGATGCTGACTGCAGAGGGTGGTGTGCTGAGTAGTGATTGCAAAGGCTTTTACTTTAGCAGGCAACAAGCAGCTTGTACCCTGATCAGATGACAATCCCAGTTTGTAGCTAAGTGAGAAAATGTTATGAGAACAGATTTGGGAATGAGGGTGGAAATGATGCTTGCAACACTGCAACACATGCAATGAACCACCTATGTCTTCTCACATGGTGTCAATGCCTGTCAGGCTCCCATAGCATCTGACTTTCACTAAAAGGGGTAGGTGATTGGTCTCAATGTGCTGTAACTTTTGTTCAACTGACTTGCACTTTCTTTCTCTTACTCCAGAGACTCATTACCTAGGAAAGTTGTGGGAAAACCACCCTAGAGAAAGCTAAGGCTTTTGGGTTTGGTTTGGGTTTTTTTTTTACAATACTTCTGCTAATTGGAACTTTTTCCTTCTATTTCTATCTCCTTTTGAATATTAGATGTTTACACAGATGAGGATGACTATTGGGATACTGATGCACTACTAAATAGTGGAAATTATCGCAATTTTTCAGGAACATTGGGGTTATTGTGTGGTCTCCCACACCTCTTCTCTGAAGACATTACTAAGAAGGTATGTGTTGACATGGCTCTTGGCGAGGCTGACTCTTTTTGTGACATAGATCCTGCATTTTCCTGTTTAAGAAGTTTCTGTTTCTCTGTGTAGCAACTCAGTCACTGCCAAATAAAAAAAAAAGAGTTGTACTTTTCCTAGTAAAATTTTAAGTTCTGATTTAGAAAAGGGGATTGTCTGCTTCTAAGAACACAAGCAATTTATGTTGATTAAAAAAACCCAACTAACTAACAACAAAAAAAAGTGATTTTTTTTCCTGCATTTGAGTCACGTTTGGGACATAGTCTTCACCTTTTTTATAGAATGATTTGGGTTAGGAGGGATCTGTGAAAGTCATCTAAGCCCAACGCCAGCTAAAAATCTTGTGTGTTACCTTCTCCTGTAAGCTTACGATAGCCTGTGTTTATAGCTGTTGTTTCCATTGAGCCATCACAGCTCTGAGTTACAGCTGAAATAAGCTCATCAGGCATGGCAATACGAATTTAGACTTACTGTGGAAAGGGAGTCTAAATAGAGAGTCCCTTCTCTCTATCAAGTAAGAGTAGTAGGGCTTTTTGGTACCAATAAAAACCCAACCCAAACAACATAAATTGCACATGGTGACATGAGCACATACTTTTAGTTCACCTTGAATGCCTCCATTGTGTTAAGGTAATATAGTAATCACTCAAACACACAGATTAACTTGTCTGTCAAACTTAAAGGGATTGTGTAACTTTTCCAGGGCAGATATTTGCTGATACTGGCCCTTAAGCACCTATGTTTTTCCTCCCTAAAATACATTGTAAGAATGATTCACTGTACTTTCTTTCATGGGGAAAAAGAGATACTGAATGGAAGAAGTATTTTTTCCTTTTCTTTTTTTTTCTCTCAAAGTTAACAGATGTCTACAGTTCATCTCCAGCTCTAGGACGCTACTTTAGGTCAGCTCAGGTGTACTACAGGTAAGCAGTTTCTATCTCCAAAATTATCCAAAATTTCCAAGCATTTGGTAAGATGTACATGTGCTATATAAACATGCACAACATTTAAATCTGTGAAAAAGATGTTTGAGGGGCAGTTTGAAGAATAGGTTTTTTGAGGGAAAGTTAGAAAAATAGGTAGAGAAATCTAGTTAAAGGATCTTCTGGTGTAAATGGCAAGTGCTACTAATAATATATAATGTTAGTAAGGTTTTGTTGCTGTTAAATACCATCTCTGTTGTCTTTGGTTCCAAATGTGGCTCTTAATAAACATATTCAAGGGCATTTATTTAAAAGAAATTGAGCTGCTGGAAGCACTTGAGATTGACATGGCTTAAATAGCTTTAAATATATAAAATAGGATTCATGGGGAGGGGAAAACTGTTCTGTTTCAAAAAGGTAAGGGCAATTCTGAGAGCACTTTGGAGAATGTGCTCCCCTGCACTACCAGCCTTGGGCGTGCTGATTCTGTTGAACGAGTGAGCCTTACAGGTAAAAATTACAATTTGGATGCCAAATACAAAACTGTAGTTCTACATACGTATTGAGTAGCTGATCTACCTCTTTTTCTCTCTCACTGCCTCTTTTTCTCTTCCCTCATCCAATTTCTTTTTTGATGTCTTAAATCCTGGGTGTACAGCGTAACTGTACAGTTGTAGGTAGGGGACCTGGTAGACCACCAACAATGAAATCTTCAGAGATGGACTCCAGTTTGGTGGTTTACATAATCCGCTCCAGAGATAGGGTAGGAGCACAGCTAGGTTATTCCAGGTACTTCTAGCAGGAGAGTGAAATTTTCTGCAGATTCTCACCTAATCTCTGCATGAGGTACTGCAGCACCTCTGCTCTTATTGTTAAGTACTTGTTAGGCACATGTGCTGAAAACCTCAGCCCCTTAGGATATATATCCACTTGCTGTTATGTTTCAAAATATTTCTCACATTGGCTTCAGGTGTGTGCCCAGTTTCTGTTAATGTCAAGAGCTGCTCTGAGAGGAGGGGAAGGAGGAAACTGGAATCTTTGATGGTAGCTTTTTTTATAATTCTTTTCTTTAGATCTTTAAAATAATATTCCACACTAACATTGCTATGAAATGTCAATATTCTCAAAAAAGAAAAGATTTAGTGGTGACTTGAGGCATTCATACTTGACTTTGTTTTTCAGTAATGCAAGCGCCACTGTATTTTATCAGCTAGAGTTTTCTGTACCACCGTTGACAGAAGGGTTTATGGAAAACACAATGAACCCAGATTTTGTAAGAAATATTTTACGTCAAAATATTTATGACGAAGATGATGATTTTAATCCTGGGACATCTGATTGCAGCAGGTTAAAGCTTGACCCAACATCTCTCACATTAACATGTAAGTGCTGTATGTTGGAGGGACAGTTTCTTTAAAAAGAGAAAATAAAGAGGGGAAATCTTTCTCAAAAGATGTTAAGATTTGTTAGGAAATGTATTTTTCACAACAGTATTAAGAAAATTGTAAAATGTTCATTTTTCAAGTAAGTCTTGCTATTCTTAGCTTATAACCTGGGATTCACTATTTAGTCTTCTGATGAGAAGCAGAGTAGTGTTGAGACTGATTAGCCACAGACTCCAAGCAACCTTTTTAGCTCTCCTCTTGTATTTTATACATACAAAGACTATCTCCTCGTGTGTGTGTGTACAATAACGGGAAGCCAAATAACTAACATTTTTTCTCCTCTTTATATATTGATATTTGAATGCTTACAAACAAAATTTCAATTCAAGTGAAACAGGATAAGTAATTTGTAAGTTAACTCCTGATTATTTTTTCACAGTCAGGGATGAAAAATCCTCCTGATTTTTTATCTTTTTGGTGTTCTTAGAGAAAATTTATGACAGAGATAACTTTTTTAAATAAACCATATGTTCATTCTTCCAGGTTTTCTAGGTAGTGGTTACTGCAAATTACTACAAATAACTAAACAGTAATTCCAATACATTTAGATTTGTCTTGATGAAATGCCAGTATAATAGTCCTATGAACCATACCATGTATATAGGTAGATTTGTGCTTAACTCATATTGATTTTTCTTAGTACTTTTTTCAAGGGACAGGAGAGCAACAAGACTAGAGCTTTAATCCTCAATATAGTTTTTCTCCTTATATATTGACAAGATTCATAGAAAACACAGTGAAAAAGGGACAGAAAAAATATGCTGAAATATCTAAATAAAGTTTCATTTTAATGTTAATAATGTATGTTTTACCTTTCAGAGCAAAGATGGAAAGACTCTTCTTCATCTTTCTCACCACATGAAATACATGGGCTTCTCATATCTAATAATAATCCCAGGGTGGGGAGCTATTCATTTGGTAGAAACACTTCTAAAGATGTTGTTTTGTAAATACTGTCTGTGATGCAATATTGTAAATGGAAAATATGGTATATTTATAACTCCTAGAACATAACTACCTCTTTCTTTATTGTTGTCTTAATGTATTAACAGCTGGTTTCATGCTTGTCACTTGTGTTCTGTTGACTTCGACATCTCTGCTTTGCCTTGCATTAACTACTAAATCTAGATTCACTGCATGAGCTTTAAAAGTGGTGTTGCGCATTCCTCCTTTCTTCTGCTCTTGGCTTATCCAAAATAATCTATGCAGCTTCATCCTCAATGCTCACTTCCACCCATGTTCAGGTCTGTTACTTTCCTTCTGCCAGCTTCATGTGCCATGTTTCCCTGTTGCTCTTTCCTCTGTAAAACGCCTGAAAACTTAAATAACTTTTCTATTTTCTTTTATTACATGCATGACTTTTGCACTAACTTCTTAAGTGAACTTCAGCTCTCATCATTCCTTTGTTCATCCTACAGTCTTCCTGGGTAAGATGGTATCTGCTCTATTTTTCACTTCTCCAATGGGAAATAGAAATAGAAATGAAGAAGGAAGAAACTTTGTGAAGAAACATATTTTGCTCACTAACGCGTCTGAATGCAACAGGAATCTTGAAAGGGTTGAATAGTTAACTACTGGTACTTGTAAAAAGGCAGTTATTTGACCTGCATTTGTAAATTCAAAGAGAAACTAGTCTATACCTTATGTATACTCCTTGCTACTCCAGTGGGGATAGAAAAAAGAGCAGATGCAATATAATTGCCTTAATAAGGCAGCAAATAGTTGTTCTTGTTGACAAGAGATCAGATGAGATGGACTAATGTCAAGAGGAAGGTGATGAAACAGACTATGCAGGCCAGTGAGACCTGAGACTCATAGCTAATAACTGACAATAAAATAAAAATTTAAAATTAAGCATTAACATTACACAGAATGTGATGGACTCACTACCATGTTAGTGAACTCTATCTTGTTGTCATTTGTTTATAGCCAGTAAAAATGTTAGTACTTTTGGATAGTCAAATTTATTTTAAGAAAGCTTTTGTATTGTGAGAAATATATTATGGGAAAATGTATTTCTCTTTTTGTAATATTACTACCTTATTTAAGGAGTAACCTGACAACTTTACCATGCATTAACTTATTTATTTTTACTATTAAAGTCATTGTTTTCATTCTTCAGCGTCTTGTCTTTCACATATTTGGGTTTGAAAATAAGCATTAGACTTCTAAGTACTGAGAGCTGTATGAAGCATCTGTTTCACACAGCCATACACTCAAAGCTGTATTTGTTGTTGCTTGAGTTTTAACTGACCTTGGAAAACAGTCTGGACCAAATTAGTAGTTCCCACGAATCTCATGTCTATGGCTAATGATAACACCATTTGATTTGTAAGATGTAACATCAACTGTAAGAATTATAATTTCGCTTGATGCAATATTTAATGCAGCGTACACCTAGAAGAGATATTGCTTCTGATTCCTACATTGGAGAAGGATGCAATCAATAGTTTGTGTGGTTTGTCCCAAAAGCTGCAGGCTATGAAAATACCGGCAGAAGAGAAATGGTTTGCCTTTGAGATATTGGTTGATCTTATTGTTCTTACAAAGATAACTGAATCTGCCCTTGAACTCTTCTTTATCTCAATTCTGTTTCTAAAAGCCAAAAAGTAACATAATGATTGAGCTTCTTGATGGTGATACCTCTCTATGCGTTAAGAGCTGACAGAAAAAAGAAGGTGCTAAGCATTTAGTTTTTCCCAGCCATCCTCCTCTGCCCCAATACTTTTACCCTAGCAATTTACAAAAAAGAAGAGGGCGGAATTATAGCAAGATGTCGTGATATTCAACTGCATATGTCTGACTTTATAGTCTGCATCCAATCATGCTTTGAACTTGAACTTAAGAAAAGTAAAAATAATCCACAAAATTTGTTAGCTGGCTTTATCTCTTTGAAGTAAATTGATCATATAAAAGGAAACAACAAGATGAAGTAGTTATGAACTCATCCATTAAGGACAAAGTAGTGTGAAAATATATTATTTCATTGTGTCAGATATTTTGTCAATGCTTAATTTTAATAGGAGAAGTGTGAGTAATACATAGATTACTGAGGCAACTGAACCGCAGTTAAAAAAAGGAAGAGAAAAGATAGCTCTGGTAATTCAGCTTGTGGACTGTACAACCAGACCTTTAAAATCCCATGGCAGGCAGTCATCTGTGTACCATAGCAGCCAGTGCGTATTTGGGGCGGATTCAACTGCCTGTCACTGCAGTGGTACCTACAAAGAGCTGCCTGCACTGTCCTATCAGTGTGTCTGCCCACTGGTACATACAACCCATTCCCCAATGGGACCATTCCCAACACCAAAACTACAGGCATGATGGACAAAGGCATCACACTGCAAAGCCAGGGCTGCAGCTGGTTGATCCCACAGAGGAAGAATTTAAATCAGTAAAACCATACAACGTTTTCTTCCAGATTGTTTTAATAAAAAAAAAATGGAGGGAGAAAAATAATATGCTTAAGCAAGAACATAGGCACATAATCACTTTATGAGCTCTCGTGAACAGATGAATAACTGGACTTAGTCCTATGCACATGTCCATAAATGTTGCTTGCAGAGGAGTGATGAATTACAGAAAGGTTAAGATCTGGCATTGCAGAGAGCCAAATTATGAGATTCCAGCAGGAGTAAGCTGGAAGCCCTGTGTCATAAAGTCAATATCTGGTAATCTTCTACTGAGATGTGTGCAGTTATCGCCTGTGCAGCATCAGGGTCTTCATAGGTTTCATAACATCCGAAGTGGCAGCTGTATGAAGTGGCTAGAATTTTTGCTTTGCATGCAGTTTGTTGCTTTTTTTTAATTTAATGTCAGATTTTTTGAGCCTTCACTATTGCCTCAGTTGCTTCTAGTAACGAAGAAACAATTTTCTATAGAGAAATATTGCCTTACAATGGCAGTTACTACTGAGCCCTTTTGGTTTGTCAAGTTCTGTACCCTATCTATGCCTCTTTCTCTGATCAGCTTTTCAAGGACAGATTTGTCTCATCAGAAACGACTAGTAGATGTGTCCTAATGAGTTAGTTTGGTAATGACAAGGGAGATGTCTGAAGACCTGGCAGTAGAGGTAGGATGATTAGCAAAGCTGCATACTGTTGACTTAAACATTCAAGTAAAGGAATTCCTTGGGAGTAGAAAGTGTCTCTTTCTAAGTTATCAGGACATAATCATATTCACTGTGCTCTTCAATACTGGAGATGTTCTCCTTCCTCTTGGGCATATTGATGAGTGCATATTCTGTCTGATCATTGGTGTTAATCACAGAGGCTTCATGTTTCACATCGTGGCTGAGAGTAGAGTACCACAGCTCAGTGGAATTCATAGAACCTTTTTTGGCAAAATGTTCCTGGATGGAGGGCATGGGTTGGGAGAGAGAGGGAGAGAGAAGTTTCACCATGATTATACCCTGAAGAAGTTTGCAACATGAACATATCTGGTATAGCCTGTGTACTCACCCATGCAGTGGTGTTGAAAAATGTATATAGTACTGAGAAGATTTTATAAATCCACAATGATTTCCCTATTGTGCAGGCTGCGGTTGGACACCAGGAGCAACCAACAACACATGCATGCTGAAGGCCTGACTCTTGTCCTGAGGTTGGTAGCACTTACTGGTAGATTATGTAATAAAAAGCTCATCACATGCACAAGTCAGAACAATACAACAATAGCATGTGAGGTAGCACGAATGTCCTTTGCCCTAGGACTTCTCAGGGCTGTCCCAGGAAAGCCATCATCATCATGGTGCCAGTGTGACACCTGCCAAGAGAGTGAAAGGGAGCAAGGGAAAGAGAGAAATTGGGGAGTCACTGCCAGCTGCTGTAGAGACTGTAGGATCTGGGAGTCAACAAAGACCTCAAATGTGTGCGTGTGCACATGTGTCTGTGCAGGAGAAACACTGTCCTGGAAGGAGCCCTGGCCTCATGGGACATGCAGTAATGGCTAACCCCCTTCCTGATCATCCTTGTCTAATGCTCTTCTTGAAAACATAGGAAGAGAAGGAAGAGCCATTAATGAAGGAGGAGGTAAGACTGTGTCGGTAAATGTCTTCAAGGCTCTGTTTAGACTTGTCACAGCTTTTGCATCTTGAAAGTATTTGCTGATGGGTTGTGGGTGATTGTGCATCTAAATAGCTAGCAGGATGACTCAGCAAATCTAAAGGTACTATGCGAACCGATTAAGTTCCCAAAGTCAGAAGTTAAAATTTTGTTTGCCCTGATGGTCTTGATTTGAACCTACTGAGTAATGAAGCGAGTGAATAAGTACTGGCTTTACAGTGTCATTCTCTGTTGGCTGCAGTAGTAGCAGTATTTTAAGTAGGTATTGTTGAGCTCATGCTGACTTTTATGGCTACCTTTCATATCTGTAAGTAGAACAGAGGCCTCTGCTCCATGGGTTAATAAATGCAAAGGATTCTTTTTTATTTTTCAAACCTAGAAGTGAGGAATAGTTGTTAGAACCTAACTCCTGAAGAATCTATTCCTTTTTTTTTCTCAGCTTATATAAAATATTTTGTCTGTTTGGATTCTGCTTGATGTGAAAGATCTCCTGACCCTGACAACACTTTACTGAAAATAATTCCTCAGTTTTGATTTGAGGCTTTATAAAATTTTGAGATTTAGAAATTTCAGAAGTTTTAAGGAGCAGAGCAATCTGGGCAGACTTACTTAAGAAAAGGAGT
This sequence comes from Tapera naevia, assembly GCA_033556795.1. Lineage (NCBI taxonomy): Eukaryota > Metazoa > Chordata > Aves > Cuculiformes > Neomorphidae > Tapera > Tapera naevia. The sequence continues at coordinate 16,084,791 of JAUMJJ010000088.1, read as the reverse complement.
TCCCTACTTATCTGCAGGGGTATGGTTCTCTTCCTCTACTCACAACTGCAAAGAATTGAGAGGTCAACAGCATTTTTCCTAATGTGCCTGCAAAATTAGAGCAGGTAGGCTCTTCATTTCCATGAATGACTGGCTCAAAATCCACTGAGTGAAGTCTGGAGCACTTCTTGTCCCTTCTAACATACAGGTCTTTCTGAGACTTGTTCATAGACGTATTTTCCAGAATGCTTCCAGTCTATGGTTTTAAAGGCTATTATCATTGACCTTCTCTTATCAGTGGGGAGACCGAAGTGCAGAAGTGAAGTGCTTCGTTCCACACTCTGGTGGTGCAGGAAGGAGCGAACATGAAGGCTCTTGAGATTTCAATTGAGTCTTTTGTCATTCACAGACCAACTTTAATACTCAGAAGGAGCATCTCTCCTAATGCACTACAACTCTCCCAGCACTGTCACCAAATCACACTCTGGGGCTTTTACTTAGGACACTAAAAACTCTCAAAACTAGGTAGATGCTTGGCAGGTTCCCCATTACAGTTTCACCCCCCCAACTTCTCTTCCCCCACAGTCCACCCCACGCTCACACGTACAAATGATGAGCTCAATTAATCACACTCTTTGCTATCATCTTTCCCACTTTCTTCCAAACTTTCTGCTAAACACCTACGTATCTGCCAGGCACCAACTTTTGTTTTACTGACTCATCTTTATAAAAACAACAAACAACTATACTGGGCTGCAAAATGGCAGCACTTGGTTCTGCATACATAGGGCTTCTGGTGCTTGCTTGTCATTGGTGGTTCAAGAGGCAACTTCACTCACTCTCTGCTGAAATGAACTATTTACAAAGCAGGGGTAGCAAGCTGTAGGTTATACTCAGCTGCTGCCTCTTGGAGCCTAGTATATTAACACAAACAAACAAGTACAGAAGACTGTGAAGTGCATCAGTTGAGAAGTGGCTGCTCCCGGACCCCTGCCACCCCTTGCCTCCAGGATGATGAGTTTGGGCAGAGGAGCAGGGCATGCACTGAGTTGTACAGTTGCCTCTTAAATTAACTAGGATTGAATTGCCAGAGATCCTGGATCTAACCCCTGGAGTAAGGCCGGACTGGGCAATGTGTTAGTCATGCCAGTCTTTCTTACGTGTCTTCTCCTACAGTGCAACCATTTGATCCATTCTTGTTTATAAGAAACTAAATGTTCAATCTGCCAATGTATATTTGGAGGCTTTTCTTCTTCCTTGTAGAGTCAGTGGGATGTTGAAAAGGAAAACCTTATTCTGTTCCAAAAGAGACTTACATTTCTTTGAGACACCCACTCTTTTCGACCTCTTAATCCTCCAAGTATTAAATCTCCCTTTGTTTTTCAACTGAAAACTTCTTTTATTACCAAATCTCGTTGGCAGTAGTCCAGCTCAGTGGCTTTTTATTAAAAGATATCATTCTGAAACTGAAACTTTTTTTGTGGAAACACGCCATTTTTGATGAAATTATAGGCAGTAGAGGTTATGTTGACTACCAGAAAGCTGAGAGGAGAAAGGAAGGGGGAGGAGGAGAAGGGAGAAGCAACCCCACAGGTACAGATTTCCTGGTGGCTGGGTGTACTCATGTAGGAAATGATCATGAGGTACAGCCTCATCAATGGCCTGATTCAGGCCAGGTATATCATACTCAGCCTCTGAAATTACAGGTAGGTGGTGTGGTTTGTTTGGCCACCAGCTACCTGACAGTGGGGCTGCGTATCATTTTTATAGTTTGTGTATGCATATTTATTTGTTATGTAGGCTTAAATTGATGTTTTTCTGCGTCCCAAGCAAATACTGTGATTATGAGGTTTTATCTCTCCTGCGATAATGTGATGGACACCTTGTTTTTCTGACACATGGATATTTTGACTGAATTGCCCTGGAAAGCAGCAAAAACATTCACTGTTAGTCATTACCTGGATGGCACTTGTTGAATGGCTGTAGGTCTGTGCTGGGGAAAGAGTAAAAAAATACATAGGATTGTCATTCTTTGGTGTGGTAACAGGACACAAAGAATTTCTGTAGAACAGGATTTACTTAGACTTAGCTACAGACTGAACACAGGCAGTGTAAAAGCATAAGCTAGTGCAACATTAGCAATAGGAAAGATTGAATGTCTGAGAGATGAATACATCTGATTGCTTTTCAGGATTTATTTTCTCTGTGGTTTAATGCACGCTTATGTCACGTAACACTGCTTATCAGCCTTAGAATGTAGAGGTGCAACCTTTTGGGTTTTGTTGTGGGTTTTTTTATTTTTTTTTTTCCTTAAGTTAACTGAAATCAATTTTACATGTCTTTCTTAGAAATGGCTGTTCTTGTTTACTTGCTTTCTGAACATAATTCAGTTTTGTGGCCAATGCAACCTTAATTCTGGCTAGGATCGCTGGCTGGGCATTGGAACAGAGTTACTACATGATGTGCCACATGCCCAAGTGTGCACTGTGGTCTTAGAGGGCTTGGACTTTTCTGGAAATTTGCCTCTCTGTCCCATAAGCCTCTAAATGACAGGGAGTTATTGTTTGTATCATCCTTTCTCACAGTTTTATTTTTAGCTGCCTATCTGGTTCTTGTGATTAGGCTGGTTGAACTACTGGTTGCTCTTGTAATATTTCAGAGCTGAGCTTTCACTTTTGCCTAAGATAAAGGGGTTTTTAAGTGTACTTATTTTGCAACCTGGCTGAAGGAAGGTCATCAGTCTCTCAAAATTGGGTTAAAGCTGCCATCTTAGAGAATTTGCAGTGTTTTCAAACATCACTGTGCTGCCTTGACACTGCCATGAAATTGCCGATGTACATGACTAACAAGAAGCTGTTCCTCCTTAAGCAAATACAGCAACTTGTAAAACTGATAGAAGTATTATAACATCCCTACGTGAATGACTTTACCCACTGATGAAAAAGGTAGCAGTCTGCATTGAAACCAAGACCTCACGGTTCACGTGAACACATGTGATCCTGGTTACTATGTGAGTCTTCCTTATTTGCATATTTAATATACAGAAACTGTTTTATTAGAATACCTCATCCTGAAACATGTTAAGAAAAAGTCCTAAACTGTGCTTATATGGAGAATGGGGGTGGCCATGTGACCAAATGCAGGGTATACAGTGCTGGCAGCCCCCTTTCTCCTGCAGCCCTCTGCCTTTTTGGTGCAGGAGGAGAAGCAGGGGTGTAGCACAAGCACCCCATTGATTTTATGCTCCCCCAGTGCGGTTCGGGAACTTGCAAGCCTGCACGCCTGGATGTGATTTATGTAGGCCGAGTTCACCATCAGGGGAGGCAGCTGGGAAGCAATGGCCAAGACATGCACGGTTTAGAAGGCCAGAGGTAACAGCCACCCCCTTATGCTGCATCCTCCAGAAACCAAAAAACCCCAAAGAGGCCCCAGATAATGCTGTGTGTTGGGGTAGCAAGAGGGCAGGTAGCCCACACTGGGTGTAAGGAGGTTTCCCCTGGACGAGGTGCAAAAACGGCCATGTTTGTGCCTCTGTAGCGATGCTAGGTGCTGGCACAGGCTTCCCATACACCCTCACCCATGCCATGACATGCCACCCCTCAACTCCAGTGTACTCAAGGAGCCTCGGTACTTACTTTCCTTGTGGAAGTATCTTTTTCTCCTGAGGGGAACTTGCACTTTCCATCTAGAGTATAGAAATAAGGGTGGGTAGGTTAGGTCTTGTGCTAGTTAGTCCTCATTTCCTACTGACAACCCCCAGGTGCCTGCAACTGCATGGGAAGCCCACTCCACCAACTTTTTGGACAAAACACTTTATGCAGCTTCTCTGTGTCTCTTCTCTCAACCTTTCCCTTGTCCACCCTGGAACGCAATATCAGGCAGGCACTGAGCTCTGCTGTGGCAGCTTCAGGAGCAAAGGCTGCCCCAAGAGGGGAGAGGCACACATCACAGCTCCATAGATGGAGGGATGGCAGAGACAAACTAGCAGCTGATGGCAGATGTTACAGCATTCAGCCATGCCTGCAAAGTACAGCCTCTCTTCCACTGGGCAGCCTGGCAGTAAATCAACAAAATTTGTGATTTTGAGGAGCAATCAACCTTTCCCAGCTTGTCTGTATGAAATGGGTGAGTGAACAGTAAATATTGTAAAGAGATAGGAGAGAACCAGCCATACTGTCCCAGCTCCCAATTATTCATGTAAATCTGTGCAGTCGTGTGTCTTGAGTAAAATCAAAAGGAAGAGAAGCATGTCAATTGTGTAACACAAACTGCAAATTAGTGGGTGAGTGCAAAGCTAATGGACAGGCCAGTTCCTGACACATCCACTTTTCAGCAACACATAAACTTTGTTGTTTCATATAGAAGACTATAATTCCAGGTTTAAGGAACTGAAATTATTTGGCAAATTTAAAATCCTTTATATTACAACCAGATTGCTGTTACCAAGTTTTTTTGGTAATAAGAGTCAGGCTTACTGGAACACATGTTTTTGCTTATAGTTTACAATTTTGTGCTTGTAAAATGTCTGCAGACCAGTTTACAAACATTTCACAATGCAGTATTGATACTTATATGTCAGACATATACATAATAAAAATACACTAAGGGACTGTAAAGCTGCCAAGTCATATGAAGCCAGGAAATGTGCCTAATTTGCCAGTGGAGGTGCATTATGAGTATGTCTCTAATTGCATGTTTGCATATTCTTTTTCTTTCCCAGCACCATAGGTAACTAGATAATGTCATCATCCTTCGTTGCTATCGATACATTCTTTGTTAAACATGTGCTTTTAGACCTTAGTTATTTCACATACTACTAAAGTTCAGCAATTAGCATGAAATTACTTATTTCTGCACATGCCCTTGATGTTCTTATCAGTGTAGCATAAGTTTTTGCAAATATTAGTGAACATCTCAACTTCCTGTTTAGTGGGAAAATTTAGAAAACTTTTATTATTGTTGAGAATAAAGATAAAGCTAATCCTACTCATTCGAGGTGGCCTACCCATTTTTCTCTGAGTTTTATATAGCACTTAGCCTACCCCAAGAATAAACTCCTCTAGCTTAGTTGAAGAATCCAGTGTGAACACATCACAAAATTTGGTCCAAGAAGTCCTATGAGATACATTTTTTTATTTAAAACGTATGCATATATTATGTGTATTTATAATACACTATTCATATGTCAGCTATCATGAATTTGACCTAAGTATCTTTGTTTTACAATCACTTATTTATGCCTTTTTTTCTTGTTTATATTCAATTGGCTTCTGATTTTTTTTAGTCCCTTACTTGGAAGGAAACTTGACTCAGGTAGATGGGCTTGGATAGCTCTTCCCTTGGACTGTCAAAAGATAAATAGCATATGTTTCTGTAGTAAATTAGAGCTGTAAATTGCTACACAATCTTTGGAAAATTCTTCTTATTTAGTCAAGAATGTGGAATTCTGTGGGAAAACATGGGGTGTGGTCTTAGAATTGAAAGCATTTCTCAGCATCCACATGCATGCTGCAGACATGCTGGCTCTTTTCAGGCAGGTGACTTACAATCAGAGGAGGAGAGCCCAACCTGCATGTGGCTGGAGGGGCTTTTCGGGGGTTGGCTCTTGTTGGGTTTTTTGGAGGCAATTACAAGTACAGCTTTGTGAATGAAAATGCTGGGAAATAGTTCTGGCCAACGACCTCAAAAGAGGAGAAATGTGACATGTGACTCAACTGTTAAAATAAAAACGAAAGGTGGAATTAATTTTGTTTCTATAGTTTCACTTTGCTGTTTGCAGAGTAGCTCTATGAGCTCTTGTGCGGGCTCCAGAGGCTGTCATGTTCGGGAAGTGGTCAAGCCAAATATAGAAGTGCTGCTAAAAAACTAAGCTTTCCAAACAGAAAGGATGAAGTAGTAGACTTGGAGATGTATAGGAAGAGGAAAAGGGAGTCAAGAAATTACATACAGAGCAGGCAGCAGAGTCTGTGAACAAATGCTTGTGTTTGAAAACTTTCAGCTCTTATTTGAGACGTTTTCTCCCAGCAACTGCAGCATCAATTTACCTGTTATTAAGAGTTCAAGTTTGTTTGGATGTTCTTTCTTTCTGAGAGACTTCCTGGGCAGAGGTAGTGGGTTGCTGATGGTAGGGTCACACACACATCCACTGAGACACCTTTGTAAGGGGGGATGCCAGCCTTGTCTTCTTTCAGAAATACAATCCTCCTCTGGGCTGCCATGGGACGTGAAAGCACTAGTCTTCAGGGGAGAGGACTTCAGTGGGGAGCTGCTGCATCTGTTGTCTACATCTAATTTGCCCTCCCTCAACAAGGGGTTACTGGTACAGAAATAGTTTTGCTGCTAACTGGCTCCTTAAACCATCAGTAACACAAAACCATAAAAAACCCTCATCAAACCAAGGAAAAGCATGCCATCATTGTTCCATGGCTGTCTGCTTGACTAAGAAAGCCCAACAGTCCATGGGTACAGTGTGTTGTAATTCCTGCTACCCCTGCAATTGCCCTTGTCCCCTACCCCAGGACTCTGCTGGCCATAGCTGGTCTTCTCCTACTCATGGGCTGATTCACCTTGAGATCATGATCTTTGCTGGCCTTGATGGAGTGATAATTTGGGTTTTCCTCCACTTGACTGCTGGTTTTCCCAAGCCTTGTAGACACTCCCCCATCCACAGGCGCTTGTCTACCTTTTTTTTTCCCCCAAATTTGGTTAAAGCTACTCGGGAGAGATGTGACTACATGAACCTCATTCCTTAGGAATCTGGGTTTATAATGATATAAGCTATGAAAGCACCAACAAAATGCTTTGGGGAGGATTTTTGGGAGCATGCTTAGTGTCTAAGACAAGAAATGGGGCTACTTTGAGGGACCTTAGCACAACTGCTATGGATTTGATCCAGTGCTTCAGGAGTGCAGGATAATGTTGGTGTGGATGTGCTGACTGCTGTGAGATAAGTATAAACTCGTTATCTTATAATCTGAGCTTTTCTTTAGCCCAACCATGAGCCTGCTCTGTGCTATGGAGGAGAGGAGCCCTTCCTAGCTGACCCTCAGTCTCTGCCACTCATGCTGCCTGGTGAGCAGCAGCAGCCAGGGCTGGGCCTGAGTAGTGTGACAGAGCTTTACCAGGGTGCTGAGTCACTGCACAGGAATGACAGTTCTTTAAAAAAAAAAAAAGACAATCAAACTCTTGTCATTTCTCTATCCCTCTGAACTTCTATGAGGTCTGTGATTTTTCAGAAAGACCCGGATTTACCAGCAATCAAGCAGCTATGACTGAGGAGTGATGCACTAAGCAAAACTCATAGCGAAATCGCACTGCTAATAGACAGGAGAGGGAGTGAGATGGGTTGCAGTTTTTGTCCTGCAGGGGCAACTAGTTAATGCTCTCCCTGTGTTACATATCCTGGCAGTAGTTTGTTGCAGAAGAGTTTTTGAGAGCAAGGAATGCTGCAATGGGCACGGGCTGTGACAGGCCACTGTGCCAGTGTCATCTTTATGGCAGTGAACTTTCCTTTCCTCTCCTCTGATGGGGGATATTCCCTGTCAACAGCTAGCAAGAAAGAAATCTGCTTTATGAAAACCTTGTTCATATTGCCCACAGAGGGCAGCGACAGCAGCCTGTTGGCTATAGCAGAGGAGCAGCCTGGCAGGTGCCCAGCAGTGCTCAGGGTCCCTGCACTGAGAATTTCTAGCACAGACAGCGCTGAAGGCAACTTGCCTGTTCTAGGTGACTCTCAGCATGCATACTCCTTAGGAAACAATATATTCCCACCCAGTGTTGTACGTAACTGTAGCATGCTTATACATACCAGACACAACATTTAAATATATTGAATAATTTAACCTATTTCTGTATAGTGTATATAAAAACCTGTCTTTATGAGACGTGGTGCCATCTCTTTTACGATGAACCTCTAAATGTAGTTTTCCTGTCTGATAACTCAGAGCAGATGACAAGTGCTCTCTATTCCTTGCATCCCTCATATCCTTTTCCACTTCAGCAGACTCTCAATGCTGGGAGCTTACCGATGGAATCACCTCCCTGAAATACATCCTGAGAGAATATTCTTTGACGTGCTATGAACATTAAGATGAATTATGTTGTTCATCTTAATTTGCTTGCTAAATTACCTTTTTTTAATCAAGAGGGTCCTTATGGTGCCTTATATTGTCCCTTAAGGATTATTCATTGCAGGTATAATTTGTTTCATGTTTTAATAAAATCAGTCTCTCTTAGCCCTCTTGTTTAGTGATTAAATACAAAATCATATTAAACTTACCTTATTTTTGGTGGGCAGTTTCCCATACTTCCACTTGATCTCTGTACCCTTAGGTAGCCAATTTTGGTGTGTTTTCCCTGTTGTCTGTATTGTTTTCTGTGCTAGCTGTGTTACAGAATGAAACTCAGTGACCAAAGAGGCTCATTATCTCTCACACCCTAAGTGTATGCAGCACCCAGACAGTGTACACCTAAAAAAAGCCATCAAAAGCCTCCAGCACTGACAAGCACTGACAAGTGGTGTGGGAGAGGAAGAGAGGGCGAATGGCTGAGTGAAATGGCTTCCTGGGGTGCTGGGGCCAGCAAGGGTGTGCTGGTGCTCGTGGCTTCAACAAAGAGGCAAGCGGATTGCAGCTTAGACACCTTCTACAATCCCTCGACTGAAGTAGCAACTTGGGTTGCTCTTAACAAGGGGAAACCACATGCCTGGCCATCTCTCTCTTCTGAGAAATGGTGTGACAAACCGAATGGTAAAAACCAAATTCTCTAAACCCCAAAGAAACACAGCCTTTGTTACTGAAGATTTCCAATGCAATCTAGTTTTGCCTCCTCCTCTCCTTTTTGTCATTTTTTATCCCTTTCTCTTCCTCCTGAACTACAAGATAGAAGAAAAATAGAAGAACCAGAAGTGTAATTTGCAGGGCTGATGACTCAGGGAGTAAGTAGGTTTTAATTCACATATTGTAATTGCAGCACACTGCTGCAAAAAAAAAAAAAAAAGGAAAATAAAAGTCTCTGTCAGAATTGAGGTGTCTGCAGTAAGTTCATCTTCCTGCAGAAAAGTGTCTGGTCATTAACCGGACAGTTTCACAAGATGTTCTGTCTCCTGGCAACACGTGGTTTTGCAGATAGATGTAATCCACCATGAGCTAGGTCTCAGCTAAGCAGCCCTCATCCTTTGTTTCTCTTTTGGGCTTTGCTAGACAGTCCCACACCATATTTCAGCACCAGCAGCTGTAATTTGCAGTCCTTTACTGCAGCCAATGCCAGTGCGGTAGCAGAAGGAATGAGTACAGTTTGGAGGTATTTGATCGGCAATCTCTTCCCAAGTGAAACATGACCAAGGATGACTACCCTTGTGCCATCCAATCTAAAACGTGGCACTTTGGCTGTAACCCTGCCCAAATGAGCATGACCTGGTCCTGCAGTATGCCTTGACTACTGACTGTGGGTCATGTTGCAGCCTGGCCCCATGCAGCAACACAGCTGGAGCATACGTTGGTAGATGCAGCTATGGTCTTTACCCCAGTGTGCCTGCAGCATCCAGCTGAGATGTAGAGGGCTTTGCCATACACAGGCATTATTTGTAAATATGTTATAAAGTGCCAGGCCTGTTCAATTGCATTCGACAAGCTTCATTCCAGCAGTGGTACCTACTACTAGCATTGATGGACCAACATCCAAAAGTCACTACAATTCAGCATTGGATGAAATAATTTCCTTCTGTTTTGTTCTCCTCACAGGAAATGCCTTGAGAGGTGGCACTGAATCCTGCTGACAAGGTAGCAACTACCCAGTTGTTAATCTGGGTTTGGATGGTTGAAAAAAGAGTGGTTTAGATTGATGGTTGATGAAACAATGTTTTGGACTGCAGTTGTGCCTGAGTGGTTCTCATTGGCAACATTTTCCAGTTCAGCTACGTGGTTTATCAATATCATTAGTCACTTGGGCTGTGCGGGAATGTTGCCATTTAGTGACTGTGCAATTAATTCTTATATGTCCTTATTTTTTTTTTTAATACCTAGAAACTAGAGAGACCATCCTAGTGTAGCAGAAAGGAAGAATGTGAATCACAGAGTTTTTCAAAGCAGTGGTTTTACCTAATTTATTCCCAAGCTTTGGAAAGTAGCTGGCTTTGGAAAGTAGCTCAAGCTCAGGCACAGTGTGCAGTTTTTCAGTTGCTGTGCAACTGAAGTAGGAGAGCATGGTATCTGAACTGACAAGCAAGGTGGGGGTCTTTAATCCACCAAGATCTATGTAAAGACAAACAGATCAGGAACTGTCTGAATAAATGCCCTTGAAGTTATTCTCACAAAATTGAAATAAGTGGTAGGGTTAATAAATGGACCTCATATTCCTTTCTGCCTTATGATTAAAGTAATGAATCAACTGTTGACATTGGCTGGTCTTTGAAGGAACGAAGGTCAGAAAGAGATACTGCAGCATGGATGTTCATGCAGGCACCCATGCACATAGATTGAGGAGTGTTCCTGCTTGCCTGGGTTCTATGTGGTGTCAGGAGTTGTCAGGGAATTGGCAGAACCTGGAAGAAGCCAGCATACGTGGCTTATTATCACCAAGTAGAGGATGCTGTAAACAACTTAAAGTCATGTTTTTCCAACCACAACAGCTGGTTTTACCATTTGCTTGAATTTTGCTATGACTGAAAATTTGTTCTTTATAGAAACGTGTTTGCTGTAGCAGCACCCAAGTTTTCAGTGTTATTTGGAAATACTTTTGGAAGATTTATTTTCTGGCAGAAAATAAAATGGCTAAAGCTTACAAGAACATTTCCTACGAGCAGTAAAAATATAACAAGTGGGCTTGCAATTCTTTCTTAAATCAAGTGCAGTTCCTTTTGCCATCACTAAGTGGTGAAGTTCAGCTACTAGGACTTCATCAACTGTATCTGCAAACTCGTGGAAAGTTCTGTTAATCTTTTTTTCCAAAATTGTAGCAGAGCTAAAGTGAGGACACCAGCAAAGCCTAGAATGAATGTTTGCATAGGTCACTTGCACCCTGGTAGGAGGCTTTGGTGCAAATCTTTCAGCAAATCTTCAGTATTTATTCCTAGTTTTGGAAGTTCTGAGGGGCTGACAATCAGAAATTAAATGTTTGCTTGCAAATCTCCTTTTCAAGACTGACAGTTTCCCCTCTGACTTAGTCCAGAACCTGCTGCAGCTATTTGCATTGCTTAATAGCAGTAAAATGGTCAGGCAAATCCCACAAAAACGGTTTTTCATTGATTTCACATTTTGGTCAGTCCAGAATACCCTTCCAGAAACCTTTCAGGAAAATACAACTATGAAAATAATTCAAGGAAAGGAAAATGAGATGTGATACCTCAAAGGAAAAAGACAACAGTATGAAGCAATCACGGTTTGCAGGGCGATGGGAATGACTGATTGAACCTACTCAAAAGCACAACCAAAATGTTTCTTTAGAGGAATACTGTTACTTGAGCTGTTCTTATTTTCTGATTATTCATTACCACTTGGGAGGAGAGAAGTGATTGTGTGTACGTAAGAATGTCTGAAGAATTTTTTTTGTCATGATATGGTTTGTGCCCATTGGATTCCTCTAATCTATTTGCATGATAAAAGGAAAAATTTTTAATGCAATTATAGTCATTTGGAGTAGCAAGAATTTGCAAAAACATAAACCACCTAATCAGAAAGTAGAAATGTGAAACTTAGTTTACCAGTACAAGTTTTAATTAGCAAATCAGGTCTTGCCAGCTGGTTGCCCCACCGTGCGGTGCATGAGTGACTCGAGGGCTGAGGGTTTTGTTGGTTTCAGCAATATGATCACAGCCAGCATATAAATAGAAACATGTGTGTAAAAATGACAAAGCAAAAATGCACTGAAACAATGAATCAAAACAGCTGTGTGAGCTGTTTTCATGTCAGCTCAGCTGAGGATGAAGAGGAAGGGGTGTGCTTGTGGGATGGCAGCCCTGTCTTTCCAAAGGATAGGGCTGGGGAAGGAGGATGGACCTGCAGAGAAGGGAAAAACCTCAGGGGAGGACAGTGGAGACCAAGTCTCTGCTTTTTCACTGAGGTAATGTATGACCTAGGCCCTGAGTTGTGTATTTGGCTTGCTCTGATCTCCTTACTCAGAAAAAAAAGTTGTATTACAGTAGCATCAGCAGCTCCTAGCTCTCCATTGGTTTACATATGGGGTGTGGACCTCTAACAGGGTCCTCTGAGTTACATACTGGGGACAGCTGTACTACTCATTGCAGCGTGACTGTTGGCCTGAGCTCAGATCAGGACAAGGGTGGGCTTCCTCCTGCCTTCCACAGACTTTGGGTACTCAATCAGTTTAGAAATCTGGGCTTGTATTTAGGCATTTGCAAAAACCTAACTTTATGGAAAAGGGGTTTGTGAAAAACTCAGCCTTGTAATCCTTTACCCCTGTTTGTCTAGCAGCCAAGCTGGGAAATCTTCGCTTTCTGGTTCTGACAGATGTTGTCATGTCCTCTGAAATTTTTGTTATTCAACTAAGTGCCAGTGGGTAGGAGGTTTTTAGGAGGTCCTCTTACGGTATCTGCACAGATGGGGAATGTCCCTAGAGTAAGCTTGAAGCCTATAAAAAAGGGGAAGCCATACTCAATGCATCAGTCATTCGCTTGTCTCGCTCAGAGTACAGCTAAGATGATGGTTGCTTGTCTGCTCCTCTCCAGCATCTGGACAATGGCATCAGGTAACTCCCTTGTCTGTCTGTCTCTCTTTGTTACTGTAAAGGCATTAGGGACCTTGGTGGTCCTGCAAGCCTGCTGCTTCGCTGCTCAGTGCTGCAGTTTCTCCCTCAAATTCCCTGAGGTGAGTCCAGCAGTAACAGGGCACTTGTGGCAATGCACATGGCTGCACTGCTCCCAAGGGTCTTCAGACATGTCACTGCTGGTTGTGTTGGCAACATCCTCTCCTTAATTTACCATTTGCCAGTGCATTTATAAGCTGCAGACAGATGCATGAATTTATTGCTATTTGCAAACCATAAACCAGGCAATGGCAACATTCAAACAGTCATAATGACCCGTATGACTGAAGTTTGATTTAATCTCCTGTTGTAGCTGGGGTTTGGGTGAGAGTATGGCACTGATTGCTTTAGCCAGGACACAGTTATTTGTAGTGATGGACATGGTACTTGCAGGTGTATGCTCAGGCCATTAAAAGTCTGTGTGTTACATTTCTTTTTATAAATAAAAAACATTTAGAAAAGCCTGAATTTGTTTCAAACTAGCTTTCCCGATTGTGATTTGTATTCTACCTATGGCACTACTGAGCTCTGAAAGGAAAAATGACTGGCATAGCTTAACAGCTGGCTTCTTGGTCTCCTGAGATCTGCCTGGCCATGGCTATAGCCGTGGAGAGGGCAGGACCTGAGGCAGCTTCCTTGGGCAAGTTTGCCTCTCAACACTGCAAACAACCTCAGTCCTCTAAAACCTGCAAAGATACTTCCCTTTCTTGTAAATTGAATTGTGTGTTTTCAGTGCTGTAACTGTCCCTGTTGATATCTCCCTTCCCATGTTGATGTACAAATATTTTAAAAAACATTATTCTAAGGGGACTGTGGAGCTGAGCCTTCAAACACCAAACTTGGGAACAACTGTTTTGCTTGCCTGTCCCCTTAACAGCTTTCCCACATGTGTCTGTGAATTGGAAGCGACTAGGTTGTTTTGGTGTTTTTTTTCTTTTCTCTAGAGACCTTTAATACCATGGCGTTTATGCTATGGAAGTTTTCCATTTGTGGGCCTACAGCAGGGTCTCTGATGCTTCCCATCTGCATGGCCTCAATCCTGAGAGGAGGATGGGTTTGCTTTTGGTCCTACCTGCCTTGCTTTTTCCTTGTGGTTTTCAGTTCTATTGTCAGTCTTTGGCAAGTGTGAATGCACAATGTATAGCAAAACTGGTAAGAATTTTTAGCAGCTTTACTGATTTGCTTCTCACTGCAACACAGGAAAGCTCAGAGAGAGGTAATGCACTGGCAGCCATCTGGGCATTAGCACGGCTGAATGTTTAAGGAACCTCTCCACAGTTTTCTGTGGGATAACAGAAATATGTCACTCCTGAAACTGGAGTTACCTTTCTTGGTGGTCCTCTTACAATGCAGGTATCAACCTGGCGAGTTGCTTTGTGTGAGAGGTTTCAGGTCCAAGGCAATTCTGTTGAGCTGCGTTTTCAATTTTTTTCATTACACAGAGAGGCAGAGTGACCCTTCAGAGCACAGGAGTGAGAGTGAGGGGCTAGGGGCCCTCTGCTGGGGATGGGCTGCAGAAAGTTGGTGAGAAATGCTGAGTGCAGTGTTCACTTCTCCCCCAGGCTCCGTGCAAGTGATGCACAGAAAGGTCCAGTCGGTCCAAGTAGGAGGAAATGTTACTTTTTCATGCCAGTCAATCATAAAAGAAGATGTGCTGCAGGTGACCTGGCAGAAGGAGACGGATGGGGCTGAAGACAACATAGCGACTTACAGTAAAATGAACGGCCAAAAGATAGCAAAGGGTTACGTCGGCCATGTGAGCTTTGCCCACAGTGAGTTACAAGCCTCGGCCATCTCCCTTCATGGAGTCACTCTCCAAGATGAAGGATGCTACAAGTGCATCTTCAACACTTTCCCCTTGGGAGCTGTCACTGGCAGGATGTGTCTCAAGGTTTACGGTAAGGCATCATAATTGCGTATGGGCAGTTATCTGAGAAGCAAGTCATTTTCCCCGGGAAAAACCTTCCCTGACCATTGATCATTGCTAAATCGTTCTGGGAAAGGTGGTTCAGCTTCCTCTCTGCTCTCCTTCCTTCTCTAGTTTTACCTCTGATGGGAAACCAGTATTCAACAGTTCTTTAAACTTTTTTTTCCCTTCTAAGTCAATAACAGAAAGACCCAAAAGCTGATGTGCAACCCATGACTTCCTCCAAGTTTTCCTAGCCATGTGCTGTGATGACAGATGGCCTGCCACAACTGTGAACCCTCCACTTTTCTGCTTCCTTTCACTGCTGCTTTTGCCTCCTAAGCCTGGAAACCAGGCATTTTTTTCTTACTCTGCCTTCAGTCTTAAAAAAATGAAAGCTATTGAAAAGGTAGACAGACATATGCATGATCCGAGTATCTGGAAACATTTTGTAGCTATAATAAAAAATAAAAAACATTAAGCTGGACTTAGAAAAGGACTGCAAAAAAAAAAAAGGCCAAAATACAGTGCAGATCACAGCCTTTCCATATGAATATCTTGTACGGGTGAGCATCAATTAGCTTCAAGAAGAGAGTTAAAACAAATCAATCATAAGTCAAGGTGGCAATGTTTGATACATCTATATGAAACTGTCAGCTAGCAAGTACAAACTGAAATGCAGACAAATAGGAGAATTCAAAAAGAACCAGAGTGAAAAGCTGCTTATCTTTTGAGGGATGTTTTTGGTTTTCTGCCTGTGAGAAAGCTGAGACATTAAACAAGCCCTGAGGACACTTGGCTTACTCATTGTTGACTCTGCTGTGGGGATGCTGGCCAAAGATCATATCCCATATGGAAAACACCAGTGTCTGGGACCTGCTGCTCATGGTATGACTCCTGCAGAATATTTGTTTATCCGTAGTACCTTCTGCTGACAAAGACATAGAGACATGCCCACACACATATGCTTATGCCAGGAATCCTCTGTGTGGAAAATAAAATGCCCCTAGCTTATAGGGGAAAGATGACTTAAGGGGAAAGGCAGGAGGGAAAATACAACAAAAGTTCTTTTTCCTTTCTCTTGAGAAAGTTTCTGGAGCAGAAAAGAGAAATTAGGAGAAATTCACTGAATATTTCAGATATGAAGAGGAAGATGTTCCTGAAAACACCCAGCCTTGAGTCACTGAGAGGGTAAACACTGATTTATACACTACAGGAAAATATGGAAGCGCCCTGGGGAGGAAACTCTTTCTCATTTATCTCATTTCTCATTTATCTCATTATCTAAACAGAGTTAGATTTGGTTTGGTTGATTGGTTTGTTTTCTGACTATGGTTCATCCTTTAGCAGAGCACTATTACAGAAAAAAAAATATATTTCTGCTGCTACGCACAATCCTGTGAGCATCACTTTCTGCATCTCTGCCAAAAACCAGATCAACTGAAAAGACTTTCACTTGTCTCACAGGCAGGCATGAGCCAGTGCTCCTGCTGCACCAGAGCAGGCTCACAGGCCACTGCCAAGGGCTGGCTCATGAGGGTTTCCTGATATGTACTTTATCAAGCATATCCTGGAGGGTCATAATGAATAAAGTATGTACTCAGTACTGTGATGGAAGATTTTGATTCACATATGGCAAATTTCATTGAAGCTAATTTATGTGATGCTACTTAAAAGCCACAGTTTTACTGACATTCCTCAACTCATAATGATGGGAACAACTTGTCTGAACAAGCCCAGAGGACTCTGTGACAGACTGTGAAGACAACAGGAACCTCTCAAGGCTGGGTAATTCAGGGCAAGGTGATCTAACCAGAGTCACCAGCTGAAAATGAAATGCTGCCATGTCTTTGCCTTCAAGTGGGGACTGCCAGGGAGTTTACAAGCTGGTAATTGCCCAATTACCAGAACCTTAGCAAGAATGGCTGTTCCAGGATGGGCATCATTGCTTAGTGATGAAGGGAAGTGAAACTGCTTAAGAACTGGATATAACACTGTGAAACAAGTAACAGGTAAGAGTGGAGGAATCTCAGACCTATCTGGCTGAAAACAGCAACACCAATAAGAAGTTTCCTACCTTGTAGCAAAACTCTTGTTGGAACAGAATAGTTTCAAGTGTGCTTGGTGAGTCTCTCTTGAACAGTCCACTCTCCTTCCTCCTCGATTCTACTTTGGAAATATTTTACTGATCTTCTTCACCAAAGAGGATGAAAATGAAACCCGGGAAGGGGATTGAGTGGGCAGGTACAGAGAGAGACATGTGCCATGTAAGAATGGGCAAGACTTGCTGAGTCACGAAATTCCCTGGGCATTTTCTGGGTCATCTTCAGAAACCTTCTGCCTTCATTGTAGATGACATCATTCACCTGGAAGTCTTGAGCACAGTGGAGAAATGCTGTTGCTATTTCTTAGACAAGGGAATTGAGGCACAGTGTTTCTGGTGAACACCCATATAGTTGGAAAATCTTTCTGTCATCACAAGGCATGCTGTAATTCCTAAAATATTTTATCAGCCTCTCCAAGGCCACTGTCAAGCCTTTAAATGTAAAAATTGCGTCATGACCTGACAGTCCTCCTTTAATTACAGAAGATCATTGCAGATAATCAAAGCTGATGTACTTCACTAGAAGGTCCATTTTTCAAATATTTCAGAACACCACCACAGCTTGAATTTGGGAACACTTGTGTTACTGCTCTGCAGGAACCACTGAAGAAAGTAGTTGTGTACAACGTTTCTTGTGGGTACTTTTTCACTGGAAATAAATATTTTGATGATAGTCAAAAGAAGCAGTTAATTTAAGTGTATGAATCAGACTTCAACAGGGGCACCTGTTAGCAACAAGTGTTGCAGGACTTTACTGCAAAAGCATTGCTGATGTATTTTGACTATACATCTATTACAGACCCTTGCTAAGGGGAAACTCAATCCTATGTGATTTTTTTCACGTGATAATCATTCCTTGGGGTACAACGTGGGATGAGAGAGGACTGCTTAGTCACCAGAAGAACAGGTGTGAAGTACATGTGTTTCTGCCAAGATACTGAGTAAATTTTCTCCTCCTCTCTGGAAATATGTGACTGCTTTCTTTTACTGCTTTTGGATGTTGCAAGCTAATCTTTGAAATGAATACTGTGGGTGGATATGCTATTCCTATGCATCCCGTGAGTGAAAGAAGAAGTTCAGAGATCTATTGAAAATCAAAACATAAACTGTTTGTGACGCTTGTCCTTTCACACATGGCAGATTTTGAGAAGTTCCAGCTGAAATCCCCCTCTACACTCTTCTTGTTGCTCATGGATCAGCAGTAGTGCTTTTCATCAGATATGTGGTGTTTGAGGTTCTTTTTATTGGAGACACAAAAAAATGAGAAATACCTTCCTTTTTTTTTTTTCTAAGTAGACACAACTATAGTAAATAAATGAAATCCAGCGATTAAACCAAGCCAAACCAAAAAAAATGATGGTGTATAATGTCTTGCTTCTGCCTTCAGGCAGTTATGGCTTGTAGGATTCAGGCAACTTCATGAGCTTCATCTCGAATTGTACCAGAAAGTTATAGGTACAATTATGCATCTGACATAAGGCTTTTCCCCCTTTCAAAGGATCATCCACGCCTTACTCATATGCAAATCTTCATTTACCTCCCAAAAGGAAAAAAAAAAATGCTT
The DNA here is from genome assembly GCA_033556795.1 of Tapera naevia. NCBI lineage: Eukaryota > Metazoa > Chordata > Aves > Cuculiformes > Neomorphidae > Tapera > Tapera naevia. The sequence goes on along the minus strand of JAUMJJ010000088.1, from coordinate 16,066,479 downwards.
TTCCTAAGAAGAATAAACAGGAGGGAGTTTTCTTTATTTTAAGTAGAATTGCTAAGTGATAGTGACATGCTTGTTAGTGTTGGGACAAAAATTAATTTAAGCATAAATATTGTGATGACCATTGTTATTTTTGTCTATGTAAATATTATTAATATACACATGGAGTACTACTTAATATAGCAATAGATACTTTTTTATTCAGAGAGCATTCATATTAACACAGACTTGAATAAAACTAGGATTGTCGCTGCACTTAAATGGATACAGAAAGGAATATTCTCAGAAACAGGTAGCTGTAAGTAGAGTGTGGTTTGGAGGTCTATACCATCAGCAAATGCACTGAAGTAAAAGGCAGGCTGGTGAGCTGCCATATGGAAACCTGTGGATTGCACTCCCAAATGGAGCCCTTACAGATCTTGAACTGAGAAAACTGAGCAAATTAAACTGACTTTCAGCAAGTACTTGGACTAGATGGCTTCCAGAGGTCCTTTTTGGCCTAAATTATGGTATGATTTTATGTGCATAGAATAAACAGCTGATTTCCTGCAGGGCATAGATGTGTCCTTATATGTTCAGATCTCCCCTGGACCTCTACCCAGGTTGAAAACACCTTTCTTCAATCCTTCCCTTTCTTTGTTCCTTGCAAATACAGTTTGTATACATAGGAATCAACAAGCAGACTTCATGTGAGTGAGTAAGCATGAATGTATTTCATCTTTCTTGATGGCTAAGACTAACAGCATTGACAAATCTTCATGGGTGAGAGGAAGTTCAGAACAAATAATCTTTAATGAAAGGTTTCAGGGATACCAGTATGTCCCCAAAACTCAACACTGGAGGGAAGAAAGTTGTACAAGCACAAAACCTCTACAGGTGAAATTCACTACTGCTCTCTTGCATAAATAGATGTGTTTCATCCTTTTGTCCACAAGCCTGAACAACTCAAATGGTACTAAACTATTCCTGTAGATAAACTTAAGTGAAAAGAACAAGAATTTTGACTCTTTGGAGCCGTTCAGCCCTTTCAGAGAAAGGAGGACATGTGGTTTCATAGTTTCACTACCTGTTGTTTTCACTTGGTTGTAACCACCACTTCTCAGTTGGGATGCTGCAGTGCTGCTGTTAACAACGGAACTGAAACACAGATGCTTCTACTGTCTTGTCATTTGTTTTTGCCAAGCTCTTCATTTCCAGACTGCTGCCGGATCACTTTCATGTATATCTGTCACCGCCATGGCTTTGAGGAGCGGGAGGCAAGATTAGATATCAAGGTTGTCCTCCAAGATAACAATAAATACACATGCTTTTCACTTAAATGTGAGCAGAAAGTAATATTTGTTGCTTTGTGTTTGCAGTGATCTCAAACCCCAAAGTGGAGGCTAAGATTATACCCAGTCCAGACAAAGCTGAGAACTCTGAGAGAATGGTGGGGATGAGCTGCTCAGCAACAGGGAAACCAGCTCCAAAAATCACCTGGCACCTTCCCAGGATCCTGCAGCAGAAACCACAGGAGTACCACATCATGTTCAGCAACCAGACTGTGACTGTCATCAGCAATTTCACCCATGCCCACTCCAAAATCCTCCAGGAGTACCCAATCGCCTGTGTGATCCAACATCCCTCTCTAAACACGACGCTGGTCCTGCCCATGGACAGCCTGGCACAGGGTCAGTATGTAACCCTGTTCCTGCCCTGGAGTGGGGAGGAGACAGTAAAACACTTCCTGGGACAGATCAGGAAACTCCTCTGATAGCTAGGGGACAGGTGGGGATATTATCTGGAAGAGCAGCTGGTGCTGGGCTAGGGAGGGGTGGAAGAGGTGCTGAGGAACAACCAGACACCCTGGGTAATGACATACAATGTCTACTTGCCTATTGGGTCCCCGACATGTCATGATGTACTCCAGCCTCCCCACCTCTGCTAAGGACTTGCAGGGTTTCCCTGTCACATAGCTTGATGCACCAACACGATGTCCCAAATTTGGTTAGCTTGGAGGGGCTGGGTGCCACGTGCCTGGGCGTGGCATCAGACCCCAAAGCACAGGTCGGTTTGTGGTGCCACTTGTGTTTATGCTGCCATATGCTCCCAGTGTCCCCATCTGCCCTGTCTCATCCTGGGCACTGGCCAAGGGTCTGGGATTTCTTTTCCCTTCATGCACAAACTGAGTACCTACTGCTTTCCCCACAGGTCCAGACAGCAACATTTCACCAGCCATTGCTGTTGTGGTGGGGGTGTTGGTCCCCCTGACTTCTCTTCTTATTCTTTCCTGCCTCCTCTGCCGCTGCCTCAGACACCTGCGCAACTCAGAGAGAAACCCAGCCTGGCCATGCTGGGTAGGTCCACCTTTTTCTAGGCAGCCTCAGGGATCACCCTTACCAGTTGCAGGTCTCAATACTGCGACCCAGCCCTGCCTAGCCAGGAGTCCATCTGGGGTGGAGAGAGATGAAGGATACAGCCCCCAGTCAGATGACTGCTTAGCAGCACATTGGGAAGGGGAAACCTGAAGGTCGTTAATGAGGCCCATAGGCACTTGACAGCAATGACAGGTAGAAAACATCCACTTTCTCAATGACAAGACATGCTGAGGGGAAGGTGTCACTCTGTTACTGTATTTATGCCCAAAATAGTGGTGTAACCAGTGGCCATTCCTTTGCACAATTCTTCTTAAAATAACCTCCCTCCAGCATGGTCAATTCAACTCATGGAGGAAGCAGCTTTGAGTACACACCTCAAACAAAGTGGGGTCTTAGTGGAAGAACATACCTCTGTGCAGAAAACCCAGGATATCGCTCTGCAGCAGGGGCTGAGGTGTTGCTGGTTGTCCACTGAGGCTGGCACAGGGGACGGAGAATGCAAGCTTGAGGCAGGGGTAAACAAAGCAAGGCAGCATCATTTCAGAAAATTGCAGCCTGTTGAACGTAGGCCTGTCAGCCTCCTTGTGGGATATGCCTAGAGTGTGCAACCTGACTTTTGATAAGTGTTTTGGAGAAAACAACATTGGGAGGAAATATGATAAACATCTTCTTCCACAGGCTTCTAGATCCAAGCTGGAGCCTGCTGTGGGGGTTGCAAGGGGAAATCTTTAGCTTCCCCTCACAGAGAGACATGCAAGGACCCATTTGGTAATGCACACAGCCCAGATCTTTACCCCCACACTTAAAATATCCATATATCTTGAAGAAAGAAAAACCAACAACCTCTCTTTTGTTAGGTCCTTCATGCCTGTACCAAAGCCAAGAAATGTGCGCAGCACAGAGCTGCAGGCAGGTGGGCTTTGATGGTACCTCCCAGCCCCGATGTGATGCTGAGCAGCTGCCCACCCTATGACTGCAAGAGAGAAACTTCTTGCAGCGGCACATAGTGCTTCCAAGAAAACCTGCTATGATTCATTCCAAGGGAAACACGAGAAAGGAACATTTATAACTGATATTTATTTATTTTTTTATGCTATAATGTTCTGTTTTGTCGAAAAAAGCTGTGAAGTATTTATTTGAGACTCAGACTGACTATGTGGATCTGCATACTGAAACTGATGCTTTGTATAGTAAGGAGTTTTGAACATTCTATTTATTCTGTGCTGATATTTTAACATTGTATGCTCAAAACTGGATAGGGGACTGTCTGAAATAGGGCAGCATTTTGTAGGGTGTGATTTTGGCCCATTGCTGATGGGCCAAAGGAGACACCACCAAAAAAGCCAGGGTGTGGAAGACCCATGGAGCAGCCTAGTTCCCTGCTGTGAGTTTCACGGATGTGAACTTCCCAAATGGCATGAAAGATCAGATGAAAGCTGCAGCTGGCCTGAAGTTGTAACCCCAGCACCAGGAGCAACATACCTCAAGCCAGGAGTCATCAGGAATGAGGAAACTGCTAAGCTGGACTTCCACCAGCCTTTGCTAGAAACTAAGACATAAACAGAGGACACTTAGAAATTTCCCTCTCCCCTTTCCTTCTTTTGCAGTTTCCACAGCCACCTTCTTAATTTCCCTAATCTATCACAGATGCCTTTTGCTCCCAGACATCCCACCTGTCTGCAGGAGAAAACAGGGAAATAAAAGCACAGCTGGAGGGGCAGTAGTTTGCCTAGTGGCTTTTATGTGTTTTACTGTGTAGTGGTTGGGGACTGCAGTGGGAATTAGGTGGCAGGTGGCAAGCAGGAGTAAGGGGGTGTGATACTGCATGGGGTAGACACACAGCAGCACAGGGTAACAAGAGTTACCTATCACTAAAATACATTGCTTATAGCCTGTAGGTCAGATCTGAGCAGTTCTCCTGGAACTCCCTGAATACTGTCCTATACTTATGAAATCTTCCCCTGAAGAACCGGGGAAAGAGAAATGACCACTTCCCCCAGCTGATGTGGTCTTGTGGGCAGCATGATGGTGACTGATGCAGACTGTCTCTTCTCCTCCTGGCTTCCCGGAGCATTTGCACATCACCTGTTTTTTCCTTGCCCATCTATTTCAAATGTGCATCCCAGATGAATCAGGCTGAATTGGCCAGAAGGCCAAGTAACCTAAAACAAAAGAGAGTGGGTGAGCTGAGAATGAAGAAACCCAGTCTTTGTCATAAAATGCTTTTTTACGCTCTCTAACAGTAATAGCACTGCTATTGAGTGTGGGGAAAGGGGAACTGGCTGCAACCATCGCAAATAGGAACTTTTTCTCCCAAGCCCCACAACTGTCAAAGAAGAAAGTCACAAGTTTTCCCACCATTGTGGCTTAATTTCCTCGTCCTCTGTGGAGGTAAGGAGCTGTGGGAAGAAGTAGGTTTTCTCGAGGTTATTGGCTCATGGGGAGCAGGATGCAGGCAAGAGGGCAGAGATCAGCCCCTGGAACTCCTGAATAGGCTGTGCAATGTCAGACCTTGCCATACAGGGGGTCCATACTGGGGCTTCATGCAGGGATTGTAGATGGTTTTTTTGAATTTTAAAAGATTTCCATTAAAGTAGAAACTAATGGGTCTTTTTTTTAAAAAAAAAGAAAAGATAAAGGAGTCTCTCACAGAATCAGAGATTCTGGACACAGATAATGAAAAGGATTTTCAGAGGAAAGAGAGAAAGACACAAATCTGGCAATAAACCTTTATAAGCCCAGGAAGATTGCAGAGATTACCTATTATTATTTTCTGAAACCTGACCGCCTGGATTGGGGAAAAGGTTTTGGAGCCATGGAAGTATCTGTTTAAGTGCACAATTGTAATTTCTTTTACTATTTAGCCTAATGTAGAATTGTGAAAAGGTATAGGTTTCTCTTTAAAAGCACAATAGGACTAGAGACTGACTGAAAGAGGAGATGTGGTAACTTACAAACATGCTGTACAAGGAAGAAAGATGTTATCAATCTATTTGTCTTTCACAGCATCAGAATGAGAACAGCAAATAATATCCAAAGGCAGAACAGTTAAAGCCAATATATGTATTTGCCTTCATGCTATACAAAGCCAACTACTGAAATACAGTGCCATAAAATACTATATATTAGTGCTGCAGAGTTAATGGAATGAGCATAATAGAGACCATATAATTAACTGGATGTTAGCTAGGAAAAAAGCATGAAATAGATGCACACTACTTTTCGGGGAACAGACAAGTGCATTACTGAGGTGATCAGAAGTTTTACTGTGGGTGAGTAACATCCTAACTGCTGCTCTGAGGTTTATTTGTGAAGGAAATTTCTTTTGTCCTTGTCTGTCTACTTATCTCTGTTAACAATTCGGTAGTAACTCTTTGGAGGTTGTACTTCAGATGGGTTTATACAAATACTTAGTATTTATTTTAATAAATAGCATCTAGACCATTAAATATTGCAAATTTTGAATAGGTCTTGAGAAGTAAAAGTAAAGCTGATAAGAAATTAAAGTGAAATGGACTACTCTATCTTTCTTCTCCAACATGCTTGATATGAAGCAGGTTAATTCATAAGTAAATGGAAGGAGAACAAGAATGTTTTGAGCTACTATTGCCACGACAAACTACCAAAAAACCCAAGTAGGACCTTAAGACAATGTCCTTTTAAACTTTATATTTTATATTTGTATATATTGGTATTTATTAAAGGATCCTTTGGCTGCATAAAATATCCAAGTTCCTGTTTTGTCATGCCGGGCTGTTTCAGAGATGTACCATGTCAGTATTCTCCCCTGCCTCGGTACTGAGTTGCCGTTTTAAGAGCAGTAAGATCTAAAGGAATAACCCCAGCAGCTCTGGCTGAAGATGTGACTTTGAAATGTAGCCAAAATGCTGCCCTTAGATATTTTATAAGTCACTGGCTGAAATGGGAGGAACATTCTTTTTCTGAAACCGCTACTGTCAGAGGTTGGGACTAAACCTACACAGTGAAAAGGTACTTTGTTTTGGTGATAGAAGACTGAAAGCATCATTCATAATTTCTGTTTTGTGTGCCCCTGGGGAAATGATTCATCTGCTAAATACCACACCAGTAAATTTTCTTATGAACTCAGACATGGTAGAAAATATAACCTATTATATGTCTTTCAGTTTTCAGCACTGAGTCCCTGCAAATCAGCTGAAATAAGAGAAACACATGAATTGAGTGCATTTTTCTCTTTCATAAGTGGGATTAGCAAACCAGACAGATAAAAATCAAGCATTTTTTTTTCACTCTTAGTACACCAGAAATTACTCATATTTTGGAAGCCATACAAAGGGCCTTCTCATATCTCCACTGCTTTCATCTTTGCTCATATAAAGCTGTGTGTGAAAGGAGCACTGAACTCTTGTCTAAGCCGTCTGTGGGGGGACTCTGTTGTAGTCTGCTCAGCTTTGAAAAACTCCTCCCAAAAATTTCCGTGAAGCTTGAGGGAATCCTCAGACCCACACAAAACTCAGTTTTTACTTCCCTTGTCAGAAGCTGCAGTCCTTAATGACCCTAAGGAAAAGGAAGTAAAAGGCAGCTTGTCTAGTAAAAGAGAACTTGAAATTGCACACAAAAGACCAAGATGCAATTCAAAGTTTGAAGAAAAATAACCCCTATCCTTTTAAACTAAAAATTAGAGAATTTTTTTTAAATTAGAATATTTTATTTGATATTATCCTTCAAATAAATTACAGAATGTCCAGTATCTCATTGTAAATATCCAGGGGTCTTAAGTGAGATTGTAGTGGTATTTTTAACTTCCTATCATCTGAGCAAAGAAATATCTTTGTTTGCTGCAGGTTTCTTTGTCAATGCCAGAATGTATACACAAATGGGTGATGTCCTAGTAAAGTTTTCTGAAGACCTTTGCATATCTACTTCAGAAAAGTCTAATTTTAAGGGTATTAAATGTACACTGTCTTCTTTCTAGAAAGCAAGATATCAGTTCTTTATGTATATAACTTCAACATTTTTTTCTGAAAATCTTTATTGTAAAAGTTTCTAATCATGTCAAGACAATTAGAAAGCAGTCCTGTAAGTTCAGCTCAGGTTGCACGAGAAAACCAAGACCTCACTGCATCACCAACAGAAGGTGCTGAGCTCCCTGCAGGGTCCTCTAAGGTGGAAACTTAGCAAGGATCAAAAGGAATGGGGCTGAGTCATGGTTAATAACATCCCCATCCAAAGCAGAGTGATGCTCCAGGGGGCTCTGGCAAAAGGGCACACACAGAACATGAGGTCAGGGGAAGGGGCTCCAAGTGGAGCCAAATGAATGAATGATTTCAGGTTAGCAATTTGTTAGAAAACAAGTCCTTAGGATTTGGCTGTTTCCAGGAAAAACACTTCTCACAAGATTAACTTTGCTGGGTATCGCACTCCACATTGCCCACAGAATCACAGAATGGTAGGGTTTGGCAGGGACCTCTGGAGATCATCTAGTCCAATCCCCCTGCTAAAGCAGGTTTGCCTAGAGCAGGTTCACAGGAATGTGTTTTGGCAGGTTCTGAGTGTCTCCAGAGAAGGAGACTCCACAATCTTTCTGGGCAGCCTGTTCCAGGGCTCTGTCACACTTATGGTGAGGCTGACTGGCCTGTAGTAGTTTCCCACATCCTCCTTCTTGCCCTTTTTGAAGATCGCAATGATATTATCTTTTCTCCAGTCCTCAGGCACTTCTGTTCTCCATCTCTCACGTATGATGGACAGTGGTTTGGCAATAACATCTGCCAGATCCCTCAGCACTTTTGGGCATATCACATCAGGGTCCATGGATTTGAGAGTGTTGAGTTTGCCTAGATGATCTCTAACTCTATCCTCCTTAACCAAAGGGACAGTCTTCTTTCTCCAGAGTCTCTGTTTCCTCCAGTATCTTGGATTCCTGAGGGCTGGCTTAGCAGTAAAGACTAAAGCAAAGAGGGCATTCAGCAACTCTGCCTTCTCTGCATCTGCTGTCAGGAGGGCATCAACATCATTCATCAGCAGGCCCATATTTTCACTAGTCTTCCTTTTGTTCCTGATACACTTTGAAGATTCCCTTCTTCTTGTCCTTGATGTCCTTTGCCAGATTTACTTCCAAAACGGGCCTCAGCCTTCCGCGTTGCATCCCTACATTTTCTGACAGTGTCCCTATATACCTCCTAAGTAGCCAGTCCCTTTTTCCATCCTCTTTAAACCTCTTTCTTCCAGCTGAGATATTTGTGAAGCTCCTTATTTATTCCTGCAGGCCTCCTGCCTCCTTTGCTAGATTTCTTACTGCTAGAGATGTATCAATCTTGAGCCTAGAGGAAGAAATCCTTGAATATAGCCCAACTCTCTTGCACCGCCCTACCTTCTAAAGCCCTATCCCACAGGATTTCTTCAAGTAAGTCTTTGAAGAGGCCAAAGGTAGCTCTCCTGAAGTCTTGTTTTGTAATCCTGCTTATTGCCCTGTTTCTTCCACACGGGATCCTGAACTCCACCATATCATGGTCACTGCAGCCAGGCTGCCCCTGACTTTCACATCACCAACCAGAGCTTCTTTGTTTGTTTGTACAAGGTCCAGCATCACTCCTCATTGACTCCTCCATAGTTTGTGTCAAGAATTTCTCATTAATGCTCTGTAGAAATCTCTTGTATTATGTGTGCCTATCTGTGTTATCTTTCCATCAAATATCTGAATGGTTGAAGTCCATTATGAGAACCAAGGGCTGCATTTGTGATGCTACTTCCTCCTGCCTGTAGAGGAACCTCCTCTTCCTGGTCAGGTGGCAGGTAGTAGAAACCCACAACAGTGTCCTCCACATTAGCATGCCCCTAGATTCTTGCCCATAAGGTCTCCAATCATTCCTCAGTGAGTTTCTGATCAAAACTATAAAACCCCCATAGCTTCCTAACTGAAGTAAACATGCTACCAACAGGAAACAAAGGGGGTGAATGATCTCAATGATAGTTCGCTCTCAGAGTGTCTGCAGAATCTTTGCCAGGTTGATCTCTGCCCCTCTTGGCTCAGCAGCTGGTACGTCTGGGCTTGCTGCCAGGAGTGAGCCAACGTATCCTTTCCTCCTCACCCTTCCATCTACATGCGGTAACAAGGAGCAGAGTGCCCCTTGGACTCGGGCAGAGCTGAGAACAAGAAACACAAACTAAGAGAAAGGGAGAGAAAATACAGTGTTACAAAAATGCCAATGAGCAGCCTTTCTTTTTACTAGTCGTTTTCCTCTTTGGCATTAGCAAAAATAGCAAAACTAAAGCTTGAAAAGGAGAGCGCCCCCAGAAAGCAGTCTTTTCAATTTAATCCTAAGGCAGTTCTGAAGACTATGATCCCCCCCACCCCCTTCTCCCCCACCGAGTAAATGAAAATTAATTAAGGTCAAACTCTCTAGCACTTGCAGTCCAAACATGCTGCTTTATCTGAGAAGTTGAAAGCATTGAGGTCTGGCTTGGACAAACAGTCCTATGGCATAGTTCTTGCATAGTTCTTTTTAAACAAACAATCACATCTTCCAGGGCCTTTGATAAATGCCTGAAAAGAGAAAATCAGCCAGTTTCTTTTTTTGTGTGCAAAGTTCAGGAACTACATAAAGTAAAAGTCAGGAGAGAAGGGTGTGGGAAACTACATAACAAGTTGAATAGAATTTGTTTCAGTAATACGTCCTGTTGCCAGGACCTTTTAGAGTTGCCATTTTTAAATGTTGTTAGTTTGTATATGAGAAGGTGAGTGAATGTTTTGATGCATAGTGTGCAGTTTGCCAATAGGATCCTTGCTTGGGTAAGAAAGGAGTGAGATTCAAAGGGTAAAAGGCTGTTGCCGAAATAAAAACACCTGAGCCCATTTTGCTGCCTGGATGATGAAGAGTTTCTAGAAGGGGAGGAGTGGACACAATTTAAGATGATTGCACCAACCATTCTTCTCACATACAAAAGATCCTTGAAGACATACCTCCAAAAACCCTTTATGTGTGTGACCCTTTACACGGGTCTGCTTTCCCAGCTCCAAGGGCTCATAAGACTGGAGTAGATCTGCTCTGCTCTGTGGTAGCTTGAGTACAAGAGATATATTGGAGTAATAATTGTGTTGGTTGGTTAGTTCTAGCTAGGATTGAGTCCTAGTTCAGGGAAGCGAGTTCACTTCCCCATGCAGCTGCCCTCATGCATTGAGTGTATTTACCTTCACTTGCTCTTGGGCCCCTCTATCCCAGTAAAGTCCATGCGTGACCTCCACTGCATTAGCTACATTCTCTCTTGTCCTTGCTTTCCCTTTCTTGTGTTGGTTTGTCAATAAAGCACCCAAATTTGTTTGGCAATTCTGACCCTGGGAAAGGGGGTGTGAGCTACCATAGTTTTATCTGCTGTGTCATAGGATTTGACTGCAAGCCATCCCTCAGCAGTCCCCAGGGGATTCACTCTGAGTCACAGGGAGTTGGATCCTGAATGCCTGGCTACTCTCCTGTGTTAATGCAGCCCCTTACACCTAAGGCAGAAATTAGGAGACAGAGGGGAGCTAGCATTGGAGAAGAGTGATAATGGAACCAGGGAGGAGGAGAGTAGCAGAAAATCCGTAAGGGACTCTGTGGAAAGGTTCTGATGTGGTGGTGCATGCTAGTTTCACTTCCCTGATCTTTGCCTGAAGTGCAAGCCGGTATTGCAAGGCCCAATGAAATGCTAGATGGAGACCCTTCCCATATTGGAGGTGCCAGAAAGAGTGTTCTGGAGTCCATCTTGCCCTTTCATGAATTAATCTACAAGGTTTTGGGGGAGAGTGCGGAATGTAAAACTGCAAGAAACCTGAAAGAAACCTAAACCATTATGCTACCCCTCCAGATGGAGGGAAGAGTCAAATTCAAAAATAGCAGAGATGAACACAAAAGGGTACAGTAATTGCTTTGTGCATTTTCCTGTAAATTAGCATTATCTCTTTCTTACAGAAAAACCCAGAAGAATTCGATAGAGTATGGGGTGTATCCTTCTGTAAATACAACTAGAAACTTCCCATGGTGCCTGATCTCACCACTGGATTACCATGTGGCCAAGGGTTGTGCCCTGTGGTTTTGCACTGAAATACTTGAGCACACGTCCTTGCCCCTGAGGGCTGCACCCATGGCCTTCCCCTTCTGGAATTAAGTGCAATGCAAATGTACTCAGGAAGAGGGGAGTTCTGGCAAACCTGCCTTCTGCACAGGCCTTTTTCATAATCCAATTTACAGGTTTGGTGTTCTTGCAGGTTGAGGTGAAGCAGTGGCATCTGCAGGTGTCCCATGCCACCCTCTTGATGGAGAAACATCTCCTATTCTTTCTTGTGAGTCCTCTGTGCCAGGTCCAGGGGAGAAAAGCACAAGCGGTGCTCAGCAAGCTGCAGGGGCAGTGATCCACAGGGAGTGCCTCTCTGCCCAGCCTTCCTTCCCCACCAAAGAGAAAGAAAGCAGGGGCTAACACAGCCTGTGGCCCCTTTTTTCTTCCCTGGCTTACCAACTGAAGAGCCCACACTTACACCTTGTGAGGTGCAAGTCCTCATGATGGCACTCATAGCAGTACTCAGCAGCATGAGGCTAACATGAGGGGGGATACAAGGCTTTGCTGCCTGGGGAAAATAAAGCATGTGCTGCTAATTTCTAGTTCTGGCAACTGGTGTAGTAAGTGGGGGGACAAAATTGTGCTACAGCATGTTTGCTTTGATTAACGTTTAACCAGGCTCTGGTTCCCACCTGACTGGCCCCTCCTTGCCAGTAATGCCACCACAGCTCTCTGCTGATTGGCCTCTGAGGAGCATTCTGAAAAAAGGCGCCAAGTCTTCAACCGTCCACCTGGGCATGCCAACTGCCCTCTGAGGGATGTGGAGAAAGATGGTGAGCTTTCCTGGGAAATAGCTCTGTCACATGATGCTTTTCTTCTTGCTTTGCTGGGCTGAAATCTGCTTACTGCTGCTCTGCAGAGGCTGCCAGCTTGAGGAGCCGGTAATGGGTAAGTGGACCACCCTTTTACTTGCACGAGGTTAATTCGAGAAGAAATAGCCTTTCTTGGCAAGCAGAGAGACCAAGTTGCCATCCCAACTGAAAAATACTAATTGGTAACTGTAACAGTAGCTAGGAATGTTGGGGTTGGTCAGCAGCAAAATCGGAAAATGCAGGTCAGAGAGGGCACAAGGCAGTTTGTCATAGAACTCAAGCTGTATGTTCTGCCCACATACTCTCTTTCTTTGTGAGTGTCAGTAAGCTGCTCAGGACAAGGGATGGAGCAAGTTTGTGTTTTCAATGTATGTGTCTGGGTGGTGCTCATTGTTGTTGGGAGGGGCTGGGGCAGGGGGATAACCCTCTGCAGTTGTTTGCACTGCTACCCAGCTGCAAGGTGCCCTGGGCTGTTCTGCCACCCTGACATCGCTGAAGGTGATGGCAAGAGAGGAACAGAGATACTTTCAGAGGAAAGAGTCACTTCCACTGGGTTGCCATGTGTTGGGTTTGTACAAGACACCTCTGATCTTCCAGAGACAAAGGTGAACTAAGATTAATGCATTGGAAAGAATAAGGCAGATGAGCCCAGGGCTCAAGTTTGCTGTGGTTGCTAAGAAGCCTGCCTGCCCTTCTGTTCCCATGACACATTCTTCCTCACTATGGGAAATGTACAGTGTAGGCTAGTAATGTGATGGCCACACACGAGACCAAGGTGTCTGAGGTCTCTCAGAGTGTGCCACATGGCCTTGTGGTGGAGTTCCTTGCTCTAGTGCTCTGCCAGATGGGAGCACTGTGATTGGATGCTTCAAGGCACTATAGCTTTCCCCAGGTGAATTGTTTTTCCTTCTGCTCTGATTTTGGGGTTTGATTTATTCCTAGGTTTGAAGGAAGCTGTGAAATCTGAGAGCATTATTGCAGCAGCCCTTGGAGGAGAGGCAAATTTCTATTGTAACTTCTCACTCTCGATGGATGTTGTGCAAGTCACCTGGCAGAAGAGAAATGGGTCTTCCTTTCAAAACATAGCCACCTACAGCCCAAACCACGGGCTAAGGCTGATAGGGTCATTTCAGAAGAAGGTGCGTTTCACTAGAGCAACCCTGAACGCCACAGCTATCACACTCCAAAATCTCACCTTTGAGGATGAGTCCTATTACAGATGCATTTTCAACGTGTTCCCTCATGGCTCTTTCAGCAAAGATATATGCCTCAACATCCAAAGTAAGTTTTCCACTGATACTTTCTCCTTTTCTGGCACTCAGCACAAATCTGATGTAGTCAGGATGTAGGTAAGGTATTATCCCCACCACTGCATGGAGACTTTCCATGCAGCAGCATCTCCTAGTGGATAGCCTCGAGAATTGCCGTATCTTTCCTCAGAGGAGGTGAAGTAAATAAATCGGGAGATGCTTTCGGGTAAGAAGCCCCATACAGAAAGGTGACATGTCCATCTTTGACCATTAACTTGCAACAGAGTGTAAAAAGTACCTTCTTTTTTTTTTTGCTTTCAGCAATTTCTGAGCTAACAGTGGAATATGATTCCCACCTGCCCACTGAGGGTCTCCACACTGCAGTCTGCTCAGCAACAGGAAAGCCTACCCCCAAAATCACCTGGCTAGATGAGAGAGACCTGAATGAATCCACCGAAATACACCATATCCAAAATACAAATGGAACGGTTACAGTGACAAACAGACTTACCTTCTCTGCCAATGACCTCCATACCTTGGCCTGCCTCCTTGACCACCCGCAGGGAAGGAAAATGAAGGCAGTTTACGTGGGAAAAGAAAGGCAAGGTGGGCTGCATTTGTAGTGAGAGGTGCAGCTTGGAGTGGGGAGCGCTTAGGGAAGGATATGCAGTTGTGGGATTAGAGCTGATGGTTATGCAGTTCTTGCTACATAAATTTCTGGGAGTTTGGATCTTGTGCTGAATAAACATTTCACGATTTGAAGCCATCCAGAAGATTACTCCCTGTAGTACCTTTGTGCATGTGTGGTGGGTGTGTACATATATATATTTAATAACTATGTACATTTACATGTATGCATGTGTTTATATTTCTACACAATCACTGATTTAGAACATATGTGATCAGATCTCCAGCAGCATCCACATCTGAAGGCCACCAGCAGAACAAGCTCCCGGCTGTCAAATGCTGGAGAACAACATTTGACATGGAAGATCTTGTAGGGGAGTATGTCTCAGGAAGGATGGGAGAGTTTCCGCATGATAAAACTTCTTCATACAGAAAGAGAAACACATACCGATCAGGAGTAAAAAAGCTGGGGTTTGGTTACCCCAATACCAAGGAAATGTGAGAAATTATTGGTACTTATTTAAAAAATACAGTAATTCCTCACGTACCGCAGCATTATGGTGTTACACCAATTCTATGTCTTCTTCAAAGAATAAATGAGCAAACACTGATGAATGTTTCACTTCAGTCCCAAGCTGTGAATATGAGAAACATGTTGGCATTCCTCCTATGTTCTGTGTGAACTTACTTGTTTCTTTTTGTAGGTGTCAAGAAGAGCATAATTGTCATGGCAGTGTTAATAGCAGTGCTTTTCTTAACAATCTTGATATACTGTGTCATGAGACTAATCAAGAAAAAAAGGAAAAAGTAAGAATAATTCCCATTTTTTTGCAAATGACACGTCTTGCCTGTGTTCACCTTGCAATTTGCCTTCCTATTTCCCATTAGTGTCTTTATGTACCTGCTCTGGAAAATTATCCAGGTAGTAACAGCATCTTTAAAATAGCAAGAATCACTCTAAATGTCAGGAGGTTTCTAGGCATTATGTGACTAGTTAATGTTTGGGGTTTTTTTCAGACTAAAGAGACTTAGTGCACCAGGAACAGCTACAGAGGAAGAAGGCTTACACCCAGACATAAGCGAAAAAGCCATGAGTCTGCGCATACCAAAAGGACAGTCCATTGTTTATCAAAAAGAGGTAACGCAAACACCTAAGATTTACTGTAATTATCCACGTCCTTCAAAAGCCTTGGGAACACTTACCAGGAATGTGACAAAATCCTTCCATTGAGAGCTGGGGTCTGCTCCTGCTGCCATGTCTTTATTGCATGGGGTAGCCACACTGAGTAGATGACATCACATGTGTCAGCCAATCTCTAATAATGCTGTAGAAGGGCTGGAGCATGAAGGAGAAAAGTTAGCCAACGGTCCAGTGGAAAGACATGGAAGAGGAATTGAAAATGTCCAGGAAGGCAGATGGGATATCCCTTCTGGATAAAGGTCAGGGAGCGCAGTAGAGCTCAGATGCTGTAGCCAGCAGCCCTCACACAGAAGCTCCCCCGGAAAAGATTGTCCTGCCCTGCTGGTCACACAGACATGAAGGTGTTCTGGGGGCTGGTGGCATGCACAGACAAAACCAGTAAGTGGCCACAGCTGGGAGTCACTCCCAACAGCTACTTTCCTCTGACATCCCACAGTTTCCCTGATCTCCTTGCAAACTCTTGCTAGTCCTGTGCTGTGAATGGGAGCGCTCTTGTCTTCTCCTCACTTCTCTCTGCTACATAATATAGAGCTTTGTCATGGTTACCACACCACTGTGCTGGGTCTTTTACAGGAGCAGACACCAGGCTCTTCACAAAAAGCTACGAGATGTGAAGAAAAACCTGGGACAGAAAAAAAATTGCAGATGCTCATTTTCCAAGGAAGCAGAGAACCTGAACAAGAATGTCCATGGCGTGTTTGAGACAGGATTTGTTGGGTTATGCATCAAGGACCTTGGCTGCACACCCATGAAGGACAGTGAGGAAACTGCAGGTGGGGGTGTCCAAATAAAACCCTGCTTCAGCTCCCAACCCAGCCCAGCATGGGAAGGAGAAATCTCAGCCCACTAAAGTCCCACCTCCACAAGCCCAGTAAAGCACAGGGGCCCAAGGGCAGATGGGGAGCCCAAACTAAGGACTCGGAGGAAAGGGTGCTTTCCAAACCCCTCCCAGGGATGTCCTAGGAGATCCTCTGCCCCAGGGTCTGGGTGTAAATCCCATCCAGATGAGTCATCAGTGGAACACCTTTCGAACTGCTGGGGGTCACTGCCTAAAGGGGTATAGACTCATGATGGGATGCAGGACAAGAGCATTTTGGGACTGACTAGGACTTATTATGGGGTGATTTGGGACGGAACCAAAACCAAAAAAGGAAGAACTCAAGAAGATGTGGGGATGAAAAAGCCTGGGAAAATGAGGGATAAGGGGCTGGTTGAACATATGCAGGAGGCTGATTGGTACAATTGTCTGGCTGTGCCCAGAACCTGGTCACCATGGTCTTTCCTACCTTCTCATTAAATTCTCTTTCTAACTGTTTTCTGGATGAGGAACTCCCTAGTTGTTGTGCATGTTTTTATTAGGGCCAGCAGCTGTATCAGGACCATAGGCTGGCAAGCTCACCTGAAGAGACCCAAGTGCCAGCCACCAACATGAACCAGGGTCAGAAATCCTGTGTCCCTGGTGCAGCACCTGGCGCGAGTACACATGAGCATGTGAACACCAGTAAGGACCAAGCCAGACAAGCTGCTGAGTATCTGACCTGCCCCAGGATGCACTTTCACTTTTCACAAATACTCAGATGGGAGGATCTGTGCTGCAGATGTGGCAAGACCCATGGGAATGTACCAAGATCGGTATTTAGAAAAAGTTATGTTCTAAAGGGCTTAAGCTGGAAAGCTTCCACTCTAGCTCTCTGTATCATCACATCAGGTGTGTTAGACATGTCCTTCCAATTTATTGTCAAAGGCTCTTTTAACAGCTGGTGTCACGGTGCAGCCTCAGCGTGAGCACATTCTTTTGTAATAGCAGAGTACCCTCTAGTGGGAGAGATGGCAAATGAAAGTGAAACGCCTCCAGTGACTTTTCTGTTAAAATACTAACTCACGAGCGCTGCTTCTTTTCGCTTTGGACTTTGAAATACTTCTTTGGTTTCCAGCCACCGTTTCCCAGGTATCAAGAAATTACAAACACTGCATCCAAAGACATTCAGGAACAGCATGACAAAATGACTTTATGAGGGTTGTCCTGTTGTGGACACTGACTGTGGTGGCGGGAAGAGATGTTAAAAGGGACTGACAGAAGGAACTTCCCAGGGTTGCCTCCTAGGACAGATGGATTTTCTGCTGATGGTCGTCTTGGTCAAGGGACTTTTAGAAGTCAATCTCAAGCGATGTTTTAACCAAGAATTGCTCAGCAATTACAGGACAACTCTTCCCCCTATTCTAAAAATCATTTAAGTTTGTTGTGCAACATGGATGTAGGTTACAATGGGGGGCTTCAACTTGGCGTTTCTTGAATGAGAGTTTTCTGAGATTAAATGCTCATTACATTTTATTTTCAGAGAAATTATCCCCCCCCCCCCCCCATGGTAATCATGGACATGTATATGATCTTCAATTCTTTCAATGTTTGAAAGCCATCTATATATATATATAAACACAACAAAAGAAGAGGTGAGTAAGTTTAACTATTGCTTTTCAAAGATATTTTTTTCCCCAGGAAATGGAAGCTGTAGAGAGGAATGTGCAGGCTCAATGCTGTGAGATATAGACCAGTGGTGCTCCAGCTGAGTGATTCAGAGCCTGCTGAAGGAGAGCGAGAGAAATGGCTTCATCTCTGTATTTCTGAAAATGAGTACATGATTTATCCTCAGTGCAAAATAAATTGTAGTTTTCCACGGAATAAAATATTAGCTTTAGTGATTGAGAGGGAAAAATTAAAATATGATGAAACGCACACCGAGGACTCAGAAAACAAATAGGCTGGAAAAAAAAAATTCTTTTTTTTCCCCCTAAATGTCTCACTTGATGACTTTTTTAAAAACAGTCCAGTATTGGATTTCTACGGGGCAGGTGACCTGTCTTTCACTATTATTCAGCTAGAGTTTAACAACACTCTTTGATTCTTTGTGATGAAATGGAATTGTTTCTTTTAGTCCTAGTAACTATGTTGTTTCCTTTCAGAAGAAAAAACATCACCAGTTTTAGAAGCAAAACAATAAAAAAAAGGCTAAGACCAAGGTATCCCAAAACTACCCTTACTAACAAGACCCAACATGTCCAAGCTTGGTTTCTTTTTAGTATGCCTGTCCTAGGAGTTAAGGAGGCTGTGTCACAGCAGAAATGAATATAAAAATCTGTAGTGACTCTCTCACATTTCTGTTATGAAATATCCTTCTTCCCTGACTATCAACCTGATTTTCTTCCAGTTACTTATCCCTAGAAACCTAGGATTTGCAGTGTCTGGGGTGCAAGTATATTCATTAGTCTGTGCATTATGCAGCACATCCTTCTGAGAGGATCTGCACAAGATACAATAACTATAGCCTTTGGCTAAAAGGATGCTCAGCCCCGATTTAGAGAAGAGATGTAAATGAAGAGACATATGAAAATTTATTAATACAAAAAGACCAACAGTTTTCACTGGGAAATGTGAGAAAGCAAGAGAATGTGAGCTTAGACATCTTAGCTGTACCAAAGACACATTGCTGCCCTCCTGTTAAGTCCATCTAATATGAAAACTCCTTTTACAGCAAAATTTAAATTATGTCTTCCATTTTATCCAGCCATTCTAAAGGTGGAAAGCAAAACAAAACTTAAAATGTATCCAGTTCATTCTTGTCATGTAAAGGTACCTCAGAAATTTTCTGTGTTTTTTACACGCACGTGATGATTAACATTCTCTGCTGGGAAGTATGGTGCAGTTTGCATAGGAGAAATTGGCCAGGCTATCAAACTGTAAACGATTTAGCATTTACTTGTTTTATAAAAGTAAGACTGAGAGATAGAAAAGATGTGCTTTTCCCGCAATCACGGAGCAGATAATCCTGGGTGAAATCATGCGGCACTTGCAGAACGGTCAAGAGATCAGGCCCAGCCAGTATGGATTTAGGAGGGGTAGGTCCTGCCTGACCAACCTGATCTCCTTTTATGACCATGTGACTCGCCTGGTGGATGAGAGGAAGGCTGTGGATGTGGTATACCTGGACTTTAGCAAGGCCTTTGACACTGTCTCCCACAGTAAACACCTAGGGAAGCTGGCAGCCCGTGGCTTAGATGGAAGCACTCTGTGCTGGGTTAGGAATTGGCTGGATGGCCGAGCCCAGAGAGTGGTGGTGAATGATGTTTCATCCAGTTGGCGGCCGGTCACCAGTGGTGTCCCCCAGGGATTGGTATTGGGTCCAGTCCTGTTTAATATCTTTATTGATGATCTGGATGAGGGGATTGAGTCCATCATCAGCAAGTTTGCAGATGATACCAAGCTGGGAGGAAGGGTTGATCTGTTAGGGGGTAGGATGGCCCTACAGAGGGACCTGGACAGATTGGAGAGATGGACTGATTCTAATGGGATGATGTTTAATAAGTCCAAATGTCGGGCACTTCATTTTGGACACAACAATCCCATGCAGAGCTGTAGACTGGGGACAGAGTGGCTGGAGAGTAGTCAGGCAGAAAAGGACCTGGGAGTGCTGGTTGACAGGAAGCTCAACATGAGCCAGCAGTGTGCCCAGGTGGCCAAGAAGGCCAATGGCATCCTGGCCTGCATCAGGAATAGTGTGGCGAGCAGGACCAGAGAAGTTCTCGTCCCCCTGTACTCGGCACTGGTCAGGCCTCATCTTGAATATTGTGTCCAGTTCTGGGCCCCCCAGTTTGGGAAAGATGTTAGGATACTGGAATGTGTTCAGAGGAGGGCAACGAAGATGGTGAAGGGAGTGGAGCACAAGCCCTATGAGGAGCGACTCAGGGAGTTGGGGCTGTTTAGTCTAGAGAAGAGGAGGCTCAGGAGAGACCTCATTGCTCTCTACAACTACCTAAAAGGAGGTTGTAGTCGGGCAGGGGATGGTCTCTTCTCTCAGGTGACCAGTGGCAGAACTAGAGGGCATGGACTCAAGCTTTGTCAGGGAAAGTTTAGGCTTGATGTGAGGAAAAAGTTCTTCACTGAAAGGGTGATTGGCCATTGGAATGGGCTGCCCAGGGAGGTGGTGGAGTCGCAGACCCTGGAGATGTTTAAGGGGAGATTGGATGAGGCACTGAGTGCCATGGTTTAGATGATGGGTTGGTGTTAGTTTTGGTGTTAGTGTAGGGTTGTAGGTTGGACTTGATGATCTCAGAGGTCCTTTCCAACCTTGTGATACTGTGATACTGTGATGTAGTTAAATCACTAGCAAAATGATAGCTCGTGGCAAATCCTCTGGACCAGGCTGGACCTCCTAGTAACCTGTTTGAGTACTTATGACTTGGGGAAGTATTGCTTCAGTTTGATCATTAAAGAGAACATGCTAATTTATATGAGTAGAGCCAGAAAGTACTTGAATGAACAAAGTGTAACAGTCCCTGATGTAAGCCTCCAGCAGGCAACAAGCCTTGCAAAATTTAGTGGGTTTGGCTTTACTGGAAGCTGTGTCAATGACCCCAGTTGTCCTGTAGTGCTTTTTGTTTCCTTGTGAAATAACAGTGATTTGCAACAGCTGTATCATATTCTTTTCACTGATTACTGTCTCAAATGGTTCTGCTTAACAGAGGTCATTAGTCCAGAAATCAAGGCAAAAACCAAGAAATATATTATCAGTAGAGTTATTTGCTCAGCTCTAGTTTTCTACCTCTCTTCCAAAGAAAAAGCCCTCTTCCTTTTCAGACCTTTTCATCGTTTTGTTCCTTCTTAAGTTTCCCCAGCTCACTGAAGGACCAGTAACATTTTGATAAATACAGAACTTTTCTACTTCAGTAGAAGCGAGTTACAGGCTGAGCTAATATAAATTATCACTCAAGTCCCTCAAATCTCCTTTTTTTTTCATGAAATAAAGGCAGAAAGTTGTCCCTGGGACTTCCCTGTTTCTGTTGCTTTAATAGCACAGGGCACTTCTGGATAAATTTATTTTAAGCTGTATAGTGTAGTCTGCAGTTCTCTGGAGTTCCCTCCGAAATCCCCTCAACAATAGTGAAGGCAGGTGAGCACAGAAGGCTTGTTAACACAGTTCTCTTATAAAAAAAGAAAAACATATGTGAAGGGTGTAGGTACATTGGTCTCAAACACCAAGAAGTAGATTAGCTGCTGAAGATCTGAACTGCTTTAGAGGGAAAGCAACTCTACTCAAAACAAAAAGGGGAAGGCTAGCAGGAGGAAATCTGAATGAGTTGAGATGTACTCATTAGTCCCCAGAGACAGAAGAAGATGCTAATGAAAGGTAGTGGTGGAACTTCAGCTTTGGTTTGTTAGCTGATAGAGAAAGGGCTCTACTAAATCCAGCATGGTGGTGGAGAAGATGTCTCCAAGAATAGCATCATCCAGTTAGAACAGCCACTGTCCTGACTTCCAGCACAAGGTTAGATCTGATCTGGTGGGGACTTTAGGGCCTTATTTTTTATTTGCAGAACAGAAAACATAGCTTTTTGAGAACAGCGGAACAGGCACGGTTAATACATGGCTGAACCTGGGATGGCTCAGGAAAGGTACAAACACCACTCCATTCCTTATGACAGCTTAATAGCAGGACTTCAAATACTCCCACATATCTACATCTCAAACAAGTAAGGGGTTTTGGTTTTATGCAGGCCCTTGACTACTGTGTGGGCATCTTTGTCAATTAATTTTGGTAGGGACTTGAAGTTGTGCCAAGTCTGATATTTTCCCGTAAGTAACAATGTTTTAAAACAGGAGACCTTCTAGGGCCTCACAAGAGAAATATTACAATTGGTAAAAATGACATATAAACACGTGCATGTGAGTGCATGAAAGCAGCTGAAGAAACAGCAAACAGCAGACACTAAATGTCCTGTATCCATTGTAAAGGATGCTGTTTCTAATTAATCACATTGAGAAATGGGTTGTTTCTGTCAAACTTGGGACAAACTACAACACAGACAACTTGTGAGTTGAAGAAGTACAACAACAGGAAGGTGGCAGTGAGATTGTCCTGTATCACTCGTGCTACCCCCTTTCCTTTCAGCCTAACAGGAAGGCAGCAGAAGACCACTCCCAGTGATATGAAAGACATCTCAAAATCAGTTTCTCATCCCAGAAGATTCAGTCCAGACCATCTGAGGACCTATAGCTTGTGAGTACAAAATTTGGCATAAATTCAATTTGCCTGGAGATTTTGTATAATAAAATGACTTTTCCTTTCCATAAAATCTTCCACTGAATTTTTATGCTAATTTCCTACAGCCTAACATCAGGAAAAAAAAAAAAAAAGGTAGTTTTTTTGTTTATCCGAGCAGAAGATCCAGAAAGAGGCAGAGTCTTGGTCTAGTACTCAAAATTTTATTGGGGACTATTGATTGGCAGTTACTTATTACAATTTATGGTAATTCATAAAAGAACCCACACAAGCTCGAGGAAAACCTTAGTAGCTTTTTATGCAACTTCTGGTGAAGCTTTACAATAAGTAAGTTCAAGAAACTGACCTAGTCTGAAAAAATATAACCACCAACTTTCTGAAACACTAAGTAATCACATTTCAGTATGTGGATGGCGAATACCTCAGCTTTTGGTCATTATTATTATTATTATTATTGCTATCTTTATTATCATTATCATTATGTTTCTGCCATTGGTTTCTAGTTGTTTATGATATCGCAGAAGTCTCTAATAAAAGATCATTTTTGGTGTATCACTACTCTCAAACTGAAACCAGGGAAGGACCACATAAAACCAATTTGCTCAGGTGCACATTTGAATGCAACCCAAATTTCTTAGAAGGTTCTTTATCATGCTGCTGATTTTCACAAGCAGTGTGATCATCCCTCCCAGAGAGCTGTTGGAACTGTGTGCTTATAGCCTTGTATTACTGAAATCTCACCACGTTTCCCGGTTTATCGTGCTCTTTAAGCAAGTGCTGTTTATTTTTTTTCCATTTGTTCTTCCAAGATTAATTTGTTAATTTGGTTGCTATTAATAATCCTTGAGAGAAAGAGAAAATGTTGGAGCGCGGGGGGAAGGGAGGAAACACTTTGAAGCCAGTTCCAGGGGCAAGGGGGCTGGAAGACGATAAAAAGCAATCAATGTTTTCTGCTGGATGAGCACCAGGCGCAAACGGGATGAGACGATTACAGGCGCTTGTTCCTTTAGCAGCACCAAAACCGCTCACTACCGCGGCGGGTCCCTGCCGGCTGGGGGAGCAGATATCCCGAGAGCATCGCCACCTCCCGGGCTGAGGGGCCGGGCTCTCCCCTGGGACTCCTGTGGCGGGGTGGAACGGGATGAGTCGGGGGTGGGGCGCTGCCTCCTATCCGAGGTCCTCGGGTGCCTTTGCCTTCTTCCTCCTTGCATCCAGATACTTCACCGTGAGTAACCATCCCTTTGGCCGCCGTTTCTGGGCGCGTTTACAGGTTTGAGGTAGGTTTTGGATGGAAAAAAAAAATCCTAATTACCGGGGAGGCGAGTAGCGGCTCCAGGCGCATCGACGAAGCAGATCTCGGCTGGTCCCAGGTATTGCAGAGGATGCTGGCGTCTTCCCCCTGCCTTTTCTAACCAGAAGGATCCCCGAGTTTGCTCGATTCACGCAGCAGTTGCCTTCTGATGCTTGTGTGACGACAGAATTCAGCAGGGTCAAGTAGTAATTCTAGGAGGTGGTCTCCTGAAGTACACAAGCTCTTTGAAAGTTAGAGAACTATCACAGGAGGTCATAGGGAACTACTGAATCCAGTACAGGGTAGAATCGGTGGCTCAGGAGACCTGAGGTGCAGTTTGGGAAGTTATAGCACAGTGAAGTGCTCTTTACTTGCCCTACTCTTAACTGCTTTTGGGATTTAGGGAATTTTTGTTTGGTTGGTTTATTTTTTGGGGGGGGTTCTTTTAGTTATATGGTTTTTCTGTTTGGGTTTTTTTGGTTATATCAGTTTTTTTCTGTTTTGTTTGTTTGTTTTTCTTTTTTTCTCTCTCTCTCTTTGTCCACTTCTTATTTTCCCCTTAATAGGCTAGATTGGGCTTGTGACCTGAAGGGACTTCTTTTCTGTGACTGATTTAGCTATGCAATAGACTGGTTCCTCATTGTATGAAAGGTTGTAGCTGCTGAGCGTGCACAATGGTGTGTTAAGGATTTTAATGGGTATTATAGAAGGCTGTTATTGAAAACTCTGCTTTCCTGCAGGTTTGTCTCATCTTTCATCCATTTATCAACGCTTCTATAACTCAAAATTTCTCACTTGCTATGCTGGTCCCTGTTTTTTTGCATATTTTTGAGAATATCTATTTGAATTTCTTAGAGTTATGCTCAAGTATCTGGCTACACTGTATTTTCTGGCAAATTCATTATTTATTTGGCTTGTTGGTGATAGATTCTTTCCTGGTTTTACATGCAAGAATCTGAACTGTTTTTGTGCTTGGTAACTGCAGAGTTGTATCTGGAATTATTTCAGCACAGCATGTTTAGAATTTAAAGGCTGCTGGTTGTGTGCAGGGTGGTTTGCTGGGAGTTTCTTTCTTAAATAGATATTTTTCCTCCCTCTAATTCATTTATTTATTCATCACCCCTCCTTTTTAAAGGCATCTAATAACAGAGAAAATGCTTTAAAATTGATTCTCTCATCTATTTTTGTATGTTGTAAAAGTCTTTTAATAGTTGGACTTTGCTTATGCCCTTGGCATAAGACGCTCCCAAGACACATCAGCTAGTTTTCCAGACATTGGCAAAAAACCTCAGGTGCAGGTGATGTGTATTACAGAGTTACTTTATGCAAAATAATATTTCCATGTAAAATATGACAATAACTTCAGTTGTATTATGGAAATATTAACTGCTCGAGGGAACAGGAAGCAAAAGGTCGAAAGCTGTTCACTAGGGAAAGCAGCAACATAACCCTTTCCCACCTTGGAATATATATTTCTGTGTAGTATGCCCCAAAAGTTTGGCAGTTTATGCAATTTTGGACAGCTGGGGACTCCTGAAGTCCTCAGAGAAGTTGCTTTGCATTTATCGCTTGACCTTGCATGTTAAGACTACCTCTCTCCCAGTGCCACAACTAGTCCTGGGCAATCAGTAGATCACAGTTATTGTGGATTAATGCCTTTCTAACTTCCATTGTGCAATTTTTTTTTCCATCTTGACCAGAGCACTTTCTGTGCTGTATAATAAGACCTGTCAAAACTCACCATCTGCCACCAGAACTATATTTTTCTCACAGAACAAAGCTACCGTTAATGTTTGTAACCCAGGGATGTGGTATCACTGGTAGGTGATCTGTCATTGAGTCCTCCATCTCTTCTTATCTTTCTTCAGATGAAGCAGATTTGTCCTTCCAAAATGACTTTCCAAGCTCTGGTTTTCTGCTTGACTTGTGCTGGGCTTGGAAAGGCAAATGGTAAGTTGAGTTTCCTGAAATCTGCCTGAAAATGATTGGCGAACAGGTTCTGGAGGCTTCAACAGTCAGAATATGAGGCAAAAGCAGGTGAAATACAGATTGCTGGTGCCGTATGCCTATAGCTAAGGCATGGAAATGGAGCTGGGAGATGTAACACAAGACCTCCTAGAACAGTATTTGGAGATGGGAGGGACATACAGCATTCCATGTCTACAATGACACTGGACACCATTGTTCTCTTGACTTCACAGCTTCCCATAGTGGATCCTCCCCTTGGGAACAAACATCTTTTTTTTTTTTTTTTCACTCCCTATCAAATGCACTGCAAACTCTGAAGCCACATGGTCCAGAAGTTCCTTTTAGCCCATTTTGCTGCTCAGTTCTCTGAGAATGCCTTGGTGTGCATGTCTCTTGTACATTCAGTTTTCCTCTAGACTTTAGGAAACAAAAATTGAGTCTTTGCTGAGGATGGAAAACCGTGAGCTGATTTAATAAAACTGAAGTGGGAAGTCTGCAAGGATGGGTACAGAAATGAGTGTATCTTTTCCTTTTTTCACAATTTAGAAGATAACCAGAGCCCCAGCCAATGTAAATCAACCTAACTTTATTGATCTCTGGAAGGATGCAGGAGAAGGACTTTTTGATAGGGCAAAACTGTATAAATAATATGTAACTGATGGAATTATTGTGTCTGGGGGTAATTCAGGTCTTAGAATCAGCATCAGATTTCTGAATGAGTGATATGTGCCCATTTCACTATTTCATGTCATTGCAGTGATTCCACAGGCTGAACACAAGAATGTCAAGTTGGGTGACAACGTGACTCTCAGCTGTGCCCTAACAGAACCCAGGGATGTTCTGCAAGTGACATGGCAAAAGGAATCTGAAAAATCACACAATAATATAGCTACGTACAGTCCCACAAAGGGATTAAAGATTCACAAGCCCTATCAAGAGCGAATGAATTTCACAAACCTAGTACTCAATAAGACAAGCATCACTTTTTGGGACACTAGAGTGGATGATTCCGGCTGTTACACATGTCTCTTCAATGCTTTTCCTTATGGCTCCTTCTCAGGACGTACCTGCCTGAGTGTCTTTGGTGAGGTTCTCTGTAGGGATATATCTCTAGTAGAAAAATAAATGTTTTCTCCCCTTCAGCATTTCCTCAAGTGGACTCAGGTGTTGAAGAGGTAGAAACATGCCTTGGTGGAACATGATATAGAAACAAAGCGTTACTTTTGTAAGCCATACTCTGTGGGGTCGTATTCAAGACTATTGTGGTGATTTTGGCTCTAGGCTGTTCTTATTTGTTATTCTGTGAGTAGCAGTCAAAAAACAAGGAGTGGGATATTTGTAAGACCCTGAGCAGTTGCAGCTGGAACTCAAGCAAATCCACATTGCCCATTGCAGTTTTCTCTTGGTGCCAGGTACAACTCTAGTACTGTGAGCTGCTGTGCCAGACCCTAACGTTGACAGGGACTAATTCCAGATAGGAAAACCACACAGACCGAGAAATGATTTTATTTTAACAGATTATTTAAAAACCTGGGGTTTCAGGTTGAGTGAAACCTTTAGGCTATATAACGTCAGTATAAGGTAAGGAGTATTGAATCATGGTAGGGACATGACACAATGAACTCTTTTTGTATTCCTGATGTTGTAGGGCTCAGTGTGACTCCAGTAAGCTTTGCTCTGACTGCTAATGGTTAAACTGCTAATAATGCTTATGACCAGGTGCTCATTGTGGTGATGGATTGTCTTATTTGTGTGTTGGAAGGTCTCAATGCATCTATCCATTACAACATTTCCGAAGGTCATTTGATAGCCATCTGTAATGCTGTTGGTGTCCCAGAGCCCACCATCACCTGGAACAACTTGTTCAATTCTACTCCTACACAGGAGAAAGTCAGGCACACCAATGGGGTGGTGTCCGTCACCAGTAAACTGGAGATCTACAACACACAGAGCATTGGTGCGCAGGACTTGACCTGCAAAGTAAGCAACATAAATGAAAAAATGGAATTGCCAGTGAATATGAAAGGAGGTAGGTGAACGATATAAGCTACTTTGTAGAGTTCTTTTGGCCTCTATGTTTTGTAGGACGTGTTTGAATAGTAATCTGCTGAAAAGAGGACATTAAACGTGTATGTGCAAAGTAAGAAAAAAGGAAATCTTTGCATTCATTGCTGTCTTTGTGCTGATAACATAGTGAAGTCACGTCCAAGAGAGGAAAAAAGTCAAAATAGTCAGCTAGGGAGCTATGGAGTTTAGAGGTACCGTGTGTTTTACAGCAAGCTGAACTTCCATTTTCATGCAGGCCTTTGTAGTTTCTTTGACAGTCCAAAGTTAGATATAGGTATTTGTAACCTGATATCTATCTAGATCAAGTAAAAATTCTGAGTCTCTTAATGAACACTGAAGTGGAAATTTTGAAATAAATAAAAAACTATCTTTGAACAACAATCAAACATTTCAGTTAAACTTACTACGTGTTTTGATATAGTTAAACTTTTTAGTTTCTCTGACATATTTGCTAAGATAGATGTACATTACAGTAATGGGCAGGGAGGAACAATATTTTCAGGCAGACAGGAAAGTGATCAGTTGAAGATACTTTAAGAAGAAATCTTAAGTACATCAATGTAATATCTGAGTATTTTGCAGTGCAAATTTTTTTTTCTTCTAATAATCTGTTCTGGTGGATGAATTTTAATCCCACTTCTATAAAGATGAGAAACAGAAACATTACAATCTGAAGTACCATTCTCTGTTCACATGGAAACATTGACTTAGATGGTTTAAAATTCATGTGTCTTCAAATCCAGAGTCTTAAAAGGAAGACCACTTGGAATCAGGGAGACAGGAAAAGCAGCTTGGAACTGTGTGTTAATTCCCAAATTATGTGCTAAAGAATACAGGAATAGTAGAAGAGTAAGATCTGACTTTTAATATCTTCTCTCTAAAAGTTGGAAATCAAATTATTTCTTAGTTGAGTAACACTCATTGAAAAAGTGCAATAAATCTTTTTGTCCTTTCTCAAATGCAATATTCTTTTGCTTTGGCCTCTTAAAAATGAAATATGTATCTCCAAAAGCAAGAAACTAAGACTGTTGTTACTCCTTAGTAGGAGAACGAAAAATGAGCTAGTAGCTTGTTGTTTTAATAGTCTTCTCTTTTAGAGATAGAGAAATTCAAATGAGTATTTTTTAAAAACTATGGTAGTTTTGGCTTGATTCAAATAAACTTTAAATTAGGATGTTCTTCAGCTAACATCAGTGAACATTGAAATGAGCCTTCTTATTATCATTTTGATTAATCGCAGTCTGATGAAGTGGCTGATGTCTAACCAGGGAGGGGCATTAACACTCAAATATCGAGTAGATCTACATGTAGGCATAAAAAAAATTTGGGGTTGTCCTATGCAGGGATAGGAGTTGGACTCAATGATCTTTGTGGGTCCATTTCAACTCGGGTTGTTCTGTGGTTCTGTAAAAACATAGCCTGTCATATTTTCTGAAAGTTAATTCAGCCTTTGCGACATTGTTAATTTTTTAAGAGAAAAAGGAGTAACTTTTATTTTACAAACAAAAACCTCAAATTCTGGATGAACAAAAAAACCTCTTCAGAAAGTGTTGAGTTGTATAAAGTTCTGCTCATGTATGAGCATCAAGTACTGTATTATGTATGGAAATGACACTTTGCCATGGATGAGCATTAGCACATCTTTTCTTCACAAAGCATTTTGTGTGGGCAAGCAGGTTTGTCTTAGAAGATACACACTCACTCTCTCTTTTGAGCAATTGCTGCTTTCAAGTAGGATAGCAATAACTTTTACAATGTTGATGAGAAACTGTTGTCATTAATCAGACATCCTCTTGGTTCTGTTTGCTATTTTTCCTATATAAATTAATTTAGTTTGGTGTATTTTTTGTTGTTTTGTTTCCACAGAAAAGGGATCCTCGTTACTTTGGTTGACAACTACTGTGGGGATTTTAATTGTCGTCATAGTTCTAGTTCTGATCACACTGTGCTGGAGGAAGAGGATATGCAGAAGGGGTTGAAGTGGTGAGTCACAGATGCATGGAAACCAACGGTTTTCATAGAGCTCATAATAAGGTCTAATCATTTGCAAAGAGGAATGAAATTTTTGTTCAGATGTCATTATGTCATTATGAGACTGTCATATTGACAAGTAAACTTTATAACAATATGTTTAGAGTTACTAGAGGTTGCCTCAGTTGCATGCAATTTTAAGAGCTGTTTCCCTATAGCTACTGCTGAGGAACAATACAAGACTACAAACTGTGAGGGGAGGATCCAAACAGAGCAGGACATGCTGTTTGTGATTTGCTTTCAGCAGAAGTAACTCGCTAGTCTTTCACATTCTCATGGAGGGTGACAAAAGTGTTGAGTGTGAGTATGCTTAGAGAATTTTTGGCAGAAGAGGTATATTGGAAAGAAAGCCACTCATGCGGAGTGAGAAGCCCTCAATGGAAGGGCTTTCTCCTTGTCCCAGAGTTCTCTTTGTATTTTTAAGACAAGTGGTGTAATGTGGTGGAGAATTGTGTTGAAACTTAGCGTAGGAGTCTGCTTCCTAATGGTGAATTAAGGAGAAATTTCAGTCAGCATAATGTTCTTGTATGTGTGATGAACTAATCATGGATCAGCTCGACTTTCTAGTATTAATTATAATAACAGAATGAACTAGAGGAGGTGGAAGGCCTTAGGCTTCAGAAATCACAAAAATTTGATGGTCATTGGTAGTTTCAGTCTTGCTTAACTAGATCAAAAAATTGTCTGTCTTTAACTAATATATTTAGAAACACTAGCACATATTAACTCAGTTCTTGAATGTTTAGATACTGGCTTTGTGATGATAATGTGATATAAGATAAAGAAGTATTTTGAGGAGTTGCCTATTTCTACAGCATTTACTGTTAAGAGGAGCTGATCTGGTAAATATACTACTGCCATCACTGCAGAAGTCTTCACTGAGAAGAAAGAGAAATGAATGCTTCTTACACCCCAATTATAACTTTTTAATTGTAAAATGTGTATGAGCTTTCCATTGATCCTATAAGCAATACAGAAGGGAAAATTTCTGTTCAGTTTTCAGACCAACTTGGAAATTTAGGCTAAGGTGAGGATATGATGTGATATGTGATGCCTCCTGGTGTGATTCTGATCCTTGGGTATTAGCAGTTCCCGAGGCAATGTCTGCATGTGCTTCTAGCGATACCCTATAACAAGGCCATTCACAGCAGCCAGTACAGTTAGCTTCATAGAAGGCTTACTATCCCCTATATCACCTGCTAGGTGTTAGCCTTGCAACCCTGAAACCATTTCACACATCCTTGTGCCATGTCATGGATCATGCAAGACATGATTTCTGGCTGCAGAGACACCACTGTGATTCACAAAAGTGAAGCCCAGGTATTATTTTGGAAACTCCTGCCTTGTAATAAAAACATAAGACACAAAAAGCACATTATGTTTAAATTGAAAGCACTGTGCCCTTTCTTCCTTAGCTAGTGGCCATCACACACCAGCAAGAGAAGTGGGGTATCACAGCCCCCTGTCTGGAAGGACATCTATATTCTTTGCTCCACACATGTGCCAGCATATCACATGGTCAAGATTTCATGTAAATACCTGTTCATTGGGCACAGAGGGTAAATTAGACAAGCAGCGTTTAGCAGTGGTACAAGTTTCTTTTATTAGAGTTTATCAACAAAAAAAAACAGGATTTGAGGGACTTCAGTTGTTTGTGTTCCTTCCCATTTGTCATGGGTTTTGATTAACTGTGATGCTGGGATGTGACTTCTGCAGTGGGCTTGTAAGCAGGCTTCTATTTTTTACCAGTCTTAGTCTGTATCTTTTCAGTTACTTTTTGATCTTGAGTCTTAAAAATGTAATGCGCTGACCTGTATCCTTTCACATAAAGGCAGCATTAGTTTATCTAGAGTAATTTTGATCAGCTGATCCTATTCCTTCAGACTGTGACGAGCTTAAGGAAATGTGTAATCCATCTTCCTAATGTGCATCTGTTCCTCTAAAGGCTTTGTTAGTTAGTTTGCTGTAAAACTCCAGTACTGGTACAGTTTGATCACCCTGTCAATGTCTGATTTTTATTTCCCGCCCCAGCCCATGCTCTTTTCTGCCTGTTGCTAAAAGTTACTTACAATTTTGCTTACAATTTATCTTTTATACGATTCCACTGTCACTTTCACAGCCAAATACTTAGAATGCCGAGAATACATGTGGAGCTACAGTAATTTTTTAACGTTGTGTTTAGAATATATTACCATTCCACAAAAAAATATATTGTAACAGGGAAATCCCTTACATCTCCTTAGCTTCCATCTGAGCAGCACACTGTGGATCTTACTCTGGTTTTGTTATAACTTGTTTTTTTCCCCAATCACCTGTGAAATCTGTTTATGCTCTTTAAAGCATTGGTTGCAGTTGATTCACCCAAAAGAGTATAACATCTTGCAAAAAGCCATTTCCTTGTTTTATCCTCTGTTATACTCAGATTGTGTTGGAATGAGGAGTAGCATCTGTGTGTGTATTTCTGGACTTACTTTTTGTAAGCAGCACAATACAGAGCTAACTGTGCTGACTGGAAGATACCAATGTCTGTCTGAGGCTGTTATCTGGGGCTTCAGTACTTCTTTTCATTCTGCACTACGTAACAAGCAAAGTCTTTCCAGTCTTGTCAGGAAGCCTGGTTTTTAAAGTAAAACAATGGCTTTTTATCTGAGTGGCTGGTGACCCTTCTCCATCAAAGTTTCTTCTGTCATGCTTCTCCTGTTAATAGTATGATTGGTTTTCGCTTTGCTTTTAGTTTTGTTGTTTCCCTCCTTTCCGTGGTAGACACTTGGGAATCAATCAGAGCTGGGGCTCAAAGCTGAAGTCTCACCCCTCATATGTTTTCTTTGTTTACAAGTTACAGAGCATACATACATTTTGTTTCTATCTGAAAAGATCCCAAATGAAGCATTTTCACAATATTTGTCAAAGTCACTTGTGTGGAAACAAACTGAACAGCCTTTGTGGTGAGAACTGATGTAAGAGCTTTGAAAACTCAAGCAGAGAGGCAAACCTAGTGTGATGAACAGGCTGCGGTGAATCACGAGACATAATTTAACCCCTGCTGGCGGTTTGCTGTTCTTCGGGTAAAAATTCACACTCTTTCCTACCTGGCTCAACAGACCTTAACTTTAGACCACATCAACAGAAAACAGTCCAGTTAACAAGCCTGGATTGAAGCAAAATAGAGGCTATTAGTCTGAGTAAATTCCTGTGACTTACCTGTCACATACATGTCTCAACCTGAATGCTTTCCACAGCATCAGTTGTTTATTTCAAGGCTTGCAGGATACTCATATTTCAGCCTGGCCAGTTAAAATCTTTATAGTTGGTTCCCAAGACCTAGCAGTCTGCAGGGAGATAAAATCACATGCAAACAGTTTCCTGGCGGCTTGTGGTAGTCTGTGAGAAAGAACTATTTCACAAACAGATATAAAGGCCAGCGTGGCTTCCTTTCCTTCCTCTCCTTCCTCTCCTTCCTCTCCTTCCTCTCCTTCCTCTCCTTCCTCTCCTTCCTCTCCTTCCTCTCCTTCCTCTCCTTCCTCTCCTTCCTCTCCTTCCTCTCCTTCCTCTCCTTCCTTTCCTTCCTTTCCTTCCTTGGTATGTTGATCTCTCTTGGGTAGCTTATGCATGTTTTGCTATGTGGCAAGTTTTAGAAACAGTGTATTTGTGTTTAAAACTATAACGATGGGACAAAACGTTCTTAGAGCTTGTTATGAAATAAGTATAATGCAGCCTAAGAAGGCTGAGCAGATTATGTGAACCTGAAAGAAGAAATTTGGAGAGTCACAGAAGAAGGGATTAGATCAGATCTAAAAATCCATTTTGCAGGAAGTTCCAACATAGCAATGGAATTTTCCTGTCTGGAAATTCCTGGCTTTCCTTCAGGTGGAGATTTTACAGAATTTAGATTAAGCAACAGTAAAGTCTTTCTTTCAAGATGTTTCTGTCCGAATACAGACAACTAACCACACTTTAAAGAGATGCTGAGCCTTGATGTACCTTGACTGTTGCAGAAGTACTATAAAACAGATTGAAAATACCTCTGTTATCAGTTAGAAATCACTTAATAACCTGAATATGAGTTTAAGATGCCCTGATTATTATATTTTGAAGTTTGGGGGTTGCTACAAATAATGTATAGATTCAGATCTGTTAAGCTGCAAATATCAACTTGGATGATCAGCCTTGGAAGTATCAGAAAGCTAAGTTTTGGTGGCCAAAGATGTCCTGAAAGATTGGGAAACGCTGAAATCTTGTGCAGGAGGTTTCAGTTGCTTGGAAAACTTTGTGAGACCACGTACTTGCACATACTTTCCATTGCTTTGTTGATAGTAAAGACAGGATTTTTTTCTGAAAGTGCCATTATGGCAGTGTCCTCTGGCTTTTATTCATTCAGGGAAGGCAGTGTTTCTAAGCTTTGGCTTAAAAATTATGTCAATTTTTATTTTATCTTTATAACTTGGCTTGTTTCTTCAGTGGATATGCTTTTATATACAGCTATTTTTCTTAATATTGAGGGACGGTGTAGTTGAGAACAACATAGCAGCAGCTTGGTTTTAGGAGACTTTTCAGATTAATTTTTCCTGAAGTGTCAACTAAATACCAGCCTGTCAGAAGATAAACTTGGGACAATAATCCCTCTTTCATGATGCAGATGGATATAATACATACTGTTCCCAGAGGAAGGAGATTCTTGTGATTGTGTCCCAGCTGGGAAGGCTCATTTTAGAATCTTCTGGGTTTCCTCTCAGGCATGACTTTCTCGTGAGTAGGAGATTGTATTTGTCCTCTTTTGAATTTCCCAAAATAGCAAAAATATGCAGTGGTATAAGTGAAAGTTGTTTTGCTTACAGCAGCCTCATTCCTTTACCCTTCTAAAAACTACATTGAAAAAAAGCACCCAAAAATAAAAAAACACAGAGTAAAAATACTGTATCTAGGCAGAGCTAATGAGGGGAGAAAGGACAAACAAACAAAACAGGCAAAACCATGTTGACCGAGAGGGAACTCTGTTGTCAGGCTGCCCATCAGGTTTCCCACAGATATAAATATTTTGCAGCCCAAGGGAAGATGTTTTCTAGATTTAATCGCACACTGCTTCCAGACAATTGCTGTTCCCTCGTAAGTCGCATAATTTTCCATTCACAGAAATGTTCCTGGCAGTGCTCTCCAATCTGCATCGTATATGGAGAGCATGGGTGCTCTTTCCAGACTTTCTATGATCTAGTGCTACCTGTTTTCATTGCAAAGGACAAAGACAGCTGGTGCTTTGTTAATTTTCCCGTCGTGTTTTGCTGGGGAAAGCATGCTCCTCATCCCGCTTTGCATTTCAGAGAAAAGCTGGGAGAAGAAGGGGAAGACGTCTGGATGAATTTAGGTCTCCTGGGGCATGGCTGGATTTTTTTTGTCTGCAAGGATGAAATAAATCCTGTTTGCTATCAGTGGGATGAAGATAGTGGTGTAGGAAATATCTTGACGCTTTTCCTGCCCATCTAAAGGAGACGTGTAAAAGTATAGGTTACTGAAAGCAAAGCCCTTTCTTTGTAAACAGGGAGGCCTTTACTATGTGTGATTAACATAGTTTATATCCTGTGCATCATACCTGTTCTCATATTTCTTTATGAAGCAATTTTTTAAGCCCTTCATTCTCCTTTTCGTTCCAACAATGGGGCTTTGTATATAACCAGAAAATAAAATGGCTGGCAGCTGAAAGGGAGGAAAAAATAGCATTCCAATGACATTTGAATAGTTGCCTTGCTGTTTTGATTTCTCATTTACTTCCTTGGTTAAAAATATTTATGTGCTCTATTCTGAAATGTTTTTTTCTTTGCAAATACTTTGGTTGTATAGACGGTTACTAGATAAGGAGAATTTTTCTTGCTCTTCTACATGAAAAGTAAGGTTGTCATATATTTTACTATTTTTTTCAAAGCCACATAAAGGTAGTATCATAAATTAGGTCTTAAACATCAGTACAATATTCTGAAATATCAAACTATTTATATATTCAATAAATAACCTTATTTGTGTATTATCAACCAGGAAAGCTGATTTGCTTTTCACCGTTTATAAACCCATATTCCTTACCTCACTGTCATATTCTGAATTCTACAGTGCATGTGGTTTCCAGAACTTTTTAAAAAATGTTGTTTAGTAGTAAGTACACAGCCTTTTTTTTTTAATATTCATGTAATCTTGTCTTCAGATAATTTAAAAAAAAATCTGAAATATTGTTTGATGTTGATAGTTTTAGTTTAATGAAAACAAAGAACAGTTTAATAACTTCTCTGATTCGATATCGTATTAGTAGGGAATGGAGAATGCCCTATTTTTTACCTTTTTTTCCCAGTAAATATATATGCAAATAGAATAATAATTCTGAAAAGTCATACTGTTTTCTGTGTCTTTTGTTTGGAAATGCCTTCTTATTTTTTATAATGTTTAAATATTCAGTAAGTCTTTACATTCAGCTCCTAATTTCTACATTCAGAAAGGGACATTGCAGTTGTCTGGTTACTTTCAAGATACTTTATTAAATTTTAAGGAGATGCAAGCAAGTGAATCTCAAGCTGTGCTTGCACTGAGGCAGAAGTTGTGTTTGTGGGTCACTCTGTGTAGCAGTAGTCCAGACGGCTACAGTCAGCTTCAGGGCTGGCTAATGGTGCTGTGTAGTGCTGCAACACACTTGCTGCTCCAGGTTTTACCTGAAGGCAGCATAGCATTTAAGCCAATATTTCCAGATTTCCAGTATATGTGTTATGGTAGGATATTTGTGCTTCATCTTGATGTTTGCATAGACCTCCTCCAGGTTTCTGAGGAGGACTGGCAGTTTTGAATCAGTACTAAAGCAAAGGGCAGAATAACCAGCAAGCTGGCTGAAGACACATCTCCAGGGACTGCTCAAAATGCGGGTAGGGCAAAGGTTAGGAGTCTTACTTTAACAGCGTCACTTCAGCCCATTGTTTCTAGTGACTGTAATCGAAGCTGTAGTGATTTGGAATAATCTTAGGGTGGGAAGACTGTCTTTGGGGAGTGGGGAACCAAAAAAGACATCTAGCAGTTGCCTTTTATAGAGCAGCGTAACCTCAACTGATTTTTAAATCTTGGTGATTGAAATAAGCTTTGATTTAATTCTTTAAGCGTAATTCTGTTTTCTCCTATGTTTTCATTAGTTTACTTAAGCATAAGTGTTTGTGGTTGTACTGTAATAACTGCAGGTTTTTTTCAGTGATCCTAAACAGAAATTCACATGTAGATCGATATCTTATGTAATATAAATTACCTGGGTTTTAAAACATTTTTTTCAATAGTGTACTTCCCTCTTCACTGGTAATGCCTTTTGGCAGCTGCTGCTGAACAGGATCATTTGACTTCTTTCTGAGGTGAAACAGTTTGCAAGCCAACTCCTACCCTTCTGCTGGTAGTAAACAGTTTCGAACAAGATGTTGGCAAGCTGGGTAGTTTATTTCCACCAAAGGAGAAAATGCTGTTGCATAGGATTGCATGACATTTTCATTACTATTGTTTTCAGACTTTCTTATAAATATGCTCCCAAAAGAATTTCTGTTCCTCAAGGAGAAAAAAGGAGAGAAAAAAAAAAAAAAGAAGTCCCACCAGTTTTAAGACTATTCCTCCTTGGAGCATTATAAAATAATGAGAGGGCTGAACATTCCTCAGAGCATTCCTTTTGAGAAGTCGAGAAGGGATGTTATCAGTGCGGGGATGGAATGAGCACTGACCACTGGAAGTGGTGCTGCCTTTAGCTCTGCAAACATCTCCTGTGGTG
Organism: Tapera naevia; assembly: GCA_033556795.1. NCBI lineage: Eukaryota > Metazoa > Chordata > Aves > Cuculiformes > Neomorphidae > Tapera > Tapera naevia. The sequence continues at coordinate 16,028,986 of JAUMJJ010000088.1, read as the reverse complement.
CTTGGGGCCACCAGTGCTGGGCTGAGATATTTAGGGTTTAGGCATAGATCCTTCTATGTAATGACACATTGTATGGCAGGAGTACATCTGTGCAATTAAAGATATGGTAGATTCTTAAATTTAAGGTGCAGTATCATCCATAGTGAACAAGGAAAACTAGTGGGAACACAGGCTGTTGCCTGTTTCACTGTGTTTTAGGAAGGTGTGCTACTCATTGTACAGCAGGGTAGGTGCTACTGGTTTTCACTAAAGGGTAGTTTTGTGACTGTTCCTCCCCATTTTCTCCACTGTTTATTTCTTGCACCTGTCCCAATGTCAACCACCGTGCTCAGCAAGACCTGAGGCAGCAACACAATGTCCGCAATTCATCATTTTCCTGCTTTTTCTTTGTTTTGTAGGATCCTAAAGGATTTTCTTTCACCTACCAGATCGTTACAGCCCAGCAGCCTGAAGTCAACATTACAAGCAGTGACTTGACTGGCTGGAAAGAAAGAGTAATAAAAGGGAAATATATCACGTGAACTACCCAACCTAGATGCCAAGTTGATTGCTGAAAAGACTAATGCAGTGTTTGTTATCTGGTCTAGACACTTAATCATAAAAAGTAGGACCAGAGCGGCCACATAGACCACTACTCTGCTGCCAGGCAAAATCTACTTTGCTCATGCCACTCTTGGCACTGCTATTGTGCAAAATGTATTTGCCTTCTTCCAATTAGTTTTTGAAAATGTCCCTTGATGGAGGCTCTGTAAACTCCCAGAGGATCCTATTCCAGTGCCTAATTACTCTTGCAGTAAAGAGGGGTTTAATTGTCTGCAGATTCACTTGCAGTAACTGCATTCATTGTCCTCTTCCTATTATCCTTTTTTCCTCCTCTTATCCAGCTAATCCAATTCCTTCTCCTCAGCGAATGCGTGAACATGTCAACGCCTGTATTGCTGAACTCTCTGGAGAGATCTACTGGACTCAAAATGACAAGATTCGAAGCGCACCGAATTTGCCAAAATTATTGGGGAAGAGCAATAGGGCTACAAGCATGTGACAGATGAGAGGCACTAGCAGCCACAACTGGGAAAGAAGAGTTATAAGTAATTTATTTTATTTGTTTTTTATTTCTAATCTTGGGGTGGAAGTTTTTTTTAAATTATAAGTGAGGAGGAGATGGAAGCAAAGCCCCATTATGGAAGTATTGGCCTCCCTGTCTTTCCTTTCTGTTTTGCTGTCATTCTCTGTCTGTTATTTTCCCACAACAACTCTAATCACCCCAGCCTATGCCTTGCATAACTGTCAAAATGCATGGACTAGGTTTATCAGCAGTTCTCATGGTCATCTTATACACTATTCTGAATAGTCTTATCTTCATTCTCTTTTTGTTTTGTCTTTTTAAACACAGATAAATCGCTCTGCTGGCCAAAAGCCGTTATTCCATACTTAGATCTTGTTGTGCAGGATGTTAAACGCTGAGCTAACTGTCATGTGTCACAGCTGTGAATGTAATGGCATCCATCAGTGGAAAGTCTTACAGAGGCTGAATTTACTGCTTTGACATGGTTTTAGTAGCAGATAAAGACACTGCACTACTCTTAGGAGCTGGGACCTAAATCTGCTCCTCCCTGGGTAGGATTGGAGCTCTTCTCCCCACCATCACCCCCAGCTGGTCCTCACTGTCTGCCCAGGCTTGCTGATCTGGCCATTTCCAGGCTTAACACTCCAGTTGCCTGTCCCCACTGCTTGCTCCTTGTGCAGGCTGCTTGTGAGAGCAGGGCACTCCTGGGCATTGCCTTGTAGCATATTATATTTGTGAGGAGTTGAAGCCCTGGTGTGCCCTCTGCCTCCTGCCACCTCGCCAGGGCTTTGTGTCTGCTTCACAGGGTGAGGGTTGCTAATAACATGCCTACCTCTGGGCATAGGGACTTAGTGGCCCATTTTACTGACAGATGGGAGGACTGCAGGTGGTCCTCTGGTGCTTTTTGTTCTGCTGAGTCTGCTAATGTATTTAGATGTTTCTCAGTCTTCCTTATGTTTGAGTACTTGTCATCCTATGCTTCCTGGATCCTCTTGTCTTTGGGATTCCATTAGTGTTTTTTGTGCATCTAAAATATTCCACCTTACTAAGTGTGTAGTGTTTTGAATTGTGCTTTTAATGTCATGTTTTTGAAGAGCACAAATGATCAATCTAAAAAAAAATCAACAGAGAAAATTGGGCAGATACAAGAGGTGACTAAACGTTCATAACCAGTATTTTGTTGATTCCACAGCAATGACTTTTCTAGAGTCTGGCAAAGTTGTGTGTGTGTATATGTCTGCAGGTGTGAGGGGTGATGTTTGCTGTTACTATTGTAGGTGTAATATTAATTATTATTTATATATTCACATTTTCTAATTAAAAAAAGTCTGATCCAGCGAAAACAACTGGTCCTTTTTCTTTTTTTTGTCTGCTTATTTGAGCTACCAGACATGCTTCATTGCAAGTTTGGCTTTTTTTTTTTTTTTTTGTAGCTTTGCTTTACACTTTGCTTCCTTTCTGTATCGAAAGTGGGACTTCAGGGGGATTTTAAGGTGGTTTGGGTTTGTTTGTTTTGGTTTAGTTTTTTAAAAAAATATTTTGAGCCAAAAAACTTTAGAGATAAATTTACAGAAGTGTTTTGACCACAGCAGCTATTTACTTCAGATTTGAAAATAACAGCAGTCAAACAACAAACTGTATTTCATGTTTTTAGAGGTATTGTGTGTCATATTTGTTGCTTAATATTTTTCGTCTGGAGTTACATGCTCTGCTGATGTACTCACTGTCCCATTTTCTGTAGTTGTCTTTGCTGAAAAGCGGTTGAATAAAGAAACTGTGAGTGTAAAGCCATATGACTCCTTTCATTTGTAGAATACTGCTTGTGAGCTTTTATAAATCCATGAGCTAGAAGTGCATGGGCAGTTCCTTTAGGAAAGGCAGTAGTGACCTGGTGTATTCTTTAAGACACATGACCTTTTGACATGAATTGTGAAACAACAATAATTTTTGTTTGCCATGCCATCAGCTTGCACTTTTCTTCTTAAAAGATGTTAGTGAGAAACTTGGATCTAGTTAAAAGGAAATGGCAACACTGACATCTCCCTAAATGAGCTGAATGTCATGAAATTTTTTCCTATGTCTTGCAATATGAGTGAAAGGCAACAGTTTATGGCTTGTCTGATCTCTACCAGTAGACAGTGATCTCCAGAGGTTTTGAGGCTGCAACATAAACACCCACTCTTGATTTTTCAAGGAAACAAATAGTTGCTACTGATGGTTTCTGAAGAACTTTCTACTAGATACTGGCCAGAAATGCAAGTCTTGTTGCTAATGTATGTCAATCTGAGTAATGGGAGTTAGTAGTTTCTTCTCCTTGGAATTTGGTGCTCCAGGATGAGCCAGATCTCCATGCACAAAGGAAAGTCAGCCAGTAGGACTGCTATCCAGACTGTGGTACGGAGCAAGCTGTGGCTCTCCCAGGCAGAAGAGCAATTTTTACCATGCAGAAGGGCTGCTTGCTGTGGCTCAGGTGCTCCCAGCAGAGCTGGGTCAAGCATTTCTTGGTCTACCAGTCATCAGGCAAGTTGGGCTGGCAGAGCCAGGCAGGACCAAAACAGCGAGTACTGAGGCTGAGGGATGGCAATAGGGTTGAATGACTCTGAAGAAAGTAAACTGGCAAACTTTAACTTCACAAGAGGCAAACAAATGCAGAATAGCAAGTTTCCTCAGGGAAACCTCAAGGTTTCTGTAAAAGGCTGCTTTTTTTTGGCTGACAGCCAGCTCCTCAGAACCTGTCAAGATGTTTGCTCTTTTTTCGAGTCACAGTGAATTGTCTAGTTCCTACAGCTGTGTCCTCTGTTTGTGTGCTTTTGTCCCTGGTATGGCTCAAGGATGCCTTTATTCTTGGTCTTAGATTGTGCTGACATACAAGGCAGGAAGGTGAAATGTCTGCTGGTAACAATTTCCATGCCTTGACATGGTGGTGGAAGGAGAGGGTCTTCAAAACCCCAGGAGATAGGGCAAGGTTTCTATGAAGAGGGAGTCTGCAAAAATAAAAAAAAAAGTATAACTTATGATGGCAGTATGGGGATGGTTTTTCGTTTTGCCTCAGGTGTTTTCTCGTGTCCTGACCTCACTTACCACCCAGCCCGAGCTCAGGGCAGCTGCTCCAGCTGCCTCCATAGAAGTGTTGAATGCATGCTTGAGGTTTTTTTCCCATATTCTTACCTCAGCTTTCACTAATCCATGAATGTTTCTTCTGCAGAACATAGTTCCAGTTTCCAAGTCTGAAAAGTAGAATTTCTGGATGCTTCCAGTTCACTTCCTGCAGGCGCAGTCCTATGTGCCTGCCTGCTTCTCTCCTGTGTTGCCTGTCTTCTGCTTTGCTAATTAAAATGCCATTTACTTTGAATGTGTGGCAGCAGCTGTTCTTCTCAAAGTCTGCTGTATAACAATCAGGGAAGGAAGTGCTGCATAATTTTAGAAACTAAGAGGATGTATGAGGTGGAGGGAGTTCTGGATTTTTTTTCCTTAAGATGAAGTTAGCAGCAGAATCAGTGCTGGACAAGAATTTGCATGTTGATGGACAGTATTTATCACCTGAAAAGGCCTAAAGAGCTTTCAGCTTTGAGTTAAAAGCACTTAAATGTCGGTTTTTTTCTGAGACCATGTGCAGTGAGCAACATTCACTTTCTGTATTCAGGTATCACCTGCTGCTTCCTCTACAGAACCTGATGCTGTTTTTCATTCTGAATAGGGTGTTTCTTTTTCCATGGCCGTAATTTCATTATATCCAGCTGGAAACCCCCACAGCCTCCTGCAGGTCTGTTTCTGTACAGTCAGGTGCCTAATGGTGTGATGATCAATTTATGTGCCAGAAGAAACTTTCTTAATGGCATTTCCAGTGCTCGTGCTGGGGTGGAAAGGTGCCTCCTGACATTCAGCAACTTTCATGCATTGTTTTCAAAAAGATCTGCCTGGACTGAGTCTGGGGCAGGTTGTCTGCCCATGTCTTAGTAGGAAAATACATGAGTAGCACTCTTTCTAATAGACCCCACAACTGCTAAAGCCCACATGCTGAAGGAAGAGATGTAATCTGCAGCTTCCATGTGTCAAAAGGATCAGTATCTCCCCTTGAGTAAGAAGGGCCTTCTGCCACAGGATACGTAGGGATAGCTCAAAGGAGATGAGAATGGCCGGAGCTCGGTGCTTTGAGCCACTCTGTGAGAGGGAAATGTGGCTGCCTGGACAGACAGAACTGGGCAGTAAAGAACAGGATTGCAGCCCTGGCCTTGTTAACCTGGGTTTCCTTGAGGAAATGGAGGAAATGGATTTCCTTAGTAGTTGCAGCCTAGTAAATCACTTCTGGAAAACAATGTAGCTGAGTGTAGTAGATTGACAAAAGGAAGCAGGGTGTTTCCCACTGCTTACTTGAAGCAAGGTTTAATCAGGGCGCTCCTTGGCAGATGAAGTGTGTACCAGACAGATTGCCTGTTCTGGCAGTGGGAGGTTAAAGAACTATTTTTTTTTCAGCAAGGAAACATACTGTGACAGAGTGACTGATTTGTGTTTGATTTCATCCTCTCTTAAAGTTTTTTTTGTTTCAGCTCGTTTCTTCTTGATTATGTTTTTCTTTGTTCAGGTTTTATTGACCCATTCATTGTTCCTCTCAGTCTTGGACAAGTTGTTTCCTGGTCCCTCTTTTGTTCTTTGCAAGGAATTTTGACTGAAGAGTGCTATTTTCTTACTTATTCGGACATAATCTCCATTTGACTACACCCTTTCCCTCTCTAATGCCCAAAAATTCACAGTGGTCACTCCATCATGTGAAGGCGTTGTTATCTGCCTGGGTCATAGTATCCGCATGCTGAAAGTAGTTCTGGTAAAAGCTCATCCTTGTTTCCAAACCAGAAGGCAGCTCCTCTAGGAAAGGCAAAGGACACCAGTAGGTAGGCCTGGGAAGGAGCGGAGGTGTCTGCCTGCTGGAGGTCTGCAGAGCCCAGACCTTGGGAACACACTGCCTGGAGCTTGTGTGGAGCCTACTGACGTGTCTTGTCCTCTTTTGCTGGACTTCATGATTGTTCCATTAAGATGCACGGAAAAAAAGAGAATGTGCAACTACAAGCCTGACATAGAAAAGTGGTTGGTGTTTCACTGTGGGGGAAAAAAAGGAAGTGTATTTTCACTGCTGTTGCAATACTGTTAGGTTTGATTTTTATTAGGCTGCTGGGGATTTCATCTAACTCATGATAAATATTGGCATTGTTCTGCCTCCTTTATCACAGCACAATCTGGGATAAGAAATTGAAAGGTAGTATGAAATCCACTTGGTAAGGCTTGTTTCTTTACTGGACCAACCAGCCTGGAAGAAAGCACTCCGCGGCAATGAGAGCAGCGCTAGGAAAATACAGAAGGCTTAGGTGGAAACAGTGGAGAATATTTTCTTGGATAGCACAGAAGACAGCAGGCAATGAAAGACTGGAACTCTCCGGATGAGAGAAACCTGGCTAGCTTCCCTGCCAGCCCTAATTGTCCCAGCAGGAATGTGCACGAGAGTGGTTGCACTGGAAAATGTAAGAGGTTGCTCTTGTGTCGTTCTCCGCCTCCAAATCATCTGCCCAGAGTCAAGTAGCTGCTTACACATGCTCAGCTGTGCTTTTCTCTTGTCCTGACTACTGTGGGTTCAAACCTGCACATGTATCGGGCAGCAGCCCGAAGTATTTCCTGGTGGCCACCATGGTGCTGCAGCAGGTACTTTGTCCTTCCACCTCCAGGCAAACCCAGTGCCTCCTGCCCCGTATCTTTGGTTCCTAATGCTTCTTTAAACAACTACTTTTCTTTAAGGATAGGGAGATATGAAAAGAGATATATGAAACATTTTCCAGTCTGTGTGGAAGAATGGGATTGGAATTCAGAATTAAATGAAGTTAAATTCATCCTGCTTTATCTCAGATGAACTATTTAGGAATTCTTTTGCACTGAGATGTGTAGTGTTTACTGGAATCCGAGATCAATACCTTGATTTTGTAATTTTTAAGGAGTTTTTTGCAATGTTATTGTTGATAGGGTAGGAGTGCTCTTGACCAGGATTCTTCTACAGTGAACAGCTCCTCTCTTCCCTGTACCCATCTTTCTCACCTCAGAGAAGCCCTTCCTAATTTACAGCCTAGAATCCTACCTTCTGAACCGATTTGGGCACCAGAGGAGCTAAACCTTATTGTAACTTACTGTAGTAATCATGAACTGATCCTTTTCCTATCTGCTTCACTAGAAAGATAAATTGTTAATCTGCATGTTGTGACAAGCCACGTTTTGGTTTGGCTGCCTGACAGAGGTGCAATGTTTTCAAAGGAGTCAGACCAGCCACTTGAGAAACTGGAAAATTGGAACTGGGAAAACCAGAATTCTTGAGCAGATTTGCCACCTCCTAAGCAAAAGTTCTGTTTTCTCTGGAAAAGCAGAAATCCCAGTGTCAGGGAGGTGTTAGAACACAAGTTCATAGGGTGCACAAAGGAGGTGGTTGAAGGTCTACCAAGACTGAGAAACGCTGAGTGGGATCCCCTCCAGTTTGATCCTGTCCCCTCTGAATTGGTAAGGGAGCAGAGGTGCTGTAAGCCTTGTGACTGACCTACAGCATCAGGCTTCACGAGTTACTCAGCATGACCTTCTCTAACACCCTGAGGTTGAGGGGTTTGTCGCAGTCTCCCAGTTGTGTTTCCTAAGAAATACTTATTGAGTCTGTGAAAAGCTTGTGTTTTGAGTGCTCCACAGGCACTGTTCAGTGCTCCACTTAGATGTTCAGGTTTACGTGACATCTGGACTCTGACTCTTCAGATGCATTTCTGTTAGTGCAGTGCAGGCCAAAGTTGGGTGAGAACCTTTAAACTAATATTGGATTTAGGAAAGTTAGAACTCTCTGTTATGGAATAAATACAGTGCCTGACAGTTTATATAAAAAGATCATTATGCCTCTTTTTTTTGGCATGTAAACAGCACGCCTATCTACACAAAAACATAATCTTTCTATTCCCACAGGAATAGGAAATGTGTCTCTGCTAACCAACCCAGATATTTACCCTCTCCCTTCTAACACAGCTTTTTGTGTTAATCTAGCTAATGTACAGAACCTAAGAGTAAAATTAGCTCTAGAAAGTGGCATGGGTACCTTGGCATCTAGAAAAATTGTTGTGCTAAAAGCAGGGAAGACAAGGCTGTTGTGAAAGATTAGACATGCAGAAACCTCAAGTGGTATAAGCAGCTAACTGGATCAACTGGAACAGATTTCTGACTTCCTGGAAGCACACTTCAGGACGTTTTACCCTTGTGTTTCAAGTGAGGTTTCTGCTGCAAAGTCTCCCTTGCTCAAGCTTTTCTATATTAGCTGAAAGGTCAGTATTTTAAGGAGGGGATGTATTCCTAGAAACTGTAGAACTGTTTCTTCTGGGTTTTGTGACTTTTTCATAAGTCTAAAAAGTTGAGGGGATAAATGATAAGTAATAGGCATAAATTTATTTGCTATCAGTCTGATTTGTATTATGTGGATAATATGACAAATTATTCAACACAAGCTGTAAATTTTCTCAGTGGATTTGCACTCCTATTGAGATACCACAAACACACTTAATATCCTTTTTTTTTGCTTACTTACGTGCAGAATGGCTGTTTTGGTAGTGTGTGTGTAATTCATTCTAGTTTAGAGTGGGTGTAGGCAGGTACAGCTTTCATATAGTTACGTATTTCATATGTATAACTGGTTGTATCAGTACACATTTGTTAGCCTTTCCTGCTGATATATTTAGGGTAGTATTTTGAGTTATGCTTAGAATTTACAGGTATTTATATTCTTTTAAAAAAATAACTGGCTTGGGGCTGTTCCTCAAAGAGGAAATGCCCCTGAATGGACATTTAAGAGAAGTGGAGTCATTGCTACAACCCTTTCCCAGAACACTATTTGATTTAGTTCAGATATGGTATGATTTAAATATTTACAAATCATTATTCTCTGCTGGTGTACACATATATGGCATATTCTATTTTAAAAATAAAGAATATTTATTTATCTTGTTACAGTGTAAATAACCTTAGGTCAAAAGAAAATATTACTTCACCATCTATACTGCCAAAGGTTTTGCTTCCAAAAATAAGGTAAATATAAACAACTCTTTTTGCCTTTCCCACTGAAATAGTAGAAGGTCCCTTCAGTGGTAAATTAAATAAATGTTGTGAGAGAAGTATTCCAAGGCTTAATAATGTTTTACATTAAGGAATAACTCGGTTGTGAACAACACTAAATAATTTAATATCTGCATCTTCTGACTTTTATTTCCTGTTCTAATTGAAGATGATACCAAACTGGGAGGAAGGGTTGATCTGCTAGAGGGTAGGATGGCCCTACAGAGGGACCTGGACGGATTGGAGAGATGGGCTGATTCTAATGGGATGATGTTTAATAAGTCCAAATGTCGGGTACTTCATTTTGGACACAACAATCCCATGCAGAGCTATAGACTGGGGACAGCGTGGCTGGAGAGTAGTCAGGCAGAAAAGGACCTGAGAGTGCTGGTTGACAGGAAGCTCAACATGAGCCAGCAGTGTGCCCAGGTGGCCAAGAAGGTCAATGGCATTCTGGCCTGCATGAGGAATAGTGTAGCGAGCAGGACCAGAGAAGTTCTCGTCCCCATGTACTCGGCACTGGTCAGGACTCATCTTGAATATTGTGTCCAGTTCTGGGCCCCCCATTTTGGGAAAGATGTTAGGATACTGGAATGTGTTCAGAGGAGCGCAACGAAGATGGTGAAGGGGCTGGAGCACAAGCCCTATGAGGAGCGACTGAGGGAGTTGGGGCTGTTTAGTCTAGAGAAGAGGAGGCTCAGGGGAGACCTCATTGCTCTCTACAACTACCTAAAAGGAGGTTGTAGTCGGGCAGGGGTTGGTCTCTTCTCTCAGGTGACCAGTGACAGAACAAGAGGGCATGGATTCAGGCTTCATCAGGGAAATTTTAGACTTGATGTTAGGAAAAAGTTCTTCACTGAAAGGGTGATTGGCCATTGGAATGGGCTGCCCAGAGAGGTGGTGGAGTCACCGACCCTGCATGTGTTTAAGGGGAGACTGGATGAGGCACTGAGTGCCATGGTTTAGATGATGGTTGGTGTTAGTGTTGGTGTTAGTGTTGGGTTATAGGTTGGACTTGATGATCTCAGAGGTCCTTTCCAACCTTATGATACTGTGATACTGTGTGATACTGTGAAGATAAGAGTCTACAGTAGAGGAGAAAAAAGAGAGCGGGAGTTAGGATGTAACAAAGAAAATCAAATAAGCTGTGCTGAGACTCTGAGACTTCAGGTAGAGGTTGGATTTTTGTTTGTCCTGAACTTGACCTGTGTGGTATGGGGTGCCATCCACATTGGTCTGTAGGGCAGAAGAGGAACTATGTCATATAGCAGACATGAATATAGGAATTATGAAGGGTTACAGGGGAGGGTTTAACTTTGTGAAGAGGAACCTAAAGAGGCCACTTCTTTTGTGTGATGGGGAGAGGGTTTTGAGGGGAGAGCAAGTCAGAAGGCAGCTGTACTTCAAGATGCAACAAGAAAGCCCCCCTCTCTCTGCAGAGCATATATTTTCAGAAATATTACGTGGAGCTTCTTCAATTTTTTTACTGTGTTTATGAACTCACTTGTTTCCAGGAGAACTACTAATACCTAACACTGATGGTTTTACTGATTGGCTTCTGTGCTAAAAAAACCCCAAACCAAGCCCGCACATCTTCTCACATTCACAAGATGATCTCCATTAATGTGACTTTAGTTCTACATAAAGTTTTAGTTCTAGGTAATAGGGTCAAATAGAAATGCAGATGCTAGTTTTCATTCTTGTAAAAACCTTAAAGAGTACGTCAGGTTCCTTCTTGGGGCACACAGAGTCATATTTTATCCTGTTTTAAGGTGAACATACATACATATATACGTATATATGAATATATAACTAGTACTTAACTTTCCGTGTGATTTGCTGGCTTCTGTGACATGATCCTGAGATGACCCCAGCTTTGAGGTTACTCTGAGTAGCCCTTTTCCCTGGACAAGTTCTTCCACTAAAAACCAGAATTACTTTTGAATTAAAAAAATGTAGATTTTGTTTAGTATCTAAATATCTTTCTAGAAAGGGGAAACTGAGGTGACGTACAGAAATAAATGGCCTATGTACATTTTGGTCCCACCCTGTGGTGTCTCTGTAGGCAGATCTTTGTTTCCTGGTTTGATTTCAGACAGCTCTCTGTATTCTGCCTTACATCAGATTTTGCACAGTACCTTCTAGAAGTTCCTTGTCTGCTTTCAGCTCCTCATGATGCTTTCTTCAGAGGATGCAAGTCCTGGACTCTTTACTAGGACTCTTCTTCTACGTAATAACTTCCAAGATGGAGCTTTGTTTTCTAGAACAGATTTAGTTGCTTCCAAGAAAAAGAGGACTTCTTCCCAAGTGCTGGCTTGAACCAATCACTCCCTTTCTAAATGCACACAACCCAAAAAAATGAAGGCCTCAGCTTTCAAAAAGGCACATCGAGAAATTCATTTCTCCAACAAACTAAGTATTTATACCAAGTGGAAGATAAATGTGCGTGGTCTGGGACCACCTTAAAGGACCCCCAATAAGCAGCTACAGGAGTACAACTATCCCTGTTCCACACAGCAGCTCTCTGCGTGTGCAGCACGTCTGAGTTGTCCACGATATCTTATCTTCCAGGAGGAAAATGTCTGATTTTGCTACATATCAGAAATTTTAATCTTTCTTCACAGACAGTAGGGAAAGCCTCAGTACACTGGTTCTTCTGGGAAGAAAAAAGTAGAAGATACAATACCAAAAGCACTGTCAGTCTGTCTGTAAAAGAGAAAGGCATGATATAACCCAGGTGTGTAAGCCCAGTAGGTTTAGACTGGGAAAAAAATCTTTAGATATTAATGTGGAGATCTAGCTGCTCTTTCTCATCTTGTTTGTTCAATGTATGGTTAAAGCTGGATAATGCAGAAAATAAGAAGTGTTAAGAAATGTTTCTCTGCCCTAACTTGGAAGAAATATTATTGTTTCCCATGGGGGTAGGAATTAAAATTTTTCACTGAGTTCTAATTCTGAGTGTATTTTCTTTCTCTTCACAATCTCCATAGGATGAACTGCCAGCAACCCCTTGACTTTCCCACATCCTGAGAAACTTCAGACTACTTTCTTCACAGCGTGTCATTTTCCCTTCCCAAGCAGTTGCGCAGGAAGAGGTAAGACCCACCAGTCTGCATTGCTGCCTGTGAGCAATACTATTGCTATAATGACCCAGTCCAGAGGGGAAAGATGACAGCTGAACTCTTTTAGTAGTCTTGTAGCAAAACTTTCTAAATGGTTAACTCCCATCCTTTGTTTTTTTTCTAACGGTTTCTGGGTGGCTACCGCTAATTTCCTACAAGCAGAGCATTGCGGAAGGGAGGATGAGAGATGTACATGTGGGGGTGGGTTAGTCGCTGAGTTATTTTCTTATTTTGTAGCCTTCACTGTTTGAATCCAGGGGATGTGTCTGAAAATCACCAGAGAGAATAGAATGTGCAGCCGTGAGTTTTAGCTCACAAGAGGCAATTAGGAGGGGAAGGAGAATGAGAGCAAGTTGTTGGTATGGGTGAGATAGGAACAACTACAGTGATCTCAATGGTGCAGGTTCACAGACAGGTTTTCTCTATCTTCCCCATCTTGTATCTCCTCTGTTCTTGTATCTTAACTTTTCTCACTACCCACATGCTCTTTTCTTTCTGCCCACTTCATGTTATGTTTGCCCTTTTGGCTGTTTAGTTGCCTTCACCTTTGTAACCTCTCATGCAAAGATTATGCATAATGCAGTGGAAACAACTGAACAACACATAATTTTACTCCCAATTGACTGTGTACATTTTGGCAGTGTGGCTGGGGTGCCTATAGGTCTTCATGGGCAGATTTCATACTGGTGTGGTTGTGAACGGAAAGGTTTGCATTGGGTTGCAGAAGGGAGTAGAGACAGGGGTCAAAGGAAGGCCTCATGCCATTTATTTTCAGCCATGGATAAACATGCTGTGAGGATGTGGTTGGTCCAGTATGTGCCACCGATATTGTCAAGTCCTCAACTCATCCTTTAGATGAGGATTTATTTAAAAAAAAAGTGGGTAAAAAAATATTTTTACAATTAAAAAGCCTAAAAGTGTGAGAGAGTGCCATTTTTCCAGAACCTGTAAAAATTATGAAAAGATAATTATAAAGGAAATTAGTGCAGACTGTACATCCTGGTATTTCACGGGTGATTTTTATCTGAGTGACTCACCTCCCTACCAGAGAAAAAAACATAGCACTGCTTATTCTTTCCACTGTTAATATCTTAAAGCATTCCACTTCCACATCTGAGAAGCTCTGATTAAATGTCATAAACAGTAAGTTTCCTTGTTATTTTTTCCAGTGTTTTTTTTGGTTACATGTATATGTTTTGCCATTTTCTTTTTATACACGCTATTAACAGGTTTGATGATAAGGCCAAACTGGGAGGGGCTGTTAACTCTGACAAGGTATGAGAGGCCTTGCAGAGGGATCTGGATAGGTTGGAGCATTGGGCAGTGATTAATGGAATGAAATGTAATGAGTCCAAATGTCACATTCTGCACATGGGATGGAATAACACCAAGCACAATTATAAACTAGGAGAGGAGTAGCTGGAGAGCAGCCCTGCAGAAAAGGGCCTGCAGGTGCTGGTCAACAGTAGGCTCAGTATGAGTCAGGAGTGTCCCCTGGCAGCCAAGAGGACAAACTGCATCCTGGGTGCATCAAACATAGCACAACCAGCTGATCAAGAGAGGTGATTACTCTGCTGCATTCAGTGTTGATATGGACTCACCTTGAACACTGTGTGAAGTTCTGGGCCCCAGAATTTAAGAAGGATGTTCAGGTACTTGAACATGCCTGGAGCAGGGCAACAAAGCTGGTGGAAGGGCTGTTGGAGAAGAGGCTAAGGACTTTGGGTTTGTCTCGTTCTGAGAAAAGGAGGCTGAGGGGCAACCTCATTGCTCTCTACAGCTCTGTGAGGAGAGGAAGTGGAGAGGGAGGTGCTGATCTCTCTCCTTGCTTATCCGGTGACAAGATGTGCAGAAACGGTTCAGAGCTGTGCCAGGGGATTTTTAGACTGGACGTTATGAAAGATACTTCATATGAAGGGGTGATCAAACACTGGGGCAGGCTTTCAAGAGAGCTGGTTGATACCTCACACTCATCAGTGTTAAAGAGGTTTTTTGGATAATGCCCTTAACAACATGCTGTAACTTGGTCAGCCCTGAACTGGTCAAGCAGTTGGACTACATGGTCATTGTACGTCCCTTCCAACTAAATTATTCTGTTCTATATTCTATTCTTTTCTGTTCAGGAAGTTATTCCGCATCTATAGTCCCAAAAGAGGTCAACATCTAATTTGGGCAGTTACATTCAATTGTCTTCCAGTGAAAATGACAGCCTACATAAATATCAAGCTGATACTAAACTGATGTTCCAGGAAAGATTGTCAAATTGATGGATTACAGGAAACTCCAGAGAAAGTCTGTATTTAACTGGGTCCCAAGGAGAAGCCAGATCCATGCGCCAAAGTTAGCTGCAAGACTGTACCTGTCTCTAAAACTGGTAAATGTTTTTTCTGTTAAAATCAAATATTTTAGACACCATGTAAACTGATTTCTTTTTACATAGCAGGCAAACCAAATCAGCAGCCTTCAATATCCAGGAAGAGTAATAAGTAAAAAGGACAACTGATCCATGTTTGGAGGACCTTATACCCTCTATAGGGTCTACCTGAGAGCCAGTAGAGCAGAATATTGATTGGAGAGAGATCACAAAATTGTTTATGTTGGAAAAGACCTTTAAGATCACCAAGTCCAACCATAAATCTAATACTGCCAAGCCACCACTAAACCATGTCTCTAAGCGCCACATATACACATCTTTTAAATACCTCCAGGAATGGTGACTCAACCACTTCCCTTGGCAGCTGTTCCAGTGCCTGACCACCCTTTTGATGAAATACTATTTCCTAATACCTAGTTTAAGTCTCTCCTGATACAACTTAAAGTCATTTCCTCTTGTTCTGTCTCTTGTTACTTGGCAGAAGAGACCAAAACCCGCTTCACCTTCTTTCAGGTAGTTGTAGAGAGCAATATGGTCTTTCCTCAGCTTCCTTTTCTCCAGATTAAATAAATCCAGATCCCACAGTGACTTCTCATCTGCCAAAGAGAAAGTAAAGCCCAGTATCTTTGGCTCGCAGCAGGCTAGCAAGAAAATGCCAGGATCCTCATGTTGACTCCAGATTTGTCGTCATCCCTTCCTAATTAGGCACAGCACAGAGAAAGAAGCAGAGACATTTCTTTTGCTGAAAGATGTGATCTTACTCTGTAAGCCAACCTACAGGGAGTAGAAGGATATGCACTGCACGTATCACCAATTATTGTCTGAGCTCAAGGCATAAAGGCTTGAAGTGAGGATTCATTCTTTGACATGCTTGATAGCCCATTTTATGAAGAGCTTGTGGTTGTAGTGCATTAAACCACCTTTTTATTTTTATTTGTTCAGTAAGATTCCTGAGGCTTTTGATGTGGAGAAAATTTTTCCAGTATGAAGTAAACTCATTAATTAGTGGCAGGCAAAACAGCTACATATATTCTGTTTTGTGGTTTTATATTACCTGGACCTACTTTTCAGCTCACACTAAGGTGAGCGCAGGCACTGATTCATGTAATACTGTAGTATTGCTGAATAGATGTGCGTTCTTGTTTAGACTAGTTTTCAAAGGTACTAAGCTAATCCTACATGACTGTATTCACAGATTTGCATAAGGTAAATAATTTTAGAAGACTTTTGCTGTTAGCTAGAATCTTGGAGGAATACCTACTGAAGATTTAATCTCTCATAAGCGAATAAATAACAGGTAATCTGGATCTGCTCACAGGTGTAGTAGATCTTCCACCTAGAGGCTGAAGTTCAAACATACTATGAAGATCAAACAGGTTGAATGTCAATTCTTGATTCTGTCTCCTATCCATTTGTTACTTCTACAAAACTACTTGTGTGGAGTTTGTTTACTGTATTACTGACAGCTGAAACAAAGTCAGGAGTTTAACAAATAGGAGGGGAAAATGCAAAAAACTCCGTTTAAGTTATGGGTTTCATATATAATCTTGGCTTCCATTTAAAATTAATCTAAATACAAACTTCCAGTTAAGTTAGAAGTCCCAAGTAATACAGAATATTTACAGCCATTACACATTCTTTTGGCAAACTCTGAAATTTTTTAAGAATCTTGCATGGAACAAAATGCATATGTGCCTGCTAAGATGGAACAAAAGAATTTTCTGTACTTAAATGTGAAGATGTGAGAAAGATAGATCTTTATCCTTGCTTCAACATGGCAACGCAAAAGAAGAATTTTCTTGCCTGTTAGCTAGAAATATGTTGACCTGAGAAGTTTATAGCATTCAAATATTATTTGTGCAGTGCTCAGACGAGATGGGTGATATATTCTGCAGGAAAGGGCCACAAAGAACATAATTTTTGAATGGGAGGGAATGCATACTTGGGTTAGCCTATGCAAAACCTACTTTACTAACATGGTTAAGAGGCTGTTCAGTCCTATAGAGGTCACGTCCCTAGTAAAGATGACCAGCAAAGTACATGAGAACTGAGCTGTAATTCTCTTCACAAAGATAGAAAAGCCTCACTAAATGGAGCTTACATATCAACACTTCCTAAACTGTTCTGCAAGCCTTTATGTATTTTTCTTTGATGAATTAGCAGAGTGCAGGATAAATTGTTCATTTCTATTTACTTTAAAGTATTTAGCAAAACCCCTCCTAGTTCTTCCTAGCTCCTGGTTCACCAGCTGGCTGAAAATAATGCATTATATGAGTGACATTTCCTAGCTGGCCTAATCATCAAGGAGATCCCCTTTTCTATACCCTATTCAAAGAAGTGGGTGTTTTAATGCTGAAAACCCCTTGTATCCTTAAAAGTGTGTAAGCAGTCACATTACCTGGGAAGGAGGGGACTTTCTGAAAGCTGTGTTCAAAATGTCCAAGCCTGGTTGTTTTGTAGCAAGTAACTGTATTTACTTTGGTTGTAACTTATTTAGTTTCCTGGACTTACCTGGAACAGATTTTGTCTGGTGGTGCCACAAAATACTCAACGAGGCCCAAACTATGGTTTGGGGAGCTGAAGGGGAAGCTCACTGCCCACAGGGTGCTATCACAAAGTAGTTCACAGAGGGCACCAGGAAAGACAATTATTGTTCTATATGGATGTACTATGATTTCAGTTACCTTATTGACAAGACTAACGGGAATGGGCAATGGCGACTCCACTGATACATGGACAGTAAGAAATGAACAGGAAAAGGATGTGTGAATTCCTCTTCTACATTGACAGCTGGAAGCTAATTGTATGAAGAATGGAAAAGACCAAGACATGGCCAAAGACAGCATCATCTACCCTTGAAATTAAAAAAAATGAAAGGATATCCTAAAAGGAATATCTTGCCCAGAAAACAGGATGACTAATAGGAAAAACAGCAGTATAGTCTTATGTAAATGGAAGTTAAGCAATGATAGAATGAGAAGCTTAATGTATGCAATCTTAATTTGGCATGCTGTGGTATATGAATGAGCATAGTCTCAACCTACATTTTCCCCATGAGGGTCTCCCTCATTTAGTGACTAGCACAGACAGCAGTCATCTATTCTGTTTGTTCCAGATGTGATTTTTCAGTGATTTTTTGCTGATCTGAGGGCACTTGTATAAGTACTTCAGAAGCCCAGAGTTTTCTGAACCCTGTTCCACCTCCATCCTGAGGAAGAGGAGGGCATGGATGTGTAGAGTCCTCAGGAGATACAGGGATGCCTGGAGGCGGTGGGCATTGTGCCTTGGTAGAGGGCTGAAGGCTGAGGGTTCAGGAAATGAGTAATGTGCAATGAGATTGAAAAGGCTTCCTACCTTTGTCTTCTCTTTCTTTAAGAAATGTGAGTCATTAGGGATTAATAAAACAATTTCATCATGATGCAAACGTAAAGATGGCAGAGGATATATTTGTCTACCACAAAAGTCCTGTTTGCCCTGTCCTTTGAAGGTCTCATTTGTTTCTTAACCAAGGCAATTACTTCTAAAATAGCAGCTGGTGTGATAATAGATTAGCTGTTTTCCAGTGGATCTAAAAGAAAGTTGCGTGTGAGTTAAAAGCAGATAGAGAGGAAAGGAAATATTTCAGTCTTGCAGAAATTATTATTATATTCTTTCTTAAATCAAAATAACTTATCTGAAAAGATGGTACTTTTCATCAAAAAATGTTCTTTTCAAACCATTTCTCTCAACTTTTTACAAGAACTTCCGAGAAGACAAATTCTGTAAAGCTTTCCTGTGGAATAAAATGTTAAGAGACCGTATATGAAGTTTGCATTAAATGTTGCAGGTATGTACCACTGAGCTGAGCAGCAGTGTAAACACCTCCCTCTTCTGGGGTGTCCTAGACGGCTTTTCTGGACAGATCTGCTAAATACTTTTGCATTTCTTTATTTCTGTTTTCATATCCTTGAAACTCCTGGAGGTTTTCTGATTAATTTTTTTTACCCTTTCCAAAGTAATTGGACCCAGTTTGGCACATTGTCAGTGCAAACCCCAGTATTTAAGTCTGGGTTGTAACACGTGGCTATGTCCTGGCTGTGCCCAGCTTGACTCCTGCCTGCCTTGTGGGGGCAAGGGCCCTTCTGCCCCCTTCTCCTCCTTCTGTGACTGTTGGCAGAGCCTGAGCCTGTGGTTTAGACATAGGAAAGTAATTATGAGGTGACACAGACACCTATGTGTCTGTGAAAATTATAGGGTGTCACTCTGTCTGTTCTGCACCCTGAACATGGTCCTTCATCCACTACATATATAAACATCCTGCCGGGAATAAAATTATATTTGCAATAAATTCAGGGAAAACAAAGATGAGGTGGTAGGAGAAATGTATTTTTTGGAAAGAAAGCACATTAAAACCTCTACTTGGCACCTGAAAAACTGTGCTGTGCATGCTTATTATTCCAAAAACATGTGTAAGCTCTGGACTGTCTCAGAAGAAACCAATGATGTTTATTTCTCCTTATCACATCCCCTCTAGCAGGGTCATAATGAAGTTATTTGTAAGAGGAAAACAAGAACTTAATAATTTATATCTGTTTTCCTTAGAAGACCTGTCAGGGGCCCATTGCTCCCACTACCCGTGGTCTGCCCTAACACTGCCTGTTGTGTATTATCAATGTAGCCAGCTTCACTTGTTTCTGTAGGTTTTGTGAGCCCTGGGTGAGTCTGGAGGAAATCAAAACTTCCATCAGAACCGTGTGCCGGATCATATTACCTAATCAGAGGTCTTGAGTCTTCCTGTGAGCTTCACTTGCCTTTAGCCTCAGGGGCCCTGTCTGAGGTGGCCATGTAAAACATTACTGGTTTTGCTTTCTAACAACCAGCAGGCTTCAGCTAGGGAAGCAAAAATCTTGCATGTGTGGATGGGGTAGAAGTATCTTTAACTTGGCTGGTTGTGGAAGTCACCTCTGTGAATTTTTCTGACTGCCACCTTTTTTGTTTGAGGATGCAGACATCTCTGTTTCTCTCACAACAACTGAAGCTCTGTAAGAAAGGAAAATGCTTAAAGGTTGCAGCATCCTCTCAATGTATGTCATTTGCTCCCTGGCATCAAATGGTTCCTATAATGGAATTGTTGCTGTGGTAGTGGTGTTGAAGTGGTGAGAGTATTGGTAGGAATTTATGTTCCGTGTCCTTCAAAAGTAGGAACTGTCTCAAAACACTGCCTGTGATAATACACAGTTTTTAAACCAAGTCTATCTGTATTTAAGTAACCAACTAAGCTACTAGAGAGTGTATCTAGTACTTCAGAAGGCCAGAGCAAACTAAGAATGATTGAATCTTAAAGATAATCTAATCCCATGCAACTACTAATCAAAGGTATACATTCTGGTAACATAGCCCTTATTCTGGAAAAAAAGTAGCTAGAAAAAGGATGTTTATTTATGGAAAAAGAATCGTGAGAATGCTAAGGAGACTAATTTTAGACATCTTGTTAAAATTTTAAGATTGAACCGTCTCCCTCCCCCATATTTTGGCAAATTATAGTGCCCTGGGGCCCTGTAATATGCTATGTTTGTTTTCTGTTCTTTGGGACATAAGTGATAGTTAAGCACAATAACTGTATTTTCTGGCTGTGGAAAACTGTACTTTGTGTGCCTTGCTGGGACAGTCCTTTGGGTAATGCATTTTACAAGGCTCAGAACGGTAAATGGAGGGAGGAAATTTTCACAGCTCTGCTACTGATCTCAAGTGCACGCTGCCAAACAGAGGCTTTGCTGATTTTCCTGTGCTTGCGCTGAGCTGCTGGATAGACCTTGAGTAAATCACCTTTCTTTTTTCCCTGTCTTCTCCATTTCTGCAATTCATGAAAGAAGGGTTATGCTAAGTGGCTGAGTTAGTGTTCTGACTCCATGGATGTCACTTTCTGATGGTTCTTCCAGGAGTCTTTTCTTTGGCTAGGGAAGAAAGGGAGAAATGGTAATTTAGGATTTAGTTTTTTAGTTTTCTTTTACCCTCTACAGTGATGCTTAATGATTATTTCTAACAGTTATCTTTCAGTGTTTTTAATAGAGCTGCTGTAACAGTAAATCATACCAGGGAATTTAACATCCCTGCCCCCACGTATTGTAAAGGAATTGTCCTCTTTCATGATGCAAACGGGTTAACTGTAGCTGCAATAGTTTCCGTGTTATGTCTGCTGCTTCAAATATTCTCTGCTTAGAGAAATATCAAACTATAAAAATACTCTTCTTTTTTTATTCATTTTCTTCATTCTGGTTCATCTGCCTAGAGCCCTCAGAAGGTGTTTATTTCAGAATAAGATTGGGGCAAACTGTAACGGAGTTGTTTTCTTTAGCTGATATGAAAACTCTAATGCTGAATCCATCCTGCTTTCCCTTGGTTATCTAAAAATCTGTAATCTCGCTTCAGATGTTGCAGAAATTGGAGGAAACCCAAAGTCTGTCCTGAAGTTTTTTTATTCATACTCTTTTGACTTTCCTTTGCTGTCACCTTCATGTTAGGGGAGAATAAGACAGCTCTGTTCTCCTGCATTGAGGAGGGGCACTCTCCAGCTCTCACACTGAGACCTTCCTCACGTCGATCACACTCACTGCTATGAGCTCCTGGGAACAGCCCAGCAGCTTCAGCTGCTTCCACTTCTTTGTGTCAAAAGGGCTGAGGCAGGTAATTTCTGCCATGGCTCACTGTAGCTTTGCTTTCTTCTCAGTTTTTATCTATTGTTGTAGCAAGACGCCCAAAAATTAACATGGATAGAGGATTTTCAGTTCTGGATCTAGACCAAATCGATCAAACTCAGACCCAACACGTAGATCAGATGAACAGCTCTCATTCTTAGACCTACCTTAGTTGATCCAGGTGGATGAACTTTACTGCAGTTGGAAAGGAAGATTGTAGATAATGGAGAATTGTATGTATGGCAGCAGACCAAGGAAAGTCATGTTCTCCTTGGTGAACAGCTCATAGCAAAGTCACTGGGTCCCTTGTCTGCTGATAGGAAAGCTTTTTCAGAATCAAGGAGTGAATAAGTCTTTTTATAATGATTCATCTGATGTCCACTTAACTATGATGTACACAAATTGAGAGATATGATATATTTTTGTCCCATGCATCTTAAAGGAAGCTGGTGGTGGTTAGCTCAGATACAATGTTCCACTGTAGCTATCTGCATGGGTGGAATGAATCACACGTCAGGATCAGAGTCCCGGCAAAAATGACAAGGTCAGTTTTAGAAACTTGATCATATCCCATGTGGTAAATAAGGTTTTATTTTACATTTGGAATAGTTACTTTGTGAAGGAGAAAGAAACTTCAAGGAAAATTGAGCATATTTTTAAATACCGTATCTGTCAGAGACAAAGCTGAATGGAAGTACAAAACGCAGAGAAAGTAAATTCAAAGGAAATATATTATTTAAAGAAAATAAAAAGAAGTCAGTTATTTTAGCAGTTAATTTGGGACAGCCAAGTAGAAGCAAGCTCTGCAGATGAGAGCCTTTTAGCAGGTTGGACATGCGGATTGGGACCTGTGGCAGTTGGAGAGTTTCACACACACAGTTTCACACAGTATCACAAGGTTGGAAAGGATCTCTGAGATCATCAAGTCCAACCTATAATCCTACACTAACACCAACCCATCATCTAAACCATGGCACTCAGTGCCTCATCCAGTCTCCCCTTAAACACATGCAGGGTCTGCGACTCCACCCCCTCCCTGGGCAGCCCATTCCAATGACCAATCACCCTTTCAGTGAAGAACTTTTTCCTCACATCAAGTCTAAACTTTCTCTGAAGAAGCTTGAGTCCATGCCCTCTTGTTCTGTCACTGGTGACCTGAGAGAAGACACCAACCCCTGCCCGACTACAACCTCCTTTTAGGTAGCTGTAGAGAGCAATGAGGTCTCCCCTGAGCCTTCTCTTCTTCAGACTAATCAGCCCCAGCTCCCTCAGTCGCTCCTCATAGAGCTTATGCTCCAGCCCCTTCACCATCTTCATTGCCCTCCTCTGGACACACTCCAGCATCCTGACATCTTTCCCAGACTGAGGGGCCCAGAACTGGACACAGTATTCAAGATGAGGCCTGACCAGTGCCGAGTACAGGGGGACGATAACTTCTCTGGTCCTGCTCGCCACACTATTCCTCATGCAGGCCAGAATGCCATTGGCCTTCTTGGCCACCTGGGCACACTGCTGGCTCATGTTGAGCTTCCTGTCAACCAGCACTCCTAGGTCCTTTTCTGCCTGACTACTCTCCAGCCACTCTGTCTCCAGTCTATAGCTCTGCATGGGATTGTTGTGTCCAAAATGAAGTACCCGACATTTGGACTTATTAAACATCATCCCATTAGAATCAGCCCATCTCTCCAGTCTGTCCAGGTCCCTCTGTAGGGCCATCCTACCCTCTAACAGATCAACGTTTCCTCCCAGCTTGGTATTGTCGGCAAACTTGCTGATGATCGACTCAATCCCCTCATCCAGATCTTCAATAAAGATATTAAACAGGACGGGACCCAACACTGATCCCTGGGGGACACCACTGGTGACTGGCTGCCAACTGGATGAGACACCATTCACCACCACTCTCTGGGCTCGGCCATCCAGCCAATTCCTAACCCAGCACAGAGTGCTCCCATCTAACCCACGGGCTGCCAGCTTCCCTAGGAGTCTACTGTGGGAGACAGTGTCAAAGGCCTTGCTGAAGTCCAGGTATACCACATCCACAGCCTTCCTCTCATCCACCAGGCGAGTCACATGGTCATAAAAGGAGATCAGGTTGGTCAGGCAGGACCTACCCCTCCTAAATCCATGCTGGCTGAGCCTGATCTCTTGGCTGTTCTGCAGGTGCTGCATGATTGCACCCAGTATTATCTGCTCCATAATTTTACCTGGGACCGAGGTCAGACTGACAGGTCTGTAATTACCTGTATCATCCTTACGGCCCTTCTTGTGGATGGGCATCACATTGGCCAACTTCCAGTCTTCCAGGACCTCTCCAGTGAGCCAGGACTGCTGAAAGATGATGGAGAGCGGCTTAGCAAGCTCATCCGCCAGCTCTCTCAACACCCTAGGATGGATCCAATCTGGCCCCATAGACTTATGAGGGTCCAAGTGGCTCAGCAGGTCTCTAACCTCCTCCTCATGGATTGCAGGAGGGCCATATTTCACCCTGCCCCCATTAACCACTTCAGAGGGCCAACTGCCAAGCGAGCCGACATCCTTACTGTTGAAAACTGAGGCAAAGAAGGCATTAAGTACCTCAGCCTTCTCTGCATCTTTGGTTACTATATTTCCCTCCACATACAACAAGGAGTGGAGGTCGCTGCCGCACATCTTTCTACCATATAGAAGCTCTTCTTATTATCTTTAACAGAAGTGGCCAATTTAAGCTCCAGCTGAGCTTTTCCTTCCCTGCATTTTTTTCCTACATGACTTAACAACATCTTTGAACATGACCTGGCTTATGTCCCCTTCTTTCCAACGGTAATACATCCTCTTTTTCTTACTTAGCTCCTTCAGAAGCTCCTTACTCATCCAGGCCAGCCATCTGCCGCTATGACTCTTCTTACAACACATGGGGACAGCCCACTCCTGCGCCTTCAAGATTTCATTCTTGAAGTGCATCCAGCCTTCCTGGACCCCCTTGCCACTAAGAACTATTTCCCAGGGTACTTTCCTGACCAGTTCCTTAAATAATCCAAAATCTGCCCGCCAAAAGTCCAGCATCGATGTTCTGTTCCTGCCTTTTCTTGTTACATTCTTTACAGAGAACTCAATTATCTCATGATCACTACACCCCAGACAGCCTCCAACAACAACATCACCCACCAGCCCTTCTTTGTTTGTAAACAGCAGGTCAAGGAGAACCTCACCCCTGGTAGGATCACTCACCAGCTGTGACAGAAAGCAGTCCTCAATACACTCCAAGAACCTCCTGGACTGCCTCCTCTCAGCAGTGTTAAGTTCCCAGCAGATATGCGGAAGGTTAAAGTCTCCTAAAAGAACAAGGGCAGCTGATCTAGAGGCAGCCTCCAGCTGTTTAAACAATAGAAGATACACCTCCTCCCCCTGGTCGGGTGGTCTGTAACATACTCCAGCCAGGAGGTCAGACTTGACTGCCCCTCTGACCCTTACCCATAGGCACTCTACCTGGTCATCACCGATCTCAACTTCAACAGCATCCAGGGTTTCCTTAGTATAGAGGGCTAACCCTCCACCCCTCCTCTCACGCCTGTCTCTCCTGAAGAGCCTGTAGCCTTCCATGGCAGCACTCCAGTTATGAGAGTCGTTCCACCATGTTTCCGTGATAGCAACTATGTCATAGCTCTCCCACTGAACCAGGACTTCCAGCTCCTTCTTTTTGTTCCCTATACTGCGTGCGTTTGTGTACGTGCACTTCAGTTGGGTTACTGACAACACCCTTTGAGATGGCTCATCCTCCACAGCAACATCTCTGGTGAGCCTAGTTACTCCCCCCTCCCCCTTCATACCTAGTTTAAAACCCTCTCAACAAGCCCTGCCAGCTCCTGAGCTAGAATCATCTTTCTTACCCTTTGGAGTTAGACGAGACCCATCTGGGTCAAGCAGGCCGGGTGCCGTAAAGGTTTCTCCATGATCATAGAACCCAAAATCCCTCTGCCGGCACCAGCCCCTAAGCTATTTATTAAGAGCATGGCTTCTCTTATTCATTTCAGTATACATCTCTGCCACTGGAGGAACCGAGCAGAACACCACCTGTGCTCCTGCCCTATCCATTGATTGACCCAGCTCCTGGAATTCCTTTTTAATGACCCTTGACCCTCTTTTCGCTAGCTCATCACCACCAGCCTGGACCACCAGAAGCGGGTAATAACCTGATGGTTTAATTAGATCTGGGACTCTCTTAGTGATATCCCCTACCCAGGCTTGGGGAAGGCAGCAGACTTCCCTATGAGTTGGATCTGGTCTACGTATAGGTCCCTCCATGACTTTCAGAAGGGAGTCACCCACTACAACTACCCTCCTTTTCCTTTTTTCACTCGAAGTTCTGACCTGTCTGACAGGTAATGAGAAGTTAATAACCTCCTCAGGTGAGTTCTCTGCAATACTGTCCTCCACCTGAGTGTCAAATTCCAGTACCCTAAACCTGTTTTGTATGGGCAACTGGAAAGGTGGCATCTGAAAGGAAGGTCTATAACTCCCACGAGAGTAGACCTGCTCCCAGTCCTCCTCACCAACCAGGTCACTCCCCTTATCCTGTTGGTGAGGAATATGGCGTTCCTCTGCCTCCTAGAGAGGATTGTTAGGAGGAGAGAGGGTTCTACTCCACCAGTCTATCTCCCTTTCACCTGATCCTTAAGATCTGCAATCATAAGGAGCAGATTTTGGATCTGTTCACACCTCACACAGGTGTTGTTTGGATGGTCCTCAGGAACCACGAGCAGGCTGAGACATTCCTTACAGTCCTGGGTCTGGGCGGCCGCATCCCTTAATAGAGGCACGGCTTGGACAGCGACACTCCTGCTGGCAGAGGTTTTGCCACGCCTGGTCACCATTGCTGCAGGGGAATGGGAAAAGCCAACCACCTGCCAGAGAGTGCCTGCTTGCCCAGACTGCCTCTACTGCGACCCGGTTCGCCGCTCTCCGGTCGCTGGCGCTCCCAGGGAGACGTTTAAATGTCCCGCGGCTTCTCCCGGGACCGCCCCCCTACCACGAGGTCGGCCCGCGTGACAGCTGCCGCTTCTGGGGTTCGGAGAGAGTCGCCCTGACGGGGTGCTCTCATGGGCTTTTACCTTGCACAGGGAACTCTCCACCCGCCTTGACTGAGCACTCGGCTACAGTTCTTATCGTTCCTGCCGCCGATCCGCGCAGTGCAAGACATTTAGCTCCCTTCCTTGGCTTCCTGTGGCCAGGCACAGCTGGGTCTTAAGGGAGGCCTGGGGCAGGGGGCAACTTTCATCCTTGTAGAGGATTCCACTGGGTCAAGAAAGACAGCAGGTGACAGAGGTATTGTTAAGAAGAATCTGGTGCTGTTTCTATTTGGGATATAATTTTTCAGATGATACAATCTTTCACTGACACCAGAGGAATTAAAAATCATGGACTTAGAGAAAAGACTCGAAACTGAATGAATATTTTTAAATAGTTTTTCTGTTCTTTTGTTAAGCAATAAGAATTGTCCTGGTCAAAAATGCAAATAAGAATGATAACTCAGCT
The DNA here is from genome assembly GCA_033556795.1 of Tapera naevia. Taxonomy (NCBI): domain Eukaryota; kingdom Metazoa; phylum Chordata; class Aves; order Cuculiformes; family Neomorphidae; genus Tapera; species Tapera naevia. Next base: position 16,002,124 of record JAUMJJ010000088.1, on the reverse strand, counting down.
GGCAGTGCTGAAACTGCTCAGAGTAAGCCTGTTTATAGACCTGAAATTTCAACAGTTTTTTTGAATTTTCTCTCTGGGTGCATAACACTCCAGGAGAAGGAGCAAAAGGGTTGAGGGATCGAGGATATAATTTGAAGTATAAGGGCTTTGTTTTGTTCTTAATCAGTGAAAACCACTTTCAGCTCTGCCATGTCATCCTGTCTTCCAAACAACTGCAGAAAAGTCCTTGGTCTTCCCTAAAATAACAGGATCTGTTCATGCAGTGCCGCTGTGCACAGTTCAGTAGCATCTCAAAACAGGTGCGGTCTTCTTTCAGCATTGTGAGAAACATAGCAAAACCAAAGAACCGCTAAAATGGCACCACCACCACTCCCAAAAAAAGAGAAACAAAAAAAAAAAAAAAAAAAGAGGGGAAAATTAATTTGAGGTTCGCTAGGTGTAGAGGGGTTGTGCCTGTGCTCCGATTGCACTCGCTCAGTTCGGGAGGGCCGGTCTGCGGGCTTGGCTCGCAGCTTGGGGCTGGAGGAGGTGACACACGCGGTCCTGCCCGCAGCGGAGAAAGGCGCCGCAGGTGCTCGATTGCTGCCGTTTTCTGCCATCTGGTGGTCTACCAAAGCAATAGTCTTCTGCCCAACATTTTTACGGCGTGAAAAACTTGATCAGAATAGAGGGAGGGTGCTGTACGCTCAGGGGAGAGAACAGTGAGAGGCAGTAAGCGTCCTGTCCCTGCACGGCCAAGCGACCGAAATGCCCCTGCGTTTTCCCATCCTCTCCCTTCTGCCCTTTTTTCTTTTCGGAAGATGGATAAGCGGCAGAAGTTGTTGGTCACTCATTCTGACCTTGTGTAGGCTGGAAAGGGTTTCAAAGTTTTGCCTTTGGTCGTTGCTGAATCAGAAAACGGGGTCTGGCCAGCACTGAACTGGAGAATGTTGGTATCACAGCATGTTTTTTTGGTCCTTAGTGTTATTGTTGTGGGTGGAGGAGCATCCTCCAGGCTGGAACACCTTGATGTGGTCAGCCTGGCCACAAGTTTGCTTCCAGCATTGCTACCAGCCATTCTCTCATAACAATGCACAAGTAAAATACTGGCAAACACAGAAAAAAATCACTGGTGTAAGCAAACACCTCCTGTGGCCTTCCTTGATATCTGACATGTATTCCATCAGTAAGAGCCACTCTTTTTGTAAGACTTTACAATCATTTAAGTATTTGGGAATAACTGTTAGATTAAGATGGTGAATTCATATGCTCATGCCTATTAGAAGAGGAAATGTGACTTGCAGTTGGTCTGACAGTTTGGTCACTCCTATTTAGACACTACAGAGAACTATAAAAGTTGTTCTTTCAGTACAGTTTTGGTATGGCAAATAGATTTCAAGTGTATTATTTTTTCCTCTGGAAGAGCTTTGAGTTGCATTTGGGTTTTTACACAGGCAGTAGCCCTATATTTGTGACTTACTGAACACTTTATATATAGAAAGTAATCCCAACCAGATCTAACTTTCAAGATATTGTTTTTGCAAACAGGTTCAAATTATTGCGGGTTTCAGTAAAAACAGTTCCCAGAGGAAGTAGAATGCTTTGACACTTTCGTCCAAAATTTCCACATATGTAGAAAATGAAAGACAATAGTATGCTCTACAAGTCTGGTACTTTCCACCTTGCCCTTTGTGTTAATGAGATAAAGTAAAAACAGAAGATTGCTTTACCTTTTTCATTTATATCCTTTCCCCCACACCCCATCTGAGAGAAATCAGAGCGTATCGTGCAGCAGTGGAGTGGGATGACGGGTGATTTCCCTGCCTGTGTTGGGATGCAGTGGGTCTGGGGGCTCCCTGGAGCATTAGGGCAGAGTCTGGCAGCCAGGACCTGTCCCACTACCCATCCAGGAGCTGGGCAGCCAGGGGATACTGGGGGCAGCCCCAGTCCTGGACACTGGGAACCTCACTGGGGGCAGGGATAGAACATCAGCTCCTGAATGGAGTCTGCTACTAAACTGTTCAAGCCTTGGGTGATTGATGCACCCTCCAGAACATGGAGAAGATGTAAATTATTGTAGCCAAAATGAGGGCTTCTTGACTGTGGTCCCAGCAGCAGGTAATCTTGATGTGTTAGATGCTATGTTCCTTACCCTATTTTTTTTTCCAAAGAAGTGTTCTTTCTTCTAATGGTGGCTATTTTGGACCAAGAGGATAAGAGCCTTCTCCTTCTCATCTACCAAGTTGCCATGGTGGCTCTGGCTGCTGCAGTGTCCAACCAGGCAATGCAGCCTCCCCAGCAAGCATGACCCTTTCCTACCTATGCTTCCATGGTAAGGTTGCTCACCCTATGTATCTAAGAGCATGTTTCTTAGATAGCTCTTACAGATTTTTAGTTTAGTTTTCCAAAGATCTAAGTTAACTTCTCTTTCTGTAATGTCCTCAGGCCCTATCCTGTGTAAGTGAGATGTCAACACACATGACTCAACCTCCTTTGGCCAGGATCAGGTTTGCGCTGAGCTATTTGTGTGTAAACTCACAACTGAAAGAGCTCAGTTATCTGTTTGGCTTGATCAGTGTGCATTTCTCTGTTTTCTGAGGTAAAAGGATATTATGTCATCTCTGAAGGGGTAGGAAAGAATAAGTTATGCTCCCAGCTCCTCTTTCCATAGTCTTTGCAGGAGGTGTTGGTAGATGTGTCCAGGCTCAGTACTGTCACAACTCCTAGAAAAATAAGTGCACGTAATTCGAAAATTCATTTTCAGCTGTATGTAGAGTTTTCAAAGTCCATGCTTCCCTTGACATTATGATAATTGGATTTTTTTTTTTACAGTAATAGGGTGAAGGCTTATTACGTAATATGTGCCTGTTTTCTGGAACAATAATGGTGTTTCTAGGTCTATGAATTCACAGTCTTTTATCTATGGCACGGCTCGATTTTCTTCTTTCCTACAAAGCAACTAAAGAATTACTTGAGAAACGTGTTTGTTAATTCAGATAAATAGGAATCATAGAATAGAATCATAGAATGGTTTGGGTTGGAAGGGATCTTAAAGATCGTCCAGTTCCAACCCCCACTGCCATGGGCAGGGACAACTTCCTCTAGATCAGGTTGCTCAAAGCCTCACCCAAACTGCCCTCCAGCGATGGGCCTTCCACAACGTCTCTGGGCAACCTGTTCCAGTGCCTCACCACCCTCACAGTAAAAATTTCTTCCTCTCATCAAAATCTCCCCTCTTTCAGCTTAAAACCATTACCCCTTGTCCTATCCCTGCACTCCCTGATAAAGAGCCCCTCCCCAGCTTTTCTCTAGGCCCCCTCTAAGTACTGGAAGGCTTCTATAAGGTCTCCTTAGAGCCTTCTCTTCCCTAGACTGAACAATCCCGACTGTCTCAGCCTGTCCTCAGATCATCTTAGTAACCCTTCTCTGGACTTACTCTAACAGATCCATGTACCTTCTATGCTGATGACTCCATAACTGAACATTTCACTCCAGTTGTGGTCTCATGAGAGCGGAGTAGATGGGCAGGACAACCTCCCTAGACCTGCTGGTCACAGTTCTTTTGATGCAGCCCAGGATGCAGTTGGCTTTCTGGGCCACAAGCACGCATTGCCGGCTCCTGTTGGGCCTCCAAGTCTTTCTCTTCAGGCCTACTCTCAATTCATTCTCTTCCCAGCCTGTAATTGTGCTTTGGATTGCCCTGACCCATGTGCAGGACCTTGCACTTGGTCTTGTTGAACTTCATGAGGTTCATACAGGCCCACATCTCTAACCTGTCAAGGTCCATCTGGATGGTAAAAGCCATCAATAAATTTAAGAGAACAGAGAGAATAGCAGCAAGACTGCTAGTCTGAGGAGGGGCTGAAAGAAGGCTTGGGGTCATTTTGTCTACTATGAGATGCAATGTCTGCAAATACATAAATGCAAACCTGTAAAGAGGATAGATGTTCTCCATGTCCACTTCAAATGGAATAAAAATAAATGGCTTTCAGATTATGACTCAAGGATCTCAGAGGTCTTTTCCAACCAGATGATTCTATGATTTTCAGGCTAAATGTTAGGAAAAGTATCCATTGATAGTGATTATAAGATGCTGGAATAGATGGTCTTGAGTGACCAAAACTATCAGTAAAGGTCTTTAGAAACTAGTTAGAGAAAGGCCTGCTTGGGATGGCTTTAATATTGTAATTTTGTCCTGGATCATATTGTCATTTCCAGCCTTCTTTCTCTTGCCTTTTTCTCTGAAATCACAATATCATTTAATTAATTGTACACATATAAAACGTACAGTGTTGAAAAGCACCCAGCCCTGGGCATATATATTCAAGTAACATATAGTCAAAGTTGACCCTCATTAAAATTTAGGCTGGACAAAGGGGTGGCCAGAGTGCCCCTTCCAAGTGACATCTTCTGTGATCTTAAACATAGTGACAGGTAGCTTTACCAAGAAAAGATGCATCGTATTTAGCCAAAAAAGTGTCCATCTGTCTTTCTGGAAAGCAGTTCCATTTCTATTATTTGAACTGATAGCCAGAAATTTTCTGATTTCCAAGCAGTTACCACTCACATTTCCTGGATGTGAAATGGGTGCATTTTTGCAAAACATACTGAGAAATGTGTTATACAAAGTTTGCTTTAGGGATGGTTTATATTTCTTCTGTTTTTTACTATGCAAAAAAATTCCCAGGGCCTTCTGTGCTGGTGACAGATGTTGCAGTGCTAATTCTGATACCAGACATTCTCTTGCCAACAGGCAGGTGCTGCAGACCTTCAGAAGATGGGAAAATGAAGCCTTTCACATACACCTGACCCGGCTAAAAATATCTCTTTGTGCATTTTTCAGCTTGCACATCTCAGTGGAAATCTGCACCTCAGCAAGGGATACACCCCTGGAGGACTGTTGCAAAAGAAATTTGAGGTTGTCCAGGATGCCGTGGAGAGATTTTGCTCTTATTTTGTTCACTTGTACTCTGAGCTTGCTTCGTGACACTCACTCCCATAATTTAAGGCCAGCCAGAATACTTCAACACTTCTGATTTGTCTTTGGTTTGTCTTTCATTTCTCTTGTGTAGGCTGAGAGCTCTGAAGCTCCTCCAAGAAAGAAAAGAAGCCACACTGGAAGATGAGAGCCTTTCAAGGGTATTGAAAGCCACTTCCGCTCCACCTTTTTTCATCATAGTAAGTGTCTGAAATCAAAGCATGCTTATTACTTTCCATCGCTTGCTTACAATGCAAGACTACTGTTCCAGTAAAGTCTGTTCCCAGACTGCAGAGAAGAGGAAGCTGACAAATCACATGGGTTTTCAACCTCTGAGCGAGGTAATCAACCATTGTGTGCATCTGTGAGGTCCCAGCTGGAGACCTGATAGTGATACTGTAACCACAAATAACGTAAGGTGAGTTTTTGTGCATTGCTTTTCTACCACTTCAGAGGTTGCCACTATAGATAACCTTTTAAATACAAGTTTCTAGAGAAAATAGAGGGTCTATGCTCTTTTTTTTTTTTTTTAATTAAATGCACTTGAAATGTAATTTCCCAGGTTCTGGGCTACTGCAGAAATTGTGAAAATGCAGAAAAATGAGGCTAAATCTTTGATGTAAAGTTAGATAATAGACATATGGGTATTAATAGCTTAAAAAAGTAAGAAACTCAGCAGAAGCCGCCCTGGCTTCACCATCCCTCCCACAATCCAGAAATACTAGAATATAGGCAAGTTATTTAGTGTACACTCAAAGTCAACCATCCTATCTCATTTACTGAGGCACATATTGTTTTAAAACAGGTTATACAAGATAAAATAAATGTAAGACTGCAGCCAGGAAACTGTGAATAATGATTTTATGGATTACCTTGAGTTCTGTTTGAAGAACTGTTGTCTGTAAAACCTTAACACCTACACATCAGTTGGTGTGAAGTCGAGTAGTTCTATAGATTTTGATGATGAATCCCTTTGCATTAGATGAAAAGCTGGCTTTTTGTGACCATAAGCAAACAGTGAAGAGACCTGAAGAGATGTGGTCTCTGTTCCAGGTCTCAGTCAACAGACATGTGCCAGTACATCTGGCTATGTGCAGAAATATTGCCTATGCAGTAGGCATGCTTTTTTCTAGCTAGTGCCCCAACTGAGGGGCAAGTCATCTACAGAAAATATTATTTGCCACAATTTCAGATGAAAAGACATAGAGAGGTGGTTATTAATAAGTTTAAGACATCCTTATTTGCCAAGTCAGCTTCATTTTAGTAGGCATTGAATTTCAGTGCACATCTTGCTGAGATGGACTGGAGAGATTTTCTGTTAGTTTTGGTTGGTTTTTAATCACAGTATCATAAGGTTCATTTTTGTATGCTGGTGGTGTGCTTTTTGAATATGCCTGCTTCTCAATGCTTTTCCTCTTTCTGAAGCTGCAATGTGAAATCTGAGTGTGTATGATTCACTGCCAGATGATAAGTTTGTGTCTCAGCAACAGAGGTGGCTGAGCTGCAGCAAGCACCACAGCAATGCTCGAGTGGAGTCCTCGTAATGCCACGTGCAGATGTGTGATGACTAGGAAATAATACAGATGCACTATCTAAATTAAGCTCACCTAGAAAGTCTCTGAAAAGAGAATTCAAGTTGGTTGAATTCTGAGATTAAATGCCTCTTGGATGAAAACTCAGCTGCTGTATCACTGACTTATAAATCACACCAAATATGTCTGGTTACATCTCATTCCAAGGATATTAGTTACTCCAAATTTCAGCTGATCGACCAGATCTCCTGGCTAAAATTAATTATACAAGTTCATTATAACATGAACTCCTCGATATCACAGGCCAATATTCATAATGTTGATAGTTAGAAGGTCAGCCTCTTAACAGTGCTTCCTATACCAATTATCCCATATTGCTTTATTTATATTCCAGTAGCTATGGCCGTAGTGCTCCACCCATGGGTCTCTGGAGGTGTTTATGTGCTTACCAGAAGGCATAAAGGGGAATAGGAGTTTGAAATTTGAGTTCAGGATAGATAAGTAATGGTAATTGTGGAGAATGTGAAGGGCATGGTACGGTCACCTGTGTGAAACTGAGAGTGAGAGTGCCGTTGATCCATGTGGCTGACGTTTGACACTGACCTGTGTGGATGAAAATGCAGGCTTAGGTGTTTCTTAAGCATTTTGCTTTTCATTAGTCGACCAGGAAGTGCGTATGAGCCTGCCAGGACCAGTGTAGGCATTTTTTCATGGAAAATAGTAGTTGTCACTTAAAACTCACAGAAAAATGAGATTTCTTCACTTGTCTGTATTGAGGGTCATGGGGTTGTTTTCATCTTAAGCTTTGTAGCTAAATTTGCTGTCCTCTATGCTCTCTTGGTCCTCCTTGCTGTCCTGATTTTGGCTGGAACAAAATCAGTTTTCTTCTCAGAAATTCACATTTCTAGGTAATTGCACATTTGAGTAGCTAAGAGCATTATGTTTAGTGTGGGAATAAAGGTGATAAGGCATTTTGTTTTAGTTTTGTGTTCAGCATGGAATGTCATTTCCATGGAACCCAAGAGCTTTTGCAGTTTCAAAGTAACCAGGTGCATGGTGCAGGGAGGAGCAAATCTTGGACAGCTGATCCAAACAGACCAAAGAGTATATTCCATACCATAAACGTCACGCTCCCTGTACAAACAAGAACCTCTCTTGGGACAGCCCTTCTTCTTGAAGACTGTTGTCCCTCATGGATCACTGCACTGTTTTGAGCCCAGTTCCCAATGTGCAATCTCTCTCTACGATCTGTGACATCCATGCTGACTGGGATTGCTGTGCTCAGGTGTGTTATCTGGCAACTGCTGCTCCTAGTATGCGTTCCATGACTGTCTGAGTATTTAGGCTTATACGTTTTGCATATTATTATTCATAATAATAAGAGCTTTTTTGTTTTTATTAAAACTATTTTATATTTCAGCTTTCAGGTCCTCTTTCCCTTTCCTGATTCCCCTTCTGGTTGGGCTGGGGCCAGGGAAAGAAAGGGAAAGAACTGTTGCCCATTGTCTAGCCGCTGGTTCAGGTGGCTAAACTGGGACACTTGGTGATCATTTCCTGGATTCAGGTCTCCCTCTCCTGCTCTCTCTCTCCTCCTGAAATCTGCTCCTCTCTCTTCCCTGGCCACTGTCCGTGTGTCTGTTCCTGTTTCTGGTTCCCATTTGCCTGTGTTGACATTTGTAAATTATATGAAATGGGGAAGGGAAGCAGAGCTGTGGAGACTGCGGAATGAGGAATCTTGTGCAAGGAGCAGGACAGGGAACAGTCCAATCAGGGAAATGGATCTTTGCCTCTTCCCTCAACCTGCCTGTGCACCTGGGCAGATACTGTGGTCTGGTCCCAATCCCAGGCTTGCATCCTCTGTCCCCCAGTGACGATGTAGGATGTAGGGAGACTAAGGGACTGTTATGACTTGCCTGGAGACTGGAAAGATCCAAGCTGGCAGCACATGGAATGGCTGGGGTGCAGGGGGCAATGCTTTGATGCGGGCTTGGTTGCTGAGTCCTGACCCATCCTATGCTTCCATCTGTCTGTGCTGTCCGTTTTTTTTTCCTTAAGTCCACTGTCTTAACAGTGCAGGTAGTGCAGGTACAGCAGGACCTAGGCAGAACAGATCAGATGAATAGAGAAACAACATTATCTGCTGTACACCATAATTCTTTGTTTCTGGGAGTGCTTTAGGGGGCATTTTACAGCCCTGCCCACTCTCTTAGAGGGAAAGGATGAGAAAACTTAGCAATGTAAGACAATGCTTTTCTTTTGGAGGTTTAAGTTCTACTTCTCACATACTTTTAGATCTAGCATTCCCTTCTGTGCCCTCCTCACTGTCTGTGAGCCTTATGAGCTAAAACAGGGCTCAGGATATTGTGGGGATGTGGGGAAATTATTGCAAAACAGGTAAAAGGAGAAGCAAAGTCAGTAAGCTGTTGCTTGATCTAGCAGTGTGAAAAAGTTCATGGTTTGCCAAAAGCAGTCCTTTTTTTGTCTGATAGACCTTTGGGGCCCAAGAGTTGGCAAATCAATAAACCTCATGCTATTCTAATATTTTTATGTCTTCATAAGGAAGCACAATTTGGGGGTTGAAGTGGCGGAATAACTAGATAAAGTGAAACTAGTGTGCTTGATGTGTTTTACCATTTAAGAGCCTGCTCATCCCATCTGAGTTTGTAAGAGCCTTGTGTGATATGTAGATTGCTCAACAGGGAGTAACCAGTTACGTGTCCCTCCCTTGCAAGAAGAGATTGCAATGAAGAGCAAAAGCATGCTTTGCTGACATTCATAGACCTTCAGCTCCACAGACTTTGCTATTTTCTTTCCATGTGGTTTTGTGGGTGTAACTGAGAGCAGTACAACTTTGTTTCTCTTCTTTGGGCTTCCTGTGCGACTATACCTGTGCAACACATTAGGTACAAAAATAGCAATGGAAAGAAAAGAAGTAAAAAAATTATGTAATATAAATTGGAGGCCCTCAGACCATGTCTGAGGGACACTGCACGCGTGCTGTACCATCTCCCACAGAATGAGTCCCAGGCCTATTTTCTTCGTTTAGTGCACTGTCATGATTGTGTGATTTCTCTGCATCTTTTAACCCAGTACTGACTCCTTTCAGTCAAATGTAGAGCACACGGGGTGCATTGTAAGACAGCTCTGCTACCATTGGTATCCTGCCCCTTCAATAGGATGCTACTCTAAATTCTGAAGGCCGCCCACCAAGGTTTAACACAGCCAATGTTGGGGGTGATGACTCAAACTCAAGCATGACATTAAGTTCTCAAGATGTGCACTAGATGATTGATACAAATAAATAGCACCTTAAGTGAAATAACACACACTCCTTACATCCACTGCCCAGTTTTACAGCTAGTGCATGGTGGGAATAACTTTTTTGTTTTCTTTCAAAAGGCTGTGAAAACCAAGCAATGCTGCACTTTATCTGGATGGATTATTCCCACCTTAAAAAGCAGATTTCAGTCAATGCCTTTTGTTTCCCTGCTTTAAAAGGCACAGACTTTCATCTTGTTCGCTTAAAAAAAGGAACCTACTGCAGGCTCCTGTACTTTGCTTTTCTGTGCTAACATGTTTGGCGGTAAGGTGGTGAGGTACTTCCTGTTTATCTACAAAACTCTCATCTTCCAGATCAAACTTTGCTCTCTGGGGACATCATTAAGCCAGAGTTCAGCCTTACTGTACAAGTGAAACAAGTTACATTAAGATTTCACTAGCCTTTGAAACTCTTGATGGTGGAATACTTCTTCCATGTGTGTTCATTCTAGGCCTCAGTTGCTGCTCTGAATAGACTTGCTGGTGCTTTCAGCTAGCTGGGATGACTGAAGGAAAGCTGTGTGTGCCCTGATGAATGCATCTTAGAGCTGGTTGGAAACTCTAACAAGCGAAGTGTCTGTTCCCAGTACCCCTTCTCACTTTCTTGAGGACTCTTCCCTATTTATAGTGTGGTATGGGCAGAGTCTCGCAAAGCATTTTGAGAACCATATTGTTTCACATGTTCTTGTTCTCTGGAAGGATGGCCTTTTTACTCTTTCCTTTCTGACCACAAGGCCTGTGTCCAAGTCATGGAAAGCCATTAAAGAGGTTAGATGCCTTTCCCTGAAGTTCATTTAGACTCATTTGAATAATTGTCCTTGTTTTTAAGTTTAAGACCACTGATGTAGAATCTCTTCCAGAGAAACAGTGTTTTTCTTATTCTACAAGGACTGACCTACTAAACCAGAGCAAACAGAATTTTTCTAGCAGTTTGCTCTGCTTTTTTAAAAATGAGGATTATCAATTATTTACTAGATTCATAACATATGTTCTTAAAAAACCTGTCAAAATATCAGCATATCTAATGGTCTGAACTAAAAACTTAGTGCAGAAATTTAGTGCAGAAACTTAGTGCAGAAACAGTTAGTATGTATTTCTCTCCACAAAGATACTGTGATTGAGTACAAAGTATGAGGGAGCACTAGTGCACCATAACCATAACAAATCAGCTAACTTACCAAAATAGCAGGGTGAATTCATATGTGCTTCATAGCTTTGGTTTTAGCTGGAATGATACCAAAATAAAATATGAAGACACAGAAGCCTGTCTTTCACTAACCTGAGCGCAAATCATCTATGTGTTATGTGTAGCCTGAGACTTAGCACATCCTTCCTTTTCAACTTTAGTGCAAATTTTAACCAATTTAAAAACTTGCTTGCTGCTCCTCTGGTGCAAATGCTGCTAAGAGTCAATTTTAAGAGCATAATTTTGCAAAAGCAGATGCATGGTATCCAAGCTAGACCTGAATTAGTGGCACAGAAGAAGAATATTCTTTTCAAACTTCAAATGGCACTTTGGTCTTTATCTCCTTTTTATCTTTTTTTGCTAAAAACCTGATCATGAAATATAATCACTGTTTCGTGCCAGTGTTGGAAGGAAAACTTAGCATGACACAGTTACATATAGTTATTTGTGAAAAAAATTTTTGCTTTTGACCAGAGGCAGTCACTTCTCATTATTTGTTATTTCCATCAATCCATCATGGATGAAAGCAATATACAATAGTTTAACTAACCAATCATCCCACTAGGAGAAAAATGGAGTACACTTTTTCTCACACATTACTTGTGAGAATGTTTTGTAAAACAACCCTTTCCTCTTCCTTCCCCGTCTACCACAAAAAAACCCAAATATACACACATACAAGATTCACTTCATTTTGCTTAATAATAGGATCAGACACTGGTGGTGTTCAAAGAATTTTGTGAGGAGATAAAATAAACTGAAATGAAATCTGAATCCCTGGAAGGATGATCTTAGAATGTCAGAGAAAAAATCTCCAGCAAACGTCATTAGCCTCTACTTGGGATAAATTAATCTGACTCAGTATAATCTTCCCATTACATTCATTTTACATGTTTATCCTAGGAAAACCTTCCGCTTCTCCTCCCCTTTGTCTATATTCAAACCATAACTAAGTCAAATTTAGACGAGAAACAGAAACCTGAAAAAAAAAATGAAGCTGACTGTTTTTATTTCCCCATTTAAGAGACAAACACACAGTACAAATACCCACCCATCAACACCGGCTGTATTTTGAATTCCAACATGGGCAGGGGAACATCCATAGGATCTTCCAAGTATTTTCCCAAAAGAGAAAAGAACAACATCCTTGAGGGTAACCTAGAACTGGGACTGCATTCCAAATGGTTGTCTGGAGAAGTCCTTGCCATATTTATTTATTTACATTAATGCAGGCATATTCTGTAAAGTCATTTTCTACAGTTAGTTCTCTTCTCTGGCATCTTTCTGCAGAAGCAGCATGATTTAGTGCGGCATATGTGAGTGCATCTGGGCTTTCAAGTAAAACTGGGATGGAAGGAGCAGCAGAATCATTATGAGGTTCTTTGGGTGCTGTCCTCTCTGTGTTCCAGGGTGGCACATCATTGTCATAAATAGTATTTTTGAGAAAGGCCTGCATCGGGCTAGCCATGGAGCAATAGTAAAGTGAGGAGCTTTCTTCTGAAGCGTGAGTTGTCCCAACAGTGTGGGATGGAGCAGCTGCTGAACTTCTGACCTGCAGAAAACAGAACAGGGTGCAGGTCTGTGCATATCTGGTTGTCACCTGTACTCCTGCTAAACAAGAGATGTGTAAGAGCTTGTTAAAGTGACTTTATCCTCTTAAAACTACTTTTTAGCACACGTGGATTACATTGGTCATTGGATCTTATATTGATCTTTGAAATAAAGTTAGAAATCATTCTTGTATCTCCTGCCTTTCTCCATTTCCCTTCCCAAATTCTGTCTTTTCTTGCAAGTTGCCAACTTAAGGTGACACTGATTTATAATTTTGTGCAAACTCTTTTCTGCCACTTAATCAAGGCTTTCCCTTCTCAGTTTATGGAATCTTTCTTATTTTCACCTTCAAACCTCAGACTATCCCTCATTGCCTCTATTCTCCCACTTCCTGATCTCTCACTTCTTATCCTCTTATAAATCTTTCTCCTCCAAAACCTGCAAAATCCTCTGTAAATTCCTCTCTTTCTAATGAAGTTATATTAGTTTTCCATTCTTCTAGCCACTTAGAATATACTGGGTTTAGTTTTCTTTCCTACAACTTGCCCTTTGAGAGCTCTGCAACCTGTCTGGTGCCCTTTTATCCCCACCAACACTTCCTCTGTGACTAATAGCTGTCAGCTCTGGTTGCATCTTTTGTGTTCTGGCTTCTGCCCATTAAATTTCCCTGGAACTGGTTGCAAGAGTTGTGTGAATTCATGCTTGCCACTTATGAAAGTCGTTCTTTCCAATCATTTTCATCACTCTGTGGGTCATTTTTTGTCTTGCACAGACAGTCTGAACCAGATCAACAGAGGTATTTTAGGTGCCTAAACTCTTATTGGAATGGTACTTACAAATTAATATGTTTTAATAGAAATTTAGATGCCTAAAGTATCTTTGTAGCTAAGGTCCTTATTTCTTTCCTTCAGCTGAGCCATGGTGATATCTCACACCAGGCATACCAAGCTGTCCAGGCATCAGGAGGGTCATTAGTCTGTCTCTGATCCTGTTTCATGTTTTGTATTAAACAAAGATTTATTCTCAGTAAATAATTATGCACAACATGGTCAGGTGTTGATGGTGGAAGAATTTAAACATACCAGGCTCTCTTGTCTCTGAGGAGTTAGTGAACTTCTCTTTTGCTTTGCTAGGAAAATAATAAAAAAAAAAAAAAGATGTTTCAATAAATCAGCTTTGAGAAGGTACCTTTCTTCTCATGGAGGGAGTGTTACTTACTAAAGGAGTCGTTAACTTATTGAGTACACCTCAAAGTATAAAAAGATATTTCCAACCTTGATTTTGTAATAGCTGTTTTGACAAAAAATAACCAGCATAGAATGATACATTTATAGAATGAATTTCCATTTTCCTCAGAGCTCCTCTGGATAGGAGGAAAAAAAATTTCTGGTGTGCTTGGGGTCAGTTTTCTCTATGTTCAGTGAACTGAATGGGGAGAAAAAGGCATGGAAAATCCTCAAGCCATCCTATGAGAAAACATGCTAAACTTCATGGGAAGATTAAAAAATTTCATTTTCCTAATGCAAAAAAGAAATCCATGGTGTATGAGAGATCACGTAAGATATGGGGGGACTCCAAGTTCCGTTCTTGATTCAGGATATGGCAGCTGTGTAAGAGTTCCTGTAAAGCAGGATAGTTTAATACCATAACTGTGCGACAATTTAGAAGGGAAGTTAAGAATATAAAATGTAACTGGGTAGACCTTGACTGTATTTCCATGGCTAAAATTCTTATTTATTTCTACCTTGATTATTTGCAAAATGGGACAAAAAATTCCATCACTTATAAAGCATGAGATTTTGATTTGTTCCTACTTTACTTCCATCCTTGTCTCTCTGGAAGAGAACAATACTTGGGACAAAATAAATTCTTAAAAATTCAGCATCCTAACTGACACACTCAGCAAGGACATCTCAGCAATCTGTTGGGGTAAATATTAGGGGATTTGCTTTGAATTAGGCTTCTGTGAAGCTGTGAAAAGGAATGGAATCAAATACATACTAGGAAAAAATTATATGGTAAAACTACTTACCATGGTGCCTCCTTAAGCAAAACATGCATATGATGATGAATGGACAACTTAGACCCATGGATACTGAAGCAAAAATAATGTGCAGTATCTTGTAGTTTCCAAATTTTTGAGACTCTTCTGAGACACTAGTGGTATCTAAAATTGCATTAACGTGTATTAGCTTAGATCAATACTTGTCTGGTGGGGTTTTTTTTAGCATAAAGTCTTTTTAATGTAACTGGCTTCTCAATGTATTTAAATATTCTGCAACTTGGTATATGCATGTCATGAGATAACCACCTCTATAGGCACTCTACAAATTGTGAAGATAGTGGAAGGAAAAGTGCACAGGGCAGTATAATTGATGCATGATGTCTGGCAGAAGGATGGTAGGAGCAAAGAAAGGGTCAGAATTAGAGCAGCACTCTGAACTACCAATATATTTCTGTAATTGTAATTGTGAACAACCACCAACCATGAGTAAAAACTGTACTTCAGGCTATTTTAAAATGATGGTAGAGCATGATTCCTAATGCTTTGTAAGCATAAGCCATATATCACTGGGATATTAAAAAACATGTCAGAAGTGTAGTTTATACCACCAGAAGGTAATTTTGTTGGCTTTCTCCCTTTCATGCTGAATGCTGGACAGTCCTAGCCTTGAAAACTGTGACCTTTGGGAGACTGTATCTCATTCAAGTGGGAAGAAAGCAACTGTAGTTTAGCAATGAGTTTAAATTTGTCTTAACTGCACAAAATACTCTAGCCAGAAATTCATAGCAATACACATTAGTTCCTTTCTCTTAAAGAGGAAACAAGAATCAGAACTTACTTTCTGGTGAAATTGTGATAATATTTGCAGACTTTTCTGGAAGAGAAAAACAAGACAGGGAAATGAAACAGCAACCTGACCTTATGTTCTGCACTTTTGTTCTCTCTCCACCATGTACTGAATTCTTCACAAGACTCCCCTTCAATCAGCTGATGGAAAAGGAAACGGCGTGCAACAAGCAAAAAGTAGGTTGCTTCAGGTACAGAGGGGATGACGTGTTGGTCTCCCACTGCCGAGAGAGTAATTCTATCTTTCAGACCTTGTTGGCCTTCAAGGAAACAGATCAGCAAAACACGTATTTCAAAGGAAACTTACATCACGAGCTGGGCATATACAGTGTCTGCTACCACATTACAGCCATAAATTTTGATGTTACTCCCTCTGTTGCAGCATTTTACATAACAGTAAACAAGGTTTGAAAGTCCATTAACTTACCAGGAGAGGAACTGCCAACAGAACAATCTTACAGCTCAGCGGCCTGGGGACAGTAGAACGCTACAGCCACACAGATCACTTTCTAGCTGCAGAGCAACATTGAGGAGGGCAGATGTAGTTCATCGTAATCTAGACTTGTCATCCCAGCTGCCTAAATTACTGTGAAGTCCTCACTTGCCCTTAAGATCATTTAAAGCTATTGTAATCTTTCCTACTATTGAACTTCTCAGGGTACAAAATGATACTTTCTCTTTATTTGTTGCAAGAGAGAACTTTATTAACAAGATGCTTGAATTGTTTTGTCCTCTTTACTGTTGTGTGGTCTCATCAACTGCTACTACATGATCATTTGCATCCTGTCTAGTACATGTGATATACAACCAGGCTGTCCTCCCACAGTCTTTTTTGTTTCCAATGGATATTTTTTTATCAATTTCTCTAACGGCTGTTTGGTGTTGGCAGCTTTGCTTTTCTTCTCCAGACCCTCCCGCTATTTCTCTGTTTTGTCATTTCTTTTTATTTCTATGCTACCAAGAGACAGGCAGCAAGTGCCAGTGCAACTGTCAAACCTGTTGGGAGAAGCCATCATCCAGCATGCATGAGCTTTTCTGTATATGGTATCCTTTTGTTTAAAAGGGCTATTTCATAACATAGGGACCTCACCTTCAACAATAACCTTAATTCCATGGCTCTCACTGGAAAAGTTGCCCACTATCGCTCGACAACGATAATGTCCGCTATCATTCTGATGAACAGAGGAAAGCTTGAGAGTAAACACATTGGACTTCCATTCTGGTTTGCCCTTCTTTAGCTGGACACATCTAGCCTCCTCCATTTTGCACCACTCCATGAATGGCTTTTCCTTGCAGTAAAGAACTGGACATTCCATAATCAAAGAGCTCCCGGTATTAATTTTATACTGGGAGTGTCTTTTAACTTGAATTTCAACTGTACATTTAGTGGCATCAAATCCTGGAAGAGAAGAAAAACATAGCAAATTTATGGTGATGGTAGTCTACCAAATATTCCCCACAACATTAATCACAGATTCTTTCCTCTCTCATTACTCAAGACTTCATTTGTCTACTTGTAGCAGATCTGACCCCCATATGGGACACTGATAGCATGTAACATCAAAATTATTGATTATTTCATTTTTAAGAGGATCGTTAAAATGCAGTTTCTCCTTCTGATATTTTTTCCCTTTTTTCTATATCTCAGTCAAGTTAGAATTTTTGTAGTTTAGAAAGAAAATACATATAGATTACAAGTTTTCATGTGTCATCTTTGTCACAAACCTTTTCTGTTACATTTAGATTTTCTTCAGGTTATTGTTTACTTCACAATCTTGTTAACTTGAAGAAGTAAAGACTTTTCTTTGGTAGAGATTTTTAGAGTTGTGATATTGAAAAGAGTATATTAAATATATGTATTGAATGCAAATATAACTTACCTCTATTTTTTAAGTTTTTGTTAAGTTTTGTTAAACTCAGTGTTCAAGCTATGTTATGTCATCTTAACTTTGGGTCTTGGTATTGAATGTCCTGATGTTTTATTAAATATTAATGTTTCTTGTGGTGTTGTATTTCTCTGGCTAAGTCAAAGTAGAAAAACTCTGTGCTACCTATGTGCTTCCCACTTCCGTTCCGTGCCTTACAGTACAGAGCTTATGCACTGAAGAGAGTAATTGCTTGTAAGTCCAGAGAAAGAAATCTTAAATATATCTGTATCTTCTACTCCCCTCTATCTGACAGAGGGGAGTAGAAGAAATGTTAAAGTATGTTGAAGGCAAGTTTTGTAGGGAGGAGAAATATGTAGAGGAGGAGAGAGCAGTGTGGAGAGGATAAGGGTCTGTCTGTCAACAGCCAGTGCTATATCAAGGGATGCAGCCTCTGGGTTCCTGGGCAGCCTGTGCATGTAACTGTGATACCTAATGCCTCACCTCCGCTGTCAGCTAGGATTTCTTATGCTCATGGCACAGCAATCCTTGTGAACACCTAGATAGTATATTCAAGAGCTTGAGATGGCCAGATTAACAATTTTCATTCATAATCTCTTATTTGCAGGCCATTTCTCTACAAATCTCAGACAACTCCACGCAAATAAATTGTAGAGCACTCAGTAGTACTGAGTTTTGAGCAAAAGTGTGTTCACAGCTGTCATTATAACAGAGGTAACATTTTGTTGGTGTTGATTTTTTTGTGCACTCTCTTTAAGGTGACTTTGGGAATGGGTATCTAAAAGTTAGGTACCGCTCATCTGCTTCTAAACCTTAACTCTTTCATAATGTTCTCATTTTGCTTTGTTAAATGTGTATGATCTTGCTTGAATATAAAGAAGAGGCTGTTCACAGATTTACTTAGAAAATCACATTAAGTCTAAGTATATAGATTGTAAAACTAAAAAAAAATTAATTCACTAGTTAGTGGAGAGAGAAAGAAGCCATCAATAGATTACCAGCAGTAAATTAGATTTACTAGATAGATCAGATAAATTATTTGTAAAAAGACAGGCCCGGTTCAATAAGATTTACACAGGACATGCAATAACCTTTGTGTTCTGCTAAGGTCTGGTAAGTGTACCTAGGTCTCATCCAGTCTTTCGCACTGCTGTTCACAAAAGAAGGGGAGCAATGCTTGGAGTCTCTCCAAGTTGGAAAGAAGCCAGCAGATACCACAAACGTGATAAGAAGGCCATAAAGGAAAGACTGAAATTCTTGGGTTTTTTAACTTAAAGAAAAACGATGAGAGGAAAGGCCATAATGAAATCATGTCAAGACATAAAAGAAGAATGAAATAACCTGTTTTTTCATGTTTCTGTTAGATACCAGGAGAAATAATGAGCTAAAAGTGAAGTAACAAAGGTTGATTACACAGTTCGAAGAATTTCCTAACTGTGAAAACACTAATACTGGAACTGGTTTCTGTGGAAGCTTGGTAGAGTTTGAATCACTAGTGGCACTGAGGACTAGCTTACATTACATCTATCAGCATAATACAGCTGAATTTACCTTCCAAACTGTCAGTGAGCGTAGCCATGCAGACAAGTTTGTGGACATCAGGTCTATAAATGGATACTGAAAGGACTTGGGAAAGATGTACATGCTGATGCCCCAGTGTAACTGTTCCGTTGCTGGAGGAACAGCAGGGGACTGGACCACAGAAAGTGGCCGAGCTCTTGTGTTCTCCCTTATCAGCCTTTCTACTTGTTGCTGCCAGATACAGAGCGTTGGTCTTAGGCAGTCTGGCATTTCTTATGTGGTCTCCACTGATACATAAGATATGCTCATGATCCACTATATGATCATGATCCACTTTCTGCCACAGCATTGCCTCAATAGTAGCTCCTAATTATAAATAAATATGAGTTGGACAGGAAGAGGTATTCTCCCAAGGGCTATCCATCTGAGTGCGGAAGAAACAGCAATATATTTAATATATTTAATATAACTTCTAACATACTGTATTATATTTAATGTGAATAAAATAATTAAATTTAGTATTTGATATATAAATTATACTTTTATAGGTCTATATTTATAGCAATGTATATGATGTGGCAAATACATTGCAATAGCAACATCTCTAACATGTAGAGCCTGGCTGTATTCACAAGGTAGCATTTTGGTGTCAGGTCAGCATGTCCTGCCTAGTCATCTAGTCCCTTTTCTGCTCCCTTGGATAGGATACTTTGAGAGACATATCTTAGTTGCAAAGCAGGACCACTTATCTTTCACTTAGACTCTTCCATTTGTGATTAAAAGAAAGCGTGATTTGGTTTCGGGCAAGAAGATCATATCTACTTTGGTCATATCACAGTAGCAGCACATGGTTATCAATAGTTTGAAAATGGAAACTAAAAGCTTAAATTAGAAAGCAGAGGTTTCAAATGTCTGACCAATGATTACCATGGAAGATAACACTTCAGGAAGTATCTGTAAAGCTCAGATTGTGTCCTGATAGCAGCCTTCTTTGTGATATAATCCTACATAACAAGTATTTCCAGAAGGATGTGCAAGTCTCTGCAGAACAGATATTTTCTAATGTCTTTCATCTAATTATTTTACTATATAGTTTTATCTTTTTCAAAATTCTCTGGGTTTTTTTTTGAAGGGGAACAAAACAAACAACTAAACTAAAAGAAACCCCAAACAAAATAAACCACATTTTTTTTCTAGAAAGTCCAGGGACACTCTCTCATTCAGCATTATTATTAACCAGGGAGAGGGATAGGAATTGTTGCATCCATCTCTTTCATTCTTATATTTTTCCAATGCAGGGATGTCATGTTGTCCTTGACTTTGAATTATCTGATGCCTTTACAACAAAGCATACATCACTCCCAAAGGCCCCTTTCAGAAGAATCACCTGATCAGCATCGAGAAAATTCTGTGCATCCAACAGCACTCACTTAGGACAGGATTCCTAATACCTCTGAATTCAGATGAGCACTAGTTTTATAGGTAGTTGGAAAGGAAAATATCTTATCAACATTAAACATTGCTCTAAAGACTTGACTATCTTGCACTGGTCAGTGTAACAGGGTGGCAGAACATATCAGAGAGAGAAAACAGAACAGATAATGGGTGCACAGAAAATTTAGAATTACTCTCCAACCCCTTCTATCCTGGTTGGTAATACAGAAATTTCCTGAGCAGAAGCCTTCCTGAGGTCTAGATATACTTCTGGAGTAGTTTTTGTGCAGTGCAGCCCTTGCTCTGTAGGTGAAAGGTACAAGTAGTTCAAGCATTATATGCTTGCACTGATATCACAATGAGAAACTTCCCTCATACAACTTCCTGCACTGCTACCAGTTAAGTCCTAATGAACTATTCCAATGCTAGCAAAGGACTTAACTTGGTTACAAGTTGTTTTTTTTAAGAAAAGTTCCACTGACATTGATAATACTTGCACTACTTTTGCTCATATAGTGTATTTTTAAGAGAGTTCAAATAAAATATGCTAGTACATCTCCCAGTCAGGTGAGCTTGAATAGTGTTTCTCCTTTTTTCCCAGTTGCTATGCCAACATGTGCCATAGTTTTGCTTCTTCATCGCTTGCTAGTATAATTCTAGTACAATTAGCTATGTTTAAATTATGTTTCCAGAGCAAAATTCCCTGCCATTGAGCAGGCCTGATTCCAACACCCTTGCTTTCTCCAGAAGTTTACCTGTGGAATGTGCCACTGAGCTTTGGGAACTGCAAGTGGGAAAACTTGTACTGTACTTTGCTACCCGGCTCAATAGCATTGCTGTCTGCTCATGATTTCCGAGCAGCAAAGCCTTCCTGTCCTACTGACCCTTAGGGACACTTTCAGATAGAAGTTTGCATGACACCAATGTACTCACAGCTGTTGGGTCTTAGCATTCATTTCTGGCTGCTGATGCAGGTGAAAATGTTTGCTAGCCTGCTGTCATTTAACCCTTGTGTACAAATCCTCTTCCTCTTTTCCCTTTGAGGTTATTTGCTTTTGCTTGGTGTTCCACTTCCTCTAGTTTATAGTGTCTTTTTAAAATTATTTTTATTTATTTATTCCAGTGTAGCTAT
This sequence comes from Tapera naevia, assembly GCA_033556795.1. Taxonomy (NCBI): domain Eukaryota; kingdom Metazoa; phylum Chordata; class Aves; order Cuculiformes; family Neomorphidae; genus Tapera; species Tapera naevia. The sequence goes on along the minus strand of JAUMJJ010000088.1, from coordinate 15,980,756 downwards.
AGATTAGGTGGAAGAACTTTAGCTTACTGAGAATTGATTTCATTTCTTTAGTTATCATTTTTTTTTAATCCCTTGGAAGAACCCTGTGGGCACTAGGTAAATGCTATTATTTTATTCAATTATGTTTTTCTCTGTCAGTCAAATAGAGCAAGTTTTGGACTTCCTAACCAGGAGCTATACAGGCTACCACTTGGCTTTCAGTATGCATGAGAAATTGTAGACTGTTTTCAGAGCCTCCAAAGGGCTTCCCTTTCAGAGGCTTAAAAGAATGGATTTTAGGCTAGCTTTAATTTTTTTTTTAATTGTCATGAGACAATGCTTTGTGTATGAAAATCATAAATGACTTGTTAATGACTGATTGGGTTTAGGCTTTCAATAGTAGTCTAGTCCTTGGTAAACACTATTAGTCATCAATTTGGGGACCTTCTAGAACAATATCGTCAGAAGAGATGAGTGAATAAAAGATTTCAGGTTTTGGGAAATTCTAAGTTTGAATTATTTTGAACTTCAGTGACTAAAAATCTGGGCTAGAGAGAGACATTTCCTATAATCAAGCCTTTTCTTCTCTGATAGTTAAGTGTGGTAATTCATAATGCACAAGCCCTGAAATCTCTCATTAACCTTTTTTGAAAAATTTTACAATATATTTCACAGATTTCCTGAAAAATCCACTCGGCAGGAACAGATGTCAGTGACAACTTAGGATTAAATAACAGTATAAATCACAATATCCCAGGAACGAGGGATATTTTTTCCTAATAACAGGAAAAATATCACCATTCCTGATAATGAGAGAGAACCTTTTCTGTTCATTGGTTTTCATTAGAACCCTCTCCACTATCTTTAAAAATAAAAAAGTAACAAGGCATTGGATAGAATACAAATCATATATATCCTTCCCCGAGGCAGATAATGGCTGAGGTAGAAAATGTCAATTATTAATTGAAAATAAATGTTTACAGTTAGTTTTGCATCCTATGCTTGGGGTCGTCTGTGAACACAGCAAAGCAGCAATAAAGGCTTTAACTCGGGTCCCATGTTCTGGGAAGGTTTTTATTAGGGCCATAGCACAAAACCACACCAGAAAGTGCATTAATTTGTTGTGGTTTCACATTTAACACCAAGATCTTCATGACTCTATTAATTTGGGCTGTAAGGAGAACTCATGGAAAAAAATGTCCCTTCTCGAATTTAGGTGAGGTGCTTTCAGAAACACTTCAGAAGACATATTAAGTGATATCTGGATAGGCCTTTTTCAGACTTCTCCCAACTTCAGAGAAAGTTTTTCAAGGGATTATGTAAAATTTTATTTCAGTTACTTCACATATTTATATCATAATTTGAGTTTTTTGCAGAATGTAGTTTTTCTAACAGAAATTTAAATTCAGCCCTTTTCATTTGATTTTTCTCATGTAATCTTTAAGATACAGTAATATACTCTTTCTGGATTTTAGTGTACAGTGAAGGGTTTTTCTGCATTTCTTCTTGTTTTTCTGACAGGTTTTTCTTCTGGCAGTTGTAGCATTTGTAAAGTTGACCTGCTTGCTGAGATAGCTGGTTGAGAGTTGCATCATTTTTTACCTACTCATTGATGAAAGCTGTGTAAGTACAGAGAACATACCTTCATATTTTGATGACTGAAACTTGAAGATGGAACATTTCTGTTTAGCTGAATGTTAGTATATGCAGGCTATCCCAGGAGAAGGTCTATCAGCAAGGTGTCATTTGAGCCAAGAACCACACCCACCATTAGTGGGCATTGTGTGCAGGTACTTAGTTACTGGTTGGGGCTCCTTGGAGCAAAGGGAGGGTTGCTAGGTTTTGTTCTCATAGGGATGAACTGCTTGGCTTACTTCGTGTACGCTGTCCAGATAGCAACAACGAGTCTTTGTTTGACTTGATGGGAACAACCTGTTCTATGGTGTTACAAAGGAGACAGGATCTAACTGGACTAAAATTATTGGGGTGAGGAGGGAGAAGGTCCTTCAGCTTGTTTCTTATAAGTCACAAGCGTACTTCTCCTTCCTTAATTTAGAAAAGATTTGCTGATTATTGACTTTGTATATGAAATCTGAGTCACCAAGTTTATTTCTGTTCGGAGTAAGGGAAACTTTGTATAGATCTACAACACACAAAGCTTAAAGAAGTTTGCTTCACTTTTCAGCTTATTTCAAACCAAAAGAAAAACCAAACAAGCTTGGAAAACTTGTGGCTAAAATGTAAACACATTAAAAAACATTTACATCATTGTAGACTGACTTGCAAAACTCGCCCCTGTAAACATGATTCTGATGTGTGCAGTAATATAGGTATGGTTCTCAGAGGACCTCAAGCAAGTTTTGATGTAAAGCAAAAAAATAAAGCCTGGTAAAATAAATTCATTGTGAACAAGATATGTGCTATAAGGATCATAACAGAAACTACATTCTGTTTTAAAACTTCTGTCTAGGAACCTGGCAGATGAGTATGGGGGGTTTGTCTATATATTAATAAACTATGCAGGATGATACAGAGAGTTGATTGTGTGAGGGACTAATAACACAGGCAGACTTATGAAGTGAACAGAAACAGTAGTTAACTCTTAGAAGAAAAGAAGATACTTCTGTTTAGGGTACGAAGATGGTCTAGACACACCCACTTCAGAAGCATGTTATTTTATTCATTTGAAATTCAAATGTAATGCAGTACACTAACCTCTCCGAGCCCAGATCACACTCTAAGAAACAGCTATATCTAACTGACCTGGTAATTCATGTTTTTTAATCTAAATAATTGAGTTTCTCTTCCCAGGCAGATGCTCCGAATGCTTGTTTAACCTTCCCTATTAGCATTAATAATGTGTTTTATTCATAAAAACAAGGAGCGTCAAAAGATGCTACAGATTTGCAGAGCTAGTCGTGCATGTCAACTAAGCTTCACACAGCCAACTTGTTTGTGTAATTTAAGCAGTGCTTTATAATAAAAGTTATTTTGATCAATTTACGAGTTGATACATCTGAAATGTATCAACAGCAGCTGAGCGCATCCATTACAGTAGCTATTATCCTTTCTGTATGACTGCTTTCCTTCAATGCTAGAATTTACATCTCCTTTAAGATATTAGCAGGAAAGAAGTTGAAACAAAATAATCTCTAGTAAAAATACTAGGAGTATAGTGGGCACAGTGTAGTTTTCACATCAATCCAAAGTACGGAAACCTCTCTAGTTAAAAACTGTGGAGGTGATTAAATTAAATTTAAGTTAAAAAAAAATAAATAGAGTTAAGCTATATATTTGAAGGTGTACTTAATTATCTGGTAAGGACAATTTGCTGGATCCAGTTTAGATATAGTAGGATTCTTGGGTTTCAGCCACAGTTGAATACTGCCGAACTCCTTGAAGGCAGAGCCTTTGGTCACAAAGCAAGATGTATTTTGTCCCTAAGTGCTAGAGTTATGGTCTAGACTATTACCTAATATGTATCAATTATTGTCATCATCATTGTCTTTAATCAAATTAGATATCTCTGATATGGTAATAAAATAAAACACATTATATCCAAGGTACTCTAAGCACTCCTTTGGTTTCTGTTCTCCACCTGTAATGTTTAATAATAACAGACAAGTTACATTACAAGACTACATCTTACCGTAAACTTGATGGTTGCTCTGAGCCAGCATTACTAGAAGGACATACAGTAAGATCCTTTTCACCAGCATGACTGAAGGAGTCATTATTCTCTGGGCATGGCAGAAAGAAGATGTTCCGCGGGTTTAAAAAGTGCAGTTCAGATGGCCTCTCGCATCCTGTTAGGTTTACCCGGGGTGTATATCTGAGCCAATTCCCTTTTCTAGTTGTTCTGTCAAGACAGCGCTGAAAGGGGCGGGGTGATCATTTCACATCATCTCAGAACTCTGCTGCAGTTCAAGGCAAAACATCTTTCACCCTTCGCTGGCTCCCCTTACAGTGTGACAAACATAGCTACAGGTTTGGCGTTTTTTTTTTTTAAAGATGCTCCTGCAACTGAGGTTTTGATTTTATATCTGCAATATAGCAGAGAGAAGGGACGAACAATACTACTCTAAGCTTGTTCAGTCCTTGTGTAATATTCTATTTCAACATTAAAAAAATCAAGAAGTTGAACAAATTCATTATTCACAAGCTGGTAGATGTCAAAATCACGTCTGAATAGTCTTAATTTGCATTAGAATAATTTACAGTAAACAGCACAGTAAGAGAGGATTTAGTGTTAGCATCCTTGTAAAATAATGCCAAGTAATTTGGGCTTGTATTTTGTGGATTCTTTTTCAGCATGTCCTTGATACATTTTTCCCCTAAATATCTCTAAACCGCTGAGCCTTCCCCCCAAAAATAATCTGTCAACAGAGAGTCTCTTCATAAAGTTAAACCAAATCAAGGCTGAACAGGAACTTTTTATATCACTTCTGCTTATAATGCAAATAAAATCACAAATAGAAACCATGGAAGAATTAATGCAGTTATGAAATGAGGAGATTTAGAACTGACATTAGGAAACACTTCTTTACCAAGAAGGCACTCAAATACTGGGACAAGCTTCTTATGGAGGTGGTCAATGCCCCAAACCTGTTGGTGCTTAAAAGGCATTTGGACAATACTCTCAACAATATTCTCTAACTTGTGGTCAGGCGGTTGGACCAGATGATTGTTGTAGGTGCCTTCCAATTGAACTATTCTATTTAAATATTTCAATTCTTCTACACAAAATATATGTATATTATGTTCCAACAAATATCTAAATTATCAGGTTTTTAAAAATAATATTTTAGAGAAAATAATTGCATAGTTTTCCAAAATTTCATAGTTGGAAATATCTGGCTCAGTAATTTGAAAATATTTATGAAAGAAAAGTCCTTGAGTGCACACACAGCAAGCTTCCACTTGAGACAAAATACTAGTATTGCAGACTGCATTTCTGTATAGTGAAGACATCTAGTGGCTGAATCCAGAGAATACTGGTCACTTCACTGCACTTTAGCAGTCCTCTGCTTTTACTTCCCCTTCCTGTGCAGTACTAGACAGAAGAAGACACAGAGCTAAGTACTTGGATACATGTAAAACATGAATAAATTTAAATTGCTTGTGCTTGTTTGGCTCATCTGAACGCAGGCTTTGTACGTCAACTGAAACCAGTAATCTTTTTCATGTCCTCCTCCAGGTCTAGTAGAAATCTTGTATCAAAATAGATGTTCTTTTGCAAGACTAAATTTTCAAAAGTTTTTGGTTTCTGAAACATAAAGTGAGCACAGAGCTGGGACACTCAAAAGCTAAATTCAAAGGGACTGAAACAACTCTTCAGCTATTGATCAGCATTTCTATTCTATACTTGATTTTCTATTTTATAGAATAGAACTGTACTAAGTATACTTACATATAACATTTAGATTCAGGGGCAACATTGGTCTTGTGGCTGTCCTCTGTCAGCCCTAAGTCATAGTTGCAGTAGCTTGCTCTGTCCAATACCAGATGCTTAAGCAGAACTGCCACAGACTGTCTGCCCTCAGTCTCTGCTGACCAGCCTATGTAAATGACAAATGTCAAACCTAATCATCAGTGTAAATGTGGCCTAGAAGCCATTACATATACTGTGTCCTATGCTTCTTAGATATGGGCTAAACACCACATTTCACATAGGAATGTAAAATGTCATTTATAAGATTTTAGCATGGCCTAATTACTAAACTTTAAATATATTCTTCACCTGATTCTGCATCAGCTTCCACACAAATCCTTACCGACATGCTGAAGTTGCAAGTATACAGATGGTGTTTCAGAAAGCAATTGTCCACACAAGAAAACTTTACAAAAGGGTATGTTTATTACTATTCTGCTTTTCCATTTTGTATAAAGGCAACAAAAAGAAAATGTGCTGACCTGAAAATAAATGAAAATGAGAAAATAATGATTAATAAATTCATGAGTCAAGAGGTTGCATGAATTTATCACTGATCCATCATGAGATGTCAAGACAGATAAGAATTTAAGAAAAAGAACAAGTAATTGAACCTACACTTGATAACTTTGATGGGCTGACATTATTTGCTTAGTTTTCATGCAGTCCCTAAAGGAGACAGATCAAACTGGGACCTTTTTGCAGATAGTTTAGAAAGACCTGATTCTTCCACATTGCAGAATCCGTTCCAGAAAAGACCTGAAGCATTAGCCAGCTGCAAGATCCTACTCCTACAAATCGTTTACTGCAGTATCAAAATAACAACTACTTTACTTGGTGTTCACTTGCAACAGAAGGCATAATTAGGTGATTTCTGTCATCATGAAGAAAGTCACATACTTGACAGGAAACAGGGGTTCTGTATAACCGGTCCTAAAACAGACTTCAACGTGATTGACATCATAAAACTGCTTCAACATATAGTTTGATATTACTTTAAGCTGTAACAACAACATGTACATTCTTTAATTTTTCCTGATAGCACACATTTCTACTATCTTATATGTGAACTACCACGTTCTTTATCCACTTTCATGGCAAAATAAGAGATCGTGAATAAATTCTATAAAAAAGGAATTCCTTTATTTTTAAAAAAAGGACATTTTTTCCATTACCAAGTGAAAACTTTACAAAGTAAAGTATCTTCCGTCCAATAATATTTTAATATAAAAACTTAAATCACTTACTCTTCTAACAGGAAGTCTTGTGGCACTGCAGGACCCAAGTATTTTCAGCCTCACTCTAGTATCTAATCATAAGTTCATCACTTGTTTAAATAAAACCATTTCTGTGGCCACTTAACACTAGCAAAACATTCTTAAAACCAAAATATCTTCATGAGCCCAAAAGAGACTAAACTCTTATAGCATTATTACGATGACAAGCTTTGTTAAAAATTTATTTTGAAAGTTAGACACAACCTTAAAATTGTACAAAGACAACAAGCACTCAAATTACACAGAGTTAGTGGTGAGTACAATGTGAAAACAATGACACTGAGTCTTGCCTCTCTTTATATGTAAATATAAAGAGAGATTATCCTTGCCGAACTTCCATCTTTTTTTTTTTTCCTGAAAATCATCTCATTATGCTGCAAAACCTAGTGGGGAGCAGTTCACTGTTCAGTTCAACAGAATTGCTAAAAGGAGCTATGGCTAAAAACAGTCCTATCATGAGAATATCCCATACTTTGTAGAACCAAATTTCTCTCTCAATTGAATAACAGCCTCCCCTTTAGGGACCTCCCAAATTACAGGCTTTGAAATACTTAAAAATATTAGAACTTATGTTTTTTCCAAGAATGCGCAAGATGAAACTAACGTGGTGCATACATGTGAGTAGTCACAAAACAGAGAATGATCCTGTTCGTATTTTAGTCTTTGAAAGTATTGTTCAAAAAAAAGCACTTTGGAGAAATTTTGGCTGTGACCTGGCTAAACTGGTATAAGTAAATGGTCAGTGAAGAAAATATTTCTTCTTTTTCTTTCTCTTTCCTGTATTACATTTAGAGCTTTAAATATATTAATGAAACCACCTGGCAGTAAGTATCCCTTATACCTTCTCCCCACCTATGCATGTAAAATGAAAAGCAGAAATACATGGAAAAATAATGCAATGTTCTTGCAGAAGAAAAGGAAAACCCCATGGAGACTGTTAAACAACTTAACCACAGTGTCTGTTCTAGGAATAAGATATCACTTAGATTTAGATATAACAGATAAGTTCCACTGTAAATCTTCCCTAAGATCAATAACAATTAAGCTAAGGTTATGCTTTACCCAACTATAGCTACACTGGCAAAATTATGCTCTGAACTTGAGTGCTTGCAGGACTCTGTTCTTGTAACTGTCCTGTGGATAATCTGGATTATGGCTGTTAATATAAACTTACTTATTCATTATTCTTTCCAGATCACCTGAAAGTGCTTTATTTTTCATTCTTTTACTCCATTATGAATGTTTGTTGCAATGGATCAGTAACATGATTTTCTAAGAGCTGAAAAATAATGTGGCTTCCTTTTCTAACAAAAAAATTTGTATTATTAAGACACCAGTATCCTACTAACTGCTGTGTATTGGAATTATGTCAGTTCCATTCAAAAGCCTGATTTTGGTTTCCAAATTGTTGAGTTGGTAGTCTATGGCTACACTGATAAGGTTCTCAACAGGTTTGTATTCTCTGCAGTAATTCTTCATCAAAATAAATTGTTACTAGAAGAATCACTGAAAATACTTACAGAATTGTATTAATTCTGTAAACTGAGGCTCTGTACAAAGAGTGCTTTCTAAGTAGAGTAAGCTTTTCAGAAATGAAGTATTCTAATATTGTTTTGCCTTATTGAAAATGAATGGTTTTATTTTTTATCAAAAGCTGTTGACGTTGCTGGTTTATTTTTATGTAAAACCATATAAGCAAAAGTAACTCGATTAACTCAATTTTCTTTCAGTTGTACAAGATCATATTTAATGTTACCATTTAGCTTTTCAAAAATGTCAGTTTGCCAGTCAAAGGAAGAACATACAGCACTGAATCCTATATAAATGATTATAGGGTACAGACTGTGAAATCCCATGTTAGTGAAAAAATGAGCTAACTAGCCCAAATTCATACCTTTTAATCATACCATCTTCTCTAGATGCTTTCTTTTCTTTAATGGAAGCCCATTTTCTCAATACTCCATTGTTTTCTATTTGCTTCAATTCTAAGATAGCATTCATAAGGTAAAAAAAAAAGTAAATAAATTAAAGAAGGATGTTGTTTCACTGGAAACAGCAGCTGTAAAAGAACACTTTCGGTTATTGTCAGGACAGAAAAGGCTATCGGCAGTGTACCTTTCACTTGGCTTAAAAAGATTTATAAAACAGTTCTAGCCCAAGGCAGTTCATGATCTTAAGCTAAGCCCAAGCTTCTGCAATAGCAAACTATATTTTGGAAGGCATATTTTGATATCAAAGATAGAAAAAGTACTATTGTTATTTCTATCTGAAGTTCAAAACCAGCAACCCATATCATTGACAGAATTGCTATGACTGCACGGAGTCCCGCAAACTTCAATAGGGACCAAAGGTGCAGCAGTGTACTGAGTACTCATGTACTGGTACATGTAGAAAGGCAGCCTTCTGCTTTTTAGTTCTATTCATTTACTTGAACAGGTCTCACAGCAGAAGACATGTTATAACACAAGTGCATTTCTGTAGACCCTAATTGCACAAAAAACAGTTGTTATGAAGTATGTAATCTCTCTCAATCCAGCAAGAGACTGCTATAGAAATAGACAGGGAAATAGTTACGGAAACAAAATATGAAAGATATTTTGTCTCCTTTTTACCAATTACTTAGTACTGCTGTAAATGTCTGGAATAAAAGAAAAACTGAGAAATGGATACTGTGAAACTCTTCTGGGGAAAGGAAGCTTAAACAGAACAACTCGATCTACTTGAAGAATTAAAGCATGCTTACACCATTGTATCCCCTCACTGGAGGATTTCTGTGCTGCTAGAAGATGCTTGGCACCTCCCTGAACCCAGAGCGTCTCAAGAAAACCTAGAACAGGCAGAAGTTAGACATATTCCAGAACTTTGCACAATGTTCACTCATTCCACTCAAAAACTTCATAGAGCACTTACATCACATGGACTATTTGGCATTATAATTTGGAATAGCTTAGTAATAGTGTGCAGATTTCTGAGAGGGTAACATTATTGATATTCTTCAATTTCCCACCTTTTGCCAGTGCCATATATGTCGCCTTGGCACAGAGTACGAAATACAGCCCAGGTCTCTAATTCCAGCATAGCTTCAAAGTATACATGTTTTTGTGTTCGCACTTACAGGTATCGAATAGCCTTTGCAGTAATTATTTTGAGAACTATTCTAATTACTTTACCTCCTTTGACTAAAACAACAAGGCCAGAGACGTAGAGAACCTTCAGAGAAAGACTGAGAAGCCTCTTCTCCTGTGCACTGTAAAAAACCTTTCTTAACGCCACAATTTAGGGCCTCCCCCAACCCCAATTTAAATCTAGCATCCTTTGTCCTGCAAGTAAGAAAAAGGCATTAATCCTCTTTACCAAGATCCTGGTCCAGTATAAGTTTCACTTGCCAGCAGCTGCACTGCAGAGCACACTCAGTTACTTGTTTGTCTACTCAATTTTGAAAGACGGACACTGAAACTGAAAGGGACATGTTAAACCGAGACAATGAAACACTGATTTTTTAAAAGTAGGCATGGTAAACCTGCAGAACTCCTAGCTTTACAAGAATAGAGGAGTTCAGAGGTCCATACAAGAGACTGGCTATTTAAACTAGATAATTAAATACACCCACAGTCACACCAAACAAGATAAGAGATCATTAATAAAAATGTTCCCAGTTTTAGATTTTAACAGCAGTTGAATAGGAATTTGCAATAGTCCTCTCCCACCACAGCAGCTATATTTAAATAACCATTCTACAGCTTCTTGCATTTCAAACGTGCAGCACCTCTTCTTGGTCACTCATGGACAGGATACTGGACAAAGCAATCCACTGACACGATTATCAATACCTATCAAATCATCTTCTTTGTATATTTAAATATACAGTTTAGGTAAGTGAGGTACTCCATCCAAGTGCCTTTTTCTTAGCATCACTTATAGCTGGACTGAGCATAACAGGCTTATGCCAGGCACGTTCCCTACATTCATCACAAGTTCTACATCAACGTAGCTCTGAAGTGTACAGCAGGGTTGCAACAGTCTGTGGCATACCTCTAAGTTCACAAATAGATTGTCATTTCTACAATAATACAAAATAGCTTGTTAAACCAATATGTAACACTGTATATATATGCATGAATATAAAAATAAACCACACCATCAATATGTAAAACTTCATAACAGTGATGAACACTGTTTTCTTCTCAACGGTCTTCAGTATTGATGAGTTGGTTCTCGTTGTCATACCCATCAGGCAGGTATGCTTTCCTTAGCTGGTCTGACTTAGGTATCAAACTGCCGTTCTTGACATAGCGGGACAGGAAGGCTCGCACAGCGGGATGATCAGCCTTCTCAAGTGGAATATTAGCTTCCAGACACATTTTCACAAAGTCCTGGATGACACTGGTTTTCTCTGTCTGGGCTGTACTGTTGCACTGAAGGGAGGCAGTCAGAGTCCTTTGCTTCTTCCTGACGCTCTGTTCCTCAAACTCTGCCTTTCTCTTCGTGTGTGTTTTAGACTTGAGGTGGTCGTTGATCGCAGACTTACGAACGTGATTCAGAACCACATTGCAGGAAGTACAGAAGAGTTTTCCTCCATCTTCATGCAGCTCACTGCCAAACTCCGTTACACGATCCTGAGGAGTTACATACAAAGCAGTCTTCGAGCGGTTACGTGATGGAGCAGACTTGACTCCAAATCGTTCCATGGCTGTCTTCAATAAACTTGACCTGAAAGACGAACAAAAAACAAACAACCTGTCAAATTGCACTAGGGATTTCAACCAAATAGTTCTGGATACAGCCTATTTGATATCCAATATAGTCCTCACTGACATCAAAAACATAAGTACGTGTAAGATACATGTGTGAAACTATTATTGAAAGGTTCTTCGTCTTGAAGTCCAAAGAACTTAGGAGACCAAAGTTTCTCATGAGTCAGAGTAAAATGCTTTTTAGTTTCTACAGCTACGAAGCTCAACAAAACCCTGAAATGTCAATCTGTTCATCACTGAAGTTCAAATAGAAAGGTTTCTTGTTTTTTCTTGAAGAGTTTTTACCATTTAATCTTTATGGTAGGAAATGATTTTTTCTTAGTATTTTCAACATATTTGCCAGTTTCTTAGTGATGTTGAGTTAGTATTTTTCTGTTAACTTCCTGACAATGTGTATTAGTTCTGTTAGCAGAAGCTTAATTGTCCAAATGTCAGGCAAGAAAGTCATTACTGTCATTCGCAAAAGCCAGTAAAAACAATCAAAAAAAACCCAAAAAACTCCCACAACCAAACCAAAAAACCCAAACCTGAGCTTTGTCAGTGCTCAGATACTTTTGCCCTAACACAAGCCACAACTGTTAGATTGAATCTTAACTCCAGGTCAGAAGCAAATCAGCAAATCTTTTTGTCATTGCAGATACATACTGGTGAAACAGCCTAATGTAAACAGAAATTTGCATACTTTTCAATGCAAAATAAGAATGTGTGTTTTCAAAGATGACAACTCTCTGACAACTAAAAAAGCTGCAGACTTTCTGACATTACTCTAAATTATACCACATTACCAAGGCCAGCACTGACCTAACCAAGTGTATATGACAAGACATTTATTTTTTGTTGTTGAGAAATAGAGTAGCTGGTGTAAATCTCAGCCAAGATAATTTACATCCTTTTCAAAAGTAAAGTTGAGGTCAAGAAACAGCTCTGTTCAGGTTTGAGGTTTTCTGAGCAAAATGACCACTCATTACGTTATTATGCATTTCCTTTTGAAAAAAGGGCAGCAGATATTTATTAAAAAATCTATTTTAGCAAATACTCTGAGGAAAAATAATAGGCTGCCTTGGCATTTACTTAGGAGCATGGATAACTTTGAATGATTTTTGTATTGCCTGTGCTTACAAGGGAGACTAATAGATCAGACTACCTCTAGGTAGTATTCTCTGCAATTATTTTGTTAGACATGCAAAGTTTGCTTTTGCAATATTTTAGAAGATCTGCCTTTAAAAGACCAGAATTTCCAAACTAAATTCAAGTTGAGCTTGTCCAGCTCTGAGGACTGAACGGAGTTTCTACTGTCCAGAATGTTCTTTGCTTGCTCTGAAAATAAAATAAAGGAACAGGGAAGTCAGTCTTCAAAACTGTGTTTTTTCTTGAACCATTGCTACACTAAGTGATAACAGCCTTCTGAGAAAAAAAGAGACAACAACCTTACTATTACCCAATTTCCTAATTAATTTTCTGCACTATATACTTTGCAGAACTAGAAGTATTGGCTGATACTGCACAACACCACAAACTAAGACAAACCAACTTTTCCATTCTTTTTTGTAGCTTTATGCAATTTATCTACATGACATTCCTAACTAACGGTTCCTTGAAATCCAGCAGAAAACAAGACTTAATCTAACATAAACTCATTCCTTAAGCTTCTGAAATGTCAAAACAAACCCCCTACCAAACTAGGTGTTTGCAGTTATCAAACCCCACAGGAATCCCATGAGCAGTAAAACAACCAAAAGACGGGATTTTTTTGTTGGGTTTTTTTTTTTTTTATTTTATTATTTTTTTGTCTTAAGCTTCGATACGGATTCTTTGATGCCTTCTAGTGCCTGAAGTACTCCGAGTTCCCGAGAGCAGGGGAAGGTGAGCGCGCAGAGGCGGCATCCAGGACAGATCCCCGATCTGCCCTCTGTGACACTGGCAAACCAGACAAGGTCTTCAAAACGGCAGGAGCCCAGAGGAGGGCGGGTGAGCACAGTGTCACTGGAGACAACCCCGCTCCGTGCGCACGGAACCTCCCGGCCAGCCCACGGGAGGAAAACAACCCTAGATTTCCAAAAACGTTTCCCGGTTTCCCATCCGGGGAGCTAGAACACCATGCATTTATTCCCGGGGGGTCTGGTCACCCGATGGATGGCGCCGGGAGGGCCTCAGAGGAGCGGCGGGCTTCGAACCCCGCCGGCCGCTTCTCCCTCCACGGTCCCGGGGCGGCTGAGGGAGTGGCCCAGCCTCTCCTCGGCCTCGCGTCCCGCCCCGCCCCGCGGCGGCAGACAGGTGTGGCCCTGGCTATCCCGGTCCTCCCCGGTCCCGGCACAGCAACCGCTCCTGTGGCAGAGCCGGGAGGAGCCGGAGCCGCCACCGGCTTTCCTTCCGCGCGCCCCGCCCCGCCCCGCCTCGCCCCGCCCCCTGCCGCGCGCCGTTACCGGTTCCAGCAACGCGGCCTCTCCACGCGCCGCCGCCGCAGCCAGACGGATCTTACGCACCCACCCCGGCGGCCGCGGTGGGCGGGACCTAGCAACCCGCCTAGCAACCGCCCGCCTCTGGGCCGCGTGATTAGTTCCCCCGGACCGGTCGAGCGGAGATGGGCAGTATTCTTATCCAATTAGAAGAGGGGGAGGAAAGACATGGCTGTAAAAGAGTCGTGATGGAGGTGCGCTCGGGCCACTCACAGTGCGCGGCCGGGGGGGGGTGGGAAGGGGTGGAGAGCGGGGAGCGACACCGGCGCCTTGCGGGCATCGGGCTTTGGCCAATCGCCGGTCTCGGAGGTGTAACAGGCGGGATGAGCAGCCAATAGTAGCGGGGGACAAAAGTAATGAGGAGACTTTTACTCCAATCGGAGAGCGCTTCGGCGGGACCGGGTGGGAGGGAGGCGCCAGAGGTGAGGGGTCGCGAGGGACAGTATTGTGCCGTCGGAAGCTGACAGGCGTTGCGCTCGGCCCAATGGGAGCGCGGTGGGTGGGCGTGGCCGGAAGTGAGATTTTCGCGGAGGGTCCTGCCCCTTCCGGCGGGGCGGGGGAGGCTCGGTACGCGCAGGGCGGCCGTAGCAGTATGGCGGAAGACGAGAGCGACCAGGAGTCGGAGCGGCTCAGCGAGGAACTGGAGGCGCTGGTGACACCGGGCCTCCCCGCTGGTCTGCCAGCCCTCCTCGACAGTCAGTATTACTGCCGCCGCTTCTGCCAGGTGAGCGCCGCGCTGGCCCCATGGCCCCTGCCTGCCCCTCACCCCCGGCCTGCTCCTGCCCCCCCACTCCCCTTCCACGGGACGCGATGGGGCGGGGGCACCCTCGGCATGGTGGGAGGTGGAAGGCGATGCCGCCGTGCCGCGGCCGCTGCCCCTCAGCCTTTTGGGTCTGGCCGCTTCCCTCCGGCCGAGAGTCCGTACCAGGGCAGGACGCCCGGTCCGGCCCGTTCCTGCCCCCTCGGATGGGGCTGGGGCGTCGGCATTCCTAGAGCGGCGGGAGGGGAGGGCGATACTGCCGTGCCTGGGCCGCTGCACCTCAGCCTTTCACACGGTGAGGGTTGGGCCGCTCCCCGCCAGCCGGGAGTCAGTGCCAGGGCAGGGGACCCGCTTCTGCTCTCCATCCCGTGGGTGGGGATGGGGTGCGGCGCGGCTTGGGCGCCGGCGGGGAGGGGGAGGGTAGTGCCACCATGCTGGTGCCGCCGCAGTGCCGGGGCCACTGTCCCGTAGCCCTCTACGAGGCGAGGGTCGGGCCGCTCCCCGCCAGCCGGGGGTCAGTGCCAGGGCAGGGGGCCTGACCGGGCCCGCTCCTGGGTCTGGAGACGGAGATGCACCCCCGTCCGTCCTTCCACGAGGGAGCTGGCGCTGGGTGCTCCCGTCCCCGGGGTGGTGGAGGTCGGGATGGGGCTGGAGCCGGTGGGGAGGCTCCCGTGGGGGAGGAGAGGCGCTGCGCGGCGGGAGCGGCCGAGGAAGGATCGGGGTGGCGGGGCCCGAGAGTACCGTGGGGAGGCTTTGCTGCTACGGGGCCCGGTGAACGGGGACGCAGCAGTGCTGCGGGCAGGACTTCCCGGGTGGCTTTGCCTGCGCCGGGGAGTTGGACGGGTGGCAGAGGGAGGACCTCGAAACAGCTCTATAAGGGTGCTTAAATTAGCCCAGGGTATTTTTTCTTTTTTTTTTTTTTTTTTCCCTTTGTAAAGCAGCGTTTTTTCATGCGGGCCTGGAATTCTTGTGCTCTTTACAGCCTCTTTATATGTGGCTTGCAAAGTAACAAGCAACAACAGGTTGTTTTTCCTGGTTGTTTTTATCAGCAGATGTTGATGAAACATCAGTTATGCTGGGAGTATTTCAGCCACACTGCATGCTCTTTTCCAAAAAACAAGGCTTTTTGTATGGAATAACTTCGCTTCACCAGCTTGTTGGCTGCTTACCTCACCACTACGATTATTTTCTTCCATTTAAATAAATGTATATCGATTGTTTTATTTTATTTTTCCTGTAACATTCAGTGAGATGTCTGTTTTAAATATTATTTACTGTAATATGTGTTTAAAATAATCTTGGGTAGGAGATTGTTCAATAAGTCTACAGGTTGCTTTTTTGTTTTATTGAACCTTCTATATTTTCTTCTGTTTAGTGATTTCTCTAAACTTGGTATGTGTTGAAAAAAATTGTGAAGCCAGTAAAAGGAGAAGCAAAGGTTTTTTGGAAGTATGGCATACTTGTAACTTGTCAGGTTGGAAAGACATTTCCTTCTGCTGAAAGTTTTATCGTATTTTTTTTCTAACTACACTTACTGTGTGTTGAATTTGTTGTGGTAAGGAGGAGGTGTGAGCAGGGTGATAGCTTCATATACTAATGCCAATCCCATTTCTCAGGCAAAGCTAGGAATAGGAAACAGCAGAGGACAAGATCAGGGAAGTAATTTTCCCTTAAAACACTTGTATCACAGTTGTTATTGGTGGAGTATCTAAATCATTGGACCTTGACTTCTCCTGCAGCTCTCCCCCAATTTGTTTTGCTTTGAGTTTATGAACTCTCCACGTGGGCAGCCAATGTTCTGAGTACATAAAGGGGAAAATTTCTTTTCTCTTAATTTTTTTAACAATGCCTATCTTAAATAATCCTTATGAAAGTGAGTTGTTTTATTAAACACTTTGTCTCCAGGGATTTTTTTTTTTGTTTAAATTTGTCCTGGTGTGATCAGCAGTCACTCGGAATATAGTTTTCCATGTTTTGTTTAAGCAAGTTTTTAATAATGGATTCTTCTACTGATTTAACTCTACAAATAGAAGATGTTAACTGGTGTAGTGTGCTGAAATGAAAAGCTAGTAGCTGTGTGATGTTTGTGGTTTGACAAGCAAAGTTGTGCATGTTCCACATTAGCTCATTTACCCTCAAGAGATTGACAGGAGTGTAATTATGCTGGTCTATATGTACACCTGTACACATAGAGAGGCAATACGCCCTCGGCCTGTTTAATAAGTGAAGAAGCATATTTATATTTCTTCTGAAAGTATCACGAAGTTTAGGTCACTTCTTTCTTGTGATATCTGTTGTACAACAGAACTTCTTTTTTTAAATATTGTGTTTGTTATTCAACTGTGTTTTTTCCCGCTCCCTGACGTTTTTTTTTTAGTGCAGTTTTTTCCTTTGGCTCTATTTTTTTTCGGAGTCTATTGCTTTGAAATTTTTGTATCCAGGTCTTCTAAAGGTCACGTTTGGCTGTTGTGCAGATCAGCCTCTCCATCTCATTCCATTCCATGCTCATAACACAATTTCGCCTGTCTTCAGAGTTATTTGGTACTTCTAAATGCCCTAGTGTGTCTCCTGTGTTCCTGGTTTTGTATCAAAAATTGAACAGCAGTTGTAGAAGTAGTTTGATGATAGTACCATGAATTTGAACTACTAAAAAATCACGTTTTTATTTCCAGAATAACAGCTTTTTAAAATATATGACTGTGCTTCAATCATAGTGATGAAGCCTGGTGTCAGATGTTTAGGTAGCTTATAGTTACACTACTGTGTGAAATAGTCACACATCCGCATCTCTCAGTAAAAGCTACAGGAAAAGAAAGCAAGATGTAAAGCCTTTTTCATCTGTGGAACTATTTTCTGTAGGTGGAAGCAAAGACTTCTTGACTGATGTTGAGGAGAGTGGCTTAGACCTTGAAAAGCATTGGCATGCACGTCTTTCATCCTTGAAATATGTTAAAGGTATCACACAGTATCACAGTGTCATAAGGTTGGAAAGGACCTCTGAGATCATCAAGTCCAACCTATAACCCAACACTAACACCAACACCCACACTAACACCAACCATCATCTAAACCATGGCACTCAGTGCCTCATCCAGTCTCCCCTTAAACACCTTCAGGGTCCGCGACTCCACCACCTCCCTGGGCAGCGCATTCCAATGACCAATCACCCTTTCAGTGAAGAACTTTTTCCTCACATCAAGCCTAAACTTTCCCTGAAGAAGCTTGAGTCCATGCCCTCTAGTTCTGTCACTGGTCACCCGAGAGAAGAGACCAACCCCTGCCTGACTACAACCTCCTTTTAGGTAGTTGTAGAGAGCAATGAGGTCTCCCCTGAGCCTCCTCTTCTTCAGACTAAACAGCCCCAACTCCCTCAGTTGCTCCTCATAGGGCTTGTTTTCCAGCCCCCTCACCATCTTCGTTGCCTTCCTCTGGACACACTCCAGTATCCTAACATCTTTCCCAAACTGGGGGGCCCAGAACTGGACACAATATTCAAGATGAGGCCTGACCAGTGCCGAGTACAGGGGGACGATGACTTCTCTGGTCCTGCTCGCTACACTATTCCTGATGCAGGCCAGAATGCCATTGGCCTTCTTGGCCACCTGGGCACACTGCTGGCTCATGTTGAGCTTCCTGTCAACCAGCACTCCCAGGTCCTTTTCTGCCTGACTACTCTCCAGCCACTCTGTCCCCAGTCTGTAGCTCTGCATGGGATTGTTGTGTCCAAAATGAAGTACCCGACATTTGGACTTATTAAACGTCATCCCATTAGAATCAGCCCATCTCTCCAGTCTGTCTGGGTCCCTCTGTAGGGCCATCCTACCCTCTAGCAGATCAACCCTTCCTCCCAGCTTGGTATCATCTGCAAACTTGCTGATGATGGACTCAATCCCCTCATCCAGATCATCAATAAAGATATTAAACAAGATGGGACCCAACACTGATCCCTGGGGGACACCACTGGTGACCGGCTGCCAACTGGATGAGACACCATTCACCACCACTCTCTGGGCTCGGCCATCCAGCCAATTCCTAACCCAGCACAGAGTGCTCCCATCTAACCCACGGGCTGCCAGCTTCCCTAGGAGTCTACTGTGGGAGACAATGTCAAAGGCCTTGCTGAAGTTCAGGTATACCACATCCACAGCCTTCCTCTCATCCACCAGGCGAGTCAAATGGTCATAAAAGGAGATCAAGTTGGTTAGGCAGGACCTACCTGTCCTAAACACGTGCTGGATGGGCCTGATCTCTTGGCCGTTCTGCAGGTGCTGCATGATATCACCCAGGATTATCTGCTCCATGATTTTACCTGGGACCGAGGTCAGGCTGACATATCTGTAATTACCTGGATCATCCTTACGGCCCTTCTTGTGGATGGGTGTCACATTGAAAAAAGGTAAAAGGTTAAAGGTAAAACATACTTCTAAACAGCCAAGTTCAGTACCTTTGAGACCTGGAGTATTGCAGCTGAATTTCACTTTCAGATAGATTAAGTAGCAGTTATAAAAGATGACTGGATTATCAGAGGATTTTTCTTAAATATATGTGTGATCACAGTTCAGTGATGCAAGATGAAGTCAGAATGTGGAGTTGCTAGACCCATGTGCATGGGTCTGGCGACTGAGATCTGCTTTTGCATTGAAGGTGTGCATGGTCATACAAAGTCATTACAGACTGAATTTTCCAAGGCAAAGCGGATAAAATGTTTTCTTAGGTTTTTTTTGAGATCAATGACATGCGTAAAACAAAAATCAAGATTTCTGTGTTTCGGAATGAAGAGAGACAGCTGGACGATAATCGGCCAGGTTATGCTGTTTCTATGTTGCTTTCTAAAAATTGCTAATCTGGCATTTCTTCCTGATTGTGAAGTTTGCTGTGTATTGAAACCACTTACACTTTTGGAGAAGTGAATCTACTGTTCCCAACTTTGACAAGCAAAAGAACAAGGCATCTGTAACTACTTCGTATGTTTAAAGAAATTTGAAAGGTGGTCCCTAGCAGAAACCCCTTGATATAAACATTTGGAAGAGCTTCATGAGTTTCAGCTTGTTGCAGAAGTTTAAATCCTTTTGTGAGACTTCTCAGGCACCAGAGCTGTTTAAATGTTCCCATTTGAGTGAAATATAAATTATGAAGGTCAGAGAAAATAGTGTAGATAGTTGCTTTTTAGTGTGAGGCTGAAGGGAATAATTTAATAATTAGGATGTTGACTTTCCAAATTTACGTGATTTGAAAACAGACTAAAGAGCAAGCTGGAAAATAGATATAGCTTACTTCATTGCAGTTGGAGTGCTTATAGTTTTATAAACTAGCTTGAAATTGCATTTTTTCTTCAGAATCTTTTCTGATGACATTAAGTATTATTAAAATGTAGCAAGGTACTCCCAGCATTTCTGTAGTTGTCCACATGGCTGCATAGCTGTACTATATGTAATTTTATATTTTTAGGTACTGACCGAAATAAACACAAAGTAATTCTGATCTAAAGTAACAAGGTAACAGTGTGAGGGGTACACACTACTGGATCTGCTCATGGCCTCCTACTATGATCTCTCTTCCTTGAAATAAAGATTACCTAGCTTTCCTACATTAATTGATAGTATCTTGAGTCACTGCTAGAAAAATAATTATTGGGTTTATAAACTTGAAAGGTAAAGGGTAAAATTTAGTAACACACTAGAAAAGATAGCGTTTCCTGGATTTATTTTAGAAGACAAAAAATACAGGGGTGTATGACTCAACTGTTGTCTCGTGCTCTGTGGGGATGAGGGCAGAAATATATTCATGTCTTAGAATGTGTGTTGTTCTGGGTTTGGGATTAATATGTTTTCACAGTTTTCATGATGTGCTTAAATTTGAAAGTACTTTCTTTTGACTCTTACTTTGAACTTCAAGTCAATAGTTAATTTTTTTCTGTTTTATTAAAAAGAAAACCAAACAAACCCACCACCAACAGAAACCTTTAGGTTATGCTAGACTTACTTTGCTACTTTTGGGGCCTTTTGGATACAGATTTGATCTCTAAAAACTATTTTGGAGTTTAGCTACATAGATCTTGTTTGCATGGGTACTAGTAGTGGAAAGTGATCTCTTCAGTTTCTTTGAAGCTTCTCTGAGAAAGTAGTATCTAATTTTTAATCACTTTCTCTTGTAATGATTTTTGGTGGTGTATGAATTTTTTGTATCTTTCTGAATAAATATACTTCATACTTGTTAATGGCTCAAATTTTTAGAGCACCATTGAAAGTCAAACTTATTTGATGGGTTGTTTTTAAATGTGTGACATTGTTAATTACATGAAAACTTGCAAAGGGCAAACCATAGCTTGCAGTAACTAAATTTACTTATGTACCATACCTATTTGAAACAGTTTAAATTTAAAAATGAACCTGCTGTTGTGTTCTCTATTTACTAGGTCTTTTTTCCATGCTTATCTGAGATCAATAGTATTCGATTTGCTGGTTAGCAGTTCAGTATTGTGCTGCTTGAAATTGAAGTTGGGATTTAAAAGGAAATCCTTACAAAAGTAGCTGTGGCAAGTACCAGTTTGTGTTTACTCCCAAGCTGAAAGCCAAGTGTAAGCATTCAGTTCTGTTGAGGTTTACCTGTCTGAAAAAGAGTATGTCCTGCGTTAGGTGGTGGCACTCTTTCCTTTGGTGCTTGATGGGAAACCTCATAAGCCACTTAAGCAAGGCTGGGTTGCGGTGTATGTAGTGCACTTGGCTGTTTTCAGCCAGCTTCTTGGGAGAATTCACAATAGTAGTTGATCTGCAACCTGTTTATTTGCAGGTTGGTAGGCTGAAGGAGTCAGTGCTCTGCCCTTTTCATTAGAATTATAAAGTGTTTTTATATTCACACACTTCTCTTCTGTACTGGCTTTTCTTCAGTTGTTGTGCCTGCTGTCCTTTTAGCTCTACCCTGAGAAACTGTTACAAGTGGAATTAAGGAGTAAATATTTTAAAAAAGGAAACATTGTACACATACATTGTATACTTCTTGATCTTTCTAACAGTTTTTCTCCTTCCACTTACTGGGAACTTTTCTGTTTCACACAGTCTTCTTGGTATTGCTACTCTTCCAGTTTTTAATGCATTATATCAGAGTTTAACTTCTGTATGAGAATAAACTTTGTATTTTGCATGGAAAAATATATCAAGATTGTAACTTGTAAAGGGTTTGCAGGTTTTTATACTTAAAAATGTTCTCCATACTTCTGTAGCATGGTCTGTCTGGTAACCTTGCTATGTGAACTTTTTCAAGTTAGAAAAGGCACACTTATTGTTGTAGGTAATGGAAAAATCAAAACGTTTATATCCTTTTGGGTAGCAGTTGCTCAGATGAGGAAAACAGGTAATTGTACATTTTACTTGAAATACATCTTATGTTATGTTTTTGGAACATTTACTCTGATACTACCAGTAGCCAAAACTATTTCTAGGATTAATATATTGTTTTCACTGTTGTGCAAGTGACAGATTGTAAATACGTATGGAACTTGTTCTTTGGGTAGCTAAATGTAATGGGTAAATGGAACCCAATCTTAGATATTATTCTTACCTCAAGCACGTTGAGGAAACGAATGAAATTTCGATGATTAATGGTGGGGGGAAGCATTTAACTTTAAGGGTAGAGCATGGGTAGAAACTTGTCTCATAGAATGTAATCATGTGAGTTACAGTAAAGCCATTGCTTACATCCTTTTTTTTCCTTTTGTTACACCATATAAAAACATTTCAAACATATCTGTTGAGTAATATTTCATGTTATCCTAAAATCTTAAGGCCTTCTCTGTGGGAGAAATGTGGAATAGAATTGGGGGAGGGATGTCAGAGGTTTCAGCCTTTCTAGTGTCTATCTGCACTGAATGTGAAAGGGAAGACATAGTCTGCTTACATATGATAGTAATTTAAAATGTAAAGACATACTGGGGAACGATGCATGGAGAGTCTTTGAGTATATAGAAATTGCACACTAACAAAATTCTTGAAGGAAATTGTTGCAGAAAGTCACTTAAAAACATCAACTCCCTTCTGGGTTTTTCTGCACTGTGTATTGGGCAAGGAACAGACCACTTTGATTTGACAATTTTATGTGCTTAGTTGGCTGACTTTATTATATTGAAATTAGTGTGCTTCTTGAAAATGAGCTGATGTACAAACTTTAAAGCTTTTAGAACTCAAGCAACATAATCTATCCAATTTTATGAATTGCTGTGGTAATACCACTTCACAACATGAGGGTCAACATATGCGTATCCCTTTGATTTTTCTTTTCCTTGAAAAATGTCAGAGGCGGTAAAGTTTCTTTGGATTGTTTTGGATGTTCTTTTTGGTACAAACCTTTAGCTATGTTCTAGTTTACAGTCTTGTTTCAAAGCATGGCGTGGAGTATTTTGAACAGAAAAAAAAGGTATTAATGTGTATTATAGGAAAAGCTATTCCGAAAGATAACTTAAAAAAAGACATTGAAATATACAAAGAATTGTCAAACAAACATACATGATTTTCTACTCCCCCTTCCATGCAGAATGAGAAGGTGTGCAATGTGGCTTGGAATTTATTTTGTACTTACTGTAGGTTCTTTTCTGCTGAGATTTTGGTGTTTGTTTTTTTTTTTGTCTCCAGGGACCGACAAACCCAACAGTTTCATGCGTCCATACTGTGAAAAAAAAGAGTATGTTTTTCATATTATTTCTGACCAGTTTGAGGTGAGGAGTTGTTGCTGTGAATCTTTTGAGTTTCAGACTAACTACCTAACTAAGGCAGTGTTGCTGTTGTGGTGTCTTCCTATCTGTGCTGCCTCTGATACTTCTGTGGCAGTGTTGCAGGCCAGTTCTGGGAGCTGATGCAGACAGTGACTGATGGCTTTTTTTTTTTTTTTGAGAGGAGGGCTATTCTCCTCGTTTGGTTGGTCCCTGAACTACCTTGCTTTGGGTTCAGATGACCACTTTTGGTACAGCAAGGGCAACTGGAAGGACTGTATAGGCCTTTATAAAGTGTGGGCAGTAAGACTACAGCTTTCAGAGAGTATGTCTGTCATCAGCATGAGCCTTTGTTGTATTGTATTTGAATGCTGATTATTTGCGGAAGGGTCTTATCAAAACTTCATATATGCCTAACCAAAGAGTGAGATGAACAAGTAACTTTTCCCTCTCCATTTTCAGTTCACCTAGTTTACTGTTCTTGGAAACTTTTGTTGGATACCATTTTCGGCTCATGCAGCCTTTTGCTGCTCACGCAGCTGTTCAGCATCCCTAGCAACCTGTTGGTAAGGAGCTCCACGGTGTAATGACACATTGAGTGAATGTCCCATTTTAGCTTCCGCAGCTGGCAGCTAAAGGGGCACTAACTTCTCCCCTTCTTCCCCCACCCTGAATTGGGAAGGGGAATTGGGTAAGGAAAAGAAGACCCAGAGGCTGAAACAGAAGATGGATATAAAATATTTAAAAACCCAAATAGATACGTACAGTCATGGAACACGCGCTACAGCATTGGTTGCCAGATGACACACGCCTAAGCACACCCGTCCCAGTCAATGTGAATGTCACAGTGCTTGCGGAGAGATCATGAACCAGAATTGGGCTCGGAGCAGCAGCCAGACTTAAAGCATGACAGCCATTGAGAATGGCCATCCCAAGAGAGTTTCTTGCTTATATAGGGAGCAATCCACTTACGGTGTGGAATATATTCTTTGGTCAGTTCAGGTCAGCTAAGATCCGCTTCTCCCAGCATCAGGTGAAGAGCTACCCCTGTATAATTTATTTTGATCTTTTTTGTTAACCTTGCTTGGTGTTCCCTCTGCACTAGTTGTTTCCTTACAACTTAGTGTTCTTGTTAGTTTCATTGATTCTTATGTGAAATTTATTTCACTACTTGACACTTGTTGCCCTTCAAAGCTTTTTTTAGGCCTTCTGTCTTCTCTTTTGAGATAGAAATGCATAGGTAGCAAACCAGCATGCAATTTTATAGATGTGGGGATGTGCTATATGTTTGAGCAGTTTATCTTCTTTATTTTCTCTTATAACTCTCCTAATATTAAATTTGCTTTCTTGGCAATTGTGATACATGCTGAGGTGAATATTCATTAAAACACTACTATAATAATGCAGTCTTGCTCTTGAGTGATAATTGTCAGTTTGAAGGGCATCATATTTCAAAGTTGGATTTTTTTTTTGTTCTCCAGGTACCACTTATCCGTGCTGAATTTCATCACTCAGTGTCATAAATCCTTTCTACAATTCTTTACATTTGCCATTTTATTCTACAAGAAAAAAAAATGAAACAGTATCATAACGAAATGTCTCGTTGCTTGAAATAATTTATGAACGTATCTACATGTACTTCTCAGGTCAAAGTGTTGTGATACACTATGGTGGGAACTGATGTTTTATTTCTACCTCTATTTGACTATTTGGAGGCTAAAACTACTAAAGGACATTGATTCTGCCTACTTTGTTTCTCGTAAGGCTTTTGTGTTTTCCTGTACAAGGGATTTTGTTGAAAGTATCTCAGAGAACTTGCTGTATGTGTCTGAGGCAGTACTGCTTTATGAAGTGTTTATTTTTCATGTAAGAGAGAGACCACTTATCTACAAGTCTGCTAATTCTCTTCCAGTTGACCTAGATATATGCTGCATTAAGCTAACAGATTTTTCAAACAGGAATTATTGAAATAAATTTGGTGGAAAGACAAAATCTACTAACAAAATATAAATTGGACTCAGCTGTTCTTAGTGAGGAGAAAAAGTTACTGGCCCCATTAACTGCTTCGCTTTGGAGCAGCTATAACCAAACTGACAGAAAAGAGGATGTTGGCCTGTTCATATTGCAGGGCCTTAAAGTTAGGCATGCAGCTTTGGAGCTAGAAATGTAGGACACTTAACCTGACTTATAAGCACTTTATTTAGTTCATGAGGAATTAGACAAATCAAACTGAGATTCACAGACTTTTAAATCCAAAAGAAATCCTGAAGAGGAATGTATCTGATTTTTTTTGTTTGGTTTATGCTATGTTGGCCAGCCTGGCTCTTGAGGTGGATGGCCAGGTGTAATGGGGATTGGCATTTCCCAGCATCTTGAAGCCAGCAACTTGGCTCTTCTGTATGCCAAGGAGTGCTTTACCTTTGTCTCTACAACATGGCTGATGGCATTGTCTTTCCCAACCTGCTTCTCACTTTCTCAGCATGTAGGAGATCTTAGTTAGGTTTACTTAGCTGGAGAAGAGTGTCCTAAACCCTGAGTGCAGGTAGTATCTTCTGCTTGTATTGAAACTGTGCCGTTATGGTGAAAAAGGAAAAAGACGAGTAAGTGAGCAAAAGGAGCCTGACTGTAGTGCAGTATGCTGTGTGCCAGAGCAAGAAGAGGTACGTTTTTCAGTCTCTGCTCAGAGTACTGCACGAGTCACATCTTAGTTATTAATTAAAGGGGTAGAGACAACCCAAAGCCCTTGGCCTTCTGTTTGCTGAGGACTACAGCATAACAAGTCTGTCACAGAATTGGTCGGTGCCTTTACATACATCTGTTTTTTTTACTGTGCTTTGTGCTGAATTTGGTGTTGAGTGTTTTATACATGGAGTGCTCTAAATGGGCAGGGCCTTTCAAAGCATTTTAGTGTAGGGATACCTGTGTAGAAATATCAGGTGGTGCTGGATTATTGAGCTTTCCACTGTGGGCATAGGCAGTGCCAGAAACTTTCATGTATTTATAACAACAAGACTGATAGATGACCAGGGAAGGATTTTTCTGTATTTTCTCAATGGAAACACCTATTTTTCACCTTCGTGTTTCCATATAAATAGTGATGCAGTTCTAATCAGGGCATAACTAATCTTAGGTTCATCATATGGATAAAAAAGGCTAATTAACTTATGTGATCCTATAAGAAAGGGTGACTTGTATATTTGTGCTTTCCTCTGTTGACCTAAAGGCTCAAAGAGAGCTTTCTACTCATTCCTCTTTTTGAAAGTTTAAGAATGGAATAGCTGGATAATTGTTACAGACTCTCTAACATGTATTCTCTTTCAAAATACAAACCCGTGTTTAAATGCAGTGTGTAATATCTACTGTTTTTCTGTATAAGAAGAAAGTGTTTCCTGCTTTAACCTCTGGAAAGAATAGTTGAAGATCCTTTGTTGTGGCCAGTTTTTTTTGGTTACAAACACTACAACTGAGGGAGAAGGAGGGGAGGTAAAGCAGGTACAGTATTAAATACTTAGTATTTCTGACTAAAGAGAATGTTTTCCCTTGTAATATATATTTCAATGTTTTTGTCATTAGGTTGTTGAAGACTATGCTGGAAGGTGGCAGGTTCCTTTGCCTCAGCTTCAGGTGCTTCAGACGGCGCTCTGTTGTTTCACATCTGCTTGTGAATCATTCCCAGCTGAATGTGAGCATGTACAATATGTATTGAGTAGCCTAGCTTTGTAAGTACATCTTATTTATTTTGTTATTTCCTTTATAATATAGACTGTGTTACTTCTATAATATCAGTACTCAGGGATCCTCGGAACTTTTGAGAATGATTTTACCAGGTGACATAGGTACATAGATCCAAGAATTGTTAATTGAGGATACAAAACCTAGAATTTTGTTTAGTGTTTTTGTCTGTTGAATATTCAAGTCAGGCATTGCAATGTTGTGTCATAAGGGTTTTCTGGCAAAATGAATAATCTAAAGAAATAAATGATCACTATACAGACTTTTTTTTTTGCAAAATCTGATATTGTAGTATTTGAAAAACAGTCTTTGACAATACGTAATTGTAAATAATTTATCTAATGTTTTTACTCTCCTGCCTCTAGTGATGTAATAAACTAAGTATTTGTTAAGATAATTATCTTGTGTTTAATAAGAAACGAGTGAGTTTTAAATGGATTTTTAGATTTGAGTAATCAGAATGCTGACTTGTTATACAGTTAACTGACTAAAAATTGTATTCAACTTAACTGCAGAATGCTGCATCATAAATCTTGCTATAATCTCTGTTTTCTTGATGTATTGGTGGTTCTCCCATATTAAGGCTGAAAGTGTCAGGGTAATGAACCGTAGATAAGTAAAAGTCACAATTCTTTGTTCTAAAAACCTACTTGTCAGGTTTTAAAAACTCAGTGTTCAATGGCAGAAAAAAAATATCTTTGAGTTAGATATACTTAGCCAGGATGCAATGTACTTTGTCATCTTTGTGCATATAGGTACAAAACCCTAAAAGCTACCTTTATTGTCAGTTTAGTTTGAGTAAATTTTATTTATTTCTACAGCTGGTTAAACTGGTTTTTTTTGTTGAGTGATGCTTTTGAATACAGCTTGGTATCTCAGCTCAGAATTTTGTGAGGAAGTATCTCATTCCTACCTCATCTAGTCAGCAGAAGTGAATGCTCTCTTAGTCTTCCTCTCTTAGTTCACTTGGTCAGGAGGACTGGATTGCTTATCCTTTCCACTGTTATTGAGCTGTTAGTACTATTTGCGTAGGAGTGAAAGCTTTATTCTTTATGCTGATAGAATATATGCTGTCCTTATGTGTTGGGGAAACTTCACCGAAGAGATTTACTCTTTTGTGTGCCTGTGTGAAACTATTTCACATGGGACTAATTATGGAATCATAAGACCAAGATTTTTAAAACTGGAATCCTCAGATATCAAAAAAAGGCCAGCAATTGCATCAGATCATGGTTACCTCGGGTTGTTTTTCCACCAATTTTTAGAAAAAAAAAATGAAATGCAAACCACACATTTGTGTACTAATAAATATCAAAGTTTGGGAGGAAAAAAGGTAGAAAGTCAGGTATTTGTATGTAGGGTGGTCACTTCCTGATAACAAACATAAAAGTGAATTGGTTGGTGTGTTCCTGTCGCCCTGTCTATCTTTGTTTTTGGAACTGGGTTTACTCGCTGAGATTTTATTCCATTCTAGAATGCCAGCTAATTTTCTTCTGACTCTGCCTGACTAGTGTAGTTCTGTCTGTGATACCATAAAGGGATCCTGGGGCTTTGTAGTTATAGTTACGTTGGAAACCTTGCCCGACTCTCTCTTGAAAATTTGATGTATATCAAGCCTTTAGTTCTTGGAGAGCAAAAATCTGCCTGATGGTTGTAATATTTGAGTAAGACTTCCTTGGTAGTAAACAATAAACTATTAACAGTAATGACTGTTGCATTTGCTATACTTACTAGCCTTGCTATTCATCACAGATGAAGCAGTGTCTGTATTGCCATTAGTATCAGGATTTTAATAATGTTGCCAGCATACTAGTGTTCTTGGGTAATCTTCTGATGCCAGTAATATCAAAGTAGTCATGTAATAAATCCAGAAATATCATTATTATAAATGAACGGATGTAATTGTGGATGTGCAATGGTGCACATTGTTTTAAGGTAACAGGGCCAAGCTGGAATTTTATTAATTTTAACTGAATGAAACTAGTGATGAGGAAATATAAATATTTTGATAACTTCCTTTATTAGTCTGATAAGGATAAAGCAGGTGTGTTGATAGGGAAGAAGACTGTAGTGTACGTTTGTTCGCTATTGATTTCCAGATTCTTTTTTTGATCAAGATACTACGTTTTTTAAATCAAAGCAAATAAAAATGGGCATATGCATTATTTGCTATAACTAGTTTTGTCTTTAAGTTCCAGTTTGGCTGCCTTCCAGATCATGACATGACTTATGTCTGACCTTTCCTGAGTGTGGTGTATGCTGCAAAATTTTGTTTATCAATGTGAAACGAGATAGTGTTTTTCAGAATGGAGTACTTATTTGGGTACTGGTTGTTTTTTCATTCCATAGTTGCGTTGAGAGTCAAGGACATAATCTGGGGAAAAGTTCTGTCATTGAACATTATTAATATGTATCTTAAATTTTCTAGGCCTGTTTTTGATATAGCTTATCACTGGTTAGGAAAAAAAAAAAAATCACTGCAGCATAACCTAAAGGAAATTTTTTATATTTTTGTGTTATTCCCATACAAAACTGCATTTTGTTTATGTGAATAATAAGATCTTTTAATGCACCATATTTCTGAAAACGTTATTGAGAAAAATGCCTGAAGTCTCCACTTTAGCTTCTTTTGAATTAGCTTTATTAAACAGGAAACGTTCTGTTTAAAGAGCTGTTGCAACAGAAGACTAAATGCTGCAGTTGGGAAAAACTGCCATCAACAAGATCTTGACTCAAAAATCTGTAGGTTGGAAGAGTGCTGGAACCTATTTCAGGAGTCGTCATCTACCTTCTTCCTGTTTGCCTCCTTATTGTCCCAGTTCATGTGGAAAAATGTCTAGAATAATTTTAAGGAAAATTATTCATATTTTCTTCTGTTACAGGAGTGAATAATTTGTTCAGAGCATTTCCAAACACACATTTTATCTTTCATTACTATCTTTCCTATGAGAGTCACTCAGTTATTACCTACTGCGCATGACTTTCTCAACCAGCAGCAGCAGATTGTGTTAGTGCAGTACTTGGTGCATAATTTTTCCAAATTGAAATTAAATTTCTCAGGATCTTAAGGCAGAACAATAGCAGGTGCACTGGAGTTACCTGCAGATCCAGGAGATCCAACTACCTAGTTTTTGATTGAATTTCCAGAGTTGCAAGTATTATGTGGAAGTATGCTTTAAAAGTGAAGACCTAAATAAACTTGGACTCTGGAGAGCTTTTTGACAACCTCTCTGATATTGCTATCAGAATTATTTGTCCTGGTCACTGTATTAAAAGTAAATAAAATACTAGACAAGTATTTTAAGATGGGGGGAAAACATGGAGGCCACAAGTTAATTTGAATCTAGATTGCTGTTGAAGAGGTCACTCCTGCCTTCTCCCTTATCTACTACCTCTTTTGATGTAACACTAATAAATTCATGTTGCTACATATAAACCTGGTTTGCTTAAAAACTTGTTTGTGGTAAAAATCAAAATTCTATCAATTTGTTTGTATGCCACACAAAAGATGAATGTAGTTCCATTTGCACATTTACACAAAAGCTCTGCCTTTAAAAATAATCTCCAAAGGATTCTTTTCTTATATGAAATAGCAAAAAGCTTTTGTTTGGAAATATTAAATTAACAGCACCTTTAAATCTGCATTTTCATAGATAGACTTCAATGGGTGCTACGGCAAGACAGGTTGAAATGGAATAAAATGTGTTAGTAGAAAGTACTTATCATACTTGAAATTATGAGTTGTTGGGAATCTACATTCATGTGAAGTTACTGTTCCTTGAATGTAACTCCTTATACACTGTGCATACTATAGTAATTTTACAGTTTTCCTCTTTCTTCCTGAAAATTGCTGCAGATGTGGCAAATGTTTCTGATTTTGAGGAAGGTTCACTTTTGTAATGGGGAACAGCAGTATGTAGGACATAAGAGTCCTTGAGGGAGAAGATCAGGCAGGTTCTTGAGCCTAAAAGTCCTGAACTTATGAAAATGATGCAGCAGAAGAGATTTTAAATTGTGCTTAGGTATAATCTGTTTGATTTGGTCTCATTAGCTGATCTATAGCTGTATTGTATTTGCAACTGAATATCTTTTGAAAAATGTGTTTGTGGTGTGTGTGTAAGTTTAAATGTCAAAATCTAACACAAAACGTCAGACTGACGCAAAGGTTTTGAAATATGACTTAGATTTAGAGAATGCGGACATTAGCCAAACTTTTTAGAGTAACTCTGGCATGGGCCTGAGTCCTTATGAAAGTCCTAATTTTATTTTTAGTGCTGTGAAAGCTAAGACTTACAGTAGTTTTGTTTTATGGATTAACATTTTTAGTTTGGTTGACTTGTCACTACTTGTGTTTTTTAGAAGTTTTTTTGAATTGCTGCTGTTCTTTGGAAAGGATGAGTTCTATGAAGATCCTTTGAAAGATATTTTAGGTTCAATTCAGGTAATACTGCCTACTTTATATCAACCTTTAATATTGTTTTAGTACATGTAAAGACTTTTTTTGTGGATATACAACCTGGAAGAATCATGACATTATAGTGAAAGAAGATAGCTGCTTTACTAACATTTATATCCAAAGGGAGGGAAGAACGATATTTGAAGGGAAAGCCATTTATTCTTACATTTATTGCTAGTATTGCTGTTTGAATCTACTTGGAGTAAGTAAAATGTACTTTATTTGTAATACTGGTCTTATTAAAGACTTACGTTTCCTGTGTAGTAGAGGGAAGCCTTTGCTGCTTTATAGCTAATTAGAACTTAATGTCATCCAGTACTGCATACCAGTTCATGATGTGGAACCTAAAGTTTCCCTATGTGGTTTTAAACAGTAAATTAGAAATTGAAACTTTGTCTTAATGGATACTTTGGCTCTGCCTAAACTCACATTGTTTGTAACTGTTACACTCTTGGCTAGACTAGGATGAGGTTTTGTATGGCTGTATAAAACTGCATAAGATGAATGATCCTGGATTTAAAAATTTACCTTTTTTTTGTCAGTTAAGTCTTTTTGACCTGAACTGATTTTGAGACTTGAGTTCACTACAAGAACACAGTCACTTATGACACCATGAGAGGAAACTTTGTAGGGAAAGAAAGGATGAAAACAGGGTTCTGTTGATATTGATCACGGAACTGTAGTTTGAAAAACAGCTATCTCTGTTATTTTTATGTTGACTGCTGCTACAAATTAATGTGTCAGCACTACTTACCTTAATTATCAAACCCAGCAGCACTTACATGCTTGATTAGAATTGATGGAATAATGAAGTTAAATGGCTTAGCCTCAGGAATGGGTATGGTCTCTTGCATAAGAGTAACGGGAGATTTTCATAGTGCAATAAGTGCTTTTCAAAAACAGTCTATGAACAAGAAAAAAATTAGGAAAATGTGCAGTGTATAATGCTTTCTTCTCTGGGCTTTTGTATTATGATTCTCAATTATCTTGACTTTTAAAAATGAATGCATTAAAATATATCTCTACATAATTTTCTAGAGAATTTATTTCTGAATCAGTTCTGTAATCAAACTGGTAATGAAAGACATTGTTTCGATTTTTGTTTGTACCATCAAACATATTCATCTGAATATAAAAGAAATTGAGTTGAAACAAAGAATTAACAGAAAAAAAACCACGTGAAGTTAATTGTACGTGCATAGAAGCCTTTCTTCAGGTACATCTTTTTGTTTCAAAATTAGATGCTCTTGTGATTAAAATTCAGCTGTTTATTAACATTAATGTTGATTAGTTTACCAGCAAATAATGGGGGGGATGTGGAATTTTTTCATATGTGAAAATCATGGATGGCTAAAACATTCTGGATTATTTTAGGCAATCATAATTTCTGTTGTGTAGATATTTGGAGAAAAATGTTTGCTTGAGGGCTGATGACTCACACGGCTTAATTAGTTTTTTTCCTTTTCCCTGCGTAAAATTCAGACACCATCACTGGGTCACAAATCCAGCATCAACATGTCTAAATCTGTGCATTGTTAAGCAAAATGACAGGCTATCGCTGCATGCCTGTAGAAAGCACAAGCATTCTGACCTCGGCAGTTCTTTATTACTGTTTTTAGAGAACATAAGTTGTTGCTTTAGGGCTTTGTGTAGGTCTGGTCAATAAAAGACTTTGTAGCTTGAATTGTTGACTGAGGAAATATTTAAACATGCATAGGTTTTCTTGGTTTTTGACTTTTGCATGGCCTAACTTTATTTTTAGATGACTTTTTTTCTAATTGCTTTTCTTCTTACATGTAGGAGTGTCAGAACCTTCTAAGCAGATATAGAAATATGAACCTAGAACTAGTGACACGCATCATTCGAGATGGTGGACCATGGGAGGATCCAGTATTACAAGCAATTCTTAAAGCAAAGCCTGTATCACAGGAATTAGGTATGTCACTTAAAATGTTGATTTTTAGCATACTGAAAAATGTGTTAAATTATGCTTTTTTTGATATTAGGGTCAGTTGTTGACAGTGGGCATCACACACAATTTAACTGTGTTTCTGTAGTAAAATGTGGAATCCCTTTTTTAATTTGAAATAAAACTAATTTTCTTTGCTACTGGTTTAAGTCTACTTTTATGGTGTAGAGATGAGATTATTCAGATAAAATAAGCTACTAAGCAGTTACTTGTAAAATGAATTTACCAAATCCAGGTGTTCAACCCCTGAAAGACCATGGAAAGTGACTTGACTTCACTTAGGCTACTGAAATAATATGATTAGGGAGGAACTGATATATATTTTTGACTCATTTAATTTTTGTTTCAAATTTTAAATATATATGCTTGTTACTTTTCTTGGCTTTGTTTAAATAAGGCCTGTGACTACACCTGATAGCTGCTTTCTGTTTATTTATAATTCCTAGAGTTGGAAGTAGGAGAAATATTTCTGTTCCGCTGCGAAGTAAACTAACATTTTTAACAGTGAGAGGAAACAAACTTTACCAGAATGTTAATGATAGTTCGTATCCAGTCTATAGTAAAATTTTACTAACATCTTATGTTCTTGCCGATATTCACAGTGGATATCTATTAAAAGTTATTTCTGTTCGATAGTGATAGAAAATACTAGTGCTTCTCTAGTCACTATGGTGTAATGAATGATTCAAATTCATTACTGTGTTTATAATAACGTGTTTGTTGTATAGAGAGAGGAAGAGGACTAAAGTCAGAACATCGCAGTGAGCTGCCTCCTTAGCTAGAGGAAGTATTTTGATAGCAAATTAACATGATGAAGTAGGTAGTCTTTGTTGTTTTATTTCTCTTGTGAAGCATGCACTTGAGCAACATGGTTTACCCATGATTTTGTATTCTGTATCTGGTAAACTTCTAGTCAAATACCTACAGAAGCAAAATGAAAAGAAAAATAATCCTTTTGTTCTGCACTGCATGAGGACCTTGAGAAGTTTTGGTGGTTATGATATGAAGTTGGGCCTCAGTCTCCATCTTTCCATCAAAGAATTAGTTTAGTCCTTTCCCTTAGCAATTCACTTGAACATCATGATCCCTCTGTATGATTAACAGTTGAGAACTACTTATTTTTAACCTAACAGAGAAGGAATGAGGCTGCCTGTTGTCACTAGGTGATCATTTTGCTTCCTTTCATTGCAGGCCACATCTCCTTTCCCTCTACTGAGGTATTCTTCCTGCTTTTATCTCTTGATGATCCCCACACACCTCCTTGACATATCTTATCTGTAATGACAAATATTTTAGTTTAGACTATATCTATTGGAAGCTTTACCTTTCTTGTCTTACTTCCTGTAAAATCTGATGCTTGTGAAGTCTTACACAAAGCAATCATTATGTCCTGCATTATAGGCTGGCAGTGTTTGGTGTGTATTTTGAAACTTGGCCGTAGTTCCTTGGGGATCGTTGTTTTAAATGAGGAAAAGTGCCTGTTATTGCTGAGTCACCAACCATTACTTGCAAAAGCCAGTTTGATAAATATGTACAATGTGAACTACATAATCCCGTCTTGGATTCACTAATTACCTGGGGAAGCTTAGGCCAAGACAAACCTTGCTGTGTCTGTCCTTATGTGAATTTAGTATGCTTTAAGATGTTGCAGTCTATTTGGAGATGACTGGAAAGGAAGGCAGTCTTTGGGTTTAAAGAAAAATTGTAGGGTTGAAACATAGAAGCAATAAACTTTTAGTAGATGAGAGAGAATAAGGTAGCCTCCTGTGAACATCTAGAATGGCACTGTAGACAGAGGTGCACTTAGATGTAAGCAGTTAATTAGTTTCGGAGCTGATGATTGGCATCTGTCACTAAAGTACTGCACGTGCTGCCTGGACAAGAACAGCTGTTTTCCTCAAGCCATTTTTAATGTATTGCAGACTTGGTTAAATAGTTCTATAGTTACTTGTGCTTTGCTTGAGGGATTAGAAGAACTGTAAATGTTTCCTTTGGAAAAGAAGGCATTCTGCTGCAGGGAGGGAGGGAGATCAATCCTGCTAGTGGTATAGCTGGAACTTAGTCTGTTTAAAAACAGTCTAGAGAGACTAGGAGACCTGTCCCTGTGCTGTCAGTGTTCAAGGTTGTACCAGACGTACCAGACCCTCTTCCCTTGAAACTCATGCTGTCAGAAGTGGGATCCTCATTTATGGAGCAGAAGGGCATACTGACCCGAGTCCCCTACTTAGAAAGTGGGAATGATATAGTTAGTTAACTTGTGTTACAGAAGAAGAAATATATAAGAGGAAGATCAGGCCATATTGTTTGATACATTACGTAAATGTTAGCACACCATTAACACCTCAGAATGTGCATTTACTTGACAAGATGCAAACAATTCTCAAAAGCAGCAATATTGCATTTTGCATCCTTGAGTGATATGTTAACTTTTAATCCTAAGGATGCCAGAATATCTGTGAGACCTAAAGCATGTCTTCTATGTATTTTGTAATTTCCCAGTTACTTAAATATTAAGTAATTTGAGTATCTCAGTTGAAAAAAATTCATTCAAATGTTAGTTTAAAGATTACCTTTTAGCTCTGAAAAACAGACTTCCAGAAATCAAGACCTAGAATGTAAAGATATTTCAGGATTTAGAATTGTACCTAGTAATGCTTTTAGAGGAAGAAGTGTATTTTGCAGTTCTCCAAGCAAAATCAAGGTGTTCAAAGCTATTTAAAGCAACAGCATGTGAATTGTATTTAACTTTTTAACCACTCTGACTTCTTCCATTTTAATGTGTAACGAGTATCTCAGTTGCTTTAAATATTTATAATCATAGCATTGGAAGTGATGTTGGTCCTATACTTCTGACAGTCACCCAGATTCCAGTGCTAAGACAGGAGGGAGTTTTTTCATTCTTGAAAATGTCCATATTTGCTTCTATATAGTATGTATTTTACTAATCCTTTGCAACACCTTGTGTTGATTTAGAAACAAAATATTGAACTAGATTACTGGTGTAAGAAAAGTAACAATTTCTGTCTCCAAGAAGGACAGATTCTTAATGATGTTTTATTTAATATATGATAGCTCCTTTAGCAGAGCCTTTTTTTATAATATTTGTTGAGATTGCACTATTAAAAACAACATTACATTTAAATATATTTGTTGTTTGGACTTCATATTCTAATTGCCTTTAAATCTTTCTTTTCTGTACAGTTAACAAATATTTAAGCTCTGAAAATCCACTGTTCTTTGAACTACGTGCCAGATACCTTATTGCCTGTGAACGCATCCCTGAGGCAATGGCTCTTATCAAATCTTGCATAAATCATCCAGATATCAGTAAAGATCTGTATTTCCATCAAGCTCTTTTCACCTGTCTTTATATGTCACCATTAGAAGATCAGCTATTCCAGGAGGTATTGTTTGTCAAGTATACATTTTTTTAATGAAGTGATACATTATACTTACTGTATACAAGTTGTCAAGCGGAGCATATGGAACTCTGTTTTTGTAGAAGCAAATGTCATACAATCAGACAGCTACACCAGTGTTTCTTAACTTAGTGCTGGCTTAAGCTTTGAAAGGTTAAATGTTAAGCACATACAAATCTTGTTGACCTTTTTTTTTTGGTCAAGTTTGCTTGTAGATATACTCCCTAAATAATTTGAGTCATTAATATTTTGTAACTTCAGTATATTGGCTATTTTACTATTCACGATTATTTTGGCAAAAGCACTTGAGCCTAATTGATGTCAATCCCGTGTTTTGTATGTTATATGGTTTTGTTAGCTTTGAAGGGTTTTTTTTTAATGATGCCTTAGTATGTAAAAAGATCCTAGAGCTGTATGTGGCCTTAATTTTACCACTGGTAGCACTTATTAGGTAACAGTTCTTAAACTTGTTTCAAGAACAAGCTACCATCGTGCCAAAAAAGTGCTTTTGTGTAGTCTTAATTTCTCAGACTACAGACAGTTCTGATTGTCATTACTCTAAGAAATATGGAAGAGCTCTAAATACTTCCGAAGTTTCTATCTACAGATCTACACAAAAGCTGTTTCAAAGTCATCTTATGTTAATAGCAATTCCTGAAATTTTCAGTAGCTTCTTCAATGTAGCAGGGTCTGGTAGGTTTTTATTTTATGCTAGCAAATTTATCTAAATTGATTTTATTTTAATTGTATAGCACTTGTTGAGGACTGATTGCAAGAGTGGAATTGAGATCATCTGCAACACTGAAAAAGAAGGGAAGACTACCTTAGCCTTACAGCTATGTGAATCGTTCCTAGTCCCACAGCTTCAAAATGGGGACATGTATTGTATATGGTAAATACTTTATTTCTGGTGAAGCAGCTTAGCAGATAATAAATGCTTATTGCCAAAATGAAACACGTTTGAGATGTAGCTTGAGTTTAACATACCAGATAAACACATTCTAACATGATTTTTAAACGTTCCTAGTTGCATCTATTTTACCTGTTGCCTTCTTGCACACATTCATGTATAGTGGTAGACTACATAGTACATAATACTTATTAACTGTTTCAAAGTAACAGGGTGAGCCTTTACATACTTTAGGTTCTAAATATGGCTTTATTATTAGCAATGTGTAACAATATACAGTCTGTCGACTCTCTTGCAATGCAGATATGTTGCTGTTATGCTGGTTAAATAACATTGCTTTTAATAACCAAACCACAGAATGTCACCAATGTGTCTAAAAAGAGAATATATTGTACTGAAAATGTACTATGGATTATGCAAACTTTTACTTCATAAACAGAGCCATAATATAAATGATAGTCCTCTAGAAAGCATTTAAGTAAGAACGTTTTCATGCACAGACTCTGCTCGATAGTTGGACTTTTTATGGCTAAGAAGCATTTCTGAAGAGTTGTCAAAACAAATTTCATCATTCTGAGGACTGAAAGATGAGTAGGGAAGATAATCCTTCTATTTAGCCTGCATAAGTTCTGTATCTAAATTAACATCTGTGTTCCTTGATAAAGTATGCCTAATTTTTTCAGTTTCATTATGTAGTTGAAGCAAAAAGGGTTAGAAAGGATTTGATTTTTTTTTTCCAATCAATGGAGCTTAAATTGTTAATCTGCATAACTACTTTTAATATGAAGTTCAGAATCAATGTAGGATTTCCCTGTTTTCAGATTTCAAGGAATTGAAATTAAGATGTCTCCTTTTTTTCTTGAGGAAGTAATGATGGTCAGACTTGATAATGATTGTTTTGTTAATCAAAATTTCTTTAAATGAAAATTTCTTTTCATTCAGTCTGTTCAGAGAAAGGTGGGCATGACTGTCCCCATAGGATAGATTAAGAAG
The DNA here is from genome assembly GCA_033556795.1 of Tapera naevia. Lineage (NCBI taxonomy): Eukaryota > Metazoa > Chordata > Aves > Cuculiformes > Neomorphidae > Tapera > Tapera naevia. The sequence continues at coordinate 15,941,919 of JAUMJJ010000088.1, read as the reverse complement.
TTCAGCCAAGAAGTACGTTGGTTTTGAGACCAGCAATCAACTTTGGAATGGAATCCAGCTTTGATGATTGCTGCCCAAATGCTGTGTCTCCTGATTTATCAGGAAATTTGCAGATGTAACCTACACATATTAGTCATGTGGTTATTGCTTTCTATTTTGAGTTTCCAGTCTTTTAGGAAATGCATTTTAAATACTGGAATTAAACCTACCTTTTAAACCCGTTGCTGTAGTAACACGTTAATCTTACTCTTACATAGTCGATCATCAAAACTTGCATCAACAGTTTTGAAAATTGCTGTTCAAAACAAAATGTCTGTCCTTATGTTCTGGCAATCTGGATGTCAAAAATGAAATTCCAAAAGAGACTTATGTTTATCTGTTTCTTAAGAAAACCATTTTGGCATAGTAGTATTTGAATCTTGTGTTCAGAATATAGAAGTTGAGGATTTTTGAAAGAATTCAGAGCAGTTACGTCTGTGCAGGTAGAATAGCTGTTTCGATCTTTACAGATGCTGAACCTTAACAGTTGTATACCCAACAAGAAGTCTGCATAATGCTTAATAATCTAAACTGGAACAAAGCTTGCAAAGGCATGACTATACTGTAATTCAAATTTTTGAATTAACCCACATTGTGTATTTTTCCCTAGAGAAGATTTTAATGTCTTCAGCACAGGATAAATCATCTTGCCATATCTGGAATTGAGAACCTTGCAGAGCTAGCAGGAATCTAGCAGTGAACACTGCTAGCGAAGATAAGATATCAGAATAGATTATAAAGGTGTAAATAGCAGATATTTGCTGTTGCTTCATGTGAAGCAGCCTGTATGAAGTCTTCACACTGAAGCCATTAGATCTCATATTTTGTCAAAGGAAGATGAACTTTAAGCAGCTCTGTCACAAAACTTACTGTTTTCATTGACATTAAGAATATGTTCTAGATTCAGATGATATGAATTATTTTTCTTAAGTGAAAGCCCACTTATTAATTGCAGAGCAAGCTGTGTGTGGTCTTACTCGATTTTTTTTTTTGTGTACAAGATGTTGAGAGATCAGTCCATAATGATGTGACTAATGACTTTCTCATATCAAAAAGACATCTCTTCAGGAAGATAGGCAAAATTTTGATGGAACGGGTATAGCAGAATGGCTTACCTTTTCTGCCAGGCAATTTTTAAATGTTGTTTTGGCTGGTTTCAGGTGGTTCCTATGCAGTAAGTTCAGTTAGTCAAGGATTTTTTCCACATGTTCAATCAGTCTTTGACCTTTAAATACTTTTTGTGAATTGGATAACAGTTTGGTAAAGTGTGTTCTCTATATCCAAGAAAAGACAGACTTTATGTTTGTCAGCAATAGCAAAGGTGTTATGTCTAGCTAAGGTAGGGCAAGCTTAACAGTTCTTTTGCATTGCTGATGGAGGCACTCAATGGTTTTGGTATTTTGCAGGGGCTCAACAGACTGGAATACTTGATTGCCTCTAGTAAAGAGGTACTGAGTTCTATGATCTCACATTAACAATTCAAATTTCCCCAACATGTGTCCATAACAAGAACAAGCCTCAGTGTGAACCAGAATCTTCTATTCAAGAAGTAAATGTCATTTAAGTACTATACTACTATAGCATAATGAAATAAATAGAAAACTACTCCTGCCTATGTTATGTCAAGTTTATCATCTGTCTTGGGGTCAGTGACACAAAAGTATCTAAAGTGCTGCTAATTTCAGCTTTAAAGTTGGTTTCCAGAGCATTTAAGTGGTTCAAACAGTTCAATTAGCTCTTCAGGAATGCTTTAATGATTATCAAAATCAGAAATGTGCTTGAGAAGGACAAGCCTCCATGTCTACATAGAGGAATAAGACTAAAATATTATTTGATATCATGGTCTAGTCAAATGGTGGTTAAACTGATTTAACAGCTTGTTCTTCACCAATGAAGCTGCTCCTTCTTTTGGTTTTCTCCATCCTTTTTCAGCCTTTTCTTTGTGTGCCAGCTGTCACACTTGTCTGAACACGTGGCAAGCCACTTAAACCTCTAATCTCTCAGAAGAATAATTTGAGTTTTCTCGAATTCTCTCTGATTAGTATTGAAATGGCTTGCTCTGAAGTGGTGTGAGATGAAGCAGAAAATAAGTTGTACTATTTAACTGCTGTAATGTTTAACAGCAAAATTTTCAGTTCCTTCTTCTGTACTTCAGGTTGAGACTTCTACTGAATTGCTGTGAATGGTTTGGTGCACAAACACTAGTTAGCTTCAAGCTTGTATGTGAAGTTTGCAAAGGCTTCTAAGAATTCAGATTTCTAGCCTGGTAAAGGCAGAGATGAACAGCTTGTATCTTTAGAAGACCTGTAAGACTAATTTTTTTGTGAGTAGAGGTGCTTGTAGAACTCCTTTTTCACACTTTCCTCTGTGTGAGGTTGATCTTTTTTTCAACTTCAGTTTTCTTGGGTTCTGAATGAAAGAAAACAATCAAGCTCTCTTTGTCTAGCGCTTAAAATGTCAAGCAGAATTGTAGAGCTGTCCTAAATTTAAACTTGAAGTTTGTGTTTTGTCATAGGCAGTTCTGTCACTTTGCTTCATGTAGGCACTGACCTCACTAGACAAGCCTAATTTCAAAAGAGTTGTCCGATTTGTATGTGGCACAGACTAGAGACTCTGAAAGATCAACCAAGTGCTATGTCAGTAACTGGGTTTGTGTTTTCTGAAGGAGGAGGCTAGTGGAATAAAAAAAGTGTCTTCCTTCAAAAAAATGAAGGTTAGTTGGTCCTCTGGTTCCATTGTAATGTTATAGTTGGAATTCTGCCTAGTCCTAACTATATCTACTTCTGTGTAAAATCTTTGCTAGCAAATTTTCTTGTAACTAAATGTTAAGTCCAGTTGCCTTTCCAAGTCTCTGAATTAAAGTACATAGAACTTACAGCCTGTAAATTTCAATTAGCTATATTTTGTAGACTAAACACATTGCCTGTGCAGGAGCTCGTGCTAGTGATCTATTACTCTGTTTTCTTGTATTAGTCAGAATTGTTACGTGACTGAAGATCATAGAGATGCGTAATAGCTGTAGAGCCCAATACTTTAGTGTAACTGCTATTGACTGGAAAGACCAGTGATGACAGCAGTTAAAGAAAACTGTTGTCATATGAATAGCTGGAGAAGGTCAATATTTCCCGTCAATGGATCATATAAGAAGATAGCTTTCTACAAGGCTTCTGTTTTCCACATTCATACACTTCTTTCCTGAAGCACTTCTCATCCTTGCAATGAAAGTAACTTAATCCCAAAAGCACACAGAGCTTTCTGTTCAGCCTGACATTTATTGCTTGTTAAGGGCTAGATGCTGTAGCATCTGAATTTATTATGCAGTTCTCTGATACTAAGCTGAATACATCAATATTTTGTTGACTGTTTAATTGGCTTAGTGATAGGAGATACCCTCAATGCTTTAACTAAGTAATTAAGTTGCATCTTTTTACAGTTGTATTACTTAGGTTGCTATTATGCCCTCAGATATTATTTTAGTTGCAGAATGTGCAAATAGTTGTTCTTAGTAATGCATCATGCTTAGTAGTTCTAAAACTCAATCTAATCAAAATATTTTACTCTGTACTTATAGGGAGCTGATCTTCATTTGGAGTAAACTGCAGCTTAAATCTAACCCATCAAAACAAGTATTTGTTGACCAATGCTACCAACTTTTAAGAATTGCTACAAATGTCAGAGTAATTTTCCCTTTCATGAAAGTCATTAAGGATGAAGTAAGTTTTGTTTGTTTGTTTTGGCAAAACCCCAATTCTTTTTATAAACAGTTAAAGAGAAGTGATGTTTATATTGTGTAGTGGACACTTTTTGTGGAAAGTTAAGAATGGGTAGGGAAGGACACAATATGAACTTAAAGATTTTGTCAAGTTCCAGAATGTGCTTCAGTATTGGTCTGTTTTGTTTTTAATATTTTGGTGTTTTTTAATGGTTGTTCGGGGTTTGTTTTAGCCTGGCTCCTTAAGCAACTAGGACTTATGTAATGCCATTGTACCTGCCTTTAACCCTTAAGTTTTGAATCTTTTCACCAGTTCTAAGCAAATCTGAAGTTCTTAATGTAATGTAAAATAAATGCTAGACTAAGATAGGAGAAGATATTAAGTGCACTCTTTCATGCTTCAGATATCAGTCTTATACTGTTCCCTACAAACACTTGCAAAACACATAACGTGTAATGCTTCACATACAGGAGTGCAAGTTGTTTCCAAAAAAAAGGGTTTTTATCATTAACCTGACTGATCAGAGCTCCTTTATATTCTGTGCCCTAAATGAATTACGAATCATTGTCACTGATGCTGCTTTGTGATTCTAAAGGCAATGATGTGCTGCTGTTCAAGATTTTTATCTCAATATGTATTCATAAATACTTGTGGTAACATGAATAACTTGTATTTGCGTCTGAATGATAATTTTTTTAATAAGCCACTGTTTATGGAGCATTGTATGTAATTGTTAACACACATTTAAATATAGGTAGGTATTACTGATTTCTGAACTTCCTGAAACTCTTTACTTAGTCTGCTCCTTGTTCAGCAATATGTTTCTGATCATCCCTCCAAACTACATATTCAGCGTGGAATAGGAACTCTGCTTATTGGAAGGATAGTTTGTTAATTCTGAAAAGTCAAGTCTTTAAGAATGCTTGGCCATGAGAATTTGTTTCCCTGGTGGCCATTGCTCAAAATTGAGGGCAATATTTTATAGCATGTGTTTTAATGCAGTATGATTTGCAGAAGTCTTATCTCCCCAAGTAATTGTCTTTAACTATAGAACTGCATGTGGCAAAAGTATCTGAAGCTTTGTTGATGATAGCTGTATAGCTTTCAGTGCAAGCTGACATCATTTTTAAGCATATCTGTATTTTATAACTGAGCATTTTTTTAAATATATGTGCCTTTAATTGAAGAAGTCCTAACTCTTTTGTAAGTAGCTGAATATAAATACATGGTTTATTGACTTTTGGGCATTGTTTATACTAGATACCTTTTCACCTGTAGGTCTGATTTTTGTTTATTATTTTACTTTCAAGCTGTAGAATTTTGTGAGCCCATAAGGAAAATACCACTATACATATTCCCTAATTATGTACACTGTATTTCTCTTTCTGTAGGTTGGTGAAGATGGTCTTCAAATATGTGTTGAGATATGTGGATGTGCCCTACAGTTGGATCTTCGTGAAGATCCCAACATGAAAAGTCTTATTTATAAAGCAATTGCACATTTTCTGCCAAATGACTTAGAAATACTCAGAATTTGTGCTCTTTCAGTCTTTTTTCTTGAGCGCACCTTGGAATCTTACTACACTGTTGAACATTTATATAAATGTGCAGATGAAGAATACAATGAGTGCACTAGTTCTGTTCAAAACCGTGTACGTTTCGAATTACTTCCGATTTTGAAAAAAGGTTTGTTTTTTGATCCTGAGTTTTGGAATTTCTTGATGATCAAGCAGAATTGTTTAGCATTATTGGGGGATAAAGCCTTTGGCTCAGGTGAAAGTACATTGGAAAACTCTACTGCAAATACAGAGAAGATAACAGAGTATAGGACTCTGAGTGAAGAACATGTCTCCTTAACAGATGTAAGCAATGGGGAGCTTGACCCTGAAGACCTCTCTGAAGCCCAGTCCAAAGGTAATGCCAAAAAGAACCGTGAAGCTCTTGAGGCATCTAAAATGTTAGATCAAACTGTACCAATACACCGCTGTGTCATATGCAACAAGGAATTTCTTGGTGGTCACATTGTGAAACATGCACAAGCTCACCAAAAAAAGGGCAGCTTTTCCTGTGTACTTTGCACGAGAAAGTTCAGGCAAAAAGGACTTATGCTGAAGCATTTAAAGAATCATGTCAGGAAGATAGAAAGGCAACATCTTGCTGCAGTTCTTGAGGCTGGGCAGCAGGCTTCTGCTCCTGATGAGCTGGAATGTTCTGATGTTTCTCAGCCTCTTGAAAACGGGAATTCTGATGGTTCCAAAGATAATGAACCAGAGACTACAATACCTCCAGGTGCTGAGCAGCTGGTCCAAGTGGAAGAGGAGAATGCTGAACTGGTATTTGATGCGGTGAACAACCATCTAAGTGACCAGGATGATGCTACTGAAAATAGTAGTGACAGCTGTTTTAATAATGTTCCCGATAGTTTAAGTACAGAAAGCTTGCCAGAAGATGATGAGACCTCTAGTAAAGAATCACCTGTTTTGCACAAAGTAAATGGAGCATTTTGTCCTCAAAAAGACATTGATGCTATGGATGAGGAAGGAAGCTTTAAGTGCCCAGCTAATGGTTGTGCTAGAGTGTTTAAAAAGATAAGATTCCTTAATAAACATGCAAGAAAAGCTCATCCAAATGATTTGAAGGTGCAACAGCATATAATGAAATGGAATAAAGGAAAATGTCGGTTCTGCCAGAGAAAATTTGCTGATTCCCAGCATTTTATAGACCACCTGAAGAGACATGTGTATCCAAATGTTTACTTCTGTTTACACTTCAATTGTAATCAGAGATTTAAGCTGTCAACTGAACTTGCAGAACATACAAAGAGTCATAATGTTTTTAAAGCTCAATGCAATTTCGCAGAGTGCTGTGAGCTGTTTGAGGAGCTCCCTTTGCTGTATGAACATGAGGCTCAGCATTATTTAAATAGAGCATCAGAATGTTCAGAAGATGCAAGTGAAAAAGATTCTTCAGATGATCCTTCGGAGCTTTGTAGTTATCAAGATGATGATGATGTATCTATTAATGAAAAAGAAACTATAGATTTACCAGTTCCAACTTGGAAGTCAAGGAAGGATTCTACAGAGCCAAAGACATATATTCAAAGTGGTGAGAAGAAAGCAAATAATGTAATTCACAATGGAAATGAAAGTTCATCTGAGAGTAGTACTACAGTTTTAAGTTTGATAGACCAAAAGACACCTGTGTTAGAGCCAAATTCTGAAAATTGTAATGTTGTTAGCGACCAACTAGTCAACGGGCACAGTGACCTAGATAAGACAAAGTCATCAGAAATACCTTTGAACAGAGTGGCAGATGAAACAAGGACAGAAAATGGGTCAGTGTTACCAGTTTTACAGAACTGTCATGATGCACCACAAAATAATGCTGCTGCCTCACATTTACCTTCTAAACCAAATCAGACAACAGAGACTACTTCATATGGTGTCATCTTAACAAAACCGTATGTTAGACCATTGCCTCCAAGCTATCTTGATGAACGATACATTAGCATGCCAAAACGTAGAAAAATTTTGACTGATGAAGTAAATGCTGATTCTGAACAAGATAAACTTTGTAGCAAATCAACAGAAAGACTTAGATGTGGCAAATGCTTGACCATCTACTGTAATTCAGAAGCACTTGAGGCTCACCTTGCACAAAAGAAGTGTCAGACGCTCTTTGGATTTGATTCAGATGATGAAAGTAAGTCTTATAGTCTTTCTGGGTTGGTTTGTTTGGAGGTAAATACCAACCAGAAAATGGTCTTTAAAAACAGGCAACTTAATGGAATAGATGAGACAGACACGACTTCTAGGCGATTGCAGTATGCTAGAATTTAGACAATTAAATCACAATACAATGCTAAATTGGAAGTTCAAACTAGACATGCTGTTTAGATTAAGAGGTAGTGATGGTTGGCAGCTCTAATGGAAAAGGCTTCTTTTAGATCAGAAAGGGGTAATTCAATATGTCTTTTGTTGCATGCTTGAAACTAAATATATTGAAAAACATAAGTGGTGTTCTAGATTAAAGAATGATTTACATTGATTAGTATTCATTTTGATCCCAGTGCATTCTCTTTTACAGGTGCCTGATTCAATGTTGTGGGAAAATGTATCAAATGAGGATTGGTGTAAGAAAACACTACATGAAGAAGCATCAGTTTGTTTCCCAGTTGGCCTTAATCATAAAGCAGTCTCAAATTACTAAAGAAAAACATGACCTTGATAAAGACAAAGCACATTTTGTAGACAAAACTCACAGAGGAATAATAGGAGCTCTGCAGGTCTTGAGTTCAGAAAGGTTGCTACAAAATCCCCAAAGTACCAGTTATCCAAAAAGCCACATTCATTCCAAATGTGTGATTGAAGCTTGGCGGCACAGTCTTTCTAAGAAAGCATGAAGGTTTAAAGAAAATAAGGCAGACAGTTGAGCAAGCAGAGGAGGCAAAGGTATTAAATGCCTTATGGAAATAAAACCAGTCAATTCTGAAAGCTGCTTTAGTTGGACGATGTATGGTTAAAGGATGTCTATCCACACAGTTGGGAAGGAGTCATTCAAGAACGTGTTACGTTATTATAATGCAGCTAGGAAGTGCATAGTGGAACCATGTGTTCTTTTTTCAGAGTTGGAGTATGTGATTTCATTATCTGCTAAAAAGCATGGAGTTAATTTAAAAAACTACTCAGAAACAAAGAGGAATGTAGAAAGAAATCTAAGATGGATGCAATGCTCAGATAGCCAAAACTTGAAGTACAGAGCATGCAAGGTAAAGAGAGTTGATATAAGTGTGAAATTTATGCACAATGAAAATCAGATGCGTGCAAGAGAAGCCCTTTTCAAGGCTATGGTAAATGTGCATGTTGAGTGTCCCATGAAACATCTGTTGTACGTGCAGGAAGGCTACACAAGAAGTACATGCGCTTGTATAGATTGCCTGGCTATTAGCAGAAGCAGATTGAAACAAATACAGAATGTGAAAGGGGTTAAGCTTGCATTACAGGGCAGAGTTAAACTAATTTCTTGCAAATACAAAGGTCCTTCAGCTGTTGGTGTGACTGAAAAGAACTTGAAATGGCAGAGAATATATCAAGTTGGGAAAAAAAAAAGATCAAGAAGAGTCTGTTTCACGTATGTGATATTGCTTAATGGTGGTAGGTCACAACTCAGTACTTTACTGTCTAGAGGAAGGGAGGAAATGTGTATTGACTTGACTTTAAGACACATTACAACCCTATCTAGTAGCATCTCTTGAAATATAACCTTTCCCAGAAGTTAGTGAAGGAGTTAGACTTAAATGTTAAGCACTTTACCCAAAATCCACTGGTCATAGAAACAATCAGAATGTGAAGACAGGAAGTTTGAATAATTCAGCTCCTGCAGGGGGGCTGACAAGGTGACCTGTAAAGACCCCTTCCAATCCAAAGCATTCTATGATTCTATATGTAACTTTGAAATACTGGACATTTGGAAACCAAAAAGATGCTGTTGTAGTTTTTGGTCTTCCCACCACAACCAGAGGTGTGGCAGATATGCACATTGACTAATTACTCTGCTAATTTATCTTCTAACTTATTCTGCCTTGCCACCTGAAAATACTTTATTTGGGATCCTGTTCTATGCGGGTAGCTGAAAATTTTAATGTGATTGTAGGCATGGAGGAGATAGTGATGAAAATTGATGTGTGTGGATGGAGTCATCACAACTGTTGGACAGCACAGACCAACTGTTTCTGCCTAGCTAGTTTGCTTACTGGATAGTTCATCACAGTGCGTGTACGGCATAATATAAGCCGATCAACTTGCTTAAATCGAAGATGTAAAAACTAACGAGTAAAATATCAAGAGGTGTATAAAAGATATGTTCATTGTAGCAATGGCTCACACTTGCAAACCTAAGGATTTCATTATAAAATAGGCTGTTGAGTAGTTCTGGAACTTCAATTTAATAGTTCAGTAATGCCTTTGCCAATAATCCGCTGTGAAATTAAACAGGTGTTTGCATTAATTTTGTTTCCTTTTCTCCTCCTGGGAGGTAAAAAGAATGTAAATTCAAAATCTTACTCTTTTTAATTCTAGAATTTTTTTGCCTAAACTTTGAGTTCGATTAACGTAAAAGGTTATAAAATTATGATCACAGATATGTGTACATTACATTAATAACGATGAGAGGCCCACTTTTATAGAATTGAATGACATTTGAGGCACCAAAGAACTTTTTTTGCAGTTGCAAAAAACTGAATTAAATACATCATTCATTATATATACATATATATACACAATATCTATTTGCATATATACATAAATACATTGAAAGTTTTTAAACATAAAATTAATGGGGACCTTATCAGCCAAATGCACTTTCACATTTTTTTGCTTTCAAGTTACCAACTAATTTTTAAGAACCCAGTTATCTTGAATGTTCCCAGGCTCATCTTTCTTTGCTTAACGTGGTTAATCTAGTTAAATTTGCTTAAATCTATTTGGGAAAAAAAAAGGTTGATTTTAAAGTACTGCAGTTTTAAAATTCTGTAAACTCAGATGACAATGACAAAAATGTTTGTGTAAAGTATTTTAAATGTACCTTTATTCTTTGGTACTTTTTGCCTTTTCTTGAAGCTCTGTGTGTTAGAAGATGCTTTAAAAACATGACTGAGACTTGTATTTTCTTTGGTTTAAAGTGCGTAGATAACTGCATAAACTGTGACCATAATTTTATGTACCTGCATTAAACTTGCTTTTGTTCAGAGATGCTTTTCTGGGACATCACCATTTGTTTATACTACATGTTCAGTATATATACTTTGGAGAGAGAACTGGAAAACTGAGTTCTTATGTAGGTGAACATTAATATCACCTAACACCTATCAGAAATACGCTAAATTGACTTAAAATAGCAAGTGGGTGGTAACATTAAGTACTGATTTCTACTTCAAAAGACAATATGTTTTCTTTAAACTACTCTCTGGTACCTGTTGGTATTCTCTGCTAGTTGCAGTATTCATCAACTTTAATTAGGAGCAAAAAGATACCTATAAGGTGTGAGCGATAATTCTACATGCTTTTTAAGGATTCTTTAGTATGTTGAGTATTACCCTGTACTAAGCCTGCAACTTCTAGGGCTGAAAATGACTCAGAATTGAACTGAGTAGAATTGAAAGGGTTTTTCCCAAGCATTCAGTATTGTATGATACAATTGGATATACTTCTTCAAGATGTATTACTTTGATTCAAAAAACACTGAAGTACATGTGTAATGCAAGCATGCCGATATCTTAAAGCTGCCTGAAGTGATACATGAGCTTAGGAGCTTTGCTGGATCAAAGTTTGTGCATTTCGTTACTGATAATCGTGTTCTGATAACATTCCTCCAGGTGGCTATAACTTGGATTCAGACTTTCCTTTTAAGACTGTCTACTCTAACCTGATCATGGTTCACTGTAAAGGTCATGTAAGCTCTAATTTTCAAAGAGTTGCTGCTTGGTAGGCACCTTTCATAAAAAAAAAAAAATTACTGAAAGTAAGTTGAAAGTGGTCATATCTGTGGGGAGAGGTCACTGGTACTTTGGTTAATTAGCCATATTCATTAAAACTCTATAAATTGTATAGTTTGGATAATTTATAACATTAAACTTTGTGATTTTAATATCACATGGAAGGTTCAGCTGTACTCATTTCTTTTATTGTTTAACACCAGTGCTATGGACAAAAGACTCAAAGGGGGTGGTAGTGTTACTATTTTCTTAATTTATTTGGTACTGTATAACACCCTTCTGATTAAATGCATTTTGGGACTTAATTTGTAAAAGCTGTTACTGGTTCAGCAAGAAAGGAACTTTGTGCTTCCTTGTTGAATGTTAAATTATTTTACTTTGCATTTTATATGAGAGTACAAATTAAAACTGAGCCATCAAACTGCAATAAATCAACAGTAGTGTTTCATTTTAAAAACTTTTTTGTACTGTACATAGATTTGTTCAATAAAACATTGTCTTTGTTGTTGATAGAAATTGATTTTGTCTTTTGGAGAAGAACACTGAAAGTTCTGCTGCAGTGTTTATAGTTATTGTGATATCTTTGGTATATAATTGTTAAGTTGCCTGGTATCTGTTGTTCCACCTGTGTGGATATTTAGATTTGAATAGACTCAATCTATTCAAGTTTACCCAAGAATACCCAGGATCTTCAAAGAAATTAAAACTCCTGTGTCTTCTTCCCACCTCCCCCATCCCACTTCTTTCTAGCTAATTAACTACCTGCTCTGGTAAATTTGGGACCTCTTTGTTAAATAAGTCTTTAAAAAGTCATAGTAGTATTACAGATTCTTTAGAAATAAATCACCGCTGAAGAGCAAAGCATATCTTGTGTGAGGGATAGGAATAGCTATTTTGATCATCAGACATGTGAAGAGCACACCTATATGCAGAAAATATTTCAATCAGCATTTGAACCTTGGGCACCAGTCTATTTGCTCCTGGATTGGACTATCTAACCATCTTCAAAACACTGGCAGTTTTAAGAACCAGGCTTTGTAATTAGCAAATATACCCAAGTAATTAACAAGCATCCTGTACTATTTGGATGATATGCTCCCTGATAAAGGGAATCGATCAGAACGCAAGGGGAAATGGGAATCTGCTCAACCCAGATCTCTGGGCAGGATGAGCTTGTGAGCTTTTTCTGGCAACAAAGTGCTCATGAAGAGTGGATTTAAATGTGCATATGGAGAACAGCATAAGGCTGGCAGGGCAGAGAGATGTGATAGTGTTTGGGAGGAATATATTAAAGTTTGCAAGGGTATCAGCAGACCCATGTTCAGTTTAATGTCTTTGATGGTGTTTATCCCTGGGGGGGCAAGGGCTTCAACACGCAGGGGAGGTTCAGCTATCTAAAGCTATTTTGTAGGACTTGAAAGCTGAACTTTGGGCCAGAAGCAAGTCTGGATGCAGCAGTTTTAAGACACCTTCTAGTCTTTTGTCTTCTTCCATCATAAAATTGTTGAAGTTCTTCAGTGACACTGCATTATGAGTACCAAATCCTCGCCTAAACCTCTCAGGAAGATTGGCACAAGTACATGGAGCTGAGCCTCAGTTGCACTTCATGAGCTTATGTTTGTTTCTGATCATTCTGCTCTTGGAGATAATAACTTCTACAGTGATACACTGGCTTTATTTAGTCCCCTTGATTGAATGGTGTAGTCCAGAGATAAAGATGGTGTAATTGCTTTTTTCATTTGCTCCAAAAAGTTCAGTACGGATATCTGAAAATGCTGGGTTATTTAGATTTATTATTCACCTGTAAATACTTAATATCCTTTGATCACAGATTTTGACTGCCTTCTGCAAAATTTTGATTGGTGATTTTCTTGTGTATGTGCAACCTCAAACTTATCTTTATTTTCTGTTTTGTATAACTTTGACGAAATCTTTACTGAAGAAAGTTAATAAGTTTGGGCATAAGAGTAAGGCTTCTCAAATCTGTGGTACTATAGCAGGCAAAATAGTTACTGAAATTGCAATGCATACATAAGCCATTTGATAAATTCACTGTGAAATATATTAACATATCAAATGAAAACTTTTGTGCCCTGAACATTGTTGTAATTCATTTGACATGCTAACAATTCAGGCAGAAGTAATAATTTCTCAATAGAACTGTACCTGAAGCTGGGTAGCGTAATGCAACCTTTTAAGTTTTCTCATTAGTGGCCTTCTTCACAATGGGCTAATGTGGCCAGTAAACAGACAGGAAAATTTAGTATTCAGTGTTAAACCTCTGGATTGTAAGGACTAAATATTGAGCTTTGAGCCCAAGGGGAAGCTGGGAGTGCCCGGATGAATGAAGCACCAAACAGTGTTATAAGTGGTTGGATAAACCAAAAAGGTGCTAAAGGGTGCTTGAAGTAGTCTACTTAATTTTGAGACAAATGCTAACTTTTAGGTTGTTTGGTATATAGATGACTTTATGTACTTGAATATTTGAAAAGTTGAAATGGTCATCTTGGGAAAAATTTAATTCTGATTTTTAGAATTATTTAAGAAAATTATCAATGACTGCAGGTAGGTATAAAGTACCAATTCAAGGTTATGAAATGAAATTAAATGGGGGTACAATTAAACTGAAAATGCTTAATATGGTAACGCTACAGTTTTCGATTTTTATAATATATTATTTCAGGCCATGCCTGTCACCTTCTTCTGTCAGCATAATTGACACTATTTAAGCTAACTAGTTGGAAAATTTAGCATAGGATAATAGTGGTAAAATGAGATCATGCAATGGCCAGTGTCAGTTAAGTATACATGTAAATATCCTTAAGTTATTATAGTTTATGACTCTGCCCACCTATAAAACAGCTACTTCTACATGAACGTAAAGTTTATATCTGTTTGCTTTTATTGTAGTCAGTAATTTCTCATTTATTTTGGTTATCTTTCAAAGGAAGAAAAAAACAGAGGTTTGTCACTGGTAGTTCAGTTAACATCAGTTCCTGCCAAACCAAATAACTTTCTGGTGCCAGAGCAGTGCTAGCAGAGCTAGTGCAGGGCCTTTAGCACAGTAGCTAGCACTGCCTGAAGCTATGGTCATTGTATCAGTATAATTAAATCCAGTACTTTCTGTCTCGGTGCCTGACTTCTGCATTACAGTCATAGAAATAAGAGGATGGTTGATTTTTTAGGGATAAAATTTGCAGTAAATAAAAGTCTGAATAGGGGGAGTGAGATGGGATTGGGGAGAGGATTACTTGTAGTGACTTTTTTGAATTACATCTGCAGTTTAATGTTACAAGAGTTCTAGTCAGCTTTTGTTTATAGAGGCTAATAATATACCTGTTTCTTTCTCTTTAGGAATGCCAGTTTACATTCTTTGGCAATGTTCAAAATCAATTTTGAAAGATTGAATAAGAACTACATAGGGTATTCTGAATTATGGGAAAGACAAGAAAATTAAACCTATTCCTGAGATTTTCCCCTTTCCCACCACTACCTTACAAGGTATAGGTATAAACCTACTAAAGGGGTGGCCTTTATTTAAAATAAATAAGAAAGGAGGAAAAAAAATCAGAACTGAACATTAAAGAGGCTCTCCAGCCACTGTGATGACGATGCACCTTTCTTCTCTCAGGATTAATGGGAATGTGAGTATTTTAAGGCAACCTGCCCACCCCCAAAAAGTCATAGAAAACACAGCAAACCTCTCAAAGTAATTTAAAAAAATGGCATCTTTATTTTTTTTTCCGAGTTCTAGGATGTTCAGCTGCAAAGGATGCAAACCTACATAGGGATTATTGAAACATAAGCAAAATTAAGTGAAAAGGCATTTGTATTTCTCAGATGCTTTTTCTTAACTTTAGACTTGCAGGATTCATTTTAAGAAATACAAGATTTCAGCAGAAAAATTATCTTGGTGGCATGTATATTCTCATTTTCGATGAACCAGTTTTGCTTTGGAAACTCCAATATGCAGAATTCTGTGCTGCATATTGTGGTGAGAGGTCTTCCTTTACCATGAAGAGTGTGCAAGTAACTGGTCTTACAGAATGCATAATAGCTGTATGGCAAGAGCATATGTATTATACATGAGGCTGATCTTGTCTCTAGAAGGTGTTACATACCACTCCAGCTGTGTAAAGAATATTAAATCAATGTAGACGAGGGGAAATCTGGTACAGTGGACAGTAAACAGTGTGTTGAACCTTACCAGATCCTATAGGACAGAATTTTCATCTGAAAGTTAGACTTAAAATTCATAAGCAAAACTGGTTCAGCTCTTTCTGGCTTATTTTGTATTCATTGCTATAACTCAAAAGAATAACTATTACTCTAGCAGAACGTGTGTTGTTTTTTCCTTCTGATGAACCTGAGAGATCTACATGGGTGGTTTTTCCAGACCTCAAAAAGGAAACAATGATCTGTTAGGTTCAGAATAATTGCTGGTTAGGTGCAAAAATAATTGCTGGTTTTAACCATCAACTTCAAAGCATGTGGCTTAGAATAAAGTTTATTAATCTAAATAAGAACAATTAGAATCATACACAACAAGAAACAAGTATATTCTGATAGCATAGAATTCTGGAATACTGGAACTGATGAATTCTTTGAAGGCATTTTGAGCTGCTGCTTGGTTGTGGAAAACCTTTTGCAGGAAGTGTCAAGATGTTTGAAAATGAGGCGATCGGTGGGAGAGAGGTCTGGAGAGTAAGCTAGGTGAAGTAGAGTTTCGTAGAGTTTCATGCAGCTTCTGCAGAACTATTTGCTAGACATGCTGTGGGGCATTGTCATGGAGGAGAAATTGGCCTTTTTGTTTCACTGGTGTTGGACGTAAATGTTGCAGTTCTTGCTGTATTTTGTCAATTTTCTGGCAATATTTCTCTGCTGTGATGATTTTGACAGGATTCAAGAAGTTGTAATGAATGCTTCCACTCTCTGACCATCAAACAGTGATCATGACCACCATTTTTAGGTGAAGCTTCAGTTTGGAGAAGGGTTTTGTTGCTTCAACTCAGTTCAGCCACTGTGTGGAACACTATCAGTTGTCATGTAGAATCCGTTTTCTGTCAAATGTTGCAATGCAATCAAGAAATGCATCAATTTTGTTGCACAAAAGAGGCACAAAACAGACTTGATAATGGCAATTTTTAAAATTTTCAGCTTGTGTGGCACCTATTTGCTGAGACTTTTTGATTTTTCCAGTTTGGTGCAAATGTCAACTGTTGAATGGTCAATATTTAGTTCTTCTGCAACCTCTCAAGTTTTGTGTGGCTTGAGGCGTATCAACATTGACTGCCACAGGCAATTAACACAGGAAACATCTATCTGACCTTGGAAGAAGCACTGAGCCATTCCCAGGAACCCAAGTGTGGCTGCTGTGCATGACTGGGTCCTGTTGGGAGTTTTGTATAAGATCTCCCTCTCTGGACAGGCTGTGACCCTGGAGAGCTGCTTGGGAATACTAGAAATGGATGCACTGGCTCTACATCATTGATGAAAACCTTTGTTAAAGTAAACCATTGTGGGAAAATTCCACTTTCTGGTCTTTACATCTGCAGCTGAGCTTGCAAGGGGTAAGGCAGGGAAGTCACTGTATACCCCAGGGGGGATCTGAGCATTCTGTAGTAATGCTGCACTTGCTCAAGGGCTGGGGCAACACAATTAGAATCATAGAATGGTTTGTGTCAGAAGGGACCTTAAAGCCCATCCAATTCCAACCCTCCTGCTATGGGCAGGGACACCTCCCACCAGGCCAGGCCCCATCCAACATGGCTTTGAACACTTCCAGGGAGGGGGCATCCACAGCTTCCCTAGGCAAGCTGTGCCAGTGTCTCACCACCCTCATTGTGAAGAATTTCTTCCTAATGTCTAATCTCAATCTCCCCCTTCCGATTGAAATCCATTCACCCTTGTCCTATCACTACTTGCCCTTGTCAAATGTCCCTCCTCAGCTTTCCTGTAGTCCCCTTCAGGTACTGGAAGGCTGCTTTAGGGTCTTCTCTGAGCCTTCTCTTCTCCAGGCTGAACATGCCCAATTCTCTCAGCCTGTCCTCATAGCAGAGGTTCTCCAGCTCTCTCATCATCTTCATCGTCTCCTCTGGACCCGTTCCAACAGTTCCATATGCTGCTTATGTTGGGGATTCGAGGCGGGGTCTCATGAAAGAGGAGCAGAGGGGCAGAATCACCTCCTTTGCCCTGCTGGCCACAACTGTTGTGACAAGTTCAGGATCTGAAGGAAGGGAATGCTGATACTTAATTATAAAATTGCCATATATATGTATGTATTTATGTATGTGTAATGTATACATTTAAGTTTACTTCTTTTGGAGGCATTTTTTTTATACGATGAGGGGGAATGGATTTCAATTGGAAGGAGGAGATTTAGATCAGACATTAGAAAGAAACTCTTCACGCTGAGGGTGCTGAGACAGTGGCACAGGTTGCGTAGGGAAGCTGTGGATGCCCCCTCCCTGGAAGTGTTCAAGGCCAGACTGGATGGGGCCTTGAGCAGCCTGGTCTGGTGGGAGGTGTCCCTGGAGTGGAGCTGGATGTGCATAATCACCCTGCCAACCCGCACTACCCCGTGGTCCCTTGCGGCTTTCCCCCGCGGCTCCTCCCCTGCCCGGCCCCGCCCTCTAGGTGTGCCCACGCCAGGGGGCGCGCTCTCCCCCCGCGCGCGACCGGAAGCGGGCGCTGGGGCGGCGATGGCGGCCCGCGGGCTGAGCGAGCGGGAGCAAGCCGGGTGCCGCGAGCTCCTGGAGCTCCTCAAGACCGAGGAGCTGCTGGCGCTGACGGACACTATCACCAACCGCATGGTGCACCCGGAGAGCCGCCAAGGTGCGCCGAGCCGGGAACGCGGGGTCCTCCTCTCCTGTCGCGATCGCTTCCCGGCGCCGCGGCGGGGTTCGCAGGAGCCGCTTCCCTGTTCCCTGCCGTTGGGGATTGCTGCGGCCTGATCCCCCTTCCCTGCCGGCGGGGACTGCTGAACCCTGTTCCCTGGCCCCCGCGGTATCCGCGGCTGCATCTTGTTCGGTTGTGGCTGCTGGGAGGGTTTTCTTCCAGCGGGCCTACGTGCGGCCGTCAGTGCCAGGATTTGGCAGCTGCGAGGCAAGGAGGAGTTGTGGACGAGCTGCTCGCGGCTTGTCCGATCTCAAGCACTTTTTTTTCTCTCTTAGTCCACCCCTAACTGAGCTTCGTGGGCTGCCGTGCCCTTTTTTTATGCCACATTAGCGTTTAAAAATCCATATTTGAGACCTGAGTGCCTCTTACTGTTCGCGTTAATGACTTGTGATTTCAGGTTTTGAAACTCTTAAGACACAAATCAAATATTCTCTGTAGAACACAGCACTTTCCAGGTGCCACCATCCCCCATCACTTTGTAGCTGTTGAGTCCCAGCAGGTGGTTCTCCCTCTCTACTCTGCTCTCATAAGACCTCACCTGGAAGTGCTCAGTTCTGGAGCCCTCAGCACCCGATCTGTTGGAGCAAGTTCAGACGAGGGCCACAAAGATGATCAGAGGGCTGGGGCACTTCTCATACGAAGACGGGTTGAGAGAATTGGCCTTGTTCAGCCTGGAGAAGAGAAGGCTCCAGGGAGAACTTATAGCAGCCTTCCAGTACTTAAAGAGGACTACAGGAAGGCTGGGGAGGGGCTCTTTACCATGGAGTGCAGGGATAGGACAAGGGGTCACAGTTTTAAGCTGAAAGAGTGGAGATTTAGGTGAGATATTAGGAAGAAATTTTTCACTGTTAGGCTGGTGAGGCGGTGGAATATGTTGCCCCGGGAAGCTATGGATGCCCCATCCCTAGAGGTGTTAAAGGCCAGGTTGGATGCAGCCTTGAGCAGCCTGGTCTGGTGGGAGGTGTCCCTGCCCATGGCAGGGAGGTTGGAACTGGATCATCTTTAAGGTCCCTTCCAACCCAAACTGTTCTGATTCTTTGATTTGTTTCGTAAAACTTAATTTTGTATGTGAGTTACCTAGGGACACTCAGTATATTGCCGTGAAATATACTCGTCCGAAAACCTTGCATATGTTTCATGTGACATAAACCAGACCTGTAAGATTTACCAAACACAATTTTTTAAAAAGGTCTGTTGCCTGTAGTTCTTTTGCTTCTTTTTTATCTACCTTTTTTAATCTGCTTTTTGTAGTGGTTTACGTTTTTTTTTTATTTCAGCTTTTAATCTCTTCTTGTTTAAACATACAGTTTTTAGAGATAACATGTGAAGTACCCAGCATCAGTTCATGAGAGAAGTGGCTACCACAACTACTTTAAAAGTGAAGCGCATTTCAGTTTCATGTTTCCTGGTTTTGCCACAGACAAAGCCTTGTAGCTGATTTTTTTAAATGTTACATTTCAATGCACTGTCGTTGCGTGATGATACATGCTGTTTTCTTATGAACCTGGGATTAATGATTTTATTAGTATGGAAATAAAACAGGTTTAATTCCATTTCTATCTGTCTTCAGGAACCTAGATGAAAACTCACTTTCACAAACCACTGTGTGTTTTCTGGAAAAAACCTTCAGACTTATGGTACTAGAATTCTTGTGTTCAGCTTACAAGGACTCAGAGATTACCATAGTTATTTCTCTGTCTGCAGTTCTGTCAATTTTCTGTTCATGGATAAAAATTGACAACTTGCATATTCTTCAAAATAGCAATTCTTCTGTGACAGAATCAAATGAACTACCCATTTGATGCAGAAATTAAATCCACATTCCATATTCAGAACCGTAAAATATTTATCCAGTTCTTCTTTGTTTGTGTTAATCTTGTCTTGTTTTGTTTTGTGTTTGGAGGTGCTTGTCAGGAGTTTAAGGGGTTTTAATCATGAAAGAAGCAACTGTTAACTTAAATTTCTTTATTTCCAGAAGCCATTCAGGCCATTTTGGTTTACAGTCAAAGTGCAGAAGAACTTCTGAAACGTAGGAAAGTCTATCGAGAAATCATTTTTAAGTATTTGGCAGCACAAGAAATTCTAATGCCTCCTTCCTCTGAGAAACACCAACTGATTGATTGTGTAAAGCAGTACTGGAGTGGGAAACTCACAACATGTGCCTCTGAGTCAGGAGAGAGTAAACCACATGCAGAGGTGAGTGCTGCTTTCTGAAAGACTTGAGGATGCTCAGCATTGTTTTTGCAAGATAACCAGTGTATATGCTCTAATGTACATCCAAAATGTGGCTCTTCACCTATACTTAGGAAAGTACTGAAAATCTTTCATTCTTGGTTTGTTTGGTTTTGGTATGTTTTTTTTCTGTTTTGTTTTGGTTTTAAATTACATCATTTAAAAGTGTCTCTGCCAACTTGTCAGTTGCAGAGCACAATCTTCTGCTCTGTCTTACAAAGCATACTCATGCATTTGAATTCTAATATGTGGGGTCTTCTCCGTGCTTTTTATTTTTAAGTTATACTGTAAGCTAAAATAGAAGGTATTCACAAATAATTCTGTGAAGTCAGGAACAACTGAAAACAATGTTAATGGTACAGAAATCCTGCATAGCTCCTGGTCATTTCTTAAAGTGGTGGATTTTCTTAAACATTTGGTATAAATCCAGGATTTCCAGTCATCCTCCAACCACACCAGAAACATGGTGGAGCACGGAGCAGAGCAAAGAGATGCTGAAGTTAGGAGATCGTAAGGTGAAAATGTCTGTTGGACTGTGGTCTAAAACGTTGAGCAGGGGGGAGGGAATGGAGGGAAAAGTGCCTTTATTAAGTGGCCTTAATCTACTTCTAGAGACAGTGCAATCAAAGTAATTTTGTCTGTAAGCTGTTTTCCTTCTTACTGTTCTAGTTAGAGTGTAGAAAGGATTTTAGCAAATTTTTATATCCTTGAAATGTAAAGTCTGTAGTAGTGCCAGGTCTATGTCATGCTTTTGCCTTGATATTAGTAACTTAATACAGTGTAACTAAATGTGTTTGGGCAATTGCAGGTTACTTTGAAGTTCAAATTTTGACATTTAACAAACCCTTGTGATGTAATGAACTTTCAGTGTTTTATTAGTCTTGATTCTTTACCATGTAGTTCTAAATAGCCGCCTTGCTCTTTCAAGTGCTGTACTTCTGAAACCTACTGGGCAACAGCCCCACCCACTGGAGACTCTGTAGCTGTTGATAACCTGTTGCTTTGAGATTTCTGTCAGGGATTAACAGATGAGAATTGTCATTTAGATGAGAATTGTTTTCAAAATAATTTTTGTGTCCACACTTTGGGCACAAAAAGTGTTTCTTTTGAGAGAACACTTCCCAAATGTTACCGCATAGCAAAGTTTTATGACTGAAGGCAAGTACGTTAAATTCTTCAAAGTACTTAAAGCATATTCACAAAGAATAAGCAATTAAACTTGTTTATTAATCATTTACATCTTTCTTTACCTTTATTTTTCTCTTAATTCTTGTGTCCCTCAACATTTTGAAGAAATGGGTAACATGAACCTACGTAACAAAATTAGAAATTAATTAGTTTATTGTGAAACAAATAGAACATTTCTGCACAGAAGTCTCCCAACTTTTCACACTTAATTACTTAATACTTTAAATGTACTTAATTTAATACTTATTAGACTTTGATATTTGGAAATTTATGACATTTGGTTTACTTCTAAAAGTCTTGTTGTCAAGTTGCAAATGCTGAGAAGCCCTACAAAATTACTATACATTTAGTTCTTGTTCGAAAAACGCTTCACCTTATAGTTAGAGGTCGTGTATCTTTATGTTGGAAAGTTTGGATGATTTTTCCTAAGTAAAAAATCTTACCTATTTTAAAAGAAAGCAGAGGATAAACATACTATGT
Organism: Tapera naevia; assembly: GCA_033556795.1. NCBI lineage: Eukaryota > Metazoa > Chordata > Aves > Cuculiformes > Neomorphidae > Tapera > Tapera naevia. Next base: position 15,919,878 of record JAUMJJ010000088.1, on the reverse strand, counting down.
ATGCACAAATTAAGTAGGCTTACAGGACTGTTACTTGACCATCTGATTGTTGCATTTTCCAGTGGCACTTATTTTAGAGACAAGTGTCTGCTAAACCAAATGTGTTTTTATAAACAACTTTAAAACCTGTCTTAAATATCTAATTGCCAAGTAACTTGTTCTCTAAATGCTTGTGCTTAAATTCTGCTATTCTTCTGAGCATAGTTGTAGGTGTACCAAGAATTCAGCTGAGAGGAACAGATTTTTTTCTTAGCTTGACCCATAATAGTGTCTAACTATACTACTGCTTACTTTGTTGCAGTATATATTTAGTGATACAGCACTTGGAGTGGTTTGTCTCCTCTTTCCCTCTTGGTTTTCAGACAGTGACTATTGGTTCCTTGCTAATACTTGCTTTTGCTACTTACTGTGAATTGGCTTCAAAACTTTATACCCATCACTGTTGTCAGTCTCAACAGCCCATCATTAAACTTAAGAATTATTTTGAAGTATTTCTTATCCCCCTACATCTTAGATGTATTTTAAAGGAGGGGGTGCAAGTGAGGTGTCATTTTTCTTTAAAACAAAGAAAAAAAAGGGCAGAAGTGGCTTGTCCATAGCTTATGAAGAGCTTGTGGAAGAACTGTTATGAATAGTTTCATGCTTTCTTTCACTGGTCCATTCTTCTCTAAGGCTTCTAGACAAGATAACAATCTTTGAGCATTTTCAAACTATTGTTTGACAGCTTGGCTGTTTGCTAGCAATGTTTACTTTGTCTCACTACTTTAAAATACTTTTTCAGCAGAGTTAGTTTTGAACAAAGGATATTATGACAGTCTGAAGGAAGGATTTTTTAGCAGGCTGAGTTGAATTGTCTTTATTCCCAGAGTAAGCCTGTGCTGCTCTGTGAAAATCCCTGCAGCCCTCCTATCCCAATGTCATATTGTCTCACTCTGTTCTAGGTGATTAGGTGTACAATTAGAAAAGGTAACTGAGATTGCATAAGATTTTTGTCTATTTTGGAGGAGCAAAGGTAACACAAGGTATGATTTTCTTTGATTTGGCTCTTTTCCTGTTAGAAACATGGTGAAGATTACAAACATCACTCACAAAAGTGACCAAGCATCTTTTGAATTTTTTTTAGCAGTCTCACTGCCCAACAGGGCTAAATTCAGGCATGTGATGTGGGAGAAAACGTTCTGGAACACCTTAATTCTTTGAATTTCAGTTCTTCCTGGATTAGGTGTCCGTTTTGTTTGTGTGTTCCCCTGGCATAGGTAAAATACTCCATAAATCAGAAGTATTCTATCAGCTTCGGGTATTAGTATATATATATTCGGTACATAATCAAAAGATTGCCACTAAGTCCTATATATTCTTATCAGCTATATAAAGATGCAGAGACCAGCACAATCACCAAATTAAAGGCTACCGAAAAGAAGAGACTGAAGGCAACATGAAATAGGAGAAACATGTCAACATAATTGCTTATTTATAAGCACTTTTAGTAAATCGATATACTATCCTGGGTTTGGCTGGGATAAAATTAATTTTAAATAGAAGCTGGGAGGGGACACAGCTGGGGCAGCTGACCCAAACTGACCAAAGGGATATTGTATGCCTTAACGTCATGCTCAGAATATAAGGGGTTAGTTGGCTGGTGGGCAGGGTTGGTGACATGATTCATGGCATGGTTTTTGACGCGATTTGTAGCAAAGTTGGTGATATAGTAATTGTGGCTGGGTTTTGCAGCAAGGTTTGGATGTGCAGCCTGTGGAGCACGGCTTGGAATTCTGGATTGGGAGCACGTCAGGTGTCAGGTTTTGGGCAGTGAGCACTTATTGTTGTTGTTGTATTTTCTCTTCCTTTCCTGCCCTGTTAAACTGTCCTTATCCTAACCCATGAGATTTTCCTTCTTTGTTTCTGATTCTACTCCCCCTCCCATTTGTGGGGTGCACAGTGAGTGAGCAGCCATGTGGTTCTTTGTTGCCAGCAGTGGCTAAACCATGACATACACCTTAATGTGAGATTAACTTTTCATTTGGATTTGTATCCTTCTTGTTTTGTAGACCAAGATAAAACTGAAAAACTATTTTAGCTTTAGTTTGAACAACTATTCTAACAACAATTCAAAGAACCTATTCTTATTCTCTAAATAAGATAATCATGATCTTAAAAATAAATGAGATTTTATTTTAAAATCTCAGAACACTTGAAGAAGATTTAGAGTGTTTAAAATAGGATTTATGTGATGTTATATTGTTCTGTGTGGTAATCGTGGATGTTAAAGCTAAATAGTTCTAATAAAATAATATGCTTTATTGCAGAGTCATGGGGAGAGACAAAAGTCACCACGAGATAACATTCACAATCTAGGAGAATTCTTCTGTCAGTGGTTCTTTGAACTCCTGAATTCTCAACATCCCTTGGGAGCAAAATCTGAAGAAGGATGGGGACCACAGCACTTTTGGGATGATGCTAAAATGAAGTTGTGTTACAACACGGTAGAAAAAAGCATGGAAGAATATGTTGGTGCAGAAATGGTGAGCCTTCGTCTGCTCTCATTGGTTAAGGATGAATATCTTCTATTCAACCCTAATTTGCATGACAATGGACTGAGGTGTGCCATGTCTCCACATGGGTTAGTACTGGTAGCGGTGGCTGGCACAGTACATAGGGACAACACTTGTCTGGGCATCTTTGAACAAATTTTTGGACTCATTAGCTGTCCTGTTAGGGAGAATACTTGGAAAATAAAAGTTGTGAATCTTAAAATAGTTGGACAGAATTCTATGGAGCCTGGGATGCAGATTGAAAAACCTTCCCTAAAATATGAGTCAAACCACTTGCAACAGTTATATGATGGGAAAGAACTGACTGTTTGAACCTCAGAAATTCTGAGCAATCCTTTCACAACTGAGTGATTGAGTGAGGGGGGAACATAGACCACTTATAGTGTATAGCTGAATATCAAAATGGTTAGAGGCATGTGATGTCTCTTTTTTGAGTCAGATCTGCTAGATGACAAACCGAGATACAGTCTAAAGTGTTAATACAAGTGATGCTTTTGGGCACCTTTCCAAGTGGAACAAATATTTCAGAGTACGACTTTAAATTTTGTACTGTAGTTATGAATGGAGTTAGTTTGATTATTCTTTGCTACAAAACATGGTGACAGTTAAATATGGGTTGGCAGCAGTATGTAATGAACTAGATGACTTGGTGTTCACAAATTGCAGGTTGTTTCTCTTCAGGTCACCGGTTTAAACTCTTTCCTGAGTTGTAGCAGGAAGTCATTGCTTCTTGCTTTTTGAAATCAGGATTAGTGAGTTTCTAAATGGACATCTAAATCCCAAGGAAACCATCTGCCAGTATAGGACTTTTGGGAGAGAACAGACATAATAATACAAATGGAAACAGCTGCCATTTATCTTCTAAATATGGTTCCTCACTCTACAATCGAAGTAGTTTAATGGGACAATGCAAGGAACTTGGCATCGTTGAAGTCTCTCTGTGGATTAATAGCTTCCTTTCCTTTTTCCTTATGGTTCCAACTTTGTAACGATTATAGACAAATTCCCCGTTGTTCTATGTCCTCAAGTAGATAAATTTGAGATGGTTGCCCAGGCACCCATTTGTAGCACTGACTCTTGGATCCAGTAGTAGATTACATGACTTACAGCAGCACTGTGTGAACCAAATGCTTTGATAATTATTTTGTATATACTTAAAACAGAGTTTTTAATATAAAATATGTGATTTTCATTTATTTTCTTACAATAAGAATTTTATCTACGTTGAAGTGCTTTATTACATTGACTTTACATCTTGAGTTCACTTTAAAAATTTCTAAAATAATTTATTTTCTAAGCAAAAGTTCAAATACTGTATTGGAATATTCTATCCCAAAAAATAGCTAAGTTGTGGCTTCTTCAGCTACTGATGTATAATAAATAAAAATCAACCTGAACGTAAAATTTGGAAGAAGCAGTTTCCTTGTGTGTGTTGAGAATTACATTCCTCTTCAGGTAAGGACAAAAGCCTACCTGAAGGCCTGAATGGGTACCTTTTAAACAATTCAGTACAACCAACTGCAATTCAACTAAACATTTGCCATTTGCAGAACTGTGCTTAGTAACTGGCAGTGTAGCTATTACTTCAGCTAGTGTGTTAAATATGAACGTGGGTAAGGGTGTAGTTTTTATTACTGCTGTAAGCTGCTGTGGTGCGGGTGGTCCACTTCCTCCACTCTGAACAAGAAGGGCTGGGCCCAGTGAAAACTTAACTCCTTGTCAGAAGCCCTTCAGGCTGATCAGCTCTGTGGGAACAGAGATGAGAATTTGCCTTTTGTGGTGAAAACCTGAATTTCTGTGGGATTAAGCAAATGATCAAATAGCAGCCTTTATTAATTCTTACATTCAAAATGTTTATGCTTGATAACTTCAAAATACTGAATGCAAGGAGCATTGTGGTACATCAACTTTTTTACTAAGGGTGGTACTTAAGGAACTTGTTCTTTCTGCTTCAGTTCTCTTACACAAAATAAGTTAGAAGATGTTAAATTGTGACAACCTTGTAACCTCTGTGTAAATCCCTGCAGACTGGATTAGATGCAGTTTCATTTACTGATAACCTGTTGTTGCAGTTGCTGCTGTTCCATTGTTTGATAGGCTGTTAAGAATCTATATACATTAGACAGCTCATTAGCTGTTGAATGATAACTGACTTTTGCAGCAGCTGATTTTGATATGTCCTTATGGGCTACTTAAAACTGTAGTTACCAAGGAGCAAGTGGTATCAGCAGTTGATCAGTAGCTGATGGCAGCTGCTGAGTAGCAGTTATCCCAGGATGGTGGTGCAAAATGCAGGAAATGGTACAGTATCTGCCTCTTGCAATTCCACCACTTGAATATTCTTTAGTCACTGACAGTCAACTGATGGTGGCTAACTGTGGTTTTGCAGTTATTAATGAGTATGACTGTGATGCACTTTCCTCTTTTTCTCCTGGGTCTGCATTCTCTCTTTCAAAAGCATAGTCATCCCTTCTAAATGCATTTTATTTCCACTTGGAAAAAAAGGGTTCCAGTTCTATAATGGTTCTTACAGCTATCTCTCTTGCAAGGAGGCAGGACTGGGCTTTGAAGCTGCTGCTGGACCAGTCAGCACTGTCAGACCTGTTTGCAGGGAGACAGAGAGGGGGTACTGCCTCTGCTCCTTGATATTTTGTGTATATAGCAAAGCACGTTCATTTTGTGCCACATGAGAGTTGTAAGGTTGTAGCTGCAGTACTGCACCATATCACAGAAATTTTTCTGGTATCCTGATTATTGTTTATAATACGTATCCTTACTGGGAATTCAGAATTCAATTTTCAAATCATTGTCACATTCAGATTTTTTTTTGGTTTTTAGAAAAACTCTGAGTGCTGTAAATTTGAGAAAGTTACTTTTAGCTTAATCTTGAATTTAAGGAAAGAGTCAGAACTTGTTTAAATGAAGTACAGCCAAAAGACTTGAAAAATTTACGGAATTGATTTCATCAGTGCCTCTAGACGCTGTCCAGAGCTGAAATAACTTCTAGTTTGGTTACTTTTGGAAGCAACGGCCATTTTAGTTGCATTTAGGAGATTAAAAAATAAATAAAATTCAGAACTGTTTTCATTAATTTTCCTCTCGCTATTTAGTAAAGGCTCAAGAGAAGTATTTTCAGTAACAAAGCCTTACGTCTATCACTACTATTTAAGCTGAAATGCTAAATTTATGTTTTCTAGACCTTACTCTAGCAAGTAATTTGATAGTGAGCAAAATACTGACTCGCAACAAAGCAGGCAGACCTTGCTGAATTGTATAAATGTTAAACAGAGGGAATCGTGACCCTCTGTTCTAATCAGCCACACCAGATGAATTTAATATTTATTTTGTCTCTGAAGTAGGAATCTTGAATGCCTTAAAGCAATATATGAGCGGAATGTCTGTGATCATGCAGGCCAACTACCTTACTGCAGGTTATGCTGTATTGCTTTTTTGTGCTTAGTCTGCTTCTGCAGAAGAAGAAAAGTAATCACAAGAATACTTTACAGAGCATTATACGAATTATAATTTGTGTCTGTGGTCTAAATATCCATTAATGTTCCATTGCATGTTTTTTATCAAACTTGTCATAGTAACAAAAGAAATGTGTTTTCTTTGGATGCTCACTTCCTCCATGAAATTAAATTTAGAAATTTGTAAGAGGTGTCTAATTCTACATCTATGGTCCTGCTTGCTTAGTAATCTAAGAAGGGAATCTTAAGGTTGATAACCAGTCTTCATCAAAGTACTTGCTAGACTGTATTTTTTTCTCATCATAAATTGCAAAGATAAGTGAACACTGCCTTTGCAGATGTCAGTGTCTGTTTTCATTAATGTTTCATATACCACTAAGCAAACTGTCGGTTTGATTCTATTTCCTACATCCAGTTCCCTTAATTTAAAAACCCCAATGCTTATTTCAGGTATTATTTCAAAAGATGTGGGTTTTTTTCATTGATGCTGGAAAGATATCTCAGATCAGCTCTAGTTTATAAATTCACATACAATGGTGGTGGCTGCAGAAGTAACTGTTGTTAAACCATTGGATTGATTTGTTTTGGATTGTGATTAGCTTTCTCACCTGAAATGTTTGCAAGCAATAGCGTTTCTCACACTGGCTGCAGAGTACCTACAGTTCACTTCATGTATCTTAATTGAAATTATACAGGTTAGAAATGATAATTTCCCTGCTAAGCACTCCGTGAAAACGCAGGCTTTTAATTCTGTTAGGGAGTCTGGGTGCTTTCAGAAGCATATGTATCCTAATTATTAGCTGTTATATTGAAGTGGGAAGCTAGCAGTACGGTGGACCTAAATTCTGCCAAGGACACTTCTTTGAGCTAAGGGTCATATTGGCTTTGTGGATCAGAAGTATAGCACTGCTGTAGGTGGTGGGGGTAGGCAGTTGTCTGCAGGAGAATCAGCTGTGCTAACCCATCTTCTGCTCCATTGTTTGACCAGGTGCTTGTGCTGTGGTTGTTTTAGAACAAGCTGTAGGAAATTCTTAATGCAGTACACCTCATAAGCATGGATTTTATGCTTCTCAAATAGTATGAGTTTGACTTTATTTCGAAAAATCTTTACTAACTTTTTTTGGCAGTTGAAATAATTTGTGTAAGTCAAATGCATTTTGTGGTCTGTAGTTGAAATTGATGTAGTATCAATTATATAAATATATATTTGAAGAGAGCAACAGATCTAAACATGATGATGCAATGTGTAGAATAAGTTCATCCTACAGAGTGATGCCATGGAGTAACGGGTGCAGAAAAAATCCTAGTGTTAGAAAATGTGAAAGATGATTGCAGCAGCATACTCCCTTGTCATGAGACACTTCTTTTTGCATTGCTTGCTGTTTCGTACAGCCCCTTAAATCTATCTTGATAGCTTATTCTTTTTCCCTTAAGTGTTTGAGAAGGGTAAATTCTGCAAGGTGATCATGTTCTGTAAAAAGAAGAATATAGGCCTTCAGTAAAGAGCAAAAATCAAAGGATGTGGCTTTTAGCTCATGCAATGTATGACAGTGTTCAAAGAATTTTGGTTTTGCGCACATTGCAGATTGAAAGATTCTTTTTTCATGAAACAAAGTAGAAATCCTAAATTAAATATTATGTTTCTCTCACAGTGTGGAATTATCAGGAACTGGTGTCAGCAACTATTTTTCCAGATGTATTTCATTGTAAACCCTCAAGTTCTGGTTTAGAGTCTGATGTATTCACCAACACAGAACACAGGGCTCTTCTACCCTTTGTACAGTGCTGACGTACTTAGAGTGCAGTTGGCAAATCAAACACTAGTACTAACAAGGACACAAACTAGCCAGAGACAGGAAAGACAGAAACTTATTTACGCTGTCCATCAGTAAAAAATGGTAAAAGATGGGTAACTAAGGCAATTTACGTGGTCCACGCACAGGAAAGTTGGAGGATAAGCAGCTGGCAACTGATAGGTGTGACTGCAGCTGTGCTTGCTGGAGTGCCTCGTTAATCATGGAGGGGAAGACATTAAAAAGTAGAATTTTGTATGTACTGACAACATCTGCACCAGTGTTAAAGTCCTTAATCTGACATTTTGATTTTCAGTTTCAGTTTGTGACTGATGTGAAGCTAAGCCTCTCTCTGGAAAAGTTAATTAGTCTGTATGCCAAGTAACTAAACCTGGTATGTGCCAGTTTATTACAAGGAATCCTCTTTTTAAACTCATTTTCAGCTGTTGTAGTAGAAAGGAGTGATCTCACGTAACTGTAGGGGTAATAATAGTGCTATTATCATCCCTACCCTGTCTGCAGGAAATCCAGAGGCTGGGTTTATTCTCAGCAGGCATAATGGCCTCTTGGTGACATCTGGTGGCAGATTTATTGCTTACTGGTAGTTATACACTTGATTGAACCGTGCGCTGATGCAGACACAAGCACTCGAGGCTTGCTCTGGAAACGGGAGAAAGTGCCTGCTTTATCCCTTTCTTTGCTGGCGATGAAATCGCCTGACATTGCCAGTGGCTCTCTTGCCTTGATCAAAAGGAAGGCTTGATCAGTCCTTGATAAGAATCTGAAGGATGTTTTAAAATTTTCAGCCCATTGATGATGTCAGGATGTGATATTCAGGAAACCTGTTCTAGGGTTATAGAGGGAATTATTATGGTGATAAGGCAGCTTTCTGGCAGTAAAATTTCAGCTCCCTTGTTAACAAATGCATTTCTTTTGGCATCTGCATCCCTGTTTTTTTTCCAGAATGCTTGGCTCCAGTAGCTGGCATCCTAAAGACAGCATAGTCGCTATTTCTCAATATTATTTGTAACTGCAAATCTTAATCACCACTCATGTCCAACAGGGGGAGGACTGTCCTCATCCAGAGGTAGTCCATAGCCCTTTGCGTAATGCTGTGTTCAAAATGTATCTTCCCCCCTGCCAAGTTTCCCAGTCCTTAGAGAAAATACCAAGGAAACAGCCAAATTAAATATATTAGAAATTATGTTTGAGTAGAGAAGCTAGACAAACCCAGCCTATCACATTTTGCATAGACTAGAATGAGAAGAAACGTCCTATCTTGCTTTGACAAACTTACAGAGAGAACAAAAATATAAAATTGTACTTGCTCTTACAGGGACTCTTCAGAGATGTGGATTAGAACAGAGCAGAGGCTTTTGCGATAGACTTATTTGCCTGGAGAGGCAATGGTTCAAGCTGTACTGGCTTCAGTTGTAAAATTACAGTACAATGCATCCAGAAAGCCACTAGTAGAAGTTATTAGCTGTTAAAGCAACTGTAGTTGTTTTCCATATAGGTAAATTGCATAGCTTGTTAGGCAGGTTTATGCAGTTAGAAAGGAGAGGGTAGTGACGTGCAGCCTGATGTTTCCTCCCTTCTGTTCTTTGGTCTGGTTGACCCGCGCTCTGGTAGAGGCAGATGTCTGCTGGAAAGAGGGAGGGACACATAATTCATGCAAGCTCACCTCTTCTCTGCACTCTGAGAGCATACTTGCAAAGGGAATAACATTGTGGTGTATGTACCACTGTAAATCACTCATTTTTAAACCAGTAAAAGCCAAACATTCTCATCTAGATGAGGTTTTGGTGCCTTGCCAGGATTTCCCCGCATGAGACTATTGAGAGAAAGGAAATGGCAATTTTTAATACCCTGACTGTGATTTAACAAAACAAGAGAGGGTCATCTTTTGTCTCAGAGCTTTCTCCCTCCTGAGCTGCTGAAGTCTGCCACAAGGTTGAAGGCTTGTGTCTGAGAACCTCTAAAGAAGGCAGAGAACAGCTGGGCAGGAACAGCTTTCAGGCAAGAAATGAATGAATAGACTAAGGCACCTTCACCAGGAGAGGCGGCAGCAGGAAATAGTAACTGCCTGTCTCCTCTGCTGTGTGGACTGGGGTATTGTGCAAAACTTGCAGGTAGTGAGTAGAAAACAGTGAGGAGGTGCTTCTTTCCACTTAAGTATCAAGGAAGAGTTTTCAATCTTTCTATTTTTCCTTTTCTTTTAAGGTATCTTCTACATTTTCGCCACTTGTTTTTTTGCCTTTCATATCTATTTGGATCACAGTATCTTAGCTCTCTGGACAGGCATTTTCAGTCTTTTGATATATTGTGACTTGTATGGTGAGATCTAGGTATTCTATATCTTTTTCAGCTACACAAACAAATAGGGGTGGGAAGTAGCTCCTGTGGTAAAAATTATAATAGTTAATTGTCCTATTTATGACAGCTCTTCTGCATGTTGGCATTTCCAACTTCTTACTCTCTCTCAAGTTAGTCCTCAAAGATAATAGGATGTGACTAGATCTTCTCTCGTAATATACAAAACTTTAATCTCCTATGAAGAAGCATGTCCTGTTGTCAATGCAGATTCCATCATAACATGAATCTGCTCTTTGTATCACAACTGGGGCAACCAGGAATTCCCTTCAGTGAAATATCAGTGAAATTAAGGAGGAGCAGTAAACATACAGGTATTGGTAGAATTTGTCTCAGTCTGCACTGGAAGCCTATAGAAAGTTATTGCAAGTGTCCATTGAAGGAGCCTGGCTAATTGCAAGTGCACTATTGAATAGATATACTATAATTTCAAAGTACCACACTAAGTGGTATTTTTCCATTCAGCAGACTGCAGAAGTTCACAAGCATATTGAAATAACGTGTTTTTACATTCTGTCTTGGCAGCCATCACAGCCTATTTGTACCAAAAAGGCTGTTTTAGATACCACTTCTTGTTGTTGGGTCATCTAGGTAATGTGAGTGTTGTGCTTTGCTTTCTGCAGTGTCTAGCTGTTTTTGTCCTAGAGTGAACCACTATGGGGTTCCTAGTGCTGTAGGAAGCATTTTAGTTTAAGGAGGCTTGGTTTTGAAGAAAAGTTCTCTTCTGCTACCACACACATGATCAGTGTGTTTTCATTCACGTTACAGAGCACCCTTGGAATGTGTTCTCTGAGTCCCCTTCTGACAAAACCAAACTCGAGAGAGCCTCCAGCCTGCACCTAAGGTACTGTGTTCACTGTGAGGCAGCAGTCCACAGGACCAGCCTGGAGCTAGCTGGCAGTAAGCCTCCAGCATATGTACAGTTTGTGTGCTGGCAGCATCTGAGCAACAGCTGTTTCATGCTCCTGTTTGCTAATGTAAACAGAGCTTAAGGGTGTTGAAAATGGTATTATAGCCTCCTTAGGACTAAATTAAATTAGATTTCATCGTAATACATTTTCAAAATGAGTGTATATATGTACATACATATTTTAACAAGACTCTCTCTCACTCTCTAGCATTTCCCTTACTTAAAATCACATTTCAAGTGGAGTAAATGTCAGTTCCTCTTTAACAGCAATAAGCATAACACATCATGTCAGTACTTGTTCATCTATTCCTTTTTCTCAGTTCATTAGTATTATTTATTGCATGGCTGGATTTTGAGTATTAATGAATTCTTCTCAAAGTTTGCATTTTTTATTGAAATAAATTGATCCTTTTAATATTTTTTTCAGTAATTATGGGCTTAGATATATTTGCACAGTGCCCTGGCTCTAACAAGATTTGTGGCAAGAAAATCCCATTCTGAAGATTAACGTGATGTATTGAGTTGAACTTTAGGATTTTATCCTGGTGTTTTCGTTATGGAGGTTTGTTACAGAAAAACACTTTGTCTTCGATTACTTGCTAGCTGACATACATCTGAAATGCTCAGTTGAATAGCCATTTTTTTTCTGAAAGTAGAAACCTTGGCTTATGAGATGCCAACACTTTAAACACTGCTGTTAGAATAGTTGTTATTGTACTAAACGGCTCTCAATATTTTCAATTTGCAATGCAATTATCAATTTTCTCTGTGGTATGTATGACTGCATCTGGGAAAGCATGACAGTGACCAAACTATGAGTTCTCTATATTATCCTGTTGCAAAGGGAGATAGTGGGGTTTGCATTCTGATTGGCTACACTTTTGGCAAAGACCATGAAATGTATGCGCCTTTTATGCCATCGGCTAGAGAGGTTACAAGGACTGAATTTACCTCTTGCACCTTAACTACTGACACCTGGTGACTAAGGTAATGTAAAGGAATGTGAAGCTGAAATACTTTACCCACCTGCCTTGTTTATGCTTGGCTTTATTCTTTAGTATTTTGTGTGAGTTACATTTCCACCTCTGTAAAAGATTTCTATGTTATAGGATAAAATAAGCCAGAAGCCTTTTAGTGGAACTGCAAATGTAGTTCGGGATTATGCGTCAAGGGCAAAACTGAGGGATTTGACTTGAGGGATTTTTATGTGACTGAATTTACTGCCAATAAACAAAAAGTTTTAATTGCTGATTTGAGGGTTGAGAAGAAATAAAACAATTAGGAAATAACCACTTATGGAAACCTGGTTCTTCTCACTTCCCCAGGGTCAACTTCAGTCAAACATCTTCCTGGTCTCCCCTACTCCTGCTTTTGCCATATGTTACCTTCAGTCCCTTAGGGGTATCCCTGCCCTGGCATGGGGGACCAACAAGCCATGGCTGGCTCTGGTCCCTCAGGGTTGTTCCTGCCCCAGCATGGGTCCCCCTTTGTCATGGAACATCTCCTTGCAAGCATGTCTCCAACTATGTCTCGGACAATGTCTCCTTCCACAGGTCTCCCGAGTCTGCCATGGTGTTGCCAGTGCCTTGCAGTTGCAACTCTCTGAAATGTGTCTGTGCTGAGATGCTGTGGGTTCTGCTGGCTGCCTGTGAACCTATTTCTACATTAAAACTGGTGTTGGTGCTGCTGAGCCTGCAACATGAGCTGGTAGAATGTCTAGCTGAGTGCTAGCATGGGGCATATGATTTTGCAGTTACTATAATAATCATGAAAGTCTCTTTCCAGCTGTCTTCAACTGCTTTCCCTTTACATAAAGGAAAAGGACTCTACTCAGGGCAGGAGAGTGATATACAATGAAATTACAACGAAGGGTTAATAGTGAGGACGAGAGCTTTCCGGGGAACAGAAGGACAAGTTCTTCCCAAGAATTTCAGTGCTAGTTGATTTTCCATATTATTGGCCCAAACTGGGATTTTCTTATGAATCTGTCAGGTTTTATAGTCAGAGCCCAGAATGCCCAGCTCGTGAGCTCGTTGATTGCTGCAGCCCAAGTGAGAAGAAAGTAACTGACAAGACAGCACTTGCTTCAGCCCAGTGTGACACGATTTACAGCTGGCTGGTAAACAGGGACATGTATGCATAAGCAGTGTCACTGGTACACTGAGTGGTGACAAGAAACAATTAGATCATAAAAATATTCTGTTAAGCATTCTAATTATAACATTGTTTGAGGTTTTTGCATAAGGGAAAGTCAACCACAAGCATTTTTGCTCTGGGAGTGTGAATACCATGTCTGCCCTGATGCTTTTACATATGTAACAGAGCTTTGATTTAAGTCTAAGGAAAGTTGGATGCTCGCAAGCTATAGCTGACAAACTTCGGCAGCCAGTTGACACTGCTAAATACAATCTATGTAAGTTTTTGGTTGTTTTTTTTTTTAATCCCATGGAAAATATCTGGCTGCAGTCTCCAAGTAATTAAAGGCTCCACAGGGAGAAACTGGTCTGTAGATGACTCCTTTCAGTGGTCCTCTGTAATAAGAGACAGCTCTGTAGGCCCTTTGAAAAGGCCACCAACCCTGTCCTCCAACAGCCCTGGGCAGACATAAGACTGTCTGGTTATCCTGAAACATGTTTCTCGAATGCATGGCTTCACATGGAGAAAGTTGCTAAGCAAAAGCATCCTGCAGCTTGCTTGTAACGTACTGGTTCCTGCTGCACAGAGAAATAAGTTGTGATTTCTTGTGTCCTGGAAAGCAGAAGCACTCAATGCATTTGGAAGTTTAACTACTACCTATGCCCTGTTGTAATTACATGTAGGTGGAGCAGTTACCTGGGCAGTGTTTTGGGACAGCTACTTGTGTCTAATTCAGTTGTACACAGAGTGCCATAAATCTGGTCTTTGTATCAGGAAGCACATGGTACATCCTGTTGTGTGCTTCCCTCGGCCTCAGGCACCCTGTGAAAGGCCAGAGAGAATTCCTATCAGCTTACAGTAACTAAAGAATTAAAAATTAGGGAACAGGCTTAAAAGCGAATAACTTTTGTGTCCATTTTCTTTTAGTTCTTATCTCTTTAACTTGCACAATGGATACATTTCTAGGTTGCTTCCCTTACTATGGATTTTTTTCTTAACACAACAGAAAAAAATTTATCTACAAAATGAGGGCAGATTAACCCTTTCACCTTGAACTCTTTGCTTCACTTACAGAGATCTCTTCTCTTTCCAGTGTCCCCACAAGCCAGTAATAGAGTCCATGTTGACAAATTCCTAACATTTTCAGTGTGCAAAAAGGAAATGGTAGTCCTGGAAGGCTGTTCCCATTTTCTCAGTCCCAGTGGTCCTTTAAAGAACTTTTCTGCTTCTCTGAGCTAATTTTCTGTTCACTTAAGAGGGAAGATGGCTCTGTGCTTCCTCCTATGGCACAGGGTGCATAGCGTAGCATCATTAACATAAAGAGTCTTCTGTTGCCCTATGGATGGAAGTTCACTCTGGTAAGAAAATAGCTTGCATATCTGTCCTGGATCCATTTGAAAAGAAAAATCCAGGAGTATGCTTTTGTGTGGGAGATGGTCGTTGCTCAAATCACCTGCCACACTTAAAATCTTTAATGTCTGTTTTTAATATGGCAAACCAAAACTAGGTTAAGTAGACTTGCCAGGCACAAAAGTAAGTACTGTATGTACTACTGTCTGTAGAGATATGCTTTTGTAGTATTACAGTTTTTGAACAGAAGTGAAAATTGGGTCAGAAAAGTACAGCTTCAGATCCCAGGCCAGAAGTGAAGGACTGCTAGATTGGATTTCTGTTTGTAACTACTTTTTCAATGGTGTAGTTTGATCTCTGCAGCTGGAAGTTATCAGATGAATTTTGTGCTCCTGAGTGTATGGTATTTAGTATGTTTTAATTTCAAATTCTCATTTTCTTGCATTCATTCTTTCCTTTGGACATATATATGGCCTGCTCTCCCATTTTCTAGTTGATTTGCCTCTTGCCTGCTCCCCTATCCATTAGCTTTGGTGCTCTGTGGAATATCTCCGGTGCTGAGTGCACACCAGGCAGTGTCGTCAAGGAACACTGTCAGAATAAATATTGAAAGCTCATTAGGGGTTTTTTTTGGGTTTCTGTGGGGTTTTTTTTTTGGTTGGGATTTTTTTTGTTTGTTTGTTTTAAATCCAGAGTTGTATCGCAAAATCTGAAGTAAGTAGAGGGGAAACATGTTGTCTCTTGCAGTAGCACTAGTGATTGCTGCCTTGGTTTTTAAATCAAGTGTTATGCCTGAATACATTTGTTCTTATATTTAATGTACAGATAGAAGCAATGCTTTTTCTTCTCAACAGAAATAACCTTTTGCATTGATCAAATCACTTTTTTTTCTAATTTCATGCTATCCCTGAAGAGTTATTCACCAAACTTATTCCCTGGCCTTTTTCTCTGGTTTGATGATACATCTCTAACAACACTGTTACCTCTATATTTCCTTGATGGGTAGGCTTGAGACCAAACGAACCCCTCAGTTCCTCTACTTTAGGAGCAGGTGAGTTAGGTATGTCTTCAGTAGGCACCCACGGCATGAAACATTTACAGCATTTGTAATGTTTCTGCAAGATCTTTCTCACTAAGGTGAAACAGCTTTGTGAAGGATGTCTGACGATCTGAAAAACACTGGTTTGACTGCTGGAGTGAACCTGACTTTATGGGATCTGGGCAGTACAGGGAAGTTTATATTGACTTAGCACTGTTCCTGTGTGTGCAGATAATGCCATAATGCAGGAGGCATGGTCAGGAAAGCAACTTTTCAGCATGGACTGTGTGGCTGTCCTTCAAGTCCCCAGTGTGTGTGTAGGAGAAAACTGCTAATGACTGTCCTAAAAGTATGAACAGGCTTTGACCTGCAAACAGTATGCTAATACTGTCAATAGATATTGCAAGGAGTCCTCCTTCCTGAGCTGCTGTAGCAGGAGAAAGCACATAAAAGCAATTCATGTGTGCTTTCCTGGTGGTGCAGGAGAACAAAGGATACCAAGGCTTTGCCTGGAAGCAGGCTATTTGGTCAGGGTGTAGATCACTCTAAATATCAGAGCAGAGAGGACCATTCCCATACTCTCAGGCCCATGGCTCTGAGCTCTGGGCAGCCATAGGGGCCAAGTAGGTCTGTCTGCTTCCAGCACCAGAGAAGAAACTGGAATAATATAAAAATACAATATATATATATATGTAAAAATACTAAGCACTAAGGATCTTGCTTTTGAGAAATCAGGGAAAAGAGTATTTTCCAACACTTTTTCCATGTGACTTTTTTCATACTTTCTAATTTATATGTAAGCCAAGATTTGGAAACCATAGCAACAGGTTAGGGGCTAGGTTGGTTTTTTTCTTCTTTTTTTATTTTCTTTTTCTTTAGGCTTTATTTCATATCAGGACTTTGAACACTCTGCAGAGACACAGCTCAAACCTGGCGAAGTTGTGTAGATGCCTTTGGCTTGTTCTGTTAGCTCCAACCAGAGGGTGGGAAAGAGTTGAATTGCTTTCCAAGAAAACAGATTTTTTAGACAAAGTCCTGTAGGAAGGGCTGAGAGTTAGGAGTGCTGAGCTAAAACATTTTGTTCTGTTTCAATTGGCAAAGTCCAACCAGAGGAACATGATAGCTTCCAGTTCTGTTGGTGTGTAGGAACAGAGAAGAAATTCTCAGTTGTCTTCTCCTCCACTTCCAAGTAAAAAAAGATCAGAGGGAGGAAAACTGTCTTGTTCTGTAGCTCTTAACAACAAAGGGGTTTGGCTTTTGCTGTGCTCCAAATTGCATTCATGTTTATGCAGATAAAAAAATTAAATGTTTTAATTTGTTGTTGGATTGCAGATAGAAACTTGTGACAGTATCCTATTAGGATGATAGAAAGTACGTAGCTTTTGTTGTGAGGAAAGCTTTTATAAAAATCTCACATTGAAAAATGACTCTTTGAAAATCAATCTGTGATCCAGTGCAAGTGACTGTATATAATTTAGCTGTAACTCATTATGAAAAAAAAATCATTCAATAGAATTATTATCTGATACAAAACCGTATCTCAAAGTTGGATGTTTCTCTTCTGTTGCATTTGCATAGTAATGCAGATGACTGCATTCTGGTATGATCAAAGACCTTACTCAAAAGCTATGCCGTAAATTGCTATACAGCATAAACCTTCTTCAAGTCTGCTTCCTTTATCAGTAGGTTGTAATGGTGACAAGTGATAGATAAAAAATAATATGGTCATTTGCCTGGCAACATTAGGCTTCTTTCTACTGCTTGAAATTCATTCTAATGGTGATGTCATCAGTGGCATCGAATGTGGCTCTTCAGGCCAAGGCAATGTTGGTGGAGAAGCAGCAGCTTCACAAGCTGTTGGTGCTGAGCAACTGGAAGGAGGAAAGTATGAAAACACGATGATGGAGATGCAGAGAGTCAAGTGTGATAAAATGGCATCTTCTGATCTGCCTGAAATATGGTAGGGCCCAGTGATCACCATCATGGCAGGCAGAAGCAATGGTTTGCTCAAACTGGAAAGCCTTCTGTGGATGGTTAGAAAAATATTCAGAAGTGAAAATCAGAATGCCAGCCAACATTCAGCTACATACTTATGCAGAGCTGAACTTCACAACAGCTGCAGCTATAATACCATTTTGCAGATCTAACACTTCTAAGATGTGGAAAATAAAATTCAGGATGAGTTTTAAGAACGTAACAGAAATAACTAGTGTGGCAGATGTAGATTTAGGGTATTCTGCACATTCTGAAGGATTTGTTTATAATGTGAAGCATGTACCTTCACACTCTGTAACATGTGCTCAGATTCACTGACAGATTCATTTTACATAGTCCCGCTGGAATATGGGCTCTCCTCACATCTATAAACAGACAGTCAAGGTTTGTGTCTGTCAGGACTATACTTCATTTTATTTACCACACTGTCTTTGGGGGTGGGAAGAAAGGAAATCAATCAAAAGAAGCATGCAATTCTCCCTCCTTCCTTCCCTTTAGTTGTTTATTTTTGAACTTGAAAGCTTTCTGAACTCTTTGTTATTCCCAGAGTTCGGTTTTTATTCTTTTCCCAATATGAGAGCAGCTGAACTCAGTAGGTGAGGGGCAGAGTGATTTGCTGTTGGAGACAAAAGGCAATTCAAGAGATCATCACAGAGATAAGGAGCCCTCTGGTGATTACCTTGGATGATAGGGTGAAGGGAATAGGATGCAGAGGGATAAGAAGGCTGAGGAGTATCTTGTTTTCTGCTGGCTGAGGGAGGAGGGTAAAGGGTAGGTCCTACACTGGGCTGGACTGGATACTGGAATGAACAGGCACAGGGCATGGACTCCTAGGGGTCACAGTGGAGAAATTTGCCTTTGTAAGCATAATGTGTTATACCTGAGTGGGTTATGTGTATTTGTACGTGATCGCCTTCTGCCTGGCAAATTTCCTGAAGACGGAAACCACAGCGTGTGAGATGTATTAGCAGTGTTTCTGTATGTGGTACTTCATCCGTGGTAACTTGACAGTAAGAAAAAAATCTTACACGCAAGAATCCCTTAGCACAAGTTGTAGGAGAGTGCATGAAAGTCCTGATTCAAGCGATAACACATATTTAAGGTAATCTATAATCTCTTTCAGGGCCAGTGAACTAACATCCATAGTTCATGACCATTGGCACAGAACATTGTCATGACACACAGCAGAAGTTCACTTTGAGGATGGGCCAAGTAATTGCTTGCAGAAAGCTTGTGATAACCTAATTTCCTTTATGGAAGGGAATCTCTTTCCAGGAAAAAACTTTCAGCTGTAATTTGCAATAAAAGAAGTTGGATTACAAGACTACGATGGAAACATCAATGTTAGGTAAAGAAATGCCCCTTGCAGTCAGGGGTAGTTCAGAGGACCATTTTCAATATACAGTGAGTTAGAAAAAGGGAAGCTCACCCCAACTTGCTGGTGACTATTCATGATTTACTGATACATACTCTTACTGATTCATGATAGATTCATGACTTAGTCCATAGCCCTCTGCTCCTATGCAGCCTAGAGCAGCCAGCCCAGAATCAGACACAGTCCTGAAGAGCACAGCTGAAGTGTGGATCTCCCAGTCCCCCAGCCATCCCTGGTATAATAACTTAGCTCATTGTGTTTGTATGGGCAACATATAAGCTCATTGTTCTTGTATGTTTGCATAGTCCTTTTGCAAATTTATGAACTTTTACCCTATAACCAGAAACTGTGGCAGGTGAGCTACAGTAAGAACTGTGAACCCTTGGCAAACAAGACCTTTGGTATTTCCATAACCAGCAAAGAAATGAGAACCAGAGAAAGACAGGAAGGCCTGCTAGAAGTTACCTCCTTGTTGAACCTCATCTGAAGACCTCCAGGCAGCTGAATGGGATATGTGTGATGAGCCAGCTGCTGCAAATGCCATTGCAGGAGTTGGCCAGGAAGGCAAAGGGCAAGAACAGTGTAGTGGGTTAGTGACTTCCGATTTCACCAGGGGAGCCCTTTAGAAAGGCACCAAGTGAGTGGGATATGAACAGAGTTGAATATACTGGAGGCTCAAAGCATATTGCACTGATGCCTGGGATGAATGGATAGCAGTGAACTTGTACTGTCTTCTTTCCCTGGACAAATATTAGACCCTCTTTTTTTTTCTTTCCCTATTCTGACTGCATCTGCAGAATGTCTTCTCTACGATGTCCAAGGTGTTTTCCAAAATGCTGTAACACATGCAAAAAACTAGAGAAAAACAGCTACAACTGCCTAAAGGAGTGAGGCAGAATGAGGCACGAGCACATCTCCAGCACCACTTGGGTTTCCAGGGTTTCTTCCTGGGTTTTTGCTCCAGAGAGGCCTCATAGCAGCCTTTCAGTACCTGAAGAGGGCCTACAAGAAAGCTGAAGAGGGACTTTTTATAAGCGATAGGAGGAGGGGGAATGGCTTTCAATTGGAATGAGGAGAAATAGATGAGTCATTAGGAAGAAATTTTTCACTATGAGGGCAGTGAGGCACTGGCACAGACTGCCCCAGGAAGCTGTGGATGCCCCCTCCTTGGAAATGTTCAAGGCCAGATTGGATGGGGCCTTGAGCAGCCTGGTGTGGTGAGAGGTGTCCCCGTCCATGGTAGGGGGAGTGGAACCGGATGGGCTTTAAGGTCCCTTCCAACCCAAACCATTCTATGATTCCCCATCTTTCCTCAAAGCCACCGCGGCGCGAGTTATCAGCCGAGTTCCGCTCTCACCCCGCGGCAGTGCCACAGCCATGTACCCCAAAGAGTGGCCGGGAGAGCCCTTGGGAAGGGCGTTCCGTGCCGCCGGCAGCATCCCCGCCAGCCCGGCGGGCGCAGTGCGGGCGGCGGCCGCGGCGCGGTGCTGTTGCCCCGCGGTTGCCGCGCAGCGGCTGCAGGCGGGCGGGCAGGGAGCTCCGGTGTTTCCTTTCCCGCCTGCCGCGCGAATGGGCTCTGGCATCCCGGTCCTCCGCAGCCCTTCAGGGTTGAACCTGGCACGGGTGACCCTGGGGTGGGCGGGAGGAGGTGCGGAGGGGCTGCGATGTTCCTCCTCTTGGGTTTTAGGGAGGGAAAAAAGAGTATTTGTTACAATTAAGGCACGGAACAGTAAGTCTCGTCTGCAGGGCAATTGCAGCATCTGCCACCTATGTTTATTGATTAAACCAATTTGTAAATAAGAAAGGCAGAAAATGTTAACGCATATTTTAAATCCCCGTATAAGGGCAGTTGCTCTTAAAGCCGCTTCTGGCTGCGTTGCTTGACCCAGTTATGGGAGAAAGCATTGGAAGGCGTGAGCATCGTCATCTCCTCCTGCCCTCAATGCAGTGCCATCCGCTGAGCCTACCACAGCCCTGCTGTTTCCTTCCGCATCAGGTCAGCTCCCAGCAAGAGGGGGCAAATTTCCCAGCCTAGACATGCCATGGTATGACAGTACCAGTACACAAATGCACTGACATCCTCCTGCCTAGGATGGATCCTGTCGCAGGATCTCCTCCGTGTGACAGGCATCTTCCAAGTGGCGATGCCAATGTGTGCATAGCTCACCTCTGGGGATATTAGCAGGGAGCTGTTTGGCAAAGTGACACCTAGCAGTGTTGCTCCTGCTCGCATCATTCCATAGCTGTGTTGGGCTTTTTTAGCCATTGTCCACCTGCTGCTGGCTGCAATCGCCCAAGCGTGTAAATCAGCACTGCGTGCACAGCTGTACTGCAGTGGGTGAAGCCTGCGGGAGCTGATGAGTGTGATTTCCTCTTCCTCTTCCTCACTCTGTGAAAATAGGAAGCCACTGCAATTCTTCCAGGAATGGATGACTGAAACAGTAAGAATTACTGACCCCCAAATCAGGCAGTTTTACCCTGGAGTCTTGAGACAAACTTGGGGATGAATTGCCTGGGGTGGAGCTGATATTCTTTGAGGAAGAGGTATCAGATGCACTGAAGAAGCAGCATGAAAGCTAATGGTGATGCTTGTGGCATACTCATAGTGAAAGCCAAGTGAGGATTTTTGTTGCTGAGAAGAGTGGGAAAGGTTTGGCTTGCCAGTAAAGTTACTGCCTGTTCTTGTGCAATTCCTCCTGTGCTCAGGAACAGGCTGTGTGAAGACTTACCTAGGTCTGTCACCTGCTTCCCCTCCTGAGGGATGTTGTTGGCAAGACTCCAGATCTGACTAATGGCTCAAGCTGAAAGAGTAGCAGTACCAATACCAGTCATTTCCAATATTCCTACTCAAACTGTGGCTCCAGAAAACTTCATTCTTTGGCAGTGCTCACGTCATGCAAGGATGTTTGCATCTCAACGAGTCTCACTCAGGCCTGCTTTTCTTCCAAGTGCAATAAGTTCTGGCAAAAGGAAGGGTATCTAATCTTGATATGAGAAATTTCAGCAAAACAAAGCAAAAATGTGTCCAGCTTCACCCCTGGCAGTTTGTTTCAATGGGTAACTGTTAAAAATGTGTACGTTGCTTCTTGTTTTAAATCACCCCCATTTAGCTTCCAGCCACTGCCTGTGATTATACCTCTCCCTCCTAGACCAAGTCACCCCTCGCTACCTGGTATTTCCTCCCCTTAAAGGCTTTTTATATACTGTAGAGCAAAGTGACCGAGGAGTGTTTACATTAGAGAGAAGTTGCTGGCTGAACCCTCGGACTGAAGTCTGTTTTCCTTCATGAAGAAACAATGTTTGTGCTGTTGGCATCCCCATCCCATTGTAAAACCCTCCTCCTGCTCCTGCTGTGAAGATGACAGGCTCCAACCTGGGGCAAATCCATGGGAACAGCGGTATAGAGGGCAGTGGCTCATGATTTTACACTGGAAAAGCAGCTTTTGCTAGAGGGAGTGAGGAGCTTTTACCTTGGCTCTGGCCCACAGGCTTTCTTCAAAATATTCCTTTCACATGGAAATTCCTGCCAAGTGAAGATTGCTAGCTCTGGCTGGCATGTCAGCCATGGCAAGAGACACAAAGGTTTTGTATCACTGGATATACGTGACACAAAAGAAAGGGAAAGAGGTTTGTTTTGTGCAGGCTGCTGTAATCAGCCAGCGGCATGCAGTGACTCTTTGTGGAACGGGTGGGATAAAGGGGAGTAAGTATAGGAAAAGAAAGCTAGATTTATTAACATTAATTCCGAATAATCAGTTTTCTGCTGAAGGAAAAACCACTAATCTCAAATATCCCTACCTCAGAGTCACTTTGAGTCCCTTGCCTGCCCCATGTAAAACCCTAGCCAAGAAAGCACACCTGCATTAGCTCTGCTGCACTTAATTTATTGAGCCAGTTTCACTACAATACTTTTTTTGTTTCCCATCACCAGCAAACCAGAAGTCGTTCCTAGCATGACCATCCTGCGTGTTGGTTTTTAGTCTGGGCATACAAGCCAGATGCTGCTCTATGGTACAGTCCCTCTCTATACCATGTGTGTCTTTGGAGATTTTTTTCTCCAGATAGAAGACCCACGTGAAAGAGCAGAAAGGTCTCAGACATGCTGTCCTGATGCCACGAGGCAGCAGGTTACCTCCTTGTTGAACCTCATCTGAAGACCTCCAGGCAGCTGAATGGGATATGTGTGATGAGCCAGCTGCTGCAAATGCCATTGCAGGAGTTGGCCAGGAAGGCTAGGGGCAAGAGCAGTGTAGTGAGCTGGTGACTTCCCATGTCACCAAGTGAGTGGGATATGAACAGAGTATATATATTGGATATACTGGAGGCTCAAAGCATATTGCCCTGATGCATGGGTTGAACGGATAGCAATGAATCTGTAGTATCTTCTTTCCCTTGACACATATTAGACCTTCTTTTTTTTTTTTCTTTCCCTATTCTGACTGCATCTGCAGAATGTCTTCTCCACGATCTCCAAGGTGTTTTCCAAAATGCTGTAGCACATGCAAAACCTCATAGGAAAGACCAACAGCTACAGTTGCCTTTTGACACAGGATGAGAGCAGAGGAGGGGGGTGTCATCAGCTAATATTGTGAATCCCCGGGAAAATGGAAGGTTTTCTATGTAAAATTCCCAGACGACACTAGGAAATCAAGTCATACTGTACCTTGGGAAAAAGGTCCCACTGAGTCTCACCTTCAGGAAGACTCCTTACCTCAAACCTGGCAGTCGGTCACCAGGTATCAAAATCATGTAGTATAAGCACAAGCAATTTCCTATTTTAGATGCCTGGTCAGTCTTCAACACCTCACAGAAATGTTGAAATTTTCTTAAAAAAGACAAGTTATGTATCAAGGGAAGAAATATAGTCCATGCTGTACTCCGTGCATGACCACAGCGTACCTGGATGTGTAGTGTGTAGAACCACTGCAGCATGAGCAAGGGGAAAACTATGAGTGGTCCACTTCTTCTGAACCTCCTTGGAGACACTGGGGGTCAGGTATCACCATCTGAGCTTTCTTTCTGTATGGATCTCTACTCTGTTGTGCAATTGTTCCATAGGTTATTAAAGTTGAGCTGGTGCAGCAGAGGCTTCTTATCATCTTGCTTGACAGGCTTTCTGAGAAATTAACTTTCCTGATTCTTAGAAACTTCCAAATGCTTACTTTTACATTTATTAATAAATAAGTTATAACAATCTGATTTTGTGCATGTATTGCCTTCAAATTAAATGACTCTTCTTGAAATTTCTATTCTTGTAGTTTTTTAAAAGTCATACTGAACAGAAAAAAGACTTGTTTTGAATCTTTGGTATTTACTTTATAATTTCCCTTTCTTCTTTCTTCAATACAAATTGAATTTTATTCACATCTCATTTCAATTCTGCAGATGTCTGGAGCTTTATAGAGAATGAAACCTGAGCTCTTGAATTTGTGTGCATTTTAAATGTCTGTCAGCATCAGCTTCTGGTTGTCGCTATAGGCTAACATGGTGCTGTGTCTCAGTGAGCAGTGTGCAACAAGAGAGCTCACCACACCTGAAACCTTCTTGATAAGAAAAGGCAAATGTTAATGGGAATAGCCCTTTTCTTCTTTTCTCCTAATTCTTTCTTTTCCATAGGTCTCTGCTGACCTCACTTTTAGGCTAACATGCCTTACCTATTATCATTCATATTTCCTTTTCCCTGTGCTGCTCACCTCTTCATAAAGCTGTAAATATCTCTTTTGCTACATCTCACTGTTCATTAGGGTATTTAGGCTTCTTCCAGCTGCTCCAGCTGGATTTTTTAATTGGAACAAGGATGCCTCAGGGTGAAAGAAGAAAAGAGAATATGAGGGAGTGAGATGGGGAGAAAGGTGTTGCTTGAAAGGGCATAATACAGATTTTTTTACAGCTGGGAGAGGAAGGAGCTTCCCTGCAAGTGAACAGGAGCTCAGCAAGAGAGGAGGGGAAATTGAAAGGAGGGAACTAGGTGAGAGATAGGAGAAAGGAGTTTAAGAAATGCTGATTAGTTAATATTTGTAAAGAGTTTCTGAGAGTGCAAAGTTTTATGTATATGCTAATCTACTAATTACTATTTTGTCGAGTGTCTGATTTTATGCAATCATGTATGATTAATCACAGCTGACTTGTCAATAGCAGTGAATGATGGGAGTGTAATACAAAAATTAAGCAGTAATTAAGGTCAAGCTCTTTCTCTCTTCCAAAGTGGAAGGGGATTTTCTTGAGGTTTACTTAAGAAATTTTACATGACCTGTTTGAATACAGTGAACCCTTCTTCCATCAGAAAGACCCCTGGTCATCCCCCATTGTGCCTTCTGCCCTGGCACAGAGAAAGTTGATAAAAGCAGGTGAAACCTCCCTATGAATAGGACTGTAAGGCTTATTTCTGTAAAATTTT
Source organism: Tapera naevia (assembly GCA_033556795.1). Classification (NCBI taxonomy): domain Eukaryota; kingdom Metazoa; phylum Chordata; class Aves; order Cuculiformes; family Neomorphidae; genus Tapera; species Tapera naevia. The sequence goes on along the minus strand of JAUMJJ010000088.1, from coordinate 15,894,488 downwards.
ATAGCAATATCTGATGACATGGATTAAAAAATGAATAAAAAAAACCAACATTGCCTGAAGGTTCAAACAATCCTGTCCTGTAGCACGTCTCCCTTCAGATGGTATAAAATCTCATCTCACACGGTTTATATGAATTGTACATAGACTGGGGAAAAAGCAGTGTATAAGAATGTTTCTGTGTGGCTCATACAGCTACCTAGGCAGTCTGTGTGAACTGGCCACCTTGCACCACTTCTTGCTTGTTGTTTTTTCAGGTCTCTAGTGGGTCTGGTTACCAGAACTGACATGGTGACGGTAATCGTGACCGCAGGAAGAGATTGTTGCTAGAGAGAACCTGTTTTGTAATTTTTAGAGGTAGAAGGAAATACTGATTAGGCCTCCTTTGTGGTGAGATATTGGAGTAAAATTTAGAAGCATAGCTCAACAAGATGGTGACTATACTGGATAGAACTATGAACTTCCTCCTTGCTGACTTGTTCTTCACTGTCATCGAGAAAATTCTTCCTGAAAAGGCTTGACAACCAGCAGCTGCAGTAGCTTTTGTTCTCCTTCTATTTGCAAGAAGAAAAAAAAGGAACTGAAAAGGGGCTAGTGGTACTGAACTAAGGTATTCTGAAATTATTCAGAAATTACAGAAATTAAACTTGATCTTGCAGTCTTAATTGTAGTGTATTCTAGGCACAAAATATCATGTTTTCAAGTGCTCTGAATTTGAGAGGTCCAAGGACGTGCTGTGAGAGATACCTGCCTGGGAGTAATGACAGTAAAGGTTGCTATGGCGCTTTTGAATGCAATTAAGTTCTGCATTTGTTAGCTAGTGGCTGCTGAGTTTTCCTCTATTGTCATGGTATTGCTGAGCATGAGGCATTTTTGCTTATGTTCTTTGTTTGGAAATGAATACAACCTCTGTTTGTGTTCGCGCTTTTACACAACTGGTGACCTGAAAAAAACCCATAATGCCTCTTACGTACAATCTATGAGCAGCGCTCTCTCTTGGTGCTCTCTTTCTCTCTCCTGCTCACCTCCCTTTATTTATCTTCTCTCTTTGTAACTTTAATTATAAGTGATACTCCTCAAGATCAAAATAATCTCATTTTTAAAATGAGAAAGGACAGAGAATCACTTATTGGTATATGAGAAATGTGAGACAAACCAGAGCTGAAACTTGCTTGCCTATAGGGTACTTAAAAAACATGCTGACCTTCATCTATTGCTTTTCTGTTTAAAGCGCAAGCTGTGAAAACAGTGGCTGAAATGCACATATCTTTATAACAGATGGAATGTAAGTCTTTTTGTATTCATGCCTGAAAGTTGTAAAATGTTAAGCAGAATAGAAGTTGCTCGTGAAAGTTTTGGAACCTAACATCTTAGCCAGGTTCTGGGTATTTTTGCTGATATCATGTTAGTAGCCTGGAAAAATGAATTTTAGTAGCATAGGTAGAAATCAAAAAAATGATGGTGTACAAGTGGTGATAGAAAATGTTTTTATGTTTGTAGCACACACAGGTTTAAAGAAAGCCATTTACACAGGTTCCATTTTAAGGGTGTAACTGGGACACCCTGAGTTTTGAAGATGTACTGGAATAGCTGAGTCAGTGTAGAGGAAGGTGGTAACGACATACAACTTCATCAGCGCTTCAGTGGTAACAAGGTGAGGGAAATAAAACCCTTGCTACTCTCTTTAATTTTCTGTTAAGATTTTCTTCGTACTTGTAAATGCTTGTGACATGACAGCATTGCTTCCTTCTGCATTTCCAAGGAATTGTGAAAGGAAAGCTGTGTTTGGATATTATGGTAGCTGATATTCTCCTTCTGCCCGTAAGGAAAACTTAGTTCTCTGGGGGAAAATCCTAAATGTGTCAAAGCAAAGCAATGAACTGTGGATAACATAGTTCTCAGACTTGCAGTGCTGAAGGGAACTGGCAGAGATGTTTTTTTCCTTTTGGGGGGAAAATGTGGATGATTGACACAATTTCCCAGGAGAGAAGATGGAGAATGAAATATTCCTCTTTGGAAATATCAGACACAGGACTCCTGAATGACAACCAGAGCAAGGACACTTGGAGCCTCCTAAGCCTCCTCACTGGGGGACAGCATTCTTCCCACAGCCTCCTCAGGTTTCCATGTTCCCTGGCAAAGAAGGGCATGAGAGGAGTCAAACTGAAAGCCTAAGATAGCCTGTCATGCCAGAAAGCCTTACCCTGCTGTGGTTCCTGCTCAACAAAAAAAAGAGCAGCAGCAGAGAAATGTTTACTTGTATCTTGCTAATCTTCCTAGTTAGGCACAGCAGAGGTGAGCCCTCAGCTGTAAGTCTGTCAAATAAACATTAGCTGAACTAAGTATTGTTATCATCTTTAGCCGTCAAATATAATTCTTAAGTGTCCAATGACTTTCTCCGACTGTGGTGCAATGGAAGCACTCTCTGATGGTTTTTGTCCCATTGAAGTGGCAATAGGGTAAACTGTGAACACTACATACCTGTACTTTCTTCTATTTTACAGTGATACAAGGCTCTGTGGATTTAATAGTAGTATTTTTGAGTGGGTATTTTTCTCCCAGGAGAAAAAAATACAAGATCCCTGTCCTAGCTGGTATTGATGGGAATGTTGTTGAAGGTCACTAGGTCAGCTCTTGTAGTTTCTATGGCTTATATTCAAGCCTGAGATAGAAGAGAGTACACTAATTGAAAATCACTATGAATGTATTTGAAAGACACTATTTTCTTTTACCTCCACAGAAAAGGCAATGTAGGGCAAGGAGGAAGCTGAGAAGGCAGGGCTGGTGGGAAATAGAGAGTCTTTCTACACTAATGCCCAAACATGTGCATTAATATGAGATGAAGTACCAGAATTTAACCTAAGCAATCTATCAGATAAACCTTTGGGATGGGCTCACTGTTGAAAAATGAATTGCTGCAGGTAAACCACCTAGTAGTACCTCTGGTGTCATGGTGATCTGGCTCACAAGTTACTTGCCCTACATAGTGTGACCTATATAGTGAAATCTAAACCAAGGTAATTATACACAGTTGTACAAATAATGCGGAAAAAGCGATGCTTTAACAAGTTGTGTTTTTCTGGAAATCCTGAAGTGTCTGTTCTGTTAAGATTATTTTGGGGAAGGGAGAAGATCTTGTGTTTCTTGGAGGGGCAACTTAAAAATCCAGAAAGTAATAGTTCAGATTGCTTTCACTGTTATGCTAAAGAGGTTGAGTTAAGATCCTTTTAAGGAAGATGCACTCTATTGCAATACATAAGGATTCATTCCCTTTGCTTACTGCATCTTCTCTCATCGTAACTTTTTCCCCTGAAGCTCTGGCTAGACTTCCCACTTGGGAAGGCTGGTGCCAAGCAGGGCATCCCAGGGTGCGATGAGCTGAGGTTTTGCAGGTTGCTTGTATCAGTTCCTGGAGCTGAAGTCTGGCTGACCTCTGACCTTCAATCCTTTCCTAATGGGGACTTAAGTGAGATGTTTTAAGATAGCTGACATCTGTCTTTGAAAACACACTGTGCGTCAAAGAACATGGAGCTTACTCCTTCTGACCATCCTCCTACTTTCCCAATATTGAAAATGAGAGCAAAATACTGAGGCAATAGCAAGATCTGTACGATTTGATTTTGAATGTTGTTTGTATACTGTGCATGGGAATAACACCTTTTGACTTAGGAACTTTTTGCAGTATTCTAGAAGATTGTTCTCATCTCCATCTCAAAATATATGTTTATTCATAGAAATACTCACCCTGATTAATTTCTAAGATGCAGATGTCACCAGAGTTTGTCCACCTGATACTATGCACAAACACATTTTTTAAAAATTGCTTTTCTTTTTTTTTTTTTGATTTTTGGGAGGTTTTGTTTTACAGAATAACTTCAGGTTTTTCCTTTTAACAATTTTGATGCTTAGTGCGTTATGAATGGGGAAAGGGGTGGAAGAAAGCAGAAGGAGCAAATCTATGGACTTTTTTAGAATTTCACCAGTATCTTAATTGTGACCAAGACTTCCTCTCAAAGAAGCATTGAGGTTTTTCTCCTGTCCTCACTGATTTTTCTCTAACTTTGAAAGAAATTATTGATTTTTTTCTTTTGGATATGTAGATTCTCCCTTCAAGTTTCTTCTGGCCATAAGCCACCGAGGGAAGAAGGAAGCAGAACTGTTTTGGTTTTAGTGCCAATCTAACAACTTCAGGATTGAAAAAAAAGTGCATGGATATCAGTCAACTGTTTCATGACAAAGAAAAAATAACTTAAATCTAATTAAGTCTTCTTTTGTATTGTCTGTAAGAGATCCAAGGGACTGATCTTCAGTCTGCCTGTGCTGCCAACAACCTTGGTCAGCTCAGGCATGCACTTTCACTTATTTCAGGCGACCTGCGTAGTCTGCCTTGTAACTCGTTCTATCTTTTCCACGCAGGGCAGCAAAAAAAGTTAATGTCTTTTAGCACAATGTGACTGGTGCAGAATAACAAAACAGCACAGAGAGAGAGAGAGAGAGAGAGAGAGAGAGAGAGAGAGAGAGAGAGAGGGTGAGCATGCCAGCAATTGTTATTTGTGAAGTATTTAGTGGATTACTTGGATTCATTCTTTCAGCTTAACGTTTTGCTGTGGATTTCATGTATTTATTCCAGATTCAACAGTGGCAGGGTCTACATGTTGGCATCTACTAGGATTTTAAAGAATTGTTTGGGTGATGCAGCTTTAGGACTTTTCAAAAAATTTGTTGTAGGATTAGGTGTTTTGTTTTTATACTAGTAAATTTTTTGGGGGATTTGATATAGAATAGGTAATTTTATTTGGCCAACAAATAGAGCTAAGAGAAAAATGTCTGGGCAAACTTCAAGAACTTGGAACATATTTTAACATCCGGAATTTTGTATGTCTTACTATACGTATTTATTTACAACTCTTTGCTTCTATATGCAACTGTTTCTTGAACTGTTCCCAATACTCAGTCTTGTATGTTGTTTTTTTTTTTTATTATTTTTCTTTGCCATATTGCATAGATGGCTGCTGTGTGGTTTGCTGTCTTCAGATACCAGCCATGCAATACGGCACAGAAGAAAAATGCTAACTTACCTTCAAGTTCATAATTAAATGACTTTTTGACCTTCTTAGTATTTAATACTTGTGTCTTTCCCTAGGTTTCTTCTTGGATTTTTTGGGAGAACAAAGAGGGGAGATTTCAGAAAATTTTTTAAAAAAACAAAACCAAATAAATCTTGTGTTTATCAAATTATAAAACAAAATGTAATGAATTTATAAAACATAAAATCAGACTTTGATCAAAAAAGTGTATCATATACTGCTGAAGTCACCAGAACATCATCTACCAATGTTGAATGATGAAAGCCAAGATTATTCAGTGCAAATTTGATCAAGATACTGTAATTTTATTAATATCGTTATTGTTTTGCAGAATATGAAAAGTAGGCAGGATGACTGTGAATGTGAGTAATAGCTCACTAGCCTTTCATATAATTTACTTAAATTTGGTAGCGTTTCTACAGTAGACTTTATGTACAGGGGTGTGAACCTTTGTATCTGAAGAACAATAATAGAATTATTGTCAATTCTTATTCAGGAATTCAAAAAATTGCTAGCAACTTGAAAAAGCACATGCATTTTGTGAGTTACGAGCTATGGAATAACATAATCTCTAAAGCTTTTAGTCCTAAAGTGTAATATGAAAAAACAGTAGGGAAAAAACCCCAAACAAACAAATCAGAAATCATGTTCTGCCACAGATTAGATCAGAGGCAAATGCTGAGGAGGGATCTCATCATTATTCCCTCTTCTAAAAAAAAGAGAAAATTGAGGGACAGTAGCCTTGATCTTATTTAGAAAGAGATTGAAGTGAAAGACAAGGTTGGTTGTTCTCACTTCAGAAGGGTCTGAAAGCTGAAATTGCAAAATCAATTTACTATCGTTACCGTAACAATTAAATTGACATGATGAAAAGATGGAGGAGGAGGATGGATCAGATAATCCACCCCCACAAAATATCTATGTGTGCAGGTGGCAAGTGGTAGAACTGCCACAACTGTCTCTCCTCTAACATGACAGGCAGCTGCCTCCACCCCTTTCTCCATCTCCTCCACAGGTCCATGCTGGCTTCTCCAAACACCTTCACTCAGCTTGGCAGAATTTCCTCCTTTGGCAATTTGTGGGGGGTTTAACCCCCCAGCTCTGTTTCTTTTGTGTCCCTCAAATCTGAGTGTTTCCACTGGTTTAGGCTGCCATACTGCTTGTGTTTGTACAATATAATAAGACATCTGCTGCCCACCAGCACTCATCTGCGCCCTGGCGGAGCGCTGCAGTTGACTGGTATCGTATTTATATTAATTGAACATGCCGTATTCTGCATACGCCGCTGATTGCCCTCATTTATTTTGTCTCCTAAAGACCCAAGGATTTCTGCTGCTTGCCCTTACAGCATTGTTTTACTCATTTGGCTCCAATTAGCCTTGGCTAATGAAAATACATTATACTAAACCTCTTGTTACCCGTTGCTGTTTCTAATGACATAATTTGTGTTTTGAGCCTTTTCAAGTAGACACATTAGGAATTACGTTACAGTTTCTTCGATGGGGTGGAGAAATATTAATTGCAGGCATCTGGGCTCCTTCCTTTAAAGAAGGCTGGTGATTTTTACTTAACTAATAAATGTTGACATAATCAGGGAGCTATCAGCACCATATGTTGGCCTTTTGTGAGATGCAGATCTTATCCCTGCCCGTCTGGGTGAGGAAATGCTTCAGTGTTAACACTATGTCTTGGTATATTTTTAAAGCATCACTCAGCAAAGGCAGATTGCTGTGAAAAAGAGATGAAACCTATTTTTAAAAACAAGTGGGCTGTTTCCCCAGCCATTCAGGTGAGGTTATCTTTAATGATAAACAGATGCCAAAAGCTGCATATGCAACTGTGCTTATCTAGCATGGTATTTGCAAAGCCCCTTTTTGTTAGCAGAGCTCTGCCCTGGGGACTTTTACGGTGGGGGTAGAGTGGAGCAAGATGGAGCAGGTGGCCGTCTGTTGTTTGAGGGTGTGCTCATCTTTTCCCCCTCCCTTTCCCTTTCAGGGACTTTATGTGCAAATATTGAACCCTAAGGATGCTGTTGCAATTAATGAGCTTTGAGGGTCAAATTTGAAGGAGAGGTGTGCTTCTGCCCTTCGTGGAGAGATTCATGCGACTGTCTTGCTCAACCACACCAAGGAATTAAATAAATAGTTTTTGTTAATTCAGAAAAAATTATAAGTATTTTAAAAGTAAATTTCATAGGTATGACATACACTGCCAAAAGGCAACAGGCAACAGTAGTACTTTGTTGTGTTTAGTTCAAGCTTCCTTTTGACACAGTACGCTTCAGTCCTGAAAGCTACACATATCCTCCCTCCTAGTTCCTTCAGCACATGTTGACTGACTTTATCTCAGACAGGGAAGCTTCACAAGACCTCCCTCCATTGTGCTCTATTCTTTGAAGGAGTTTCTTTGGTCTGGACTCCCTTGATTTTTCTTAAAACATTTTGTGGTTCTTTTTTCTAAGAGAAAGTGGACATGAGCTGGAGGTAGTTGGGTGGATAAGGCTGCTATACCTTGGGGATGTTTTTCCAATGTCAGTCTTCAAAGCGTGTAGTGAAGGAGGTTGTTTAGTGCATAAGTAGCTGCTAAAAAGGAAGGGTGGACTTATGCAGTGGAATGTATAAAGAGGCATTATAAGCTGTGGCATTATTTGAATGACTGCCTGGTAGCGTTACACATAGACCTCTTTGTTTAAGGTACTATTTTGGCTGCCTGACAAGGGTTGGATGGATCAGCTCTTCTCCATTAATCACTCCATTTCCTTAGTATTGGTACTGCTTCAGGCAGGGTCTCTATTGCCACTGGGAAAGATCACTTTCCCCCACTAATACTATCAATCACCTCTCCCCAGCTCTCTGGGCATGAGGAAGTTATGCAGGGTGGCATCTCCTTCAGCTGTAAAGCCATGCTTGAGCTCTGCATCAGGGCCTTGGCCTTTCCCTGAGGAGCCTACAGCTGACATGGCTTAAAGGGGGATGCTGACTTGGTGGGAAGGAGAAGCGGTGCTGCTGGAGTAGGTGCCCAGTTGTTACTGTCTTTGGTTTCAGATGTCTGCATCTTCTTGCTGAATTTATTGTGATGGGTTTTAAGAAAGAGAAACACAATACTTTGCTCTTGACTCCCTTTAAATTGCTGTGGGTGGTCAGAAGAAGTAGGATGGGTGGCTTCAGCATGTATCTTTCTTCTGGGCTGGCACCAGCGAAACCACAAATTATTTAGGAAGCCGTTATCTTGATGCACTCCAAAAGCGAACAAGATGTGTTTACTTGATTTGTTGGTTCATATTTTTTATTTCTTGCCTGAAGATAACATAGTAACTGAGAGGTCAAGAAGAAAAGCTGCAGAGCTGGTTGAAAAGATATTTTTTTTTTAACTTAAATAAAATGGTGTCCCCTCAAGTAGCCAGTCCCATTTTTGCATTAATTGCTAGTGCTTCCTCCATATGCATCAGATACCCAGGGAAATTCAAACGTATAGTGTCCCTGGAGGTAACAAAATAACATTTCACAGTTCATAGGAAGTCTGGTTAAGGAACACTCCTGACTCTAATCCCTTACATGTGGCATTCGTCTTTTCAAAAAGTACTGCTCAAGGGAATTAGGTGATATAAAAGTAACATTTTACCTAACAAAACATTTAGGAGGAAGAAGCATAAATGGAAACTTCATAAAAATCTGGTATGAAAACTGCATGTCTTTTTCAGGTTTGCACTGGGTTGTAGTTACATCCCTTGCTGTCCTGTGAGTTTTTCTAGTTCATTGTGCAATTTGCATTTTGTTAATATTCAGCCAATACACACTCCGTGAGAGCTTAGATTCGTATTCCACACAGCCCTTCAGCTCCTGCCCTGAGTAACCATGATTTAAAGCTTTCCCCATAGGGCTTGTATTAAAATGACTGCTAAACTGCTGTATTAAAAAGGTTGCCAAACTGCATGGAGTATTTTCACTCCAACCCCTACCTCCACCTGCAGCTGCCAAGTGTGGCAGGGCCCAGGAGCAGGGTACAAGAAGCCACCCTGTGCAATCCAGCCTCCCTCTTGACTGGTTTGCAGTGAACACCCTTGATCTGTAATGGTCATTGGTGGGTCTGGACTTTGATTCTGTCATTACATTTCCGTGAGCAGCTATCTCCATTGGTGCATAGAAGTGCAGGCTTGTGGAAAATGCCCAGAGTGTGTTCCTGCATACTGATGTCTGCTTTGCCTGATGCTAGTCCCAGAGCACCTTTGGGCTGCTTGCTTTAAGAGGTAAACTTCTATTTTCATGAGGGTTAGAGGAAGAAGCAATGTCACTCACCAGCTCTCGACAGTGATATGGACTGATGGTCGGTAACAGAAGATTTTGTTATCTTTTGTGGCTGAGGTTGTCCTTTGGCCAAGGTGGCTTGGTGTCTCTTAGTGGGGGTCTCAGCAGCCAGGTTTGAAGGTGGTGACATGCTCAAAGTGGATTTCAGTGGCAGGTCTGACTTTGGAGCTGGGCGTGCCTTTTTTTTCTCTTTTGAGTCTGCCAGTGGGTTTACAGAGCAGTAAGTGACTGGTGCCGTGTGTAGGAGGAGAATAAGGTGGCTGAGGTGCCACCAGAGGAAACTTGGCATGTGGAGGGGGGCAGGGAGCCAGAAGGTCTTGTTCTCCTCTGCTGGCAGCACGACTCAGAGCACGTGAAGCGAGAAAATCTACTTGAAAAATGACTTTTTAGATGAGAAGTGTCATTTAAGTAAGAGAGAAGCATGTGACTGCTCTTCTTTGTTACGGTATGACACAGGTATTATTCTACAAACATACTTTATGGCACTATGACCCAGATTCTTCTTAATTTTCACCTTGTTTTGTTTTGTTTTGTTTTAAGGAGCAAGACACAGTGCTAGAGGACATAAACCATTGGACGGTCTTCAGTTAATGTATACCATACCTTTAAATAAATCCATCCTGCCACAGAGTGGAAGCTAAGTGGGGCAAGAGAAAAAGAGCCTGTAAGAGGACAGGCTTATTGATCATGTAACGAATGGCCTTCTGTTAATCTTGCTGAGGCTATGTCTAAAGACTTACGGCATTTGGTTTGTGGTAAAAGACTTCTGCGTGCTAATTCATGTTTCAGTGAATTGTTCTAGCCATGCTCTGATGTGCTGGGTAAAACATTACGGCTATGTTAAATCCAAACTGACTGCATTGTTTTGCATTCTCAAATCCCACCAACCACTCCCACGTGTTTTTGAGGACAACAGGAGATTTTTTTTAAGAATATTTTGATTGGCAACAGAAGGGCATAGAAGACGATTATGATAACTCTGTTTAAATAAGGTGGCTGAAGAAACACGTGTAGGGTGAACCTGAATAAAAGGCTTACCCAAGCAGTAGGAGATTTTACTGACCTACCCAGGAGCCTATGTGTTGATGACAGCCTGTCGGTGCATCTGGGCTAAGACTTGATCTCTGTGCAACACCCCACATGACAGCTGATAATTCTGAGAGCAAATCTAAGACTGTGTCCTCTCTGCTCTTTGTTAAGCATGATTGCAAAATCCTTTCTGTATTAATTAACCAAAATCTCATCCAGTGTACCGGGAAGGAAATCCAGGAACGTGGTGGAGTTTATCTGCTTACTCAAGGCTAAAATCTGGCCTCATGGCCTTTATTTGAATGGGGATTGAGTAATGTCACCAACAAGTTTCAGTACAAATGTCCTGGGGTCGCCTCCTTGATTAGATGTTGCATTACGCCTCCCTATTTTCAGTTGAGGGTCACTCTATCTGGGCGCATTTTACATTCTTCAGTATAGGAATAAAAAAAGTTTTGGAGATTATTTTTCAGAGGTTTAGTGTCACTGTTCTTGCTAGATAGTCAATCTTAATGGGATGCGTTTGGAATGGTTCCAAATTCTAATTTTGGAAATTGAATTGTTTTAGTGATTAAACAAAGTAACTGAGGGCATCACCCTATTAAATAAGATATTTCATGCATGTGATTAATTGTAATCTCAATATAAATCCTTTTGATTTAGAGATTAATGTTGATTCTTTGCTTCAAATTTACTGTCCATTTGTTTTCTTAATTAAAATTAAAGGTAGAAGACAGATAGCAGAGGAACCTCTTCATGATGTTGATGTTCACTTTGTTAAATAGAACATTTTTCATTAGGAAGCTCAAAAGTAATAGGCTTGGTATAACTATATTAACCCTCAGACAATAGAGGATAGATTGTATGGGTTTTCTATTGCTGGCTAAGCTTGTCATGCTTCAGATCACTTAAAAAATATTGGGAGCTGAACTTCCAGCTTAAATGCAGTCTTTTTCAAAATTAAAAGGTAGTATTTGAAAAATAGCTTCCTGCTTTTTAGAGAGGAAATTTCTCTGTCATGCTCCTTGAAGTGTGTGTTTTTCAAATGATATCATGTTTCCAAGTCAAAATAAAATAATTTATGGGGGTAGAGAGAACATCTCCTACTCCCCATCACTTACTTTCTCATGGGGAATCTATACCTGGTCTTTGTCCAAATGGATCCAATATCACATCAAGTTTTATAAATGCTTATCATTTCATTACTCAGCTTTTCACCTAAATCCACTGGAGTGTGTTAATGCATTGTGTTATATCTGGGTATGAAAGCCAGAAACAGTACAAGGGCAGTATTAATGCAGTACTTGTGCTTCCACTATACGTTAAGCAAAATGTTGCCTCTGTGTACGTGTAATAATTTATAATGCATGAAGAAGTCATAGAAAGAATTTGCCATACTTATGCAGGGAAAATATAGAGCAAGTAACAACATTATAAACTTTTTTGTGCAAAGATGTTGAGCTTTTAATGAAAATGCATATAACTAATAAAGGCATAAAGCTATTTTGTGTTAATTTATTGTGTCATGATACAACCTGATGACCCTAATTCATCTTACTAAGAATGCAAATTATTGCGACAGCAGAGCATTATTGAAAATCATTTGGGATCAAATCATGACAAGCAATTCCCATGTGTCGCCACTCACATGCTTAATTGTGGCTTGTAGACGCAACACCTCATGCTTGATTTCTGGAAAATCCTGGGAAGGATTGATAGAAGCAGAAAAATTGAGGTAATCTAAAGAAAAGTAGTAGTCTACCAGAATGCAATAAAGTATACGGAAGTCATCCTTGATGGACGTATGACTGATCTGATCCTTAGCTGCTGGTTTTTTTCTTTTTATGGTGTTCCTTTCTAAGATCTGGTTTATAAGTCTCTTGATGAAAATGAAATTGTGTCTGCCCTTGAATGTGTGGACTATGTGCCCTATAGCATAGTAGAAATCATCTTGCATTGTGCCAAAATCCTTTGGTCTGCCTTCTATTGCTATCTACTGATGAGATGTCCTTGCCTTGTGTAACTACTATTCACCAGATAGTATCAAACCATTTTGCCGTTGTAAAATTTTGGAGTTGGTGTTTGTGAGCTACAGGTTTAAATACGTATATTTTTTCTAAGAAAATGAAAATTGCAATAAGTATAAGGAGACGATAGTTACCATTTGAATAAGAACAGTTTAAAATGTAAAATTTATTAAAATGTGAATGGTTAAAAATTCAGTTCTGATGCAATCCTGTTGTAACTCATGTAGTGAACATTAGGCATGCTTAAAGCAGAAACTCAGTTCAGTGTTTTCTACCTACTATAATGAAATTATATTTCTTCTGTGAAAACTGATTTAAGCTGATGTTTTCAAACAAGAAATATGGGAAATCTTCAATCATTTTCATTTGCCGAGAGTTTAATATTTGCTTAGAATATAAGGAACATTTTCAGAAATCCTCCCATAACGTTCACTATATGTGCAATGCATTAATGTAACACATAACTGTGCATCACTGGGATTGAAGATTAAAAGCAGCTTCTACTGTCTCAAAATGTGCTTTCTCATATGTCCCATATGACTATAATTTTCTTAAAGATCTGTTACTGGTTGTAGTTTACCTCCCAACGCTGTTTCAAATTTTCTTCCTTGTTTTCCAGATGTGCTTATACTGTGTGTTTATGATTCAAGTAGGGTTTGGGTTCTGGTCCTGAGTGCAGCCAGGAGATTACATTGGGTCCTTTTCAGTTGTGCAAACACAGCTGGATTAGAGGTGGCAGTTAAACATTTCCTCTCTGTGACTTTGTTTCCCAGAGAAGTCAAAGATAATGATAGGGGAATGCTGTCCTAATTTAGGTTTTATTGGAGCAAACCTACCACTTCTAAACCACTACAGAAAGAAATGTGTGTTTTTACCAATCCAAGCAGCTTGACATTTCCTAATTATCGTGTATCATTTGAGAATTTCACATGAAGATCAAGTAGACACTGAAGAACTGCAGAGAAGTACCTTTCCATTTATCCTTTCAAAGACCTTGTATAGGAGGAAAAGGAGGAGAGAGGGAGAAAAGACTGGAAACAAGACTTTTATCCTATTGTCATAATTAATTTAGGAATATAATTTCTGCAAAACTATCCAGCTTAGCAATGGTAGGACCCTGTCAAATGAGTCAAAAACATTTTCTCAGAGAGGCATGTCTCCATAACAAGTTAGAAGTTGGTCTGCTAGTGGAAACCTTCCCCCTTTGATCACTTTAGGCATCAGGTACTGAGACTCCCAAGTTTTGACAGAGCTAGCGTAGTTCTTGCAGTGGCATTAGGCTGTCCCCATACAGGTGGTGGATGCTCTTTCTTCAACACAAGTAAGTGATTTGTTTGACTGCCTTCAGCCTTCTCTTCTCTTTGCCTTATTGGCTTGTAAATACGTTCCTGCCTTTGGAGATTTATTCCTGAGTCTCATAGTGTCTTGCTGTGGAATGTTGTCCATGTTTGACAGTTTGCATGAAACTCACCTTTCCAGCCCTCAGTCTGCTACCTCATTACCGACCTCATGAGGCTGAGGGACGCTTCCCCTTTCAGTAAAATTTGTGGCGCAAGGGAATAAATGCTTCATCATCTGCTCTTTAGGAAGAGAGTCTTGTTTTCCTTTGTTTCCTCTTATCACACACCAACAAAGTTGTTCTTGATGCATTTTTGTCCCTTTCTAGTTAGCTTTGTGTCTTGCCTTTAATGCGTTTTGATTAATGTAGGTTCTTTTGTATTCCTCAGTCATGTATACTTGTTTTTGACATATGATTTATGTTTCTTTCTGTTTTCAAGTGCCTTAAACAACTTCTGGCACTGCCTTGATGGTCTTGCTATGCATTCTGTTCTTCTATACGAGAAGAAAAGCTGTTTTGCTTAAAATAATTATGTATGTGTATACACATACTTTTTTGATTGCTTTAATGCAAAGTGTTATTTATTACCTCCATATGTCAAATTCTCAAGTGGTACTCTCCTGTTAGTGAAGACTGGAGCTGAAATAGCTCCTCTTTAGTACTACTGCATTTTTTTGGGGAAGAGAAAGAAAATTTATGTAGCTGAAAGGTTATCAGTGTGGCACTGTGCTGTTTTACCAACATACCTAGCTGAAGTTCTCTGCCTGATGCATCGGGGAACAGTGACTTTTCTGATGTGTTTTTGATCTAGCCACATTAAGACTCCTACAATTACTTCACTCCAGATTTTTTCCCCTTTTTTTCTTTTTCTTCATTTCACCTTTTATATATGCTCTTGAAATTTTATGTAATAAATTCCTGCTTTCTTCCTACAAAGTACATTATGCTATGCTGTACAGAATTTGCCCAAGAATATCTCTTCTAGTAGTGGTTTGAATATTAGAACTTCTAATTCTCCTCTTTGTCTTTTCCACGATCAGAGGGTTACTCATAAATATCTAAATAAGTTTCCCAAAGTATTTCATTGCTGCTTCTTCCGATAGGTTCTATTACAGTTTCTTATCACTTCCACAGATTTCAGCCCTCTGGGCCAGATCGTTGCATTTAGAACATGAGAATTTTTTTATTCACTGCTATTTAATCTGGTTTAAAATCTTTCCTACTTGATAGGCAAGCTGATGCTTCCTACCCTGCTCTTCTTATCTCTGTGCAGAGACATTTCTTCATGGGAAAACATCCACTAGTTAAAGAAGCCAAAGATCTCTTGCTGGTGCCATCTGTACAGCTATGCGCTTCTTTCCGAGAGGCATCTGTCTCTGTCACTAGCAACCTGTGGACTTCACGCCTGGGCTTCACGCCTGGCCTCCACCCAGCCACCATCAGTGGTAGGTGAGTGGGTGACTCGTTCCCTCCAGCTCCTCTGCTGTAAATTGGTGGGCTGGTTTGAAAGAAGTGGGGAGGGAGAAAAAAAAAAAAAGCTTGCTAAAATTTGTAAAGGAAGATAGCATGATGCAACTAGAAAAACTTTATCAATCAGAATATTAACTTGGAAAGGAAATTAAACTCTTTCACAGTGCCTTAAATGCAGAATGCCTAGTCTCTGAAGAAGATAGTGTTTATTCTGACATAAACACTTCTTTAATGCTGCTTTTCTTGCATAGAAGGGAGAATATTTAGAATAGGATATCAGGCTTTTTCAATCAGTTAAATACAGTGCATTTATTTTATATATATATACAAAAATGTATATTTTTTCCTTGTATTGCTGCTTATTAAACTGAAATCCATCTTCATATTTATTCAATGATTTGTAATTTAACCTTCTGCACTACGTAAATAGTCAGTTCTCCATACAGTAATGAGAAGAAAGCCCAGTGAACCTATGAATAATGTAAAATTTAATGCAAAATATATGCAGAAGATAATTGGTGAAATGACCTTTCATTTGTGGCATGAACTTCATATTCCTGCTGAATTATTTCCTCTGCTTCTACCTCTTTAAGCTTGTTGTTTTGAATAATGACATCTCTCCATTGGCAGAAATCAGATTTGAAGGAAAGATGGTTTTTCAGGTACTGGATTATACTCCACAGACACACTTCTTCCTTGAGTGGGAATGTCTTTGGGAGCCTGTCAGTAAATGACCCTGGGCTGCACTGTGCAGTCTTACAGCTGCCCCAGCTGATGATTTCAGAGATGTTGAGTGCACCCTAGGACACTGTCTAAGCATTCTTGAAATCAAATATTTGTAATGAATAGGAACAGATGATGTTTATGATGTTTAAAGGGTTTATAAGTGCTGCTAGACATCCAGGCTTTTCTGGGCTGCCAGTGAAGTAACTATGCTAAGGAGATAAATCCCAAGTCTGAAGATTCCTGTGCAGGCACGATACATGGATCAGGAGACAGGTGTCAACTGTGTGAACTGAGTAATATGAAGTACATATGAGATGGCTTCCAGCAGCTGAAGCTTGGGGACCTTGCCTGTCATGGGAACTGTCCTTTATAGGAGCCATCCTTTACCATCTTCTTTGTCACGTAGTTGTATTCATTTAGAGGGATACAGACATTTGTCCTTGATGAGCTGGTGCAGAGTGGGGACAGCTTGTCTAGACGTCGGTGTGAGAGGTCAAGAGTCTTTTTCTGGTTTCTGCAGAAGGAAGAAAGAAGTAACTTCACTTCCTTGGTGAGCTTGGCACCATTGGCTGGAGTCACTGGGGTGAGAAACGACAGCTCCTGAGACAATTTAATGCTAAAATGCTGGATGAGAAGAGTGCGTGTATAAGGAAAGGTTATTCCCCATGTCTCTGGTTTTCTAGCCGTGGTATTTACCACGGGAGCTCTTGCCAGGATTCCCAGAGAGCCAATTTATAGAGGTGGCTGTGGCTATGGGCAACACTCCCTGAAGCCTAACCTGGTTGTCTCGTGCTGTTGAAGGTCATTGGTGCTGTGGATGGGCTGGGATGGAATAGGAAAGGATAGAATATTTTCAGTTAGAAGAGACCTACAATGATCATCTAGTCCAACTGTACCACATCTTGCTGCTGTCTACCTGTTTCTGTAGCACTATGTGTTGTGCTGGCAGTAGTCTCCGTGCTTCAACAGATGTGATCCAGTGATGCTTACTGACCAGTTTTAATGAAATGCAATGAGACCTTTGTATAAAAACAACTACATGAACATAAGCTGAGGAAATGGTGCATCTCATCGGCAATTAGTGTATTCAAATGAACCGAGACTTTGCGTGCCTTCTGCACTCAAGGAGATACTGCAGCTTGGGTAGTTGGAGCTTAATTGTTCATTTCTACCTGAATATGTATTACTGGAAATCATATTTTGGAACTGCTTGCATTTTGCTTTAATGGTGCAGAAAGCTGATTTTTTAAAAAAAATAAATCTGGAAACAAAGGTCTGAGTAAAACATACCATAAAAACTCTAAAGAAGATTACTTGTAAGACAAGAAATATGACTCAACTAACTGAAAATACCTCTTTTAAGGGTTTTCAAATTGTCTTGTATGATGACTTTTTTTTTTTTGCTAGGATAACTTTTTCTTTTTTGGTTAGGATGGAAGGTGAAAGCATATGCTTGTTTTCAGTGCACTACATTTATTTCTACTGTCTCAGCATTAGGCTACCTTTTCCTTATATTTCTACTATCATGTATGTAAAAATAACCTATGTACTAAAGGGACACATAGTGGATGGAGGAGACCAGAAAGTTTTCTTAAAATACTTCTATTTATATTATGTCTTGATCATTCCTGAACACTGCAAATAGCCATTCTCATACCACAAGCAGCAAAGTATTGAGGCCAAGTGCCAGTGAGGGTGTGTGGTCCTACAGAAACTTGCATCATCTGCCTGTTCAATTCTGGAAGTGCATTATGTGAGAGTGGAAAACATTCTTAGCTTACACTTTAAAATGCTCTAGAAGTGAGAATTGTTTGATTTTGCCCGTGAAACATTGCTCGTTGAAGGAAGCCATCATTTTCTATACAAATACTTTGAGGAGGGCTTATCCTTGATTTGTTCTAACATCTAACTAGGTGTAACATATATGAAATTACGAGATCTGATAAAAATATATTTCACATTTCTTGTGGTATTGCTACAGTGCGCTTTCTTCATGCGTGGCTGGGATGCTCTTTCGAAATGCAAGATGGATGAGATTTTAGGAATTTAAGATAAAGTTTTATTTCTTTGTTTCTTATTTTGTGAGAAGGGAATAAAATTTTCCCTGTTGCACTTATGCCTTATAGGTAGTAAAAAGTAGTGAGAAAAACCTGAGTTGGTTTGTGTTTCTTTTCAGCTATTTACTAACTGTATTTCTTAGTTTCTTTCTAATATTGGTGTGGTGTACTATATGTCCAGAATGCTCTTCAAGAAAACATGAAAGATGAGATCTTTGAGACTATGATGAAGAAAAACAGTACTGGACTGAAAAATTACAGTTAGATAGAGACCTGTTTCCAAGTGATATGTTTGCTGAGCCTTAAAACAATTGCTGTGAATTAAGCCAGAGTTTTATATTTTTCAAGGCTTTATAGAAAGCTTTACAAGACAACCTGTCAAGGTCTCTTTGGAGTTTTTATGGTGGCTCACATTTAGGAAACAGCTGCAGCACCTCTCTACTTCTGACTGATTCCCTGCTCCACATCCCTTTTTGAAGCAGCAGTTACTGAGCATGATACAACAGCCATGTGCTCTAGAAAAAGATTGAAGCTGTGTATAACCTTGATAAAAGCTGGCCTTCACGGCATAATTTTTAATTTTTTGAACATTTTGTTCTGTGTAGGGAAAATGGTATTTTACGTCTATCTCCATGAGCAAGAAATGTGAAATGTCGTACGGCACAACTTGAATGATTTCTGTATTGCTTGTTTATTTTAATAAATCACATATAACTTGAAACCTGTTTTATTTTCCATGGTATTTGGAACCTTTAAAGCTGTATTCAGCATACTTTTTCTCATGAGAATTTTTTTTTCATCAGAAGCCTTAACAGATTTGGAAGTGGGTGATGAACATAAAACTGACTGTGCTCTTTGAATATGAAGTTTATGTGCCATTTACCCTGGCCTTTCAAACACATAGGTGAGATATATTTGGTCTTGTGTGATTAATTTTCCACTAGAGTGTTAGCAGATTATTACTATGTCTCAAATCACACAAAAATTCCATAAAAACATACTCACTACCCACAGATTAGCAGCAAGTCAGAAAAAAATGTAACACCCCTCCCCATTATTAGAAGAACAGACAATTGTGCAGAGGGTGAACCTTAAGGAGGCAGGTTAGGGTGGAATTCCACTTCTGGAGATGGTTTTAAAGGACTTTGTTTATTCAAGACAACATTTATGATGCATTTTTGAGAGTAGCTGGTACTATATATTGAAGATGCCTGTGAAGGACCCTAGGCTATTCGACAGAAGAAAATGGAGAACTAAATGGCATGGATAAGCAGACATGATTCTCACCTCATGAGTGGTTGTTGTCTTATAACCAGCTTTTCCAAGTTATGATGTCTGGGTTGTGTTCTCCCCTCTGCCCAGCACTCTTAGGAAAATACTTGGCAGGAAAGTGAAAACTGAGACCCTTTGTCTGGGATTTCTCAGTGTCTGCTGGTCAGAATAGCAATCTGTGCTGTAGATATTTAGAAATGTTGAACAAATGACCATTGCAAGTGTACACGTCAATTCAACTGAACAAGATTGCTTAACATAGACAATACCATTTGGGTTGTTGCATTTCATCGGGCAATTCCCTAGTACTACACCCTGCTGACAGAGCAGGTAACTAATCTGGCTATTTGGGCATGAGGGGAGAACTGCCTTGTAGTTGCTCACATACGTAGTTGTTACCTGTAGTTACTCACACTGCCTTGTAGTTAATCAAATCCTGTAGAAGTGATATAGTAATATGATAACAATTGTTCTTCTCCTTCCTCTCCAGTCTCCAAAGTGTTTTGATGCCACTTTCGAAAGGGAAGAATTGTTAGCTATTGTATCTGTAGTTGTTCATGGTATTTCTTAACCAGTAAAATGTGTGGCTGGAAAGTTTAAGGTTACTGCTATAAAAATGTCATCCTTTATTTTAAAAAAAAAAAGTGATACATTGTCCTATGATAATGGAGCACTTTGATTAAAAGCATCCAACAGCCTATGATGTATGGGAGCTAGCTGGAAGACCATTGGAGTGTAATTAATTATTAGCTGTTCTTTACAAGGTCTAGTTACTCTTTGCAGAATTGATTTTGAATGGCGACAAAGCAGCAAGCTCTTGTTTACGTATGCTACGCAATTAATATATGGATGTTGGCAGGAGCAGGTGGTGTGTGATGTGTGATGGAGTACAGAGCCTTTCACCTGCAAGCACTTTCTTATGTTGAAGTCAGGCAAGTTGCGAGGCGATGAAGTTGTTGCTGAAGGACTGGTTGGAAGCCAAAACGGCTTGTACGTGGTGGATGTGTAGACACATCTCAAAAATTTTGATGGTAAGCAGTGGGAGTCTCTGTAACACTGAGTTGGCACGGACACTCGACTTTACCTAATGGGCTAGACACCATTTCTGCCATAACAAGACCAAGGTATATTTGCAGAGTTTTGCATACTGGTTACCACGCCCTTTTCCTCTGCTCTGTGGATAAATAGAGGAGTTGGGTTGACATAATTTATCCCTCTTTATGAGAACTATACATGCTTTAAATTTAGCTTTCCAGAAGAGAATGCTGCTTCTTTACTGGAAGCGTCTTGTTAAAGGCTGACCATTTGAGAATTTGTTGGATACTACAAAGGACTCTCAAAAGCCTTTTAAAAAATCCTCTATCTGTAGAGAGGAAAACCTGATCCAAATCGAGAAAACGGGATGAGAGATCAGAAACTCTTGGGTAAAACTGTCTGAGAGGTTCTTATTTCAAATACAGATGATAAACTTATCTTGTTTTTATTTCAATGTAAATTCATTGAAAATTGCCAAATGATTTTCACATATACTTTTGCTGAACAGAACTCGAAGAGACAAATCTGATAATACAAAAGCACATACCCTGCTGCTGAATTCTGTGAAAAGTAAAAATAATAAATTAAAAAAACCCCAAAACTAAACAAAAGAACACAACCCCAACCCTAAGAGCATTTAGTGATAATTCAAAAAGTGAGCTGAAAACCTTTGTGGATTGGATTGAATCCTGGGAAGAGTGTGACGAATTCATGCTAAGAACATAGATATCCTGTGAAGAAAGAGATTATATTTTGATATCACAGTATGACAAGTTTGGAAGAGACCTCTGAGATCATCTAGTCCAACCTATGACCCAACGCCAACACCTACTTGTCGTTTAAACCATGACACTAAGCACCTCATTCAATTTGTTTTTAAACACCTCCAGGGACGATGACGACTCCACCTCCCTGGGCAGTGCATTCCAATGGTCAATCACCCTTTCGTTGAAAAATTTTTTCCTAATATCAAGCCTAAACCTCCCCTGATGAAGCTTGAGACCATGTCCTCTTGTTCTGTCACTGGTCACCTGACAGAAGAGATCAGCCCCTGCCTGCCTACAACCTCCTTTTAGGTAGTTATAGAGAGCGATAAGGTCTCACCTGAGCCTCCTCTTCTCCAGGCTAAAGAACCTCAGCTCCCTCAGTCACTCTTCATAGGGCTTGTGCTCCAGCCCCTTCATCATCTTCGTTGCTCTCCTCTGGACACACTCCAGCATCTCAACATCTCTCTTAAACTGAGGGGCCCAGAACTGGACACAGTGCTCAAGGTGCGGCCTGACCAGTGCCGAGTATAAGGGATGATAACTTCTCTAGTCCTACTGGCCACACCATTCCTGGTGCAGGCCAGGATACCATTGGCCTTCTTGGCCACCTGGGCACACTGCTGGCTCATATTGAGTTTCCTGTCTACCAGCACTCCGAAGTCCCTTTCCACTGGACTACTCTTCAGCCACTCTGTCCCCAGCCTATAGCACTGCACGGGGTTGTTGTGTCCAAAGTGTAGAACCCCGCACTTGGATTTGTTAAACTTCATCCTGTTGGAATCAGCCCATCTCTCCAGTCTGTCAAGGTCCCTCTGTAGGGCCCTACTACCCTCCAGCAGATCGACACTTCCTCCTAACTTGGTATCATCTGCGAACTTGCAAATGATGGACTCAATCCCCTCATCCAGATCATCAACAAAGATATTAAACAGGACCGGGCCCAATGCCCCGACCACTAGTGACAGGCTGCCAACTGGATGAGACACTGTTCACTATCACTCTCTGGGCTCGACCATCCAACAAATTCCTAACCCAGCACAGAGCACTCCTGTCCAAGCCACGGGCTGCCAGCTTCTCCAGGAGTCTGCTGTGGGAGATGGTGTCAAAGGCGTTGCTGAAGTCCAGGTATACCACATCCACAGCCTTCCCCTCATCCACCAGCCAAGTCACATGGTCATAAAAATAGATCAGGTTGGTCAGGCAGGACCTACCCCTCCTAAATCCGTGCTGGCTGGGCCTGATCTCTCGGTCATTCTGCAGGTGCTGCGTGATTGCACCCAGGATTATCTGCTGCATAATTTTACCTGGAACTGAGGTCAGACTGACAGGTCTGTAATTACCTGGATCATCTCTACAGCCCTAATCTTGAAACTCTACATATGTCCCAGCACTTACTAACCTCAGTCTAGTTTTAAAACTGCTCTTATATTATGATCTGTTCCCTATCAAAAGAAAAGCATGGTGCAATTAGGCTTAAACATTGTCTTATTACTTTTGGATGAGAAATTTGTATTAGAACAGTTTTCCTGAAAAGTCAGGAGAGAGTGATAAAATCGTAGGAATTGTTTTCCCAAACAGTCCTTTGCACAACAAAAAATAACAACATAGAAAGCAGTCAGTGACAGTCAGGGTTGACAATTGCCTTTTTCTGGAAACATCTGTTTGAGACATCTATAAGGAAAAGAGTCTGGGGAAGGAGCAAGGGAAATGTGGGTAGGAATAGTTTTTATAAAGTACATGAAGGGATGAAAAACTAAGCACCAGCAGCCTGAGAGGCTCTGCTCTGCCTTGACGATGTGAGTGTGAGGGTAAATTTTCAGGATTCTGTTAACAACCCAGGACTGCAGCTCAATATGTGGCTTTACTGGTTGTGGTCACGAGTTGCTAGTCCTTCAACTGGAACCTGAAAGCATTTGGGCTGTAGATCTCCAACATAGCATAGTTGATCATGAAAGTCCAGCCTCATGGAAAGATGATATTGGGAAGTGAGGATTTCTTTTCCTTCCTCTGGACAGGAACGGGGATCTACGCTTGGAGGGGGTTCTCTTCCGTGCTATTCAGTTGGGAGATAAACTGAATCCAGCTATGGTAATATTCAATGTCTTTTCTTCCTAAAACATTGTTTTCTTTTTAAGTCTGTGCAGTCCCACTGCTGTTTACTATGTAGCTTATTTCATATATGAAAGTAATAGTTTGTAAATTATATTTGTGGTTAACTTTTCTTGCATGTCATAAAGAGAAATATACTATAATTATTATGGTCCCCTAGTAAATTCACTATTATTACAGAGTTATTTTGGCCATATGGATTACACCATATTTAAGGTCCCAGTTCAATAAAAGTACATCTGGTTCCTGTGTTGCAAAAACCTATTAAAGATTGAGGAAACCATACAAATAGATTTATATGGTCTTTTGTTGGGTTTTACAGTGTTTAATTGGCCTTTCTGTTCAGGGTAACCATGACAAACTTCAAATTCTGGGAGTAGCTGCTGTAAGAGATAGTCCTTTAGTTACTACAGAGTTAATATCTGCAATTCTTCTGCTAGTACACGTTTTAAGGGTCTCATATTGGAGTCTCTTCCACTTCCTTTGGGAGAATATTCTACAGCCTCATAGAACTCAATGTCAGGAAGTCTTTGACCACAATTTACGTAACTGCTTATGTTTCATATGGATTCGTCTTTAGCCTATGCAAAATATACCATACAGCTTCAGCATGGATTAAAAAAAAATAAAAAGAGAAAAGAAATAATGAGTGATACTAAGAATACCTCTTGTACAGTGTATAAGACTGGTTAATTAAACAAAGTTGAACATGGGTTGAAGTGATGTTTTTTGAGGAGGGATTCTGCAGCTGGAATGATCAGCAAGCCTGTTAAAGTTTTGCTTAGGGAGAGGAGTTTACCAGGAACAATGAAATAGGTGAAATACTTCTACTTCCTCTTCACTGACAGGATCCTGTTCCAGCAGACTCTGTATTGCTACCACAATTTTCTGAAGTTCTTGTACTTCAATCAACCATCACTTGCAAAGCAGACTTTTTCCCCCTATTTTAATTCTCGGATTCCCACAGAACTTTAAAAGAAGAACTTAGCCTGTCCTAATTTGTTCTGCATATTTATAGCAAACTTCAAACTTTGTTCTAGTTTAAGTCAAGATATTGAGTTCTTGTCCCCCACCACAAATGCGTGGGCTCTTGTGAAGTCCTGCCAATGTCTGTGAAAATGTGTGTGGTCTTTGCTGTCAGATGTGAAATCCATGCGTGAACCTAACTAGGCCTTTTGTGTTATAAATGAGAGAAGACTGATGTTTCTTAAACTCCAATCTGCTGCCTGGAAATTTCTATGAAAAATTACAGCAACTATTTTCCTTGGCTCTTCTTTTGCCCTCCTTCCTCTCAAGTAAATCTTTAATGAGGATCTGACTAATATAGTATCTCAATTTCCTAAATGAGAGGGGAAAAGTTTTACTTTACTTATTAAGATATTTGTCTGAGATGGTTCTGGATCATTTTCTTGTCAGTATGATGATAAGACTTTTAGCTTTAGGCTCACTCTCTCAACTGTTATTCAAGTGTGAAATTATAAATTTTTATCTGAAAAGAAGTTTGAGACTTAATCGCACAAAGTACCAAGATAACATTAATTTCTTCTAACCACTTTTGAGGAGTGAAATTTGAAACTTTTTAATAGCAATTTTTGTCTTTCTACAGGAATAAAGTAAAAACAACCAAAAACTTTAGAGGAATCTTGATCTTGTAACCCACTCAGAAAGTAAAATTATAATGCATGGAGGATACACTGCACAAAACACATCTGAGTTCCTATGCAGCTAACATACTGTAAATGGAGGCAAAACAGGAGTCACTGTCTCCCTCTTTGGAGCCTTTAGGGCTGTCTTTCAGGGCCATAGACTCTCCTACATACTCAGGAATATATAAAAACTTTGTTTCTTTCTCTGAAAACAAATTTTCAGACAATATGCCTCTGACCTTTGATTGTGCTACTGCTCAAAGCATAGTTCCCATGTACAGATGGATATGCCACATTTTCCACAGTGTAGCCTGAAAATGGTTATCAAAACTTCTTTGAGGAGGGAGTGTAGTGCCTGTGAATATAGACCAGTGTTGCCTTGTGAAGGCATGTTTCACTTGCAGCTACAGCTGGTAGAGCGCTGCAGATGGGAAGGGGAAAGAAAAAAGAAGATGAGAGAAGCTTCAGTCAGAAAGAGATTTAAGGAAAGCAGGAGGAGAAGTTTTGTAGGAAATCCAGCTTCCTAGGAAGAAAGATAGATGGGAGGGCTTCAAGCAGCAGGTTGCCCGGGAGCCAGGCTGGGCACATTGCTGTGAGTGAGGGCAATCAGCGTAGGGGAAGAGGAAGAAACTCCTGCCTGGGAATCGTGCCACCGAGAACAGCTGCTCACCCTACTCACACTCCAGCTTCAGCATTGCGGCTTTTGTGAGGGAGGATGCCTGCCAGGGGAGGGAAAGGGGTAGTGCTCAACATATGCCACGCTCCCGGTTTCAGTGCTTCCCACAACCTGCATTTCATTGGAACATACAAATGCTTGCCTCCCCTCTGTGTGGTGTAGTGGCAAGAACAAAGGGGAATACCAATATTTAGTAGAACTGGCTGGACCAAAAAAACCTATCCAAACATGTTATTTGGCTGAAATGTAAATGTATTGCAAAACCAGTGATTTATTTCTGACCATCCAACCCCCCAAATATGTCTGGAATTAGATGTTTTCTTTCTTTTCAGGCACAGGAATTAGAGGGTTTTTGCAAATCAAAATCCTCATTTGAGTAGATGAGTATAAGTAGAATGAAATCCTCCATCGAAAAGGGTGTGTAAAATTTATCTTTGGTAGTGGTGATGGTGCGTTCGCATTCAAGCTGACAGCTTCTTTGAAGCATCCAACTTTAACTAAAGTCTATCAAGTTCCTTACACTTACTTTCTATTTCATGCAGAACAAATAAAAGGTACTAACAAATTTATTTGCTTGTTTCTGTTACGTTTTGTAAAATGTACAGATATGCTTGACAGAATAAAACAAAAAATAGTATTTAGAAAAGCAATATGTTTAGAGTCAGAACATCTGTCTTTAATGTAAATTGGACTATCTTCAATCGTTTTCTCATGTGCTGTATTTGCACATTTTTGTTTATTATTATCAAATGAGCTGCCTTTATAGAAAGGACATGATCTATTAACTATTTACATACACACATCTGTCTTGCATGGAAATCTACTGGCACAGGAAAACGTGTCATATCTTATAAGTATGCAGGTTCAACAAACTGCTACCATCGTGAGCTGCAAATGGATGCCTTATTAACTGGCTTTATAGCAGCTCTCGAAAGCAACATTTGCTGGGCTTTGTGGGTGTCTTATAGATAGCCTCACATACATGTTTTGCTAGCCTGTAGAGTAGTATTCACTCTTTCCAGGGGAATGTTTACGTTAGGATGCTAAAAAAATAAAGCAGAATTAAATTTTAAAATGAAACAAATCCTGACCAGAAGTAACCATGCAGAATTATGTTCATCTGGATTAGCAGTTCTGCGTTTGGAGTCTACAAGAGATTCTTACCTCCTTTTCCTTTGAGTAAGTGTCTAGCCCTGTTCCAGATTGTGGTTTTAAGTCTTTTTCAGTGTAAGAACACAACCAAGAGAAATTAAAAGAAAAATTATATTTTCAGTTGAGACCAGGTTTTCAGGTAGATCTACCTGATGCTTCATTAACATTTGGTTTTCACAGCAGTAGGGAGGCTGAAGTACAGAACCTGAAAATCAATGTTAGATAGTTTCTTAAGGTAATATGCTTTTTGCTGAATACTAGACATCATTTCACGCATAGATACATACCATCACCAGGCAAGAAAGTTTCTGCACATCAGAGAATAACAATGAGGTGAGCAGACTGGAAGTGAAAAAAAAGGTGTCCTTGACATTCAGAGTGAAAACAGAAACGCCAGTAGCTTATCTGTTGGTGAGCTGTGTAGCAACACGACCAGGCATCAAGGTAATAGGTCTTCTTTCTCAGTGCTGTGAATCCAGAGCTGCCCACAAAGCATGTGGAATAGTGCTGAGATCCAACTTCATCTTTGCAGCTTCCTTCATATTCAAACACTGTAGAAAGAAGCTCTGCTGATTTGTTGCATTGCCACAAAACAACACTTTATTCCTCTTCTTAATGCTCTGTCTGGAAAGGTACATAGCCATGCCTATTTGTCAAAATCACTAGTATAAAACTCATCCTTTTTTTTTTTCAATTCAGGTGATTTTTTTCCTTAGAAAAGTTTATTTTATGTTCACACCTCCCTTTCTTGTGATCATGTTCTAGCAAATTACTTGGATTATCCTTATTTCTTTGACTGAAGGCCATAAAGCACTTTTAGTAGAGAGACCTTTAAGAGGCAAAACCAAAATTACACCTGGGCACCTATTTTTTGAAGGTTATGGAGCAGGTCCATGTCATGTTTGTACAACCTTCTTGGACTAATCAGAAATACAGGGTAACTGCTACAGGTACGCCAATAGTGGTAAAACTTGACCTGTGTTTTTGCCTTAAAACCTGTCCTAATGAAGCAATTAAAATCTAACTCTGGGCTTGCACCTCTAGGAATTTTAAACACAGGCACTTCCTGTGTCTGGATAGGCTTCCTTGTCTTTCCTCGCAACAGTTTTGGCAGTACAAAGTTCAGTTTTTATTATAAGTTAACCTTAAAAGTTACAGGGGGCTGAAAAATTGTAGTTTGAACACAGGATTTCCTGCTAAGAGAAGAGAATTCATCTTGGTTTTCAAATTCAGAACTCTTGGGTGAGTTCTGTATTCCAGCATCTTAGGAGAAGTCATATCTTTAGCCACTTCTCTGGTCTTCTGTGGTGTCTGGTTATGGAACAGGTTATTAGAAAGCATTAAAACTTCGTATGACCATGTGGAGCTGGGTTTCTGTCTGGGTGAGTGGGGTGAGGTTTTTCAGTTGTTTTTTTTATTTGTTTGTTTTAAATTCAAATTAAAATTTGCTGTAGTTGTTTGTGTGTGTGTGGCTGCTCCTTTCTGTTGTTTCTGCCTATTTTATGAGGCGATATCTCAACTTGGGAAAATTTTCTTCTCTGAAATTTGACACAAATATCTTCAGCCAGAACAAATTCAAAAAATATAGTTGTAAAACATGCTAAAGTTTTTAAGAAACTCTTTCAATACAATATGGTCTACTTAACTGTTCAGTCACTGACTCAGAGTATGTAATGTTTATAGATCAAAAATTTAATATTTTAGGTGAGTGCGTTTTTTGGATATTATTTGTCTAGTGATATTCTCATTCTGGATGATTACTTTTTTCTTCACAACCAATATTGTACTCTTTGAAGTGAGAGCTCATACTGGTGAAGATGTACTAGTTGTGGAGGTGATGATTATCACTTTTTGCAGGTTATGTCATGAATGTTTATGGAATGGGACTTGAATTGCTAGGATTAACTAGTGTAGGGTGAGTCATGATATATTTTTGACAACACGCATATCTTGGCTAAGGAGTTAGACAGCTGTGACTAGTCCATGTATAAAAAGCCTGTTGTTGTAAGCAATAATTTTATTTGTAGCATATTGGTGCAACAAATTTTTCTTTTTTGAACTGAAAAGTCATAGAACTGTACTAACACAAATGTATTTTTTCACTGGGGAAACAGCATGAAATGAGATGTTTAGTTTCATTAGGCTTTTTTTTTTCCTTTCATACCATTTCTGGTTAATTGTTATTTATGTAGCTGTGCAAGTAGACAAGCTTGAGCCCTTCTCAAAAAAATCCTAAATCCTGCTGCAACTTCTCATTTATGAACTGTGCTCTATTTTGTTGTGAGCCATCTCGTTGAAGCCATAGGTATTAATTACAGAACAAGAGCTACATCCAAAGATGAGAGCTGAACAGATTAGGTCAGAAAGTGTGTATTCTGCATGAATGGTCACAGGCTTTCCAAATATGCCCAAGTCCTATGCCCTGTCCTGTGAATTCAGGTCCTCTGTGGTGACTATGGGCAAGCTTTGAGTCACCTGGACAAAGCTCTGTGCCTTGGAGAGCATGCTCAGCCAATGCAGTTGTTGACTTTCCAGGTGAAGGCAGCTCATATCCCTTCAGCTCCTGCTGGCACAGGCAGAACACATCCATAGGCTTGGACCAGCCTGCATAGACCTACCTGCAGCCATTTGGGAAACTGCTATCCCCGATTTCTTGTCCTAATTTCTATCAGTATCTAAAATGCTGTTAACAAGAATTTCTGCCCTCTTTGTCTCCTATAGTCTTTTATGATTTGTTGGTAGGTTGAAACCAAAGCTCATCTTTTATTTCTGTATTAGGCTGTCAATTCACAGGAACTGTATTCTCTAATAAAAACCAAATATGCACTATCTAATTATCTGATGCACTTTGGAAGGCAGATCAAAAATATTTGAAAAATCAATTGAATATAGGACTGTATATTTTTTAAATGTGGATTGCGTGAATTGGTTGTGAATTTTTGGCTTGCTGTCAGCCATTAGACTACCACTGTCTTAAAGCTGAATAAATATCTAACAACAGGAGATAATAAAAACATTATTTAATATTGTATTCCCAGTGGCTTAAGAAAGGTTACAAACCCTGATATCTGTTAGTGGCCCCAGTGAATTTCTAGCGAGTTATTTAACTATCCATTTATTCATTTAATTTATAGCAGTTAATGAGAGCTAAAATGCAGCCACGGGATTCAGGTTTCCAGAAAAACAGACATAAGTTATGACCAGGTTTAAAGAGCATGACTTATCAAGTGATCATCCTGGTAACCACTGGGAGTTTGGCGTCTGTGCCACAGATATTTATGGTTATCCAGTTCTGACTTCCAGGACAGAGCTTTCTTTTAGCCTTTATTTCTCCTTTGCCATTTCACAGTCCTCCTTTCTTCAAGACAGGGAAAGTCAAATTTAAATCAGGTATTGCAAAGCACATATGAAATGCAATTAAAAATGTAGTGGGTGTTTGCAAATGGGTAGGATAATTCTTAACGGCATACTTACTGTCTGATAAAGATTATGGAATTGCAAGCACCTCTATGTGGTTTTCATAAAACAGATAATTATCCTTATTATAGTCTATTACCCTAGATCAAAGGTAGTTCATAATTAAATACTTTATATTATGGAAAGTCTTTCTTAAATCTTAATATAATTCTGTCCACTCTTTGCCAGATTTTAAGGTCCAGATGGCTTGGTCTTGTATTTGTGCTGGAGGAAAGAGCGCTCATTTATCATAATATTCTTGTAGCAATCATAAAAAATGTTATATGGTCTTGGGACTGGCTCCTCTGAAAACTGTTAGATGTGTTAATAGATGTTTGTAAAACTGAGATCTTTGTGGAGCTGGATCCTCAAAAAGGTGGTTGATTCAAAGTTTGTTTTTCAAGGCATACGGGGATGCAAAGATTTATATAAGATTTTGTATAATGAAGTTAGTGTTATAGAATTAGGAGATATTTGATTAAATGAATGTTCAAATGTTCAGCTCCTTAAGGACTGGCTTAGTCTAGATATATGACAACAGCGTTCTTAATGTAAGTCATTATAGTTTTGGTATTGTAACAAAATGTATGCATGTTCATAGCAATTGTAGAATAAAACAGGAAGTGAAAATTAGGGAAAAATTTACTGCTCCCTCAATCATGCTGAGTTATTGTAGTCATGTAAGTATACTCAGAAAAGCATAAAGTAATATAGAAACTTGGCATGCTAACTATCTGGCAAGTAAAATGCTGCAATATTATATAAGTTAGAATGTCTTGACACATGCTGACATTTTAGTTAAAGATTTTAAAATACTTTAGGCTTTAATGGAGAATGCACATACCTTTTTCTTCATTCCTAACAACTTTTTCAAGTTATTCAACATGGAGCTTACTTGATTGGGATCTGTCCTACTTGTAATGCAAACATTTTAACTTAGGCAGTTTTTGATTCTGTGTAAAGGTTGAGTGGGAACTTCTCTGACTATATCACTTATCTGCATGTTTCCTTTTCCCCTATTCCTACTCAGCATGTGATGAACTCCGTTTTGTACAGTAGGACCCCATGCAGGCATCTGTGTAGGTAGCTTCTCTTCGACCACACCAAAGGATGCAAGCCATGCTAACTGGTGCTCACAACTTGTATGTTTGCTTCTGATTTTATCATTCAGTCTGCCTGCGTTGCTTTTCAGAGGCTGATAAGAGATGTGATGTCCTTTACCCAAAGGGAATTGTCTTTCAAAATGAGCTACTTAACAGGATTCAGAGATGGATCTGAGATCAGCACACTGATCCTAGGCAGCATTTCTTTAGTGGAGAGGTGCAATGGGGGGTTTAAGTGCGCTTTACACTGATTTTGGCAGTGAAGGATTTTAAAATGGCAGAAACTAAGGGCTGCACAGCTGTGCTGTGCCTGGGAACTGACCTAGCATCTATGTAGCCACTCTGGCTGCTAGCAGTATTCCCTGCTCCACAGCATGTACTCCAGTTTTAATATTTTATTGTTTGGAGATAACGCTTTTATCTTGCAACATGGTTATTCTTGCCTTAAACTGCTGGAATAACCTTCTAGGGAATGATCACGCTAAACTCTCGGAGGGAAATACAGCTCTTGAGGGGAATATTGAACTGTTTGATGAAGTACAATCAGGGGTTCTTGCTTTACTGTTTGTCCAAGTTAGATTTCAAGATGTGAATGATGTGCTCAGACACAGCAGTAACTGCAAATCAGTTATCTTGCTGCTGTCTTATTTAAGCCTGATTTCAGGAGGATGTTACAAAGGCACCTTGAGTATCCTAATGGCATACCAATAGCTTGAGCAATAAAAACGAGGTATAAGCAACAGAAACTCTGCATGAGCTAATGTATCCTTCAGAGAAAGATTTGGATAAAGTCTGTGTGGCTATGACTGGGGTAATTCCTCCTCAGACTGAGGTGCAGACATTTGCCTGGTAGTCAGAGTGCAACTGGACGGGGAGCCAACCTGATGACATCTGTTCTGGCCTTTAAGAGGGAAGTAAGGTGATAAACTTATAGTCTAGCTGTGTATGACCTATTTGAAATGAAATAGGAAACAGTAATCCAATTCTTTTCCTTGCAGTAAATAGCTATGTATTAAAGAGAAAAATAACCTAGATATCCAGATAAAAACAAGACACAAAGTAGAGAAGGTGGAAAAATGCCCAGAAAGCATCCAGATAGTGTGTTCTCCCACTTAGTTTTCTGAGAAGTTTCCATCTCAAAGCAGACAGAGAGAAAAGAAGTAGGGTGCTTCTGCTTTGTATGGTGAAGGGCGTGTTAGATGATGGGCAGTGTACGTTTGCACTGATAAGTGGAGAACGCAATTTTAGTAGCTGTGTTTGTGAGGGCCAATGTGCCTGTGGCAGGGTTCTGGAGCTTGAATATTGATAGCCAAAAAGATAATCCAGGGAGATTAATTTTAGAAGGTATTCTACTGCCGCTTACTAGGATTTCAGGAGGGAATTGAGGGTTGAATTAGGTGTGAAGTAAAGAAACTGAGTTAAGTCTTGCGATCGTTTCATTGTGGTCACTACTCACCATCTGATGGATAAACTCAAATGACAACCAGTTTATTATGCTTTGGGGAGGCAGCATGCTGAACTTTCTGTAGGAACAGTCCTGTGAAAAATTGGAAAGATAGTAACTATGTATCACAAATAATGTAATCTAGGCTGTATTTTACACTTACATCTGCTGCCCTAGTCACTGTAGGTTGCTTAACTTCACTGTGCTTGTTCTGTATTCTAAATATTGTCTTGTAATATCTTGGGTGGAATTGGCTTTGACCTGTTCACGATCACCTAATGAAAAGCTCTATTAAAATATTTTAACATGTAGGATAGATTTAGGATAGATCTCGGAAGCTGCTAATAAAATCTTTTCAGTAGCATATACATACTCTGGATACCTTGGTTATGTGAGATGACAAATATTAAAATTAGCTATTTACATCCATATGAGCCCCTACAGCCTTCCTCCCTCCAGTAATAGTGCAGGAAGAGAGGAAAGAGAAAGTTTTTTATGAACGATTTCCATATCAGGCTGCACTCTTTACTAAGTCACAAAATGAACTGAGCTATACACAGTTGCTACTGTGAGGTCTCTGCTTTTGTAATGCTGGCTTGCTGAGCATGTGTATCCAACCACCTGTTTTCACTGAAGCCAAAAAGTCCCAAAATAACTTTAAAACCCCAAAATGCCTTACAAACAACTGCCCTTCCCCATTCTACCGCATAGTTACTCTTGAACTGCTCCCTGAAATATGCCTTACCAGGAGTAAAGGGAAAGGGTGGGTGGGAGAAGTACCAACCACCAAGTAAGAGATCTTACTTATTATAAATCACCACTGGAAAAATTACACTGCATATCTTTCATCTAGGTTGGGGATTCAAAAGATGGTTTGCCATCTTACCTATTTCTAGCTATAGAAATAGTCCAGCAGATTGAGGGAAGTGATTCAGCCACTCTGCTCAGTTCTGGCGAGACCTCACCTGGAGTACTGTGACTCTGGAGCCCTCAGCACAGGAAGGACATAGACCTGTTGGAGTGGGTCCGGAGGAGGCCACAAAGATGATTTGAGAGTTGGAGCACTTCTCCTACAAAGACAGGCTGAGAGAGTTGGGGTTGTTCAGCCTGGAGAAGAGAAGGCTCTGGGAGACCTTATAGCAGCCTTTTAGCAATGAAAGGGGACCTATAAGAAGGATGGGGACAGCCTTTTTAGCAAGGCCTTTTGTGACAGGGCAAGGATTAATGGTTTCAAACTAAGAGAGGGTAGATTTAGGCTGGATATCAGGAAGAAATTTTTTACAATGAGAGTGGTGTATCAATGGAACAGTTTTCCCAGGGAGGTAGTGGAGGTCCCATCCTTGGAAACATTCAAGGTCAGGTTGGATGGGGCTTTGAGCAACCTGATCTAGTTAAAGATGTTCCTGCTCTTGCGGGGCAGTTGGATTAGATTAAACCTTTCTATGATTCTGTTCTATATCGCAGGGGGGTTCTGTTGGAAAACTTCATGACTTCAGACGTGATTGTGTCTGTAGGTACTTGAACTTATTTCACTGAGAAAATTACTTCTCTAGTCTTTTATTAGGAGACCTGACTCCAATCTATGAAGTGAAGCTTTGCTTATTTTGTGCTTACTTTTTAAAGTAAAGTTAATTAACTCTTTTCTGAAACATATGCAGGATACATTAATAATATATTTTGCTGCTTTATTTTTGACAACAGGCAGATGATTACCTTCAAAAATAATAACAGATTTTAATCTAAATATGTATCTAAATTATAGTCGTTGGGTTGTAAAGAAAAACAAATTCAGCTAATCCCTATTTGCATACGCCAATTAGCTAAGTGTTAATCAATCTCACATGTAAATGAAAATGAGAAGACTCAGCTCTCTGGTAAGATAATATTTCTCATTAACAACAAGTAAACCCTTCTATTGCTATTGTAGGAGAAAAAATGTCTTCTCTTTCTATTAAAAAAAAACAATAAAACCCATATATGAAGTAATTTATGAAATCTGAGGCCTCTATAGTCTTAGCATTTTCAAAATTTGTCAAAAGGTCTTAAAATCCTCACTTGATCTTTAGTGTGATGTTATTAGTGAGAGGTATAAATTGTACAAAAATTACTCTGAAGCCAAGCAGAAAACTAACCGTAGAAATATCACAAATGATGTGGACATACAAAGAGTAGTTGAATAAATCCAGAGTGCTATTTTTGTTATTAACAGCAATCTGTAACTAGAATTGATTTTTCAAAATCAAATTTTGCATACCCAGATATTGAGAAATTTTGGGTCAAAATATTATGACAGCTTATGAAAACCAAAACAAGTGCAGTAATAGTTGCATAGGCATGTACTATTGCTCTCCACCTTCTGTCCTCTATGTTGTCTTATAGTTTTCAATAACATATCTTAGTGAAGATACCATTGCTTGGGAAGTGTGAGCCTAGTAAACACAGATTCCCATATGGGGGACTGTGGTGTTGAGAGTAAAGAGTTCTACAGAGAAGCCAGAAATAAATATTTTAATGGCTTTTTAGACATCGTAGATATGAATGGACAAAAATACTTATATCTTTTCTCACCTTTTGAGACTTCCTCAGAACCTATAGTTCAGGTTAGTACCCAATTTTATCAATGCGAAAGATGACAATGAAATGAAGTAACCTGTCCAAGGCTAAGAAGGAAATCTGCCTACACCTCATCCGACAACTCACTGTTTTCAGGTTGCCACTTCCGTGTTTGCCTTGGTGAATTGCCACACTTGACTTTCTGTCTCTGACACCGTCTAAAGATATGCTCAGCCAAGGAGCAAGTTGTCCCTCACTGTACATTTGGATTTCACTGGGCACCTGTTGTTGCTACATCAGGAACTTTGGGCAGACAGTAAGAATGTAATTTGTTTGTTTGTTTGTGTTTTGGTTTCTGTCTGTTTGGTTTTGGTTTTGTGTTTGTTTTTTTTTTTTTTTTATGGCAGACAGACTGGAGTGGGATCTTGCTGCTGATGTCTCTCAATCTGTGTACCAAGCACTTGAAGGTCAGTACTGCTGTGAAGATCGCAGTATCTAGGATTTTGAGCAAAGTGTTTGGCTGATGCTGTTGTGGTGTCTTTATGTGCACACAGCCTGGTGATATTGTCTCCCATGCATCAAGCCTTCTTTATGTCCTTACATGGTAATGGAGCCAGTGCTCCCTGACAATATCAGATCAGCTGTATATGCGCCACAAAGAACCTGTGTGTATCTGTGTGTTTGCTTAAGATATGTTAGGTTTCCAAGTTTAAGGGTTTATGGTCCCCCTTCTGAAAGTTTTTTGAAAGCAAAAATGTCCATCTTACTCTGTTCAAGGGGAAGAGATGCCAACCAGAATTCAATGAAAACTCAATGAGGATAAATGCTAGCCTATTCTGTTAATCTCTAGATATTCTAGAAACATCACTACAAGAAAACATGAGTGTGTCTAGCAAACACAGGAATTTCTGAACATACCAGTAACTGTCTAAAAAAAAAAATCATATTAGACTTCCCGTGTTGAAAGATTTTCCTGCTTTGTCAAGCCACTTCAGCTGGCATATGATTGTAAACATGTAAATATCCCCAGGATTACTTATACAAGTTAGTATGAAAGTATTGTCTATCTCTAGCCATCTTCCCCACATTCAGTGTAATATAAGGGTTTTGTTTTTTGTGGAGTATTTAATTTGTTTGAGTTTTACAGTTTGTTTGCTTACCCCCAGAGCAAATTCAACTTTTAGATGTGTGTTCTTTCACAATTGAAAAAAATGAAACAGCAGGTTTTTTTTTTTTTTTTGAAAGGTGTGTAGTGATCATGAAGTCGTACTGCGCATGGATGGTTAAACTGACAGATGTTAATGTGCTGGTAAATGTGGCATGGCCCTTAGGCAAGTGGGCTGTTAGATAATTTTTTTATTATTATTATTGCTTTTTTTTTTTCCACTGAGTTGAATCAACTCCTGCAATTGTGTTTTCTCGTAATATATTCAGATACTGATGACTGGTTGCTCGTGACTGCTTGAAGTGCTTTATCCAGGTCTACTTGCTCAGAGGTTTTATCTGTGGCTGCTCTTGGCCAGGTGTCACAATTTGCCAGGCATGTAGAGCTGTAGCAGGCAGAGCTGTGAGCTGCGACAAGCAGAGGTTCTTTCTCAGAGATACTTGATCGTCTGAGCACTGAAATAAATCAAAGGAGAAGGGGAAAGATATAAGTTCCAGAGTGAGAATTCAATATTTTTCTTTTATTTTTGTCTGTTTGAATACAGTAAGTGAGTATTTGATTGCATGGTATGAGATGATACTAAACACATATTTAATAAAAGAAGTAAGCCTTGTGTATCAGCTTTGGAAGGGTTTGTTTTCTGTGCAGTTACTTTCTAGTTTCAGGCAGAGTGGCATTTCCTCTGTATCTCTGAGATTGTTTCGAAACACGGAACTGAAGCTCTTTAATTTGCTTTTCATTGTCAATACCAGCATTTACTGATTGTGCATATACTTAGCATAAATTTTAGTATTTTAAATATCATTCCTATTAATAACGGTCTTCTGAGGTTGAGTACTTCTTGCTTTCCCCTGGAGCGCAGGCAAAGCTTGTGTCAGGGAGAGTGGCCCCCAGCATGTTTTCATCTGTAACTAATGAACTGTACAGATAAGGGCTGTTCTAGCAGTGTAGATAGAGTGAAAACTGCTCAGAGCTGAGTCTAGGTGCAGAAATAACAGGGAGTTGCCTTTGGCAGCAGCAGCCTGTGAGGAGATTTTGAGATGGGGTAGAAAAAAACTATAGCCTCTATTTTGCTGGTGGCAATGGAGGAGTTAGATGTGGCCCTCAAGATGCTCTGAGGGCATAGCTCAATGGGCTCTTTGTGGCCTTTTCCTCCTTTTGTTCAAGCTCTGACCCATTATTTTCCTGCCTTTTTTTTGCTTAATAGTTGCTTCTGCCCTTTGCAGTCTTCTTACCTGTTGGAAAAATTCAGTTTGATTTAAACAGTTGGGGTTGTCTGTGGTGCAAAACCTTCTGCTAAGTGTAGCCTGAAAGCCCCAATGGACTGGTGGCAGAGAAGTGAGGGAGAGATGACCAGAGTATCTGCAAGCTAAGAAGGTTGTAGAGTCAGCTGGTAATTCCATTATAAGCCTGACGAATAGCGTACATGCAAAATTTGTACACTGTATTGCTTTAATTGGTGGTGAAGGTGGAGAGCAGAGTCTATAATGCTTGTAGGTAAAGAGCAAAATTTGTGTGCTATCTCTGTGATGAGTACAAATGTATTTCATCAGAATCAATTTTATTTAAAAGGCGAACAAAAACTTTCCAGTAGATTTGAAATTCTGAGATCTTTTAAGGGCCAGCTTTAACATGCCGAAACGTTTTCTCTGAAGCTGTCATCCTGAAAATCTGTTAGTAGGTGTCATTTTGAGGGTAAACATGTGCCCATACAGTGTTTTAAAATTCAGGTATCTCTTGTGGCAAGCTACTCACAAAACAAAGAAAAGAAAAAACCAATAACCCGAAACCCAAGCCAAAACAAAAAAAAAACAACCTAACCCCACCACCCCTACCAAACAAAATAAAAATTTATGTTTTAAATCTTATGCTCTTGATTGTGTGAATATAAGGACGAAGCATTCACAAGCATACAATTGGTGAAAGAAGGAACAATCATGTCCTTTGTCTGCTTCAACATTGTAGGAAAATTACAGGATGTGAGTTTTGGTTTTTGGGTTTTTAACTGTACTTTGGATGATGGATATGTTAACAGACTTCCTACAAAAGCTTTCTAAGCCTGATCATAAGTTATCTCTGAACGCATACAACTGCAAGCTATCGAGTAGCCCTAGAAAGTGGGAGTCCTCCTGGGTATACAGCTATATGTGTACTTGCTGAACCATGTTGCTAAACACCATTCCTAGAGAGAGTGACTTTAAAAGAGACAGGGAAGTTGTGGGGAAGCAAGGAGAGAATACTTCTTTCCTAATCAAATGCGAGGTGGAAAGTCACCATTTCGAGCTGAATGGCTCTTGAGGGTTTCACGTGTTCAGGAGCTACTCTCACTCATGATGTCTGTGCCCAGGGATACTCAGTCTCACTGTCACTTCACCTTCCCCTTCATGGCTATAAGTACATCCATTTGATGTGCCAAGAGCTTGACTGACTTGGGAAAAAAAAGAACCCAGAGGATTTCCTTATTTCATGGTTTTCTTTTGATTTTAAAGCTGGATCAGATGTGTGAGCTGCATAATAGTACAGCCTTTGCAAGCGTTTTGTAAATGTGCTGGGGAAGGAA
Source organism: Tapera naevia (assembly GCA_033556795.1). NCBI lineage: Eukaryota > Metazoa > Chordata > Aves > Cuculiformes > Neomorphidae > Tapera > Tapera naevia. Next base: position 15,855,514 of record JAUMJJ010000088.1, on the reverse strand, counting down.
GATAAAGTGTTGGGAGGGTAAAGGCTTCAAGCTGGTATCAGTGTTTTACGTTCAAAAATCATGGCCTGAGTTTGCTTTCCTTACTTGCCTACGTACTTGAAAGATGAACTCAGAAATGTTCTGGCCTTTGCCAAGGCCAGATTTTGGCTATTTGTAGGAGCACTGCAATGACTACAAAACAATGGGGCTGGGAGAGTAGGTGGCGCTTGCCAGTAAAGGGGGTTGTCTGCAGTAGTGGTGGGTGGGCAGGAGTGCTCCAGCACTTCAGTGCAGTTGAAGGCACTTAGATGATCCCATTTTCTGTTTCCAGCCTCAAAAATGCATTAAACTGTTCCAATAAGTAAATAAACAAATACACAAAATTACAAAGACTAGATAATGTGCCTAGGAGTGTAACATATGGTACTTTTCTAATGCTAAGCCATAAAAGCTTTTTCAATAACCGTATTTAAATCCTCAAACTAGACTAAATTTTCTTCAAATCCATTTTCTATTCTAAAATGTCATGAAATTATGGAGTTTCCATTAAAAATAAAAGCAAAATAATTTCTTGCCTTGCAAAAGATAACCAAAAAAATCTCAGGAGAAAAAAAAAGGAAAAATGAGACCTCTTTAAGAGACACCAATTTTTCTATTGATATTATATAGGGAAAGAAGGACTGAACTTGAGCCAAGTTTTAAATGCCTGCAATAAACCACTACCTTTTCCCCTACTGACCTTCTTTCTAAAACCAAAAGACCCTACAAAAACTCTTTACTAGGTTTCATTAGTTCTTGAACTGGATATTGATCTCACACCAATTTCACCTCAGTCAATTTGACCAACTTGAACAAAATCACTCTTGATTGAAAGCAATGGGGATCTAGAGACCAGAGCTATCACCAGTGAGTTAAGTATAATTATTAATTTTCTTCTCAGTGCTCTGCAGTTAATGTTCAAGTTAATATGCTACATGGCATGCCTATTATTTTAAATATTTTTCCTTCTATGTTTTAAGATGAACTAAAGCACTAAAGTAATTTCCTCACATATTTGACAGTAAAGATAGATGTAGCCATTTTAGCCAACTCTGTATACCTTGGCAGGAAGGGTGCTTGGGAAACTGAATATATTTTCCAAGTATACATGTATTTTCTGGACAAAACCACTAATGCAAGGATGGAGTCCCAGTTAATACCTAGTGAAGTTATTTTTGAGTTATTGTGTTCACAGGAGTCTTTAGTTTTCTGAAACACAATTTGTTTCATTACTATAATGTGCGATGTGCAAGTAGGTAATAATCTAGTCCTCATGATTTCCTTCTCACCAGCCACGTGTTCTTTGTTTGCTGTTTTTAGAAAGGTGAAAAGGCAGAGCAGCCTTGAGAAGATTTTCAAATACTGAACTCTGGACATATTTTCACCTTTGTTTGAGACTTGAATTTCCACTCGTTATTTTTCTAGAGAACAAGTTGCTTTCAGAAATATTCATAAGGGAAAACTGTAGTTTTTAAAATAATATAAGAGAAAATGTGTGGAACTTCAACAAATTCCCACATACTGAATGCTTGATCATGGAGAAGTGTGATTTATTTTTGAAGTTCATGTAGACTGTCAATAATTAAATCAGCATTTAGCCCCACACTTCCATAAGAACAAAAAGAACCCACAAATTTTGTATGAGTCACTTAAAATGTTGCCTTGGTACCTGAAGTAAACACAGAAAAAGCAGTGGGACTCTCCTGTTAGTATGTAAAACTGGAGGTCTTTTTATGGAGAAGATCTAATAACACTGCAATTTTTAGGCTTTATTTTACTTAAATAGGCATGGAAATAAATATCTCCAATACCACAATAAGAAGCTTAAGTCATATCTGTGATCTGCTGATACTGGTGGTCTCACTGACCTCAGTGATGCTGCTTGAGGTAGTACTGTTCCTGATGTCTGTTTTTGCAGGCTGAAGTCTGAAAGTAAATGGATGATGTGCAGGAGAATGCTGATCAATATGGTGAAGTCATGCCAGAAAGTTGTTATTTAGTTTTGTAACAGCCTGACTTTTACCTGAACTAGGTGTTTACTTAGGCTCAGTGTTGATACTAAGCTGAAATGTTTTAGGTTTTTGTTAAATCTGACAAGATGGAGCTGGAAATAAATGTTTGGCATGACAGTGAAAACCTTTTGGATGTTTCAGTCTTTCAGCAAATGTGTAATTTCTAAACAATAGATTTGGGGTGAATCTCAGAAATCATTCTTTATAGGTTGTTCCCTGCCATCCAGGTATGTCAAGGTATGTCACGACATAGGTGAAAACTTTATTATTGTCAGCTTCATGTGCTATGGGGAAGAGGGATGAACTTTTAAAGCTAATTTTTGTATCCTCTGGATAAATTGGAAAAGAACGGTTTATTCCTTATGGATGGGGAACTACCACATCTGTCATGTATTTGAAGTCTTTACAGTGTCTAATCTCTACTAATGAAGGACTCCCTTCAACTGACCTCTGAGCACGCAGATGTAAACTAGATGTAACTAGAGTCTCAAAATTCTTTTTGTGCTCTGTCAACACACTGCTTTGTTTTGTGAACAACCTAAATTCTTTAAGCTTAATCTTTCCCAAGTTTCAGAAACCTCAGTGAACTCATAGACATTATTTATGTTAGGCATGTATTTTTCTACATTGGATATACCCTCTCATTACTCTTTGAAGTTTCCCAATGAAGCTGTTTCACTGGTAGCAGAAGAACTGCCAATATAGAAAGGGTGTTGGGCCCTTGCATCTTCTGTGAGCAGGTCACAGCAAGACAGTGGATGATATGGCTGCTAAAGCTTTGCACCATTATTTTGACCATTGTTCCTAGTGGACCACTAGCTCACCAAGACCAAGCTTTTCAACCATGACCCAGCTCCATTCTTCCATTAAAGGCCAGTCAAAATGGTGATATACAATAGAATCCATGATCTCTTTTTATTTACATTTTGTGTCTCGATATTGAAGGTGTACCTGAATTTAGATTTTGAAGGTTTTCTTTTAAACAAGAGTAGCTAGAAATTTGATAAGTAAACTCATTGTCTCAATTTTTTTCCTCTGCAAAGCTGTGAATTTTAGAAAATATTTGTGCTGATGTCATGTGTATATAGCAATGGGTATAGAAACAGAAAGTGACTGTATTTCTTTTGCTTATGTATGGTGACTTTCTGTTATATTTGAAGGCTATGTTTCTGATTAGGAGGGTTGGAATCTTTCATTTAGGTGTTGCTATGCACAGGTCAAAATTTGATATATATAAAAAAAAAAGCTCATCCTGTTTGAAAGTGATGATGCTGATGCTTTTCTGTTGTCTTCATTCAGACGTTTAGGGCTTAAAATACACATGGTGGAAAATATATTAGTGCACTCAGACTTTGTTTCATCCATATGCGTATCATACATACCATGTTGCCTTCCGTGTTTAAAAGCTAAGCTGTAAATGAGAATGCATTTATGACTATTAGACCATGCCAGTTTATTGGGACAAGTGTCTAACAGTCTGGTGCCGCTTTGATTAAACAGATCAGTTAATCTATTTTGAATATAAACCCTATTTTTTGGTCAAGATATGACACATGATTTTTATGTGTCAAATAAAGCTGCTGACTTCTGTTCTGATACCATTTTTGTGCCTCTGGATATTCAGCCAGAAAAGAACTATTGCAGTCTTTTGACCAAAATGGTGATAAAAATATTCTTTAGGTAATAAGTAACAAAGATCATGAAGCCTTAATATTTGCAGCTACTGTCTACTTTTACAGTTAAGTATTCAGGGTAAAGCTCATTGAATTACTCTCGAAAGACTTTAACAGGGCCAATAAATAAGTGATAAAGAAATACAATACTTTACCACAAGAATTTGATCCAGAGGCATTTCTGTACTATGATGTCATCCTTGCGCTGGTATTCAGCAAATCTTTAAAAAGGCTCAACTGCCTGAGATAGCTTTTACCTGAGAAGAGTTCTCATTGGCAATTTGAGAGAAATGTTAAGTATTTTCTCCATTCTTTGATTCTGTTGTTCTGCTTCTGTGGTAAAAGGGTAAAAACATGAGAAGGAATAGCAGAGGAAGGAGGAACCCACAGTTGCTAAACTCTTCACTGATGGTATGCCTGTCAGGAATTAGATCAATGAAAATTAAGTCACTTCTGTAATGGCAATTTCCTCACTTAATTTCTTTATCTAGCATGAGCATGCCTTCTCCCCTGCCTGCTTTAAGAGCAGTAAATTGGTTGAGCTTACTATTCAAGACAGTGGTATAGAGGTCCTTGAATTCTCAGAATTATATTTTGATATTTTCTTTTCCTATTTGTTTTTCTGAAACTGAGAGTATCACATGAACTCAGTGAGAAGAAAGCAATGCCTGTGTAATTACGTGACCTTTTTGGTGCAGACAGCATGTTTAAGAGATTTCAAAATAATTTCTGCTATCAGAGCCAAAAAGAGGCTATTTTTTATTTTCCTGATATGGCAAACAGTGTTTTGCAAGAATCATTGGTAATTTTGTTAAGTTGTTCCACCCTACTCCCCCTGTCCATGTCCCACAGCAGGGATATCTAAAAGGAATTGTGCCCCTTTGTGCACGTACAAGTAATGATACTTCATGGAGTGATTTACCTATTGAGCCGTGCTAGGGCAACAAATGTTGTCTAAGTTGTTGTGCCTTCCTTTCTTCTCCAGTCACTACTTTCTGTATGATGGGATAGCAATAATATCCTGAGGCTGGAATAGTGGTTTTATCATCCGCTCAACGGGTAGCCACTTCTTTCTGAAATCTTATGTTAACATGGAGGTACATGGCCTTTTCCTTTAGTATAGAATAGAAAGAGGACAATGATAGGAGAATGTCTAAGGCAATTGGATTGCTTTTAGCAGTAAATAGCCTTCGTATGACCTCAAGCCATATTTTTCTTAAGCTTTCCAAGATTTTCTTTAGGTCTTTCAGGAAATGCGTTTGGTTGTTAATAAAGCTTGATGAAACTAACAGCATTCAGGAAGGTAACTCTTTTCAGGAGAAGTTTTCCACACCTAATAATTTGTGCTATTTGTTGTATGAGCACATTCTGTAACTGCTGTAGTCAGAAAGCAGGAAAAAGCCAGTGTCCCTACAAAAGGGTAACATCTAGATTACTTCTAAGTGCAGCTGATACTGGTTTGCAAAGGCTATTTGGTAGCTTAGCATCAAATGTTTTCTTCCCACCTAGTAAAAATTGAAACGACTATGATTAAGTGTTGACATTTCTGTTCCTCAATTACTGTTTTCTTCTAAGCTATCTCTGTGCAGTTACCTCAATGTTATTTGGCTGTGCTGACCTATAGGGCTTTCTTAACCTTTTTGTAAACTCAACTGCCAGTCACTAGGCTGGATATAATTACTCTTTGGTGTTGAAACAGACCTTTTCTCCAACTTTGAGGGCTGAAAGATAGCCTCAGGTATTTAGTTAACTGGCTGAACTTTTTTAATTGGTACAAACTGCCTGTAACAATTCCAGTTTGTCTACCATGCAACAGCTTTGCTATTTTAAGTTTATACACTCATTCTGGTTATAGTCACTGACACATGATATCAGTATATGAATATGGAAGCACAGCAACATTCTGAGACATCCCTGGAGGCCATCATGCCAGGATTATGTACTTATACGTACCTTGGTATCAATTCATTTAAAGTTTGTGATGCATTCACCAAGTTAATGCTTAAAATTGGATTATATTAGATTCCTTTTAAATGCCACTGAGGAGTTTATTTGCCCTTACTAGTTGATATGAAAACCATATTAATTTCTAATTGTGGAATTACGTGATAAAACAAAAAAAATTAAATGTCACTAAGATTTGTATGAGATACAAAATTATAGTAATGCTCTCTCTTCCTTAAATAATGTATTTGCTTAAATAATAACAAATTTGTTAAAGGTCTGTGGCATACTGTCTGAAAAATAAATGATGGTAAGCATTTGTTGATCAGTTCAAATGCACAGAATCAAGAAACCTTACAGAATAGCAACACAATACAGCTGGACAGAAGCACCACCGACACATTAAAAATAAAAGAAAAGCAAAGCAAAAGGTTAGAGACTAGTTTTACTCTGAAAAGATCGATTTAGTGGCAGTCTTCTATTTTGATTACTTTACTTTTTCTATGCCGAATGATTTATCTTTTTCTGTTACACATCCACAATAAAGTAGGACCTACTGATCTAATAAAAGAGACAATAGTAGTTATTTAGGCTTATAGCTTTAGATGTCTACAACACTTATTTGACGTATCTGCTTTAAATACTAGTTCCATACTTTTTTAGAAAAATTATTTTCCTTTTCTGAACAATTAAATTCTTATTAATGAGAACACATTCATATGATTCTGATGATCAGAAGTGTCCGTCTGAGTTATTCTTCTCTTCAGAAAAAACATTATTCCCCTCAAGAGGAAGAATGCATCTATGGCTGGCTTAATAAGCAGATGGCTTGTGGTTTATGGGATTAGATGTTGATTTAATTCACAGCTCATTCATAGACAAATTCTGGTAATAGGACAAGTCTTTTAAATGGTCTGTGTGCTCATTTCATGTTCTTTCTGTAAGGAGGATTTGTGCAGTCTCCTCTTTCTCTCATCTTTATTTTGCCCATTTGTGTCCAGTTCTGCAACTGATCTTATGTTTACTGGCTGTCTCTCTCCCTCCAAAGTCAGACTCATTTAATCATGCTTCTGAAATGGACTGAAATCTGGGTGGAAGGAGTCAAGGGACTGCACATCAATATGCCAGTGTATCATTGTGGTCACTATTCTTTATGCAGTGACCTAACTCTAGACTTCTTTGTGAAGGCACTCATCCAGCATCTGATGTTATGATTCTAAGTGTCCAAAATCTCCAGTGTTTTTGCACAATTAAAAGTATCATGATGGGCTGGCAAGGAATTGTATTCCTGGCTTCATAATTGAATATTCTTGGAGATTAACTCATTGATTCAGGTCCCTAAAGCAAGTGGCAAGTTTATAGCAATTTTTGCTCGTGTAGAGTTATTTTTCATTCAAAATGTCTGAAAACTAAGCTTTTAGAAACAACAATAAAAAGGAAAGACCTTTAGGATGCTGCGATTTACACAGAATTTAAGAGTAGACAGTTTTTACATTGATTATCAAAGCTGTTGGGTGGATGTTTAGTTTCTCAAGGTTGGTCTTGACTTTCATGTCATTCTTGAGACATTTTTATTTGTATATCGTGTATACATACATTAATATATAGAGCGTATGTACACAAAACCACATAAATTTTTACTTTGCAATCTTTTTGCTATAAGTAGACAGTAACTTCTTTTGTGAGATGTTGTCATGGACTGACTGAGTCTCCTGTTATCCCTTGAGAAGCAGTGCAATAGTTTCAGGAGCTGAATTACCTTCAAAAATAGTACATGAATTTCAAAAGGATTAAAACTCCAGTCAGAACGGACAGTTAGGCAGCTCTTGACAGGACTTGGAGGAAAAAAAATCCCAACCTATAATCCAAACTGAATCTGCTGTAAGAATTCTATCAAACTAGTATTTATCAGAAAATGCTTTATTTCACTTGATATTTTGGCTAGCCTCACATATTCAAGTTCATAAAAATGCTTTAATACTTTGATGCATTTGGAGCTGTAAATTTCGTACGGTGCTTGAACTGTGAAATAGCTTGACATGAGTAGGCTCTTTTTTTATTATGCACATTGTGGAAGTGCATTTATATGGGAAATTTATGGAGTTGCAGTTTCACCCTGATCCTGCACCTATATAGCTGCTTTTCCTTCTGTAGATGTAACAAAAAGAAAGCAGTCTGAAAAAGATACAGCCAGATGGAATGAAAGAAAGACTCAAGAAGTAGGAGCATGCATATAGAAAGTAGAGGAAGCTAATAAAATAAGATTAAGAAAATGGTTTATGTATTGATGCTAGTCTAGAGAAATGAAGCTATTGGAAAAATGGATGGTTACAGGAATTAATACTTTTGATCTGCTAAACTCTAGATCTCTGGCTCACCTTTGGCTGTAATAGAATGAAGTATTTAATGGATGACTAATGAAGTGTTGGCTGTACCAGCCAATACTTTATGGGGGTTACGGGGAAGAGTTTTATGACTACAGCCATTGCATCTGGCTGTCCAGACAATACCCAGAGAATGGTGCTTTGTGGGTTGATTTTCTAAATATTTCTTAATTATTTTTGTTTTGGGCTGTCAGTGTTTCCAGAGCAATACAGCATGATTTTCTTCTTGGTCCACTGCATTCTGCCCATGTACTTGAACCAAAACTTGTCCAATTTTGCTGTGATATCAATGATGATGTGCAGGTTAAAGCAAGAGAGAGATCTCCCTGCCAGGGAGCAGAAGTGGCAGGTGAGCTCTCAGGCAGATGTGGCAGTGGTGCAGGCAGGGGCAATGCTGTCACTGGGTGCAGACCTGCAGTACTCCAGTGAGGTGAGCTGGGTGACTGCAGTGACAGTAACCAGGTTCAGGCGTAGGCCAATGCCTCCCAGACCAGTCCCAAGTGGTGAGATGGGTCCAAGACTAATGAGTCAGGATCTGCGAGCAATGGGCTGAATAAAGACCTACCTAGGCACAGACCTACCAACAGTTTAGCTCAGGCAAAGATCAGGGCTCACTCCCTTGTGAGTGTAAGAAAAGGGAAATGAGGAAGAAGGGAATATCTCCAAATACTGCTTGAGGAGGGCTTTGAAACATATGAGAAAGAAGCCTCTGGGTTATTTTGTAAAGGCTTTTAGCACACAGACATGAGGCCTCTGCACAGACTGAACTTCTCCCATCACTGTTAATCCTCTAATATTAAGTGATAACGGAAGCGTTAAAATCCAGTGTTTCCTAGGAACACAATATGGGCACTCTTTGTGACCTAAAAAAGTCCTGTGGTCCAGCAGTTCTGCAATTATTGCATGCCCCATATACAGGTACCTTCACTTACTCTGCTGCCAGAGGCCTCTCACATCAACTGCCTGTTATCTCTTTCACAATTCAGAATGAGATCTCCTTGCTAGGAGGAATGGATTTATTTTTATCACTAGCTTTTATATTTTCCTCTCCATGCTTTTTTTCCCTGCCAGGCCCCTCATGCTTGAGTGGAGCTCTTTCTAGTAATTCTCAGAGCTACTTCATTATTGTGCTTTTGAAAATATCTTTATAACTCCTACAATACTATGACACTTGACAGTTGTTAGGCAGCACTTTGAAAGCAATTCTGATGAAGTGCTGAAAGCATGGTTTGTCACACTGACCAGTATAGCCAGTCATGTATCCAACCCTCTGACAGATGGACACGGTCATTCCTGAACAGCTCTGCGTGCTCATACCATACATCACTGCACTCAGTCACATCATCACAAACACCCGTGACCATTTTTGCCACCTCATAATTGAGCTTTCAGTGTGTTTTGTTGGTGTGCTGAGGTTTCTGGCCAAATGCCACAACTTTCTTGGCTGTATCACTGACCAGACAAAGCACATGTTGGGCCATGGGTACCCATATGTATTTTCCCTTTTGTAGCTTTTCTGAGTTTTTTTTTTTTCTCATGAGTGAACAATGAGGATATTGAGTGACTGCCTGTTGTTTTTTGTCAGTGTAACAGAAGGATGAATACACACGAACCAAACTGCATCTATGAAGCCCATGCTCTGGGTCTGGCCTTGCTGGTAGGATTTGGCCCTCTTGACTAGTCTCTTGTGAGCTGCCAAGTGGCTGCACAGGCATGTTGCTTGGATGTGCTAAGTAATACCTGCAGCAAAGAGGAGATACAGGGCATAGGGAAAACATGGCTAGCCCAGGGTGACATGAGAAGTACCAGGAGAACCACTCTGTTTTGATGGTCTGAAGCTCTGACGCAGCCAGCCCCTACTATCTGACTAACAGTGCTCTTGCCTGGCCTTGGTGCAGACCTGTGAGAAAGAGGAAGCCTGTCACTCTTATTTTAAAGGAACATATGCCTAGGGCATTGAAAAGAATATTAAGTTATGAGACTAGTCCTTCTGCTGCTGTTGCAAAGCTGAGTAAAGATATTGATCGTTGCTGTGCAGTGTACAGTAAATCCAACCTCACATAGTGCTCTGGTACTGTGGGTTGGGCAGAATGAGTCACCAAGGCTCTTGACAACCTTCTTCCTCTATGGTTAATAAATATTAGGCACCTTATGGAGCGTTCTTGTTCCCTCAGATAAAATAGGTCTCCAACTCCACCAGATGCATCTAGTGAAAACAACAGGGCAAGTCTACTTATCCAAAAGTCCCAAAGGGGAGCTGAGAACAATGCACAGGACAAAGAAATTTCCCTTCTGGAGTGGCATATAACAGGGAGTGTTCCCAGCATTTTCTCCAATCTCCCAGATAAGCTCAATAACATTTTCACAGTCTGCTGTAGGCTTAGTCTCTGGTCCAAAATTTCCCTCCGCCTAAAATTAGATGTTAAACCTGGATGAATATTTGCCTTTGTTCTTTGAGGCCACACTGGGGTTGCAGGAGATGGCAATGCTTCTACTATGTTTAAGGGAAGGAGGTAAGCATTCTTGTGAGCTGGCAGAGAAGCAACTCAAACTAGGCACCTGAAGCAGGGCTCTAGTTGCTGGAAGTGGAATCACTTGTCATTGTCCGTGTATCTCTCTGGCTGCTCACTGCTGATGGTCTTTACGTTTCACGTATGGAAGGAGGATAGCAGATTTTAGCCAAAATCCCAACTCTATAAGGCTTTGTAGGAGAAGTAGCTTATTCAGAGTGGGATGTATCAGTACTGTGGGTAAAAGTGGACTTGGTACCCTTGGTCTGGAGAACGAGGCTGTTCTTTTAGCAAACAAGATAAACAGAGATAGCAGAAAGGCTAGGGAGGCTTTGAGAAGTTGAACAGCAAATGTGACTTTGCTGGCCTAGGAAAACAAGCTGCAGCTCAGGGTTTCTTACCTTGTTCATTCCTAGGTGGCAGGTGGTTCACTAATGTCATGGACCCAGGGACTATGTGTGGTCTTATCTCAGATATTATAATTTCCAGAGTCTGTCTTGTTTCTGCACAGGCCACCGGAGGCCAGTGTTAATTGTCCCATCTCTGAACATCTGCGTCTGTTGCATTTGTTTTGTATTTCTATGATGCCTAGGAACTGATGTGCATGGTTTGTAAAGGCACATCAGTATAAGATACATAAGATGTACAGTAATCCAGTTATGATCCTATGTTCTCCGAGAGACCTTGATGACCTTGATAAGGTATCTCAAGGATGTAAGCAGACTTCCAGGGCACCAATTGCCAACAAAGATTTAAACTCTGAGTATAAATTCAGAGCTAAGGGATATGAGGTGATAATATCAATGGGTTTCTCTGAGGTATATTTTGTGTCCGCCTAATGTATGCTTTTCTTTGTGAGCAGTGATCTTTCTCCTTTAAACCCCAGTAGTCCCTGTTGTAAGTGATAAGAGGTATTAAAAATAGGTGAACATGATATAGCCTTTTTCCATTTTAAGAAGGCTATTTTTTTCTGCTAATTTGATCCCAGATGAAATAAATAAAATTTCCTAGATTTTGGAGACACAAGTAGGAAAGCAGGAAAGTATTGCTTTCAACTATTTTGGTCCATCTTGATCTAATATACAGTGGGATTTAATAATTTACTTCACCATACCCAATGAATGATGAGTAAAGCACAACACCTCTTTAAGGGAGAAAGTTCAGCCTTGCAGTCTCGATTTAAAAACTTCTGTTGAAGGATGATTTTTACCTCTCTTGAATTATGTCTTCATTGTATTATTACTGCCTTAAAAATGTAGGAAATATTGAGCCTTTCTCAAAAAATGTTCAGGAGCATGTTATTTGTCTTTTTCCTTCACAGCCACTAAAAATTCTTTCTGATCTTTGATCTTTGTAGTGTTCTTTCTTTATATTGCGGCTAGTTTGCAAGGCTGGTGGAAGCAATTGATGATTATCTCCAGATATAAAGGATGGATCGAGACAACATCTCAGTATTAGAACTCTATTTAGGACATGTAATGAAGCTATACTCAAAATCTAATAAAACTGAATGACCCAGCAAAGAGGCTTATGTTGTAGCTTTCTGTCTGGCTTTGGCTTTGAGGCTCTTTTGGGGTGTTAGGCTCTTCAGAATGACTCTAACTCTTGGCCTGTGTGCTCCAGCTCTTTCCCAGAGGTATGTGTGGTTTATTTCCCAGCACCTGGCTGGGATGCAGCCACAGCTGGGAGTGGGGAGGTATTTCCCCAGACTAAACAGAGCCGTGGAATTTCCCCTCAGATATATGCATGTGTGTCATATCCATGCTCAGCCCTTCCTAGACCAGGCCCTGTGTATCAATTTTATAACCCTAATACTGCTTCATTGTCCCAGCTGAGTGTTGCATTAAATAGAAAAAAAAAAGGAATAATCACGGCCTCTAAAACCTATGCATACATAAAGAGAGGCAAAATTTTGATAAAAGAGCAGAAACTTCCAGAAAATTTGCATTCATCTTAGAGTAGTTCATTGTTTATGTTCATTACATTAAAGATATTGATGTCATCACTAAGATCACCTTCATTCTATGCGTCATATTTCCTTAGGATATCGACAGGGAAAGCTAATTGAGCAAACATCAGAGGAAGGCATTAACAGTGGAAGAAAGAGGAACTCTATTGTACGTGGCATGATTGACAAGGACTTCTTGCCAATCATTAATCTGTGATGTGTCTGCAATTGTGCATCTGTAATTAAATATGGGATGGACACATTAGTGTCAAAGGCGGGGGGGAAGTTACTAGGCTCACCAAAGATGTTTCTGTGAAGGATGAGCCATCTCAAAGGGTGTCATCAGTAACCCAACTGAAGTGCATGTACACAAACGCACGCAGTATGGGGAACAGGGGGAGCTGGAAGTCCTGGTCCAGCGGGAGAGCTATGATATAGTTGCTATCACGGAAACGTGGTGGAATGACTCTCATAACTGGAGTGCTGCCATGGAAGGCTACAGGCTCTTCAGGAGAGACAGGCGTGAGAAGAGGGGTGGAGGGGTGGCCCTCTACACTAGGGAAACCCTGGATGCTGTTGAAGTCGAGATCGGTGATGACCAGGTTGAGTGTCTATGGGTAAGAGTCAGAGGGGCAGTCAAGTCGGACCTCCTGGTTGGAGTGTGTTACAGACCACCTGACCAGGAGGAGGACTTGGATCTTCTATTGTTTAAGCAGCTGGAGGCTGCCTCTAGATCGGCTGCCCTTGTTCTTTTAGGAGATTTTAACCTTCTGGATATCTGCTGGGAACTTAACACTGCAGAGAGGAGGCAGTCCAGGAGGCTCTTAGAGTGTATTGAGGACTGTTTTCTGTCACAGCTGGTGAGTGAGCCCACCAGGGGTGAGGCTCTTCTTGACCTGCTGTTTACAAACAAAGAAGGGCTGGTGAGTGATGTTGTTGTCGGAGGCTGTCTGGGGTGCAGTGATCATGAGATAATTGAGTTCTCTCTAAACAATGTAATAAGAAAAGCCAGGAACAGAACATCAATGCTGGACTTTCGGCGGGCAGATTTTGGATTATTTAAGGAACTGGTCAGGAAAGTACCCTGGGAAATAGCTCTTAGTGACAAGGGGGTCCAGGAAGGCTGGATGCACTTCAAGAATGAAATCTTGAAGACGCAGGAGCGGGCTGTCCCCATGTGTTGTAAGAAGAGTCGTAGGGGTAGACGGCCGGCCTGGATGAGCAGGGAGATACTGAAGGAGCTAAATAAGAAAAAGAGGATGTATCGTCGATGGAAAGAAGGGGATGTAAGCCACGTCGTGTTCAAAGATGTTGTTAAGTCATGTAGGAGGAAAATCAGGGAAGCAAAAGCCCAGCTGGAGCTCAATTTGGCCACTTCTGTTGAGGATAATAAGAAGAGTTTTTATAAATATATCAACGGTAGAAAGAAGGGCGGCAGCGACCTCCACTCCTTGTTGGATGTGGAGGGAAATATAGTAACCAAAGATGCAGAGAAGGCTGAGGTACTTAATGCCTTCTTTGCCTCAGTTTTCAACAGTAAGGATGTCGGCTCGCTTGGCAGTTGGCCCTCTGAAGTGGTTAATGGGGGCAGGGTGAAATATGGCCCTCCTGCAATCCATGAGGAGGAAGTTAGAGACCTGCTGAGCCACTTGGACCCTCATAAGTCTATGGGGCCGGATTGGATCCATCCTAGGGTGTTGAGAGAGCTGGCGGATGAGCTTGCTAAGCCGCTCTCCATCATCTTTCAGCAGTCCTGGCTCACTGGAGAGGTCCTGGAAGACTGGAAGTTGGCCAATGTGATGCCCATCCACAAGAAGGGCCGTAAGGATGATACAGGTAATTACAGACCTGTCAGTCTGACCTCGGTCCCAGGTAAAATTATGGAGCAGATAATACTGGGTGCAATCATGCAGCACCTGCAGAACAGCCAAGAGATCAGGCTCAGCCAGCATGGATTTAGGAGGGGTAGGTCCTGCCTGACCAACCTGATCTCCTTTTATGACCATGTGACTCGCCTGGTGGATGAGAGGAAGGCTGTGGATGTGGTATACCTGGACTTCAGCAAGGCCTTGGACACTGTCTCCCACAGTAGACTCCTAGGGAAGCTGGCAGCCCGTGGCTTAGATGGGAGCACTCTGTGCTGGGTTAGGAATTGGCTGGATGGCCGAGCCCAGAGAGTGGTGGTGAATGGTGTCTCATCCAGTTGGCAGCCGGTCACCAGTGGTGTCCCCCAGGGATTGGTATTGGGTCCCGTCCTGTTTAGTATCTTTATTGATGATCTGGATGAGGGGATTGAGTCCATCATCAGCAAGTTTGCAGATGATACCAAGCTAGGAGGAAGGGTTGATCTGTTAGAGGGTAGGATGGCCCTACAGAGGGACCTGGATAGATTGGGGAGATGGGCTGATTCTAATGGGATGATGTTTAATAAGTCCAAATGTCGGGTACTTCATTTTGGACACAACAATCCCATGCAGAGCTACAGACTGGGGACAGAGTGGCTGGAGAGTAGTCAGGCAGAAAAGGACCTAGGAGTGCTGGTTGACAGGAAGCTCAACATGAGCCAGCAGTGTGCCCAGGTGGCCAAGAAGGCCAATGGCATCCTGGCCTGCATCAGGAATAGTGTAGTGAGCAGGACCAGAGACGTTATTGTCCCCCTGTACTCAGCACTGGTCAGGCCTCATCTTGAATATTGTGTCCAGTTCTGGGCCCCGCAGTTTGGGAAAGATGTTAGGATACTGGAATGTGTTCAGAGGAGGGCAACGAAGATGGTGAGGGGGCTGGAGCACAAGCCCTATGAGGAGCGACTGAGGGAGTTGGGGCTGTTTAGTCTAGAGAAGAGGAGGCTCAGGGGAGACCTCATTGCTCTCTACAACTACCTAAAAGGAGGTTGTAGTCGGGCAGGGATTGGTCTCTTCTCTCGGGTGACCAGTGACAGAACAAGAGGGCATGGATTCAGGCTTTGTCAGGGAAAGTTTAGACGATGTTAGGAAAAAGTTCTTCACTGAAAGGGTGATTGGCCATTGGAATGCACTGCCCAGGGAGGTGGTGGAGTCGCCGACCCTGCAGGTGTTTAAGGGGAGACTGGATGAGGCACTGAGTACCATGGTTTAGATGATGGGTTGGTGTTAGTGTTGGTGTTAGTGTAGGGTTATAGGTTGGACTTGATGATCTCAGAGGTCCTTTCCAACCTTGTAATACTGTGATACTGTGATACTGTGAAAGGGAATTTGTTCTTGGACAAGCTAAGGACCAAAAAATATTATTGTTTCAGAGCTATTTACTTTCTTTTACTATTTAGATGGTCATCCCAGGAGATCTTGAAGATATCTTGATAAATCTCACCCTAAATATGTCATTGCACTCACTTGATATATAACTCAAGTTCTCATTTCAGGTGTAAACCCACTGTTTTTCTCACACTTGATCTCTAACATGTTAAAAGTTTTTGTGTCAAGCATTTCTGCAAAACTCATACTAGTGGGTTGAAAATGAGGATTTTAGGACTCAATGAATTTTAATCAGTGTTTGCTATCTTTGTTCTAAAGAATTTGATGGTGGTCTTATCATGTCTCCTCAAGATTGTCACACAGATTTTTTTTCTGCTGAAGTTTGAGCAGATGGTGATGGATTGCCAAAGGGTCTCTGTCCTACACCTTCCACTTCTCTTGTCATTGTCATATATGATTGCAATTGCAAACAGACCATCTTTACTTAGCCAAATTAATGTCTATATTTGGGCAGACAAATGTTTCAGTGCTAGCTTGGGTTGTCATTTTCCTCTTCTTACCTTCCTAAATTTATCTGAAAAATTTTGACAGTACATCACTTTTAGTTTAATTTATTTTTTTTAAATTGAAAACCTCAAGCTACAACTCTTAAAAGAACTCCAAACAGCAAGAAAACCCAACCCCGCACCGCCAAACCCCACAATCTAAAATCAAGAAATCTCAAGAAACTTGTCCTCATTAACTGCACAAAATAGTCTATTTGAAGGTAGTTATAAAAGAAGTAGGACTAAAAGGTGTTTCAGCATGTATGGCAAAGGTTAACTCAACTGTGAAAATGCATTTGCTCATTTCTCATAAGTTTCTCCAGAAACAGGACATTTTCATTAACTGTTCTTCCTTTTCTTTTTTTTTTCTTCATCTAGGTAAACCCTTTCACTGTGTTTTGCTGTGCATTTAATGGTTACCTTCTGAGGGCTTTTCCTTGTGGGCACCTTAGAGACAGAGAGGAGTATAGTCCTGTTTGCGTTTACAGCATGGCGAACATGCAGTTGACAACGCACAAACCTCTAGGGTCAGGGGCAAAGAAAACATAAACTGAGAGTTCCTGGTTGTGTTCCTGCTTTTTGGGAAAAGGCAGGGTAGTAGTTCCAAGATTCCCGATGCTGGGGAACAAGGCTGGACCCTCCCTGGGCAGTGATGAGAGGTAAAAATCCTCCCTTTTCTCAGCGCTGTGCGCCAACCTGGAGTCTTCCTCTGACTGACAAGTTACTCTCTTCCAACTGCCATCAAAATTCTATTACACTCAAGATGTCCTAGCTCATTTTCTGTACAAGAGAGAGCATGCTTGCATTAGTGTGAGTTGTGTGAGAGCCTGACAAGCTTCTTCCCCTGCAGCTTAGTGAAGGAAGGGGGTGCATTAGCATACAGTCACTCTTTGTGCATGGAAAAACATAATAATCCTTTTTCAAACTCAGCACTGCTCAAATGTTGAGACCAAGGGGCTTATTCTGTCATTTATTTGCCTGAATAATTGCTATTACTAATAATGACTATAACATACTAGGTGACTAGGTTGCCACGCTGATCATTTGAGATTTGTGCAAACTGTTCCTATGGCTCATTTAGTTTGCAAGATTTCACACTCTGCAAGTCTTCTCACACTCAGTAGGAACTGGCATGGCTATAGAAAACCATATTACAGGCAAACAGTAATGATATAGACACACGAATTTAGCATATCTCCTTTAGAAAAAGGTGCGGCCTTTCAGAGAGGAGGACTTGTTGTTTGTACAGACATTTGAAATCATGCCAGTAGAATTTCACCTGATTTTTCTATTATTTTTTTGTGCTCACTATCATTGTTTTTAAAGCTGTATTATGACTAGTTATCATTACAGACTGAATTGTTTGTTTAGTTAAATTGACCTTCAAGTATCCATCAACAAGAATATTTTTTGAAGCTCCTTTTCAGAAAGATATTTTTCTTAACAATTATTTTTTGGTAACAAATCCAAACTGTTGAGGGATTTTGGAGCTGTCCAGCTGATGAAAGCTTTCTTTTTTTTTGTAATTATTTTTTAGATTGAGACAGAAATGATTTCTTTTAAAAGTAAAGGAACACACATCCTCTGGACTTTTTTGATTGTGCATCTGCTCTTTTCAGTTCCTGCAAATAATTATACAAATCTTCATGCTTTTCTGATCACTTTTCTGATCCACTGATTTACTGGTTTGTTAATCCTGATTGTATCTCTTTCAGACTCTTAAATCTTCCAATTCAGCACAGAAAAACATAAATGGGGAAAGCAAACACTAAACATTTCAGATAGATTTTTCTTTTGGTTTGACTCAAGGAAAAGAGTATCATTGTCTAATATTTACTCGTTCTAAATAGAAACTACTCACAGGTATTTGAATCAAAAGGTCCTGTTAAACCTTTTCCTTTTATTTCTGTATTATATTAATCATAGGCTGTAACAGAATTTTGCTGAGGCAGATCAACTGTCTTTCACTAAATGAGAACGGTTTATGGTAGTATCAAGCTCTTCCTCAATGAATTGCCATTGGAATATTTTGATGGCAGGGTGTAAGTCAGGTTACAAAAATGAGCATGGCGGAATGGGCTGTGCTCCATTGCTTGCAGTTAGGGTACCTTGTTCTCTTCCTTTTTAATTCTATGAAGCACCCAAGAGCTTTAAGCAGGCATTTACAGTAGTGACAAAAGTAAATGCACTACTTTTTGTCTTCCACAAAAAAATCCCCTTAGAATGCCTTCATATCCATTCCAGCTCCCTTAACTCATTAAGCCATATGAATACTGCTCTTAAAATCTGAGATCTTATCTCTTCTGCAGAATCGAGGAGGAATGAGAGAGGTACAAACACCATCACCGTATGAAATCCTGTTTAAAAATGGACTTTTTATTTAACGAGAAGAAATCTTCAGGTTGTTCATATAAGTGTGTTTATGAAATTACATTTAAAAAAGCTTGAAATAAGTTAGAACACATCAGTCCATTGTCATGGTACAACTACTGCTACTGTTCTGTGCTTTTTATCAGGCACAACAATTTCAGTTTTTATGTAGTAATAACCAGTATGACTTCTAAATAAACATCCATTTAAATTTCTTACTCATATTATAATTATTTTGAACTGAGAGATGTTCATGCATCTGGAGATTCAGGACAGACAGAACACAGAGGTTTTGTTCTGCTTCTGGTCAGAGACTGGGACTAGGTATGTAGGTAAAGCCTCTGTCAGGAAGAAGTATCAACTTTAGTAAAATCGTATGATCAAGTGGGTGAGAAACTAGAGTTGAAAACGAGCTGCTTGATTGCCTTCCAGGTAAGTACTGTAGCTTAGGCAGGGACACAGGAACAGTGACGTAACTGTTTGCTACATGTGAAATGAGTGTCAGCATCAGTATAGCTGCTACATGATGATCCGTGATACAAACACTGAGTAGAGGCAAGTATGTACTTTAGTCTGTTTAACAAGACCCTTCTGAAATACAACTATAGATCCAGGAAAAATGGGGAATAAAAAGGGGAAAATAAAATAAAGTACCCAGAATCAAACAGGATCAAGACCCTGACTGGTTCACAGTGATATTTTCCTCCGATGGGATGAGATCTTGAATTGTTATTTTGATGATTTCTCGGTGTCTGCACCAGAACCAAAGCACAGCTACAACTGAAGCTCTTCTTACTGATCATAAAAACACTCACCAGGTGTGAGCTGCCCTTGTGAGGTCCTGGTTAGTGCTACCTCTGAGTCCTCGGATCTTCAGAGCAACCCTCAGTAACCCACTTGCTTTCATACTATTGTGAGTTGCTTTGCAAAGCCACATGTGGCCTGCTGAGTGTGGAAGACTTTGGCATATGACAAAGTTGAGCTTCTGATGGGAATGGACTGCAGTATTTTTCATTCTTCTACTTTCCTGGCAGAAATCTGGGCTGCATCACTACTAGTTGTGTCCTGTAGGTTCCTATTAAATATCTCAATGGTGTCCTATGTTAAGCTACTAAAACGTACCCTGTACTTTTCATTACTCTTCAAGAACAGGGGACTTCCTGTCCTATGTGTCATGCACATAAATGCTATCAGCCAGAAATCATTGTGTATTAGGTGAGCCAATGTAACTCTTTTTGTTTTGACTTAAAAACCCCATATACAAATGGTACAGCTATCATGCAATTAAAATCAAATTTGAACTATCTCACCTTTTCTGCAAACTTATAAACGTACATGTAAACTGCTGCTGATGCTCAGCGGGTGCTTTGTACCTTTGCTGTGTGTTAGAGCCATAACTCAGGCCTCCCATGGCACATACGGCCAGTGCTGGACACCTGGAGCCCAGGTGGGCTTAGGCTGGAAATCTCACTTTGATGATGGCTAGAAACCCCCAGGCACAGCTGGCAGATACGGATTCCTAGTTCAGAAGAGCACGTGCTCATTTTGCCTGCTAGTTGAAAAAATATAACTAGATCTAATTAAGAGCATGTTAGCATTATTGGATCAAATCTTCATTGGGTAGCACTTTTCTTTCTTGGAATTAAAAAATATTTCCAGATTCCTGCTATTGTTTTTTTCCTTCTTGGTATAGCTTATACAGTATGTGGGAAATAGGAAAGTGAATCCTTTCAGTGTTGTTACCGGTTTTAACTGAGTGCTCCAGAGGATTTGTAGTTTCTGAAATGGGAGAGAATGTTGTGTTGGATAATTACGTGATGTTAACCACATTTTTATACATTCCTGATTGCCTTGTACTTGTTTGTTGAATTTACCCAGAATGCCAAGGCTTTTCTGTCCAGATTACTTGGATGAGTTTTTAAAAAAGCAAATAGAAAATTCTTCAGTTCTCAAAGCCTGCATGTCACCCGAATTCTCCATGCTATAATTAATATTTTACCAATGATTGTTTGATTTATTGCACTTCCTGGAAATAAGTCAAGTTCCATAATTTATTTTCAGTAATATTGGTGGTGCAATTTATTTTCTTGTTTTGAATAATTCTGTATTAAGAGATGTATGAATGTTTCCATTGTGGCTAGCAGGACTGCATGCATTACTCGCTGCTCATATTAACAGAAGCCCTGTAAGAGGAACATACCTGATGTGATTCTGACTTTGTCAATTTTTAATTTGGAATAATGTTTGAAACAGCAACAAAAAAATGTGGAGGAGCAGGCACCTGCTTGAGGACTCTTGTTTATTTGCATTACTCATACGGAAACAGGGAGCCAGTTATGACACGATATGACAGAGTGCCACTGAACTCAAAAGTATGCGACAACATAAACAAGTGAAGGACTGATCTGTTGTTTTTCGGTTGTGCTACAGCTAATAAATGATGCTAGAGCTTTCCCTAGGGAAGCCTGCCCTTTTTGTGAGATGTAATTGTTTTAATCCTTGAATACATTTCTATCTTCTAATAAACACTGTAGGTCATGTGTACTTCCAATATATATATTCACAGCTTTTTTAGGCATCATTTTTTTCTGGAAAAAGGATGGTAGCAAAGATCATTACGGTACTGCTCTCAGGCTCATCTTATCTTGTGAGCTATGAAATGATTTATCTCTAGAAGCTGAAAAATTGTAGACTTTTATTGCTTTTCAATCTCAGTTCTTAGCCATTCCCCCCCTGCTTAAAATTAATACTTTGCATGAAAACCTCATTGTCTTTTTTAAAAAAGTTTCA
The DNA here is from genome assembly GCA_033556795.1 of Tapera naevia. NCBI lineage: Eukaryota > Metazoa > Chordata > Aves > Cuculiformes > Neomorphidae > Tapera > Tapera naevia. Next base: position 15,834,090 of record JAUMJJ010000088.1, on the reverse strand, counting down.
GACTCTTTTGTTTTAGGCAGCAGTCTCAAAAACCTGAATGAATGCATGCATGCATACAGAGGCATACATAGGATTTTGAAAATTAAGAAAGTAATCTGGATAATTTTTAAGGCAATCTCATGGTCTCCAGCTGCTCTTTCTACGTGTATTGCTTTATATAGGCAGTTATCCTATGTAGTTTCTAGCTGAAGCAATGTTTGATTGTACTAATTATTTCACAGAATTCTTTCAAGCTGCCCTTAATATGACAGTTTTATTAGTAGGCCAGTCATTTTGCTTTCAAAACTTAATTATAAAAATATATATATGTAAATATTGTTCTTCTGCTTTAACATTCCACAAAAAAACCCCAACGGTAGCATAGGAAAACTTCTGTGAATGAATCAGGCTGATGAAGGGTGAATCCATCCTAATACCCTAATGAGATCACATTGATGTAACAAGAAAAAGAACAAAAAGATTTCAGTTTTATTTAAAGGAACAAAATCAAAGAATAAATAAACTATCATTATAAATATGTTTTACAATATTCTGTAAAATAGTCTTTAATGTTTCTGAAGTTAAGGTTCTTTCATTTCACCAGTTCTTTCACATTTTGCATGGTACTTTAGCTGAAAAACATTCTTTTGTTAATGTAACCTCAATGCTGAAGTAAACCATGCCACAAAGCCCTCAGTTTTACTGTAGCTCAGGCAACAAACCCAGAACACACTAGCAATGATTTACCATGGTTCTAATCAGCATTTTGCACATGGAAAACTCACCATGTGTTTCAGAACCCTTTGACACTCATCTCTTTCTAATACAAGTGCCTGTTTCTCCCTCTGCTGGTTTCAGAATAAACGCCTTGTCAAAAAAGAATTAGATTTTGACAGCTTTTTTCCTATGGTTAATTGAGGTGATAGATACACTTGACATTTATCTCAGTGCAGAAAAGAAGATTAAGACATATTTTTCTGCATGCATTCTCTATATTAGAGGAGGTCACTTTCCAGGGTCTTTTTAATATGCTTGTGCAATTAATAGTGGTGATAATTCTGCTCAATATCACAGCGTCTTTAAAGTTCTCTTTCAAATTGACAGATAAAACTCTCTCTTCTGTATATAGGACTTGAATTAGACTAATCTTTTTTAAGTTTGCCCTGCAGGCCTTCCCTCTCTCGGTCCTGAAAATTAATAGTGTCTGAAAAATACAAAGGATATCATGCTAACTCACTTAGTTCGAAGAAAATTAAAAAAAGTCATATTTCAGATTCTTTTAATTATTCCCACTAAATTTTTGAGGGCATCCCCCTAAATTGTTAGTTTTACAGTAATGGAATTTGAACGTTCCACTTGTTAAGTGTCTGATCATATTGTGCTGTGATTTCTGTTCCTTGTTGTAATGCAAAGCAGCTCTCTTGATTTTCACAGAAGTTACCACATGAATGTAGAGTTTAGATGCCCTAGCTTATGTAATATGATTATATAATAATAATTTCCAACGTAGAATCAATTAATACATTTCAGAAGACCGTTGATTAATTCATACAGTTAAACCCTCCTAAGCAGAGTTGTCAAAAGATCAAAGCCCACTTATCACCCTTTCATAACTGCAAAAAGAGTGCAAATATTCAAAGTCTTCAGTTCACTCATGCACAGTTTTGGGTTAAGGACTGTTAGACATGCTTCCTGAATAACATTATTGTTTTCCAGCTTCGTATCTGGCACAAAGTTGCTATAGGGTAATAGGGCGATATTTTTCTAATGTGTTTTTTCTAGGTCTGGTGGCATTTTATATCAGCATTACTTATTTGGGTTTGACATAAATATTTTTTTCACTTATCTCTTTTCCTGTTCTAAAAATTATTTTCTGTGTGCTATTAGTTCAGTGAACATGCTAGGCTGGGCTCTTTCCCCCAGACCTGTTGTCTTTGGACAATGCTTGAAGCTACAGTTAGATCAAGCAAACTGAAAGTTTGAAAGTTAGATTACAGAGTGTATAAATATGGTAATGCTCTTTCAGATAAGAATGCATGGACCTTGGAAGAGTTTTATAAGACCTAAGCACTACCACAATTTTCCTCAGAGAAGAGTTTGAATGATGAAACATTCAATATGGATATCTTGTCACTCTACTTATTAAGTTTTATTTTTGGAAAACACCTTCATTTCTCTTCAATGAATATTTATAATTGTTTACTCAGACTAGGAATTTGGCTATTAAAGTGTGTGTTTTGTTGGTCCCTACTGAGAAAAACAGGTGCATGAAGATCCTTCTGATGTGGAAAATATTTAACAAAGGATTTCTGTTTTACACTTTTGATTAAGACCTATTTTGGTCTAAGTTTTGATTCTTCCAGCAATCCGAAAAGTATACTAAATGCAACCAGTACAACAGTACGTTCTTAGAAGTGGGTATCCTTAGATTCTTCTTACCAAATATAGCTCTTGTTCATTGTGCACAAAATCCTTTACGATGAGCGGTTCTTAACTAACTTGCTTCCTTCAAACTCTTATTCCTCAATAAGTGCACTTGCGTGAATTTTAGTTTAATCCAACAATTCAATTGGATTTTCATATAGATGTTTCTTGAAAGAAGCAATGTTAAAACCTCAAGATAAGTATTTTCATTCCAATTGTCACTCTCTCTAATCTGTATTTCCAACAGATGCTCATCCTTTTCATGTTCATGAAGGAATTAACAGGACTTCAGCAAATATCTGCTTGCTGCTGTTTCCATAGAAACAGAACTTTTAATTGAGGGTTAATATATGAACATCATGTGTATGTGTGTGGATGATACATACATATGCATCTAGATAAGTTGCGAGAAAAGGTGGGTATCTTCTGTGAAATGAGATGAGCAAAACTGGTATAGCTCTATAGACATTTAAATGATGAATGAGGGACAGCCAGCAACCAACTCCAGATCTTTCCATCCAAGGATCTACTTGGTACCTGCCCTGTGTAATCTGAAAATGAAAGTTTAGTTATAAAACTAAGGATTTACATTTGTTTGTTTAGTAAGTTTGACATTCTATAGTCAATAAAAAAATGTATATTTTTATTTGCAGAAAAATATATTTTAATACAAATTTGTCATGTATATTAGAGTTATGTTGTAGATCTGAGCTCTGCAGTGTTGAAAATATCTGGGATTTTCTTTCCCAGTTAGTAAAATAAAGCAGCTAGCTGATTGAGACATATTGTATGGGAGCACCTTATATTACTTGTACCGGATTTGAGATACAGCAGATCTTTCTGTAATGCGTTGATTTTCCAGTGCACCTAAATGTATGAATAGTTGGAATTTGGAGGCACCCAACAAGAATCCTAAAGTACAGTGATGCCTTCACCGTCTCTTGATAACCCACCAGAACTGCTCAGTTCCACTCCTAGTGACAACAAAAAGATTTTTCCTATTGCTTCTCTTGCCCATATAATAAGCCATTTCATTTCTGAACTGTGTGTGGTGTTGTGGTGTTTGTTTTTTTTTTTGTGTGTGTGTTGCGGGTGTTTTTTTCTTTCTGGTGTGTGTTTGTGGGGTTTTTTTGTGGGTGTTGTGGGGCAGGGTGTTGTGTTTTGGTTAAGTGATATATCCTTACAGTTTTAGTGAACTAAAATACTTCAGTAAGACTCAATCTCATGTACTATCCTCAGGACAAGAGCTAAGAACAAGAGTACTGAAATACCTTAGGGTCAAGCTCACAGTATCACAGTATCACAGTATCATAAGGTTGGAAAGGACCTCTGAGATCATGAAGTCCAACCTATAACCCAACACTAACACCAACACCAACATTAACACCAACCATCATCTAAACCATGGCACTCAGTGCCTCATACAATCTCCCCTTAAACACCTCCAGGGTTGGCGACTCTACCACCTCCCTGGGCAGTGCATTCCAATGACCAATCACCCTTTCAGTGAAGAACTTCTTCAATTCAAAGATGACACAACTGAGAAGATAAGAATAATTTTAGGGAATTCACCTTTACTCTATGTAATCAATATAATTTAGTGCCTGCTAGTTCACTTAGGCCTTTGATTAAATGCCAAAAGAAGATTTTCTCACTTGCAAGTATCATGGTCAGTGCAGGTAGTTATATTTTCCAGGAATATTTCTTGTTACTATGGCCTACTACTAAGGGTTAATTATCTTCCAAAATGAATGTTTATTTCTGTCCTGCTGATTTCCAGATTTTACAAATGGTGCTTTTTGGGTTTTGAATGTGTGCACCAGGTCACTACTAAGTACCATCAGTCTATGAGTAGCTGAAGTGTGGAGCCCTGGATGTATGGTTATTGCAGTTCTCAATTCTCAAGTGTGAGAAAATTAAAGAAATATTATATGATTTTCAATGGTATTTTTTAAGCACAATATATATCTGGCATTGGTGCATGTTCAGTTACTTTGAACTCTTCCAGCCAATGGTCTTTCCCTCCTTAGTAGAACTTCTCTTTTTGTCTCTCTCTGTCAGGCAAAAAGATTCACTCTTACTTTACCTTGCTCCTGCTCTGTAAGCAATCCTGGAATGGATAGTCTTCGACCTACTTGTTCACTGTGGGATCGGCATATTGTATCAAAATAAGACAGACACTTTGCATTTAGTGATTTAGCATTAAAGTTTTTGATAATGGTTCACATCTTGCCTTCAAAAAAGGCAGTGTTTCCTGGCAGCCAAGAGGGCCAACCGTGTCCTGGGGTGAGTCAAGCACGGCATTGCCAGCTGGTCAAGGGAGGTGATTGTCCTGCCCTAATTGGCACTGATGAGGCTCCACCTTGAGTACTGGGGGCAGTCTGGGGATAAAAAGGACATAGAAGTACTGGAGAGTGTCCAGAGGAGGCCACGAGGCAGGTGAAGGGTCTAGAGGGGATGTTGTGTGAGGAACAGCTGAAGTCACTTGGTCTGTTCATCCTGGAGAAGAGGAGACTCAGAGGGGATCTCATAACTGTTTACTGCCTTCTCACAAGTGAGGAAGGTGAAACAGGTGCTGATCTCTTCTCTCTTGCAACCTTTGATAGGACTAGAGGGAACGGCAGGAAGATGTGCCAGGAGAGGTTTGGATTGGCTATTAGGAAAAAGTTCTTCACCTAGTGGGTGGTGGGGCACTGGAACAGGCTCCCCAGGGAAGCAGTCATGGCACCCAGTCTGACAGCATTCAAGAAGCGTTCGGTCAATGCCCTCAGTCATATGGCATGAATGTTGGGAGTGTCCAGTGTAGGGATAGGAGTTGGACTCGATGATCCTTTTGGATCCCTTCCAACTTGGGTAATTCTATGATTCTATGATACTTTTTCTGGTGGATTTGGAAGAGACAAAGGGATAGGCCACGTTTTTCAAAGGGAAGGCAAATTTCAACTATCTCAGTAGAGGTCAATAGTTGCTCATTAAAACTCTGGAGAAGCTGAAGTTGAAATACTGAGTGGTTATCATTAAGTGCCAGCTCCTTTGGTCATAGTTGTGAGATAACCATTTTTAATCGAGGAAATCTTAGACCATGGAAGAGGAAATTGTGCAAAATGGTAATGAAAGGATATTTTTGTGTCCTTTCTCTTCCCTTAAACAAATAAATAAAAGGCATGAATTAACATGAAGTATTCTATCCAGGACCAGGAAATCTCCATCTTGGAGTGGTTTTTTTAGGCATTTCTTTACTTGTCTGAAAGCCATTCTTGATGTAGATACAAAATAATCTGGTAACAGAGTGGTTAGTGTCCAGGATTCAGCACAAGAAAATTTAGCTGTTAGTACTGACAGAGTATAAGCTAAGATTTTTAAGGCAGTCACAACTATTTTAATCTTTGTGGCCAAATTATGGAGCTTTTCAATAATGATTTTATGTATTTCATTACTTCATATGCCTCTATACCTTGACATACAAGAAATATGGTATTACAGTGCGACTGATGCTGAGTGTCTAAGTAGCATGTACAAAATTTAGTGACTTCTGTTCCTCAATGAAAATGTGGTGCTTCTATCTGTTTTTCTAAATAAAAAGATTGGGTTTGTAAGAGGATTGTCATAGGGCACCTGGAAACCACAACTCTGAACTCTTTTACTGAATTACTATGCCTGCCTTTGCCCAAGTAATTTCAGTGCTTTGTTCCTCAATTTACATTCAGAACTGAAAAAATATTTCCTTTTGATAACAAAACATAGTTGTGTGGCTCACAGTGCCACAACAATATTTCAGGGCAGACAGGAGTGACACTATGGCTATCAGGTCCCAGCCCTTGTAGAGTCCACAAGCCCAAAGCAGTACTGCTGGTATGGAGCAGGAGGTTTTTTTACTTCTAACAATATGTAAAAACTATCATGTACAAATGACAGCATGGTACTTAGTTCTACTAAGTTGAAATAAGAATCAAATAATATAGAAGATGGATTTTCTAGCTGCTGCACTTCTGGAATGGGGTATCAGAGAAGGGGAGGGTTTGTGGGTGTGAAAGATGAAAGAAGACACTTCCCCAAGTGCCTCTCCCACAAATATCCCCAGAAATCTGGTGAGTGTATATTTATTTGAGATGAAAATTCTTGTTTTGGCAAAATGTTGTTTGAGGTCTCCCTGTTAGTCTGTCTTTGTGAAAAAACAGATGTTAAGATCTCAGGCTGACAGATGTTCATCTGTCCATTAAAATACCTTCTTTTGGAATAATAACAAAGAAATAATGCATAGGGTAAAGCTTTAGACATCCAGTGTTGGTTGAAGTGGCAAGCTGTACGTGAACATAACATATTCCAGCTTTGATGCAGACACAGATCTCCATTTTTGTCCTTTGGCTGATTTTAGTCTGCTCCTTTCATTTTTCAGAGCTGTATATAATTTTTTACAGAGCTTCAATTATACCAGGCTGACAATAGAAATTATATCAACTTGTAGAATAACAATATCAAAGGATACTGTAATACTCTGCAGTCATTGCTTATCTTACCAGATTATTACCATTGCTTCTGGTTTAGATATGCTTAAAAGAATACTGTAGTTCTGGTTAAAACATTCAGGCATATTTATATCTTATTTCAAGAGTAGTTTTGACCTGGAGCTGAGTGTACGAGCCTTCATTTAGATCCGGGCTTTTGCTGAATTCATGGGTGATGGTGAAATCTATTGTATTGTCTACAAGCAGCCTTGGGCTTTAGGATGTCTGTTCCTGCTCAGGCCACTCTGTCATCAAAGATATGGCCAAGATTTGACCTGTGTTATTTAAAAAGTCTACTGTGTGTGTAGCAAGGTGTTAGGTTGGGTAATTGGAGCTCTTAACCTCAGGATATTAACCCCAGGAGGATGCTACATGTTAGGAGCACCTCTGTGCCACATTGTACCCTCAGGGATGTGAGATGGAGAGTCTTGAATGCCTCCCTGATGCCTAAAGTCAAACATTTCATTATCTACTTATAAACCAGTAACCTCAATTTATTTCTTTATTTAAAAAAGCATGAACACTAACAGCACACTTTTCATTCGGAAGTGGTACATGATAAATTTTGTATGTGGCACTCTAACACTTGGCACTGCGGTACAATTTTTCTTGTTGATAAAGGCATGGTGGCATTTAATGTAATGGAAGTCATAAAATCATTACTGAAAAGCTCCATAATTTGATCAGAGACAGAATTTGTTTTGAATACTCACTGGTGAACCTGAGCTCATACTGCAGAGTTATTTTAGTGCATTTAGTTTACTATATTACAATATATTTTCTTCCATCACGGACAGGCTTACCTTGCATTATATTTGAGGTCTTATGTACTGTATCACATTATTGGTCTCAAATTATGCTGCATCTTTTAGCAAAACAAGGCTTAAAGCCACTGCTATAAAATTAATGCTATTGATCAATAATAACTAAATATAGCTGGATTTTTGTCGGGCATATAGGCAATATTGTGGCTCAATTTGAATTCCTGATGTAATTTAGGTGATGAAACTTCACGTAGGAATTCCTGCATTTATGCCCTTAATTTGTGGCTAAACAAGAGCATACGTTTCAGAAACTTTTACAACTGTCTCGCTGGTGACTGTGGTCAAGTCTAGTGATCAACATGAGCTCATGGTTTGTAGAATAAACTCTGCCTTGCATAGCTTTCATTTTTCTTATTACTGAAAGTGAGTACAGATTGTTACCAGACAGAATCATGCAGACTTCCCCAGACTCTTTTTCACCAGTTTTCTTTTGAAAGTCTAGTTCATCTTTGCAGCATATGCCTGTCCCTCAACTCTTTATTCCTGTAGGAGCTTCAGGGATGTTTCTGAAAACAACGTACGTCCCAGAGGACTACAACCTGCATATGCTCCAAATTATTGGAGGAGAGGGAGTCATTAATATTATTTGTCTGTCCCTACCAGCATGATCAATTTTTTGGTGGTCTTGGTATTGCCTAGAACTTTTCTACTCTTTGGCTTCGAGTATCTCTAAAGTCCCTCTGTGTTTTCTTGCATGCTCTGAGCTAGACCTGACCGTAAGAGAAAGACATGGCAACTTTCTTTGAGGACAAAATAGAACAGATTCAGTGAATTGATTCAGTTACTGGGGAAACTAACATTACAAGCTACTGAAGGAACTAGAGACAAGTCCTATGAGGACAGTGGTTGAGGGAACGGAATTTGTTCAGTCTGTAAAGGAGGAGACTCAGGAGTGGCCTTATCATTCTCTACAATAACCTGAAAGGAGATTGTAGCATGGTGGGTGTCATTCTCTTCTCCCATGCAATAAGTGACAGGACAAGAGGAAATGGTTTTAAGTTGTGTCAGAAGAGGTTTTGACTGGATATTAGGAAATATCACTTCACCAAAAATGTTGTCAAGCATTGGAACAGGCTGCCCAGGGAAGTGGTTGATTTACCATCCCTGGAGGTATTTAAAAGGCGTGTAGTTAGGGCCACTACACTACATTGGTAGTGGCAGACTTGGCAGTGTTAGGTTTACTGTTGGACTCAATGATTTTAAGGGTCTTTTCCAACCTAAATAATTCCGTGATTCTAAGTGTGGCTGGATTGTTGTGACAAGTTGGTTTCTGCACCAGCAACAGTTTGAAATCAAACCAAGAGTCTAGGAATGAAAGATTAGAATTATTAATACCTCTGTTAACTGTGAGTTATAAAACATGGAAGTCATTGGCAAAAAAAGATGAGTCCCTGAGGGTGCTAATGGGCTCAACTGTCCTTGCCTGGTGTCTCCAGGGAAGCCCCTGACCCTGCCCATTGCCCAGAAGCAGCTGGACTGTGCCTGCTTGCAGGTTGACATCTTTGCCTGTCCCCATTCCCAGGGAGGGGCCAAATACCTGGGGCTGGGACAGTCCTCGCTGCCCTTCCCCATCACCCAGCTCCTGGCTGGTGCAGTAGTACAGGTCTTGGCTGCCAAACCGTGCTTTTCTACCCCAGGGAACCTCCATCACTCCTGGGATCCAGGGAAGGCCTAGCCTTTGCAGGGCTCTGGCAGCAATCAACAGTCTGATATCTTGCTCCCTAATTTGTGTGACAGTGGAAGCAATAAAACCAGATAATCCACCTGACTGGAGGAAAATATTTTTTGAGAGGTATGAATTAGTGTCAGCTAGAGGTAGAGGAAGCAAATAAAGAGCTGCTAGTATCATGCTGAAACAGACTTCTTGGAAAGATATGATGTGGCCTAAAAGGGACTTCTGCCGCTTTTACTCTGATTTTCTAATTGATAATACTGTCTTCTAGCATTAATCATTCATTCTCCCCAGGCTGTGTAGTTATAATCTTTGTAAATATTTCAGAATTATGCTTTATGCATGCTGCCTTTGTACCCTGGGAGAGTGGCAATGGCCACAGAAGAAAAGGAGGCTGGCTTCTTTGAAGCAGGTATATCACTGGTCTTCTATCAACTAAACAGCTGTTTAAAAAATGTTTTAAAAGTATTTTTTTTAAATTTAAAACATTTAAAAATGTTATTTGGTGGGATGTCCTTGGATGTATTGTTTATAACTGATATTAATCCTTATTTAGAAAGAGGTAACTGATCTAAATTCTGTGCAGATCTGCCATGGGCAAATTGCTGTAAGATATCCTGTTAGTAGTTGACTTCCAACTTTTCCAGATGCCATCTTGCATAGAAAAACTACTCAAGTGAGTACACAGGAGTGCAGAGGGGAAATTAAAAATCTGTCTTTCTCTACCCAACTGAGAATTTCAGAGAAACCTTTAGGGAATGATGTCTCACTTTTTCTTTTATTATAAATGTAAAACAAGTGAGAAGAAGTCATACACTATGCCTTTCAAAGAAATACCCGGGATGGAAAAGATGTGATCTCCAGAAGTCTTATATTTCTCTTTTGCTTACTATATTTAGAGATTCCCCAAAGCAAAAGGAGTTGTGCTGTGCATGAGTTTGGTTTCATAGTTGCACTGAGTGTCTTGGTTTAGGAGAATTGTCATATCCCTTCATGTGTATCAAAGGCATGACTTCACAAACACAGGTCTGAGCACTTACTGGATTTTGCCTTATTTCCATAGCCTGGGAAAGGAGTGACACTTTCCTGCTCCTTCAGTAGCTTTGTCAGCCCTGCTGGCAAAGGACACTAAAAATTACTTTGAGAATACATCTTTGAATAGACTGTTTCTTCTGCTCCTTTGGATGCTGTTATCTCTCCATCTTCTGTAACTCTTGAATCAATACATAAAATCTACTAAGCAGTTTGTTAATCTACTCAGTGACAGAAAGTATCTTTTCAGGGTGTGTTCTTCGGATTTACCAGATCCAGTAACTCAAAATCTCTTCAACAAGAACACTCCAGTATCTCATGTTGAACTGATATCCTACAGACTTATCCACTACATTTCATTAAGACTATCTTCTTGGGTTGGAAATATGTCCTTTTATGAATTATCTATCTTCCCAGTGTTATGCCCTCAAAAGACCTAGCACAACAGTCACAGGTAACAATGTTGAAACTCAAAACTTAGTTATGTTACCAGAAAGCAAAGCAAGCCTGACAAAATATTTTCACTTGTGTGCTGTCTGGAAGGCTATTGAATTGAGTGATAGCCTCCCTGTGATATTTTTCTTCTTAGAAACAAATCTACGTTTACTTGTACTTTCTCTTAATTGGACAGCTGAATTTAACTTCCGTGGTGCATTAAGTTATGTAATTGAGCGTTGATTAAAGATTTGGTTTCATTTTAGAACTCAGCCTGAAGAAACCTAGTATTTTAATAAAACTCATTGCATTACTCTATTTGTTTCTACTTTTGTATTTTCCTAAGACTGCATTGAATTAAAAATTCTGGGTGTAACTTTGTGAATGTTTGGGACTGAGATGTTTGAGACTTCCTGTGAAAGCATATTATATTCCTGACCCCTGTTTCTGCAGTTGAAGAAACAGATGAACAAATGGGTCATATGGAAAATGGATCAAGTATTTAGTAAGGTTCATAAATGACTGTGAAAACAGAAGAAAAAAAAAAGCCATAAAGGGACCAGGATGTTTTATTACAAAGATTGAGTAAGGAATGTGTGCAACAAAATTGTTTTGAACATGGAGGTAGGTCAATTTCTGGCATATTCTAAAGTTCTTTGGCTGAAAATTTATCAGACCGTACTAGAAAACTTCACCCAAGACCAACAGCCCATAAAAGCAGAAAACTCCAGTCTCTGTGGGTTTGTACTGTTCCTTGTTGTTGGCAAATCCCAAGCTAAGGAAGAGACTATAAAAGAATGTTAGAAGTGGAGAAAAAAAATGTAGGAAAATTGCCTGGAATTTTTGTAAGTGGACCAAGGTGAAGACTTAAATAACAACAACAAAAAAAAACAAATGAAAAGCAGAGAGAAAAGGATACCTACTTAGAACTTATACTAAAACTATTTGAAGAGCCAAGCCATAATAAGGCATAAAACCAGGAACAATGGGAAAAATACTGTGAGTATTCACTTTCTGAGGGGATTTCTGAGTGACTGGGCTGGAGCTTTCTTTGCTGAAGTCTATTCATTTCCTCAAGAAATAACGATAGTTTGCGTATATGCAGTGCTTCTGAAAACTGAAGTATCTTCAGTTTCTTTACAGCAAATTCCACAGCCAATGAAATGCAAGACAAAATTAAGATGTGTGCACACAGAAGTTTAGCAGACCTAAAGGAAGTGCTTACAAAAATGTCACCTCCAGGTTTTGGTGCTTAAAGGTGATATTTCCTGCGTATACTTATGGATTACTCTTTCCATGTGTTTAGGTTATGCTGGCTCAGTAAAGGGGACATATAGACTACACATACTTTAAGGGTTTTCTAGTTATTGTTGTTGAATTTTAAGTTGGTTGAACTATATCCTAACATTAATCATGACCGTGACTCTAATGATAATCTTCTATCAAAATACAGATACTGGCAAGATGGCTGCAGTAGAAGTAACATAGTGCATCATATTTAGAGCTATTTATAAAGATTACTTGTCTGTGACAAAAAATTATATAGTTTGTACCCAGGTTCACCCACAATATCTCTCTCAACTGAAATGTCTTGTTTTAGCTACTCTGATTATAGAACTGATTTTTTTCTTGGAAGCGACATATTTTTTGCTCTGCAACCACTGATACATTGCACTACCAAAAATGCTCTGTTAGTTGAGAAATAACACCTGATAATTTAAAACCATCATGTTTTTTTGTGTTTTGCAGTTTAGCTGTATACTACTTAAAGCTACTGATATTAATGTTGACTTCAGGAGATACTTTTCTGTTAATAAATAGAAGACAAAAGCAGCTATATACTCTCAGCTAACTGCCTGGTTCATATATTCCGTGTGCTGAAAAGTGTACTACGTGTAAATTGGCACTTGATCTTGACAATTGTGTTATGAAAGTTTTCAACATTTTTTTTATTATCTGCATAAACAGTTTCCCAATAACAGAAAACTTTCAATACATGACAATTCTGAGGTATGCCCTCACAACATAGTTGTTAACATGTCTGCATACCAAAAGATCTTGAAATGTTTTCCAGGTTTTAGAAAATTCCTAATTCCATTACAAATCTCTTTAGGACAGGGTGATTAAAATGTTGGAGAAATGTTTTCGTTGACAAAATACCTTTGTTGGTTTGGTTTTTTTTAGTTTGACATCTACAAATTTTTGAGATGTTCTTTAAATTTAGGTAATACGCCTGTATCTTAATCAAGGTATAGATACAGTAAAGTATTTCAGTAAAGTATTTATTACAAATATCTCTTGGTCATAAGTTTAATTTCCATTTAAAGGTAGAAAAAAATTAAAATGTAATTAGACTCTATTATTAACAAAGAGAAACTTTGAGGTGTGAATTTAGAAATAAACCTTTATTTTTCATGCTGTTTCTATACACACATATATATCTCAACAAAGCATTAATCTTAAAAATATAGAGAACTAAAGATGCTTTCCTGAAAACTCTTCCATGTATATGAGGAGCTCATATTTTTAAAATGGAGAACTGTTTTGTCCAAATATATTCAAATAGCTCTACTACTACACAAATGCAATTTTTGAAGAAAATATATATTCTCCTTTATGTTATATTTTAACAGTGAGTTGTTGAAGTATGTGGGTATTTTTGAAATAGGCACCCAATACGTAACAATTAAACCATGTTTTCATCTGTACTGCTTCTGGATACAGCAAAGGTTCTACATAGCTGTAATTTCATTTTACTACCATGAAAATTATCATACAGTAGCTTGATTTATGACAATATTTACAGTGCATGCACTTGCATATCCTGCAGAAAATCAATATAATCTCATGTCATGAGACTGCATCGTAACAGATTTCTTAGGTTACTAACATTTATTATGACAGTGGTTTTTTAAGTGCTGTTTAAGGGTTTTCTTTTCCCCCCCTACACTATAGAAAGGGAGAACTAAAGAATGAGAGAGTTAGTAACCAGAAGGTTTATAAAGATTTATAAAAGACAGGTAAATTTCAATCATCTAAATTTATCTGACAGGCTGTTGAAATTAATGTTTATATAAAACATTTCAGGCTGTTGAAATTAATGATTACATTAAGAAGAGTGACTGTGATTTTTTTTGTAGCTAATATGTTATTTAAAGAGACAAGTAGTCAGATTCAATCTCTTTGAATTAGGAAAGACATTTGCTTATATTTGTATTTGAACTTGCATTTGAATTGTTGAGTAGACTGAAATTCAGTTTTTCTTCTTTTGCTGGCATAAATGAGAATCTTTTGCTGTATTACAGATTCATACTCTTCAGATGTACTTCCTAATGTAATTTTAGATATAGCCCACAAACCATGTTGTGAACAGCTGCTTTTTATGTGCAATTAGTGTATGGACAGAGGCAAAAAGGCAACAAAACAGATAAATATTCTGCATCTGAAGAACCGTTCTTTGCTAGAGCTCTTGAGCACAGCCTTCTTTTTCTAGTGCCATCTAGAGGAGGCACTTTTTTCCTCACTCTTACTTAAAAGCACAGGAAACACCCAGGAGAAGATGGAGTGGTTTTCTCCCAAACCTCTGTCAGACTCCCCGCCCTGCTCCCAGCCCAGGGATTTGACCTGCCTCCCTGGTAGCGGTGGTGCTCCCTTCTGTTTTGATGTTTTGGTGGTTTCGTGATTGCTACCAATTTCCTGCAACCAAAACATAAATTTGTCATAACTCTAAGCCTGTGAGAACTAATTGAAATAAATCAGCCGTGAACACTTAGGACCAATTGTGATGGTTAGAAAAGGGGTAATGGAACATCATAATTAGTTGCTGTTTCACAGTGCTCACCTGAAATTTTTGCACAGATTGGGGCACTCTGGATTGCTTAAGTAAGTATTTGCACGCAAACTAGTGATATTTGATCCACCTCAGTGTCAAGTGCTTCCATAACTTTAAAAATTAAAGAAGCAGAGAGTCTCAAGTGGCTTTCAGTCGGCAGTTTGATTCAGATTTTATTATCAGCAATGGGTCTATAATAAGCATGAACTGTCCTCTCAGATTAGCTATGCCTCAGCAACTACCCACTCAGCATCTCCCTCCTCCCCTGCCTTTTGCTGAAAATGGAAGAGGCCATCTGCAGGCTTTAACTTGCTATTCAAGCTGGCTGCTAGGATTCTGGATGAAACAAGGCAATATATGTGCTTGTCTTCCCACAAAATGATCTTTCTTTCAGGCCTGACAAAATCCTTCTCTGCCCTCCTGCCCTTCACTTTCTCCTTTGAGCACCCTCCATGCTCTTAAACACACAGATTGCACAATGGCAAATGTGACACTAGGTAGACAAACATGAAATTCAGCCTAATGACTGGGTTTTTCAGTTGAAAACCGGTGGTATTTATCTTCTCTGTAAATAGGAGAATGAATTGGAATGATAAAGCTGTTTAGATACAAAATCCTTGAGCAGCTACACATACCTGTTTTTTAGCAGAAATTGTACTTCGTACTCTATTTCATGTGCCTTAGAATTTAATAGATTATAACTGCATTGATGAACATGAAAGTTATAACAATTTTTAAGCACAATAATTGAAAAAGCATTTCCTTTGTTTTGATGATTTCCACAATACTGGTAGATTAATTACCACAATGATTAATGTCTGGTGATCTCCCTTTGGTAAAGGCTGGAGCTTATAATTAATGGCCTCTTGTTATGGGTGTTATGAACTTGTTACATTGCTCAATGAGCGCGCAAAAATTCTGGAAGTAAAAGAGCTTAAGTGGAGACTGACAAAAGCACCAACAGCAGCCTGCTTCTAACAGAAGTGAGATTTTTATGTTCCCCGAAGACAATATCCCTGAGTCATTGTGTGGCTCAAGAAGACACTTAAGGTACCGAAGCAGTGAACCTCTTCCAAATTGATTAAAACAATGAATCTGACAGGGAAAAGAAAATTTTGAAACAACTTAATCCATTATATGGCAAATGGGGAAAATCTCGCTTGGAGTAATATCTAGGCACAAAATGTATGTTATCGTTTGCAATTAAACTTAACTTGTATTGGGTATTCTCATGGCAAACAAGTGCGTTGTTAAATCGAGGGCCATGATTTAACTCAGGTGAGGGAATCTAAAGGTTGTTTTTTCCATGGGGATGCAGGGCAAGTGAGAACAGTCTCCTTTGGATCTTGAACCTGGTGGTGAAAGCAAAATTCTAAACTTTCAATATTTTTGTAGCTCTGAATTCAGTGTTTATAAAAACAAAGTTGAAGTATAAACATGTATATTCTTCGGTGGCATGCATTTTCTGTTGATAACATTGTTTTGTCTTTTCTACAGTACAAAATTCTGTAGCCCATTTTTTATATGGATAGGTTATTTGCACTACTCAAGTTCTCTTAAGGAGAAAAAAGCTATACTGAATTTAGGAAACCTACAAGAACATGATATTTTTGTAAATCACATTTTATTTTTGAACAATCTATAGGACTATGTAGAGCTAATTAAACTGAGTAAATACTGAGTAATAATTTGGAGGAGGAAAAAATGGCCAAACATAGACTTTTAAGTTTTGACCTCTCACATCGAGAGATCTCTAATCTCTACTTAGCTATCTAAGGTCTGGAAGTCAGGCCTTGCTATATGGTTCACCAAAAATTTTTAGTAAATGAGAAAATAGGAGAAGGGAATTGAGATAATCTTTATAACATTACATAGTATTTTAAACATTTATCTATAAATAAAATGCAGAGTTCTTCCTGCTTTTCTTACTGAGAAAAATAAAATTTCTTGAAATAGGGGCTCATATATGCTTTGCATTGAGATGCCAAAGCAAGAAAAGCTTGAAGGCAGGGAATGAGTGAAAGGTATATTAAATGCTTTGAAAAAGCCAGAAAACAAAGTAAAATGCCCTGGAAGTTGATAGATTGCTTATGTATATTATGGCTGTTTAAACAATGAAAAGTCAGGAGACCCATAATATGTTGTGAAAGCTTTGTACTTGGCTTGATGCAATTATTGGTATTCTAAAATGTATTTGCTTTCAAGATACCCTGTGCAGCATGCTGAAGAACCATTAGTCATTTATCACAGTAATACTCTACTGCAACCTAGTTCATATGGTTTCTGGACTCAAATGGAATGGACTGGATGCTGTTATAAACCCCATTCCATTAATTTTGATTTTGTTCTTGAAGCTTTT